>CM060369.1:66973166-68263164 GCA_030545235.1 Helianthus tuberosus
GTCACTGATATAGAATGCCAAACATTTGTTTAAGCCTGAACAGATGTTTGGTAAGTCAACAGAGGTTTAAATCTCCAGGTTGGTTTAAGCCTAAACATATGTTCAAAGGGCTGCTAAAGATCCAAAGCTAGATGTAAGGCCAGTAGTATTACTTGTGTTGGTTCCAGTGGACCCTACAACAGAACTAATTATTGCAAAGCCAAATTAGTCTATAATATCTGATCGTGAATAACAGTGCTTTGAAGAATCTGCTCCTCCCAATGACAAAGACTCAACATCTGCTACTCCAAAGGTCTGCCAAAGCCAAAGTCTGCCAAAAGAGAACATCTGCTTGAAGATAAGGTCTGCTGATCAAAAGGTCTGCAAAGTGATCCTCTGCTGATGAAGACAAAGTCTGAAGAAGCAAAGGTCTGCTATGGCTCAACAGATGTTAAAGACCAACAGATGATGTTCAACTGATGTTGCTCAACAGAGGTTATCAATGTAACAGTGCTTAGGCTAATTGCGGATATTAGGACTTTGTTAGGCTGTTAGATGTCGCTGTCTAGGTGGCGTCCGCTTAGATGCTTCAGATGTTTGATTTGTATTCTAAATAGAACAATGCATGTACTATTCTATTTATCACTTTCCTCTTGACATTTTGTACGAACAGGCTAAGGGGGAGTTTGTAATTCTCATGCACACGTAAACATTGTAATTGCAATCTTTATAAAAGCATGATGATTAAAGCATTCTTCTCATTGTTATGAGAAAAAGTTTATTATCCAGCTGCATAATAAACTTTTTCTTTCTGTTTCTCTTTTATCTTCTTCCATTGTTATCATCTTAACTGTCACAATAATCAAAATCAGATCCTAACAATTGGTATCAAAGCTTGGTTAATCAAATTCGATCCTAGTAAATCCTGCTGAATTGGTCAATCAAAAGCATTAAAATGTTTTCAGAAAATAAAAAATCCATCCTTAAAAGATAGCTTTGATTGAAAATTTTTCAAAAATCCTTAAAAGTATGTTCGAAATCACTGTTTTTAAAACCTCTGCTTGGCTAAAAGTTCATCCACTGCCGAAAGGTATCCTCTGTTCTCATAACCTCTGTTTATCCTAATGATTACAGAGGTTTCCTAACAACTGTCATCCATTATCCCCAACAGAGGTTGCCATGTGGATAAATGTTAGCAATCATATCTTTGAACCAGATGCCACTTCAGCTTTCACTTTTTCACCCTATAAAAACCCCTATTGCATCCCCAAACAGAGCTTACACTGCCGTCTCGAATTCAAAATTCCTAACAAAGCGGTTTCCACTATCATATTCTTCAACCCCACTTATTTTTCTTCTCTGATCATGGCTATGCGATACAAAACCCCCCCACAACTACCTTCCTAACTTCGAGAAAACCAACAAAAATACATCTTTCCACTCAATATTTGACGTTTTAACGTCATCAAAATACAAAACAATCCTAACTGCCGATGCACCAATTCATGTGGATACCCTTCGACAATTTTAGGATAATGCTGAAGTTCAGTCACAAAATGAGAAGCCTTTTGGTATCACGTCTAAGGTCGGAGGGACCATTGTTCAAATTTCTCCATCATCTATATCTACAGTTTTTGCTTTGTGATGTGTGAAAAATGTTACATATAAATTACATCAAATGAGGCATAAAACCAACCCTTTTTAGTACTAATATTGGAAAAAGCGTGTTTTTGTCTTCCTTTTGAATTTACAGGAACAAATGAGCTTAAACGTACAATAGGAGCAAATAAGAAGCCAAAACCAACATAAATACAAAGAAAGGGAATAAACGTGACATGCCCGATCCCTCGGCAGCATCCCCAAAGCAAAATCAAGACAACAGAATACTGAGCACGAGGCCGTGCCCAGCTGAACATGGGGGCATGATCAGGAACCTGTAGAAAAGACAAACCTGTAGAAGCTTCTACGCCCACCACGGGGGCGTGCCCAGCTCAGGACGGGGCGTGGTCAACGCAAAGATACGCAAAATCTTGCAAAATCTTGATAGTACAGATACGATGCTGACCACGGGGCCGTGCCCACTAGACACGGTGTCACACCCCGACCACGTATAACATACAAAACGTGGCGGAAAACGTCGGGGAGTGTTGTAACAGAACTAATTGTTTCATAACCATGGCATACAAAGTTGTATTTATTTATCAACACAAGAGTTTCATTGTTTTAAACAGGAATCAAAGAGTTTTTAATATAATTAAACATAGTCTATCTTCGTTTTAAATCTCTAAGGCACAGGTCCGCCCTAGTGTCATGATCGTCATCCTACGGAAAAGCTCCTGAAAACACATGTGAAAATAGGTACATCAGCATAAAAATGCCTGTGAGATACATAGGTTTGTGAAAATAGGATTCATGACTTATAAGTTTAGAAAAAGTTGTTTAGCAAAGTCTAGTCATGAACCTTGTGATTTGATTTATTTTGTAAATCGTTTGAAAAACAATAAGTTCAGATGATATGTATGAATAAGAGAATAATGTATGGTTAAATGAATAACCATGAAAAATGAATTTGTATAAGATAAGTTGTTTTGTAAAACAATGTCTTGTGAAAAGTATGTTATTTGTACAAAATGTCATATGTCTAAATTGAAATGATTTAAATAACGCTACAATATGTAATACCATACAAACACTTATATATAGGAAGTACTAGCGGCGTATCCACCATGCCTGTATCGTATTACACATGCCTCGTTACTTAAATCACTTAAACAAACCACCAATGTATAAAGTCTATGTTTAAACCAATAGTCAAAAGTCCTTGTATAAGCCATGTCAAATGTTTATAAGTCCAAACGTAGTCAAGTAATGTGTAACAAATGTTATGTATTATAAGTAAAGTATTGTCACATAATCCAAATGTAGAAATGTACAAAACAAAGTATTTTGAATATATCAAAAAGTTATGTTTTGCAAAGTAATGCATGTTACATTGATACAAACATTTATGTGGTAAGTTAACGCATACATTCAAGCCTTGAGACAGTCGGACAACCCTTTCAGTCAAGGTTATCAAAAGTAATGTTTTCGGATTCAGTCATTCCTTACATCCAAACAAACCCGGGATGTCAGGAATGGGATTTGTCAAGTCCTATGGTACCAGTACTTACTACCGAGCGTCGTAGCTAATGTTAATGAACGCATAATAGTCTCGTTTGTGCAAACCAAATGTCATAGCAAAAGTGAACATGTTATATGAAAACAATGAACTAAGTATGCTAAGTTAACATACAAAGCAGAAAAGTCATGTAAATCAATGTGCTAGCATGCTATCAGTTAACACACATAGCAGAAATGTAATGTAAAACAATGTACTAAGTATGCACACAATGGACATACATAGCATGAAATGTAATGAAATCATGTACTATAATGTACTAACAAACATAGCAGGTATATGATGTGAAAACAGGAAAGCACGAAAGTAACAAGTAGGCACATGTGTTCCACCCCAAAACGTTTGGAAAACAGTAAAAGAGGGGTCTATGTACTCACTTGAGATTGCTTAGGAGTCCTAAGATAACCACCAAGCAATTGCTAGAGGTCTCGGAATATCAAACGGCACCTAATATAGGTAACTACATTAATAAACCAGACCTAAATCGGAAGATCGGATAGAATGAGGGTTCGTAAACCAAATGAGTATGGGAACTCATGTAGTATGGTTTAACAAAGCCTACATACTAAATGAAACCTAACCTAAGTGCTTGTGACCCATTACGACCCGTTTAGGTAGCTTATGCTACTTTAACGCGTCGTTCGCGTGAAACGCGTTCGGACCGCCTAACTAGTCCTATGACAAGTAATATATGCCTTAACATGTCTAATATGGTTGTCAAATCAGTTTAGATGTCAAAAGTTATGTTACATATGTTTAAAAATGAATTTTGGCATAAAGGGGTATTTTGGTAATTTACCTAAGGCATATAAATTACCTATCATACAACTACTTAAACGTAGCGACCATAAGGTATAACCTCAGAGGGTTATTCCCTATATACTATGGTCACCTAATGTATTTGGTCGGATCCTAATGATTGACCAAATGGGTCGGGTTCGAAAGTATAAGCGATTGTTTAGATCGCTTACCTTACGACCCTATACAAGCACAACTAAAAGTGACGAGCTAAGCATGTTAAAACATGTTTAACTAAGTTTAGAAAACAGGTTTGGTATCAAAACAAATGGTTTTGATACCCATAAGTAGTTTGGTTACAAAATACGCAAGAATACGTATTCTGACCGAAACTACGACTCGTCACTGAGCCTAGATAACGTGGTAATCAGTAGGTATAGTCACTAGGGACTATAACCATCGTGATCACGCTCACGTTATAAAGTTCAAACGAACTTCGCATCGACCATAAACTGGTCAATGCAGAAAGTCAAACAAAGTTTGACTTTCGGACTCGAAAGCGATAAAAGAACGAAAGAATACTTACGAAAGGTCCCCGAATGCTAATTTAGATCCAAATAACTCAGGTATGAAACAATGGTTTCAACTTAGAGTCTTTTAGATCAGATTCTAGTGAGGAATGAGTGAAAATGGGTTGGGTATTTATAGTAAACCCACAACCGTTAGGATCGTTTCTTGGAAAAGGGGGCACGATCTAGGCCGTACACTTGTCAAAATGTTGTGGTAACTAATTTTGGCCACCATAGGAGATTAACATGTGGCACTTGACCTTTGGGAAGTGTTAGGGGCTGCTAACTTATGTTTAAAATGGCTTTTTGCTGCATTTTTTTTATTTATTTATTTATTTTTTTTAAATATTTTTTTTTGCAGTTTTGGTTCCTGAGCGCGTATCGTCGTGTTTTGGCACTTCTAACACCCGTCAAGCCCATTTTTAAGCTTCACAAGGATGTTAAAGTATAGGAAACATGAAACATTCTCAAAAATATGCCGGATGTAAGTTCGTTTAGCCGTACAATCGCGTTGTTCGGTTAATTACGACGGAATGCGCATAAGCGTGAAAAACGATCCAAATTGCGTGACGAATGGATTTTTCTCATGCCAAACACTAAACTAAAATATTTTAGTGCTTACATAAATTTTTGGATGTCCGGATGTATTCAGAACGTGAGTTATGCGCGAAAATGCAAACTTGTGCACTTTTTGACACTTTTAGTCCCTGAATGACCCAAAAGTTTATTTTAGCATACCGAACCCCTTAAAGCCTATTCCTAAGCTATGTAAAGGATATTTAAGGTGTGTTTAACTTATGGTCATGTTCCGGAATGTTCGTTACAGTTCAAATTGACATACTTTCGCAGTTTGTCAAGTTTAGTCCCTGTAGACGAATAAATCTTGTTTTTGCTATACCAAAGCCTTCAAAACTTATTTCTAAGTTATGTGAAGGTTATTTAAGGTATGTTAAGTATATGTTGATGTTCTGGAGTATTTTTCGCATCAAACTGATTACGTTTACGCACCAGTTTGCGTATAAATCTCCAAAAAGCGATGTAGAGTTTGAAATTACACAAAAGTCAAAACATGAAAAATGTAAAACATAACAAAACAAACATTGGGATCAAATAACATTGTTTTATTGATAATAGAACTGTTCACGATGATTACAAGCACAGTTGTTACACACGGGGCTGTGCGGGACCCTCTACTGACATTTCCAAGTTCAGGAGGTAACTCAAGTCTGTAGGCTACCTTTCCGATTCTTTCGACGATCTTGAATGGTCCAACGTATCTAGGTGCAAGTTTTCCTTTCTTTCCAAATCTGATCACACCTTTCCAAGGTGAGACCTTAAGTAATACTCGATTACCGACCTGAAATTCCAAGGCCTTGCGTTTTGGGTCCGCGTAACTCTTCTGACGGCTTCTAGCTGCCTGAAGGTTATCACGAACTTTCTTGATCTTGTCAGTAGTTTCTAAAATGAGGGCAGGTCCAGTAAGTTGAGCCTCGCCGATCTCATTCCAGCAGACTGGTGAACGACATTTTCGACCATAGAGAGCCTCGAAAGGAGCCATTTTGATGCTGGTGTGTTAACTGTTGTTGTAGGAGAATTCAATCAACTTAAGATGTGAATCCCAACTACCACCAAAATCGATCACACAAGCTCTAAGCATATCCTCTAGAGTCTGGATTGTTCTCTCAGATTGACCATCCGTTTGCGGATGATAAGCTGTGCTCAGATTAAGTTGGGTCCCCATAGCAGATTGCATGGTTCTCCAAAAATGAGAAGTGAAACGAGCATCTCTGTCAGAAATGATGTTCAAAGGAACACCATGTCGAGCTACAATTTCATCCACATAGATTTGAGCAAGTCTGTCAGCAGGAAAATCCTCACGGATTGGCAAGAAATACGCTGACTTAGTAAGACGATCAACAACTACCCAGATGGCATCATGACCTTTCTTTGTGTGCGGAAGTTTGGTAACAAGATCCATAGTAATGTTTTCCCATTTCCAAACTGGGATCTCTGGTTGCTCCAATAAACCAGAAGGACGCTGATGTTCAGCCTTATCCTTAAGACAAGTAAGGCATTTTGATACGTATAAGGCAATGTCTTTCTTCATACCAGGCCACCAATAGTGAATACGAAGATCCTTATACATCTTATCTGAGCCCGGATGAATAGAATAACACGACTTATGGGCTTCATCCATAAGCAAGGTACGGAGATCATCCTGGCTTGGGACCCACAAACGATCCATGAAGTAATACGATCCATTGTCCTTCAGTTCCAAAGCAGGCGTTATGTGATAGGGAAATTCCTTATCCATTAAACCTTGTGAAACACAAGATTGTTGAGCCTGAGAAATGCGTGCTTGGATATCGGATCGAGCTTGAATAACAGATTGAACACGTACACAATGAAGCTTAGTACGTTCCTTACGACTCAATGCATCAGCCACGACATTCGCCTTACCAGGATGGTAGCGAATTTCGCAGTCATAGTCGTTTAAAAGCTCAACCCAACGTCGTTGCCTCATGTTGAGTTCTTTCTGGTTGAAGATATGCTGAAGACTTTTATGGTCCGTGAAAACCACACATTTTGTACCATACAAATAGTGTCTCCAGATCTTTAGAGCGAAAACAACTGCACCCAACTCAAGATCATGAGTGGTGTAGTTCTTCTCATGTATCTTCAACTGCCTCGATGCATATGCTATGACTTTGTTCCTTTGCATAAGAACACAGCCAAGACCCAGTTTAGATGCATCGCAATAAACAACGAAATCATCATTACCCTCAGGCAAAGTCAGAACAGGCGCGTCGCAAAGTTTCTGCTTCAAGTGTTGAAAAGCTTCCTCTTGTTTGAATCCCCATTCAAAGGGCTTGTTCTTCTGAGTTAAAGCAGTTAGAGGAACTGCAATCTTTGAGAAGTTCTCAATGAAGCGGCGGTAATAACCCGCTAGACCAAGAAAAGACCGAACCTCAGTAGGAGTAGTAGGCGTATCCCAATCCTTGATCGCACTGATCTTGGAGGGATCCACATGAATACCTTGTTCGTTGATAATATGTCCTAAGAATTGAACTTCTTTAAGCCAGAATTCACACTTGGAGAATTTGGCGAAAAGTTGCTCTTTCTTTAGGAGTTCCAGAGTAAGACGAAGGTGTTGCTCGTGATCAGCTCGCGTCTTGGAGTAGATTAAGATGTCATCAATAAAAAGAATGACGAACTGATCCAAATAAGGTTTGCAGACCCTATTCATTAAGTCCATGAAAACAGCAGGAGCATTAGTCAAACCGAATGGCATGACTGTGAACTCGTAATGCCCATAACGAGTACGGAACGCTGTCTTGGGAATATCTTCTTCATGCACACGAAGTTGATGATATCCGGAACGTAGATCAATCTTCGAAAAATAAGAAGCGCCCTGTAATTGATCAAAGAGGTCGTCTATGCGCGGTAGGGGATATCGATTCTTGATAGTAAGCTTGTTAAGCTCACGATAATCGATACACATCCTAAAGGATCCATCCTTCTTCTTGACAAAAAGAACGGGAGCACCCCAGGGTGAAAAGCTAGGACGGATAAAACCTTTGTCAGAGAGCTCCTGAAGCTGCTTAGACAACTCTTGCATCTCAGACGGTGCAAGACGATATGGGGCTCTGGCAATGGGATTTGCACCAGGTACGAGATCAATGCGGAATTCGACTTTGCGTGCTGGAGGTAGACCAGGTAACTCTTCAGGGAAAACTTCAGAATAATCCCGAACGGACAGGAATATCTGAAATAGACTTACCCTTGCCTTTATCTGCTGTAACATGTGCTAAGAAAGCCACATAGTTCTTCCGCAGATACTTCCGAGCTTTAAAACAAGACATGAGTTTGAGACCACCGGCAGGTTTCTCACCTTGAACCTGTAGGATCTCGCCTGTCGAAAGCGGCACACGAACAATCTTCTCAGACAAACTATCTCTGCGCGATGCTTAGATAACCAATCCATACCCACTATGACGTCGAAGCTTCCAAGTTGCATAGGCGTGAGGTCGATAGGAAAAAGATGATCGTTAAGGTTCAACTGGCAGTCGTGAAGAACAGAATCAAGAACAATGGGTTCACCACTAGCAACTTCTACTGTCAAAGGTTTACCTAGTTTCGTTCTAGACACGCGAAGTAATGGCTCAAAAGACAATGACACAAAACTCTTGTCGGCACCCGAATCAAAAAGAACAGATGCAGGCTGATTATTAATAAAGAACGTACCGTTCACCACGTTATCATCCGCCTGCGCCTCTTGGGCATTCAAGTTAAAAGCTCATCCTCGAGCCTGAGCCTGATTCGGGTTCGCATTCTGATTCTGGTTGGCTAGTCTTGGGCACCGGTTCCTGTAGTGGGTCAGATCCCCACAATTGTAGCATGAACCAGGAGGATAATGAGGTCGTGCAGCTTGACCTTGTTGCTGAGCAAGAGGCTGAGCAACCTATTGAGCCGGGTTCTGAACTGCCTGGTTCTGGTTAACAGGAATGCGGCAGGTGGCAGCAAGATGACCATGCCTTCCGCAGTTGGTGCACTGACGACACTGGAGGTGTGGTTGATGATGGCCGTTACACCTGTTGCACAAGGGTGCAGTGCCAAGATAAAGCTTCTTGGCTAGTGGTTGCGCAGGCTGATTTGGTGCAGCTTGGGCCTGTGCAGTAACGTCATAGTTTTGGGAAGCCTTCCGCTTCCTAGACCCTCCAGAATTCTTTCCCTTCTTGTTTTGACTTTTCTTGCTATCTTCCTTATCAGACACCTGCTTCTTACCCTTGTCACCCTTTTTATGCAGCTTTCCCTTTCGAATCTGCGACTCAGTCAATGTCGCTGATAACTCGATCGCCTGACGGAGTGTGGTAGGGTTGCTACCAGTAATGATGTCTTGTACCGAGTCAGGTAGGCCGTCGATGTATCTTTCGATAGCCTTGTCGAGTGGGGTAACCATAGTTGGGCAAAGCAGACTCAACTCTTCAAACCTATCAGTATAAGCCCTGTGCTCGCCACTGTCTTATTTCAAGTCCTCAAACTCTTTCTCCAACGCTCGCTGTTCATGACGAGGACAGAATTCCCTCATCATAAGGGCCCTAAGTTCAGCCCAAGTTTGCGCTAGAGCAACTTCTGCACCCCGATCTTTCATAACCCCATTCCACCATGTGAGAGCCCTCTTCTGAAACACGCTCGAAGAAAACTCGACCTTGCGATTATCTGGACACTGCACGTGGCGGAAAGTATTCTCAATGCTCTTAAACCATTGAAGAAGCCCAGTTGCTCCCTCAGAACCACTAAACTTGAGTGGTTTAGCCGAGTTAAAATCCCTGTATTTGCATGGAGCATTGTTGTTGTTGTTGGCTTGGTGCCATTGAGCAAAGAGATTTGGAAATTGAGCAGCCATCTGCTGCGCAATGATTTCTGCCAGTTCGGCAGTCGCTATCAGATTGTCGCGTCGAGGAGGAATTCTAAAAGAGGAAAACATGAAAGGAAACGAGTGAGATGATTGGATGAAAAGAATGAGATGAAACAAAATTAACAAACGCAAAGATGGTGGTCATTTGTCCGCATTACCAAGCAAACAAATGACGCACAGTGACTAATCAAAGTAAATGGATCAAAAATAATGTATCACGAAGACATGCTCGCCTATAAGTGAACACTCATCCCAAGAATTCCCAGGTAAGCACAACTGGTCTCGCGTCTGATGAGATGTATACGAAGTGCTTGCCTAGACAGAAAACCCAGAATACAGGCATTCACTCTTCCAGTTTGCACGTGTTCACATTATATTAAAACCCAAAACGTTGTCGAGATTTTGAAAATTTGAAGGCACAAGGCCAAAAATTTAGTCAAACTGGAAGGGTTCAAAACCTTACAAAAGAGGGTTCAAAACCTTGTAATAAATCATCCAAAAACAGAAGATTGTTTTTCAAAAATCATTTCGAAAAATTTGGTTTCTTGTTTTGATAATCACCTAAGGATAGGTGAAGTGCATGTTTTAAGATCTAAACACAAGATAACTTGTGTTAGGGTCCTAGAAAGGTTATAGTCTAGGTCAAAGCATTACTAATAACCTAATTCCCTATAACCATTGGCTCTGATACCAACTCTTCTGTCACACCCCGACCACGTATAACATACAAAACGTGGCGGAAAACGTCGGGGAGTGTTGTAACAGAATTAATTGTTTCATAACCATGGCATACAAAGTTGTATTTATTTATCAACACAAGAGTTTCATTGTTTTAAACAGGAATCAAAGAGTTTTTAATATAATTAAACATAGTCTATCTTCGTTTTAAATCTCTAAGGCACAGGTCCGCCCTAGTGTCATGATCGTCATCCTACGGAAAAGCGCCTGAAAACACATGTGAAAATAGGTACGTCAGCATAAAAATGCCTGTGAGATACATAGGTTTGTGAAAATAGGATTCATGACTTATAAGTTTAGAAAAAGTTGTTTAGCAAAGTCTAGTCATGAACCTTGTGATTTGATTTATTTTGTAAATCGTTTGAAAAACAATAAGTTCAGATGATATGTATGAATAAGAGAATAATGTATGGTTAAATGAATAACCATGAAAAATGAATTTGTATAAGATAAGTTGTTTTGTAAAACAATGTCTTGTGAAAAGTATGTTATTTGTACAAAATGTCATATGTCTAAATTGAAATGATTTAAATAACGCTACAATATGTAATACCATACAAACACTTATATATAGGAAGTACTAGCGGCGTATCCACCATGCCTGTATCGTATTACACATGCCTCGTTACTTAAATCACTTAAACAAACCACCAATGTATAAAGTCTATGTTTAAACCAATAGTCAAAAGTCCTTGTATAAGCCATGTCAAATGTTTATAAGTCCAAACGTAGTCAAGTAATGTGTAACAAATGTTATGTATTATAAGTAAAGTATTGTCACATAATCCAAATGTAGAAATGTACAAAACAAAGTATTTTGAATATATCAAAAAGTTATGTTTTGCAAAGTAATGCATGTTACATTGATACAAACATTTATGTGGTAAGTTAACGCATACATTCAAGCCTTGAGACAGTCGGACAACCCTTTCAGTCAAGGTTATCAAAAGTAATGTTTTCGGATTCAGTCATTCCTTACATCCAAACAAACCCGGGATGTCAGGAATGGGATTTGTCAAGTCCTATGGTACCAGTACTTACTACCGAGCGTCGTAGCTAATGTTAATGAACGCATAATAGTCTCGTTTGTGCAAACCAAATGTCATAGCAAAAGTGAACATGTTATATGAAAACAATGAACTAAGTATGCTTAGTTAACATACAAAGCAGAAAAGTCATGTAAATCAATGTGCTAGCATGCTATCAGTTAACACACATAGCAGAAATGTAATGTAAAACAATGTACTAAGTATGCACACAATGGACATACATAGCATGAAATGTAATGAAATCATGTACTATAATGTACTAACAAACATAGCAGGTATATGATGTGAAAACAGGAAAGCACGAAAGTAACAAGTAGGCACATGTGTTCCACCCCAAAACATTTGGAAAACAGTAAAAGAGGGGTCTATGTACTCACTTGAGATTGCTCAGGAGTCCTAAGATAACCACCAAGCAATTGCTAGAGGTCTCGGAATATCAAACGACACCTAATATAGGTAACTACATTAATAAACCGGACCTAAATCGGAAGATCGGATAGAATGAGAGTTCGTAAACCAAATGAGTATGGGAAATCTTGTAGTATGGTTTAACAAAGCCTACATACTAAATGAAACCTAACCTAAGTGCTTGTGACCCATTACGACCCGTTTAGGTAGCTTATGCTACTTTAACGCGTCGTTCGCGTGAAACGCGTTCGGACCGCCTAACTAGTCCTATGACAAGTAATATATGCCTTAACATGTCTAATATGGTTGTCAAATCAGTTTAGATGTCAAAAGTTATGTTACATATGTTTAAAAATGAATTTTGGCATAAAGGGGTATTTTGGTAATTTACCTAAGGCATATAAATTACCTATCATACAACTACTTAAACGTAGCGACCATAAGGTATAACCTCAGAGGGTTATTCCCTATATACTATGGTCACCTAATGTATTTGGTCGGATCCTAATGATCGACCAAATGGGTCGGGTTCGAAAGTATAAGCGATTGTTTAGATCGCTTACCTTACGACCCTATACAAGCACAACTAAAAGTGACGAGCTAAGCATGTTAAAACATGCTTAACTAAGTTTAGAAAACAGGATTGGTATCAAAACAAACGGTTTTGATACCCATAAGTAGTTTGGTTACAAAATACGCAAGAATACGTATTCTGACCGAAACTACGACTCGTCACTGAGCCTAGATAACGTGGTAATCAGTAGGTATAGTCACTAGGGACTATAACCATCGTGATCACGCTCACGTTATGAAGTTCAAACGAACTTCGCATCGACCATAAACTGGTCAATGCAGAAAGTCAAACAAAGTTTGACTTTCGGACTCGAAAGCGATAAAAGAACGAAAGAATACTTACGAAAGGTCCCCGAATGCTAATCTAGATCCAAATAACTCAGGTATGAAACAATGGTTTCAACTTAGAGTCTTTTAGATCAGATTCTAGTGAGGAATGAGTGAAAATGGGTTGGGTATTTATAGTAAACCCACAACCGTTAGGATCGTTTCTTGGAAAAGGGGGCACGATCTAGGCCGTACACTTGTCAAAATGTTGTGGTAACTAATTTTGGCCACCATAGGAGATTAACATGTGGCACTTGACCTTTGGGAAGTGTTAGGGGATGCTAACTTATGTTTAAAATGGCTTTTTGCTGCATTTTTTTTATTTATTTTTTTTTTATAATTTTTTTTATATTTTTTTTGCAGTTTTGCAGTTTTGGTTCCTGAGCGCGTATCGTCGTGTTTTGGCACTTCTAACACCCGTCAAGCCCATTTTTAAGCTTCACAAGGATGTTAAAGTATAGGGAACATGAAACATGCTCAAAAATATGTCGGATGTCGGTTCGTTTAGCCGTACAATCGCGTTGTTCGGTTAATTACGACGGAATGCGCATAAGCGTGAAAAACGATCCAAATTGCGTGACGAATGGATTTTTCTCATGCCAAACACTAAACTAAAATATTTTAGTGCTTACATAAATTTTTGGATGTCCGGATGTATTCAGAACGTGAGTTATGCGCGAAAATGCAAACTTGTGCACTTTTTGACACTTTTAGTCCCTGAATGACCCAAAAGTTTATTTTAGCATACCGAACCCCTTAAAGCCTATTCCTAAGGTATGTAAAGGATATTTAAGGTGTGTTTAACTTATGGTCATGTTCCGGAATGTTCGTTACAGTTCAAATTGGCATACTTTCGCAGTTTGTCAAGTTTAGTCCCTGTAGACGAATAAATCTTGTTTTTGCCATACCAAAGCCTTCAAAACTTATTTCTAAGTTATGTGAAGGTTATTTAAGGTATGTTAAGTATATGTTGATGTTCTGGAGTATTTTTCGCATCAAACTGATTACGTTTACGCACCAGTTTGCGTATAAATCTCCAAAAAGCGATGTAGAGTTTGAAATTACACAAAAGTCAAAACATGAAAAATGTAAAACATAACAAAACAAACATTGGGATCAAATAACATTGTTTTATTGATAATAGAACTGTTCACGATGATTACAAGCACAGTTGTTACACACGGGGCTGTGCGGGACCCTCTACTGACACTTGCATTTAATGAAGGAAGAGAAAAGGCTGGCCATGGGTGCATGCCCGCTGGACACGGGGCCGTGGCCAGAGCACTGTGCAGGCTATAAATAGGGATGTTTGGTTCACTTCAAAGGCATCCCTTGGCAAACCACTACTCTCCCACTTTGCCACCACTCCATCACCACTACAACACCATCACCCACCACCATCTTCCATCATCTATCTTTAGAGTGTGTAGTAGTCTTGGGATCAAGGGTTCTTGCCAATCAAAGGCCATGTTTGGTTAAGCCTCTTACATTACTTGGTGAAGACAAGTCTTTATTGTATTAGTTTTGATTTTTAATATTTCGGCACTTTTTATTTGGTTTTGTATTAATGACTTTAATAACTAGTTTCTTATGTTGAAGGTGAATAATTCCTATCATTTTTCCGTGGTTTCTTGGCGTTACTTTACTGTCTATATAAAGTAAAAGATTACATCATTCGTGTTTTTACGGTTTATATAAAAGCATGTTGACTACCTGGTCGGGGGTTAGGGGAATGGTTTGGTAAGGTTCTTGCCTTGTTTAGTGTATAGATCCTGCAAGGACCTGGTTCAAGCTTACTAGGACCTCCTTCGATACCCACTGGTATTGGATGGCGGGGGTGCGAATAGCTTGAACCCCTCATATGGAAACTACTATTAATACATTAAACCGGCTTCTTGGGATTGTATCCTTGCTGATGACTCAAACAACTTAGTCGAGGGTAACGTCACCTTCAAAAGAGGGGCCTACCACTTTTCGCATTAATAAGTTAATTAATTATCTTTCAATATTCCGACCCTTTGGGATTGTATCCCTGCTGACTCAAACCACTGGGTTGAGGGTAACGTCACCTTCAAAAGAGAGGCCTATTACTATAACTAAGATAATCTCTTAAAAAGTCCGAAAGTGCGAAAATCATCAAAGGATACATTAAAGGCGAGTCAGATCCAAGTGATTCATTATTCTATCTGTTTTTATTTTATTTATATCTGCATTTTTAGTTTTTATTTTCATGTTTCAAAACTTTTCTCAAAAAAATTTAGATTGATTAGACGTTGAGGATAAACCAGTACTAAAAGCTCTTGTGTCCTTGGACGACCTCGGTATCTTACCAACGCTATACTACGCTCACGATGGGTGCACTTGCCCAAGTGTGTGTTTAGTGTTAGTAGAATATCGTGTTTTACAGATGTAAAACTTGACTAATGTGTAAAATGGGCTTAAAATATCAATAAAAACATATTACGCTTCGCACACACCAAGTTTTTGGCGCCGTTGCTGGGGACACAAGGATTTTAAGAAAGCTTAAAATCGACGGCCTAATCATTTTTTAAAACCTTTTCAAAACAGCGCGAACATTTTTTTATTTTATTTTAGGAATTTTTGCATTACAATAGTCTGAACACGGGGCTGTGCTCACTGAACACGCCCCGTGCTGTATACAAACAACAAAACATTTTTAAAACATCCAGACACAGAGTCTGAACACGGGGCCATGCTCACTGAACACGCCCCCATGCTGCACAAAACCAGTAGCATTTTTCAAAACGCCCAGATATAGACCCTGACCATGGGCCGTGCTCACTGACCACGGGGCCATGGTGTCGCAATCCCCGTCCCCTAACAACCCGGGAATGGGCGGCCGCGACCAGTTTTGGTGGTATTCAGGTGTTTATCATTTTGGCAGCGGAAATTTCATCAGGACCGTAGTTAGGAAATATTTTATCAGAGTAAATACCACACTTTTATAATATTAAACACGTGGGAAATTCCCAAATTTTCAGAACCTTTTTAAAACACGTGGGAAATTCCCAAATTTTAAGAAAGCTTAAATCAACGGCCTAATCATTTTTCAAAACCTTTTCAAAACAGCGCGCACATTTTATTATTTGATTTTAGGAATTTTTGCATTACAATAGTCTGAACACGGGGCCGTGCTCACTGAACACGCCCCATGCTGTATACAAACAACAAAACATTTTTAAAACATCCAGACACAGAGTCTGAACACGGGGCCATGCTCACTGAACACGCCCCCGTGCTGCACAAAACCAGTAGCATTTTTCAAAACGCCCAGATATAGACCCTGACCATGGGACGTGCTCACTGACCACGGGGCCATGGTGTCGCAATCCCCGTCCCCTAACAACCCGGGAATGGGCGGCCGCGGCCAGTTTTGGTGGTATTCAGGTGTTTATCATTTTGGCAGCGGAAATTTCATCAGGACCGTAGTTAGGAAATATTTTATCAGAGTAAATACCACACTTTTATAATATTAAACACGTGGGAAATTCCCAAATTTTCAGAACCTTTTTAAAACACGTGGGAAATTCCCAAATTTTAAGAAAGCTTAAAATCGACAGCCTAATCATTTTTCAAAACCTTTTCAAAACAGCGCGCACATTTTTTTATTTTATTTTAGGAATTTTTGCCTTACAATAGTCTGAACACGGGGCCATGCTCACTGAACACGCCCCGTGCTGTATACAAACAACAAAACATTTTTAAAACATCCAGACACAGAGTCTAAACACGGGGCCATGCTCACTGAACACGCCCCCGTGCTGCACAAAACCGGTAGCATTTTTCAAAACACCCAGATATAGACTCTGACCATGGGCCGTGTTCACTGACCACGGGGCCATGGTGTCGCAATCCCCGTCCCCTAACAACCCGGGAACGGGCGGCCGCAACCAGTTTTGGTGGTATTCAGGTGTTTATCATTTTGGCAGCAGAAATTTCATCAGGACCGTAGTTAGGAAATATTTTATCAGAGTAAATACCACACTTTTATAATATTAAACACGTGGGAAATTCCCAAATTTTCAGTACACACATTTCTATAGGGATAAACCCAATTTTATTTAATAAAACGTCCCTTTATTCAGGTAACTTTTATAGCCACTTTTTCCAAGCCTTCAATGATGTCCAGCTGGCTTCTACTTGGCTTTCACATTTTGTTACCTGAAACGCGTTTAAAAACATTTTGTTAGTGGGAAATACTGGTGAGTGAATCCCAGTTTAATCAAGAAGAGTTTTATCTTTTAACAGTATTGAGAGCTATTACAATGTTTATTTCTACACAATTACTCATTCAGTACTGTCAACCCGGACTGGTGGGTCATATTACACATTGGCTAACTCTTTGTCCAATGGCAACGTGTTCCACATTTTGTATACAAAACCCCAACATACCGGCAGTAATTGAATAACTACAAAGACTCAATCACTGCTAATCACATTGTAAAATATTTAAGGTTTTGTAAAAACAGTTTACAAAAAGGAGATTACTCACATTGCTGTCTTAAGGTTTCCTTTAAGGATTTCCTGGTGATTATCTATTAAATACACAAATGCACACGCGTTAGTATAATAACCCAATAATTACATTAGTAATACCCTCCCCGAGACGACAATCCAACGACTACGTCGGGCAGAACCACGACAGCCGTTACGGAACCCTGGATTAACCGGGCAGCGTATCTAATACGTAACAGGGGTTATGATACTTACAACGGAGTAGAACTTCGTTATTTAGGGGGGTATTTCGCCCGCTAATATAATTGCTATTCAGAATATTGAGAGAGAGAGATCGAGAGATTGAGCGATTTGAAACTGAGGCTGGAGGCCTCCATTTATAGGCGACCTTTCGCCTTCCCTCGCGGCCCGCGAAGGACGTAGCCAAGGGCTACGCGGCCCGCGTAGTAGGGGTAGTAGGGCCTAGCTTGGCCGGGTTATGGGGTAGGCTCGACAAATGGCGTGACACGTGGCAACCTGGGGTGCGGCTTGATCTCCCATCTGTCGCGGCCCGCGTAAGCCGAAGGCTTAGCCTTCGCGGCCCGCGACAACCCATTAAAATTTGTTTTTACTTTAATTTTATTAAATTAAAGGTATTCGGGGCCCGTTTTCGCATACGGGGCGTACTTTAGGACATATAGGGACATTTTAAAATATATTAGGGTGTCGAAAATATTTTGAGGGTTGTTATACGTGGTGAGCCTCTGTTTCAGTTTTTAACTTTGTTTTCTAGTCCCAAGACTCTTTTGTGGTCTGCCGAGTGATTCTTATGGATCAATACTCAGGAGGTTACAATTACTACTATGAAGAGGATGATTACGAAGAAGAGTATTGTACCATTTGCGGTAATCCTCACTCGGTACAATATTGTGACCTTTTCGAGCCATCCACCTCATAAACATACCATGAGGAACCAAGGTATGAAGCTTCTCACTCATACTCATACCTTGAGGAACCAAGGTATGAATCATCTCAATCCTATACTTACTATGAGGAACAATGGTGTGAACCACCTACCTCACATGGGTATTATGAAGGACCAAGGTTTGAACTTCCGCACTCAAGCTTTTGGGACACTTATCCCGCTCAATTTGACGAACCACCAACTATCCTCCCCGAAGCCGAAAGAATAATACAAGACCTCAAAACTATCGAACGCTATATAAAAGAATCCCGCATGAGGGAAGAGGTAGTTTGTACTAAAGAGGTAATAGTAGAAGAGGTAAAAATGGAAGAACAAGTAAGTGAAAAACCAACGCATGAACTAAACAACGAAAAAGGTAAGTCCGAAAACGCTAATCTTCAAAAAGAGTCAATTTTTCAAGAAATTAATCTCTTAACACCTTCTTTCGAAAACCATTGTTTAGTACCTACTCATGTTAAGTTTTTAAAAGAGTTAAACACTAACACTAAAATGGACGAAATGGTAAGCATTAAGTTAACAAACGATCAAACCGCGCTAATAAAAGATGATCCATTTGAAATTAACGTCACGCCGGTTCCATGTTTCTTTCAAAATTCCTTTATTAGTAATATTACAATTGATAAAAGATCTTTGTGTTAATATAATGCCAAACTACATTTTTGAAAAGTTAAGTATTAGTGATTTTTCTTCACTTCAAATACCTATTTTTCTTTCAAATCAGAAAATAATAAAATCAATGGGAGTAGTTGAGGATGTGTTAGTGCAAACAAATCAAACGGTAGTCCCAACCGACTTCGTCATTCTTGATGACGCTCCACTTGTGTTGGGACGACCTTTTGTGAAAACCCATCAAGCTTTGATCAACCGGAAGCAAAACAACCTACCCATTCAATTAGGGGCCGACAAAAAGTATGTCGATCTTGACCAATCAATGAAATATCTAATCAACAATGACGACCCCCTAATTGAAGATGAAGATGAACCACCCGATACGGAAGACGAAATTGACCACTTTGTCGAAGAAGAGGTCGCCATTGAGCAAACCTTTTTAGTCCTTGACCAAATTGAGCAACCGAATAAGGAGTCTCTTAAAGACCCACCACTTAAGCTCAAAGAACTCCCAAAAGGTTTGGAATATGCTTTTCTCGACAAGGATGGTAAGCTACCTGTTATTATTTCTTCAAAATTAATTAGTTTAGAAAAGTAAAAATTAATTACACTTTTGAAAAAACATAAAAACGCGATCGAATGGAAGCTTGTAGATATTAAAGGAATAAGCCCTTCCATGTGCACGCACAAAATTTTAATGAATGATGACTATAAATCGGTAATACAACCACAACATAGAGTAAATCCAAATGTTCAAGAAGTGGTTAAAAATGAAGTCATCAAACTACTTGACGCTGGACTTATCTACCCAATTTCCGATAGCCTTTGGGTGAGTCCCGTCCAAGTAGTTCCCAAGAAAGGAGGTATAACGGTGATCACTAATGAAAAAAATAAATTAATGCCAACGAGAACCGTCACCGTATGGAGAGTTAGTATAGATTATCGTTGATTAAATGAGGCAACAAGGAAAGATCATTTTCCCTTACCTTTTATTGATCAAATGTTAGAAAGATTATCCGGTCACAAATTTTATTGTTTTTTAGATGGTTTTTCAGGTTACTTTCAAATACCAATAGCTCCCGAAGACCAAGAAAAAAAAAACATTCACATGTCCCCACGGAACTTTTGCTTATCGACGCATGCCTTTTGGTCTATGTAATGCCCCCACAACTTTCCAACGTTGCATGGTGGCCATCTTCCATGACATGATAGAAAAGACTATGGAAGTCTTCATGGACGAGTTTTCTATCTTTGGAGATTCATACAACCAATGCCTCGATAACCTTGAATGAATGCTATCAGGATGTGAGGAAACTAACCTCGCCCTTAATTGAGAAAAATGCCATTTCATGGTAAAAGAGGGAATAGTACTCGTCACAAAATCTCAAGCGAAGGAATGGAGGTTGATCGGGCTAACATAGACAACATCTCCCGACTACCACCTCCATCCTCCGTTAGAGCATTCAGGATTTTCTTAGGGCATGCCGGATTTTATAGACGATTTATCAAAGACTTTTCTAAAATTTCAAGATCTTTAACAAAATTACTTGAAAAAGATGCACCGTTTATCTTTGACAAAGATTGCAACCAAGCATTTTTAACACTAAAAGAAATGCTAGTCAATGCACCAATCATGATAGCGCCTGATTGGAAATTACCTTTCGAAATCATATGCGATGTAAGTGACTTTGTAGTTGGAGCTGTCTTGGGAAAACGAAAAGATAAGCATTTTCACCCAATATACTACGCTAGTAAAACACTTAACGATGCACAAAAAAATTACACAACAACTGAAAAGGAATTACTAGCAGCCGTTCATTATCTCTTTAAAAAACAGGATGCCAAACCGCGTTTAATCAGATGGATACTACTCCTCTAAGAATTTGACATTGAAATAGAAGACAAAAGAGAAGCAGAAAACACCGCTGCAGATCATCTATCCCGCTTGGAAGATCCAGCTTTGGAGGCAACTAGGGATGAGCTCATCAATGAAAAATTCCCAACGAAATCCTTAGAAATGGTGGAATACCTAGAAGAACTATGGTACGGCGACTACACCAACTACCTAGCTAGTGGAATAGTCGCAAAAGGATGGTCACATCATCAAAGAAAGAAATTATTTGCCGGTGTAAAGCATTATTTTTGGGACCTTATCTTTTCAAAATGTGTGCCGACCAACTTATCCGCTGATGCGTGCATAGTAGTGAAGCAAGAAAAATTCTCCGCCATTGTCATGAAGGTCCATACGGAGGACATCATGGAGCCGCTAGTATTGCACGAAAGGTATTTGATTCAGGATTCTATTGGCCAACCATTTATAAAGACTCCCAAAGTCTTATCAAGACATGTGATGCATGCCAACGATCAGGTAATATTTCTTCCAAAAATGAAATGCCGCAAAATGGCATTCTTATTTGTGAAATTTTTGATGCGTGGAGACTAGAATTTATGGGACCTTTCCCACCGTCAAAAGGAAACAAATATATACTTGTGGCAGTGGATTACTTGTCAAAATGGGCCGAAGCCAAAGGTCTTCAAAAAAATGATGGAAGAGTTGTGGTAAGATTCTTGAAACGACTATTTTCTCGTTTCGGAACTCCGAAAGCATTAATAAGTGATAGGGGTACCCATTTTTGTAATCATCAACTTGAAATTTTTTTAACATGATATGGGGTCTATCACTGGAACTCAACTGCATATCACCCTCAAGCAAATGGACAAGCCGAAGTGACTAATCGAGGTTTAAAAAGAATACTTGAAAAAACCGTAGGATTAAATAAAAAAGAATGGGTCGATAAATTAGACGACGCATTATGGGCTTTTCGAACTGCATATAAAACAATAGTAGGTACCACCCCATATAAGCTTGTCTATGGAAAAAGTTGTCATATGCCAGTAGAAATAGCACACAAGGCCTACTAGGCATTAAACAATGTAAACTTAGTCATTGAAACCGCCGAAAAGAATCGATTTTGTCAATTAAACGAATTAAGGAATCAAGCATACTCTAACTCTGAAATTTATAAGGAAAAATGAAAAACATGCATGATAAACATATTAAACCTAATGAATTTCGAGTAGGAGATCAAGTTCTATTGTTTAATTCACGACTTCGATTATTTCCCAGAAAATTAAAGTCTAGGTGGTCGGGACCTTTTTCTATCACTCATATATTTCCACACAGTGCAATTGAAATTAAATCTCAAAATGGAATTCCATTCAAAGTCAACGAACAATGGCTTAAGCTTTATCAAGGATTCATTGAGGATGACAAGGAAGAGATCTCACTACAAGCGGTCGAAGAATGATTAAACGAAGGTTTGTGTACTAACATCATGCCTTGTAGGCAATGGACTTCGGGAAAACTCCAAAAATCGTTAGGATATCTAAACCAATTTTCGGGAAACAGGTCACACACACGTGCACTAAAAATAAATAAATAAATAAATTATATTTGAGTTTTCAGCCGCCCACGGGGCCGTGCCGAGCGAGCACGGGGCCGTGTTCGGCTACTGTCGGGAATAAAACCCCCTTTGTCTTCTCATTTTCATTTCACCACGACCCGTTTCCCCGAAAAATCTCTGGTTCCTCCGCGATTCTCTGCATATTTTTACGTTTTTCCTCCGTTCAACATCAACAAGGTATGATTCTATCATCTTCTGTAGTTAGTTTAACGATTTGCATGCAGACTAACATAAAAAATTTGGGGAAAAATCTAGGGTTCTTGAACTTGAACCGAACCAAACCCCAAATTTTTGCTTAGATCTAGTAGTATTAGTATAGTTGCATGTTATAGGAAGTAAATCAACTGAAATTGTTTGTAGAATTGCCCGATTTCAAGCATAAACTTCAAACCCTTGTTTTGATCCGAAAAAGATGAAATTGATAGGGTAAATGGTTTGTTTTTGGAAAAACGACACTTAGGGTTTCATTTTCGGGGAAAACCGCCCCTACTCAACCAAAATTTTCAAGTTTTCGAAACTGGGTCGAAAAATGATGATTTTGGGAAACAGAACCCTGACCACAGGGTCGTGGTTAGCGAGCACAGGGCGTGTCTGGGAGAAACAAGTTGAACACGGGGCGTGGCCAGTGTCCACGAGGCCGTGTCCAGCTTCCTGTTTTTAGTTTGCTTCGAAAATTTATCGTTACATGCTAATTGTTTTATGTTTTCTTTTGCAGAGATGGCCAGCAAGTTCACCAAATTCAAACCAACAGAGTGGGACTACCAAGCCTGCTATGACATTCTTCAAACAAGGCCCGAGGAAACACCAAAACAAGCATGCCTGGATACCTTGGAAGCTATGGGGCAACTAGACCGCTACATTCACATGGTCCTTAGCAACTCTCTAAGTCAAAGACCTGATAGCGCCGGTGTTGTCAACTTGCGTGATCTTACGGTCTTATATTGCATCCACAACCGCGTTCCTCTCGATGTCACTCACCTACTCCTAAGGAACATGCATCTGAATCAGTTGGCTTCCTCCCCGACACCAATCTTCTTTGGGGGATGGATCTACTGCCTCTTCAAGACCTACGTTCAAAGCATGCCAAAATCATTCCGTAATGGTCCATGGTCGGGGAAGGTAGATCTCATCCAATGCCGCTCAATGGGAATCATCCACGAGATGGGTGACGGGACAGTCCGCTTCCAAACCACTCAAGGACATGTTTGGAACCCGGAAGCAGACCTCGTCCTACACGCCGACCCAAACCTTCCTCCTCCTCAGTATCAAGGCCACCAAGCGGGCTCCTCCTCTCAAGGGTGTGGTTTTCCTAACTTTGAAAGTTTACATGATCTTTTGCAAGAAAACCTACTATGCACCCGTAACACATACAACATGGCTAGCAACACCTTTACCCGTGTTGGAGCAGTGGAGCACGACATCTCCGCTATGCAGGATGACATCACCTACATCCGGGGGTATATGGTGTACGGAGGAGAGGAAGACGATGAGGACGGAGATATGGACTGACCAGAGGCATTGAAGGTGGTGTGATGTTGGATGTGGTATCTAAGGTTAACCCTTTCTATCCCACAGACAATTTCTTGCCTGCGTGCCATGGTTTGAACAGTTTACTTTCCTAAACATTTTTTATTTTCTACATTTTATTTTCTTTTTATGTGTGTGATGACGGATGATGAACTTTGGTAAAATTAGGATGTTTGTTATGTTATGTATGGTGTAGTGTTTAGCAAAACAGGTACCCAGGAAGCTTGGATGCACTAAGCATTAGTGCTAAATAAGCCCGGAAACCCGAACCAAAAGCCAAAAACCTGTAATCATCAAATACAGAGTGCCACCACGGGGCCGTGGTCAGCGACCACGCCCCCGTGCCCACATCCCTGAAATGCTGTTTTGTCTGAAAACTGCCCACCACGGGGTCGTGGTATGACAACCCTCCTAATTTTTTCGACACCCCTAATATGTTTAAAATATCCCAATACGTCCTAAAATACACCCCGTATGCGAAAAACGACCCTAAATACCTTAATTTTATCAAAAATCAAATAAAATAAATAAAAATAGGGCCTCGCGGCCCGCGACGGAGAAGGCACAAGGCCTACGCGGGGCGTGACGCCCTGGCTATGAGGCTTTACCCGGAGTCGCCACGTGGTAACACTTGTAGAGACTATGCTGTTGATCGGACAATCCTATGCCCTAGACCCCCTACGTCGCTGGGTGCGATGGCCCCACCTGTTTCCGTCGCGGGGCGCGACGCCCTCTATGATCAGCCCTATAAATTGAGTCGAGAGGCCTTCAGTCTAAATCGTTCAGTCTTTTCATTTCTCTCTCAAATTCTACGTAATATACACTATACTCGGGCATAATACCCCCTAATTAGCGAAGCCCTGCCTCGTTGTAAGTATTATAACCCAGGTTACGTATTAGATACGCTGCCCGATTGATCTAGGGTTCCGTAACGGCTGTCGTGGTTCTTCCCGACGTAGTCGTTGGAATGCCGTCTCGGGGAGGGTATTACTAATGTAAATATTGGGTTATTATACTAACGCGTGTGCATTTGTGTAATTAATAGATAATCACCAGGAAATCCTAAAGGAAAACCCTAAGACAGCAATGTGAGTAATCTCGTTTTTGCAAACTATTTTTACAAAACCTTATATGATTAACATTATATTATATAGTGATTGAGTATTTGTATTCTAAAATTATCGTCGGTATGTTGGGGTTTTTTATACAAAATTTGTTACTACATTATGAGTAGTAACATGACCACAAGTGGGGTTGACAGTATCGTGGGTGGTAATTAAAGTAGATGGAAACAAATGTAATTGCGCGACCGCCCTCAATACTGTAAAACGATTTTACCTGTCTTGATTAAACTGGGATTCACTCACCAGTATTTCCCACTGACAAAATGTTTTTAAACGCGTTTCAGGTAACAAAATGTGAAAGCCAAATAGAAGCAAGCTGGACAGCACTGAAGGCTTGGAAAAAGTGGCGATAAAGTTACCTAAAATAAAGGGATGTTTTACTTAAATAAAATACGGTTTATCCCTATAAAAATGTGTGTACTTGAAACTTGGGAATTTCCCATGTGTTTAGTATTATAAAAGCGTGGTATTTTACTCTGATAAAATATTTCCTAACTACGGTCCTGATGTAAATTCCGCTGCCAAAATGATAAACACCGATACCACCGAAACTGGCCGCGGCCGCCCATTCCCGGGTTGTTAGGGGACGGGGGTTGCGACAGAAGGTGGTATCTGAGCTAAGCCACTGATTCAGCCACATAAATGTTCTGCTGCCACCAAAATATTCAATATGTTAGGAAATAATCTACGGGATTTCATGCATATCTGTATATTATTATTGTGTGTTATTTGACTATTTGTTAGTTTATAGTATGAGCGACCAAGGACCTTCCGACGCCTACCGTCAGTTGTCCAGCTCACCTAGAAATGAAGGCACCTCTTCACAGCCTACCCTCTCAGGGTATTCTACTGACAAGAAGGACGAGATATTCGTGTTCAAGGCTCAATCTGAAGAGCCATTCCCTCCTAAGAAGAGATGATGGTTCAGCAGAGGTGCGCATGAACGTAGGAAGAGGATGAAAAAGTTACAACAACAACGAGTTTTAGCAGCCGCTAAGAGAGAAACAGATACTCACACACATGATATGCTCAATAGGAGTCTAGCAAATTTTCATATTCTAGCAACTACAGCTGCAGACCCTAATTTAGAGCAACTTATAGCACCCCAACCATTACCCTTGTTTCCCACACAACCAATGGAGATTGAAGTTAACTCGGAAAACCAAATCCCAGCACCAGCTTTTGACCCAACTGAGATACCTAGAATATCAGCACCCAATCCCTTAGACCCAGACTACGACCCGTGGTTTGACGACCATAGGGATTACCAGCAACGCTACCCAGTAACAGATGAACCCATGCCAAACCTAGCAGCCTACCCGTACTTGGACCCTCTAGATCCTTATTATGATAATGATCAATACATCAGGAAAATTCTAGAGAACCCTTACCCACATGAAGAACCCATGCCCCAATTTCCAGATCCAATACCAGCCCCTGCACCACCAATGAGCACAGAGAATGTGCAAGAACTCCGAACCTTTGGTGAGGAGATTTTAGAAGGCAGTGAGAGGATGAGGCAGATAGGAGAACGACTCGTCTGGAAGTATGACGAGCGTAATATGGAATTCTGGATGAACCCATACCAGTAATAGTAGTAATAGTAATAATAATAATAATAATAATAATAAAATATATATAATATGTGTGTATGTTTGAAATATATATATATATATATATATATATATATATATATATAATATATCTAGACAATAGCTACGGATGCCTAATAGTATTGTAATTTCAATTTAAGTTGTATTGTAATAAATTTAGATGCATACTATAAAATAGAGTAAGTCGCAATGTTCGACGATTTTGGATCAACATGCTTGTTGTGTGATTGTTGCATTGGATGTTTTTATGCGGTATTAATACTTGGTAATTGTTTAAAATCCAGATGGCCGACGCAACAAATCCGGAAAACCAGAATAATGAAAATCAAATAAATAATAGTGAAATTTGACACCTTGTAACCCAAGGAATTAGAGATGCTATGCCAGCTATTATCCAAAATGTTAGGGATGCGGAAAATACTGATAAAAGTGGTAATGGAAGTAAACGAACCCATATAGAACCTAGTCATAGGGTGCACAATGGACCCATTTTTCAAATGCCAATTCCAAAAAGAAGAAGAACCATGTCGTATGGTTGTTCTTACAAAGAATTCTGGTCCTGTAAACAAATAGAATTCTCTGGCAATGAAGGGGCCATTGCAGCTTTACGCTGGATAGAAAAGAATGAGGCAGTCTTAAAAATAAGCAAGTGCGCAGAAGAAGATAAGATAATGTTTGCCTCCAATCTGTTTAAAAACTCAGCCTTAGAATGGTGGAACACTGTCCTCCAGTCTAGGGGAAGTGATAGGGTTTAAAATTTGAAATGGGAGGAATTTAAAAGTATGGTAGAAAGAAAATTCTGCCCTCCCAATGAAAAGGAACATATAGCAAACAAGTTCTTAAACCTTAGACTGAATGGAGTAGATAGTAAGGGGTACACCACTTTATTCTTTGAATATGCTAGAATAGTGCCAACCCTTGCATCACCTGAACCAGTATTAATCTCCCGCTACATCTGGGGATTAATCAGTGAGATAAGGCATGTAGTCAAGGCAACTAGACCTCAAACCATAGAAGAAGCTGTAGAACTAGCAAACACCTTGACTAATGAATTAGTGTGTACACGAGAAGAAGACCAGAGGAAGAACCTAGCTCAAAGGCTTACCTAGGAATTTCGCTACGGTAATTCCAACCGTGGGAAAAATGTAGGTTCTACTTCTGCACCTTCTTGTAAGGCTTGCAAGAAGAAGCATTCAGGAAGATGCTCCACTTACTGCAATTTCTGCAAGATACCTGGACACAAGGAAGAAGATTGTAGGAAGAAACCTAATTATGGAATGTGCTTCAACTGTGGAGAAAAAGGTCACATCAATCCGAACTGTCTGAAACTAGCTCCAGCCCCGAACAACAAGACTACTAAAATGCTAGGGCATTTATTCTGACTGCGGAAGAAGCTAAGATGATTCCGGAAGTGATAGCCGATACGTTTTTAGTTAATGATGTTTTTGCTAAAGTATTATTTGACTCTGGTGTAAACCAAACTTTTATAAATACTTCATTTTGCAAACTTCTCAATCGACCATTAACTAAACTCCTACAAGAATGTCTAGTAGAGACAACAAATGGGGAAACCATTAAGATTTCTGAAATCTTGTAGGGAGCAAGAATAGAATTTTTAAATCAAAAATTTATTGCAAACCATTACCCAATGAATCTAGCAGGATTTGATATTGTGTTAGGAATGGATTGGTTAATAGCCAATAAAGTCAGTATTTTATGTGATCAAAAGTCAATACAAGTAAATTCACCAAAGGGTGAAAAGATCACAATTAAAGGAGATAAACCCTCTACATCCACAAAATTCATCTTTGTGATGAAAACAACAAGTTATATAAGAAAAGGGTCATTAGTGTATTTGATTTGCATAATCATTAATACTAAAGGAAAAGAATTGAAAGATATTCTAGTAGTATCCCAGTTTCCAGATATGTTTCCAGAAGAATTGCCAAGACTACCTCCAGACAGAGAAGTTGAATTCAGAATCCACCTGCTACCAGGAGCACCAATTGCCATGGCACCTTACCGTTTGGCACCCGCAGAAATGCAGGAACTGAAGAAACAGTTAGACGAATTGTTGGAGAAAGGATTCATATAGCCAAGCTCATCACCATGGTGAGCACCGATCTTGTTCGTCAAAAAGAAGGACGGATCAATGCATATGTGCATTGATTACCGTGAATTGAACAAAGTCATAATAAAAAATCGGTACCCATTACCATGTGACACCCCTAGGAAAAACCAGGAAACCACGCAACCTAACTAGCTTCCTCATTGACTACGTGCTAAATTTCGGGACGAAATTTCTTTCAACTTGAGGATGATGTGACAACTCATATTTTAGAACCTTTTCACTTTTCTTGATGTAACCTGTATGAATAGTATGGGGTTAATTGATGTGTTTATTTCAATGGAAAGTTATGATTTTGAGTGTTACATGTTACGTGGTGGTGTGTAATATACTTATATATATATAACCTGGTCGCACAATGTATAACCAATCGCACAATACACCCCCGGGACGCACAACACTCCTTCAACTATTTTGGGCTACCCTCGGCCCAAACGAAACCCGAGAGTTGGGCTCGGCTCACATCTAGCGAGTATACACTAAGTTTTGTGAAAACCCTCCCATTATCAAAGCACTTATCATACTCGCAAAACCCTAAAGCTCTCTTTCCCTCCCTCTTGGAACCCGACGACAACTCTCTTTCATCTTGAGGTCCTTACCGATTCCATCTTGATTTCCTTGCGGTTAGTATAATCTTGCTCTTGCTCACGTGTTTATACGTTCTTGTTATACATGGTTGTTTTGGTACATGAAGTGTGCTTGATTATACGATTGCATGGTGATAGGATGATATACTAATATTATTCTTAGTGAATGACTTATAATACCAAAACTGTTGTAATCATGGTAGAAACACATGTGGGGAAGTTAATGGTTTAGGTTCTGCTTATGCATACATCACATTTCTAAATAGAAATCCTACTAGTTGATCTGTTTAATGATTTTAATTGGTTGATTGTTATTTTATTAGATGATATTAATGATTATGGTGGTATGAGCATAGGGTTGTGTGTATAGAAAATTGTGCTAGTGAATCTGATATGAATTATTATACTTTTGAGTGCATGAATTCGGTTGTTGATGACTGATCAAGTTGGAATGATTTAGGTTACATGCCAGAATTCGAAATCCTTAAATTTGATAATATGATGGAATATTATGATGAGCTGTTGATTGGGATTAGATGTAAATTAGGAATTCATACGAATTAATTGGAAAAGTGTTGATTTGATCGTTTAAATGCAAAATAGGAAACTGCTTGAATGATTGCAACTAATCGCATGATTTTAAGATCTGTAACTGATCGCACAAGTCCTCCAATCGCACAAGATCATATCCTAAATGATCTGGTCGCACAAGCCCTTGGATTGCACAAAAGGGCTAGTCGCACAAGTCACGGGGTACAACTGTTTAGGCACAATGTACAATTCTGTTATGCATGACCGCACAAGGTATTGTGGTGCTGATCGCACAATACATTGGGCCTCACAAGAGCAGTTTATTTGTGTATGTTTATGGGCTGGGTTTATGATGGATCGCACAACCTGTTGCGGATCGCACAAGGTTATGCTGATCGCGCAACAGGTTGGGCCGGACATCTATTGGGTTTCATTTGTTGAATCGCACAAGGCAATTGGGCTCGCACAACCTCAATAGCCCAATCATTGGAATCGCACAAATGGATCTTATATATGAATCGTATGCTACTGTATAACATGTTAGGTGTTGATTATTTAGTTGCCATGATACTACGTGTCTGCCATGATCAATTCTGTGTATGTGAACTGTTATTTCATGTGTGAAGCGTATATGTGTTACTTGAGCCTAGACCTGACTTGTACAGTAACCATGTTAGGACGTGGTTGACCACTAGCAGCTTGATTGACCTTTTTGTTTATCTGCCGAGCAAACCGAGGTGAGTTCACACATCTACAAGGCATGGGATTCCCGGTGGTTGGGAATGGGTAAAGGATTAAAATGAAAACCTGTGTGATCTCCTGGTTTGGAACACGTACTACATCCTCTTTATTGAAGGGTGATAACATGTACTAAGGATTTAATCGGAACCTGCGTGATCCCCTGGTTTGGAACACGTACTACATCCTCTTTATTGAAGGGTGATAACATGTACTAAGGATTTAATCGGAACCTGCGTGATCTCCTGGTTTGGAACACGTACTACATCCTCTTTATTGAAGGGTGACAACATTGATGCTAGACCAAAATCTCTATCATGAAGTCCCTCATTTTTATATCGACTTAATCGCCGGGCCAATGGCGAGCGGGTCATTAGTTAGATAACGCTATTTAGTTTTGACAAGCCTCACACCGTGACGCAGAGGACGGGTGTGAACTAATGGATCTGGGCATGTCAATGATGATAGACATTGACGCTAGGGCACCAACTTACTTCAGTCAGTAGTCGATATGGTAACGGGTCTAGTGGTTCACATGGGGAAGCCCCCACTGGTTATGGTTTGGGAAACAAGGAACTGATTAACTACTGGTTTTCGAAAGAACTTATGGTTTTTGGAACAACTTTAAAAAGGACAACCAACTATGAACTCGCTCAACTTTGTTGTTGATTCGTTGTTACATGCCTTGCAGGTCTTTAGGTGCATATTGTTGGAACTTGCTGTCTGGGAGGCTGGAGTGGTCATGGGTCAAAATGCAGGGAACCTCAATACAAACTTACTGGTTTATGTACACATGGTTTACAAAACACTTAACAAATGAGTTATGCTTCCGCTGTATTCAATGAATGATATGTAATGTTTATAACACTTTACGTTAATGAATAAAAGTTTTCTTTAATTATATTTATGAGTTCAACGTGATTGGTGGCTTGGATCCTGGTACGTCACACGCCCCGCGGTGAATCCGCTTGTGGTATTTTGGGGGTGTGACATACCAAGAATCGATGATCTGTTCGACCAGCTACAAGAAGCTCGATTTTTCTCAATGATCGACTTACGTTCAGGATATCATCAATTAAAGGTACAGGAAGAGGACATTCCTAAGACCGCTTTTAGAACAAGGTATGGCCATTATGAATTTACTGTCATGCCATTTGGTTTAACCAATGCCCCAGCTGCATTTATGGACATGATGAGCCGAATATATAAACCATATTTGGATAAATTCATAATTGTTTTTATAGTTGATATTCTCATTTACTCTAAAAGTAAAGAGGAACATGCAGCGCACCTGCATGCACTTCTAAGTTTATTGAGAAAAGAAAAGCTTTATGCAAAGTTTCCGAAGTGCGAGTTTTGGTTAGAACAGGTTCAATTTCTTGGACATTTAGTCAATCATGAAGGAATTCATGTGGATCCCACAAAGATCGAGGCGATTACCAAATGGAAAAACCCTGAGTCACCAACCGAGGTTAGAAGTTTCTTAGGATTGGCCGGTTATTATAGAATATTTATTCGAGATTTTTCTAGAATAGCCATTCCCTTAACTAAATTAACCTGTAAATCTGTTAAATTTGAATGGGGACCAAAACAAGAAGAAGCCTTTAGAATCCTTAAGCAAAGATTAACCAACGCACCCATACTAGCGTTACCCGAAGGAACTGAAGACTTTATAGACTATTGTGACGCTTCTAAACTAGGTTATGGATGTGTGTTGATGCAACGTCAAAAGGTTATAGCTTACGCCTCTAGACAACTTAAGAATCATGAAGAGAATTATTCAACCCATGATTTAGAATTAGGAGCTATAATTTTTGCCCTTAAGATTTGGAGACATTACCTTTACGGTAGTAAGTTTACCATTTTCACTGATCATTAGAGTTTAAGGTATGTTTTCGGGCAAAAGGAGTTGAATATGAGATAAAGACGCTGGATGGAGATCCTTAGTGATTATGATTGTAATATCCAGTATCATGTAGGAAAGGCTAATGTAGTTGCTGATGCTTTAAGTCGAAAGTATCATGAAAGGCCAAAAAGAGTACGTTCTCTGAAACTAAATCTGCGAGTAGATTTAAATGAACAGATTAGAAAAGCACAAGAATCAGTGATCAAGGATAATACTGAAAAGTTGAATGGAATGATTAAGGAACTAGAACAAGGAACAGATGGAATTTGGAGATTCCATAAGAAAAGAACGTGGATACCTAAATTTGGAAACTTACACCAACGTATATTAGAAGAAGCCTATAAGTCTAAGTATACGATGCATTCTGGAATGATAAGATGTATCAAGACTTAAGAAAGAATTTCTGGTGGATAGGAATGAAAAAGGATATAGCAGCATATGTTGTAAAGTGTCTAACCTGTTCACAAGTAAAAGCTGAACACCAGAAACCCTCAGGTTTGTTGCAACAATTAGACATGCCAGTTTGGAAATGAGAATTGATAATAATGGATTTTGTTACCAAAATACCCAAGATAAGGAAAGGTAATGATACAATCTGGGTGATTGTAGACAGGCTAACTAACTCAGCTCACTTCCTACCAATGAAAGAAACTTTCAGTATGGAATAATTAGCTAAATTGTATGTAAATAAAATAGTTTCATTGCATGGAATTCCTACATCAATTGTTTCTGATAGGGATAGCCGTTTTACCTCTCATTTTTGGACAAGTTTCCAAAAAGCAACGGGAACCAAGTTAAATCTAAGCACCGCTTATCATCCTCAAACAGACGGACAAAGCGAAAAAACAATTCAAACAATAGAGGACATGCTTAGAGCTTGTGTAATTGATTTCGGAGGTAATTGGGACGATCACTTACCATTAATAAAATTTTCTTATAATACCAGTTATCACACAAGTATCAATATTGCACCATTCGAAGCACTTTATGGACGAAAGTGCCGAAATCCAGTCTGTTGGGCAGAAATTGGAGAAAAACAACTATCCGGACCTGAAATAATACAAGAAACAACTGACAAGATCATTCAAGTCAAGGCACGATTGAAAGTAGCACGTGATCGACAGAAGAGTTATGCAGATAACAGACGAAAGCCATTGGAATTTCAGGTAGGAGACAAGGTGTTATTGAAAGTATCTCCTTGGAAAGGAGTGGTAAGATTCATAAAAAGAGGAAAGCTAAGCCCCAGGTATGTTGGACCTTTTGAAATTATTAAAAGAATAGGACTTGTAGCCTATCAGCTACAACTGCCAGAGGAAATGGCGGGAATACATGATGTATTTCATGTATCTAACCTCAAGAAATGCTTAGCTGATGAATCATTGATAGTACCTCTTAAGGATATAGAGGTAAATGAAAAGCTTAAATTTGTAGAGAAGCCTCTACAGATTAAAGACAAAAAGGTTAAGGAGCTCAAACATAAAAGATTAATTCTGGTCAAAGTGAAATGGGACTCCAAAAGAGGACCATAATACACATGGGAGCATGAATCAGAGATGCAAAGGAAATATCCACACCTATTCCAGTATACCTCGAGGACGAGTTCTAAAACAAGGTGGGGAGGATATAACAACCCTCCTAAATTTTTCGACACCCCTAATATGTTTAAAATATCCCAATACGTCCTAAAATACACCCCATATGCGAAAAACGACCCCAAATACCTTAATTTTATCAAAAATTAAATAAAATAATTAAAAATAGGCGCGGCCCGCGACAGAGGAGGCACAAGGCCTACGCGGGGCGCGACGGCCTGGCTACGAGGCTTTACCCGGAGCCGCCATGTGGCAACACTTGTCGAGACTATGCTGTTGACCGGACAATCCTATGCCCTAGACCCCCGACGTCGCGATGCGCGACGGCCCATCCTGTTTCCTTCGTGGGGCGCGACGCCCTCTATGATCAACTCTATAAATTGAGTCGAGAGGCCTTCAGTCCAAATCGTTCAGCCTTTTCATTTCTCTCTCAAATTCTACGTAATATACACTATACTCAGGCATAATACCCCCTAATTAGCGAAGCACTGCCTCGCTGTAAGTATCATAACCCTGGTTACGAATTAGATACGCTGCCCGATTGATCTAGGGTTCTGTAACTGCTATCGTGGTTCTGCCCGACGTAGTCGTTGGAATGCCGTCTCGGGGAGGGTATTACTAATGTAAATATTGGGTTATTATACTAACGCGTGTGCATTTGTGTAATTAATAGATAATCACCAGGAAATCCTAAAGGAAAACCCTAAGACAACAATGTGAGTAATCTCCTTTTTGCAAACTATTTTTACAAAACCTCATATGATTAACATTATATTAAACTGTGATTGTGTATTTGTATTCTACAATTATCGTCGGTATGTTGGGGTTTTGTATACAAAATTTGTTACTACATTGTGAGTAGTAACATGACCACAAGTCGGGTTGACAGTACCGTGGATGGTAATTAAAGTAGATGGAAACAAATGTAATTGCGCGACCACCCTCAATACTGTAAAACGGTTTTACTTGTCTTGATTAAACTGGGATTCACTCACCAGTATTTCCCACTGACAAAATGTTTTTAAACGCATTTCAGGTAACAAAATGTGAAAGCCAAATAGAAGCCAGCTGGACAGCACTGAAGGCTTGGAAAAAGTGGCTATAAAGTTACCTAAAATAAAGAGATGTTTTATTTAAATAAAATAGGGTTTATCCCTATAAAAATGTGTGTACTTGAAACTTGGGAATTTCCCATGTGTTTAGTATTATAAAAGCGTGGTATTTTACTCTGATAAAATATTTCCAAACTACGGTCCTGATGTAAATTCCGCTGCCAAAATGATAAACACCGATACCACCGAAACTGGCCGCGGCCGCCCGTTCCTGGGTTGTTAGGGGACAGGGGTTGCGATACGTGGCCACCAGGCACGCCCGTGGCCATGTTTCTTTAAGTTTCTGTTACTGGCACTCTGACCACGGTGCCGTGCTCAGCCAGCACGAGGCAGTGGCCAGGTCCCTAGTAACACCAAATCTTGTTTTTCGACACATTTTTACACATTCAATCAACCTAAAACCAAAGTTTTGGGACACATTGAGGTCAATGTGTAATTTAAGTGTGTGGGGGGGGGGGGATGCTAAAACCTTTAATCTTGCAAGTCCTAATAACAAGCCTTACACAAAACTCTATTGGAACCGCTAATCACCCCAAATTTTTTCAAAAAATTTTCATGTCTTTTACTTGTCTTGTTTAATTTGGGAATAACAATTTCTAAAAAGGTTATATTTTTACAAATTTACAACCGATAGCGTCGTGATAAAAAGAACCAAATAAGAAAATTATGAAAAGACATGACAAATCTAATTAAAATTTGATTATATATACTAGATCACGTTATAAACCCATTCCCACAACAAGTGAGTTTTGAGCCTTTATTGAGCATACGAGCATATATCTTTAAACTAAATGCTCATTTTTCGTTTCTTGTGTGAATAGCCGCTCAGTTCTTATGACTCTAGAACTTGCCACGACGATACATTCCCGGTCCTTACCAACTTGAACCCAAGTAAGTAAATGATGGAGGCATTAGGACTAACCCATTTTTCCTTTCAACACCATTATTTTTCATCTTTTTTATCACCTACCCAAAATCCCCCTAGTTAACCCCTTTGAGCCTAAACCTTTTCATTTCAAAACCCACAAAACAAACACCCTTTACCCACCAAAACCTTTTTCTTTTTCAACCCCTTTGTTTTAGTAAAAAGCTCGGTTAGAGTGTGACATATCCTATTAAAAATTGAAAGTCTTGTAATAAACAAACAAGTTCCTCAAAGAAACTTTGTTTGAATATGCTTAGTTTGAATAAAAGTCACAAAAACAAAAAGTTTTACGACGACCGACGCTTTTTACGCCTTTAGCCATTTTTACTAACCACTAACCAAAACCACCTACCCTTAGCCCAAGCCTAACCCTTCCCCAAAGTCCTCTTGATATTTACGAAGGTTTTTAGTTAAAAAGGAGGAGGATTGATCACTTGGCAAGCATATGGTAGAAGTAAGTCCCATGCCGGTCTCGAGTGTTTCACAAAAATACATCTTCGGTCGAGTGTTGAGTGATCTCCCGTGAGTTATGTGAACTTGTAATAAATGAAGTTTTAAAGAGGCATGTTATGCCCAAATAAGAAATTTTTCTTATAAAATGTTCTAAATAAATCATGACGAATAGGATTGTAAATAGAATAAAAATAAAACCCAATAAAATATCTTAGATTCCCGACACTCAAGATGAGCCCAAAACTTCTCCTCTACCTCTTCCATTTGGGTGTGTAAGCCACATATTATAGGGGTTTGCTTGAGGACAAGAAAATATTCAAGTGTGGGGGTATTCGATGTTTGCAAAATGTAACATATAAATTACATCAAATCTGGCATAAAACCAACCCTTTTTTAGTACTAATATTGGAAAAATCGTGTTTTTGTCTTCCTTTTGAATTTACAGGACCAAATGAGCTTAAACGTACAAAAGGAGCAAATAAGAAGCAAAAACCAACATAAATACAAAGAAAGGGAATAAACGTGACATGTCCGATACCTCGGCGGCATCCCCAAAGCAAAAACAAGACAACAGAAGACTGACACGGGGCCGTGCCCAGCTGAACACGGGGGCATGATCAGGAACCTATAGAAGCTTCTACGTCCACCACGGGGGCGTGCCCAGCTCAGCACGGGGCGTGGTCAACGCAAAGATACGCAGAATCTTTCAAAATCTTGATAGTATAGAGACGATGCTGACCACGGAGCCGTGCCCACTGGACACGTGGCTGTGTGGGGCCCTCTGCTAACACTTGCATTTAATGAAGGAAGAGAAAAGGCTGGCCACGGGGCCGTGGCTAGAGCACTGTGCAGGATATAAATAGGGGTGCTTGGTTCACTTCAAAGGCATCCCTTGGCAAACCACTACTCTCCCACTTTACCACCACTCCACCACCACTACAACACCATCATCCACCACCGTCATCCATCATCCATCTTTAGAGTGTGTAGTAGTCTCGGCATCCAAGATTGATCGTAACGGGTTCTTGCCAATCAAAGGCCATGTTTGGTTAAGCCTCTTACATCACTTGGTGAAGACATGTCTTTATTGTATTACTTTTGATTTTTAATCTTTCGGCACTTTTTATTTGGTTTTGTATTTATGACTTTAATAACTAGTTTCTTATGTTGAAGGTGAATTCTTCCTATCATTTTTCCGTGTTGTCTTGGCATTACTTTGCTGTCTATATAAAGTAAAAGATTACATCATTTGTGTTTTTACGGTCTATATAAAAGCATGTTGACTACCTGGTCAGGGGTTAGGGGAATGGTTTGGTAAGGTTCTTGCCTTGTTCAGTGTATAGATCTTGCAAGGACCTGGTTCAAGCTTATTAGGACCTCCTTCGATACCCACTGGTATTGGATGGCGGGGGTGCGAATAGCTTGAACCCCTCATATGCAAACTACTATTAATACATTAAACCGGCTTCTTGGGATTGTATCCTTGCTGATGACTCAAACCACTTAGCCGAGGGTAATGTCACCTTCAAAAGAGGGGCCTACAACTTTTCGCATTAATAACTTAATTAATTATCTTTCAATATTCCGACCCTTTGGGATTGTATCCCTGCTGACTCAAACCACTGGGTTGAGGGTAACGTCACATTCAAAAGAGGGGCCTACTACTATAACTAAGATAATCTCTTAAAAAGTCCGAAAGTGCGAAAATCATCAAAGGATACATTAAAGGCGAATCGGATCCAAGTGATTCATCTTGTCTATCTATCTATTTTTATTTTATTTATTTCTGCATTTTTAGTTTTTTATTTTCATGTTTCAAAACTTTTCTCAAAAAAAAAATTAGATTGATTAGACGTTGAGGATAAACCGGTACTAAAAGCTCTTGTGTCCTTGGACGACCTCGGTATCTTACCAACGCTATACTACGCTCACGCTGGGTACACTTGCCCAAGTGTGCGTTTAGGTTTTGTAGAATATTGTGTTTTATAAATTTAAAACTTGACTAATGTGTAAAATGGGCTTAAAATATCAGTAAAAACATATCACGCTTCGCACACACCACTTTGGATGACCAGGTAGGTAAAATCTCTTTTGAAAAACATGAAATTCACACAGAGTTCGTTGATAGAGGGTATTAGGGTCAACTAACTGGAGTTGCAATTTTCAAACCAATTTTCCAGCTGAAATGAAATTCTTTTTCCATACCCTCTTGATTTGTCTCTCTGCCAAGACCACCTTAGTGAATGAGATACCACTAAAAGTTCAGTACTTGGGATATGCCATTTTGACAAAATTTGATTATAATCTATCTCAGGCACTGTTCTCGGACTTGGTGGCAAATGTGAATAATGTTAAAAGGGGTTCAAATAATTCTTTTCTCATGTACCCCAGACTTTTAAGCTATTACCTTCAAAAGCAAGTGTCTCAAAAGGATTTCCAACAAGGTGTAGCTTTTTAAATAAATATTCTGACAAACGAAACTTTTACAAGAATGATGGATAAAGAGTCAAAAGTTTCAAAAACACAAACAAAGGGGGATTAGCCTATTTTAGATGCGTCCACATCTGTCGTTCAAACCTCTGTTGTTGAGGCCACTGCTCCTGGTAATCATGACACCACAACCGGTGTTGTGAAACCCACACCAGCAAAACCCAAAAGAAACCCCCCCCCCCCACTTTCAAAAATCCCACCAAAACAAAACAACATAAAAAGGGACCCCTGGAAGATGAGATCCTAGAGGATAACCCTGTGAGAACACAAAAGTCACTTGAAACCACTATTGCTACTTCCTCACAACAGTTGGTAAGATCTCCACCCAACCAAACTCCTATTGAATACTCACAAAAGGATCAAGTTGTAAGCACATGGACACCGCATAATGAGGCAGACATTTCAATTGAAAGTATGCTTCAAAGCCCCTCTCTCAGGGCTATGTCTCTTTCCACTCCAAAACCCTCCACTCCAATTCCACCTACATTTATACCTTTGCTTGATGCAAGTGAGACTCAGATACAACTTAGTCCCTCTCATTCACCTGTTAAAGAGAGCACACTTCCACATGTGACTGAGTCTGAGCAAAGTCAATTTGCTAACCCCCAAGCAACTGAGGAGGCTACACCCCTTGAGTTTCAAGAAATTCTTGGTGGTAGTTCAAAAGAAGCAGCCACTACAACTAGTGAACCAATTGGTTTTCAGTTGGACAGTGGTTTCATTTATAAGACTTCCTTGAAGGCAACAACTGCTGAGGCTACAATTGTAACTTCTGTTCCAGTTGAAAGTCCCCAGTACCAAGACAAAGGGGCATTTGGTTTTGATGATTTGGAGAATTCCCCTCTTATCAAACCAAATACAACTATTAAATTAGATGATGAATTAAAATATAAGGAATTGACGGAGAGAATGTCTTCCATGGAGTCTTCAATTATTGAAATGAGAGATATGATTAATCAAATGATGGAACATTCTAAAAATCAGCCTACCACTCAGCAAATTGCCAACGAGTTGTGAAAATCTGTGCAACCAATCATCTAAGCTCAAAGGCATTTGGTTGACATCAACCATAACACTCACATGGAATTGATCAGAAATATGGTTGAGGCAAGATATAAAGTGACTCAAGCAGACATCAAGGCCATATGCGTACATTTGGTCAAAACTATTGGCTCTACCCCTGCAATAGTCCCTCAAGATGAAGATGTAGATGATGCCAAAAAGGGGGAGAATGATAAGTTGAGAAAGTTGAAGCCTTCTTCACAAGCAAAACCAAAGGTGCAACAACAAAAGCTAGTCTGCTTCAATAATTTTTTTTGCAAAGGCATCAAATGCTGGAAAGCAAAAATGGATTGATGAGACCCTTAATAAGAAGTCTGAAGAGATTGCCTTAGAAAAACAGAAGAAGCAAGATACAAAAGAAGCCAAAGCATCCAGCCTAATTGAGCAAGAACATGTTGAGTAGATGAAAAAGGAGAATACTGGCACTTCAGAAAGGAGGAAATCTACAAGAAATGTTAGACAGCCAAATATCACCCCTCCAAAAACCTCTGCTGGACCTACCAAAACTGTATCCTCTGCTAAACCCAATACCAAACCTTCACCACAAAAATCACCACTCAAAAAGCAAAAGAAACCATCACCACCACTATCACCAATACACCCAACAGATGCTGGTACAATAGATGTATCAGCAGAAGTTCCACAAACCATTGATATGATCTTTTTTTCCACAACACCAACAACTGAACCACTGCCCACACCACCAAGAATTCCATTAAGCCCACCATCACCTAAACTCAAATTCACATGCAAAAGAAAAACTTTTGTTGTGCAAGAATATGATGAGGAGATTCAACCACCAGTCTCCTTATCATCTGCCCCCACTCAAGAACCATCACCACTCTCATCATTTCCATTTAAATCCACTTCACTTCCACCCATTGCATCAGAACCATCAATCATCCCACTGGCTGCTCAGTATCCTCTAGAGATTCATGTAATCAAAGGAGAAATTGAATCATTTTATACCGCATATGATACATCACAACTTACCTTCCCATCTCTCCTTGTTTATAGAAAGCCTAGAAACTTGGATGAGTACTTGAAGCTTAAAGGAAGATAGGCTGACTATATTGGAAATGATAAGTGTAAAGGGTTGGATGATAGGACTGCTCAGGGTGTCCAGTCACATGAACTTAGCAAAGTTAGCAAGATTGAAGATTATGCTAAGGACCTGAGCAAGTCTATGTCAGAGAAGCCAATCAATGCTGAGCTTGATAAGGAACTAAAGCAGGATTACATTGAACATATCATGACACACAAACCATACAAGGTAACCAGAGCTCAATTTAAAGACTGGTCATCAGATGCTCTCAAGGCAAACAAAAGTGAACTCCACCAGACTAGAAGAAAGGCAAACAAATTGATCAAAACAAGGCATTGAAGCTGAAGAGAATGAGAGCAGAGTTGGTTGCTGCTAATTATGATAATGCAAGGTCTGTTGCTAGATGGTCTGAATCCAAGATTGTTGAAACATACAAGAGATTGGAACAACTAATAGCAAAGGATCCTACAGTTCCTCAAAAGCCAGTATATCCAACAGTGGTTGTTCCCCAACAGACCATTTCATCAAAAAGCTACCCTGAGCATCTGGCTTATCCATAGCTGCCTTGAATCAAGCAAAAAGGCAGAAGAAGATGGCTGGGGCTGATGAACAGATGTTTGAGTTTTATAGGAAACAGGGGATCAAACGCCAACTACGGTACCACACAGATCCTTCAAGTGACAAATTAAGAGAAACAGTTGCAAAACTTATCAGCAGGCCTCAATCACCCAACTCATCAAGAATAACTCTTCACTTAAGAAAACCATCTGATCCAAAAATTCTAAAGTGGAACTCATCCTCAGACACCCACGAATTGACTCTGCTCAGATCAGATGGTAGTGTTCAAAGGCTGAAAATGGATGATGCATATGGTCTGGATGTAGGTGACTTCCAAGATCTATTGAACCTTGAACTGGAAAGAGATTTTGAAGATATGGTCTCCATGAACTTTGAGTTACAATTCAAAGGTCAAATCAGGGAGATGTTGATGAGGAATAAAGATCAGAAATAAAGAAGTGTTTTGGCATGATACAATTGTTTCCAGCAGCATATGTAGCCAGGACACAACATTTGCGAAACGAAGTGGTACCAGCAAAAACAATTGCAGATGGAGGTTTAAGAGCGGTTCCAACAGCAGTTGCGGGTGGAGATGTTACTGGATCAACAACTGCGACATTGTTTCCAACAGAATATGTAGCCAGGACACAACATTTAGCAAAGGAGATGTTGCTGGGTAAGAGACTCTTGATTGGGCTTTGGTGAAAGTTGTTAGGTAGGTGATCGTAGTTAATGTTTGTTGAAAGTCAAGTTGTATTGCATGTATTGATTTTTTTTCAAAGTAAAGATTTTAAGTTTGTTAGTATATTCGTTTAATGTTTTACAGCTTCTGTATCGAAGTTTAATAAGCACATTTCCAACGTATATGAACATTCGGGAAAGTAATTCCCTTCTAAAAATATATAGTGATTCGTTGTTTAATAAAATGTGGTATGAATGGTTTTCTACAAACAACATGTGTTTGCACAGACTTTCAACCAGATATTACTATTTAAAATAGTAGTTTTCGCTTTTTACGATGAAAGGTAGTGATTACTTTTGATTATTTGTTTAGGCTGATTATTTCTTTAGTTGTAAATCAGAGTTCAAATGCATCAACACACAAGATTTGTGAATAACTCATGACTAATTTAATATTAATCAAACTAAAAATTAAAATATCTATACACCTATCTATACTTTCTATTAAAATGTGGTATACATGAATTTCTAAAAACCACCCGCGTTTGCACACGGTTATCACTACTAGTTATAAATAACAGGTAAAATAATAACCAAAATAATATTAATTATATTGAATTCCTTAAAATTATGCTAACAAGTAATGAGTTCTTTATTTGGATCATCATTTTGTTATCAATGTGCTGATATACTTCTTCACAAAGAAATGTGCTCATATCATTTACATATGTGCTAAAATCATCAATTATCTTATTTGATTTATATGAGTCCTAATATAATTCAAAAGTGCAATTCTTAATATGTGGTGGTGTAGTATGTGCTAGTTTAACTTTTTTAAATGCTAGGATCATCATTTTGTTATCAATGTGGTGATATACTTCTTCACAAAGAAATGTGCTCATATCATTTACATATGTGCTAAAATCATCAATTATCTTATTTGATTTATATGAGTCCTAATATAATTCAAAAGTGCAATTCTTAATATGTGGTGGTGTAGTATGTGCTAGTTTAACTTTTTTAAATGCTAGGATCTGTTTTCACGGTTTTAAGGATAAATGTTGTTTGTATCGTAACCATTATATATTTAAGAGTAAATTGCCAAAATCGTCCCTGAGGCTTAGATACAATTGCCAGATCCATGCAGTGTTTTTTTTTTCTCAACTAGACTACTGAGGTTTCTAAATCGTTGACAGATCCATCAACTTTTCTAACCATGTTAAAAACTAATAATAAATGAGTGGCATTTGGTGAATCTCTTTATTTATTTATTTAACTTTTCTAATTTTTTAAACCAACAACTTTACGATACTATAAAAAAATAACTTCAAGGTTAATTCAACATACAAATTATTAGTATTAAGAAGAAAAAAGTAATGATACTAAAAAAAAAAAAGAGATCAAAATCATGCCATTTTTTTAAGTTACAATATTTAAAAATATGGTAGGAAGGTTACCTCATCTTGCACAGATTTTTGATAAAGAACTTCAAGTACTCTACAGGAGAAGCAGCCCACGCCTAAAAATGGAAGAAGAGGACTGGTGTACGGTAGATGTATGAGGAGATTGTTATTTTGATTTGATAGAATTTGATACACCAATGATTAATAAAGGGTGTACCTATTTGACACACTAAAAAGATGTTTTTTTCTTATATGCACACCCTATAGTGTTGAGCTGTGGTTAAAGCGCGGCGTTTTGGTCCGGTCAACCAGACAAAGACTGACGGGTGTCTGACGGGTCTGTTGACCGAACCAAAACGCCGAGCTTTGACCTCGTTTTGGTCCTGTCAACCAGACAAAAGACTGACACCCGGTCTGGTTGTCCTACATTGGTGGGCTTAGTATCCTAATTACTTTAAGCAATGGGGAGGTGGCAATGGCTTCTATGGAAAGATTATCTGGGGTGTTTGATGATCTGTTCTCAAAATTTAGCCACTAGAATGGGGAAGATCTTCCCCTGAATCAGATTGTTTCTTTAAAAATCACTGGAGTTCCGTTCTAGTTTCGTGATAACACACTGTTCGATCAAACTGGCCGATTATTCGGTGATACTGTTCAACCATCGTCTTTCTCATTGAAGGATGCAAATAACTTGTTGGGTTCGGTCAGGATCCTAACGGGTATTGGCAACAGTATCGATGAGATGGTTGGGATTAATTGGAAAGACAGGAGATTCGTTACATGGTTTCGGAAATCCCGGAGCTCTGGTCTCCGGATTTCGATTATTAAAAATCGGCAGAGGTTTCAGGTTGGAACTCTAATGTAGCAGATGATAATATATCGGAGGACACGGGGAAGGTGACTTCCGGCCAGGTACTGAACCCGAAACTAACTCTGACCAGGTAGATTCCGGTGAGTCGCCGGAAAATGAACAACCGGACCCTCGTATGTAACACCCCAAAAATATAGATTTTATATTTAAAAATTAAAAAGTCGGTAATAGCCAAAGATAAAATAACTAGGAATAATTAACCTAGTTAGTCATGAGTTCTTGAAGTTCTGGTCGAAGATTCCACAGGAGCCAAAAAGGGTTCTCTCATTTGAACCCTAATTTACACAAATCAACCAAAATCAAGAGAGAAATCAAGTCTAAATCAAAAACCAAGCTGAAATTAGTGATCACCCAAGTGAAAAGATCACAAGGTATGTCAAATTTCATCATTTGATTTCATCTCAAATTCTTGGTGAACACTTGAAAATGAAATTATTTCTAGAATATTGAATATGTGAATGATGCTATGTTAAATTCATGTTTAGGAAACTTGATGAATTGGTGATGTAAATTATGAAATTTATAATCATCCACATAGGTGCTAAATGGGTTTTGTAAGAAGATGATGAACACTAGAATTATGGTCATTAATTTGGTGTTATTTGATTTTCATGAAGCAAGTCTAGGTATTGTTATGCATACTAGACATATGAGCTTGTGAATGATGTTTAATCATGGTTAAATAACTAGTTATGAACTTGATTGTAGATGTATAAAAATTATGCCCACAAGGTGTTTGTTAAAATGCTTAAACGAACGCTAATATGTTGAAATTTCGAGTAAAACGCGTAATTGAATAATATGGCGAATTACGTGAAATGTGAATTGATATGAGTTCTAAACACGTCGTTGGTTGAACTCTATAGGCAAGGTGATTGAATCTTCAAGAGGACAAGTCGGAGCGGACGCGCGCTTGAAGGAAAAGCTTTGAAAGGTATGTAACTTGTAGTTTCGTTACATTGTGCATATACATTGGTCGTAGTTATGTTAATGATATTATAACGTAACGTATGAGTTTGGTATGTCATTGAAGTGACGAAGCTCACTCGACAAGCAAACGGGTCAAAATAGATGGTTAGAACATGTTTGGTATGTCATTGAAGTGATGGTTTTCACTTGACAACCAAATGGGTCAAATTAGTGTTTAAAATGATAGTGTTTGAATTGATTTGAATGTCACACGATGAATTGGTATAATTAGTGCGTAAGCCGAGAAACGGACACGCCAAAACTTGATTTAATGAACCCTTGGATTTGGGTCAAAAACTTAGGAACATGATTTTGTTGATCTTGATTAAATGTGCATGCTTAAACTATAGATAATAAGCATGATGTTAATGTGAGCGCTAACCATGTGATGGGAGCGAAAACACTAATGTTGACAAGCCTAGGGATGGGTAAAAAGAACTAGAAACAATCATTGTTAATAGACATGTAGTATGTTGCTAAAATGAAACGGGTCAAAGATTGGCATAAAGGATTTATAAGTTGTCTGCTTATGAATTAGTTTTTAATGTAAATTGAGATGATAAACAGATCCATAATTTAATTACGCTCGCATAGGAAAATGAATCATGTAATTCGGATAAGTAGCTCAAAAGTTATGCCATTTTGAAGTTAGAATTTTAGTTTAAAACATAGTTGGGCAAAAATGCAGGTTTCAGAAACAAACCTGCTGGGAAATGGTTACCCCCGCGCCACGTGACGGATCAATTGAGATGGGGCGCGACACGCGACAAACGTCGCGGCACCTGACATGTTAGGCCAAGCCTCTCGCGTGCCGCAAGAGGCCAAAAAACGGCCATATTTTTTTTATTTGTTGTTATTTTGATGATGGAACTTGTTTATAAGTGTTTTAAAACCTTCATAACTAATGTTAATGTCGGCTTTGATTATAGGTGAACATGGAAAGCCTTCGGATGAAGATCAAGTGCTGAACACGAACCGAACACACAACTAAATGAAGCTTCCGCGTTGTTCTCGTTTTATTTTATAAAAAGTGGATAATGTAAACACTTTTAACTAAGTTTTTGGATGTAGTAAACTTGTTTAAATACTTATGATGTAAAAGTTTCGTTTAAGTGGCATTTTCGTATAAAATGCTTACTTTAATTATATATATCAACGTTAAATTAGCATGGGTCTTACAAGTTGGTAATCAGAGATCAAGGTTGTTGACAAAGTGTGTTCGGTTCGAAGCTTGATCAAAGATCCGGTAAGAATTAATTATTTAAGTAGATTTTAATAAAACACTAGGAAAGGAATATGAATCTATGTGCATGGGAAGTGTGTGTTAATACACTCAAACCCGTAAAGTGCACCAAACATGAATAGTTTAAGTAAGTTGCGAACTTGGCTAAACCAAAGTGAAAGATGCAAATGATAATCAAATGAAATGTTTATCAATTGATATAAACATTTCAGATTCGAGATGTCTGGTGGTGGTAATGATGATACGGTGCCGATAGTCACCGAACAAATGAAAGAAGTGATTGACGAAGAGGTTGGAAAGGCAATAGAAAATAGTTTATCCGGATTCATACACAAGATCCGAAATACGATACTTGCAGTTGTTGAGGAACGGGTGAAAAGGTTGGAAGAAAGCTTCAACCAAACAAAAGATAAGCAAGTAGAAAGAAAGGCTTGCCATTACAACAAATTCATGGCTTGCAAACCTCCAATTTACAACGGGGAGGTTGACCCGATTATATGCCGACGTTGGATGAGCGACATTGAAGGGGTGTTTGAAAGAACCCACAGCGACGTAAATGATTTTGTGGCTTACGGAACGGGTCAATTGAGGGGGCAAGCGAAGGACAGGTGGGATAATTTGAAAAAGGAGCTAGGGGTTGAAGCGACAAAGAATATGGCATGGGATGAGTTTAAGGAACCATTCCTTAAACATCACAGTCCCAAAGCTGTCATTAATAAAATCAAGGAAGAGCTTATCCAACTGAGGCAAAAGGGTGAAACGATAGACAAGATCACGGGTATCTTCCTTGATAAATTTGTAACACCCCGAAAACGGGTTTGGTAATCAAACCCCGTTAATACTAAAAGACGGGTAAAATACCGTTAGCTGTAAAAGTGACCCGGTAAATATTAGGATTTAAATAAATAATCCTAATATTAAATAAAAAGTGAATAAAAGATTTTAAGGAAATAAAATGGATAAAAGGCCCGAGTCAATGGGACTTAAAATAAAACAGATTATGACTTCCCGAACCCATTAAGTTAACTATGAATAATTAACCTAGTTAATAAGAGGGAATGTTACAAGAAATAAGTAGGTTGTGGCCTACTTAATAACAAACCAAAACATGAGGGGCTAAAGGTGGGTAAATAGGAAAGTGTTATAATTAAAAACATTTATAAAAAAAAAAATTTAAAACACACTCAAAGGTGTGTGTTCTAGATCGACCTCCAGGAGACAAAAAGGGGTGAAAACCCTAGCTCCACCAAATCTTCAAATTGAAGAATCAATCGAAGGCCAAATTCGGATTTGAATGTATATAAACGATCACCAAGTCAAGGGGATCGTAAGGTACGTCGAATTTCTAACATTCATGAAGTTGTGAAAATTAGTTAACTTTGCATGATGCGATCTATGCATGAATCGTAGAGGCTATGGCCGAATTATTGAAGTGTGATTGCTTAGGAACAAACCCTAAGTAGAAATTTGAAGTAAAATTGCCATGATTTGAATTATTTGATGATTTACCACACTTAGACAAGTGGGTTTTGATTATGTAGTGAAGATGATGATATACATATGTATAAGATCATCATATTTGATGGTAAAAACTAGGCACTCGAGCAAATTACATGATTTGGGTACTTGTTGTAACATATCCATTTTTATCATATAAGAGTTATAGGTTGTTTAAATTTATTAACCACTAGTAACTTGTTTTATTTTTAAAACAATTATTCAACCCATATAGTTTTAGAAACTATTTTTGGTTGGAATGTTATACTAATTAATTGGCTTGTATATGTGTGCCATTCCTATTTTCTATATTAAAATAATGTATATAAAGCTTATATTATTAGACGAGTAGATTACGGGTAAGTTGACTGTTAGAAATATGAAGTACCTAGACGGGCCTAGTGACCGTCTAATAATTAAATTATAAAAATACATTGTATTTGGACTTACTCTGTTTTTAATGAAACTTGGTTAAAAATGTAGACACAAATATTCTTGTTCAAATGACATATTCATTGTTTTATAAAACGTCATATTTTAGAAGTTATACGTGCCAAATAAGTGAAGCTGTTGAATTAATTATAATAATAAAGTAATATTAAAATTTAAAAACTAAACATTTTGAAAATATAGTGTACGTGTACACTATCAAACTTTACATCAAATATTAGATATATATGTGGCCAATCTTCATTCACTACTAGAAAAAACACCTTTCTTGACATGCATTGCGTGTCATGAAAGGGTCTTTATGACACGCAAATGCGAGTCGTTGATTGAGGAGTCATAAAATTAACATGACATGCATTTGTGTGTCATGTTTTTATGACACACATTTAATGACACGCATTCATGACACAGATTTAATGACACACATTTAATGGCATGCATTCATGACACACATTCATGACACTCATTTTATGACACCTTTTAATGACACACATTCATGACACTCATTTTATGACACTTTTTAATGACACACGTTCATGAGAAACATTTATGACACATACGTATGACATTCATTTACGCGTGTCATGCTTTTAATTGTATATTTTTTTTATAAAATTACTAATTTGCCCTAGATACATGTATAATAACAAAAACAATAAATCTTTTTCACAAAACAAATACACACATATATATATATACCAAAACAATCCATTACATAATCATTTGTCAAGTATACTACAAATATTTTAACGTTAACAAAAAAAGAATTGTTTGTCAATACATTATCAACACCTAAAATACGATTTATAACTTAAAAATAGAGTTAACCGCATAAGTCGACCAATCTTCACGAATGTCATCCATATCCGCAGCCGAGTATTCCTCTACTCCTTTCCAACCTAAGACAACAATTAAATAAAATAAATCTTAAAAGTCAGAATTTAATCCTAATATATGAATTTAAGCATTTGTTTGGATATATAACAACATGCATAATTTCATGTCCCTAAACTATTTAGTACTTAATAAGTATATCATGTCCCATAAGTTCATATATCAAGTTTTGTGACTCAAACTATTTAAAACTCAATAAGTATGCCATGTCCCTTGGGTCCCAAAACTTGACGTATAACAAGAATTAGCAAAATAGAAACACATACCTCAATACACAAAAATTGTTTGTTCTTCTTCCAAAGACAAGATCTTCAGTTTGAAGTTTACTTGACCCGCTAAGGATCTCCTTCTCATATTTTGTCCAGTATCAAAGTTATGACCCATATTTTCTGCACATAACGAACTGCTCATTTGCATGTGAATCCGTACTAAAAGCTACCTATTTGGGCATGCACCCATTTTGACCTGTAAACGAACCGGACTGACATCGTCATATTTCCGCTTCTACTAATGTATATGTATGACATAAAAAACAGACAAGTAGAAACTATAGTAAGCATACCATTAGAATGGCTATAAATCATTTAACCATGTTGCAACCAACGTTCAGCTTATGTTCTTTAAAACTCCAAACCTAAAATAAAACATAATTAGATAATAGATAAGCAAAAAATTGTAGACAAATCTAGTACTTAAATATATGGTTACAACTTACAACAAATAAATTAAATCATGAAATTCAATAACATATACAACTAGTTCTATACCCGTTCGGTGGACGGGGTATATTAATGAGCTCCAACAGATGGATGAGCACAGCTGTACTGACCTGATGTTTAAGATCCCTAAGCAATTTTTTAGTTTCTGATGCGATACCTTTAAAAAGTTGGACATCAAATAGAACTTAAGCTGACATTTCAATATATGTTTCTTGATGGACCATATCGTGCCTTAATAGTGATGATGACTTTTAGGCTAGTTTTAGTGGACCATTGTGAGCTTTATTAGGTTATATTGTATCTTATATGGTTATATTTGATTGCAGTGGGTCATATTAGATCATAATGGACAATAATATAGCATGCATGTCATAATGGATCGTATTGGGCCTTGATAACTTAATGGCCCTGAATGAACCATGATGTAGTTTAATAGGTCAAATTGGGTTGTTGTTACTCGTAATGTACCGAAATGGATAATAGCAGATCATAAATTTCTTGAACCATAAATGTCTTAATGGACCATGATAAGCTTTATTATATCTTCCTAGATATTAAAATGTTATAATGGATTGTTGTGAGTCATATATAATAGACAATAAAAGATTATACATGTCTTAATACATTATTTTGGGCCTTACATGTCATGATAGCTCTTGATAAGGCATCATGGGATCTATTAGGTCTTAAAGGTTATATCGGGTTATAGTGAGTCATACTAAACCATAATGAGCGTTAAAAAACATAGATATCTTTATGGGCCATGGTGCACTTTATTAAGTCACACTAGGTCGAAAGGGTTATAATAGATTGTAGTGAGTATAATATTACTTGATTATATCAGGCAATAATAGATGATACATATAACAATGGATTGTATTGGTCGCGTCTTAATTATTACATATATTAATGGACTGCATTGGGCCTTAATACATTGACTCTCTTTTGGACCATGGTGGGATTTATCAGGTCAACTAGGTCTTAAAACGCTATATTGAGTTATAGTGAATCATACTAAATCATAATACTAAATCATAATAATGGGCAATAATAAATCATACATATTTTAATGTGTTACGTTTAGACCTTAATAGTTATCATGACTCTTTATGGACCCGTTACAAGCTATATTGATATATAAAGTATAACTTGATCAGTTGATGTTCACATATTAATTTATAACACTTTTTTGGTACATATTAAATTCATTAGTTTGATATTTACATACACGTAAAATAAAATAAAATAAAATATTAAATTTAAGTTTTTTTTTTCTGTAATAAACTTATGTAATTGACTAATGTAAGATTTTTTTTATTTTGTCATGTAGTTTAATATACTTTAAATAAAAATAAACGATATCTCTTAAAACTAACTTCTCTCTCCAAATTTTCCTTCAATTTCTATTTCCCTCCTAAATAGTCAAATTTCCCTCCTACTTCATAAAAGAAAATTAGACCTTGTTTTCTAGTAGTGCATCACATTTTTTTCTTGACACGCATTTAAATGTCATAAAATAATCATGTGTTGTTATTTGCGTGTCAAGGTAGACCTTGTTTTTTTATGACGCTAAAAGGATGACATAAAAAAAGTGTGTCATAAATATATTGAATTTTGTAAAACCATGACATTTTTTTTCTTGACAGACACTTTCGAATGTCATAAAATGAGCGTGTGTCATTGTTTGCGTGTCAAGATAAATCTTGTTTTTTTATGACGCTAAAAACATGACACGCAAAAATGAATGTCATAGATTTATTAAATTTTGTAAACCATGACATTTTTTTCTTGACATACACTTTTGAATGTCATAAAATATGCGCGTGTCATTGTTCGCGTGTCAAGAGTAGTGTATTTTCTAGTAGTGATTTGAAACAAAGGATACGTATACATGAGAAATTAATGTTCTAAGAGCTACGTGGAACCTGATGAAGTGATCATCGAAATTGTATGGCAGCTATATAAAGGCATAGAGCTCTTCAGAAAACAATCTGCCATTTTTTCCTTCTTTCATCTCTCACAAATAATTCTATATTTTCATTTTTATTTCACTTATAATAATAATAAAGCCCTGCCCCGTTTTAAGTGTTTTAACTCCCGATCACTAATACCCTTTCCGATTGATCTGGAGCCCCATAACGCCTGTACAGGCTCTGCCCGACTAAGTTCGTTGGGGTTCTGTCTCGTGACACAGGGATAAGGTTGAATTAGGGTTATTATACTTAACACGAGTGCAAATATATATATATATATCTTTTTAAAATAGCTCAGGAGTTATACCCAAGATTCTACCAGGAGGCTTTCTAGTTGAACCCTAAAGTTACAAAGTGAGTCCATTCTCTTTTCTCACAGTTTTATCACCTTTTTGTGATACAATTATATTTAAAAATGCTTTCCAAAATCCTAAATATTTATCAGTTATACTTACAGTGATTAAATTTTTGTATTCTGCAATAACTGCCGGTATGGGAGGTTTTATACATTACTTGACCCTCGTTACTATTGGCTAAAAAGTTAGCCAATAGTAGCATGACCACAAGCACGGGGAAAATTATGCCCCAGTAGCCATAGCCTATAACTAATAGAGTTAAATGCTTGGTTGGTCCCTGTGGTTTTCAAAAATTGCAGACTTGGTCCTAGTAGTTTACTAATTACACGCTTGGTCCTAAAAGTTGTCAAAAATACACTCGGTTGGTCCCTAGCCCTAACATCAGTTAAATTTCTCAGTTAAGTCCATGTTAAATGACCAAAATACCCTTCACTTTTTCATCAGCCACTTACACCTCTTTATCCCTTCCTATATTCTTCTCTCTGAACATTATCTTCAAAATATACACACAAACAAAAACCTAAAACTTTATCATCTTCCTCAAATTAAAGAAAACCCTAAACACTTGCTCATCCTCAACTGATTACCCACTTTCTTCTTCACCATAACCCTAACTAACCACACAATACACAGATTTGAGCAATGCAGAGATAGAGAGACAAGATGGTGTTGTGTCGGCCACCACTTCCGGTGGCAAGCTTAGCCGACGCACGGTGGTGGTCTTATGCACGACGAATTCCCACCTGCAAACACCCCCTAACCTCCTATCTTCATCAAAAATCAACCTTGCAGCCCTCCCCCTCTCGATTTCACTTCCGGCGGACCAACCGGTCAACCATCGGTGGTGGTTTGGGTGTCTCCGATAAACACCCTCAGCGCCTTCTTTCTTTCCAGGTTTGTTTTCCAGCTGAAATGATGACGATATCATGAAGATGATGATGTTGATTTATGATGAATGTCCGATGAAGATGATGGCGGAAGATTACGGTGACGTGGTTGACGGCTGGCCGTCGGAGCCACGCCGGCAGGGACGACAACAATGGAGTTTATCTCGGGTCAGGTTTGTTCAAAAACAGATGGGTTTTGTTCGATTGAGTTTAGGTTCAAGTCAGATTGGTTGTTCAAAAACATGATGTTGATTTATGATGAATGTTCGATGAAGATGATGATTCTGGTGAAGATGATGCAGTGGGTTTTTTAATTCTTAATTTTAGGTTTTTAATTGTTCAAGGGTAATATAGTCATTTCACACATAGTTAACTGATAAATTTAACTGATATTAGGGCTGGGGACCAACCGAGTGCATTTTTGACAACTTTTGGGACCAAACGTGTAATTAGTAAACCACAGGGACCAACCAATCATTTAACTCTAACTAGTATTATTTTTACATTACTCGATTAAATTATTAGATATATCTTATAACTTTAACGTATTATTGAAATAACCCAATTCAACTTATGTGTTGTAGCCCATTGGCTACGTATAACCCTCAGGCTTATATATATATATATTTTATAAATTATTTAAATAGTTGAAAACATTCTATGATTTTCAACTAATTAACAGTTATATATTTAAAGTTTAATTGTAGCCTATAACCTTACCAGGAAGTTTACAATAACATATATACCTTCATTAAAAACTAATTTATTACACTATATGTCTGTGTCCATTTGTATATTTCTGCAGTTTCATAATTAACTAAAACCTTCAAGTAAGTATGATAAATGATGACGTATAAGTTCCATTTTAGTTAATCATTATTATTAACTATAAATTGAAATTTTGTGAATATAAAATAGAGCTTTATTAATCATTATTAAAATATATATTAAAGAAAATATATTTAATAACCCTAAATAACTATTTACATTATAAAATAATGTTTAGTCTATAAATGTATACCATAATAAAATAGTCAAATATAATATATTCTACTATACTAAGATTATATTTTTAGTCTTAGTCACGTTAACATATTAAATAATAATATTACAATTATTTAATTAATATATTATATTTGATAAGTTATAGTAGTTTGACAGAAAATGATATATTTCATTTTCTGGGCTAAAGTGATTTTTGTGCCATAGAAAATATATTTGACAAAGTAATGTCACGGGACACTACTAAGTCCAGAGTCACTAGTTGAGAGAATGATCAACAGTGATAGTGATATGACCAGAGTCACTAGTTGAGAGAATGATCAACAGTGACATGACCAAAGGCACTAGTTGAGAGAATGATCAACAGTGTTATGACCAGAATCACTAGTTGAGAGAATGATCAACACTGATATGACCAGAGTCACTAGTTAAAAGAATGATCAACGGTGATATGACCAGAGTCACTAGTTGAAAGAATGATCAACAGTGATTTCACCACCGTCACGGGAATCGCCTAGTGACAGATACTTTGAATAATAATAAAATATAATTACTCGATAAATTCACTATTGGACGAAAGTTAGCCAATGAGTGATATGACCACCGTCACATCGGAACTGCCACCATGTGACAAATACTGATTGAGTTTTTGGGTAAATATAAACAAGTATAAAAACCTTGATGCTGTAAAGTATAACAATATATTTTGTAAAAATGGAATGAGTCAGTATTTATTACTGATAAAATGTTTTCAAAACACGTTTCAGGTAACTTGATGTAAGGATAGTAGAAGCCAGCTATGGAGCACTGAAGGCTTAAATAAAGTGGCTATAATAAAAAGAAGAAAATTATGTTTTATTTATTTGGGTTTATCCCTATAAAAACAGTTGAATTGAAAATGGGTTTGAGCCCATTTATTTAATATTAAAAGTTCGGTGTTTTACAAACTCTGAAATTATTTCCTAACTACGATCCTGATGAAAATTTTTCCGCAGCGTAATTAATAAACACCGATACCATCTGACTGGTTCACGGCTCTTGCTCCCAGGGTGGGGTCAGGGGCTGTGACAGAAGGTGGTATCAGAGCCACTTGTTTAAGCTATTTAGGTGTTCTTTTAATACCTAATCTGAAACAATAAAGTTAGGAAATTAATACAAAGTAACATATGTGTTATTTTTTGTAAATTTAAATATATGAATATATATATGTAGATATGCACATATGATTCCTGGAAGTATTGTTTTGTTTTAATTATTCTGTGATATTAATAATTGAAAATGTTTGCCATTCAGATGTCGAATGAAGTATCACATAATCCAGAAGTTCATGCTAATAATGAAAACCTTTTGGATAAAAATGCTATAGAAAATCTAATAGCCCAAGAAATAGCTAATGCTTTACCTTTAATAATTAAAGCTGTTAAAAACCCCGTAGAATCCACCAAAGTTGTGAGTAGCAAGCATACTCGTGACGACAGTTTTAGCCATAGTATCAACGGAGGCAATGATGATATTATCAAAACCCTATTTCCCAAGAAAATGAAGGCGATGACTCTCGGGTGTACCTACAAAGAATTTCTATCTTGTAAACCAACTGAGTTCGCAGGCAGTGAAGGCGCCACGACTGCTCTGCGATGGTTGGAAAAGACGAAAGCTGTTCTTAAAATCAGCAAATGTGCCGAAGAAGATAAGGTGATGTATGCTTCCAACCTCTTTAAGGAAGAAGCCTTAGAATGGTGGAATACAATTCTTCAAGCAAAAGGAAGTGACATGGCTTATGCCATGAACTGGGAAAAATTCAAGGAAATGACAGAAAGGAAATTTTGTCCCCCTTATGAAAAGGAACGAATGGCTAACGAGTTCCTAAATCATAAAATGACAGATGTAAATTGTAGGGAGTATACGACAACGTTCTTCGAATATGCAAGAATGGTACCAACTCTGGCTTCGCCAGAACCCATACTAATTTCTCGTTATATTTGGGGATTAGTTAGCGAAATCCGAGACATGGTCAAGGCCGCTAGACCACAGACTATTGAAGAAACAGTTGAACTAGCTAACATCCTGACAGACGGACTAATCCGCACAAGAGAAGAAAACAAGAAGAAAGAGTTGGCCCAAAAAATTTCTCAAGAATTCAAGAAGAAAGGAACTGAACCCTCATTGGAGCCACCTACCTGCAGAAACTGTAACAAAAAGCATTCAGGAAGATGCCGTTTTAGGAGTACACTCTACTGTGATTTCTGCAAGATGACCGGCCATATAGAGGAAGAGTGTAGAAGGAAAACTAATATTTGTTTCAATTGCGGAGACACGGGACACATCAAACCATATTGCCCGAAACTGACAAAAGCACCTGACAACAAGGCAAAAACAACAGACGGAGCTAAGAAGAACGCGCGAGCATTCGTACTTACTACGCAAGAAGCAGAAATGATTCCAGACGTAATCGCTGATATGTAATATCTAAGTTAAGTTATTATTTGACCCTAGTATAAATAAAAGTTTTTAAATAAATGAATCCTGTCAAATACTTCATCTATTCAAACCCATAATATTGTTTGGTCTTCGATTTCATTGAATCATTTAATTGGTTACGACACCTTATGGTGGCGTTTTCTTAAATTTGAAACTTGAGCTAATCTCATTTTCACACCTGATGTACAGATAATTTATGTTGGTTCGTTATCTTAAAACAGTCTTAATACAATTATGTGTTAAGATAAGAGTACACAAATTCATATTATATTCCGGTGTACCTCTAAAGATTCTTTCATCATTGATCGAAAACTTTATGATATTCATTTGGTCTTTCATAATCAATTGAAAATCCTATAAGATTTATTTGAAATGAATATCCAAATTTACTTCATTAAAACTTTCAGTTGATTTCAAAAACGGTGGATTTATTTGGTCACCGTAATTATCAAACCATTTCAATCACTACGACACCTTGTGGCGTCGATATAAACTTGTAGCTTGGGCTAATCATAATCATACGAATCATTCAAAACCACGTATGTCTTTCGTTTGACTCATCATTGAAAATAGCCTTAATGCAATTATGTATTAAGACAATGATACACTAAACTCTGTTGTATTTCGGTGTATCCTTGCAATTCAATAAATGTCAACACATTATTTTTTCTCGTATCATGGTTTGATAGCTGACAAATCATTTTTTTGATTCTATTTTATTTTGAGCTTGTTGATTCTAAATCTTCCACAGTTAACATTCAAAGTAAGTTTTCTTTTGACAGTGAATTCTATTGTTTCTAAAAGTCATTTACAACTTGTAAACAGTCAATTTAATCATATATCTCTTTTGGCTTGAACCTAGTCACCTTGGAAATTATATCATTTCATCTCATTCATTTGACATTGATTTCTTGAACTAATTCATTTGAACCATTAAGTCCTATTTATTGTACAACTCGTATTCACAAAATTTAATGTTTTAATTCTATATCCTTTACCTTAATAATGTTCTTAATGACTAAGACATAACCTAACTCTAGAGGAGACATCATAGCCCAAATCTTGAGGACGAGATTTAAAACAAGGTGGGGAGGATGTAACATATCCATTTTTATCATATAAGAGTTATAGGTTGTTTAAATTTATTAACCACTAGTAACTAGTTTTATTTTTAAAACAATTATTCAACCCATATAGTTTTAAAAACTATTTTTGGTTGGAATGTTATACTAATTAATTGGCTTGTATATGTGTGCCATTCCTATTTTCTATATTAAAATAAAGTATATAAAGCTTATATTATTAGACGAGTAGATTACGGGTAAGTTGACTGTTAGAAATATGAAGTACCTAGACGGGCCTAGTGACCGTCTAATAATTAAATTATAAAAATACATTGTATTTGGACTTACTCCGTTTTTAATGAAACTTGGTTCAAAATGTAGACACAAATATTCTCGTTCAAATGACATATTCATTGTTTGATAAAACGTCATATTTTAGAAGTTATACGTGCCAAATAAGTGAAGCTGTTGAATTAATCTATCTATTATACTAAATGAATTCTCTTAAGCCACAAGATTTATTCTTAGCCAATCATTTTGATGATGTGGACACTCTCTTAGGCCAGAGAATTCTCTTTGAGCGCCAAACCCTTTTCCTCTATTTTCCTTTCACGCGGCTTCTTAGACACGCTTTACATCCGTATCATTCAAAAACCCTAATTTTCTTTAATCCTCCTGAACATCTATCCTTTTTCCCCCATTTTCTTTCATCAATTTCCCGTTTTTATCAATGACGACTTCATCTATTGAATTCATCTATGTTGATTTCCTCAAATCCTGGTATGTTCATGTAACCCTAGATTTTATCCACCTGCTCTTTGTCTTCTTCATCTCACGTGCTCCTCTTTGTCTCTCAGCGACAATCCGGTTTCGATTTTTGAATTTATTGAATTAGGTATGAACTTTCTTTTTCTAATCTTTACTCCTTTAGTTACATGGTTCTAATTTAGTTCTTTCTTTCTGATTTGAAGGAGGTAAAAAAACCCGATCGTTTGATTGCTAGCAACAATAAATGTAGAACATCAATTTTTTTGAAGATTAAAACCCTAACTGTCAATTCGGTTCTCACCATATTCTTCAATCTCTAATCAAGGTGAGTTTTTTCTTGGATGATTTGTGTTTCATATATGTATAATCTTCGTTTAACGCTCATTTTATCTTCGATTTGTGTTTCATATATGTATAATCTTTGTTTCAGCTAAATAAGTTAATATATTTTGATTTCTAATGTGATACATGATCTAAGAAAAAGGCATTATAGAAGTTGAAGATCTTAATTTTGGATGTTACACGGGATATCAGTCGTAGAGTTAGCCTTTGTGTGTTGTTTTTTGCTTTAATTGTCAGGGATTTTGCCTTTTCGATTAGGACTTTTGTGGCTTCTTTGGATTTTGCTTCTTCACAAGGAAATAAAACTTTGATTTTGCATTAATTTGGTTGTTATAGAAGTAAAAGTGTGGTTTACTCACTTTATTTGGGTGATTACTTTCGGTTGATTGTTTACTGAAAGTGGAAATATTAGGTTCATTTGTTGTTATTGTGTTATGTGTAAATATTATTAATATTTTTTTTTGTGGATAGATTGTTTTTGTTTTGCCTAAAGTGACCGAAAGTGGAAATATTAGGTTCAAGATCCCATAAGCAAGAACTGACTCATTTTATTTGAAATGCTTTTTATTGCATATTGTTGCTATGCACAGTTAAATATCCAGTTATTACATTGCGAATTGTTGGGATTGAACCCTACCAGAGGAACATATAATATAAAGCCAAAACCAGGTCACAACAGTGGATTCACAATAAGCAGCGGTTTACACTTTGCTCTCCCCTTGAAAGTGATTTATAACAACTGGTGGTCTCTATCTGCTGCTCATTTCAACTGCTGATGAAAACCCTGAAGTATCTAACACTGCTGGTCCTATCTACTGATGATAAAGCACTGCCCAGTCAGGACTGATCAACCTTGAGGAAAGCACTGACATAAAGGGAGAGCAGTTGTTTAGTAAATTGTTTGTTTTATGTATAGTCAGTGGTTAGGTTAGCAGTGTTTGTGTAAGGACAGTAGATACAGGTTGTTAGGCTGTTAGACGTCGCTTTCATGGTGACGTCAGCTGAGATACCTCAGTGGTTTGGTTTGCCTATAAATGTAACAGTGCCCTATACTGTTACATTTGATTGACTGAGCGAGTTCTTCTCCTCATGTCTAATCCTTTCATCTTGTGTGCAACCAACCTTGGTGCATCAGGCTGAGGGGGAGTATAGTTTGTAAGCATGACTGTAATCTTTTGCTTTGATTTGTAATCTTTTGACTCTAAGTGAAGCAATTGTTTATCAAACTATTTTCTCCATTTGATTGTGTTTACAAAGTTTGTTTTCATTTCCGCTGCACTTTACATGTCTTCATATTCATTGGTCATTCATTTTAAACAAACAAACACTATCATGAGAGCCTCCGATCCTAACAATTGGTATCAGAGCTTGGACAGTCAAATTCGATCTAACAATCAATTTGACATACCCGTTCGGCTCAAAATTCATTGATACTAAGGTTGGTTGTATTTAGTTGAAAAGCAGAGTACTGTGTAAATCATGTTCAAATGGTTATTCGAAAACTCTGTAAATCAACCAAGATGTCATATGACACACAAATTTCACACAACAAGTAAATTCATGCACAAGACACTTATGGTTTCTAGATCTGAAAGCAATATCTATTAAACCATGAGATTATTTTTATTCTCTAAATTGATTTAAACTGTTGATGTGGAATATGTGATGTTTTTATTAAATACTAAAGTACAAACCTCAGATTAACAAAACCTATGTTCATAAAAGCATTGTTGTTTTGTTAACACAAAAAGAGGGAAATTAAAACTTTAGTTATTTAGATCTTATATGTTGAAAACAGGTTGAGTTCCTAAAAAGGACAAAATCAACTATGTTCAAATACATTAAGAAAACAGGGGTCAACATAGTCCGCATCATATGTAATGTGAGATTGGGTGAAAAACTTGTGAAAACATGACCAAGTCTCTCAAAACATTACTGCAAAATGATTTTGGACTAATATTCACAAAAACTCAGAAGTGTGTTTATCTCAAAACTTTTTAAAGTCAAAAGAAAAGAGTATAAACATAAAACACTTATGAGTCAAAGTTTAGGGTAATAATGGTCAATTAAGCAACTGCTTGTGCTCATTGGTTCAAGGAAGTTCAGGTGACAATTGTGTTCCCAGTGATTGAACTAACAAAAGGACTAGACAAATTTTCAAAAGTTATCACATAGAAATTAGATCTACAACAGGATCTTCAAAACTCATGTGTCCGTGTGTCCTCATGTTTGCAATCAACTGACACAGAAAATGGTACCAAACAGTGGTCAAAAGATTGTCAAAATATTCTACCACTGCTGTCAAATCACTGACCATTTTCATAAAACTTGAGAATGATATGATTATGTCCTCTATTGAAAATACACCAGATCCTTTTTGATACTGTTCTCAGAAAATCCTTTAACTATTTTTTTCAAAGGATTTTCTCAAATAACCAGGATATATTATTCATTTTTTTTAATAATATATTTGAAACTCTTGCTTGTATTTGTTGGCAATAGTTTCAGCTCCTGTCAGGATGTAATACCTTATTTTTGGTGGTATCTGTGTCCTCATAAATGGATCAAAAGGAAATGGTGCATATGTCATGATCTTGTCATACTCAGGTTTGCTCCTAAATTTTTATCAAAGGTTGATTGCAAACTGTGCTTAAATTACTAAGGTACTCATGTGTTAATTGAATATTAAACGAAAATGAGTTGCCTTAGCAAAAAGTTTTCATCATCTAGGGTACTAAACCACTGTCTTTCAAAATTGACATCTGGCAAAACCTTGAATGAAATTCTTCAAAACTGTTGCTGAAACATCTGTCCTTCAAAATTGTACCATTTACCCTAACCACTGTTTTGTTCCAACGTCTGATCTCTAAACACTGTCCACTGCTGAAAGTTAACCACTGATCTTTCATTATCTTGAAAAGCACTGATGCTCAAAATCAGTGTCTTATCCACTGATATGCTATCCACTGATAGTAAAAATCATCCACTGCCCAAAATTTTTACCGTTGTAACCACTGATGCTTGATACGTCAGTGGCCCTTAAAACAACTGTTCTCCATACTTCATCCATTTCATCAGTGATTGACACGTGGTCAGTTTTTAGCCCTCGGATCTTAATAACCGCTGCCACTTCAGCGATCATTTTTTTAAATAAAACCCTGCCCTAAACCCCAAACAGGGTTTTACGCTGTCGAATTGAATTCCAAAATTCTCTTCTCATAGCAGTTTCCAACCCTTCTTCTCAAAATCTCCAAAATCCTCCTTCGTTCTTCTCCGCATCAACGACAAAATCAAAATCAAAATCTAAATCACCATCACCTTCACCTTCCAAAGAGGTCGCTCAAACGGCCGAAGAACCCATCGAAATACCATTTAAACAATCTCACAACTATCTGGGTTTATTCACAAAACCTACCGATAATCACACCTTTGACACCATCATTGATACATTATCTGCATCAAAGTACAAAACTTTGTTGACAGCAAATGCTCCCATCTATCTGCAAACCCAGAGAGAGTTTTGGAAAAAGGCGTCGCTTGAAAAACAAGACGGAAAAGTCATAGCCATTAACTCCTCCATACAGGGTAAAGCAGTTCAAATAACCCCACAGTCGATCTCCGAAGTCTTTAATCTCAACGATCAGGAAGGTAAACTCTCTTTCGAGAAAGCCGAGATGAAAACTGACTTCGTAAACAGGGGGTATGCAGAACAATCAAAGGTTGAAACCTTACAAAAAGGTTATTTTCCTTCTGCTCCAAGATTTTTATTTCACACATTTCTGATGTGTGCTTCGAATAAAACAACATCTTTTAACGAAATACCATTGAAAATTCAATGCCTGGGTTACGCTATTTTGAATAATAAGGACTACAACTACTCCCAGGAGTTTTTCAATGACATGGTAAAAAACGTTGAAAGTAAAGCATTTTTACTTTTTCCAAGATTTTTGAGTTACTATTTTGAACAAAAATTTGAAAAAGAAAATTTAAATTTGCTAAAACAAGGTGTTCATTGTCAAATAAAAGGCTTAACAAAAGAAACATTTTCAAGGATGATGGCACCAATAAAAACAAAAGCAGGGGTACCTGAGCAGATTTTAGTGGTTACAACTGCTCCTCAGGTATCAGCTGCTGAGCCCACTGCTCCAGGTGATCATAGCAGCACAACCACTGCTTTGAAACCCACACCTGACATCACCAAAAAGACCAAAAGGAAAACATCCAGAAAACCCACCAAACCCAAAACAAAGGCAACTCTGGAAGATGAGATCCCAGAGGAAATGCCTGTGACAACACCAAAGTCACCACAAACCACTGCTGCTACTTCCTCACAGCAGTTGGAAGAAAGATCTCAACCAATGCCTAAAACTCCTCCTGCATCCTCACAAAAGGATCAGGTTGTAAGCACAGGGACACCACAATATGAAGCTCTGAATCCACTCGGATCCATCTTCCTCAGTCCTGATCCCAAGGACATGTCTCTTTCAACCCCCATACCCTCACCAATAATAATGCCACAATCCATGCTACCTTTGTTGCATGCAGCTGCTATAGCTCAGACACAAACCAGTTCCTCTCTATCACCTGTCACTGAGAGTATACCCCCACAGGTGACTGGGTCTGATGCTACTACTCCTGCTATCCCAACAACAATTGAGGAGGTTACACCCCCTGAGTTACAAGTAACTCTCGGTGGTAGTTCAAGTGGAGCAGCAACTACAACTGGTGGATCAACAGGTCTCAAGTTGGCCAGTTGTTTCATAAATCAGACTCCCTTGAAGGAAATTTCTTCAATAGCACCAATGTTAACCACTAGTGAGCCTATTTTGACCACTAGTAACATCAAAGGTTTATCAAGTGCTGAAGAAAAAAGTCCCCAGTACCGAGAACAAGGGGCATCAATGGGTGATTTTTGGGACTCTGTCCCTAAGACACACATTGATATAACCACTGCTGGTGGGGATTCAGATGATCCTACTAAAGTAGGTGATGATTCAAAATATTAGGAATTGACGGGCAGAGTTGACAAACTTGAAGAATCAGTTGCTGAAATAAAGGAGATGGTGCAAGAGATTTTAAAAGCTCAGAAAGCACAAGCCACTGCTATTCCTGCTCAAGCACCTGCACAACATGCATTTGCTGAAAATGAGCTTTGGAATATTTTTCAACCCATGCTTGAAGCACAGCAACTTATGGCTGACAAAAAGCATGCTATTCAAGTACAAATGCTGACCAACATGGTTGAATCAAGGTTCAAGGACACTCAAGCAGATATCAAGGCTATAAAGGCAAGCATTCAAAGTGTCTCTGGCAAAGCTCCTTCTTCCATATCATTTCTTGATAACCCCCCTACAGATAATGCCAAAAAGGGGGAGAATATCAAGCTGTTGAGAAAAATGAATACGAAGGGAATAGAGCATGGCCTCCATATTGAGCCTGAAAAAGAAAAAGAAAAGCAGGGTTCAAAACCTGTTAGCCAAACAGCTGATACAGCAGTAGTTACAAAAACTGCTGTCAGTAGCCAAACAGCTGCTATGTCATCAACACACACCACTCTACCACACACCACAACAACTACTGCTCCACCACCATCATCATCTACAATCATACCATCACCACTGCCTCCTGTCATAAAACAGAAGACAACAGATGTTACAACATCTGTTGTAATGACAACAGTGATTGAAACACAAGTTGTTTCAACCACTATCAGTCAATCACTGCCACAAACCACTGCTATCCAATCTACCACCACTGATCCACCCAAAACATCATCTGCTCCTTCTTCTTCATTAAAAAGGAGAAGGAATCTCATATCAGATGATGATTCATCACCACCATCACCATCATCAAAAATTACCTCACCGCTTCCATCCCCTGCTCAAAAGCAGAAGACAACTGCTGACATATCAGCAGTTGTAATGACAACAGATGTTGAGACACCAGTTGTTTCAATAGCTGTTAGTCAGTCATCTTCCACTGTTCCCACCAGTCTAGCATCACAACCTCCTAAGCTTTACAAACGAAAAAGAGAAACAACTCAGGACACTGATGAAAAGTATGATCCTGTTGCTGCTAAGAATCCACTGGAATTAGAAGCTGTGAAAAATGAGATGAAACAATTTTACACTGAAGATGATCCTTCAAAAAGGAAATTTCCTTCTCTCATAGGTTTCATAATTCCAGAAGACATGGATGAATATCTTGAAATGAAAGTAAGACAAGCAAGGATAAGAGCCAAAATTGAATGCAAGAATCAAGGCAATGAAGCTATCTTGAAAAGAAGAGAATTCCTGCTCAACAAGGTTAAACAAATAAAAGAATATGCAAGTGATTTGAACAAGGAAATGTCAAGCATATCTCCTGAAGCAGATCAACGAAATGAATTGAGGAAGGAATATCTTGCATACATAATGAAAGAGAAGTTCTATCCTGCTGAAGAAACAGATTTCAAAGATTGGCCAATAATTGCATTAAAGCATGAGGCAAAAAGAATTGAAAAGGTCAACAATGATCCAAGAAAGAAGAAGACAGCTCCAAATTGGAATAAATACAGGAAGCTCATAGCTGATCTTATTTCTGAATACAAGAGAAAGAAGCAGGAGTTGGTAGATGCAAGAGTGGATTCTGCAAGTGCCATAGCAAAATGGACCAAGCAGCAAACAGACGAAGCTTATGAAAGACTTAGGAAAATGAGGGACACTCCTAAAAAGTCTGACTACAAAAAGCTAAAGGAACAGGTCAAGACCTTTGAAACACAGATCAGCACAGCAGAAGCCTTTGTTACAAGGTTGAGAAAAGAAAGGAAGGAAATGCTGACTGTTGAAAAAGAAAGGCTTAAAGAAGATGATCTGATTGAAGAAGCTACCAAGAAATTGGCTTCAGATAAAGAAAACTTAGAAAAACTACAAGACCTTGCAAAAAGGGTTAAAGTAGTAAGCAAATCATCATCAGCAGATATCACAGACAGTGAGCTTGATCAACAACAGAAACAAGAGCTGCTTGACAAAGAAGTTGCAGAAGATATAGCTGCAGCAAACAAAGTCATAGAAGAAGCTTTTAAAAGAATGTCTGAAGTTCAAGATACTGCTTTACAGTTTTTCTCAAGGCCAAATGCATCCAGCTCATCAGGAAATAAATCTCTCCCAAGAAACCCATTTGGTTTAAAAATACTAAAGTGGATGTCTGATCAAAAGACCCACGTATTGACCTTGGTCAGAACCAATGGAGAAGTGAGGCATATATCAAGGAATCAAGCACTAGGCCTGGGTGTTGAAGATCAACTAGATCTCCTTGAGCTTACACTGTGCAGGGATGAAGATGACACAAGTTCCAAGGAATTTGAAGAAGAATTTAAAAGACATGTAAGGGAACTTCTGATGAGGAATAAAGATCCAGAATAATGACAGGTTTTGGCATTATCTGTTCCAGGGGGAGATTGTTGGGATTGAACCCTACCAGAGGAACAGATAATATAAAGCCAAAACCAGGTCACAACAGTGGATTCACAATAAGCAGCGGTTTACACTTTGCTCTCCCCTTGAAAGTGATTTATAACAACTGATGGTCTCTATCTGCTGCTCATATTCAACTGCTGCTGCCCTTTCAACTGCTGATGAAAACCCTGAAGTATCTAACACTGTTGGTCCTATCTACTGATGATAAAGCACTGCCCAGTCAAGGACTGATCAACCTTGAGGAATGCACTGACATAAAGGGAGAGCAGTTGTTTAGTAAATTGTTTGTTTTATGTATAGTCAGTGGTTAGGTTAGCAGTGTTTGTGTAAGGACAGTAGATACAGGTTGTTAGGCTGTTAGACATCGCTTTCATGGTGACGTCAGCTGAGATACCTCAGTGGTTTGGTTTGCCTATAAATGTAACAGTGCCCTGTACTGTTACATTTGATTGACTGAGCGAGTTCTTCTCCTCATGTCTAATCCTTTCATCTTGTGTGCAACCAACCTTGGGGCATCAGGCTGAGGGGGAGTATAGTTTGTAAGCATGACTGTAATCTTTTGCTTTGATTTGTAATCTTTTGACTCTAAGTGAAGCAATTGTTTATCAAACTATTTTCTCCATTTGATTGTGTTTACAAAGTTTGTTTTCATTTCCGCTGCACTTTACATGTCTTCATATTTTCTCCATTCACTTTAACACGAATGAAGTTTATCGGGCGTTGAGGGGGCTATGATGACTAAATGTGATTTGTCAGCTAAGTCATATTCTGTGACTTTGGAGGTGCAAAGGTTTTGGTAATTTTTTTTAAAAAAATATATAGATTTCAATACACAAATACCATTCTTCATTTGGTAAGCATTGATTTTTTTATTATTTCAGTTTTAAGTTGATTCTTACTTGATCTAGATCTTGGTGGGTCCTTATGAACGGACTAAAGATGGTTTTCAAGATCCCAAAAGCAAGAACTGACTCATTTTATTTCAAATGCTTTTTATTGCATATTGTTGCTATGCACAGTTAAATATCCAGCTATTACATTGCGAATGAAGTTTATCGGGCGTTGAGGGGGCTATGATGACTAAATGTGATTTGCCAGCTAAGTCATATTCTGTGACTTTGGAAGTGCAAAGGTTTTGGTAATTTTTTTTAAAAATAAATAGATTTCAATACACAAATACCATTCTTCATTTGGTAAGCATTGATTTTTTTATTATTTCAGTTTTGAGTCGATTCTTACTTGATCTAGATATTGGTGGGTCCTTATGAACGGACTAAAGATGGTTTTCAAGATCCCATAAGCAAGAACTGACTCATTTTATTTCAAATGCTTTTTATTGCATATTGTTGCTATGCACAGTTAGACATCCAGCTATTACATTGTGAATGAAGTTTATCAGCCGTTGAGGGGGCTATGATGACTAAACGTGATTTGCCAGCTCATATTCTGTGACTTTGGAAGTGCAAAGGTTCTGGTAAATTTTTTAAAAAAATATATAGATTTCAATACACAAATACCATTCATCATTTGGTAAGCGTTGATTTTTTTTATTATTTCAGTTTTGAGTTGATTCTTACTTGATCTAGATCTTGGTGGGTCCTTATGAACGGACTAAAGATGGTTTTCAAGATCCCATGAGCAGGGCTGATGGGCCCGAGTTTATTACACAATGTCCAATTAGACCAGGAGGGAGTTACACATACCGGTTCATAATTTGATGACAAGAAGGAACTTATAGCGCGTGGCTTTGAATTACTGTTTATGGTGCTATTCTTATTCTCCCATAAGAAGGATATCCGTACCCGTTCCCTAAGCCGGACCGTCAATCGGTCATAATGCTTGGTATACAATTTATTAATGATTACTGTACATGTTGGAAAATTTAAACTTTTGAGCTACTTGACATATTATGATGTTGATGATAATTAAGTGAATGGTGGTATGCAAACCCGATTGATGTTATAAGAGAGGCCACAATGACCGGATCAGGCCCAAATGTTTCTGATGCGTTTACCGTCAATGGTCAACTCAGTGATCTCTATAAGTGCTCTAGCCAAGGTTTGTTAATGTAAAACACGACTTCTTTAGGGGTGGTAGAATTGATGGGTCGAACAAGCTGAAGGGTAATTTTGGTACGAGTTGTAACGCGAAACAAACAGGGCTAGATTGACCCAAAATAGTCTTAAATCGGATTACTGATAATTTTGATCATTAATGATGTGACTGCAGATAATCAAATTTGAAGGGTTTTTTTGTTCATATAAATTATGGCTGAGGTAGTTTCGGACCCATCAAACGCTTTATGTTAATCAAATTTTAATATTTTTATTCACTAACAACGGTGTGGCTGTGCAGATTACACGAGTACCAGTTGTGCCGTTCGCCCTAGTTGATGAGGAGAATGAGGTAAGCCAGCCGCAACAGGGTGAAATTATTGTTCCGGTTGATTCACTTGCACCACAACAGCTGAATCTACCTCTTCAAAATCTACTAGACGGTAATTATCTCTTTTAGTTATGTTTAGAAAGGCTGAATTCCTATATTAGTTTCTATTTTTAACCAACTTATGTTGTGCGTGGATATTAACTTCCTTTCGAAAGTACTTACTTCAAAGGCAGTAGAGAAGAATACATCAATGTTGGTATCCCTCTTTACGAAGCATCAACTGGGAAGCTGCTAAAGCCATTCTTGATGTAAAACCAGAGTTGGTACGCTATTGCATCATCGAAAATTGCGAAACAGCGCTTCACATTGCAGCGTCGGTTGATAAATCAAAACAGATGCAAGACTTTGTGAAAAATCTGGTGGACATCATGAAAACAGAAGACCTGGAATTACAAAATGACAGTTCCAACACTGCCCTGTGCTTAGCAGCCGCGACTGGAAACGTTGAAATGGTTAAAATTTTGACGAGTAACCAATTAATTTGCATTTTATATTGAAAGGGTATTTATGCTTTTACATTATTTATCTCAATAACAAAATTATATAGTTATTTTTTTACATTTTCAAATATAAATTATCAGGTCAACTATAAAGTCAAATATGATAATACCTTTTTATTTTTGGTGATAAATAGGTACGCACACCTTTTTGGCTTGGGACTGCAAAAGGAAATCTATTTGGTGAAATAAGACTTCAAAAAGGAGAGACTGCACACTTTTGGAATAAAACTGCCGGAGTTGCATCAGGTGCAAAATGAACAAAATCTGTACCAGACTCATCATTTCCCGTCTTTCGGGATCTATCAATAGCAACATTGTCTCCTCCGCATAAGAAACCGTTTCTATCAAGGTAAGGTCCTCAATGTCGATTTGTTTTCATTACATTTAAGACATTTTTAAATCAAATTATATGGTAAAACATCACGTCTAACCCCCTCAAGCAACTGATAATAGATTTTAGAGAGATAATAGCTAAATGGATTTAGATAGCAAGACATAGGATTGTGAATGATGGACTGAGGACATAAAGTGAATTTGGAGTTTTCTTTATACTCTCCTTTGGTCGAAATTATGTTCTCTCTTTGAATTAGATGTTAATTTTCAAGGCTGGTTAATTTTTTTTTCATGATTTTAATGTACAAAGGAAAAAGGTTAGAAGATTGATGATGTGAACCGGTATTTATAATCTGACAATCACGTTATTTACGTCATCTCATGATAAATGTCATGTATTGTATTGATTGGTTCCAGGTTTATATGTATTTTCTCCGCCGATTTTGCGAAAGATCATTAGGTATGTATACACAATTCACCCCCTCTGATTCGTTAATATTATCATCTCAACTCAATCGATCATCTGTAACGACGATCTAAACCTGATTCTGTATCGTTTCGTTTTTTTTTTGCTTTTTTAATCAGATTCAATAAGATTATAAGGTTTTTGTGAGATTACGATTGAGGATTGTGTTTGGATTGGAATCGGGATTGATTCATGGAGAAATCGATGAGAGATTGAGGAAAACGATGCCGGAATTAGCGGTTGATTGTCGAACGACGTCGAATGGGGCAGTTTCTTTGAGCGGTTGATTGTCTAACTTTTATTTCATATGATTTAACTTCAAATTTCTCGAATCCATCAAGATATTACCCGTTTTCTGTAGAAGTACTTTCAAGGGTATCCAGATGAGGCACATGTTTCACCGTAATTGAATGGGTTATAGAAAGCTTTGATTGTCTTTGATGCTTTCTTTGATTTTGATACCATTTTCTGTCGAATTTAGAATTTCTGTGCTCCATGAATTGAATAGTATCATTTATACGTACTGAAAGAAGATCTGATTTATTTTGAAGGATTGCGTTTGATAATTCAGATCTGAGTTGTTGATGTTTCTGTCGAAACCTGATTCAGATTTGAGCATTAGATGTTAGTTGAAAATTGTGTTGTGACTGAATTTGAGTTTGATAGTAAAGAAGTTGTTAAGCTGTTGAGATCTGAATTATAGTTTCGAAGTGTCATTTGAGAATTTCGAACTGTTTCGATCAATTCAGGTTGAAATTTCATTCATTACGGACTGATTTGGATCTGTTTGCTGTATCGTTTGAATATTTTGAACTGAATCGGTATGTTTTATATCGAAGTTTGGATTGTTATGAATCAAAGTCAGTGTTAATCATTCACGGACTGGTGTTGGGATTTTTTTGATAGTTACGGATCAACTTAATCATCTGCAGAACTGATCCGAACAAGTCTGCAGAAATAGTGTCCGTTCGATAAAACAGTGTCCATTTACCGTAATTAGTTAATTCGCTGCTGCAAATTATTTTCACTCGCTGATATTACGATCCGCATATATAGTCAGTCGCTCATTCGCTGAATTTTTCATCTGCTGTTTGTTGTTTTATTGCTGAGAACGAGTCTATTCTTTCATGATTGATTTGCTGAAACTGTTTGCAGATTCAAAAGGGATTTGACGCAGAATCAAAGTACATCAGCGGAGTTCTTTTCAGTTGCAGAAATTCGCTATTGTTCGTTGCATAACCTGTTAATCTGTTGGTGTTTACAGGTTTGTTGAAAAGGTTTGCCTCAATCTTCCTTTTGAGTTTCTATGGTTTGGACCTTATTATTAGATTTCATTCTTTCACACACGTTTAGTACTAAGGATAGTATGTTTTTGGTTTTTGCTCAATTAATCTAATAATTGTTTCCAGTGTTACATTACATTTATGATCAAAGTCATTAAATATTTTATGTTTATAGATTTTATATTATGTGGATTTTGTTTTGTAGGGATGCTTTTTGTTTGGCGTTGAGTTGTTTAAATTTTCATGCGCCGGATATAAAGAATTACTTAAGATGGAGACTGTTTATATGGGTAAAACCGGTCAAAATGGGTGCAAATCTCCCACGAATCAATTGTTAATATTTTGAGAAGATATGTTGTAAATTTCGTACTTTTTGTTGTGACAGGTATTGCAAGATTGGATCAAAATGTGAAATAAGGTGAAGTGTAGCTGGGGAATTGGAGAACAAAACAGATAATCCACACTTAATTAATTCTTTTGATATCCGTTTGTGTAGATCAGTTACTTATTTTGTCAATAGATAAATCTTTAATAAATTTATTATAATCGAAAATCGTTAATGGAATTTTGCCTTTTGAAAACATGTCTTTTTATTTTATTTAATGATATAGTTTGAACCTTGGGCTATAGAACCCGTTCGCTTATTTCAACATCTGTCATCTTACTTGGTATATGGTTTAATTCGAAACTCAACAAACTTTAGATGCCTTACCTTATTTTTAGTTTAATTTTTTAAAGTTAGATTGAATCTAACTTCGTTTGATACATTACGTACCCGCGGGTAGAGAGATATATTTCCTTACTTGAACGTTTATTTCTTTCAAAGGATTATTTCAACAATTTTAAGTTATATATTTGTGTGTTAAGCCACCCGCGAAACTCGCGGGGTCTTAGGCTAGTTATAATAATAAAGTAATATTAAAATTTAAAAACTAAACATTTTGAAAATATAGTGTACGTGTACACTATCAAACTTTACATCAAATATTAGATATATATGTGGCCAATCTTCATTTGAAACAAAGGATACGTATACATGAGAAATTAATGTTCTAAGAGCTACGTGGAACCTGAAGTGATCATCGAAATTGCATGGTAGCTATATAAAGGCATAGAGCTCTTCAGAAAACAATCTGCCATTTTTTTCCTTCTTTCATCTCTCACAAATAATTCTATATTTTCATTTTTATTTCACCTATAATAATAAATCTCTGCCCCGTTTTAAGTGTTTTAACTCCCGATCACAAATACCCTTTCCGATTGATCTGGAGCCCCATAACGCATGTCAAGGCTCTGCCCAGCTAAGTTCGTTGGGGTTCTGTCTCGTGACATAGGGATAAGGTTGAATTAGGGTTATTATACTTAACACGAGTGCAAATATATATATATATATATATATATATATATCTTTTCAAAATATCTCGGGAGTTATACCCAAGATTCTACCAGAAGGCTTTCTAGTTGAACCCTAAAGTTACAAAGTGAGTCCATTCTCTTTTCTCAGAGTTTTATCACCTTTTTGTAATACAGTTATATTTAAAAATGCTTTCCAAAATCCTAAATATTTATCAGTTATACTTACAGTGATTAAATTTTTGTATTCTGCAATAACTGCCGGTATGGGAGGTTTTATACATTACTTGACCATTGTTACTATTGGCCAAAAAGTTAGCCAATAGTAGCATGACCACAAACACGGGAGAAATTATGCCCCAGTAGCCATAGCGTATAACTAATATTATTTTTACATTACTCGATTAAATTATTAAATATATCTTATAACTTTAACGTATGATTGAAATAACCCAATTCAACTTATGTGTTGTAGCCCATTGGCTACGTATAACCCTCATGCTTATATATATATTTTATAAATTATTTAAATAGTTGAAAACATTCTATGATTTTCAACTAATTAACAGTTATATATTTAAAGTTTAATTGTAGCCTATAACCTTACCAGGAAGTTTACAATAACATATATACCTTCATTAAAAACTAATTTATTACACTATATGTCTGTGTCCATTTGTATATTTCTGCAGTTTCATAATTAACTAAAACCTTCAAGTAAGTATGATAAATGATGACGTATAAGTTCCATTTTAGTTAATCATTATTATTAACTATAAATTGAAATGATGTGAATATAAAATAGAATTTTATTAATCATTATTAAAATATATATTAAAGAAAATATATTTAATAATCCAAAATTACTATTTACATTATAAAATAATGTTTAGTCATAAATGTATACCATAATAAAATAGTCAAATATAATATATTCTACTATACTAAGATTTTATTTTTAGTCTTAGTCACGTTAATATATTAAATAATAATATTACAATTATTTAATTAATATATTATATTTGATAAGTTATAGTAGTTTGACAGAAAATGATATATTTCATTTTCTGGGCTAAAGTGATTTTTGTGCCATAGAAAATATATTTGACAAAGTAATGTCATGGGACACTACTAAGTCCAGAGTCACTAGTTGAGAGAATGATCAACAGTGATATGACCAGAGTCACTAGTTGAGAGAATGATCAACAGTGACATGACCAAATGCACTAGTTGAAAGAATGATCAACAGTGTTATGACCAGAATCACTAGTTGAAAGAATGATCAACAGTGATATGACCAGAGTCACTAGTTGAAAGAATGATCAACAGTGATATGACCATATTCACTAGTTGAAAGAATGATCAACAGTGATTTGACCACCGTCACGGGAATCTCCTAGTGACAGATACTTTGAATAATAATAAACTATAATTACTTGATAAATTCACTATTGGACGAAAGTTAGCCAAAGAGTGATATGACCACCGTCACATCGGAACTGCCACCATGTGACAAATACTGATTGAGTTTTTGGGTAAATATAAACAAATATAAAAACCTTGATGCTGTAAAGTATATCAATATATTTTATAAAAATGGAATGAACTCGCCAGTATTTATTACTGATAAAATGTTTTCAAAACACGTTTCAGGTAACTTGATGTAAGGATAGTAGAAGCCAGCTATGGAGCACTGAAGGCTTAAATAAAGTGGCTATAATAAAAAGAAGAAAATTATGTTTTATTTATTTGGATTTATCCCTATAAAAACAGTTGAATTGAAAATGGGTTTGAGCCCATTTATTTAATATTAAAAGCTCGGTGTTTTACAAACTCTGAAATTATTTCCTAACTACAATCCTAATGAAAATTTTTCCGCTGCGTAATTAATAAACATCGATACCATCTGACTGGTTCACGGCTCTCGCTCCCAGGGTGGGGTCGGGGGCTGTGACACTTGTTTATACATGATCGATATGGATGTTAATGTTAATCTTGGTAAAAATGACTAGTTATGAACTAATTAGTAAATGTGTAAAACTATGCCCATTAGATGTTTGATAAAATGCCTAAATGAAAGCTAAAATGTTTAATTTTCGAGTGAAACGCACATTTGAATAATATGACAAATTATACAAAATATGAAAAGATAAGAGTTCTAAATATCATGTTGATTTAGACTTAATTATGTAAACCATGTGATCGAAAGTAGTTAACTTTTGATAAGTTAAGTTAACTAATGAAGAAGTCGAATAGTAGTTTCGACATAGAAAATAAGTAAGGTGGAATAGTCATGATTGTTAAAGACTAAACTAACCACCTTGTAAATGATGACGATAGTTTGACGCTAAGCGAGCTAGGTGGCGGCTTGGGAAAAGAAGCGGGTCAAACGGCTTGAAAACGCGAAGAAAGAGCGAAATCAGATGAGAGGTAAGTAAAGCTTACGCCCCTTACATTATTTACAATTTACTTAATTGAAAGTATTGTACATGAATTCTATTAAGTGATTGGAATATGATGTTCCGACACGATTTAATGCGAGCCGGAACAAGGGAAAATGGTAAGAAATCACGAAATATGGTAAAGAGGTAAAATGGCAAATTAGTCATGTAATGACGAACAAATTAAAAAAAAACGGGTTTTAAGTAAAAAGAGTTCAAAGAGAAAACCGGGATAGGTTTTAAAGGGGTGAAATGGTAATTAAATACCATCCTATATGGACGAATGGTCAATTAGACTAAATGGGTCAAATGGTTTTGTTAACACCATTTGACAATAACATTTGATAATCGCTTGTTGAGCTTTGTGTTCATAGGAATTAACATAAGGTTCGCGTCACTACTAACTAGTGATTAACAGCGAAAGGTTTTGAAACGGGTCTATATGTTGACTCGAGCCAGGTACGCCAATATATAGATTTATACTTAAAGGTGCATAAATACCCTTAACGGGTCAAGAAAAGATTATAATAAAAAAACGGGTCAATGATGCGTAAAAACCCGTTATTTGAACCTTGTACAATAGGAAATAATTGTAATAATATGTTCACGAAAAATCGAAGGCGACAAACAAGTTTGTTTGATATAATCATGAACGGGTCAAAAAGAGTTATAATTGAACTTCAAGCCGAGAGCTTGAAATCTAAAATTTTGTGAACTTAGATGTAGGATTTTAACTTCATATAATGAAGAATTAAATTACGATCACGTAGGAAGAAACGTGAGGTTAAACGGATAAACGGTTCGAAAGTTACGCCCGTTTTCATAAAAAGGACCAAAACTGAAAAATAGGAATAGCTGGGCTGCAGCGTGACCCACGGTTCAGGCCGTAGGCCACGGTCTGGAAGGGTTGTGTGTTTGTTCGTGCTGCAGCGTGACCCACGGTTCAGACCGTGGGCTACGGTCAGGAGGGGATGTTTGTTTGTTTTGGGCTGTAGTGTGTCCCATTTACCTTGTTATAACTTGATATTGATCTATCAAAACTAACTTTCACGTTGGTTTTGATCATAGGTGATTGTTACGGGCTCCGGATGAAGATCAAGCGTGATACAAGAACCGAACACATAGTTAAATGAAGCTTCCGCATGTTACTTCGTCGTTATTTCTAAACGATGAACTTATACATTATGTTGTATTCTTTTTATTTAGAAAAGTTTTAAATAAATCCGTATTTTCCAATGTAATTGTAAATATAATTACATGATTATGTTCGTGATCTAAAACTCAATCCACTTAAAAATAGTAAGAGTGTTACAAGTTGGTAATCAGAGCTCATGGTTAAAGAGTAAAGTGTGTTCGGTTCGAGGCTTGATCGCAAATCTGGTAAGTTATACGTATATAAACGATTTAGCATATTAAAGTGTTATAAACAGCACATAGGGTTATCGTGTAATAGACGTTACCCCAATTAAAATGATTGATATAGTTAACGAAATTACGTGTGTTGACACCTGTAGTAGAAAGCCTTGTATTATAATTTGAGCATTTATTGATATTGATGTAACTAATCTTTGTGAATGTTTTAGTTGAAAGGACACTCGCATCTGAAGATAGCGGAAATGTAACAAATTGCGGATTTGACAAAAGAATGGTCCAAAGTATGACAAGCTGTGCATGCTCACTAAGGACCTAAATCGCGTAACGACCGCGAACAAGGTTAATGGCAAGGAAAGCCCGTTAGGGCAAGCATTACCAGGTGCACATTTTAAATTTAATCGCACAAATAGAAATATGCAACAAATATGTAGAGAATAATCGTTGCATATGTTAATTAAAAGGTTGGAAAACCCGAATAGAATACCTATTCAGGATATTATTTCCAAGAAAACTAAATTGAGGTGTTACTTACATGGGGCGCAATGTGAAAATTATAAAGGGTCATGTGTGTCATGTGTCCATCGCTTACTCTGGCCAAGTAAGTAGTGAACACATGATGTCATGAACTTCTTATGATGGACACATTTACGTCCGATGTAGTAAGGACGGGGTGAATGGGACGAATTAAAAAGGTACCCAAATGAATCAAATAAGTAAGATGTTTGATGGTAAACATAAACGCAAGTCGGATGACGGAAGCGTATTACGTTATAATAACGAGCCCGAGAGAAGGGACAAAGATTGAAGTAAATAAAAATACAAACCAACTAATGTGAATGCTAAGGCATAGGGGATAAAGTTTGACTGCCAAAAGTGATGAAATTCACACAGATAAGTCAAAGGGGTAGAATAAGGAATAAAAGACATGGTCGAATAAAAGCAATGAAATTCGCTAAGACGACCAAATAAATCAAAATGAAATTTTAATGCATACCGGAAGGGTTGCAATAATAGTGACTTCGGCAAAACACCCGGTTGATGGGAAGGATTTAAACACATGCGTAGACCAAAAAACGGGAACGCGGGTGGAAAGTTAAAAGACTCGGGTTTCGAGTCATGACTAAAAGACGATAAGATGTTGTAAATAGAAATTTGATAAATTACGTTCAACTATTTTAAAGTTGAACGGGTCAAACATAGAATGAGACTTGACATTCATAAGTGACGAAGTTCATACGAATAAGTCAAACGAGTTAAATAAAGGATGACGCTTGCTAATGCAATTAAGCGCGAACCGAATAAATAAGAGCGTGAAATATTAATAAACCTATGTAAAGGGTCATTGGCGTTAAAAACATTAAGATAAAAGAACCCGAGTAATGGGCTGTAAAGAACTATAAGTATGAACTGGGAAACGGTAAGCGTAGAACAAACCGACGTGTATATGACGTGAGGAGTCATAAAGTCGGAAGATTAGTCCGAAATGGGTTATGAATGAAGCCTTAGACTATGGTCAAGGTCAACTAAAGTTCAAAAGCAAAAATAAACAATTCCAAACAAAACAAGGGATGTCTTAGGTACGTTTGCATAAAGACACAGATAAAAGATGATCTACGGGATCATCATAAACTACGGGATTATAAGTAGTGTTAAAGTCTACAGACCAAAATGACTCACGAGTCATAAATAGAAGGAAACGAACTGTTGGGTCTCACTTTAAAAAGGTGAAAAATATAAAGAAACAACCTATGAGGCTAAGTGAAAGAACCTACGGGCCAATAGCGTAAAGCGAGGGAACTGATTATGATTCCCCGTCTAAAACGAGAACGGAAAAAGAATAAATGGTGGGTTGTCAATTTCCTTGACACGAGTAATTGACTTAGTTAAAGAGAAAAGCGTTAAACTAAAATAAAGTATTAGTAAGAAACAACGTTTTAACAAATATGAATATTATGAAACGAATTCGGAAAATGATCAATATCAAGGAATATAGATCTTAACACCGATAGGTGCAAGGCGATACATTTGAAAGAAAGATTTTCAATAATAAAAAGTTGATATAAACTTAAACAAAATGTGATGTGATCACGGTCACAAATAGTGATATGGAATACAACCATGTCGTAACGTGAGTTACGAGATATGAAATCAGAAAACACGCAAAAGGCCGGGTTGGCAATAAGATATACCCGAATGACGGGGAATAAAGTGACGGCGACTAATCTGTCTAGCCGGTAAAACCTTTCGAATTCAGAATAGTGTTACGACTTATACAAAGCGCTTGTCGATATAAGATTAGCTTGAAGTAAACATGTTGAAAATAAATACAACCGAGTGATCAGATGACAACTCGGTCAAATAAGTGATTAGAATAAGAAATACAAGATGAAAGTATCAGCCTATGAGGCCATGCACGTGAAAGGCGCATATGTGACAACTGGCACAAACCGGTAATTTCCGTACACTTTAATTAGTGCTTAATGACTGCAATTATGTCCTTAATTGTCAGCAGTGGCTGAACACATAATAAACAAGTGAATTCATGCATGTTGTATACTACAAAATATTGCTTTAAGCATAAACGAGAGCGTTGCGTCAAAAATAATAGTAAACTCACCGGTAAGACACACTGTGTCAACAGAACTGCAGAAAGCAGTCAGACATTATAACTGAGGCCTAGGTGTAGGTCCGACAACAGGAATGCATTAAAACCCAAGAGTACATACAAGGGTTAATATATATGCAATACGAAAGCAAAAATAAGCACTAAAAAGCACCCGAAACGCACTTTAAGTGCAGAATTTATAAAATTCAGCAATAATTCAGCAATTAAACATATGAATGTTGTGCAGAAATGTCGTTTTATTATCCAGAATATTTCCCTAAGTGTTGGGACTTGAAAGAGTACAAGAAGGGTACTTAAAAGACACTAAAAAGTGTAATTTAGCACTTTAACGAATCGGTATGTAACCGAACGACCGGAGATTACCCGGAACATAAAAATAATGTCAATGACATTGTTTATACTTTTCTGAGCTAGTTAGGGTCCCCGAATGCCCTAACACCCTTTATATTACACTACACATTAGTAACGGGGTTAAACACTAAACTTAACGTAACTAATACCTAATGTTTAGTTACTATCTAACCGGATACCCCCCCCCCTTCCTAACCGGCCCCAACCATGGGGGACATACTTTGTACCCTCTTGATTATTTTAGTCCCTACTTGTCTAATATCTAATTAACACAATTACCATTGGGTAATGCACACTAAGATTGCCTATAAGATCCATGTATTACACAACATCATCATTCACACACTTAACCAACAACTCAAACTCTCTCTTTCTCTCTACCAAGCTCACGGCCAAGCATCCCTATTCCATCCATCATATTTTCGATCTTGGTCTTCATATTTCAAGCATCTACAAGTGTTAAGGGTCGCATATTAGGAACCTTGGTGCAATCGGAACGCGAAGGACCTCTCTACTTTGCTTTTATCCACTCGATTTGTGCTTAGATTCTTCCCTAGCCTTGAGCTAGAGGTATAACACTTAAAACTCATATTTGAACTTATCTAAAGTGGTTAAAAGGATTTTTGTCGGTTAAAACTCGTTAACATGCAATAAGATGCACAAAAGTCTACTAAAAGCATGAAAAATAGTGGTTAATAGCACATAAGTTGTGTAAAAGTTGTAGTATTTGAAATACATGATTATCTAGACCCGATCTATGATGTGGTAGCTCGGATCATCGTTTAACCCGGTTGGGTAAGATCATGGATCTTAACATAAAGCTATTTTAGAAGTAATAAGGGTTAAAAGGTGAAACCCTACCACACATAAACCATGAACTTGTGTAAAAATGTTTTAACTTGTACAAAAGTGTTTAAAACTAGTAGATCTACGTATCCACAAGCGGTATTTTCAAAGGACCAAGTGTCCAAGAAATCACATGTTCTAAACCGGATCTTACACAAACAAAACTGGTTTTTGTGAACAAACAAGTGTATGGATACTTGTGTAACAAAAGTTTTAACGAAGAAATAGTTTTCGTAAAAACCGACTAGAAGTTGTAAAACTTCATATTCTTTAAAAATAAAGTTTTTAAGAAATTAAACTTATTTTTAAAGATAACAAGACTTACTAAATGTGCTAGTAAGTTACTACACATTTTTGTAAATATTCAAGTTCATGAAATTAGTGATTATTGTTGACGAATATTGTTGATAATTGTTGTTGCTGATTATTGATGATTGATGATGATTTAAAAGAAAATAAACACACGTTTTGAAAACGTGGGAAATCTCCATTTTTAGGGGAAACTCTGTCAAAATTTTTATAAATTTTGACACTTAGAAAAAACATAAGTTTTTGATAAACTTATTCCCTAAAAATGTGTTTAAGAGTATTACTAAGGTTTCCATGATTTTTGATGATAAGAAATGAGGATTTCTTCAAGAATAAAAATGGATAATAAGTATATATTTTTGAGAGAAAAATATATATTATTTGATCACCAACTTGTGTGCTAAGTGTATATAGTATGTGTTATACGTGCTAGTGTATTAAGACTTAAAAATACACTAAATACTCATGAGGAGTAGAAATATAGAAATACACATACAAAACACAAGATACATAATTCGGGTGCAAAGTGCAAAACACAAAAGACTTATATTTATTTTTGGAGAAAATAATATAAGTAAGATACGTAATTAAAAATATAGAATATTTTTAACACAAGAAAATATACAAAAGAGAGTGACTGTACTTGTGCGACGCAAGTCTAGTGACTAACGTTAAGAAAACGCGTATAGGTTACGACGTTAATTAAGCAAACCCGGTGGAGTTTACGACGCTAGGAACGCAAAGTTGTGAGTTCATGCTCCCCCTTTTCTCTTTAACTGTTTTCAGTTTTTATAACTTCGGGGGTGAAATACATGTACAAAAGTACAATATTTATAAATGGTATGATATAAATACAAGAAGTACACTTGGTGAGAACGAGAACCAAGTGTGACGAAATATAATAATATGAGAAGCGCATTTGGTGAGACAAGAACCAAGTATAAGGCGCTATGAGAAATGATAACAAGAAACGCGCTTGGTGAGGACGAGAACCAAGTAGGATGCGTTATGAGAAATAGTGTCACGAATAGGGTACAGAAGCACCATTAATCAACGTATACATTCAGACCGCAGAACAAAAGGTTAGATCTAACGGGTGCCTGGCAGCCACACTCCCGGTCGGGGCGAGAACCGAGGAAGTGCTTTTGTGTCTCAGAATATACCAATTAAATGCCTTAGGTTTGGTGACTTCCTATGACGTGTCACATGTTAATGGCATTGCAACCCATTAACAATCTGATAAGTACAGAAATACTGTATTTACATAAAATTCATACCATACAAAAAGTGATAAATAACTTGAAGTACGTGGGGTACTCAAGAGAATTGATAAATAACTTGAAGTACGTGAGGTACTCAAGAGGATTGATATATAACTTGAAGTACGTGGGGTACTCGAGAAAAGATTGAATTATACATGGGTACGTGGGGTACACATGAAACTGGTTTTATATATGAAAACTTGATTTACTCACAAACTATGTTTTCATACAAAGTATACAAACATGAAATACAGAACAGCATGAATTCACACCAACATTATGTTGACGTTTTTCCAAAAAATCACATGTATTTCAGGTAACTAGGATGGATGTGCGCGTGGTCTTGCTTATGCTCGTGGATGTCGCTTGTGTTTAACTTTAAATAAAGTTGTAAACGTTTAAGACAATGTTTTATGCGACTTAGCGATGTAAACGCTAACGTATGTTTTCAAATTATGGTATTTGAATGTTATTTTACGAGCATGTAGCATGTTTACTCTTCGTATGCAATGAGAACCTTTCATGATCACACCTCGTGCTTCCGCCGTAGAAAGGGGTGTGACAGCATACGCTCTAAAACCAAAAACGCATTATCCTACTTTTTGGTAAGATTATTATATGCGAGCGATGCTCAAGTGATCACCAAAACTAAGAATCAGATGATCTAAACCAATAAAGTACGTGAGAAAGGTTTCGGGGACGAAACCTCTTTAAGGGGGTAGACTTGTAACACCCCGAAAACGGGTTTAGTAATCAAACCCCGTTAATACAAAAAGACGGGTAAAATACCGTTAGCGGTAAAAGTAACCCGGTAAATATTAGGATTTAAATACATAATCCTAATATTAAATAAAAAGTGAATAAAAGATTTTAAGGAAATAAAATGGATAAAAGGACGGAGTCAATGGGACTTAAAATAAAACAGATTATGACTTCCCGAACCCATTAAGTTAACTAGGAATAATTAACCTAGTTAATAAGAGGGAATGTTACTAGAAATAAGTAGGTTGTGGCCTACTTAATAACAAACCAAAACATGAGGGGCTAAAGGTGGGTAAATAGGAAAATGTTTTAATTAAAAACATTTATAAAAAAAATTTAAAACACACACAAAGGTGTGTGTTCTAGATCGACCTCCAGGAGACAAAAAGGGGTGAAAACCCTAGCTCCACCAAATCTTCAAATTGAAGGATCAATCGAAGGCCAAATTCGGATTTGAATGTATATAAACGATCACCAAGTCAAGGGGATCGTATGGTATGTCGAATTTCTAACATTCATGAAGTTGTGAAAATTAGTTAACTTTGCATGATGCGATCTATGCATGAATCGTAGAGGCTATGGCCGAATTAATGAAGTGTGATTGCTTAGGAACAAACCCTAAGTAGATATTTGAAGTAAAATTGCTATGATTTGAATTATTTGATGATTTACCACACTTAGACAAGTGAGTTTTGATTATGTAGTGAAGATGATGATATACACATGTATAAGATCATCATATTTGATGGTAGAAACTAGGCACTTGAGCATATTACATGATTTGGGTACTTGTTCATACATGATCGATATGGATGTTAATGTTAATCTTGGTAAAAATGACTAGTTATGAACTAGTTAGTAAATGTGTAAAATTATGCCCATTAGGTGTTTGATAAAATGCCTAAATGAAAGCTAAAATGTTGAAATTTCGAGTGAAACGCACATTTGAATAATATGGCAAATTATACGAAATATGAAAAGATAAGAGTTCTAAATATTATGTTGATTTAGACTTAATTATGTAAACCATGTGATCGAAAGTAGTTAACTTTTGATAAGTTAAGTTAACTAATGAAGAAGTCGAATAGTAGTTTCGACATAGAAAATAAGTAAGGTGGAATAGTCGTGATTGTTAAAGACTAAACTAACCACCTTGTAAATGATGACGATAGTTTGACGCTAAGCGAGCTAGGTGGCGGCTTGGGAAAAGAAGCGGGTCAAACGGCTTGAAAACGCGAAGAAAGAGCGAAATCGGATGAGAGGTAAGTAAAGCTTACGCCCCTTACATTATTTACAATTTACTTAATTGAAAGTATTGTATATGAATTCTATTAAGTGATTGGAATATGATGTTCCGACACGATTTAATGCGAGTCGAAACAAGGGAAAATGGTAAGAAATCATGAAATATGGTAAAGAGGTAAAATGGCAAATTAGTCATGTAATGACGAACAAATTAAAAAAAACGGTTTTTAAGTAAAAAGAGTTCAAAGAGAAAACCGGGATAGGTTTTAAAGGGGTGAAATGGTAATTAAATACCATCCTATATGGACGAATGGTCAATTAGACTAAATGGGTCAAATGGTGTTGTTAACACCATTTGACAATAACATTTGATAATCACTTGTTGAGTTTTGTGTTCATAGAAATTATCATAAGGTTCGCGTTACTACTAACTAGTGATTAATAGCGAAAGGTTTTGAAACGGGTCTATATGTTGACTCGAGCCAGGTACGCCTATATATAGATTTATACTTAAAGGTGCATAAATACCCTTAACGGGTCAAGATAAGATTATAATAAAAAAACGGGTCAATGATGCGTAAAAACCCGTGATTTGAACCTTGTACAATAGGAAATAATTGTAATAATATGTTCACGAAAAACCGAAGGCGACAAACAAGTTTGTTTGATATAATCATGAACGGGTCAAAAAGAGTTATAATTGAACTTCAAGCCGAGAGCTTGAAATCTAAAATTTTGTGAATTTAGATGTAGGATTTTAACTTCATATGATGGAGAATTAAATTACGATCACTTAGGAAGAAACGTGAGGTTAAACGGATAAACGGTTCGAAAGTTACGCCCGTTTTCGTAAAAATGACCAAAACTGAAAAATAGGAATAGCTAGGCTGCAGCGTGACCCACGGTTCAGACCTTAGGCCACGGTCTGGAAGGGCTGTTTGTTTGTTTGGGCTGCAGCGTGACCCATGGTTCAGACCGTAGGCCACGGTCTGGAAGGGCTGTTTGTTTGTTTGTGCTGCAGCGTGACCCACGGTTCAGAGCGTGGGCTACGGTCTAGAGGGGCTGTTTGTTTGTTTTGGGCTGTAGCGTGACCTGGTTCAGACCGTAGGTCCCATTTACCTTGTTATAACTTTCTATTAATCTATCAAAACTAACTTTTACGTTGGTTTTGATCATAGGTGATTGTTACGGGCTCCGGATGAAGATCAAGCGTGATACAAGAACCGAACACATAGTTAAATGAAGCTTCCGCACGTTACTTCGTCGTAATTTCTAAACGATGAACTTATACATTATGTTGTATTCTTTTTATTTTGAAAAGTTTTAAATAAATATGTATTTTCCAATGTAATTGTAAATATAATTACATGATTATATTCGTGATCTAAAACTAAATCCGCTTAAAAACAGTAAGGGTGTTACAAAATTAAGGTTTTGTGACGAGCTGGTGACGACCGAAGAGCAGAAGATATACTACTATTGTAACATGTTGAGTGCTGAATATCGGGAGTACATGACTCCCTCAAAGTATGAGACTCTCACCGAGATTATAAACACTGCTCGAGAACAAGAGATAGAGTTGAGGAAACAAGTTGAGCGGGATGAAAGAAAGGCACATGATGTAAATCCAAGCCCTAAAAAGAAAGCAAGAATGACAGAATCTTAGAAAAGGTTGAATGTGAAAGGCGGGTCCCCAAGTTGTAAAATATGCGGAAAGGCTCACAAGGGTGAATGTCGCTTCAAGGATAAACCTTGCCCTATATGCGGGAAGACAGGGCATACGACTTCGGTATGCCCGGGAAAAGTATCAGTTCGCTACAAATGCTACCAACCAGGCCACAAGAAATCTGAATGCCCAAAGTTGGTCGGAAAGAAGGATGGGAAAGATATGCAAACAGAGGCTTAGAAAATGAAGGCCAGATCCTTTCATCTGCCGCAGCAGTAGCAAAGATTGAACCTGATGTGGTTTCAGGTATATTTGCTGTAAACTCTACTCCCACACGTGTATTGTTTGATACAGGTGTGAATAAATCCTTTGTTTCACATGGATTTATTGGACATCCTTCATTTTTATTAACAAAGTTACCTATGCCTTTAGAAGTAGAGATAGGTAATAACAAGAGCTTTATCGTTTGTGATGTATGTCAAAACTACAAATTGAGTATCGATGATGAAGAATACTCAATAGACTTGATCCCGATGTTGATGGGAGAATTCCAAGTGGTCTTCGGAATGGATTGGTTGTTCCGACATCATGCGAAGGTCGTATGCTTCCGTAAGGAGATAAAACTAATGTCTTCGAGCGGAAAGGACGTTACTATTTATGGCGAAAAAGGAGGTAATCCCGTGGTGTGCTCGATGTTAGAGGCTCACAAACTCATGAGACACAGATGTAAAGCATATTTGGTTTACGCATGCGAATCGGAGAAAGAATCACCGAAGGTTGGAGACGTACCGGTGGTACGGGATTATGAAGATGTATTCCTCGAGGATCTACCGGGAATACCACCAGAACGAGAAGTGGAATTCGGAATCGAATTGGTTCCGGGTGCAAAACTGATAGCTAAGACGCCGTATCGGCTCGCGTCATCGGAGCTACAAGAGTTAATGTCGTAGATACAGGACCTGCTAGATAAGGGGTTCATAAGGCCGAATGTGTCTCCGTGGGGGGCACCGCTATTGTTCGTGAAGAAGAAGAAGGACAGGAGCATGCGTATGTGCATTGATTGTCGGGAGTTAAACAAACTCACGGTGAAGAATCGATACCCGCTCCCGAGGATTGATGATTTATTTGACCAACTACAAGGCACGAGTTGGTTCTCTAAAATTGACCTTAGATTGGGGTATCATCAATTAAAGGTCAAAGAAGAGGATGTACCGAAGACGGCCTTTCGTACATGGTACGGGCATTACGAGTTCCTCGTGATGTCCTTTGGGTTTAAAAATGCACCCGCGGCTTTCATGGACCTCATGAACCGGGTTTGCAAACCTATGTTGGATAATTCGGTGATAGTGTTCATCAACGACATTTTGGTGTATTCAAAGAATGAAGCGGATCACCGTCATCATCTACTAGAGGTGTTAGATACTCTTAGATGAGAAAAGCTCTACGCTAAGTTCTCGAAGTGCGCTTTCTGGTTAAGAGAGGTGCAATTCTTGGGGCACATCATTAGTGCCGATGGTGTACTAGTTGATCCGTCCAAAATAGAAGCCGTGCCAAATTGGAACCCTCTGAAGAATCCATCGGAAATCAGAAGCTTCTTAGGCTTGCGAGATATTATAGGAGATTTGTAGGTCCACCCGGAGGATCGAGTAACCTCTATTCCTGTTTTCTGACAAACCCGAGAGTGCGGAATCCAAACGGGTAAGTTAAACCAAGTTACGAACACGTAAAACACAAGATTCACCGATTAACACTCCATTGTATTAATCTAGAAAACGGTTACAAAGCAATGTTTACAGGATGCTCTCATAAACTCTCAGTGTGTGTGTTTACAGTGTGTTCACTCCGAAATCTATTCAGACTTCTCATTGTGTTCTGTTCTGTGTCTGTGTATATATAGTGAACCAACGACGAAGTCCCATAGCCGACGAAATCCCATTGACGAACTTGGATTTCGTCGTGTGGTCTTTGACGAAATCAATGTCCCGACGAAATCAAGGTCTCGACGAAATCATAAGGGATTTCGCCATATGAGTGTTCGTCACATGCATGTTGGGCTATTGAAGGTTTCGGCCCAATTGAGTGGATTGGCCCAATGGTAGTGGCCCAACAGACTATAATGTACGTAGACATGAATTTTCATAATCAGATTGTAAGATTAGTCAACATGTGACATCATCATGACATCATCATGATGATGTGTCGGCGGGATTGGTTCGCGGCTCTCCGTGCTTCGCGTGTCGAACTCTGGGGCGCACGACTGAGGAATGTCGCTATGTCGGGCTTGAGCCGAACCTAACTGAGTCGAACCGAACCGAGCCATATCCACATAATATGTATCAACAAACTCCCCCTTGGATGCTGCTCGCGAGGTTCGTAATCTTTTTCTCCATCTATTGATGGTTCTTTTAGTCTCGGAAAGGATCTTCAATGTCTTCACATGTTGTAAGTAGAAAGTGTATCAACAAACTCTCGCTTTCATTTAGGAAGTGTATCAATAAACTCCCCCTTTGAATATGCTCGTGAATCTTTTGATTTTCGATACTTGAGATCCTTGTGGTGTTGACTAATTGATCAGCGGCAACTCGACCATCTTTATCATTTGAGTGTCTTCACGTCGTGTCTTCATTCCAAAGCTTATCATCGAACATGTTCTCTTCGCCTTTAGCATATGCACATGCAAGAAATCTAAACGCGTAATGAGAACAACTGCTTGGAATATAGTTAACATAAACAAACGACACACATGTGACCATTTTTCATTTAACTACCAGTCCGACAGTTTGAAATTTTAACAAATTGTTCAATTTTTGTTCTTAACTTTCAAAACTTGCAAACTCTGACCGTTTATGAAGATTCAGTCGTTTTGGTTTTCAATCAGATTTCGGGCAGCGAAGACATGAGTTCCAATATCGGTTAATCAAAACTAAAGCAGAAATAAAATCTTTTTGACTTTTATAAAGTTTATATTAAAACACACCTAAAATCTTTTTGGCATTTTGAATATTTCAAACTTAAAGACTGAAAGCAGTAAATAAATATATACAGAGTTGCAGAAACTAAGAAAAGTAAACATATACAAACATTCTTTTTACGAGTTTCGAGGGTAAGAGAATCATATGAGTGTACGGTCATGCCAAAACAACTTGTTGTTCTTTTTGTTTAACCTTTAGATAAGCATCCTATAACAATTATCGGTATTGTTGTCCACATAAGCTCAACTTATCATATGTAATCATGGCGAGGGATACGTTAAGGTATGATTTATACTTACCGACCGGTGTTCATCCACATCACGACACATTCCCGTATCAAGGTATGCACGTGAGTTCATCTTATTGGTGATTATACCATTTATCATCTGTTTTGACGAATATGAAAATGTGAGAAACTCACTTATTTTGTTTGAAAACAAGCCCTATGTGATAGAATCACTTATTGATGAGGAACTTGATTTTCAGATGCATGAGGGCACAGGAGCAAGTCCGTGAACAGGCCAGTACTTTCGTACAACAAAGAGACGAACTTGACTCCCGGATAAATGTGATATATTATCACTTGTTTTGTTGGACATGTGATTGTTGATCACTTATTGAGGTCGTATGCAATATGTACACGTATGTATGATGTCACACCCCGACCACGCAAAGCAACAAACCGTGGCGGAAACGTCGGGGAGTGTTGTAATAGAATTATCGTTTCAAACCATGGATACAAAGAGTTTCGTTTTATTAAATATTAAACATTGTCTTAAAGTTAAACAAACAAGTCAACCATAGTATATCATCGTTATTTAATCACTAAGGCCTCGTCCAGTCCTAAGTGAGCATGTATCCTATTTGCAATCAACATTAAGCAACTTCACCTGAAACATAAGTAAAAACAAAGTCAGCAAAGAAATGCTGGCGAGCACATAGTTTTTGTGTGAGTGTCAGATTCATGGCTCGTCGAAATATCTCGTACAACTTCGTTAATCGATATTTGAAACCTTGTTTTGTAAAATGTTTGTATTGTAAAATGAATAACCAAGTCAAAACAGATTGGTTATAATTTATAAACTTTGATGCCATGAATCTTAACCCAAAACATTTGTTTATGTAAACCAAATCATAAATCGTTCTCGTAATAAAACTCGTATGGTTTATATCATTTAGTAAAGCTCGTTGTGTAACATCGTTTAACTCGTTCTCGTTATAGATCATCGTTCACTTGTTTAAATCGTTCATAATCGTTCAATTGTTCAAAATCGTTCTCATGCAAATCGTTCTTGTTTTAATTGTGAAAACTACTTTTGGTCGTCTTGCTAATAACATTCAAACCTTTGTGACTCGTCCATCGTTCAACTCGTTCTTGCATTAACAAACCTCCAAAGGGTAAGTTAACAATCATCAGATTCAGTCGTTACCCACATAACCCATACATAACCATGGGTGCAGTCGGTTAACGGGATTTGTCGGATCCTATGGTACCATAACCTAATACTGGTCGGTTTGGCCAAAATTAATGAATGTCATTCGTTATGTAACTACAACCAACAAGTTCGTTCACATCATCGAAATCGTTATTTGTTTAATATAAACCATCTTAATCATTTTGAAACCATCGTTGAAATATTGAAATCGTTTGATACATATGAATCACCCCAAAACAATAGAAAACAGTAAAAGAGGGGATCTATGTACTCACCTTCGGGTGCGTTTTTATAAGTTAACACAATCCCTCAAATTGTTTATTCGTCCTAAATTAAATAAGAATGATTTAATAATAAAAAACCCACAAAAATACCGAAGTTTCTCTGATACTTAGAATTTTCACATAACTTTGAGATTTCTCGAAAAGTTATTATTATTTTTTTTATTATCTTGGTGTATTTGTATATATGTACTCAAGCGTAACACACATAATCTTGTCAACACTAACACATGATTATACACATATTGTAAAACACATAGCACATTGTAACATGTAAAATAACCCATGAACAACCCACTCTAGTGTATGTTGAAAAACACTTATTTTAGCGTTTCGGTAACATTTTTGGGCGTCGGAAGTCACGTATGACTAACCAAACACTAACTAAACTTAATATAAGTTAAAATACTTATTTTTATAGAAAAAATATCAGTTTGGTTACTGATCTAAAACAGTTTAATAAAAATCCTCCGAAAAGGCGATTTCTAACCGTTTTACCGCATAGTTTTGCATCAAACGTTACCCGAACCATCCCAAATCGAAAGGACTTGAAATTTTAACACAACCCATGTTATTTACTGAATAAAATAATGGTTATACTCATGATAGTTCAGGTCTTAAACAAAGCACATAAATCATGCAAATTTCACATAATTTACCACTTTTTAAGCTATATGTACAACATGCAAAGCTATCAAACCTATGTCAAAGTTTTATGACCTTATAATATACCAAATAATGTTATTTTTAGTATTTGTAACCTGATCTAAAACATTTTTGTCATACAACCCCTTTTTACCATTTCTTGAGCTTTACATCAACATGTATCTTCGTGTACAAGTGCCTAAAGCATACTATCATAGCAACCTCATTTTTTTATGAGTTTAAAAGCATCAAATATGTGATATATTCAGATTTATTTGTTGATGTAATTTACATTTAACATATCATACATAAATCACCAAATACTTGCATTTTTACCACCATTCAAGAACATGTAACAACATAAACAAGTACTTAACAAGATATCAAACTTCAAAACTCATATACACACATACATATGTACGGTTATACATACATATATGTACATCACCATTTTTACTTGTATCAAGACCCATTTCATTTTAGATTTCAAGTTTTAGTGAAAATCCCAAGATTCAAGAGAAACTTCAAATGATAAAGAACAGCCAAGAATCAAAGTATGATTTAAACATAAGTGTTATACCTTCAAGATTCAAGTAGGTTGTAGGATGAGATTTTGATTATAGGAAGCTTGAATCACTTGAGAACACCTTGGGAACACCTTTAGATCTTTACACCAACTTGAAGGTTGCTAGAAATGAGCTTGAATGTGATGAACAAAACTTGAAGATATGAATACGGTGAGAGAGAGAGATGGGGACGGTTGGGAGAGGAGAGAGAGAGGTTGAGTGTTGAGTGAAGATGTTGTGATCTAATGAGTTGATATGGAAATATTATAAGGAGATATGGAAATCTATGGAAGGTTACTTGCATCAACAAGTGTCAACTTAGAACAGAAGTGGCAAAATGGTTTATGTGAGGCCGCCACCTCCCCTTCCACTCTCACTCATGCATTTTTTTTATAGTAATATGTTATATGTAGGCCAAAGCGGGTGTTTTACTGGATACCGGGTATTTTATCTAGCGTTTAAATCTCGGTTTATGGCGTTCTAAATTATTTTTATTACTCTATAAAAATAAACTCACCAAAATATTACTGAAATAAATTTCAGTTGCCAAGACTGGCTGCGTTGTCCGTGTTTTGCAGTATAAGCACTGTGTTGCGCAGAAACACGCGGTACGCGCTTAAACTTGAAAAATAATGTTTTTAAGCGTTTTAATTAATTAATCAACATGGACCTGATTAAAAATAATTTTTTAATCATAACCGAATATTTTTGGGTTTTAAAAATTATCCGGGTGGTCACCAACGTTCGTTCCGCAGTTTTGTCGTAAATGGTTCTTTAGTTCAAATAAACATGTTTTTGCCATATCGAATCCTTCAAAACTTATTTCTAAGTTATGTAAAGGATATTTGGGGTATGTTTGGCTTACGTCACAGTTCCGGAGTGTACGTCGCGTTAAACTGGTTGCGTTTATGCACCAGTTTGCGTACAACCTTCCACAAAGTGATTTAAAGCTTGAAATCGGAATCGAATCAAATTGTAAAATCATTAAACACAATAACACATATAATAACACCAAAGCACATTGTTTTATTGATAACCAATATTGTTTTACATTATACGATGATTACAGAACACAGTTGTCACAGTCTCCCATACTTTAGGAAATTTCGTCCCGAAATTTTATTTAGAGGAAACTTGTGAAAACAAATGCGGATATTTCATCTTCATCTAGTCCTTACATTCCCAAGTAAACTCGGGGCCACATTTGGATTCCCAGCGAACTTTGACCAAATGAATCCGTTTGTTCTTCAACTGTTTGTATGTACGGTCCACTATCTCCACAGGTTTCTCGACAAAGTGCATTGTTTCATCGATTTGAATCTCGTCGAGAGGAATGTGAAGATCAGCATCAGCTAAACACTTTCGCAAATTGGACACGTGAAAAGTCGGATGAATATTTCCAAGCTCTGGAGGTAGCTCTAGTCGATAGGCAACCTTTCCAATTCTTTCAACAATCTTAAATGGTCCAACATATCGTGGTGCAAGTTTTCCTTTCTTTCCAAATCTCACCACTCCCTTCCAAGGTGACACCTTGAGTAGGACACGGTCTCCGATTTGAAATTCTAAGGGCTTGCGTCGCACATCTGCATAACTCTTTTGACGGCTTCTAGGTGTCACAAGATTATCGCGGATTTTCTTGATTTTGTCTGTTGTTTCCAGAATGAGCTCAGGTCCAGTAAGCTGGCTTCACCGATCTCATTCCAACATACTGGTGAACGATATTTTCGACCATAGAGAGCTTCGAATGGTGCCATATTAATGCTAGCATGATAACTGTTGTTGTAAGAGAATTCGATCAGTGGAAGATGAGAATCCCAATTACCACCAAAGTCTATCACGCATGCTCTAAGCATATCCTCCAAAGTTTGAATCGTCCTCTCAGATTGACCATCTGTTTGGGGATGATAGGCAGTGCTTAGATTCAGTTGAGTTTCTAAAGCAGATTGCATGGTCTTCCAGAAATGTGATGAAAACCGAGCATCGAGATCGGAAATGATATCCAAAGGAACACCATGCCGTGATACAATCTCATCGACATAAATATTTGCAAGTTTATTAGCAGATAGATCCTCGCGAATCGGTATGAAATGAGCTGATTTCGTTAATCGATCAATAACAACCCAAATAGCATCGTGACCTTTAGATGTACGCGGTAACTTAGTGATGAGATCCATTGCAATGTTCTCCCACTTCCAAACCGGTATTTCTGGTTGTACAAGCAAACCCGAAGGTTGTTGATGTTCAGCCTTGATCTTGAGACAAGTTAGGCATTTTGATACATACAAGGCAACATCTTTCTTCATACCAAGCCACCAGCACTGAGTACGAAGATCCTTGTACATTTTATTAGCACCAGGATGGATAGAATATCGAGACTTGTGAGATTCGTCCATCACCAAAGTGCGAAGATCGTCTTGTTTCGGAATCCACAAACGATCCTTGAAGTAAAGCAAGCCATCGTCTTTCCTTTCGAGTTTAAGCTCAAGTTGAAGCGGTAGCTCATTTTTCGATAAGCCTTTGATCACACAAGATCGTTGAGCTTGAAGGACACGAGATTGAATATCAGATAGAGTTCGAACAGAATGAAGCTTGACTCGTTCCTTTCGACTAAGCGCATCGGCTACGACATTCTCCTTACCAGGATGGTAGCGGATCTCGCAATCATAATGGTTTAAGAGTTCAACCCAACGTCGTTGCCTCATGTTCAGCTCCTTCTGATTGAGAATATGCTGGAGACTTTTGTGGTCTGTGAAAACCACACATTTCGTTCCATAGAGGTAGTGTCTCCAGATTTTGAGTGCGAAAACCACAGCTCCTAATTCAAGATCATGAGTCGTATAGTTCTTCTCGTGAATTTTCAGCTGTCTAGACGCATAAGCTATGACTTTACCTCGTTGCATAAGAACTCAACCAAGTCCTAGATTCGACGCGTCACAATAGACAACAAAATCATCATTTCCCTCAGGTAGAGATAAAACAGGAGCATCACAGAGCTTCCGTTTCAGCATTTGGAACGCTTCCTCTTGCTTAGGTCCCCACTCAAAAGGCTTATTTTTCTTAGTCAAAGCAGTGAGTGGAACCGCGATCTTTGAGAAGTTAGAAATGAATCGATGATAATAACCAGCAAGACTAAGAAATGATCGAATCTCTGTAGGTGTCGTCGGTGTATTCCAATCCTTAATGGCAACAATCTTGGATGGATCCACATGAATACCCTGCTTGTTGACTATATGACCCAAAAACTGAACTTCTCTAAGCCAAAATTCACACTTGGAGAATTTAGCAAAAAGTTGTTCCTTCTTTAGGAGTCCAATGTCAAACGAAGGTGTTGCTCGTGCTCTGCTTGAGACTTTCAATAAATGAGAATATCGTCGATAAACACAATGATGAACTTATCTAAATAAGGTTTACAGACCCTATTCATTATGTCCATGAAGATAGCTGGGGCATTCATCAAACCAAAAGGCATGACAGTGAACTCGTAATGCCCATATCTTGTACAGAAAGAAGTTTTGGGAATATCTTCTTTGAGAACACGAAGTTGATGATACCCAGAACGTAGATCGATCTTGGAAAAACATGAAGCACCTTGCAGCTGGTCGAAGAGATCATCAATTCTAGGTAGGGGATATCGATTCTTGATGGTAAGCTTATTAAGCTCACGATAATCGATAAACATTCGAAAAGATCCATCTTTCTTCTTCACAAATAGGACAGGAGCTCTCCAAGGAGAAAAGCTCAGACGGATGAATCCTTTATCAGATAACTCTTGAAGCTGTTTTGATAACTCTTGCATCTCCGACGGTGCAAGACGATAAGGTGCTTTTGCAATCGGGTTGACATTGGGTACATGGTCAATATGAAACTCGACTTGACGAACTGGAGGCAAACCAGGTAGTTCATCGGGAAACACCTCTGGATAATCCCGAACAATCGGAATATCCTAAATACTCTTGCTCTTGCCTTTCTCCTCGGTGACATGTGCCAGGAAAGCAACGTATCCTTTTCGCAAATAACTTTGGGCCTTTGTACACGACATAAGCTTCAAACCGCCAGATGGTTTCTCGCCACGAACTTCCAGAACATCGCCAAACGGAAGAGGAATACGAAAAATCTTATTGAAACAAACCACCTCAGCATGATGTTTGGTTAACCTATCCATCCCCACGATAATATCGAAGCTCCCAAGTTGCGTCGGCGTGAGGTCCATGGGAAAAAGATGGTTATCAAGGTTTAACTGACAATCACGAATAACAGAATCGAGAACAAGAGGTTTACCAGTAGCAACTTCGACAGATAAGGGTTTCCTCAGTTTAGTTCTAGGTATCGCAAGCAAAGGTTCGAAAGATAATGAAACAAAACTTCTATCGGCACCAGAATATAAAAGAATAGATGCAGGTCGATTGTTAACAAGAAACGTACCATTAACCACCTCGTTGTCAGCCCTTGCTTCATTAGCATTCAGATTGTACGCTCGCCCACGAGCGGGATTCACATTTGCGTTGACATTCGCATTTGCATTTGCATTCACCAACCTCGGACAATTGTTGCGGAAGTGACCAAACTCTCCACAATTGAAACATGAACCCAGTGGGAATCTAGCAGCATTCCCCTGAACTGGAGCTTGATTCTGAACAATATGATTCTGACCCAAATGACAGTTGTTGGCCAGATGCCCAAACTTACCACACGTTGTGCATTGCCTACAAGCTTGTTGTGCAACAAGATGACCGTTGCAGCGAGCACAAAGAGGTGCGGTGCCAGCATATGCTTTCTTCACAGGCGGTTGAGCTGGTGGGTTCTGAGGGTTCTGAGCAGTTTGTGCAGTTACTGCAAAATTCTGAGCATCCTTTCGTTTTCTCGACTTCTTCGACGACTCACCTTTCTTACCCTTACCCTTTTCCTTGACAGATTCGCTCGACTTCTTCTTATCACCCTTGCAGGTAAGTTTACCCTTCCTGACTTGTGACTCAGTCAGGGTAGCAGATAACTCGATTGCTTGACGAACAGTAATAGGATTGACGCCAGTCACAATATCCTGTATGGAATCGGGTAAACCATCGATGTACCTCTCTATCGCTTTCTCCAACGGGGTAACCATAGTAGGACACAAAAGACTGAGCTCCTCAAATCGATCCGTGTACGCACGGTGTTCTCCCCCATCTTGTTTTAGATCGTCAAACTCTCGTTCCAAAGCTCGAATTTCATGACGGGGACATAACTCTCTCATCATGAGAGCTCGAAGCTCTTCCCATGTTTGTGCCAACGCCACTTCGGCACCCCTGTCACGCATCACTCCGTTCCACCACGTAAGAGCACACTTCTCAAACACACTTGATGCAAATTCAACCTTACGCCCATTCGGACATTGCACATGTCTGAATGTGTTCTCGATACTTTCGAACCATTGAAGGAGTGCAGTCGCTCCTTGTGACCCTGAAAACTTTTGCGGCTTAGCAGAATTGAAACTCTTGAAATTACATTGTGCATTGTTATTGTTATTGTTGTTGTATAGCTCATGGATTTGGGTCACAACGCCTGGAAGCACAGCAGCCATTTGCTGAGAGATAAGGGCTTCGACTTCTTCAGCAGTAAAAGTTTGTGCATCACGTCGAGGAGGCATTGTCTAACAAGGAAATATGGGAAACGAGTGAGGTCGACAATTAGGAAATGCAAAAGAGGTATTGAAAATATCGACGAAACATAAGGAAGGCGATCGTTTGTTCGTTACCTCGAACAAACAAACGACACGTAGTGACTAATCAAAGTAATGAATCAAAATAATGTATCACGAAGACATGCTCGCCTATAAGTGAACACTCACCCCAAGAGTTCCCAGGGAAGAGTGACTGGTCCGATTATGTGGATTTGTACGAACACTCTAGCCTTAGACAGAAAACTCAGGGTACAAGCATTCACTCTTCCAGTTTGCACGTGTTCACATTATTTAGACCTAAACTTTGACGAGATTTTGAAAACTCAGAAGGCACTAAGCCAAAAATGAGTCAAACTGGAAGGGTTCAAAACCTTACAACAGAGGGTTCAAAACCTAGTAATCAATCATCCTAGAACGAATGATTAATTGTCGAAGCAGATTCGGATTTTGTTTTAAAAAAAATTCTAAACGCAAATCAACTTGCGTTGGGGTCCTAGAAAGTTATAGTCTAGGTCAAAGTATTACTAATAACCTAATTCCCTATAACCATTGGCTCTGATACCAACCTCTTCTGTCACACCCCGACCACGTAAAGCAACAAACCGTGGCGAAAACGTCGGGGAGTGTAGTAACAGAATTATTGTTTTAAACCATGGATACAAAGAGTTTCGTTTTATTAAATATTAAACATTGTCTTAAAGTTAAACAAACAAGTCAACCATAGTCTATCATCGTTATTTAATCACTAAGGCCTCGTCCAGTCCTAAGTGAGTATGTATCCTATTTGCAATCAACATTAAGCAACTTCACCTGAAACATATGTAAAAACAAAGTCAACAAAGAAATGCTAGCGAGCACATAGTTTTTGTGTGAGTGTCAGATTCATGGCTCGTTGAAATATCTCGTACAACTTCGTTAATCGATATTTGAAACCTTGTTTTGTAAAATGTTTGTATTGTAAAATGAATAACCAAGTCAAAACAGATTGGTTATAATTTATAAACTTTGATGCCATGAATCTTAACCCAAAACATTTGTTTATGTAAACCAAATCATAAATCGTTCTCGTAATAAAACTCGTATGGTTTATATCGTTTAGTAAAGCTCGTTGTGTAACATCGTTTAACTCGTTCTCGTTATAGATCATCGTTCACTTGTTTAAATCGTTCATAATCGTTCAAAATCGTTCTCGTGCAAATTGTTCTTGTTTTAATTGTGAAAACTACTTTTGGTCGTCTTGCTAATAACATTCAAACCTTTGTGACTCGTCCATCGTTCAACTCGTTCTTGCATTAACAAACCTCCAAAGGGTAAGTTAACAATCATCAGATTCAGTCGTTACCCACATAACCCACACATAACCATGGGTGCAGTCGGTTAACGGGATTTGTCGGATCCTATGGTACCATAACCTAATACTGGTCGGTTTGGCCAAAATTAATGAATGTCATTCGTTATGTAACTACAACCAACAAGTTCGTTCACATCATCGAAATCATTATTTGTTTAATATAAACCATCTTAATCGTTTTGAAACCATCGTTGAAATATTGAAATCGTTTGATACATATGAATCACCCCAAAACAATCGAAAACAGTAAAAGAGGGGATCTATGTACTCACCTTCGGGTGCGTTTTTATAAGTTAACACAATCCCTAAAATTGTTTATTCGTCCTAAATTAAATAAGAATGGTTTAATAATCAAAAACCCACAAAAATACCGAAGTTTCTCCGATACTTAGAATTTTCACATAACTTTGAGATTTCTCGAAAAGTTATTATTTTTTTTATTATCTTGGTGTATTTGTATATATGTACTCAAGCGTAACACACATAATCTTGTCAACACTAACACATGATCATACACATATTGTAAAACACATAGCACATTGTAACATGTAAAATAACCCATGAACAACCCACTCTAGTGTATGTTGAAAAACACTTATTTTAGCGTTTCGGTAACATTTTTGGGCGTCGGAAGTCACGTATGACTAACCAAACACTAAGTAAACTTAATATAAGTTAAAATACTTATTTTATAGCAAAAATATTAGTTTGGTTACTAATCTAAAACAGTTTAATAAAAATCCTCCGAAAAGGCGATTTTTAACCGTTTTACCACATAGTTTTGCATCAAACGTTACCCGAACCATCCCAAATCGAAATGACTTGAAATTTTAACACAACCCATGTTATTTATTGAATAAAATAATGGTTATACTCATGATAGTGCAGGTCTTAAACAAAGCACATAAATCATGCAAATTTCACATAATTTACCACTTTTTAAGCTATATGTACAACATGGAAAGCTATCAAACCTATGTCAAAGTTTTATGACCTTATAATATACCAAATAATGTTATTTTTAGTGTTTGTAACCTGATCTAAAACATTTTTGTCATACAACCCATTTTTACCATTTCTTGAGCTTTACATCAACATGTATCTTCGTGTGCAAGTGCCTAAAGCATACTATCATAGCAACCTCATTTTTTTATGAGTTTAAAAGCATCAAATATGTGATATATTCAGATTTATTTGTTGATGTAATTTACATTTAACATATCATACATAAATCACCAAATACTTGCATTTTTACCCCCATTCAAGAACATGTAACAACATAAACAAGTACTTAACAAGATATCAAACTTCAAAACTCATATACATACATACATATGTACGGTTATACATACATATATGTACATCACCATTTTTACTTGTATCAAGACCCATTTAATTTTAGATTTTAAGTTTTAGTGAAAATCCCAAGATTCAAGAGAAACTTCAAATCATCAAGAACAACCAAGAATCAAAGTATGATTTAAACATAAGTTTATACCTTCAAGATTCAAGTAGGTTGTAGGATGAGATTTTGATGATAGGAAGCTTGAATCACTTGAGAACACCTTGGGAACACCTTTAGATCTTCACACCAACTTGAAGGTTGCTAGAAATGAGCTTGAATGTGAGGAACAAAACTTGAAGATATGAATATGGTGAGAGAGAGAGAGATGGGGACGGTTGTGAGAGGATAAAGAGAGGTTGAGTGGCAAAATATGAATATGGAAATCTATGGAAGGTTACTTGCATCAACAAGTGTCAACTTAGAACAGAAGTGGAAAAATGGTTTATGTGAGGCCGCCACCTCCCCTTCCACTCTCACTCATGCATTTTTTTATAGTAATATGTTATATGTAGGCCAAAGCGGGTGTTTTACTGGATACCGGGTATTTTATCTAGTGTTTAAATCCCGGTTTATGGCGTTCTAAATTTTTTTTATTACTCTATAAAAATAAACTCACCAAAATATTACTGAAATAAATTTCAGTTGCCAAGACTGGCTGCGTTGTCCGTGTTTTGCAGTATAAGCACTGTGTTACGCAGAAACACGCGGTAGGCGCTTAAACTTGAAAAATAATGTTTTTAAGCGTTTTAATTTATTTTTCAACATGGACCTGATTAAAAATAAATTTTTAATCATAACCGAATATTTTTGGGTTTTAAAATTATCCGGGTGGTCACCAACGTTCGTTCCGCAGTTTTGTCGTAAATGGTTCTTTAGTTCAAATAAACATGTTTTTGCCATATCGAATCCTTCAAAACTTATTTCTAAGTTATGTAAAGGACATTTAGGGTATGTTTGGCTTACGTCACAGTTCTGGAGTGTACGTCGCGTTAAACTGATTGCGTTTATGCACCAGTTTGCGTATAACCTTCCAGAAAGTGATTTAAAGCTTGAAATCGGAATCAAATCAAATTGTTAAATCATTAAACACAATAAAACATATAATAACACCAAAGCACATTGTTTTATTGATAACCAACATTGTTTTACATTATACGATGATTACAGAACACAATTGTCACATATGATATCATGGAATATCTAGACTTCGTCTCCGTTTGTTTCAGTAAAAGAAACAACCATGATACCCAAATGATAAACAGCATAAAGACCACATATCTCAGAACCTCGGAAATCTCTCAAACGAAATTTTGGTACCAAGACCATATGCCAATGAGTGGTTCCCACACAGTCTTCAGTCGATTTAAGTTTATATCACCCTGCACACTTTAAGATGATTGTGAGCCTACCGATACATCTTATATAGATCTGCTTAACATTTTTCATTTTGCATTTCAGTTTAAAGTGGTTTCAACAGACCACTGATGTACTATCATTTTCTCTTTTGCTCGCCAGGAAACTCATTTTTGTTTTTCTATTGTTTTTGAGTTTTGAAATTTTTCGATGTTTTTGAATTTTCAAATTTTGGAATTACTCCCCCTAAAATCAACAAACTTACAATAATTTTAAAAACAAAAAGATATATACAAAAACGATTTTCCGATGCAGATTACTCTTGCTTAACCTTAATGCCGTTTACCAAAAATAAAAAGTCAAATCTTGATTTATCAAATGCTTTGGTAAAAAGGTCGGCACGTTGGTCATCGGTGTGGACCAAAACAACATTGACGCGTTTCACATTGAAACAATCACGTGTGAAGTGAAATTCGAGTTCAACGTATCAGGTCAAAGAGTGTTGTACGAGATGATAACAATTCATAAAGCAGCTTAAATATCGACAAGTATAGGAGAGATTAGAAGTTCAAAACCGTATCCTGCAACTGCTTCGTGCATTGCCAGGAATCTGAGTGCTCTCCCAAATTGGATATCCACCCGATGTGGACTTCAAAGTCGATTTTTGTTGCTACTTCAACTAACCAATAAATCTCTTCACAGTAACAAGATCATAAACCTTTGGGTCCGGCTGGTCTTCCACATTGCACCAGCGAAGGTCTTTGTCTTTCTCTTTCAGAAGTAGTGTGCGGTTGTTCAATCCACGCCAAGGCATCCGCACACCCGGTTGGTTTGTTCAACAAACACATTTTCTTCAATCACACCGCCAAGAAATGTACACTGCACGTTCATCTTATTGATTTTGAACTTCAGACGTGCTGCAGGTGTGTACATTTTGATTTGAATCTATCATGTTGACCTGATCAAAAACCATAACAACCAAATTCTGGCACATTTTTCATCTGGTCGAATTTTTTCAACTTCATTCCTTTTTCCTTTCACCATCATTCCTTCATCGGAATTTTTTTCTACTTTTCTTTTTCATTTCTCTCCATTAATGGCAACAATATTCTCCTAGATGTAACAATGTTTCGGAGCCTTATGTCGCCGATCTTGTGCATGGACGCTACACTATCAACAATCCTAAGACTATCAATAGTTCCTCCTGGAACATCCTGCACACTCATTCAGAGATTAGTTGGAGAGGGGGACCCAAGCCTTTGTGGTCTTGGGTTCTCCGTCATCATCGAGAATTGTAACATCCATTTCCCGATGATTCGGAAATGATGTAGCTCCCCCTGAAACAATTTCCGATTTTGGTTTCCAAATCTGTTTTTGTTTTTCATTTTTAACTTCTAACTTAACAGACTGTGTTTGGATGACCTCTGGTTTTAAAACCTTTGCAACTTCTTTTCTTTGTTTCTTTTTCTGTTTCATTTCTCGTTGTTTAACAAGACGAGGGTCCTGTTTTGGTAAAACAGATCTTTTATGGTATTTGTTACCATGGGGGGGTTCAACCTTTGACTTTCCCTTGGTGTGATATGGACAATTCTTAACAATGTGTCCATACTCACAACATTCAAAGCATGATCTCCGCTCAACAAACCTCGGAGTATCATAACTGTAGGAGCTTGATGATGAACTTCTTGATCTTGAGGTACTTGGTCCTACATCACAACCGTTTGTGTGTTGTGTGTAGTTGTTTTGACTGTTTCTTTTCAAAAATTTACTTTGTTTAACAAAATCCGTGTTGGATTTGTTTTTGAAAGTTTCAATTTTATCAGTCCCTCTGGATTTCACGAAGTTTATCTTCCGAACCTTTTTCTTGTTTTGGCTCTGTTTGCCTTTTCCATTTCCTTGGGCAGCGTGATTTTGCTTTCGTTGATTGTTTTGTTTTTGCAATTTTTGATTCCCATATCTCTTTCTAACTTCGGATTTTGGGATAGAAGCACACTGAGTTACTACAACTCCTGGGCTCGACTTTCCCAAAAACTTACTGGTAGAGCCTTCAAAAACTTTATCAATCAAAGATTGATTGACATTCTTGATTGGAAAATCATTGTCTGAGTATATTTTATCAGATCCAATCAACATGTAAAGCAAGCTCACGCTTTCACAGCTTCCAGATGAGGATTCAACAGACTTGGCTGTAGCAGTCACAAACGGTTTTGCAGGTGGATCATAAAGAATGTAATTTTCGAGAGGTATGTTTTCCTCTTTTGTTACCGTTTCTGACTGTTCAGAGTTAGTATCCTCGGATTCATCATCTGACGAATCAGCATCCTCAACAATGACTGGAGGATCCTGATTTCGTTCAGCTGTTGACACTTTCGCATCTGCTAATTCATCCGAATATGAAGATACTTCCTTTTTGTAACCTAGGCCAAACGTGAATTCCTCAAGGCTCAATGAAACTGAGGGCTCAAAATGAGGTTTATTTTCCTCATCCGGCATTGCATCATAATTTTGTCAAACAGGTGGTGGACATTTCTTGTATCCAATGCACGTGACATCAGGTTTCTTTTTCTAAACATCAATGATGTGATCCAGCACATAGCTAGAGCTTAAATAGCTGTCTAACATGAGTCGGATCGCCTCACTTTCAGATTTAACACAAGCCATTTCTTTTTGCATTAACTAGAGCCTACTGATGTAAAGGTTTATTTCAGTTTGTTTTCTTGAAACCATTTTCGTTAGCTCGGTCTTATCTTTCTTTAATGTTTCAATTATCTTTTTAAAATCCTTTTCATAATTTTCACGAAACATATTGGCCTCTGTGCATTTCGAAAGATCCACGATCAAATGTTGATTGTGGATATTTGTCACTTCATATTTGCTTTGCAAATCGTCATATTTACTTTGCAAATCAGACAATTTAACATTTAATCCAACACACCTATCACACCTATCACAACTATCAGATTTTGATTCATCGACACGTACCTGACTGGAATCACTCTCAGATGTTGACCTATCTGCATCAGAATCAACAACCTCCCTTGATGATTTACATTCAGATCCATCCTCGCTTGAACTTGAACTTGAACTTGAAGTTGTAACATCTTCAACTGAAGTTGAAACGTCTTCAACTGAACTACTGTCATGTTCAAAACTGTCATTATTTCCCGAGGATTCACCATTGCTGGCATCTTTGACAATTTTAGCATAAAGCGCCATTTTTGTTTGACTACAGTTCCTTGGATCAAGAGATGATGGTGCTACAGAAGAACGAAGGTGCTGTGAGGCAACTGGTGGTAGTGGATTTCCATATAAGTCTGTGGTTGGAGCTGGCTTTACAGGAACTTGTATCGGATTGCCATACAAATCTGTGCATGTGACAAACACCGTTTGAAGTGGAGCATGTGAAGAAACTGGTGGTAATGGATTTCCATACAAATCGGTTGCTAAGTCCTTTCTCGTATACGTTTTATTTGACGGTGTGGGAGATTCGGCCCATGATGGAGATAAACCCGTGCTTCTATACTTACTTTCCGCATTAGACGGAGTACCCCACCAAGCCGGATTCATTTTGAATGTATAATGACGAATACCTGCTCAAAACACTCAAATCAAACAGTTTAGTGTGAAATGGAAACCTTCTGTTAGAAATGTTCACAAGTTATGTGACGAAAACTATAAGGTGTTCGTCCAAGACAATAAGTGACGAAAATGTGAGATTTCTTCAAGATCAAATGTGATTAAATCATAGGTGTTCGTCAAGATCAAGTTGGATGAAAATGGGTGATTTTGTCTGAAGCATAACAATGACGAAAATGGTGATTTCGTCAAAGATGAGTATGGTGATTTTGTCACTGATATATAGGTGATTTCGTCTAGACCAATTTCGTCCAGAAGTAGGTGATTTCGTCTAGAATGATATGTTTGACAAAGTTGGGTGTTTTCGTCCAGAATGATGTGTTTGACAAAGGTGACAGCCAACTTGCAAGATATTTATCAAAACAAAATCAAATCTTATCCATTATTTCCTGACACAGAGACTTCCTTTTCAAAACACACCTTACTTTTAGACTACTTTTTCAATCAACAAATCATCACATGTGCAATTTTGTCAAGTTAATATATAATAATCACAACAAACACAATAGTTCTAGACACAAATAAAGATCAAAAGTAGCAAATATTCAAGAACACTTTGAAGATGTGATGAACTTGATGAGTTTTCCGGTGACGGAAAGTTTTCCGAAATCAAATTTTGCGCAAATGTTCAATAAAAATCCTTTCTTAACATGTATAAATGAAAACTAACAAGATTTTTATAAGAACATTCAGAAAAAACACAAGATTTTCAAAGATTTAAACCTGATTTTTCTGAAAATATAAACTTTCTGTTTCAAAAATCAAGAACAAATCTGGAAACACATGAAAATATACTTGGTTTTAACAAGGAATCGAGCCAATGCTCTGATACCAATTGTAGGTCCACCCGGAGGATCGGGTAACCTCTATTCCTATTTTCCGACAAACCCGAGAGTGCGGAATCCAAACGGGTAAGTTAAACCAAGTTACGAACACGTAAAACACAAGATTCACCGATTAACACTCCATTGTATTAATCTAGAAAATAGTTACAAAGCAATGTTTACAAGATGCTCTCATAAACTCTCAGTGTGTGTGTTTACAGTGTGTTCACTCTGAAATCTATTCAGACTTCTCACTGTGTTCTGTTCTGTGTCTGTGTTTATATAGTGAACCAACGACGAAGTCCTATAGCCGACGAAATCCCATTGACGAACTTGGATTTCGTCGTGTGGTCTTTGACGAAATCAATGTCCCGACGAAATCAAGGTCTCGACGAAATCACAAGGGATTTCGTCATATGAGTGTTCGTCACATGCATGTTGGGCTATTGAAGGTTTCGGCCCAATTCAGTGGATTGGCCCAATGGTAGTGGCCCAATAGACTATAATGTACGTAGACATGAATTCTCATAATCAGATTGTAAGATTAGTCAACATGTGACATCATCATGACATCATCATGATGATGTCATGATGATGTGTCGGCGGGATTGGTTCGCGGCTCTCCGTGCTTCGAGTGTCAAACTCTGGCGCGCACGACTGAGGAATGTCGCTACGTCGGGCTTGAGCCGAACCTAGCAAGTCGAACCGAACCGAGCCGTATCCGCATAATATGTATCAACAAGATTCATACAAGATTTCTCCAAGATCGCTTTGCAGTTAACCAAGTTAACGCACAAGGATGAAAGGTTTATATGGGGCGTTGAACAAGAAAGAGCATTTCAAACGCTCAAGGAAAAGTTGACCCACGCTCTGGTATTAACTTTGCCGGACGGTGTCGACGATATGGTGGTCTACTCAGATGCGTTACATTTAGGACTCAGATGTGTCTTAATGCAACGAGGCAAGGTTATAGCCTACGCCTCGAGACAACTGAAGGTTCATGAAAAGAAATACCCTACACATGATCTCGAATTAGCAGGTGGTATTCGCTTTAAAAATATGCGGGGTGAAGTGAACTATATTTACAGACCACAAGAGTCTAAAATATTTCTTTGATCAGAAGGAATTAAACATGAGACAGAGGCTATGGTTGGAAACAGTGAAAGATTACGACTGTGAAATACATTACCATCCTGGGAAAGCCAATGTAGTGGCTGACGCGTTTAGCCGAAAGGCGGATTATTCTCCCATACGGGTGCGATCGATGCAACTTATTGTGACATTGGGTTTTCTTGAACGAATCCGAGAAGCACAAGTTGAAGCAGTGAAAGAAGAGAACTGGAAGAAAGAACGGATAGTCGGCCAATTAAAGGATTTGACAGATAGTAACAACGGGTTGAAAACCCGCTTTGGAAGGACGTGGGTTCCTAATACGTGTGGAGTTAAAAAGCTTCTACTTGATGAAGCTCACAAATCCTGTTATTCTATTCATCCGGGGGCAACCAAGATGTATAATGACTTGAAACAAAACTATTGATGGCCCGGAATAAAAAGAGATGTAGCTAAGTTTGTGGAGAAATGGTTGACGTGTTTGCAAGTCAAAGCAGAGCACCAGAAGCCTTACGGTAAACTTCAACTGTTGGACATTTCGGTGTGGAAATGGGAACATATCACAATGGATCTACTGACCAAACTACCAAAGACAACCCGCGGATTTGATGCCATTTGGGTAGTTGTAGATCGGCTGACGAAAAGTGCTCACTTTATTCCGATACGTGAGACTTATACATCCAAAAAGATGTCAGAGCTTTATACGAAAGAGATTGTGGTACGCCATGGAGTGCCGGTATCCATCGTGTCTGATAGGGATACTCGGTTCACTTCAAACTTTTGGCGTGATTTCCAAGAGCAAATAGGGACGGAATTGTTCATTAGCATCGCGTACCATCCTCAAACGGATGGACAAAGCGAAAGAAAGATTCAGACATTGAAAGACATGCTATGGGCGTGTATCATCGACTTTGGAGGTAGTTAGGTCGTTTATCTACCTTTGGTTAAATTTTCATACAATAACAGTACCATGCTAGCATCGGTATGGCTCCGTATGAGATGCCTTACGGTAGAAAATGCCGAACCCCGATGTGTTGGGGTGAGGTGGGTCCACGTGAACTCGACCATAAAGACATAGTTCGAACCACTAACGAGAAAATCGATATGGTTCGAGCTCATTTGAAAGCGGCTCAAGATCGACAGAAGTCGTATGCGGATAAAAGACGAAGACCGATCGAGTTTCAGGTTGGTCATAAAGTCATGCTTAAAGTATCTCCGTGGAAGGGGATTATCCGGTTCAGGAAAAGGGGAAAGTTAAACCCAAGGTTCATTGGGCCGTTTAAAATCGTCGAACGGGTGGGTAAAGTAGCATACCGCCTTGAACTACCGGAGGAACTGAGCAGAATACACAGTACGTTCCATGTATCGCACCTCCGAAAATGTCTAGCCGATGAAACGGCTTACATCCACTATGACGACATTGAAGTGGATGACAAACTTAATTACGTGGTGAGACCGATTGCAATTCTGGACCGGAAGATTAAAAGCTTGCCGAAAAAGGAAATTGACCAAGTGAAGGTCAAATGGGAACATCGTAAAGGATTGGACACTACGTGGGAGTCCGAAGAAGAGATGAGACGCCTCTACTCTACCCTATGCTATTTGGTACATATACTAGTTTCGGGTACGAAACCTTTTAAGGGGGTGGACTTGTAACACCCCAAAAATATAGATTTTATATATAAAAAATAAAAAGTCGGTAATAGCCAAAGATAAAATAATTAGGAATAATTAACCTAGTTAGTCATGAGTTCTTGAAATAATAAGGAAACTTAATTATGAAACCCTTTATAAAAACTTGAGTAGTTGAGGGGCTAAGGTTGACAAAACTGGAAATGGTTTTAATTTAATAAAAACAAAACACCAAAACACACACTCAAGTGTGTGTTATGGTCGAAGATTCCATAGGAGCCAAAAAGGGTTCTCTCATTTGAACCCTAATTTACACAAATCAACCAAAATCAAGAGAGAAATCAAGTCTAAATCGAAAACCAAGCTGAAATTAGTGATCACCCAAGTGAAGGGATCACAAGGTATGTCAAATTTCATAATTTGATTTCATCTCAAATTCTTGGTGAATACTTGAATACGAAATTATTGCTAGAAATGTTGAATTCATGTTTAGGAACAAACCATAGTTGAGCAACTTGATGAATTGGTGATGTAAATTATGAAATTTATAATCATCCACATAGGTTCTAAATGGGTTTTGTAAGAAGATGATGAACACTAGAATTATGGTCATTAAGTTGGTGTTATTTGATTTTCATGAAGCAAGTCTAGGTATTGTTATGCATACTAGACATATGAGCTTATGAATGATGTTTAATCATGGTTAAATAACTAGTCATGAACTTGATTCTAGATGTATATAAATTATGCCCACAAGGTGTTTGTTAAAATGCCTAAACGAACGCTAATATGTTGAAATTTCGAGTAAAACGCGTAATTGAATAATATGGCGAATTACGTGAAATGTGAAATGATATGAGTTCTAAACACGTCGTTGGTTGAACTCTATAGGCAAGGTGATTGAATCTTCAAGCAGACAAGTCGGAGCGGATGCGCACTTGAAGGAAAAGCTTTGAAAGGTATGTAACTTGTAGTTTCGTTACATTGTGCATATACATTGGTCGTAGTTATGTAATGATATTGTAGCGTAAGGTCTGAGTTTGGTATGTCATTGAAGTAACGAAGCTCACACGACAACCAAACTGGTCAAAATAGATGGTTAGAACATGTTTGGTATGTTATTGAAGTGATGGTTTTCACTCGACAACTGTTAGGATCTGAGTTTCTTATGATTGTGTTTGTTTGATTAAGATGAAGATGAAACAGAGTAAATTGCATTGGAAATAAATGAAACAAACTTTCAACACACAATCAATGGAAGAAATAGTTTTCAGTAAACATGTTTATCTCATAATCGAAAGATTATATTTATTACAAAAATCAACTATACATGCATGCACTAGTCTCCCCCTCAGCCTGAGCTCACAGTGATTGTTCGTACAGAATGACTTTGTGATGAAAAGAGCTAATAGAACAGTACAGGGTACTGTTCTATTTATAGTACAATACAACCACTGAGCATCTTTTGGCTGACGTCACCATGAAAGTGACATCTAACCTCCTAACAACCTCTAACAACTGCTCTAGACAAACATTGTTGTTTAACTACTGATTACAAATACAATACAATGAATAAAATAAACTACTGCTTCTTCATTCCACTGTTATTGCTCCAGCAGTGCTTTGTGTCTTCAGCAGTACTTGAACCATATCAGCAGATTGAGCATCAGTACTTTATCTTCAGCAGTCTTTAGGCATCAGCAGTTGTTCTGAAGGGCAGTACTTAGAGATCATTAGATGTTAGGCCACTTTTAAGGGGAAAGATCTAATGCAAACAACTGCTTATTGTGAATCCATTGATCTGATCCAGTTTTGGCTTTATCAACTGTTCCTTTGTAGGGTTCAATCCCAACAACAACCAAATGGGTCAAATTGGTGTTTAAAACGATAGTGTTTGAAGTGACTTGAATGTCACATGATGAATTGGTATAATGAGTGCGTAAGCCGAGAAACGGACACGCCAAAACTTGATTTAGTGAACCCTTGGATTTGGGTCAAAAACTTAGAAACATGATTTTGTTGATCTTGATTAAATGTGCATGTTTAAACTGTAGATAATAAGCATGATGTTAATGCGAGCACAAACCATGTGATGGGATCGAAAACGCTAATGTTGACAAGCCCAAGGATGGGGAAAAAGAACTAGAAACAATCATTGTTAATAGACATGTTGTATGTTGGTAAAATGAAACGGGTCAAAGAATGGCATAAAGGATTTATAAGTCGTCTGCTTATGAATCAGTTTTTAATGTAAATCGAGTTGATAAACGGATCCGTAATTTTATTAAGGTCGCATAGGAAAAAGAATCATGTAATTCGGATAAGTAGATCAAAAGTTATGCCATTTTGAAGTTAGAATTTTAGTTAAAAACATAGCTAGGCAAAAATGCAGGTTTCAGAAACAAACCTGCTGGGAAATGGTTTCCCCCGCGCCACGCGACGGATCAACTGAGATGGGGCGCGACACGCGACAAACATCACGGCACGCGACAGATTAGGCCAATCCTCTCGAGTGCCGCGAGAGGCCTAAAAACGGCCAAAATTTTTTTTATTTGTTGTTTTTTTGATGATGGAACTTATTTATAAGTGTTTTAAAACCTTCATAGCTAATGAAGCTTCCGCGTTGTTCTTATTTTGTTTTATAAAAAATGGATTATATAAACACTTTTAACTAAGTTTTTGGATGTAGTAAACATGTTTAAATACTTATGATGTAAAAGTTTCGTTTAAGTGGCATTTTCGTATAAAATGCTTACTTTAATTATATATATCAACATTAAATTAGCATGGGTCTTACATTGTAATTTGGTTCGTTGCGTGCATGAGGTGCATGGGAAGCCTCAAGAGGCTGTTGGTGCTCCCGAGGCGGCTGGTGGGTTTCCCCATGGTGGGTCTGTTTTGGAGAATTCTATTGGTGATTTTGATAAGCCCACTCCACATGGGTCTATGTTGGTCTCTACACAAGCTGCCCTGGGTAAACGACCCAGGATGTCCAGACCCCACCTTGTTCTGGTTCGATGCAGCCCCCCCTTCAGACTTCTTTGTCACAATCTTGACTATGATGAGCACCCTTTGGACCTTAACACCCCTGTGCTCGATACTGTGAATGGTGCGGTAGACTTCGATGCTGCTATTGGCGGCTCTCCGTCGAGGTAATCACCAACCCCTCCGGATTATCCGATCTCTCCTCCGGGTCCACCGCCTACCGCATGTCCAGGTACGTCTCTTGATTTGGTTCAAAATTTAGCCTCGTCTTCTGCCTTCCCTGGTTCCGTTGGTCAAGAAGTAGAAGCTACATTAGGAGTGGGTTCGCTGGCGGGTATTAACCTAGTGACATTTGCTACTGTCACTGAGAATTTGATTGTAGATGAAGGCGAAAAAAATGGTTTTCGATGAATTGTTTGTCCATAAATCTAAGGCGCTAAGGGATTCTCGAAAGGTGGACTGAGTGTGGGGTATTAAAAGAAGTTATCAATTCAGGCAACAAAACTTTAGAACTCGTTTAGTTTTTTGTTTACTAATTTTTAGGGGCGCTCGGTTTTTGAGTTAGCTATGGTAAATTCTCATGGCAGATCCGGGGGTCTGGCATGCCTCTGGTGTCCAACTATTTTTATATGCGATAATATCATCAAGCAGAGGTATTTCCTTGTGGTCTCAGGAACGTTAGTTCATACGGGTTGCCGCATTAATATTATGAACATATACGCTTCGAATGATGCTGCCGCTAGAAGAGCTTTATGGGTTGATATTCTAGCGGTTAGGAATTCGGTGCAGGGTCTTTGGGTTCTTATGGGGGATTTTAATGAAGTGAGAGATCCCTGTAAAAGACGTAATTCCGAGTTCAATGCTTCAAATGCCGAGCATTTTAATCATTTTATCTTATCGGCGGGTCTGCAGGAGTATAACATGGGTGGCGGGAAATTCACATATATCTCAGATAATGGTGAGAAACTTAGAAAACTAGATCGGTTTTTGGTTTGCCTTGGTTTTATAGAAAAATGGCCAACCGCATCACTACTAGCTTTGGATAGAGACACGTCCGATCATCGGCCTCTTATTTTGTCCACGGTCCAATCGGAGTATGGACATATTCCATTCCATTTTTTTATTCATGGCTCGATTATCGGGGTTTCATGACCTTTATTCTACAAGTCTGTTGTTCATTTATTTCAAGTCCCGAAGATCTCTCATTGGCAACCAAATTGAGGTGGTTAAAAAACATAATTAAAGCATGGATTCAGGAGGAGAAGTGTAGGACAGAATATGGTGGAAAAAAGAGACGTGTAGTGACTCTAGACAACTTGGAAGAGGACCGATTATTGGGGGAGGATGAATTACGTGAACGGGCTGAATGCAAAAGTTTTGTGGTGGAATGTGATCGGTTGATACAAATGGATACACATCAAAAATCGCGGGCAAGATGGGCTATTGACGGAGATGAAAATTCTGCGTTTTGCCATCAAGTTATTAACTCGAATCTAAGTAATAATCGAGTGAACGGTCTCATGGTGGTTGGGGTGTGGGAAACTAATCCTTTGGCAATTAAAGAAACTTTCTACGATTATTTTTCCAAGCAATTTAAGGAACCTATGGAGCATAGACCAGAAATTGTATCTCCATATCTTTCCACAATTACGGACGGGGAAGGGGATTTATTGGAAGCCCCGTTCTCCACTGTGGAAATTAAGAATGCTATATGGGAGTGTGCCAGCGATCGTGCTCCGGGGCCTAACAGTTTCAATTTTAAATTATTAAGAGATGCTGGGAGGGTCTTCAGAGCAATTTCATAGGGCTATTTGATCGATTCTATTTGGAGGGTTCTTTAAATCATTGTTGCATATCATCTTTTATTGCCCTAATTCCAAAACTTAAGGATCCGGTTTGCCCATCTGACTTCCGCCCTATTAGTTTAATTGGGGTAATAAACAAAGTTAACTCAAAAGTCTTGGTAAATCGGCTAAAAGGGGTAATTGGAAAGTTAATATCAGAAGAACAAACGGCTTTTTTGGCGGGGAGGAGTATTATGGATGGTCCTCTTATGCTAAATGAGCTAATGGGGTGGTTAAAAAAGTCAAAAAAGAAAGGCATTTTTTAAAGTGGATATAAACAAGGCCTATGACTTGGTAAATTGCGCTTTTCTTAACTCGATTATGGCTCAAATGAACTTTTCGGGTCGGTGGAGGAAGTGGGTTATGGCAACACTAATCTTGGCTAGGGCCTTGGTTTTGGTAAATGGCTCGCCTACGATGGAATTTGTGTGTTCTCGCGGCCTCAGGCAAGGAGATCCACTTTCACCATTTTTATTTTTTTATTGCCATGGAAACATTAACCGGCATTATGAAGAAGACGGGTTCTATTGGTCTTTTTAAAGGGCTTCGGTGTACGAGTAGTGGCACGTATGTCACACACTTTATGTATGCGGATGACGCTATGTTCATCGGGGAGTGGTCCATCTCTAATGTCTCGAACCTCCGTAGGATTCTTAGATGTTTATATTTGGCATCCGGGCTTAAAGTTAATCTTTCTAAGTGTAGTGTCTATGGCATCGAGGTGATGGACGTGGAAATTCAAAATATGGCGGCCATCCTAAATTGTAAACAAGGTTCGTTTCCCTTTAACACTTGGGGTTGCTAGTTTACAAGGGGGTACATGCACTAATCGGCTTTTGTCCCAATTGCTAAGTGTTATGTGCCTTATGTCCAAGGCTTGATGCAAAACTACTACCGTGCCGGGGGTCTCACTGGAAGTAGCCTCTCTTGTCCTACGGGGTATAGGTAAGGTTGTCTACATCTTACCCTTCTCTGACCCTACCTTAGCTTTGCTATTGGTGAGATATACTGAGTATGAAGATTATGATGATGATGATGATGATGATGATGAAAGATGTGGTTTTTGGTTCCAAAGGCATATGCTTTTGATACGGATCGCCACGATACGTTATACGGAGTATTACAATACTTAACGATAAAAAATAATAAAGATGTGATACAATACGCCACGATATGCTATAATACGATATTAAGTTAAAAATGTGATACGATACACCACGATACGCTATAATACGATACTTAACTATAAAAAAATAATAAAGATTTTAAAACTCATTAAAATAAAAATTACTAATAATAAACACCAAAACCAAACACCAAAAAATCAAACCTCTAAAAATCAAAGCCTTAATATGCATTGTATAGGCCTATACGATGCGTATAAGCCAGCCGCCAAATAAGCCATGCACCTGTCAGTCTGTCATGTCTTAACTTTATTCAATACGGATCGTGTAGGCCTATCCAATCCGTATTGGACTTTCAAAGTGTGCGGATAGAGATACCGGTGTGTCAATAAAATCCCCTAATTATTTCACTATATACGTCATTTTCACATGTGCTCATTCCATACGTTGTATCTTCCCCGTATAAGATCACTAGTTCCAACATTTCACCCTTGCATCCATTTTTACCATAATGACTGCACATGCGCTTGTATTTTATATAGCATATATGATCAAAATCTGGGTGGCTTTCTAGAGGATTTTGTATGATCGAGAAGCAAGTTGAATACTAGATTATATCATTGTTACATATTATATCTCAAGGCTAGGGATGAAATAGTGTCCATGAAAAACACATAAATATTATGTCAATTTTGAGTGTTTTAACAAGATAACTTTTATGTAATTTCATTCAAAAGATATAATTCCACATACAACTTCGTAAATCCAATCCGTCATACTTACACGCCTTGTTTACCTTTGTAGAATAACTCGGCGTTCCCAAACTCTCAAATACATCAACTTACTTACGTGGAACTTCTACGCAAACCGTGTGTATACATGACCCTTTTTTATTTGAACACACATGATTCAATGAACTAATCCATTTATATTTTATACATGCTATTGTGATATACCTTAGGATTCTTACATGCTAGAAGCCATTCTTGCACAATACTTGTCATTGACTTCATGAGCCAATCTTAACTTGTATAACGCTATAGGAGTAGTACACCGCCCTTAGGAAGGGTCTATGTTAAGCAATCAACACTACTAGAAAAGTAGTCAATTTACTACGAAATTTCGCTACGGAAAAAAATGCGTCACAAATTTTGACAAAATTGTGACGCATTTATAACGACAAAAAAAAACCCCAATTTTTTAAACAAATTTGCTAAACAATAGTGACAAAAGCTAATAACATATAATTTTGTCATAATTTCGTTGTAAATTTGTCGGATATTTTTTTAATATATTGACTAATTAGTTAGCTTATCATTATTTAATACATATATTACTACTTTGTGACGCATTTCCTACGAAAACCAATCAAATTATTTTATTTTCAAGTATTCCGTTAGAAATGTGTTATAATTTGTGACACATTTATAACAAACAACCTTCCATCTATTAATTAGTTTTTCCATCTCCACATCATACACACCCAACACACCTTATAAAGCCATCAATAATAACTGGAATTTAATAAACGAGGAATCATATGTTTTTTTAACTAATTTGACATTTTGCAAATTAAGTATCCAGCCACACATCTTTTTTATGCCATCCAATCCCTTTATTTTCCTTTCACCCCCTCAATTTTCATAAAATTAACACAAACTTTTTTCTGATTTAAACCTAAAACAACTTAAGGCACGCATTAAAACCCTTTTTACAATTAAAACCCATCTCATATGCATTCCAAGATCTAAAAACCCCAAAACCTAAAACAAATTCCGGATCTCAACCCATCTCGCATTCAGGATCTCAATTCAAATTCTTGTTTGATTCACGTTCTTCATATTCAAAATCAGTTAATCACCGAGTTGTTGAACATATCGTACATTGTGTATCAAACTATAAACACATTCTCCAGATTTGTTCCGTGAAAAACCCTAGATCATTCAACAGATTTGATCCAACGGTTGCAGATTTCATTCACGCAAGCTGAGGTAATATTACATCTTAGATCTGTAATATTATTTTGATTTAAAGCCGATCTGATTGATACGCTTAACTTTATGTATTTGTGGTTATTTTTGGGGAATATATTGTTACGGAAGCTGTTAGGTTGTTGTGTTTTGATTTGGATCTGGTAATGTTGTTATTGTTAATTTAGTTTATGTTTTATTTCAGTTGATTAGGCTTTTTTTTGTAGCTAGGGCGAGTGTTTAATTGTGTAATTAGTTGTGCTCATTGAATGTGTGTGTCTCAATTGATGCTGCAATTATTATGATATGTAAAGTGTCGATGAATCTGTTGAGTACTGGTACAATTAGGTTAGTTTAAATTGGAATTAATGAACTAAACTTGATCTGCTGTGGTCTACATCAAATTGTATATGTGTTATGATTACAATAGTTAGTTTACTGTTCTGTTTAGCAAACTGTAGGTGTCTAGTTTGATTTTATGGAAGTGTTGATGAATCTGTTGACTACTGGTACAATTAGGTTAGTTTATGATGGAATTAGTGAACAGAATTTGATCTGATGTGTTCTATATCAAAAAAGCATGATTAGGTGCATTACTTTATGAAATTAGTGAACGAAAGTTGATCTGATGTGTTCTATACACCAAACATATACATACAAACATACATGCCTGTTAGTGAAATCAAAACCCTAGAAAACATATTATTAACCTCCATATAACAGCATTTTCAATCGACGGTCCGATTGAATCCAATTTTACTTGTGTTGCGAATATTCAGAGATGTATAAGAACCAGGTGCAAGAACTGGCGCAGAGGAGCTGCTTCAATCTGCCGTCGTACACGTGCATACGAGAAGGTCCAGATCACGCGCCACGGTTCAAGACGGCGGTCAATTTTAACGGCGAGACGTACGAGAGCCCTAATTATTGCACTACGTTGCGCCAGGCGGAGCACTCCGCCGCGGTGGTGGCTCTCGGTGAGTCTCTTTTTTTTAGCTAGGGTTTGTTTGTTATAACTTTTGATTTTGGAATTGATGATGAATGAGGACTTGAATAGGTTGAAAAGTGCTTTTGATTTGGAAATAAAAAATTAAAAACCTTAGTGTTGTTGGTTTTAGAATTCATTTTAGGGTTTTTTAAATGCTGCTGGAGGAGGTTTAGATCAGGTGGATTTTGTAATATGATTGGTTGTTGCTACCGGATGTATTTTTATCGAAATGCCTTAGTGAACTTCTGTTGGTTATGGATTCTGTGGATGTTAAGTGGTAGGATACTGGGCTACATTTTGAATCATATTTATAAGCTAAGATTGATCTAGATGTTCTGAATGTTAAGATTGATCTACATGTTCTGAATGTTTTATGGAATTGGCAGGATGAGACAGGGGTGTACAAGAACCTTTTGCATGAGGTTTCTCAAAGTGTTGATGAATCTGTTGACTACTGGTACAATTAGGTTATGATGGAATTATTGAACGAAAGTTGATCCGATGTGTTGTATATCAAAAAAGCATGATCAGGTGCATTACTTTATGCTGACCGGGACGTCATCTTCTTCTAGCGGGTGTGATCATCATCTGTTGATTACCAACGGTCCCAAGAAGGGGTAATATAAACTCAAGATTGCTTGTGTGAAATGTTATAATCTCTTTTTTAATGTTGTTATGATGTTTTGGGGCTGCATAAAAACTAGAGCTGAACTTTGAAATCTGCCTTCAGTTTTCGGTTCTGGTTTGACCCAACCTTGGTCATCTTCTAATTCATGGTTCGGGTTTGACCCAAATCGCCATCTGTGATTTCAAGGAACAGCAAACCAAATCAGACCAAATCGTTAAACCACCATGGCCGATTTGTTTTCATGGCTGGCCGGACCAAATCAGACCAAATCGTTAAACCACACCTTTCGGATCTCAAACCAGCCAAACTAGTTGACTTGTCTTGGGTTGGGAATGATAGTTGGTTTCAACAGTATATTGTTGCCTGAAGTATGATAGGTATAAATACCAGATCCATTATATTATCCCTTTAGTTAATGTAAAATGCAACTTTGGCAACACGAACAATTAATTAAACGCCACACAATGTACCGCTTGTTAGATTGGCCTTTGCTTCTTTCTACGACACACTTGGCATGTAAGAGCTCAGTTTACTTTGACCCAACCCTACCCTAGGCCTGTGTGACCCATTTCTAACAATGGCATGTTTTGACCTGAACCGTAACCCAACTCTCATTTTCCCACCTTTGATGTAAATGATTAACCTCTACAGGTGCTTAACCGATGAAACTGCAGTTATGTTGCTGTATGCTTTGGTTCATGGGAATTCAGACTTTCTGGAATACGTTCTGGTTCGAACGGATATGGATACATTGGTATGAAGCAACTCGGTATGTTTACCAATTTCTTTTTTTTTTGCGTTCTTTAAATCATTTCTCTCATCGATTACTTTTGCAAAAAGAAAAAAAAACTATATTTTGATTGTTTTTTAAATTGCCAGTTGATCATTCTCTAATCTTAGACTCTGTAACAGTTGAAAGTTTGCAGTAGTTATTGTTTTGCTATTTGAGTTATTGTTGAAATTTGAGATATATAATGACTATTGAAAGTCAAGATAAGACTAAAAATATAATATATGTTGTGAAACCCTTCTGTGTTGATGGGCAGTGGACGTAATCTTAGGTACATCTTGAAATGGGTCAGTTGGGTTGGATTTAGGTACATGTGGAAATGGGTCGAATTGATAGAATCCTTATGAACATGACTTTCATATTATTTTTTTAAGTTTCTAATCTCTTTGCCCTAACATATTTAGGCTCAAGCTATGTGAACACAATTGGAAGACATTCAAGCTCATCTTGAAAATGAGACGAAGGCGAGAGAAGATCTTATGGCTCGTCTTGAAATTGAGAGAAAAGCAAGAGAAGATCTTCAACAACACATAAATGAAGCGGTGAAAAGAGAGCTACAACAAGACTTTATGAAGAATTGGCTTTTCTAGTGAAAGAAAAGCAAGAGAAGATCTTCAACAACACATAAATGAAGCGGTGAAAAGAGAGCTACAACAAGACTTTATGAAGAATTGGCGTTCTAGTAATTAGTTATAAGTTGGTATCGTTTTAAACATATATGCATACTAAGAGTTTGTTTTGTGGTTTAGACATACTAGATATTATAGCGTTATGGATGTTACAGGTTGGTAAGCTTTATTGTGGATTTTAAGACATGTTTTATAATTTTCTAATGATTTCGTTTTGCACTTTTTTAGTAAAATAAGATCTGAATGCTTTTAGGTTTTTTTTTTTTAAATGTTTCGTTACAAATGTGTTACAACCAAAGATCTGTTTTGTTGCAAATGTGTTGCAAGCATTAAAACATAACAACTATGAAAGGCGTAGGAAATGCGTAGCAAAATTTGTGACACAATATTTTTCGTAGGAATTATGTTAAAATTTGCGTAGTAAATGCGTAGTAAGTAGTTTCCGACGAGGCTTTTTCCAACATCAAGGTTTTGTTGTAAATGTGTAGCAAATCTCAGTTTGCTACGCATTTGTGACGGAAATGCTTGTTAGAAAATGCCAAATTTCTAGTAGTGCAATCGTATAACGGTGTTGTTCGCTTCAGTAACAAGATTACGCAAAGTGGACTCAACTGGTTTGACATCTATTTGTTGCATGCTAGTTTATGTAATTTATGTCTTAGTATACATTTTATGTTATATTATGTTTGGATTGAGTCAAATTTCTATACGTATGCTAGTAGAAAACTTGTTTGCTCACCAATGCTTTATGTCTTAGACCACCTTTGGTATACCACTGTACGTTCCTTAACTCCTTCAAGATACGTATGATCAATTTTAATTCCACGACCACCCATTCTAAGAAGCAAGTTATTTGTGAAGGAAGATGTTTATGTAATTCATGTGAAAAAACATGGTGGTTCGTAGAGACTAAGAAAATTCAAGATTTTTATAGGTACAAAATGGAGTATTCGTTTGAAATCGATTGACATTGGTGTTCCATTTATAATAACTTTTTCGATGGATTCTAGACGGAAGTGCCTCCGAGAAATGATTCCCATTATAAACGATTGAAAAGCTGGGCGACAATCTTATCCAAAATCTTATCATTAAAATTAGCAACGAATTACCGCGTGACAGTCTGTTTGACATCTAAAAAGCCTAAGCGGGATATTATCCAAAATCTCATCTTTAAGATTGTCGATCGATTAACGAGTTACAATCCATCGGGAAATAGCTTCCACAAACAACGACCAAATTTGAATTTACATATGTCAGTAGTACCTTAATGATCCGTCAGTGATATTCTCTAATTTCTGGGTCATGTTATCATCACTAATCTATTACTCCCTCCGTCCCATTAAAAGTGTCATATTTTGAATTTTCAAAGTCTTTATTTATAAACTTTGACTTTAATTATATATTTTTTGTGTTATGTAAAACTTGATGAAAATTAACCTGATAAAAAACACTTGTAAAATACATTCAAATCATATAACTTTCATCAAGTATTATCTAACACAAACAAAATTATTTAAGGTCAAAGTTTATAAATAAAGAATTTGAAAATTCAAAATAGGACACTTTTAATGGGACAGAGGTAGTATTAATTACCTAAGAGTATATTTATTCTTTAATTTTACTCTTTTGTGTCTTGTCTTTTTACGATTTGTCGCTTATCCATTGGCGTTCTGCAGTTAGACTATGGGGTGTGCAGGAGCTTGGGTTGGGGGCATTGCTCGACAAGTGGCGAGTGTGAGATCCACAAGGTAATATTCAAAAACAAGGGGTGTGGTGTGGCTTCGGCTGGCGTGGACAGTCATGTGGATTTTGTTTTTTTTTTTGGACCAGCCCTGTCACCTCCCCCCACCCCCCCCCCCTTCCGCCAACGATGCAACGCCATGGCTAACGCTAACACGGTATGATCTAGCCAGCTTTGCTTGGCAACCGCCGCCCCACGGCCCATGGTTTTAATTTTACAATAGCAGTATAGCCGTCACAAACTCAATAAAAATAAGGGTCATGCTATTTACACACAGTCCTCATCATTTTCACACCCCAAAGCGCCCCGCTATGGCCAAAGAGGGGCGCTTTGGTGTAAAGTCAACAGACAAGGACTGAACTTATCAGACCTTGTCTGTTGCTTTACATCAAAGCGCCCCGCTATGACCAAAGAGGGGCGCTTTGATGTTTTTTTTTTTTTTTTTACATTTTTAAATTTTCGGGCAAAACGTCCCTCTTAGGTCAAAGCGCAGCGCTTAGGGCCTTTTTTAAATTTTTTAATATTGTTTTTAATTCACAAACGCGTCGATAATAGTCTAAATTTTACGCTTTTTCCATTATACATCATTTTTTAATATATATGGACTATACTGCAAGTTCCGGATCAAATCGGTTACGTGTGATGTCGTATTCCATTATATCGTATCATTTTGGTTTGAAAACACAAGTACTCCTATGAGTAGTGTTATGTGTATCAGCCGCCTACCGTACATGTACATGACGTATTGAATATATGCGTTACATCACGTTAAAAACCGAATGTCACCGAGACGACCCAATAATGTATGCCAGGCAGCTGAGCGCTCTGTTCGCTCTGTTAAAAACCAAATGCCCATCGTCGACGAACACAACCGCAACCACCAGTTAAATATTGAGATGGGACTTCACCTTTAGATATATGTGCACAAACAAATTAAATATTGTAAAATTTGGACCAAAAATGTAAAATTTGAACTTAAACGTAGACCAGTCACCAGTCAAAACATAGATCAGACTTCATCTATTAAATTAAATACGCCCAAAAAAAATAAAAATTAAAAAAAAAAAACTTAAAGCGCCCCTCTTTGGCCATAGCGGGGCGCTTTGATGTAAAGCAACAGACAAGGTCTGACCGGTTCAGTCCTTGTCTGTTGACTTTACCCCAAAGCGCCCCACTTTGGCCATAGCGGGGCGCTTTAGGGTGTGAAAAATAGACCAGGCGTAAAAATAATCAACCCGTCTGATCTTCCACTTTGCATTCCCGATGACAACTACCATTGCACATGCATAACCATACCCTGTTGTGATGACGAAACCATACGTGGACCTATTAGATTTCAACCTTGACCAAGAACAAGAACACCATTATTTATCACATTTAAATATCTTCACGTCAACTCTTACTATATTGAAAAGTTTATCTTTTTATAGATCGAAGTTTCAATCTTGAGATGCCACGTTTATGTAAAGGTAAACTAACGTGGCCCCTTGTTATACACCTCATTACCAACTTCAAATAACACAACAAAATTGCCTATATAATTGGGGACAAAATTCTGCTGACCAAACAACCAACACAACAAATGAACAATGCTGTTGCTAGATGTCAAACACAGATGGATATGTAGTATACCATAGACATAAGATCACCACAACAAAAAAACAAACTTTATTTCCTTTTCTTGCCCCCATGGCTTCTGTTTCAAAATTTAGCATCAAAAGCCAAACTAAATCCATTAGTTTGCCATGCAGATCACATCCAACCACTTTGGAAATTGAAGAACTGCTTAGCAAGATCAAAACAACAGTAGCAGAAGCATCATCTGCAGAGGCAATCTGCAACAATTTATCCCAGCTGACAGGATTGTATAAATGCATGAACAATCTTCTAGCTTCATCAACCACTCAAGTTTTGATGTCTCATGAACAGAACAAGAAATGGGTCAATGAGCTAGTAGACGAATCTGTCAAGTTCTTGGATATTTGTGGCAGCATAAGTGAGATGCTGTCAGAAATCAAAGATCATAGTAGAGATCTTGTTTGTGCTCTACGAAGGCGAATGTGTGATCAACATATTATTGAAAACAGCATCATGAAATACAACTGTTTCAGAAAGAAATTGAGGAAACATGTTAAAGGGTTGAATACAAGTTTGAAGCAAGTTGATAACCTATCTGGTGGTGGTTCAGTGGTGGTTGATTCTGATAACCACCATCTTGCAGCGGTGATCCGGGCAGTAATAGGAGTTTCTGAAATGACCATTTTGGTTTTTGAGTCTCTTTTGATGTTCTTCTCTGCGTCCGTTTCGAAGCCAAATAGATGGTCCATTGTGGTGTCTAAGATAATGCACAAAGAGATGGTGGTATGTGAAGATCAGAAAGAAAATGGGAGTTTAAATGAATTTGAAAACATTGATGCTGCATTGAGAATATTATGTAAATTTGGGTTTTGTTGTGAAAAGGGAAATCATGTGCAGATTGCACAATGTAGGTTGGAGAGAGTGGGAGCTCATATTGAAAGAATGGAGAGTGGATTAGAGTGCATATTTAGGTTCTTATTTCAGACCCGGGTTTCACTTCTCAATATCATTTCCCAATAAACTCAAAAGTCGTCGTATATTTACGGGACCCTCCAATAGTCTTAACCAACGGGATCAGGTAAATCACAATTTTTCTTAGATAAGTGGTCTTTAAGAGGTTATGAAAGAAACCAGTGGAAATTCGAAACCGAAACCTCTACTAGAGGTGCGTCATCCCTTGAAGGTTTATCATATCACTATTCAACCAGTTCTGCATAGGCAGGAAATGTTTTATATGTTTATGCTTTCGAGTATATATTCAATAGATTGTGTATATTCACCAGACTTTGTAGTTATAAAGATATAAACATAGACATCTGACTTGCTTGGTCCTTAATTTGACATTTAATTTCTCAAATTTAGTAGATATGTTCATTTTATTTAGTAATTGTTTAAGTAGTAAATCACATAATTTTCTTTAATTATGTGCCATAATAACTATTAATAAGTTAAGGCACTTGAAAAAACCGGCTAAAAAATTAAAAATGGAAGAGGGAAAAGGAAGAGGAAACGACGAAGAACAATGGGCCGATGATCTTTACCGCTAGAAGGAGTCCAGGAAGACTAACTCAGCAGAAGGAAGCGCCAAAGGGGAAGCAGTCACAAAATACTACATATCAAATCTACCTTCGGGGTGCAGACCGTGGGATGTGGTGGATTTTGTTAGAGTATTCGGGGAGGTCGCTCGTATGTCCATCGCGAGGAAAAGGGATAAGTTGGGGAATAGGTTTGGTTTTCTTAGTTTTAAGCATGTGAAGGATGCAAAAGAGCTGGAAAAGGCACTTAATGGCACAAAGATGGGAGGCTATAAGCTGAAGGTAAACATAGCAAAGTTTGCTAATGAGAACGCCGGATACTGGGATACGAATGAGCAGCCTTTGAAGAAAGCCGATGTTTCCAAGGGTAAGAAGACTAATACTAAGAACATGGGGTGAACAACAACTATCAGAAAGAAGGAAGAGAACCGATGAAACAGAACACGACAGAGATCCCTGATAGATCGAAAACAGACAAATGAAAGAGGGTGGTCGAAGTGCATGAGGAAACGAGTGCGTTTTTTGCTTTCCAGGAAAAGGCGGTGGTTGGAAGAACTAGGGATATTGCGACATTGTCAGCACTAAATGGATTGTTCACCTCATCTAGTTTTCCAAAAGCAAAAGTTTATTATGTGGGAGGGCTAAGTGTGCTAATTGTATTCCCGGAGGACTATGAACTAGTGGAGTTCATCAATAACAACAAAGTTTGGAATGTTTGGTTCTCTTCCTTAGATATGTGGGAAGGAGAATCTTTGCCATACGAGAGAATTGCATGGATCAAATTCGATGGAGTTCCCGTCCACCCTGGCGGAGAACAAAGTGTTTGACGAGATGGCAAAGTATTACGGTAAGGTGGTTCATGCTTCCCAATTGTCGCCGGAGGTTAAAGATTTGTCTGTTAACCGGGTTGGAGTTCTTGTGGAACATGGGGAATTAATCTCGGACTCGGTGATTTTAAGCTGGAAAGGTAGGAAATATAAAGTATGGATTTCAGAAGAGCAAAGTGACTGGGTTCTGGATTGTCTGGTGGATAAGGTTAGACTGGAGTTAGTCGCCGGAACTGTGACAACCCTCACAAACCCAGGTATCCGTACAAATTAATCAATATTTAATTAGTGCTTAATTACTATGCTTGATTACAATTGTGATTAAACTGCTTACTGATTTCTGTTACATACATACTCATGCATCACACTTTATACTGTCACTCTATTATTTACACACAAACATTAGTGACAACCATGATGCACAAAGCACAGTTAGCACAGTGAGCGGATAACCCAGACAACATGCTGACAATGCCAGCACCTAGACAGACACCATATTAAGGCCCAGTATGAGCCGGGAATAAAGTACTACACTGGTAGTGAGTGTAGGGAGGTGAGGACCATGAAACTGCGTCACTAGGTGATAGCTATAGTGCCCGGAAGTGCCTAAAACACACATTAAGTGCATAATTCTGCACTATAATACCAAAATTCAGCATTTAACAATGCTAGTAAAGTGCAAAAACTTGGTAAAATAGTCCTAGATACTTTCCAAAGTGTTGGGAATACTTTGTGTCACTAAAAGTATTATAAAAGACACTTTAAAACTTTATTTAGCACTTTAACGGATCAATATCCAACCGAACAACCGGACTTTACCCGGAACACAAAAATATTGCCAAATACATTGTTTTTACTTTTCTGAGCTAGTTAGGGTCCCTGAACACCCTAACACCCTTTATATTAGACAACACACTAATATCCTAACTAAATATCATTAGATCCTAACTAGATGTAACAAGTTCCATCACCACCCAACCCCATACCCCCCCCCCCCCCCCCACTTCGACGGTCACAAGGGGTGACCCACCCCTTGCCTTTCTTTGATTAATTTAATCACATATGTTGGACACTAAGAGACATATTGTATAATGGGTAATGAAGGATTATGGTTTATAAATAAGCATGAGGGTTCTTCACTCTCTTTCATCAAAACACACACAACAACAAAGCTCTTCTCTTCCCTCCATCACCACTCACGGCCGCCACCACCTCACCATACTACCACCACCTTCAAGCCATTTCCAAGCCATCCATACATACACAAAGGGTGCAAGGAGTCCTACAAACAAGCTTGGTGCACTCGGAAGTTCAAGAACCACTCTGGTTTCCATTTATCCACCACATTTACGCCTTGTTTCTTCCCTAGCCTTGTGCTAGTAGTAAGTGTTCTAAAACATCATCTTGTTCTTGATTTTAGTGGTTATTAGATGGTTGAATGATGAAATGCTAAGAAACATTAATGAACATAATCTAAAGTCTTGAACATAAGTGTTAAAGGGTTGATAAAGAGGAGATATATGGGTAAATCATGTAAATCTTGTGTTGTTATGATTATTTGATGTTGTTTGTTAGTTGAAGTGAGATGGATCATCATCAAGACTTGCTAGATCATGTTTAAGAACATGAACTAGCAAGATGTAAATGATAGAGTTATGAAGGATGATGAAACCATCCATTCATGAACTTTGAACTTGAATAAATAAATTTTTTCTTGAAGAATAAGGTTATAAACATATGGATCTAAAGATCTAGTGGTTTTTCGGAAGAACCAAGTGAAAGATACTAGCCTTGTTAAAACCCGAATCTTGTATGAACTAAAAGCATTTTTAGTGAGTAAACAAGTGTGTGAACACTTGTGTAACAAGAAAATTTAACAAAGAAATATTTTTGTAAATTATGACTAGAAGTTGTTAAACTCCAAATTCTTTAAAAATAAAGTTTTTAAGAAACTGATCTTATTTTTAAAGATAACAAGACCTACTAAGCATGATAGTAACTTACTACATCTTTTTACACACTTTCAAATTCATGAGTTTATGATTTAGTCTTATTTTTGTCAAGATTAGTGAATACATATTGTATATTGTTGGTTGGTAAATTGTTTGAATGATGTTTACAAAAGAAAATGATACGCTAGTAAGTGTGGACACCTCCATTTACAAAGGAAACTCTGGCGAAAATTTTCTAGAATTTTAACACTTAGAAAATATTTTTCTAGTAAGTATCTACAAATATATTTCTAAATTTATTTTCAAATAAACTTCGCCATAATTTTTATTACAAAAATATTAAAGTGCCGGAGGTTGATTTTTCGTAAATAAAATTTTGATAAATATATATTTAGAATATATATTTATTACTAAAACTCTTGAATGATTGTTTATTTATTTCGTGAACTAAAAATAATATAACTTGAAAATGTCATGAAATTACGACTCCAAAATAATACCAACGCTCTCACAAATAAATATTTAAGTTACACCGGTATTGTTATTACAACGCGAACTCTAAAACGTAACTTATGTATATTTCGGAAAATACTCTCATATGTATATTTTGATAAAGTATTTTTTTGGAATTGTATGAGGTAAAATATAATATTTTTGGGAAAAATATATATATTTTGGAGTTAGAATATTTTAGACAAGTGATTAAAAATATATTTTTCAAGTGGGACTTAAAATATATTAATCGGAATTATAACGCGTACATGTATAAAAAACCCCATCCTTGGGAAGGAAATATAAAATAAATAAGAAGTGTGAATACGGAATAGTTACCTAACTATTTCTCCAAAAACGTTAAACCCTAAGCCAAGGCACGGCCATCCGTCTAATAGGCATTAGTACGTGTAGGTCGTCACGCAGCAGGTTGAGTTGGAGACTTACGTTTCGGGATACGCACTTCTGTGAGTTCATGTCCCCCTTTTCTCTTAACTGTTTTCAGTTTTTATACTTCGGGGGTGGAATACATGTTACAGTAATTACAGACACTTTATACATGGTATGGTTAGCTTAAGGAGGGTATACTACTTAGATCATGTGAGTGGGTAGGTGGTACTTGGGGCCATTAATCCTCATTGTAGGACCGAGGGTCAAGAGCGATAGATCTATTTGGGTGTAGCGAGCCCAGCTCTTGAGTCCACTGTACAGACCATGGGGTGACTTTGAGCCCAACGCAAAAATCTGCTAGGTTTGAGTCTTCCTGCATCACTTCACACATATCATTGGCTTTGCAACCCAATGGTGATCTCTTTTTCCTTAATTGCTACATACCAGGGATTTTTCATACATACAGACATATTACAACGATTTATACATACTCACTTTTACATGAACTCGCTCAACTTTATGTTGATTTTTCAAATTACATGTATTTCAGGAAATTAAGGGATCTGGCAAGGTATGCAATGTCGTCAAGCTGCGTAGGAATAATGATGTCATCCGAGTTTAGGAAATGTGACCTTTGCCTGGACGGGTCACAAGTCTTAAACTGTGTTTTTATTCATATCTTTTGGTTGTGTCTCATGAACAAGTTTTTAATTATGTCATGGTTGTAATTCGTTTCATGTGTCGACTTTTAAACAATGTTGTCGTATTTACTTTTAAAAACTTGATGAATGGATGAACATCATATGTTTTATTTCATATAGCATGGTTATGATATTTGCTATGGTATTAAGAAGTCACACCAAAATAAACCCACGCTTCCGCAAAGCCAGGGTGTGACAGGAACTGAGGAGGAAAGACCGTCTCAGGTGAACTCGAGGGGGGAGGAGGAAAGTCAGGAATGCGAAGTTGAAAAGTCTTTTGTGCATGGGGAAAAACCGGGTGACATGGAGGAATTAAATGCGGATGTCAGCGGTCTTAACGGTAATTTTGTTTCCAAGGCACGTGAGCACGGGTACACGAAAAAACCCTTTAATTTACTAAAGGACAAAGATAAGCAGAAGCCCAAACCTGTAAGCCTAGTAAGCAATATTCGGCCCAAAAAACGCTCGAGAAGGGAATTGGAGGATCCAATTGAATTAACTAAGCTGCGGGCCCAGGATAACATTATTTTTAAGTATATGTCTTACGGAGAAAATATAGTGGGCAGAGCACAGACTTTTAACACTGTGCTTGATTTGAATGAGAGGGCGATGTCAGTAGAGAAGGGGAATGACTTCTCCTCAAGGGAAACCCTAATGGACGATACGTAGGTTAATGGAAAAAATGTGGAGCCGATTCTCGATGAATTTGAAGCTACGATAATGATGGGGAACATCATTGGGGTGGAACTCAGAGAATATAGCAACTTGGTGAAGGAGACACTGGTTAAAGAAGGCAATAATGAGGTTAAACAATGAATTTTCTTTCGTTAAATGCTAGAGGGATTGGGGGTCCGGCCGATTAGGGATTTAAAGGAGAAGAACAGGGTTGATTTCATTCTTATACAAGAAACGAAACATGAAGATCTTTCCGGTACTAATCTGGCCAATTTTTGGGAAAATCATGATTTTGGTATGGAGAGTGTCGAAGAATCGGGTCTATCGGGTGGTTTACTTTGTTTATGGGATAGAGGGATTTTTGATGTGGTTTGTTCGATGAAGGATACGATGGAAGGTTTTGAAGGCGGCTGACAAATTGAACCTTTGGAACAAGATAAGAGATACGATGGAAGGTTTTGAAGGGTTACGGGTCATTGCCGACGACTTCAATGCGGTTAGGTCTCCAGAAGAACGTAGAAACTCCAATTACAAGAACACATGTGCCAAAAACTTTAATGATTTCATTAATACTGCTAGTCTTGTGGAATATGACTTGAAGGGCAGAAAGTACACGTGTGTGAGAGACAATGGCAGGAAGTTTAGTAAGTTATATCAGTTCTTAGTTTGCCCGAAATTCATTTTAAGTGGCCGGATGCCTGTTTGAGGGGTTTACCGACAAAGTATTGAAATCATTGTCCTTTAGTTTTAACGGCAAATAAGAAAATTTTTGGAGCTAAACCTTTTAGAATTTTCAACTCATGGCTTGAAGAACCGGGCTTTCAGGACTCTGTTGAAAAGGCTGTTAGTCTCTTGGGATGTAGTGATGTGCCCGCGGATATCAGGTTAATGAAAAAATTCACAGTAATCAGAAGTGCTATAAAGGAATGGAGGTCGGAGCATCAGAAAAAAGGGAAATCTTTGCCAAAGTGGAAGAATAATTAGAGGAATTAGAGGAGCTAATGGAGAACTGTGGTATGAACGAAAAAGAGGAATGGGCTTCTGTGGAAAACAAAAAAGTTGTTCTGAAGTATGAATCGGATAAGCGTGCGGATATGAAACAAAGATCGAGAACGAGATGGGCTCTAGAAGGGGATGAAAGCACGAAATTTTTTCACGCACATGTTAACATGAGGAGGGCTTCTAATCAGATTCCAGGCCTAAACCTGGGAGGCAGATGGTTAACAAATCCTACAAAGATCAAAAGAGAGGCGATGAGGCTTTTTAGAGATAGATTCAAGGAAGGTGTCCGTGTTAGACCCACTTTGTCCTGTGATGGCATGAAGAAGCTGGCTCAAGATGATAAGGTTTTCTTGATTGAATCGTTCACGGTGAAGGAAATTAAAGAGGCGGTCAACGATTGTGGTGATGACAAGGCCCCGGGGCCAGACGGTTTGAATATAAAATTTATTAAGAAGTTTTGGAATCTAATCAAAATTGATTTCAAAAATATAATGGACGAATTCTTTGAAAATGGGAAGATAAACGTTGGGTGTGGAACCTCCTTCATAACGCTAATTCCGAAAATGAAAGATCCGGTGGAGCTGAACAACTATCGGCCTATTAACCTTATTGGCATCATAAGCAAAGTGGTTTCAAAAGGTTTGGCTAATCGTCTTAAAAAGATGTCCGGGTCCGTGATTTCAGAGTCCCAATAGGCTTTCATTAAAAGTAATTACATTCTGGACAGACCGCTTTTAATAAATGAAATCACAAATTGGGGTAAAAAGACTAAGAAAAAGGCTTTTTTTTTCTTAAAGATAGACTTTGAGAAAGCGTATGACAATGTGAATTGGAATTTCTTGATATCCACTATGAACTAGATGGGGTTCCCGGGTAGATGGTGCTCATGGATAAAAGGAATCTTAGAATCGGCGAGATCCTCAGTGTTGGTTAACGGGTCACCGACCTTTGAATTTCAATGTCAAAAAGGTTTGCGTCAGGGGGATCCCATCTCGCCGTTCCTATTTATCATGGGGATGGGGATGCTTTCTTGCATGATTGACAAAGCCATAAGCGTTGACGCTTTGTCGGGCATCCAAATTCCTAATGGGACGTGTGTTTCTCACTTGTTGTATGCAGACGATGCTATTATACTTGGGGAATGGTTTCCTTCTAATATTAGGAACGTGGTTTGTATTCTCCGGGTTTTTTACATCTATTCGGGTCTTAAAATAAATATTGATAAGTCGCATATTTATGCTATCGGTGTACAACCGGGTGAGTTAAACAATATGGCTGCGGCGGTTGGATGTCAAGCAGGTATTTTTCCCTTCAAGTATCTTGGTCTTAGACCATGGGGTATGGTGGGCGTGGGTTTGGGGGCATGAGTTGACACGTGGAAAACAAACCCAACCCCACGCCCATGGGGTATGGTGGGGCTTGGGTTGGGGGCATGAGTTGACACATGGGGGGGGGGGGGGGCATGTGAAATGGCTAGTTTGGTTTGGCCATTGAGAGCCTGCCATGTCACCTTGCTAGCCCGCCCCACGCCCGGCTTCAAACCCAAGCCCCAAGGGCCACACCCAAACCCACGCCCCAACCCAACCCCCGGGGTAGTAGCTTGGGCGTTTTCAGCCAACCCACGCCCCAACCCAAGCCCCATACCCCATAGTCTTATGGTGGGGGCTAACATGAATCGGGTGAGTAATTGGAAACCGGTGTACGATATATTCGATGCTCGTCTAGCAAAATGGAAGGCGGCTTTATTATCTATCGGTGGAAGAATTACGCTAATCAAAGTTGTTTTCGAAAGCCTTCCCAACTATTATTTCTCCTTATATAAGGCGCCGATTCGAGTGATCAAGGATTTGGAAGCGAAAATGAGGAATTTCCTGTGGAGTGGGGACGATTCGGTAAAAAAGCTTTATTGCGTCGCTGGGGATCGGGTGTATCTCCCTAAAAAGAACGGTTGGCTCGGTTTAAGTAAACTGAAAAAATATAAACATTTCTTTGCTGTCCAAGTCAGGGTGGAGGTTCTTAGCTGATAAAAACAGATTATGGACCAAAACGGTAACAACCTTACACGCTAATAGAAATGGTGGGGATTTTCTTCCGGTTAAAAAGTCTCTCGGTGGTGTTTGGTACAATATTGTGCAAGTGTTAAACAAAACTACGATTGACGGAATTCAATTGAGGCATTTTTTCAAGGCTTCGGTTGGTAATGGAGAAAATACGGCTTTCTGGCTGGACCCATGGATCTACAACAGGCCATTTAATGAGATGTTCCCAAATTTATTTCAGCTCAAAAAGGATAAAGGATGCAGGGTTAGTGTCTGTTTGAGCAAGATAAACAACAACCAATGGTATAACTGGCGGTGGAAGAGGCCGAATTTGGCTGAAGGAGAAGTTAACGAGCTTGCAAATTTATTTTCGATGCTTATGCAGGTTCAATTAAATCAGAAAAGGATGAGTGAGAGTGGATTGGTGCAGCAGATAAAGACTTCAGCACGAAGGCGCTTAAGAAGCTTCTCGATAATAACAGGATTAGATCGGACGTGTATGTTCCGGAGGGATGTAACTGGATTCCGATTAAATGCAATATCTTCGTATGGAGAGCGGAATTGGGCAAGATTGCTACAATGGACGCGTTAAAAAAGAGAAACAATGGGGATAGTAACACGATATGTGGCCTATGCGAAGAAGGCGAGGAGAGTGTTGATCATTTGTTCACTTCCTGCTATTTTGCTTCTATGTTATGGTCTTTTATCAGTAGTTGGTGCAAGTCAATATAGTGGTGTTCTTGTTTAAAGACTTAATTGAAGTTCATAATCATGTGGGCTTGAATGGGCAAAAGATAGAGGCTATAAAGGGCCTGATTAGGACTGGTTGTTGGATTATTTGGAGATCAAGAAATGAAGCTAGGTTCAGGAATAAATCGGTCAAATGGAGGGTATTATTAGTGAGGTTAAAAACCTTGGTTTTTTGTGGTATACGTCTAGAAATAAAGGAACGTCTATTTCTGGGGGAGATTGGTGTAAATTTGTAAAGTGGTTGTTGGTTTCCTCGGTTTGAGGCAGCGTTTGTTTTAATAAAATTTACCTTTAAAAAAAGAAACTATTAAAAAGTGATGAAAGACAGAATCGTAAATCGTCGTGTACAAGCATAGCGAACGCAAGAAAAGGCTAGACGAGTTCTAGCGGATGTTTAGATAAAAATTGTCTCAAACATTATAAAAGAGGGATTCTAGTAACCGGAATATTAAATTCGGTTGTAGCTGATGCATTAAATATTATCTTGAATAAAATACGAAAATTAACTAGAATATAAAATTTTATCAAAATAACTACTTTTTTAGACTTATTTAGAAAAATAAAAAAGAATCTCAAATAAGAAGACGAAATTACTAAAAAGCTTTAGGTAGTTTCACTAACTAATATTTTAGTAAATATGACACATTAAGATAAAAATGAGTCATTAAAACCAAGGGTTGGAGAACTCACTAGTCGTTAGTCGGCTGGTGAGATGGGACTAATGACTACTCAGAATTACTCGGAATTAATCGGATCGGGTATATGTAATTTTCAGTTTTATGTATACATATACACATTTTTATTGGTAAATATTTTACGTAGCTAGGTTTTAACTTTTACTCAACTCATTTTTTAATTATACAAGATTAATTGTTGGAATTCACATGGTTTGGTTGAAAACTGACAAAAAAAATTAGAGGTTTTGGCCGGAATATACAGGTTTTTTGCCGATCTGGCCGGAATCGCAGATTTTTGCTGGCCGACTAGGCCCGACTAGGTCCGACTAGGCCCGACCAGGTCCGACTAGCGATTAATCACCGACTAGTCGCCGCCTACTCGCGATTTTACTAATTAGAACTGATGACTACCTAATATGACAGTAAAACTAGCTAATATAACAAATTTAGATATGGCGTGCCCCTTCAAAGATCTATTACGACCCTTAAGATCCAGTAAGACACAATAAGGTGGTGTTTGTTTTTTCAGATGCAAAAGGTCTGCAGTCTGCGGACCACATCTGCAGGCATCTAAAGGAGAAGAGGTAAACCAAAGGTCTGCAGTCTGCAAGGAAAAGATGGTTTGTTTTTTTACTTCTACAAAAACCCCTCATTTTTAATCAATAAAAAAAAAGAAAGCCCTAAACTCTAACAATCAGTCGCACACCCACCTCCACTCCTCTCGATCTCTCTCCATCTCTGACAAATCCCTCACCCTCTCGCCCCTCTCTCAGTTCCGATGGGGATAACAGCCGACCAAAGATGATGTAACCGATGGTGCACCAGCGACGGCAGGCGGCGCCGCCGCCGCTCACGGCGGTGGCAGAGGTGGATTTTCACAAAGATTGTATAGTTGCTTGTTCACATTAATGATAATGGTAGAAGACAAAGTGGTCGATGGCAGTGCCGTCCGACAACAATGGTGTTGTTATTTTCGGTTTATTTTGATTTTATTCGAGTTGCAGCTCAGATCGGGCTTCAGGTTCATCCGGAGATGTGGGGGTGGAGGTGATGGCGGAGATGTGGTGGTGGAGGTGGTGGCGGGGATGCAGGGAGTGGCGGAGATGTGGTGGTGGAGGTGGAGATGTGGTGGTGGAAGTGGAGAGTGTCTGTGTTTTGAAAGAGAGAAGAGGTGAGAAGAGGTGGGCTTATGTCTGCGTGGGGAAGATGTGGGGAAGAGGTAAAAGGTGAGAAGTGCTTCTGGAAAACAAACAAGCTGTAGGACCCAAAGGTCTGCGCGTGTCTGCGCGACGCAGACATAAGTGGTTAGAAGTGCTTCTGGCCAAAAAACAAACAGCACCTAAGATATAGTTAAAGGCTCATTAGATCTCAATACGACATAATATGACTTCATTACAAGAATTCGGAGCAACGGCAGCGACATGTGTCGCCACTAAAGACCTCCTTTTTCACCACTAAAACTTTTAGGTGTTGTTTGTTTTTTCAGAGGTAAAACGTCTGTAGTCTGCGGACCACACCTGCAGACATCTGCAGCTGAAGAGGTGGACCAAACCTCTACAGTCTGCAAGAAGAAGACTGTTTGTTTTTTAACTTCTACGAGCTGTTTGTTTCTCAACCCAGCTTTTAGTTATGAGTAAAAAAATCAACTTAACGGTTCCAATTCAATAATCTCTGCATCAGCAGTTAAGACCTAATTTCACAAAATAAAGTCGCACTGATGTCCATAGTAACCTAGGGTTTAAAATCATTACAATAACAACAATCAACCACTAGTTATAAAATGTATAGAGATGTGAATATAACAAACTAATAGCACAATAATTAGCAAAATGAAAAGTTAACCAAATATATAACATAAATTGAGGTTGAGATGATAATAAAATTATGGATAAAGAAGAAGAAGATACCGGGAGAACTGAAGCATCAGATGAGATGATGAAGAAGCACAGCATGACGACAAGAGGAATGAGATGAATCAGTTTGTATTTCATTCCTGTCGTGGAGCTCTCACTCCGGCCAACGACGGAAGCCGGATTGTAGATAGGGAGATCGCCAGTGATGTCCGCCGCAGAAGGTTGACGGCGGAGAAGGTGAGGTGTCGGTTCGTAATGAGATATGATTCGTACATGGGTGAACGATTGGAGGGGCGGCAGAGGTGGATGGGTGGCGGAGGTGGAGGGGGTGGCTGAGGAGATGAGGTGTCGGCTGGAAGTGAAGATGGGTGCTAGGGTTTGAGATTTGAAGATGTGCAGGTGTTTTGATAGATAGAGGTGTTTTGAAGAGGTTTGAAGAGGTTGGTCCACATCTGCGCGAGGAAGAGCTCTAGAAGAGATTTTTAGTGAAATCTCTTCCAATAAAACAAACAGGCTGCAGACCTAAAGGTCTGCGCGTGGTCTACGCGGCGCAGACATAAGAGGTCAGGAAGTACTTCTTGCAAAAAACAAACACCCCCTTAGTGGCGATATGTCGCCATTACCGATAACGCCGCTAATACTTGGCCACTAATGCTCGGTAATCGCAGCTACTATGTCGCCACAAATGCTTTGGCCGGAGTTTCGTATGTAATTCACCAGAGACAGCTTTATCAACTTTCAAACCAACAAAACACGACTAATTTGTTAGTAAACTTGTTTGAACTTGAAAGTGAAGCAAAACACTACATATTTTCTCATTAAAACCACATTTACATAACATGATTTCTAAGATAAACACTACATAATTAACATGAGATAAAAACTAGCTAGTGGCCGGAGCTTGACGACGGAGCTTGATGGTGGTGGTGGTGCAGCTTGACAGTGGTGGCGAAGTGACGGAGCTTGACGGTGGTGCAGCTTGACAGTGGAGGTGGAGCTTGATGATGGTGGTCCAGTGGCGGTGGATCTTAACGATGGTGGTGGTCCGGTGGTGGTAGATTAACGATGGTGGTGGTGGTTTAGGTTGTTGGTGGTGTGTAGTTGATGGTTGGAGAAGACGGAGTGTGTGTTGTGTATGAGGAGGATAAAGAATGAAGAGGAGGTATGTGTGTGTTTGTTTGAGATTGAGAAGAAGAGGAGGATAGGTGTCTACCACTGGATCATCACATAATCAAGGGCGTCACTACAGAGATGACGCCTTTAGCGGTGACGCCAGGGGCGGACCTAGGTTAAGTCGTGGGTGGGCGGGTGCACCCCTTGAAATAAAAAAAGTTAGTGTAACTTTTAAACAAAAATCTCGATTGCACCCCTTGAAAATTTGAAATCGCACCCCTTGAACTTGACTCTAATGAAGAACATTTGAAACCAAAGAAAAAAAGGTAAAAAAAAATTGTTAATCTGAAGTTGTAGGTGGAGTTGTGAAAGAGATGAATATCAAAAAGAAGAAGATGAAGTATTTTAAACCTATAACTCTTATCTTCAATTAATATATAATATTGCCCCCATCAGTTTGGTGGAGCGGTGGGTAGGCCGTTTGCTCTCCTAGAGGGCGGCGGTTCGATCCCCGTTTCCAGCAGGTGATGAGTGGTCATGGCAATGATGGATTAGAGCCTTGAGTGCGTAATAGCCCGGGTTCGAGTCTTGAGCCGCACACGAGTTTTCTATTACCCAGCGGTTACTCCGGCTTTCGGGTGCGGAGGCCGCAACTGCAGTCAAGTGGCTGCCGGGGGGAAATTTTCTCGTGGAGCGCCTATGGTCAACCTCGGATGCCTCGCCCGGGGGGGACTAGGGACCCGTGCAATGCGGGTGTGATCCTCTCGTCTGTTGGAATCGATCGCCGTTCAAAAAAAAAAAATTAATATATAATATTTTATTTCCTTTCCAAAGCTAAAAGCTAGTACATTTGATTGGTGTACAGACAATATAGGCAAAAAACATCTTACTTATTTAATTTTCAAATAAATAAATATGATAACTCATGAGGTAGATTTTTGCTTCTTTGGCTACTTCTTTATCCATATATCTATTTTTATTATTAGTCTATTTGATTTGTTTTGTGTATATATATCGATTTGGTGAATATCTCTTTAGATTTAAAAAAAAAAACTATTCTTTATTTTTTTTATTGTTCACGCAAAAGATAACACTTTTCTGATTACTTTAAAAAATGCAAGCAGCCTAAATTAGGCTATCTCAATTTAGTTTATTTTTGGTTTTGCTAATTAAATAGTGTATTAAATTTATTGTATATAAAATTTGGTTTAAAGGCATCTCTAAAAGAAATACTGAAAAAAATATTAAACGGATAACAACAGTGTAAGTACAAGTAATTAATTTGATTTTTGAAGATGGTTTGAATTTCAAAGATACCCAGACCCGACGCGGTCCCGAATCAGACCGACCTTTTTATAATACTTAGTGGTAGACAATCGACTACTACGAATTTCCGCACCCCATGAAAAAAATTTCTAGGTCCGCCACTGGGTGACGCATGGCATTAGGGGCGACAACTTGTAGTGCTCACTACTTATGCAATCCTTTAAGACCTAGTATGAACTTTCACAACCTATATGTCCCATTAAGAGTTGTAATGACTCTAATGATCCAATATGACAAATTAAGCCATGAATGTCAAGTTTTAAAGTAGTGGTAATATTTGTAATAAGAAGTAGCTGTGGCAAAAAAAAAAAAAACCAAGCCTGATGGGAATACACGATGCCTGAAAAATCTGAGACGAGTAATTCAGGTATGTGAGTAGGTACGGGGTTGAAAAAAAGACTTATTGGTTACGGGACGAGCATGGATTAGATGATACCTGAAGTGGTTACTCAGAACCATATACCCGTTAACGTTTGCCCAAACGATATACCAAAAAAAAACATATTTTTATTTTTTTTCCTCAGCGATTGTCTAGTAATACTTCATTCAAGTAGCTTATCATTAAGAAGATGTAAATTTCTTTTGATATATGTATTTATAATATTGTTTATATTTTACATGCTATGAAATATATCGACTTGTCTTTTGTGATTTACAAATTCATGAAGCTTATTAAATGTTTCAAACATTTTATGGTTAATTATTTCTATGTAATTTATCATATTTTTTTTAATTTTTTGTAATTGGTAAAAATATCAAATTATTTAAAAGTTAGAAGGAAACCAAAGATAATCCACATGAAAATCACAACATGTATTTTTTTTTTCTAACAAAGAAACGGGTAAACATGATACTTCGTAGTTATGCCTGATACCTGATAGGTAGTTACCGGACAAATAATTGACGGATATTGGGTCAGGCATGAGACATTGTTTTATGACACGGTTTTATAACTAGGTATGAAATTGAGATTGCAAATACCTGTCCCATTATCATCCCAAATAAAAATCGGATGTAAAGACAAATGAGATTAGAGATGAGAGTTTTTACCGAAATACCGGTACCATACCGGTACCGCACCGATGTCGTACCGTACCGATCATAAACAGTACCGGTATCGGTAATAGATTTTTCGAAATTTGGTATCGGTATCGGTATTTTTCGGTAAATACCGGTATTAATACCGAATTTAATAATGACTTTATGTATTTTGCTATTATCTTAAATCCCACTATTAAGTTATATTTTCTTGAACATTGTTTTACAAAAAACCAATATCAAATTTCTTTTGTTTGGTTATTTTTAATCAATTATGATGATTTTTTAGACATGTTGGAATTTGGATGTTAAAAGTCGAACCCATGGATGTTTTACCTTTTGATTTTTTTTTACTACTTAATATGTTTACCTTTTGTTTACATTCCTCTATATCTTACTCTAGTTCAGTTAATAATGGATAGATGGGTTGCACATAAAGTTTATTTAGGTAAAAAAATGGATGAGACCAACGCGGTACTAATGTGGTAAAGTACCGAAATACCGGTACCGTTACCGGTACCGAATATATAAATACGGTACGGTAATCGATATCCACATTTCCTCAATTTCGGTAATGGTATTTACGATATTAGTACCGGTACAGTACCGGTATCATACCTAATTTTAGTGTAATTATGAAATCTTCGCGCGCCCTCAATAGAAATATGATCAAATAGCTAATAAATGGTTCATTTGGCTATTGATTATTTAACGGTTTTTATTTGAACCTCCCTATTACATCATCATCACAAATTTAGCAACTTTAGTGTGAAATTGATATATGATAAAAAAGAACTTGAATGAACAGTAATTTAATATTAAATTAATATGATAAAAAAGAACTTGAATGAACAGTAATTTAATATTAAATTAAAATTAAAATAATATTAAATTAAAATTAAAACTAAAATTAGAATTAGAATTAGAATTAGAATTATTTAAAGTTAGATTGGAATGAATAGTAACATGATTAAGAGATGAGCAAATGGTATTGGGTATAGGTACCGGTCTCAAATTTACCAAAGCGGTGTATTTTTGGTACCGGTTCTGCACAAGTATTCATCGGTTTTTACTCTCAAATACCTGTGCTGTACCAGTACCGACCGGTACCGAACCGTGCCATACTAGGTATATTCGGTACCGGTACCAACTTTTGGGGATTTCGGTAACAGTATTTTCGGTACCGGTTGGTAACGAGCTCATCAAATCCTGTAGCAACGCAGCAATGCAAGTAATTGCACCGTTTAGATTACTTTTCATACACACAGTAAGTAAACTGTGTTTCATTTGAATGAGATTTTATATACACAATAACTTATTTTGCTTTCTTTTTTTGTCTTTTTCTGTAATGAATGAATTGTAGTATGTAAAATTAACTTGGATATTTAGAATATTGATGAGCAAATCGTATCAAATCCTGTAAACGAACCGGTATCGTATCGGTACTAAATTTACTATACCAAATCATTTTCGGTACCAATTTGGTACCCACCTTTTGGCGTTTTCAGAATCGTTACTTTCGGTTCGACACCGGTCTAGCACCATACCTGTATTTATTGATTTTTACCTTCAAATACCATACCATATTATACCGAGCATTTTCAGTGCCGGTACCTAATTTCGATGATTTTCCGGATCGGTACTTTCGTTGCCGCTGTCGTTACCGGTACCGAGCTCATCCATATTTTAACGTCTTAACACCGTAATAACTGAACTGAAAACAACCGAATTTCCAACGTGTAGGACGTGTGGGTCCTATTATTATAATATATTAGGTTATGTAAAATCGTTTTCTTATGACGGAGTGACTATCCTTACCACGTCATTTTATTTATGTTTTGATATTCGGTATCTGTTTGCCGTTGCTGACACGCCTTTTGTAGTCATTAGGTCCCGCCGCAACGCGCGGGTGGAAAATAACTAGTTGTATACTAATAATTGATAAACAGAATGAACAGTATATTTCATTTTATGTTTTTTTTTTATATTTGTCATTTAGTGGATTTTTTTTATATTTGTCATTTAGTGGTTTTTTATATGTGTTATGTGTTTCTTTTGTATATCTTAAATCGTGGTGTATGGTGGGGCGTGAGTTGGGGGCATGGTGCGACACGTGGAGTATGGGGCACCCAAGACCAAAAGCCAATTCCAAAGGGGTATGGTGGGGCGTCGCTGGGGTGGCGTGGAAAAAAATCCAATTTCAAAGGGCTAGTGCTCTTAGCCAACGAGGTTCCGCCATGTCATGTTCGTAGCTCCGCCCAACGCCCGGGCTGAAACCCCCGCCCAAGGGGCCACGCCGAAACCCAAGCCCACCCGGGGTGGTGACGTGGGCGTTTGTACCCAACCCACGCCCCAACCCCGCCCCATACTCCATAGTCTTATGTAACTTGCGTTTGTTTTTTATCGATGTAATTCACGTGTCAGTATTTTTTTGATCATATCAAGATTTTTTTTTCTCTATGGGTTGCTGTAATGAGTGTAGGTGACGTAACAAAACAAACCGATACCGATCAAATTCCCGCTGTGTTGGTATATTTTTTGACATATCATGATTTTTTTCTCTATTGGTTGCTATAACGAGTGTTAGTACCGTCATTAAACGAACTGATACCCATCCACCGCGCAACGCGCGGATTTAATAAAACTAGTTATGGATAAAACTTTAACGTCTAGTCTAGAAAGGGCTAAAATGTAAAACATTGTTGCTATCTTCTTATATATGTAAAATTATCAAATCATATCTCTGACCCAACTAATCCATAAACTTTGGTTAAAACGCCCACCAAATTTTATAGTGTAAGACCACATATGTATCACATAAAAACTGAAACCTCCTGGTGAAAGGTGAACCACAAATCAGATATTTTAAATATGTCAAATTCTAGTACTTAGAATGGAACTAACCTGTGTAGGGGATGGACGTGGCCATTTTTGGACCATTTCATCTAATCTTATACATGCAACCCAACATAAAAAAAGGTATCAATAAACATGGGTGCAACAACGTTAGTCAAAAGGGCATACGTGGATCAATTAGGTCTTCACTTCAATTCGTAAGCATGAAGCTTTGATGGTGACATGGAGTTCAGTATCTTATCCAATCCCGGGTTAGGGTGGTGTAACATCGATTATTATTATGACAAACCACCATACGTGGACCAACTAGATCTTGATGCACGTGGAAAAATTCCTTGAAAAAGAACATCATTATTTGTTACTCTATTAAAATCTTTAACGATACCTGAATAAAGTTAAAAGATTTCGTTTTATGACCGATGCGATCTTTAGATGCCAGATGTAAGGCAAAACTAAAGTAACACCTAACCTTTGCAAATTAAAAAAGAAAGTGGCATCTATCATTGATGGGTACAGTTGTGTTGGCCAAACACCAACACATTTTTAGAATTTTATATATTTTATATCTAATAACCAATAATATGCGATAAGCAAGTATATATAGTGCACCATAGAGGATAAGCTTACCATAGCAATATAGCAAATAAAGCTTTTCTATACCCATGGCTTCTACTTCGAAATTAAGCATCAAATTGCAAACTAAATCCATTAGCTTACCTTGCAGATCACATCCGATCAGTTTCGAGTTTGAAGAACTGTTCAACAAGATCAAAACAACGGCAGCAGAAGCTGCATCTGCGGACGCAATCTGCAGTGGGTTATCCCAGCTGTCAAGATTGTACAAATGCATGGATGATCTCCTAACTTCATCAACCACCCAGGTTTTGATGTCTCGTGAACAAAACAAGAATTGGGTCGATGAGTTAGTAGACGAATCGGTGAGATTCTTGGATATTTGTGGAAGCATAAGTGATATGTTGTCAGAAATCAAAGGGCATAATAGAGAACTTCTTTCTGCTTTACGGAGGAGAAAGGGGGAGATGAGCTTTGAAAACTGCATGGAGAAATACAATTGCTTCAGAAAGAAAATGAAAAAAGATGTTAAAATGTTGATTGGAAGTTTGAAGCAAGTTGATAACATGATCAACGGTGGTGGTGGTGGTTCAGTGGTGGTTGATTCAGATAACCACCAGCTCATGGCAGTGATCAGGGCAGTAATAGGAGTTTCCGAAGTGACCATTTTGGTTTTGGAGTCTTTGTTGATGTTCTTCTGTGTACCAGTTTCCAAAACAAACAGATGGTCACTTGTGGTGTCAAAGTTCTTGCACAAAGGGATTGTGGCATGTGAAGATCTACAAGAAAATGGGATCTGGAATGAATTCGAAAGAATCGATGCTGCGTTGACAAGATTATGTAAATACGGAGATTCGAGTGAAATGAGGAATGTGCAGATTGCTCAGTGTAGGTTGGATAGATTCGGAGCTCAGATTGAAAGCATGGAGGGTGGATTAGATAGCATTTTTAGGTGCTTGGTTCGGACCAGAGTTTCACTTCTTAATATCATATCCCAGTAACAATCAAGTCATCTGTTTATAAGTTGCTTATTGGTCTTGCATAAGCATCAAAACTTTAGCTGATGTGCTTTTGCTTTGGACACTTTTCTCAAAAACAAATGTACAATGTCGAACAAAATTGGTTGTATGCAAGTATAGATGTATAGAAGTTCAGATCGGTTTTGATAGATCCTTAGTGTGATCCTATTTAAGCTTATTTAAAGCTTGTTTTAAACGAGTTCTAGGCTTCCAATTGTAAAGAAAATCTCACTCAATTTATTGTGATTAGAAATAAGTGAACCAGTTCCAACAATTCTTAAGTGATAATCTTTCATATTGAAGACCCAATAGAACTCCATAGATTACAATTGCCAATGCCTATAGAGGCACCAATTAAATTGATGATGAGGTGATCCAAGAGTTACGGGACTCTTATTTGGATCAGTTGGACAAGGGGAAACGGGGCAGAAAATGCCCCAACTTTAAATGAACATAGCTTTGGTTAGGTTGGAGTTATAGGACTCTTGACGAGTGGGCGAAAGATCTCGACGAGCTAGATCATTTGCAAACAGCTGAACATTGGTTGCCAATGTGACTGTTAAAGCACCGGATCGATGACGAACATCAAACATTGCACTTGATTCAAGACATGAAGAACAAGAACAGGGTAGATGAAGAAGAAGATGCAAGACAAACTCATTCATTTCAATACAATCATCACAGATTACATACCAAACGAGTATACATCATCTTCTACAAGCTGGTTTAGATCACAAAGATCTAAACCCTAGCTTTCTCTCACTAACACATAGTCTCTCTCTCTAGAATTCACACCAGGAGAATAAGTTGGGAGAGGAGCACAAAGCTTCAAGAGTTTATCTTGGTTCGTCTTTGCCCTAATCCTATACAACACATATATATAGACTAGGGACAAAAACTCAGACAAAAACCAAACCCCTGACCAAAGTTCTAGACCAAAACTTGGACAAATTGTCCAAGGATAAACCTTGGAGTAAGTTCCAAGATATGTACAATAAAGACCCTAACAATTGGAAGGCATGCACTTTTCACCCAAGGTGCATTAACAAACTCCCCCTTGATCAGTGCATGGTCTTCATGTAGTCTAGAATTCTTCATTATTGTTGACTTTAACTTGGACTTCTGCTTTGGTTGACCAGAACTGATAAGCGACAGTTACCCGGCAGGAACTGCACTTACAGTCTCCCCCTTAACTGTTGCATCAGTTCTGTGTGGCATCGATAATCTTCAATCACCGGATACTGCACTTAGAGACTCTCCCTTGACTGATGATATCATGCCTGCTTTCAACTTTAGTTGAGACTTGATCTTTTAGGTAGAGCACAGCGATCTTTAACCCTTCTAATTAAAGACTTGCTGACGATCACTTAAGGCCGCTTTGAGAAACCCGAAGAATCCAACATCGAACACTGTAGATCCTCCCCCTCAAACTACTCCCGAATCAAGTTAACGCGAAACAACCTACAACCACATGTAGGAATATCGCTCGATACATTAATCTTCAAACCTAACCAGTAGAAGAACGAAGCGTCGGATTTCCAATGCATAACATCAAAAACTTCAAATTTCGCAAAGACATGAAGCTCAGTTCGATAAGTTAATAGCAAACTGAACTTTGTAAAAGTACATCCACCATCTTAATCAAAAGTCTTCAACCCTTCATGTATGATCTCATCTCGTCACGAATCTTCATGAATCAATCTCCTATCTTCACGAATCCCCTGAATCCCCGATGGCTTTCATCTCCGACCTTCCCCTCAAATCAAGAAGCCCCACATTATTTCGAGACCAGAACTAATCTTCTCTACTCTAAATAGCAACTTAATAAGGCTCAATCTTCAACTAGTCATCAACCGAGAATTCAGCTTCATCATGTCAACACTTGATTAATAACATAAACACACGTGACAAAAACTCCATCACACACGAGCTATTTCACACACAAGCTTTATATTTACGAAGAAAATAGAAAATTTTTACTCCCCCTTTTTCTTTGTAAACTGTCAGCGTCCAAGCAAGCCCACTGTTGTTGCAGCCACTAACCAGCTAAGGTATGTAATGTAAGATTCAGTTTCCTGAGTACCAAACCCGGGTTGCAGAAGGTCCCCATTCTACCATGGCCATGGCAACACATCCAATTAGCACTATGTCAGCAAGAGGAACAAGACATGAACACACCACAAAATTTCTTCCCATTTTTCTAGCAACATATCCATTGAACCAGTCTGTTTCCCAGACACAACAAGCCCAATAAATACAGGAGGATGCATATCTTGCATGATCATCCATCTAAGAACTGGACCAGAAACCGATCTTAAAGTTTCACAAAGAAACTCGGATGGTTTGAGCTCAAGGAAACTCGGATGAGGGAATCTCAAAGCTAAAACTCAGAACAGTGAAAGCTCAAAATAAACACACAAAGTTCAAGACTCGAAACATTTGAGAGATTCAAGAATAACTCGGAACATCACTCACACAGTTCAAAACTCGGACATTGCACACAGTTCAAAACTCGAAACACTGAACCGACAAGTAAAAAAATCGGAACCTACAACTGTAAAACTCGGACCTGCTGAACAATCCTTAAAAACTCGGAAGAAACAGAAGATTCAATGAAACTCGGACACAGCAAAACTCACTGAACAGTTAATGTCTGAGTTTCAAAACTCGGAACTCCTTGATCAGAACTCGGACACTCTGTTTCAAAACTCGGAGACTTTTGGTAAAAACTCGAACTGATTTTAGAAAAGTCGGACACTACTGTAAAAACTCGGAACTTCTTGATACTCGGAACTAAAAATAAAACTCTGAACAGTAAAGACCTAAAACTCGGAACACACTATCTTGATAGAGAACATATACTAAAACTGGGACCCTCGTACAAAACTCGGAAGATCCAGAAACTCGGAGATACAGAAACTCGGACATACAGTTATCTTGCTCGTAAAAACAGTCTCGGCTGTTTTAAAAACAACTCGATTGTTTTAAAACTCGGAACAAATATAAGAAACTTAAACTCGGACCCACAAAGTTTGAGGGTGTAAAGGAAAACTCGGACTTGGAGACAGGATTAAAACTCAGAACATTAATAACGATTAAGAAAACTCGGAGCGCTAAACTCAGACATTTAAATGAAAACTCAGACAAGCTGAAGCTCAGAAGAAACAAGTCTCCGGACAATCTCCCTAGTGTGACTTCACACTAGTTCACCAAAAACCCCGGAAACACAAACACAGAGTTTTAAAACTCAGACAAGTTTAACACTAAGAAAAACTCGGACAGAGCAATTTTTGGATCAAACCTCATATCTGCAACAACTTGGAGAACAAAACAACCACGAACAGCTTCATTTTGTTCAACTTTTCTGCAAAATCTTCAAGTCTTCAAGATGTTTGGCGGAAACAAACATCAAATCAAGAGCAATGGTGATTCAGAAGGCGGTTAGACCATTCTGAATCGGTAACCATGCTCTGATACCACTGTTAATGCACCGGATCGATGACGAACATCAAACATTGCACTTGATTCAAGACATGAAGAACAAGAACAAGGTAGATGAAGAAGAAGATGCAAGACAAACTCATTCATTTCAATACAATCATCACAGATTACATACCAAACGAGTATACATCATCTTCTACAAGCTGGTTTAGATCACAAAGATCTAAACCCTAGCTTTCTCTCACTAACACATAGTCTCTCTCTCTAGAATTCACACCAGGAGAATAAGTTGGGAGAGGAGCACAAAGCTTCAACAGTTTATCTTGGTTCGTCTTTGCCCTAATCCTATACAACACATATATATATAGACTAGGGACAAAAACTCAGACAAAAACCAAACCCCTGACCAAAGTTCTAGACCAAAACTTGGACAAATTGTCCAAGGATAAACCTTGGACTAAGTTCCAAGATATGTACAATAAAGACCCTAACAATGGGAAGGCATGCACTTTTCACCCAAGGTGCATTAACAAACTCCCCCTTGATCAGTGCATGGTCTTCATGTAGTCTAGAATTCTTCATTATTGTTGACTTTAACTTGGACTTCTGCTTTGGTTGACCAGAACTGATAAGCGACAGTTACCCGGCAGGAACTGCACTTATAGTGACCCCGAAATCCTTGATTAAAAGCTCTGATTTGGTCTGATGACGTGGGTACTCGGAGATCCCAGTCAGCAAAGTCAAAGTCAACGGCAATCATAAAAATAAAATAAACAGCGTTAAGAACAAGCAAGAAGCTGGAAATCAGAAGCTGAAAGCTCCTGACCAGGAGGAGCTGATACACCCACAGCTAATGACAGGAAGGTAAAGTTATTGTATAACCTTGAGACTTGAATTGAATGAGTCAAAGTGAAAAGACAAACCCCTATAAAGCATAAAGGTGTCCTCGAGACACACAAAACCTGAAACATACCCAAAGAGGCAAGGCTAACCCTGCAAGCAACATCAGCAAATGATAAGCTTACCAGGACTAGAAGGTATACAACTGGCATGAGGCTCCTTGGGCAGAACAGTCTGCCTATAAAAGGAGAGTCTGGTTCCAGCCAAAGGTTAAGTTATTCTCTCACTCTCTCACTCTAAAACTCTTATCCTTTCTCTTGCTAAGACTCTTAAGAACATTCTACTGATTCTCACGTCGGAGTCCAAACGCAGGAGGCCACCTCTCGCGTTAAGGCTAACGGTGTTCTTTGGTTGCAGGTTCCGATCAAGAAGCTATCTTTTGGATTTGATCCTGGTCCTTCCCCCAGTCATACTCTTGTTGTTTTAACATTGTTGTTATTCCTCAAATTCATCAATCTTTGATACTTCAATTTTAGCCTAAATCACGTAAATCCTTATTTGAATCCATTACATGTTTGTTTTAGTATTTAATGTCAGTAATTGCAATCAACTTGTAATTCCGACAATTTGACTGCTAAATTTAGAAAAATCCATATAAAAGGGACCTATTCGCCACAACAACCTACACATCTTGAGGTATCAAGAGTCTGTTTTGGGTACCCGAGGTATTTTGGGATGCCATAAAAAACCACATGTAGGAGTTGATATCGATGTCAAGCTTGGGAAGAAGGCAAGGGGTTTCATCTTCCATGCATTGTTGGAGGATATACTATTGCAAATAGTTGGGGGGGGGGGGCACTGATGCAAGAATGGAGGATATATTGTTTCAAGTTTTTATTATATACCAGACTTATGCAACAATATCTTAAGTCTTGGTTAGTTAATTGAAGTTGGTTATATGAACGAGGAGGCTCGTTATTATTAAAGGTTGGAAGATCACATAACAGACTCTACAAGTTCAAGCTTCAAGTTGTTCATCCAGTATGTTTACTTTGTAAATTACATGAGACAACATGGCTCTGGCATGCCCATCTCGGTCACATGAACTTTGGGTCTTTGAATAACATGGAGGATGGAATTCCCATGATTACTCACATCTTTTAAATTTGTGAGGCTTGTATGGCGGGTACACATAAGAGGTCACATTTTCCTTCACAATCCTAATATCGATCCGTTATGCTTCTTTAGTTGATCCATGCAAACATTTGTGGGCCGATAACCCCAACTAATTTGGTAGGTAACAAGTATTTCTTGCTCTTGGTTTATGATTACAATAGGTTTATGTAGATAGGGGAAGGTTCATTTGAGAAGAAATTTAATATGAGAAGAAAAAGAAGAAATGACATAATGGTAAAACATCAAATAGTTTATAACTCCTCTCATTAATTATGTTATCTCTCATTAATAAAACAAAAATTTTTTATCCTACACATTTCAAATTTAACCTATATATATATCTTACACTTACCGGAATTTACCCTACACACATCAAAATTTATCCTACACATTTCAAATTTTATCTTACACATACTAAAATTTATCCTACACATGCCGAAAATTGTCCTTCACCATAAATTATTTTATTTTGAAAGAGTATATTTAAAAGTGAGTTACAAGTTTAATTAGTTAGCTAATTAATTACAATTATAAATTTACCTATATGCCCTTTTCAATAACATTAAATACACATATTAAATGAAGTAAATGGAACATTTCTATTGGTTTAAGACTTATTCTTTTTATTCTTACATAATATTTCTTCTCATTTGAACCCTCCACTATGTAGATATACATGCTAAAGACCAAGGATCAGGACATGTTACATCCAAGAAAGTTGTTGATACATATTGTGTGGATACGGCTAGGCACGGTTCGACTCGGCTACGAAGTGAAGGTCGTAGTCAATACATCCTCATGTCTTGACTCGGTAAATGATTTACTTTGTAAACATTTGTGTAAATGCAACTGCGTGTGTGCAGTTTGCATTTAGTATAGCTGTTGTTTTATATGTTTGTTACTTGGACCTTTGAAGAAGCCCAAGTGACAAAGCCAAGGCCCAATACATATGACGAAATCCCTTATGCCTAAACACTTGTGATGAAAACAGTAGGGACGAAAATACCTTGTGATGAAATCCCTTTTATGATGAAATCCCTTTTATGGTGAAATCCCATATGGGACGAAATCAGAAATGATTTCGTCCAGATCCTTGATTTCGTCCATGTGTTTTTGTGGGCCACTGGTTTTCGTCACTGTGTTACTATATATACACTCACAACAGACAGAGCACATAACGAAGTCTGAATAGATTTCTTTGAGCGAACACACTGTAAACACACACACACTGAGAGTTTATGAGAGCATCTTGTAAACATTGATTTGTAACCGTTTCATATGCATTAATACAATGGAGTGTTAATCGTTGAATCTTTGTGTCTTACGTGTTCGTAACTTGGTTTAACTTACCCGTTTGGATTCCGCACTCTCGGGTTTGTCGGAAAACAGGGAATAGAGGTTACTCGATCCTCCGGGTGGACCTACAATTGGTATCAGAGCAAGATTGGTCATTCAAGGTTTTCATCAGATTGAAGGTATAGACTACAACGAAGTGTATGCACCTGTTGCACGTCTGGAAGCAATTCGGATCTTTCTGGCTTATGCCTCAATCAAAGGATTCAAAGTTTACCAGATGGACGTCAAAAGTGCATTCTTACATGGTCTAGTGGAAGAAGAGGTGTATGTTGAACAGCCTCCAGGTTTTGAAGATCCTGTCCATCTCGATCGGGTTTGGTTGCTGAACAAAGCTCTCTATGGTCTACATCAAGCACCGCGAGCTTGGTACGCCACCTTATCTAATTATCTGCTGGAGAATGGATTTCGCAGAGGTCTTATCGATTGCACTCTCTTCATAAAAGAACAAGATGAAGATCTTCTACTGGTTCAGGTATATGTGGATGATATTATATTTGGTTCTACTAACAATGTTATGTGTAGGGATTTCGAGCGTGTAACGCAGGATAAATTCGAGATGAGCGCTATGGGAGATATGACTTTCTTTCTGGGCTTGCAAGTGCAACAAACGAAGTCTGGGATTTTCATCCATCAGACTAAGTATGTTCAAGACATCTTGAGCCGATTCCAGATGTCTGGCACATCGCCCATTGGTACCCCACTAAAACAAATCACGGAATCAATCCAGACTTGAAGGGTGAAGTTGTTAGCTCTTCATATTATCGCGCGATGATTGGAATCCTTATGTACCTCACAGCATCAAGACCAGATATAATGTATCCAACATGCTTGCTAGCCAGATATCAAGTGAACCCGAAGGCCTCACATCTTGCAGCTGTAAAAAGGATTTTTCGTTATTTGAAGGGTTGCCCAAACACCGGTCTATGGTACCCTAAGGATGATAACTTTGATTTAGTCGCTTTCAGTGATTCTGATTTTGGCGGATGCAAAATCGATGGCAAATCCACAACGGTTGGATGCCAGTTTTTAGGAACTCGCCTCGTAACATGGCAGTGCAAGAAGCAGACTTGTGTCGCCACATCAACTTGTGAAGCTGAATACATTGCTGCCTCAAGTTGTTGCTCCCAAGTCTTGTGGATACAACAGCAAATGCGCGATTACGATTTTGAATTCCTAACTACTCCTATTTTAGTCGATAATTCTGCTGCTTTATCTATCACTAGAAATCCTGTGCAGCATTCAAAGACCAAACACATCGAAATTAAGTATCACTTCATACGTGTTGCTTTGATAAAAGGCTAATCGATGTTGTTAAAGTCCACACTGATGACCAACGTGCCGACCTTTTTACCAAAGCATTTGATAAATCAAGATTTGACTTTTTATTATTAGTAAACGACATTAAGGTCAAGCAAGAGTAATCGACATCGGAAAATCGTTTTTGTAAATATCTTTGTGTTTTTAAAATTATTGTAAGTTTGTTGATTTTAGGGGGAGTAATTCCAAATTTGAAAAATTCAAAAACATTGAAAAAATTCAAAACTAAAAAACAATAGAAAAACAAAAATGAGTTTCCTAGCGAGCAAAAGAGAAAATGATAGTACATCAGTGGTCTGTCTAAACCTCTTTTAACTGAAATGCAAAATGAAAAATGTTAAGAAGCTCTATATAAGATGTATCGGTAGGCTCACAATCATCTTAAAGTGTGCAGGGTGATATAAACTTAAATCGACTGAAGATCAGGTGGGAACCATTCATTGGCATATGGTCTTAGTACCGAAATTTCGTTTGAGAGATTGCCGAGGTTCTGAGATATGTGGTCTTTATGCTGTTTATCATCTGGGTATCATGGTTGTTTCTTTTACTGAAACAAACGGAGACGAAGTCTAGATCTTCCATGATATCATACATACGTGTACATACTTCATACAACCTCAATAAGTGATCAACAATCACATGTCCACAAAACAAGTGATAATATATCACATTTATCCGGGAGTCAAGTTCGTCTCTTTGCTGTATGAAAGTACTGATATGTTCACGGACTTGCTCCTGTGCCCTCATGCATCTGAAAATCAAGTTCCTCATCAATAAGTGATTCTATCACATAGGGCTTGTTTTCAATCAAAATAAGTGAGTTTCTCACATTTTTTATACGGCAAAACAGATGATAAATGGTATACTCACCAGTAAGATGAACTCTCGTGCATACCTTGATACGGGAATGTGTCGTGATGTGGATGAACACCGGTCGGTAAGTATAAATCATACCTTAACGTATCCCCTCGCCATGATTACATATGATAAGTTGAGCTTATGTGGGTAACAATACCGATAATCGTTATAGGATGTTTATCAACATGTTAACAATAAGAACAACAAGAGCGTTTTGGCATGGCCGTACACTGATATCATTCTCTTACCCTCGAAACTTGCAAAAAGAATGTTTGTATATAGTTACTTTTCTTAGTTTCTGCAACTCTGTATATATTTATTTACTGCTTTCAGTCTTTATGTTTGAAATATTCAAAATGCCAAAAAGATTTTAGGTGTATTTTAATATACACTTTATAAAAGTCAAAAAGATTTTATTTCTGCTTTAGTTTTGATTAACCGATGTTGTAACTCAAGTCTTCGTTGCCTGAAATCTGAATGAAAACCAAAACGACTGAATCTTCATAAACGGTCAGAGTTTGCAAGTTTTGAAAGTTAATAATCAAAATTGAAAAATCTGTTAACTTTTCAAACAAACTGTTGGACGGTAGTTGAATGAGAATTGGTCTCATATGTGTCATTTGTTTATGTTAACTATATTCCAAGCAGTTGTTCTCATTACGCGTTTAGCTTTCTTGCGTGTGCAGATGCTGAAGGCGAGGAGAACATGTTCGATGACAAGTTTCGGAATGAAGACACGACGTGAAGGCACTCAAATGATAAGGATGATCGAGTTGCCGCTGATCAATCATCAACACCACAAGGATCACAAGTTTTGAAAATCAAAAGATTCACAAGCATAATCAAAGGGGGAGTTTATTGATACACTTCCTAGATAAAAGCAGGAGTTTGTTAATACACTTTCTACTGTGTGACACGTGAAGACTTTGAAGATCCTTTCCGATAATGAAGAACCATCAAGAGATGGAGAACGAGATGACGAACCTCGCGAGCAGCATCCAAGGGGGAGTTTGTTGATACATATTGTGTGGATACGGCTCGGCACGGTTCGACTCGGCTACAAAGTGAAGGCCGTAGTCAAGACATCCTCCTGTCTTGACTCGGTAAGCGATTTACTTTGTAAACATTTGTGTAAATGCTACTGCGTGTGTGCAGTTTGCATTTAGTATAGCTGTTATTTTATATGTTTGTTACTTGGACCTTTGAAGAAGCCCAAGTGACAAAGCCAAGGCCCAATACATATGACGAAATCCCTTAGGCCCAAACACATGTGATGAAAACAGTAGGGACGAAAACACCTTGTGATGAATCCCTTTTATGATGAAATCCCTTTTTTGGTGAAATCCCCATATGGGACGAAATCAGAAATGATTTCGTCCAGATCCTTGATTTCGTCCATGTGTTTTCGTGGGCCACTGGTTTTCGTCACTGTGTTACTATATATACACTCACAACAGATAGAGCACATAACGAAGTCTGAATAGATTTCTTTGAGCGAACACACTGTAACACACACACACTGAGAGTTTATGAGAACATCTTGTAAACATTGATTTGTAACCGTTTCATACGCATTAATACAATGGAGTGTTAATCGTTGAATCTTTGTGTCTTACGTGTTCGTAACTTGGTTTAACTTACCCGTTTGGATTCCGCACTCTCGGGTTTGTCGGAAAACAGGGAATAGAGGTTACTCGATCCTCCGGGTGGACCTACAAAAGTCAAGGAGTTGGTGGAACAAGAAAGTGCGATGAAAGTTAAAGCACTTTATCGGTTACTCATGAAACTATAGATCACGAGATTAGTTCATCTCTAGTGATCCGTTCAATTATATGATGAAGTTAGGAAAAACATGTATTTGATTGCACTTTATACCTCTTAGTAGAATGGGGTTACAGAATGAATAAATTGTATGATTCTGGGACTACAAGATGAATTCTGAAAAGTATGCAGGTTCAGGGACACATGTAGGGTGAAGGGGTTCATCATGTTATGTACTTGCTTAACTAGTGTCTACAATGGCATTGGATAAAAAAAATACCATACAAAGCTTGGAAGGGACATAACCCAAATGTGGAGCATAAAAAGATATTCAGATGTCTAGCTCATCTGATGGTCCTATCGGTTAAGCTCATGAAACTAGATGATATGAGTGAAGAAATGGTGTATTTGGGTGTTAAACCGGGCTCTTTAGCCTATTGATGTTATAATCCTCACAAGAAGGTGATTGTGGTACGAAACTTGAAGCAACACCTTGGGGCCAATGAATCGATCTCTGAACGGAATCGGGTTGAGCGCGAATGGTTGAATAATCCATCCATGGGACGTATTCTTGATAGTCTCGACCTGCCTCGAGGTCTTGTTGATGACACTCCTGAACATGGAGGATGTGGCCATTATATACCGCCATTTTTTGTGTGGTTCCCAAAGCCATCCACCTGCTGTTATCCAAATTATTCCTTTCAACCCAAAGCCCATCTTATTCATTTTCCCATGTTGTATGTGATTCTTGCGCCAACCTATGCGCCTCTTGCTCATTCCAATATGCATGTTAGGCAGCCTAGTGTGCCTCTTGTTGAGCTCTCCATTCTTTCTCACTATCCAATCTCTCTTCTTCTCTTTCGCGGGCTACCCTAAGCACCACAACACATTGTTATAGATGTCTCTATGACCCAAATTATATGAATCCCAACCCGGCCAACGTTTATTAATTACCATCAGGGCTACGTCATTTGACACCTCCCTATGTCGACGTGTTGTACATAACCAAGACCTCCTCTCAGTCGAAGGCTCTTCCTCCCCACCTTCCATCTCCTTATCTTCAGTCTCAGGTGGTGCATCCGGCTCTCTAACGGTGAAAGATTCCCCCGTTTCACTATCAGTCACAACTTATTTATATCCCACCTGCTCACAATAGATTTTTGAATCCCTCATCTTGGTGAAATCAAAATCTTCTGAGGGCTTGTTGATCCAAAGTAAGTTCAGAGGGAGACGATGTTGATGGAAAATCATAGCACTAATCAAATGAGCATATGGAATCCCCCCTTTTAAACAACTCTCGTGACTCCCAGATGTTCATCATAACAATGTGTCTCGATGAAAGCTTTCTGCTTCCTTAGAGAAAGGAGTGGAGTTTCCGGCAATCCCACCTTCGGACCTTTTCACGGTCCCCTAACTAACCATCACGTTCTCCAAAGTGATGTTTTGGAAAATGTTCCCCTCAAGTGACAAGTGTTTCCTCTCGAGATCCCTTCCTTGTGGATTTGGAACTGTTAGCTCCACCAAATTCAATGGATCGACCCCTAGCACATTTTTCGACCAGGAATGCTCAAAGTTGTAATAGTAGTATGAGTTCATGCCCAAGGAATTGAATTTAGCAATTTGGTTAATCGTCTTGAAAGATATCACCATCGAACTACCACAGATTTCAACAGTCAACTTCCAATCAATTCTATAAACATAACCAGTTTACTCCAAAACATAATCAAAGTCAAATAGTCAAGATATTTGTCAAACATGCATCAAAAGATCATCCAAACCTAAGTAGTTTTAATGATTTAGCTACTCATCATATTAAAAAAAAACTCAAAATCAGTAATCAAAGCAAAGACAAACATGGTTCCAAGGTTTAAACTACGAGAAATAATCTGAAATACACACCTGAGATGCTCCTACCTTCAATACTTTGATCGCAGGCCTTATGATCTTCTAGAAAAGCACCAAAATCATCCTTAACAACCTCCTTACTAGTCTAACTACGAAAACAATAGCTTTTCATCATCTATTTTTTGTGCTTTTGGCCGCCATGTTGCTTAAATGCTGAACCCTTTGGCTTTTCACCCATCTGGGCCGATTTGGGTTGCTTACGGCCCGTAATGCTCTTAGGGTTATGGCCCATAATGAGCCCAAGGCCCAATAATGACACTGAGAACACGCTGAAAGGTTTCCGATGCTTAAGACCCGTAAAAACTTTGAGGGTTACAGGTAAAAGTTAAGATTTAGGGCCTACAAACCTAATTTTTGGATTCTCCTTGTCGAGCTACCCTAAATTCATATATTTTACTCCCCGCAACTCATTCCCTGGCTCAAGATATAAACCTCATATTTGGATTCTCCTCGTTGAGCTACCCTAAGTTTAGACTCCTTTCTGCCTCACTGTTTTGCTTAGTTTTTTCTCGTGTTGTTTCTACTCGATTTCTACTCCTTTTGCACACGAACACCCGCAAAACATCAATTAACTTTGTACAAGCTAGAAATGACCAAAAACGACTCGAAAACTATCAAGACAAATACAATATACAAGGGAAATGTTGGACCTATAAAAAACAGATAATGTTGGAAAGCCAAAATGTCACACCCCCAAAATACCACGTGCGTAAACCCCCGCGAGGCGTGTGACGTACCAGGATCCAAGCCACCAATCACATTGAACTCATAAATATAATTAAATAAAACTTTCATTCATTAACATAAAGTGTTACAAACGTTACATATCATTCATTGTATACAGCGGAAGCATAACTCATTCGTTAAGTGTTTCGTAAACCATGAGTACCTAAACCATTAAGCTTGTATTGAGATTCCATGTATCTGGACCCATGACCACTCCAGCCTCCCAGACAGCAAGTTCCAAATGATATAAGCCTATAGACCTGCAAGCATGCAGACAAGTGTGTCAGACGATGCTGGTGAGTTCAAAGTTTGTTAACGTCATTAGATACCAGTTACTAGTTTAAAACGTTTCACAGATTCATTGTTGTTAATCACACGCTTACCGCAGATGGCTCCAGATTATTTGCCCTAAACCCCATTGCCTCTATCAAAGCAATGGTCAAGATGGGGGTCATTAGTTCACTCCCGACCTCCTCGGTGCGGTGTGAGGGTGCCAAACCAAAGTAGCGCTACTAACTAATACCTCGTTGCCCTACAAGCAACAATTGGTAGGAGGGACTTGAGTGATAGATATTGACGTGTATTAACCAACAACCCAGGTTTAACATTCCAGTCAAACCCAATTACCCAACATTCCCTTCCCGGAACGTTTACCAGATGTCCCCAACCCGGGACGCATGCTTGGAAAAAGAGCAGTGAACTCACCTTGGTTTGCTCGGTAAGATAAGTTACGTGTTTACAGTTGGTCGACCACATCCTAATATGATTACCAGTAACTGTCAGTTTCGTAACACTTAATCACAATTTCCTTATATAGATTACACATGTAGCACACAAGTATTACATACACCATCAATCCAGTGGTGTACCAGAAACACATAACAATGACTAGTCGTAACCATTACTCATGTACACTAGTTATTCATTGTCATTACATAACTGGTACTCAAGTTGTATACACCTTTACATCACCGATTCATATTTCACATGAACTCATTAACCGTTGCGAACAGATATTGTATGGCCAACATATCACAGATCAATTTTCAATACATGCAAACTATTAATGGTCAAAGGTTATTGATAATGATGATCACATGCAAACTTGAAATACTAAACCACTGTTCTGACAACATTATAATAATATGCACATGTTTTGATTTGTTTCAGACTACAAACACACCCACACATGGGCCGCCATTAACTACATATATATTCATATATATATATATGTCGGTTCATGGAACAGAAAACACATTGCATCACGTAATAAATTACATGCAGTCTAGTCACGCAGGTTCACATACACATGGAGGGTTAACATTTTATTCACATGCAACAATAATGACCTCTCACATGAGCCTGACACTTGATGTCATGATTTGTCATGATAAAGGAACAAATCACAGTCAAATGAAATCTGATAATTCTTATATGGCCGACAACTATATTCAAAATATCATCTTAGTGGGCTTCTTGATGTATACAAGTATTGGGCCGAGAGAAAAAGTTATTAAAAGCTATTAACCAATTTGACTTAAATTAAATGTCCAACAAGTCTATGGACTATCCTTTGGGCGGCGAAACTTCAACCGGCGAAACAATGAGATGTTTCGTCATCATGACATGTGATGAAACACTAAAGTGTTTCGTCGATACAAGGGGTGAAGAAACATATTCTTTCATCGCGACTGGAGGTGACGAAACATCCAGAAGATTCGTCAAGATCTATTAACAACTGTTAGCACGTTTCCAGCGATGGTTAACGGATCATCATCATCAGTTTCTTACAAGTTCTACAAACCCTAGTTATTGATCAATCATCGACTAATAAACTTGCAATCTTAATATCGAAATATAATACCACTGATTTCACAAGTCTTGATTACACAGTTTCCAATCCAACTAATAACATGTCATTCACAACAAATCAGATTATCGGTTTCATGGCAATCAACGTATTTTGACCATCATTCATTCATCAATAAAATACAATACAAAAACTACGTATAAGCAAACATCAACCGCAAGATTCCCTGAACACTAGTAACAACCTAATCATGCATTCCTCTAACCGCACAATATCATAACCCCTAATATAATCATCGATCAAATAAGGTGATGAAAGACTATGCTCTTATCAGTTTGATTAACAGGATTACATACAACCAACCCTAATCTACACGAGCATCACATATACACATACACATCTGTTAATCGAGTTCATGCATAAACAAAACAAACAATTTAGAATCTCAACAGATGTGAACTACTAACCAGAGGAGCTTGACTAGGGAAGATGATGTTTGGATGAGATCTGCTGCCGTCACTGGTTTAGGGGAACATAGGGTTTTCTATCGGTTATGGATTGAAACACATATATTACGTATACATAGAGAAAGTTGTGCCAAGTTTAATTGAAATGGGAGATTGGGCCGAGGAGGAGAACTGGGCTGAAGCCCTTATGGCAAAACTAACCCTCGACGAAAGACCAAACCTTTCATCGCACTAGTCTTGGCGAAAGACTTTAACTTTCGCCGAGTATTGTGACATGGAAATAATCAAATATAACACATAAGTTTAACATGGAAATACTCGATAAGTAACTTTAATTAAATTATTCTAAACACTACACAATTCATAATCAAATATAACACATAAGACAATATACATTCAGTTGAACAAGATGGTGACAAGATGGTGAAGTTAGTGGTATGTAAAAGGGAAGGACCTTGAAATCTCAGGTTGTCACACAAAACATTCAAAACATTTGATTTCAGTTCAATAAACAAACAGCCTGATACAAAGACTCCTCCTAAAGATAGCGAATCTTGAACACCTAATCAGAACATTTGTTCAAGAACAAAGCAAACATCACATCAAGACTTAGAACTGATGTTCAAGAAGAAACACCATATGTTGAAAGCTAAATACTGTTGAAGACCAAAGCACTGATGAAGTCAAAGGTCTGTTTAAGAAGACCAAACATTTGTATGGCCAAATAGATGTTTGGACAACTTCAACAGAGGATAGCTCCAACAGTGGTTTCCCAATGTAACAATATTTATCTTGCAACAATGTTTAGACTAGTTTAAAAAAATGATAAGATTTGCATAGATGTTTGTAACATCTGTGGAATCTTTTCTATTAGGATTGTAAGATGTCACTATCAGGGTGACATCAGCATATCACGAACAAAGGTTTTGTACTCTGTATAAATAGATCTCATTTGTTTGAGATCTAGTATCACTTCATTCCTTTTGTGCGAACCAATTGTAAGTGATCGGCTGAGGGGAGTTTATGTAAAATCAATTGTGCTGTAATTGTAACCATTTGAGTTCAATATAAAACAGTCTTTGATAAATGGATTCCCAGCTTGTGTTCTATCTTACTTGCATTTACAGTTTATAACTTGTTTATGTAATTGTTTGCTTATTTAACAAGTTACAAAGAAACTCAGATCCTCACAGGAAAAATTGTAGGTCCCTAGAGGAGGATCTAGTAACCTTCTCCTTGTTACTGAACACACCCGCAAGTGTGGAATCCAAGCGGGTATGCAACCAAGACAAAGAACACAAACACAAGAACAAGATTCAACGATTAAAGCTCAAAGTGTATTCAACCAAATGAGTTTGTTTACAGAGATGATACAAGATAACACACAAACTCTCTGAGTACTCTCACTGTATTCTACATGTGTTCTATCTGAAATGATAAACAAAGGTCTGTATTTATAGGCCCAAAACCCGGTAACCCTACGAAGTAACCCTACGAAGGATGGTTACTGGGCTCACGAACATTCATCAAGCCCACGAAGAATGGAATCTTTGTGGACCATGCCAACGAATCCTTCATATCCACGAAGACTGATTCTTCGTGGGTATAAAGTCATGGACGAACATTAACTCTTCGTCACATGGATCAATCTTCGTCCAAATGTATTCTTCGTTCATGGATCAATCTTCGTCCAAAGGTATTCTTCGTTAACATGATCAATCTTCATGAATAGTTAAATGGACCAAGAATGTTTGGTTCTTGGTTGATCATAGGCCCAACAATGGTGAATGGCTCAATAAGCTTACGTGACATTACATGGCTGAGTATTCAACTCTTCATTGTTGATTGTTTCATGCATTTGATAAAAGGATATGATGACATCAGCATGGTGATGTCAGCTTGCGGCTCTTCGTGCTTCATGTGTCGAACTCTAGGGCGCACGACGGAGGAATGTCGCGACAACGGCATTGAACCGAAAAGAACCGAGTCAAACCGAACCGAGCCACATCCACACAAAACTGTATCAACAAACTCCCCCTTGGATGTTGCTCGTGATGGTTCGATCTTCACATGTTGTCAGATCTTCAGATGTCTTCACGTTTCACAAACAGGGAGTGTATCAACAAACTCCCCCTTGAATGACGCTTGTGAAACTTTTGATCTTCAATACTTTAGATCCTTTCGGTGTTGATGAGTGGTCAGCTGCAACTCGATCATCTTGATCCTTTGGTTGCATCCATGTCGTGTCTTCCTTCCAAGTTTGTCGTCTATAAATTGATGTGATGTTTAGACCGAATATATGGAATATATGAAGAACACTATGAAGATGAAGATAATAATAATATGAACACACTTTTTGATCAAGATAATTTACCAAAGATGTTTACACTAAATTTACCCTCAAATTTACCTTAATGGGTGTGTTGTCTAAAACCCTAATTTACTCTTTCTATTTATAGCCTAAACAAATTTAGGGTAATTACACTTTAATCCCCTAAGTTAATAACACACCAAAACTCTTACTTAAATAAGAAAACTATATGTCAAAAACGATAAATATATTTTGCACAAACAAAATAAATTTATTTAATTAAACCAACGTCCTCTATCAATCTTTGATCTTCACTCGTCAATCCTTCTCCTGATCTTCTCGTCCTGACTTGTGCGTTGGTTACGAATCGATCAACTTTAACTTTTTGCTCGTCATCATTTAAACAATCATGTGCGCCAGTGACACTCGCTAGAACCAACGTCCTCTATCAATCTTTGATCTTTGCTCATCAATCCTTTTCCTGATCTTCTCGTCTTAACTTGCACGTTGGTTACGACTAGATCGACTTTTACTCGACATCATTTGAAGAATCATGTGCGCCGGCGACACTATCTCAGTGTCACCGAGTGACGCTCGATCAGTGTTCCCCTAACATTTGTGTCTTTGTTGAGTGTCTCTGATTACCGTTCTTTGACAGGTTTGGTGTTTGATTGTAGATGCACCCGTAACACTAAGATGTCATAGGGTTGTGCACTAGTGACACCGAGATGTGCACCGATGACACCGAGTTGTCACTAGGATGATCATTGTTGACACTGTCATCATGAAAGTGTGTTGTTGACACAGGCAATATACCTAGCAACATAGAGAGTGTCACTAGTGATTTTCGACTAACTCAATGATGTGTTGCAAAACACACATTTTTCCTGTGAGGATATGAGTTTCTTTCTAACTTGTGAAATAAGCAAACAATTACATAAACAAGTTATAACATGTAAATGCAAGTAAGATAGAACACAAGCTGGGAATCCATTTATCAAAGACTGTTTTATATTGAACTCAAATGGTTACAACGTAGGATCGAATCGCGACCTGAATGAGTCGTTCGGAAGAGCTCTAGTCCGTTTCAGAGGCGGAAACTAAGAAACGGATATAAAAACAGCTTGAATATCACTTTAAACCCCTTGTATATTGAATTAACAACGATTACAATCACAAGGAATACCGGCATCACCTCGGTATCGATTCTGAATTTCGTTACAAATGACAAGAACACAAGCCTATTTATAGGACATGGGATTCCGTTTGAATCATCACATGTCAAGTACAAACGTAACCTTTCAAACGAACTATTCAAACGAAACAAATCAAAAGTCAATTCAAACGGACATGTTTCTTGTTTTGTCTCATGTGCACGTTGCAATGATGATATCACTTTTATGATGTCATCATTTAATATGATGACATCAAACTTGATCAGATCCGCAACGCAATCCAGACTCGATATAAGACGAAGACGACAGATGAATGCACCAACAGACTCCCCCTCAGATGTTGACGAGTCTTAAGTGTCGAGTCTTCTCAATCTTCAGTCTTTATCAGTCTTTGTCACTCTAACATACTTCAACTAATCTCCTCCTCAGATGATGCTTTATCAATCTCTGGCAATCTCAGGATTAACTTCCTAGCTCTTGCATCTTCATACTCTCTTTCTCTAACAGACTCCCCCTCAACTTGAACTGGGATCGTAGTCTGGCTTTCACAGATTCAGATATCGTAACCTGACTTACCTGCATATTCTCTACCCAAAACATAAGTTTCATAAAAGATAAGATATAACAAATCTAGAAACTCTTCTAACCTCTTGAAGACACAACCCTGAATACATCATTTTCAAGTATCAAACAAAATGATTTATCATGTCAATTTCTGATGAACCATTTGAATATATATCATTTTCATTTCACACATCTTCAAACAAACTTTACCAAACATGTTCGTCATGTTCAACACTCGGAATTTTGAAAATCAGGTTTTCAACATCAGTTGTCTAAAATATTTTTGAATTTTTTTTTTCAAAATTTATGCTAAAACACACCGAAAATCTTTTTGGATTTTTGATATAACGGAAATGAAATGCAGCAAAGAAATATATACAAACAATATTTTTGTGAGATTGAATAAGAGGATCATATCAGTTTTTGAGACAAATCACCAACACCGTTAAGCTTTAAACATTGTAAGTTCTAAACGATTCACTTAGATTGTCAGTATACTGATCCACTTAAATTTTCACACAAAGTTCAACTGTTTCGAGATACGAGATTAATGTCTTAAGCACTTAAACTTATTCGCGTGTCCCACCTCAGAATATACTCCCGTATCCAGATCCCAATATTCAGTCTTACAGGTGAGTATACCTAGATGATATCTGTAAGGGGTTAATTGCGAAACCGTGAGAGCTCAGGTCAGAACTTCCGTTCAGCAGAGAGATGACGGTTCGACTTTAGTGGGTCCCCTTTAGAGGATCTTTTTTACAACAGCATTGATTAGCAATTTTATTGTCTCATCATTTATGCTGAGGGCGGCGCAATATTTCAAGCAAGCGGTAAAGTATTCTCTGGGGACTAGGCCATTGCTTCCGCAAAATCAGAAGTCCCGGGATAATACCCCAGATATCACTAAGCATAAAGACCTAGTATCTTAGAAAGAGTCATCCGTCAAACAAGATTTCGGGGGTTACCCATATATCCGAGAGATGTTACCCACAAATTAAGCAAGTTTGAAGTTAGGTTTATATCTCGTCACAATCTACTAAATGTGCAAAAACCTACTGGCACATCATCAGTGAGACCGTTTATCACATTTAACTTTCCAATTCTTTAGTGTGTTGTGATAGTCCACTGATGTACTATCATTTCCTCTTTTGTACGACAAAACTCATTTTTGATTTTATCATGTTTTTGTATTTTTCAAATTTTCTAATGTTTTTGGATTTTCTGAAAATTTTTACTCCCCCTAAAATGCAAACACATTTTAGGAAATTTGAAAACAAACTATACAATAAAGTTACAACCGATATCAAATCACTTCAATTCGCTATCCACTTGGCATAAACAATCAGAACTCCCCCTCACAACAAACTATTTTCCCATTGTGATTTCAAAACACTTAAGTTTGTTTTAATCAAATGGTTTTTCCGGAAATTAGTTTTGTTGATTGATTTTACCATTTGTAGGTTAGGGGTTTGGTTCATCACACTGTCTTTTCAAATACCACTTGTAAGTATGGTCTAATCAAGTTCAACTTAATGACCTTGATTAACCATTTGAAGATGAAAACCTTCTTCAACCACTTCCAGGTTCACTCACTAAACAACATCATTTGTAAATCAAAATATAACAATATAAAGATATCACCTGTAGATTTACCAACCAAACCTTTTCAAGAATGATGCCGATTCCTGCTCCACTCTTACCAACCTGGGAGCTCCTGCAAGTCAGGAATTTATGGTGAAAATGTTGTCACCCAAGCCTGACCAGCCTTGGGTGATGTTGGTACACACCTATCCCACCAACATTTTGATTTATAAAAATCTTTTGCACTTTTAACCTTTCTGTCAACCATCTTACCAAAAATATGCTTGACTTTTCCATTGAAAGCCTTCTCAACATCAAATTCTCCATTATCAGCGAAGAATTGATTTGAGATCTCTACCTTTCCCACTTTCTTCATCAAATTTTCCTTTGACAATGGAGGAAAATCCTCATCGTTCACCTCTGGAACGGAATTCACAACCTTTTTCTCAACCAAGGACTCCTCTGATTTTATGGAATCAGATTCATTGTCAGAACAACTATCTGTTTTAACCACCCACTTTTGTTTACTCAAATCGCCTCTTCTTTTGTAAAACCTTTTTGAATTTTCTCCTTCCTCAGAAGTAGAATTTTCAAACTTTTTAACATTTTTCACAGGTTGTTCTTTCTTATCAACACAAGTCTTTCTCAAAACAGATTTAGAAGAAACTCCCTGTTTTTGGTAGTTGGTCTTGGGGCAATTCCAAGCTATGTGTCCAACTTCCTGGCATTTGAAACAGGTTCTTCTGTCAATTCTTTGAGCAAACTTTCTCACATTCTTCTTTACTTCAGCAAGAAACTCTGGATTCGATTGTTTCCAGAACGGTTTCTTTTGTTCTTCTTCTGAACTTCCTCCTGAAACAAATTTTGTATTTGGTTTATAAATTTTCTGATTTTTATAATTTTCTGATGAATTGAAGCCAAGACCTTTCTTTTTGAGATTACCATTATGGTTTGATTTCTTTCGATAACCTGAACCATAACCGTAACCCTTTTTCTTGTTCAATCTCTGTTGAACTCTTGAAGTGTATTTTTTAGGTTTTTCATCAAGATTTAAATCTTTTATTTCAGAAATATTAATTTCTGTTAATTTGAAAACCTGTTTGATCATTTCAGTTTTTACACTTCTTATTGGAAATTCCTCATCATAATATAATTTGTCTGAATCATTCAAAGTATATGCTACTTTGATTGGTCTGTCATTCAAATTAGATTTTGATAACATGAATTCTTTATTGTAAACCCTCTTAACCGGTGAACTTGGACTCTTCTCAGACGAACTCGAACTATCTGACTTAGACTCCGACTTTGACTCTTCATCAGTATCTAACACCTGATCGACAACTTTCTTTACTAACTCAGACTCATGATCAGTGTCAGACGCTGTGAATGTGACATCAATATTGTCTGGTAATTCATCAATGATTTCAGACTTTAACTTGATGTTGACTGCCTTTTTTAGACGCACTTCGTTTGGATTCCTGGGAGAATAACTTTCATGGATCGGGGGTGGACATCTGTTATACTTGACACTTGGTTTCTTACCAGTATCAGTATCTTCAGTCTTTTTATCCATGAAGGCTTCCATACCTGCAACAGTAGGATAAACACGATCAATCAAATAATCACAAGTAGTGTAACTCAACAGTAATCGTTTAATCCTTTCACTCTCAATCTTCTCGAGTTCCACTTCTTGTTTCAACTTAGCACAATCTTCGATATACTCATTGATTACGCTCTGCTTTGTCATTAATGTTGCACTCATTTTTTCCATTGCTTTTTCAATTTCTGAATTCGTCTTTTTCAGATTATCAACTGTCCTGTTCAGAACATCGTACGACTCCTTCACGTACTTCACATCAGACAGTAAATCTTCTTTAATTTTTTCTAAATCAGCAATCTTCTTATCTTTCTCCTCACAAACTTTGCAAGATTCTGAACACTTCAAACATGGTTTTTCAACTTCAACCATTTTTTCAATTATCTTTTCAACCTCGAAAAATTTCTCTACTTCGACCAATTTTTCAACTTCGACTATTTTTTCAACTTCAACAATCTTCTCCATCACTTTTTCCACTTCAACGATTTTCTCTACTACTTTCTCAGTTGCTGGTTCAACATTTGCTTCTCCAGCTTCTGTCTTTGTCTTTTCATCAGCTAGCCTTCTTGCTGCTTCTAGCTCTTTCTTCAATCTGGCAATCTTCTTCTAATTCAGCATCTCCATTTTATCTGCAAAAAACAAATTAAAACTAGTAGGATCAATTCCTTTTCTAGCTTTGTTGAGATGTTCTTCTTCATCATCAGTATCAATATCACTTCCAAGATCTGGAAAAATCGGGATTCTTTTCTGACTAGCTTCATCTTCCATAACTCGGGCAACAAGAGCTGAACCAGGTATGTATTTGTCCCAACTAAAACCCTCTGCAACTTTTTCATCATCTTGATGAATGATTAAAGCTTTCTTCTTTCCATTGTCAATGGCATGAGACGAGGATGGTTGTTGCTCAATCTGATGAAAAATTGATTTCTGATAATAATTGTTCTTATCTTGACTCCCGGTTGATTCTTGATTTTTACACTCTCGTTTAAAGTGACCTTTTCCTTTACAACAGAAACAAGTAACTTTTGACTTATCAAAACCTAACGGAGAAGTAGCCAAGCCTCGAAACTCATCTCTACCAGTAATTTGTTGAAACTTTTCTGCTCTTCCACAAGCACTGGCTAAACACCACTTCACATCTATCAACTCAAGCTCCTCAGCATCAATTTGGTCATAATCTTCTTTTGTAAGCATTGGATTTCCAATTTTGCCAGCAATCAAACCTTCATAGGATTCCAACATAGCAACGAGTGATGCCATGTGTTGTTTGGCTATTTCTGGAGACAAATTCTGACCATTCTTAATATTCAAAGTCACATTGCATTGAAGATTTGTTGAACTCTGTTGTTGAGGACTTGATGTTGTGTTGTTTGGATCAAAACTTGAAAATGATGAAGAATATCCACCACTCTGAGTTGTAGTACTAACATTAGGACTAGAAGACCCATCAGCACTAAAACCAGTTTGGATCTTTGGACTAGGACTAGGGTTAGCCTCAAACTTGTTCCCTCGATAATACAAACTGACATCTTGTTTGGCATTTGGATTAGTCATTATAGCAGTTTTCTGAATATCCAGCTCCTGCTCTTCAATCTTTTGAATGAATTGTGCCAGATTCATACTCTGAGACTTCCTTAAATGTTTCACAATCATCAAATAAGTTCCCCATTTATGCAGTGGTAGTGCATCAGCAAGTTTATCGACCCACTCATCATCCTCTTTCTCAATGTTAAATCTTTTCATTTCCAAAACTAGATGACAATATCTATCAATTATCTGCTTTGTTGTTTCATGGTCGAAAGCTGAAAACATATCAAATGATTTCTTCAATAACGCCTTTTTGTTTTTAATCATATCTGCACTTCCTTTGAATTTCTGAATCAATGCTTCCCAAATTGACTTAGCTGTATTATCATGTTGGAGCAAAACAAATATATCTTCTTTAATCGCTTGTTAAAGAATATTGATCATCATTTTTTCACTTGTGTATTTCAATTTATCACTCTCAGTAAAATCACAAAAACCCTTTTCAAGCCCACGTTCGTTTTTTCGGTTTTTCGTAATCTTTCTCCAAAGAACACCAAGCATCAAACTTATACACATGTACCTAGTTCTCAAATCAATTCTTCCATCCTTTAAAATCTTCAATGTACATCAGCTTTGGCGGTTTCTGATGCGTTCCGGTTTCATTCTCACTGTATAAAGTCTCAGCAGCAGTAACTGGAGCAACTGGTGTGGCATATGCATTGTAGAATTCCTCAGCCATTTTTCAGAAATTTGAGATACTTCGTAAAACACCTGTAGAAAACAAAAACAACTAATCAGTTTAAACGAGCTGAGAAAATGTAAACGTGTGTAACGGTTGAGTCGATCTAGAAATCGTGTCGAAAATTCGCGGACTCGTTCCAATGTTGTTCGAGTGAAAACACTGAATGAATGGACTTGATCGGAGTGAAAAGGATTCAATTGGGTCTATTTTTTAAACTATCACGAGATGATATTTATGATTGGGCCGAACACATGCAAACCGATATCATTGGGCCGAGAACTTTGACTACAACAATTCACGTGGACTGCACTTGGATTTATTTTAAACAAAATGTGATTGGGCCAAACATCTTGTTCACATGCAAGACTGATATTATCAAAAACTATTTGCCGACAACTTCAATACCAAACTTAATTTCATTGGGCCGCAAATCACATGCACTTCTTTAATGAATTGTTATAGGGCCGCATAAATTGGACATCAAACACAAGATGTGCTCTGACAACAAACCTTTCTTGGACCAAACAAATTTTATAATGGCCGACACCCCTTTAATACTAATTGGCTTTAATTGGACCGAGCTATAAATTGCAACAGATTCACATGGGCTGCCTTTAAATTCTCGTGGCCGACAACACTTTACATGCACACATTAAATGCCCGACAAACTTATATTTCAAAACTGATATTTGATGTTAATCACGTGAACCTATTTCACACCACTCAATGCACTTTCAAGCGGTTCACACTTCATAATGCATTTTCAAGCGGCATGTCGTTTTTCAAGTGGGATGTCGTTTTCAAGTGAGATGTCGTTTCAAGCGGTGTAATTTCAAGCGGACAGTTTTTTTCAAGCGGTGTTTTCAAGCGGACAGTCGTTTTCAAGCGGACTACCAGATGACATCAGCATATCGAACAAAAATTTCAAGCGAACACATGATTTTAACAAGTTTTAAGTCGATTTAAGTTCTGAAACTTTCTAGGATTCGTTAAAACATGATTACGCACATTATGTGAGAATTTGAGCCGATTTTAACCGTGAAAAATTTTTAAGTTTGAAAAAGAAGATGTAGAAATCAGAAAAAGTGATGAAAACAGGCTGTTTTGGCAAGAACTCCTCGTCCTGAGCTCTGATACCACTTGTAGGATCGAATCGCGACCTGAATGAGTCGTTCGGAAGAGCTCCAGTCCGTTTCAAAGGCGGAAACTAAGAAACGGATGTAAAAACAGCTTGAATATCACTTTAAACCTCTTGTATATTGAATTAACAACGATTACAATCACAAGGAATACCGGCAGCACCTCGGTATTGATTCTGAATTTCGTCACAAATGACAAGAACACAAGCCTATTTATAGGACATGGGATTCCGTTTGAATCATCACATGTCAAGTACAAACGTAACCTTTCAAACGGAACATACCTTTCAAACGAACTATTCAAAGGAAACAAATCAAAAGTCAATTCAAACGGACATGTTTCTTGTTTTGTCTCATGTGCATGTTGCAATGATGATGTCACTTTTATGATGTCATCATTTAATATGATGACATCAAACTTGATCAGATCCGCAACGCAATCCAGACTCGATATAAGAGGAAGACGACAGATGAATGCACCAACATACAATTACAACACAATTGATTTTACATAGACTCCCCCTCAACTGAGCACTTACAATTGGTTCGCACAAAAGGAATGAAGTGATACCAGATCTCAAACAAATGAGATCTATTTTTATAGAATACAGAACCTCTATTCGTGATCTGCTGACGTCACCCTGATAGTGATATCTAACAATTCTAACAGAAAAGATTCCACACATGTTACAAACATCTATGCAAATCTTATCATCTGTTTAAACTAGTCTAAAAACTGTTACAAGATAAATATTGTTACATTGGGAAACCACTGTTGGAGCTATCCTTTGTTGCAGTTGTCTAAACATCTGTTTGGCCATACTGAGGTTTGGTCTTCTTAAAAAGACCTTTGACTTCATCAGTGCTTCGGTCTTCAATATTCTTTAGCTTTCAAAAGATGTTGTTTCTTCTTGAACAACGGTTCCAAATCTTGAACAGATGTTTGCTTTGTTCTTGAACAGATGTTCTAATTAGGTGTTCAAGATTCACTATCTTTAGGAAGAGTCTTTGTATCAGGCTATTTGTTTATTGATCTTTGATCAAATGTTTGGAATGTTTTGGCTTTCCAACATCATCTGTTCTTTTATAGGTCCAACAATCTCCCATAGAATAGAAAGAATAGATGATGCCAAAACTCATCCTTCTTAGATCAACCTTTATTTCTCTTCACCTATTTCTTTTAATTTAGCTATGAATTGCCTTTCAAATCTTTCTGAATAGTCATCTATATCCCTTTCGAGTGGAAGACTCAGCAAATCTTGCAGATCAACAATTTTTAGGCCAAGAGGTCTTTTTACTGTGATCTTTTACACTCATCCATTTGCTCTTTTAATTTATGGATAGTTGATGACTGTCGTAAGGGTCAATCAAAAACCTGATTAAACTACATAGATAGCATAAGTAGGGTATCGTATCCACGGGGAAATTGTGGTCAGTGTAAAAGAATCTAAATTAAAACTAAACTATCTAACTGGGGGTTTGTTTGCTTGATTTCAAAGAAAACACAATTTGTCACGAAAGGTGTTATCAGAATGAGAAGAAGTAACCACCACCAAGAATCCCGAATACCCGTTTTAACACAAAAATCCGTTAAATGATTCAAAACACCACATAGACATGGCCTTAGAGTTAATGACTTTTATTAATTATTAAGGATAGTTTTTAAGATTCACCATACAACCTAATAATCTGTTTAATTGTACTAATTACCCACCAATCTATTAACCTGCTAACGATGCAATTATATCACAAATACGCTTAATAGATGATAAGTAATTCAAACACAATCAACGTTTCCTAAAATCAACACAAGTGGTCAAGATTTGCCAGTTTACAAGAATCAGAAACAAGATAGTTGTGTCAAACAAAGCATTCGTTCATCCAAATGGAAGTCACCGAGTGTTTAGTCACGCATGATTGTCTTCATAGCTTTAATCTTGATCGAGGATAAATGAGACATGAAAAACAGCTTCAAAAGTGGAAGAATGGTGCTAAATTCGCCCTCTGGTTCGTATATGACAGCTGAGATAAAAGTGATCTTTCATAACCTAATTTTTGGACGTTTTAAAGGATTTCCCATACTTGATCCCCTCCGCGCATCGCAGAGCTTTCCTAGACACCCATCGCGTGTCGCGAAGGTGTCCTATTTGACCGACATTGACCTGATGGTCTCGGCGAATCACGGCATGATCCCAAACATACCCCGCGTGTTGCGGGGGTTAGCCAGTTGACCGACTTCGAATTTTAAACCTTCAGGTATGTCGCTAAGGTTATGGGTGCCATTGTGGCGCATCACCTAAGCTGTCCATGTTGACTCTTTACATTACAAGTCTATGTAAACCCATCAAACCTGGTTTTCAACTCATTTTCTCTCATTAAACCTTTATAATACCTGTTAAGCAAAACATACCGACACATAATAAGTATATAACCACATATGGATTTAATATGTTTAACACGCTAAAAACTAACACTAATTACTATTAAATACACTTGTTTTGACCCAACATCAGTAGTTCTATTTGCTTTCCAGTGTAAAATCTTTTGAGCTTGAAGGATTTTCTGGGTCATAAGTCATTGGAAGAGTTGTGGGGTCAGAAGTCTATTTCTTCATAGATTGGCTTCTTGGGACTAAGGGATCTTTATCCAAGATTGTTGGCTCACCCCATCTTGCCATTGACTTTAATGTTCCAAAGTCTGCATCAGTGATTTGTGCTGGTGATAGTGAAAGTTTGACGGTTGTTATGGTATGTGGTTTTGTGGTGGTAGTAGTGAGTGATAGAGAGATAAAGGAGGTTCTGTGGTAATGATTGTGGTGGCTTTGTAAGGTGGTGAAGTTTTTGATGGTGGTGAAAAGAATGGATAAGTGATAGATTTTTTTAAGTAACACCTTTAGGGGTACTTTTGGAAACTTGTAAAGTCTGTGTGATCAGGGTGCAAGTGTTAATGAGTTGGTGATGAATGTAACCTCTATTGTCACTTTTTGAGTGGCACAGATGTTTGATATTGGATGGCAATGGTTTGAATGGGAGCAGTGGTTTGGATACCAGTGGCAGATATTTGACTTTCTGTAGATGATTGAGGCTTCACCTATCTTGTAGGTTGCCTTCGTGTGGAAGCTGTAGCAGATGATGGAGAAAGCTCTCTTATGCCTTCTTTCTCACCCTTTTTGGCATCATCTTGATACTTGGGTAGAATAAGAGTTTTACCAGTGTTTTCAAGGATAAAGTCTTTAATGGCTTTAACCTCTGCCTGTGTATCTTTGTACCTTGCATCCACTGTTTGGCATAACAACTCTACTTGCATGGAATATTTTTCTTCTGCATCTTGGTTTTGAAGGTGTAGGTATGGATGAACATGAACCCACATTTCTTTTACAATTACTGCATTAATTGGAGGAGTTTTAGAGTTTTCTACTAAAAGTTTCACCATGTCTTTTATCTCAGCAACAGATATTCTAATTTGGTTACTCTCTCTGTCAATGCAGGATAGTTTAATTTATCACCTGAGTTAACAGGATCATCTGAATTCCTACCTGAGGTGGTTAAGCTTGGTTTTAGACCAAGTGCCCCTTGTTCTTGGTACTGGGTACTTCCAACTGGTGAAGAGACTATTGTCTTAACAGTTGTTTCCTTCAAAGGGTCATAATTATGTAACCACTGTCCATCTATGAGACTGTTGTCTCTATAGTTGTAGTAGCTGCCCCACTTGAAATACCAACCCGTGTCTCCTTGGACACAAGAGGTGTTGCCTCCTTTGCTTGTGGGATAGCAATGATCCCTGAGCTTACCCTAGTCACTTGTTGAAGTGTACTCTCTGTGATTTGTAGTTGAAAGGAACTAGGTATATGCAAGTCAGATGTATCAATTTCATCAAGCAATTTTTTTAATGGTGACGTGAATGTAGAAGTGGGTGGAAGTGTGGAAAGAGAAGCAGCCCTAGGAGAAGGGCTTGAGTAGAGATAATCAAGTGATATATCTCCCCTTTAATGTGTGTCCTTGTGTTTACAACACTCTCCTTTTGTGAGGATGCAGGAGGAGTTTGGATAGGTGGAGATGTTTGCATCTATTGTGAGGAAGTAACAACAAATGTTTTAAAATATATTTAAATCTGCGAGTAAAAATAAAAGTTATAGCATAAAATAACCAACAATACAAGTGCAAGAACTAAAATCGAAAATTTTCATCTCCCCAACCATTTTTTAATGTCCTAACCTCCAACAAACTCATTTAATACCCCCTAACTCCCAACCACCTTCATTTAAACCTCAACCACCTTTATTTAAACCTCAATCACTTAACTCTCTTATAAATACCAACTCTAAAACCTTCCAAACACTTGCACCAACTCCAAATTACTTCCAAACTCTATAAAATCTCCAAGATTTTCAACTTTGGACAAAAAGTTCAAGACCCAAAATCGGTAACTTCGGTGTTCCAACAACTCAAGACTCGTCAAACTCACTAAGTGGAAATTTTTTCGCAAACCGTGAGTATACTCGATGCATATTCAAAAACACACTCAACATACATACTTGTCTGCAATCATACATGCAAACAATCCAATACATGCTTACAATTATGTTATGCTTCATTCATATTTTCTGGGTTTGTTTGTTTTGTGATAAACTTGTCATTAACTTCTTACGCGCCTACCCTTAACATGTATAGCGCTATAGGAGTAACGCACCGCCCGTGTTAGTGAGGTCATGTTAAGTAATTCATTCATACTTGCGTTAAACCTTGAGTTGACATGTTTATTCACATGTTGGTTAATACGTTAATCTTGATAACTAAGTTGCTATGTGGATTGTTCAAATTTTTATATGTATATGCTAGTACTCAAAACTTGTATACTCGCCAATACTTTTGTATTGAACTATACTTTAAAACATGTTGCAGGATTATGGATGATGTTGATGCACGGAATCTAGTAGATGCCTAGAAACGCACTCTAAATTCAAATACTTGTTGTATTTTATTTGTTTCCATCTTGTTGTATTCCTATTTCAACCAATGTAATTGATGTTAGCAATGGAATGAAATTTGTTATTAAATACTTGTCACAATATAGCGTTAGGAAGTCTCGAGCAATCTCGTTTTCGTCTCACTCTGATGTTTCCGCCATCGGTTAGGGTGTGACACCAAACACCTCTGATTTGGGGGGCTGATGACGTGGGTAGCTAAAGCTTAATAAACTGCCTAAAGTGCAATACAACTTAAATGGTTGAAAGGTAAAAGGGTTCAGAATTAACCAACTGTTGTGAACAGCAAAAAGCACAAAACAGTGACAGGTCACATCACACTTTACGTGTGAACACTCCCACTCAGCTGCAAAATGAGCATGTGGGAAGAGACATCCTTTTATCTGCAGGTCCGAAGACTTTAACCTAGCAAAAAGGGTAAAACCTCCACTGCAGTCATGGATCACTAGTCAAAGGTTTCCTCTTATAGCTGGCCCATTCTCTATAAGTGGCAACACATTGTCATTTAGCTAGCCATTCCTAATATCTCATTTTTTCTCTCTAGAACTTACTTCTTGCATGTTCTCTTCTTCACTCACTTCAATACTATCACATTGCATACAAACATTCTGGGTTGAATATTCTTCAATCTAGGATTCAAAGCAAGCAATAACAAAGTTATCCAACCCTACTTATTGCATACGTGGGGGGACCCCACGACCTGCGTTAGGCAAATCGGAACCCTTGAACCCTTTTACCTAACCAGTCTAGTCACTATCCTTGGTCTTATATTTGTTGTAGCAACAACGGTGGAACCACCATCCACATTCTACGTGTGTACAGGAATCTTAGTAAGTGATGTGAAAAATGGAGGTCACTAATAGTTTGCAATGTCAATTTTCAAACACCCTCAAAAGGTTTCGTAGGTAATTAGAATGTGAACTTATTGATGCTATTGGGTTTGAAACAAAGGTTGCAAAGCTTAGCTCCTCTATTGCGCCGATCTAAGTGGGAGTGCAAGCAGTCCACGACGAGTTAAATATTGCACAACCAAATAAAGTTAAGACAAATGATGAGCATGCCTCAAGCGAACCTCCTACCACTCGTGAAATGTCTAAATTTGGGCTCACAATCAGGTTTATGGAAACAAAAGACATGGGCGAACAAGTTCAAGTGGGTTCATTTCTATAATCCTTTCCAGCCCTATTTCAAAGATTGGAGCTAAACTCTATGAGTGGTTCATTTTGATAGTGAACATGAGATGGTCTAGTGCTCCATTCGACCCTGGTTGTACAAGTATAGAGTCGAACCAGGTGATCCGTAAAGTTGGACTGTTCAGGCGGGTTGTGATAATAATTAATCGGAACTGTGTTAATGTTCATTGTGATCCAGGTGGCTTTGGTTGGAAGAAAAAACACGAGGGCAAGTTTTTTTCTCGAAGTTTCTTTTTGAAGACGGGGAGTATGATGAAGGGTTATCTACAAGCTTGTTCAAACATTATTTTTATTATTTACGTATCTAAATTTTCGGTAGTGTTTGGTATGCAGGAATAAAAGGCGGAATGGAATGGACTATTACGAGGGAAGGAAAAAACATGTGTTTGGTTGGTCAAGGTAATGGAATAACCTATTACATAAGACATTCCATTCCCTCAAATTTATTTCATCCACTACTCCTGTTTTTTTTTTCTATTCCATTCCCTCTCACCTTTCTTCATCAACATCCAACCCACCACCCACCATCGTTGCCAATACCCACCGCTGACAACACCCACCGTCATCCCGTGTGGCCGCCCGACCACCCCTGCCGTCACCCTCTGCCACCGACCACTGCCACAACCGTCAACACACCCACCGCCGACAACCACCACCCCGCCCCGCCTTCACCAACCACCGTCACCCTCGCCACCGAACACCGGCACCACCACCGACCATCGCCACTTCCGACCTCGACCACCGCCTGCCACCACCACCGACCGCCGCCACCCACCAACCACCACAACCTGTCGTTGCTGCCACCTGCCTACAACCACCACCGCCCGACCACCGCTACCCACCGTCGTCGGCGCCCTCTACCACCGCCGACCACGGCAACCACCCACCACCACCACCACTGACCCCGACCATTTTCACTGCCGCCCATGCCACCACCCCCCACCACCCACTGCCGACATCCCTCCACTACCACCACCCACCTCCGCTGCCGCCACCCATTGCTGATTTTATTCCCTCATATTTTGCTGCCTACCAAACAACACAAGATAATAATTTATTCCATTCCCATGGTAACCAAACAAGACCATGAAATGGTAATGAACATTTCATTACTTTGTCCATTCCATTTTTTTGCCCATTCCATTACCCTATACCAAACAGACCTTTAATTTAGTTTCCTATTTGACTTGTGATTCCCATCTATTAACTATCAACCGAGATCTAAGGTTTATTGTTTAGTGAGTTTTTTGATTGAATTTGAATTGATAAAAACTTTGTTTTTGAACATTTTGGTAATTTTTGAGACGTACAATTGTCAATTGCTTATTAGGCAATTTGATTATTGTTATAGTTTTTTGTATTAATAAAAGATGCTATGTGATCACCTAATCACCGGTGTCTGTGTTTTGCGTTGCATCGCACGGGCACCCCTCTAGTATATAAAACATGTTAGGTTTTAATAAATTATTTTTTTGGTATGGTAACCTATACGAATGTTGGTATTGCGATTTAAAGAACTGATTTCCGATCGAATTCCCGTCGCGTAGCACAGGAAATCCCACTAGTTAATAACAATTGTCAAGACGCAACGGATCAGAAATGATCGCTAATAATGATTACTCAACCACATAGTAATTGCATTAGAGCATCATCATGCAAATTCACATAGACTTGATTAAAACTTTTAGGTTCATTAAGCTTTTATCTGACTAACTTAAGTATCAGTCTAAACGGATTTTCATATCTATACTTGCATAACTACAAATTATAGTCAATGTAGATGTCCTATTGAACAGATTCTGTAATATACTAATTAACTAAACAGATGACTTGATTTTTACAGGGAGATGATATTAAGAAGTGAAACTCTGGTCTGAACCAAGCACCTAAAAATGCACTCTAAGCCACCCTCCATGCTTTCAATCTGAGCTCCAAATCTCTCCAACCAACAATGCACAATCTGCACATTTCTCATCCCACTCGAAAATCCGTTTTTATGTAATATTCTCAATGCGGCATCAGTTCTTTCAAATTCATTTGCATCCCCATTTTCTTGTTGATCTTCACAAGCCACACTCCCTTTGTGCATCAACTTTGACACCCAAAGTGACCATCTTTTAGGCTTCGAATCCGGCGCACACATGAACACCAACAAAGACTCCAAAACCAAAATGGTCACTTCAGAAACTCCTATTACTGCCTTGATCACTGCTGCAAGCTGGTGGTTATCTGATTCTGAATTAACCACCATTGAACCACCACCACCGTTGATGATGTTATCAACTTGCTTCAAACTTCCAGTCAACCTTTTAATATCTTTCTTCATTTTCTTTCTGAAACAACTGTATTTCATGATGCTGTTTTCAACACTCAACTCTCCTTTTCTCCACCTTAAAGAACAAAGAAGATCTTTATAATGCCCTTTGATTTCTGACATCATATCACTTATGCCGCCACACACATCCAAGAACTTCACGGATTCGTCTACGAACTCGTCGACCCATTTCTTGTTTTTTTCACAAGACATCATAACTTGGGTGGTTGATGAAGTCAGGAGATCATCCATGCATTTGTACAATCTTGAAAGCTGGAATAAACCACTACAGATTGCACCTGCAGATACTGCTTCTGCTGCTGTTGTTTTGATTTTGTTGATCAGTTCATCAATCTCCAAAGTGATCGGATGCGATGTAGGTCCGGCTAGGGGAGGATCTAGTCGCCTAATCCTTGTGTACAAACCAACTCGGTTGTGCGGAATCCAACCGAGATAGCAAACCGAGATAGAACACGCAAATAAACAACACACAAGACTCAACGATTAACACCACTTGTATTAAACGTATGAAAGGTCCGGTTACAGCTCAATGTTTACAAATTAGTCCTGTAAACTCTCTAAGTGTGTGTGTGTTCTCTGCTAACTGTCATCTCTCTTTCTGTCTGTCTTTCGAAATGAACACAACACATGGGTATTTATACCCAAACACAGCAGGTCTGGTCGAAGGATCAGATAGCATGATCGAAGGATCATCTATCGACTAGAAACAGCTCGAAGGATCAGCATGTACCACGAAAGATGTGATCTTTCGTGGTCCATCCATCGAAGGTCCATCTTTCGAGCTCATCATCATCGAAGGATATAAGTGATCCTTCGATGACCATCCTTCGACTCAAACACATTACAACCAAAATGTTGACTGTTTGGCCAAGTCAAACCAGGAGGATGGTTGACTTGGTCAAACTTACAAGACTAACAAAGACATCGTTTTGAATACAGACAAAGTACAGACACAAGTGCACCAACAAACTCCCCCTTGGCTGTAGCTTTGTCTTGATCTTCATTCTTGTAAGTCTCTCGTGTCTTCAAGTCTTTGACGTCTCTTCACGTCTTCAATGTCGGAGGATCTTCAAAGTCTTCACGTCTCGAAAGCAGAAAGTGTATCAACAAACTCCCCGTATCATGTAGGAAGTGTGTTGACAAACTCCCCCTTAACATAAGCTCCCCCTTGAGTTATGCTCGTGAATGACTTGATCTTTATGAAGTGAGATCCTTGTGGTGTTGATGATGGTCAGCGGCAACTCGATCATCTTCATCATTTGAGTGCCTTCACGTCGTGTCTTCATTCCGAAGCTTGTCATCGACCATGTTCTCCTAGCCTTTAGAATCTGCACATGCAAGAAATCTAAACGCGTAATGAGAACAACCGCTTGGAATATCATAAGCAAACAACACACATGTGACCATTGTTTAAGCAAACACCGTCCGACAGTTTGAAAGTTTAACAAAGTTTATCAATTTCAATTTTAACTTTCAACACTTGCAAATTTCGACCGTTTATGAAGATTTAGTCATTTTCGGTTTTCGTTCAGGTTTCAGGTAACGAAGACTCGAGCTCCAACATCGTACGATCGAAAATAATATAGAAATAAAATCTTTTTGGCTTTTATAAGGTTTATATTAAAGCACACATAAAATCTTTTTGGTATTTTTGAATATTTCAAATGTAAAGACTGAAAGCAGTAAATAAATATTTACAGACATTCTTTTTGTGAGTTTCGAGGGTAAGAGAATCATATCAGTTTACGGTCATGTCAAAACGCTCTTGTTGTTCAATTAGTTAACATTAAGATAAGCATCCTATAACAATTATCGGTATTGTTGTCCACTTAAGCTCAACTTATCAGATGTAATCATGGCGAGGGGATACGTTAAGGTATGATTTATACTTACCGACCGGTGTTCATCCACATCACGACACATTCCCGTATCAAGGTATGCACGAGGGTTCATCTTACCGGTGAGTATACCGATTATCATCTGTTTGACCGTATATGATGTGAGATTCTCACTTATTTTGATTGAAAACAAGCCCTGTGTGATATAATCACTTATTGATGAGGAACTTGATTTTCGATGCATGAGGGCACAGGAGCAAGTCCGTGAACAGGTCAGTACTTTCGTACAGCAGAGAGACGAACTTGACTCCCGGAAAGAATTTGTCATAATTTATCACTTATTTTGTTTGGACATGTGATTGTTGATCACTTATTGAGGTCGTATGCAATATGTACACGTATGTATAGTATCATGGAAGATCTAGACTTGCGTCCCCGTTATTTTTCGGTAAAAGATACAACCATGATACCCAGATGATAAGCAGCATAAAGACCGAATATCTCAGAACCTCGGCAATCTCTCAAACGAAATTTCGGTACTAAGACCATATGCCAATGAATGGTTCCCACCCAGTCTTCAGTCGATTTAAGTTTATATCACCCTGCACACTTTAAAATGATTGTGGGCCTACCGATACATCTTATATAGAGCTGCTTATCGCTTTTCAGTTTAGGTTTAAAGAGGTTTAGACAGACCACTGATGTACTATCATTTTCTCTTTTGCTCGCCAGGAAACTCATTTTTGCTTTTCTATTGTTTTTGTGTTTTTGAAATTTTTCAATGTTTTTGAATTTTTCAAATTTTGGATTTACTCCCCCTAAAATCAATAAACTAAGACAAATTTAAAACACAAAGGTATTTACAAAAATGATTTTCCGATGTTGGTTTTACTCTTGCTTGACCTTAATGCCGTTTACCAATAATAAGTAGTCAAATCTTGATTTGTCAAAAGCTTTGGTAAAAAGGTCGGCACGTTGGTCATCGGTGTGGACATAAGCAACATCGATTAGCCTTTTCTCAAAGCAATCACGTATGAAGTGATACTTAATGTCGATGTGCTTAGTCTTTGAATGCTGCACAGGATTTTTAGTGATCTGTAATGCAGCAGAATTATCAACGTAAATAGGAGTAGTTAGGAATTCAAAACCGTAGTCTCGCATTTGTTGTTGGATCCATAGGACTTGGGAGCAACAACTTGAGGCAGCAATGTATTCAGCTTCGCATGTTGATGTAGCTACACACGTCTGCTTCTTGCATTGCCATGTGACTAGGCGATTTCCCAAAAACTGACATCCAGCCGTTGTGGATTTGCCGTCGATTTTGCATCCGCCAAAATCAGAATCACTGAATGCGATCAAGTCAAAGTTATTATCCCTAGGGTACCATAGACCGGTGTCAGGGTAACCCTTCAAATAACGAAAAATCCTTTTTACAGCTGCAAGATGTGAGGCCTTCGGGTTGACTTGATATCTGGCAAGCAGGCACGTTGGGTACATTATATCTGGTCTTGATGCTGTGAGGTACATAAGAGATCCGATCATCGCGCGGTAGTATGAGGGGCTAGTAGCTTCACCCTTCAAGTCTGGAGTAATTCCGTGATTTTGTGGCAATGGGGTACCGATGGGCGTTGCATCAGACATCTGGAACCGGCTCAAGATGTCACCAACATATTTAGTCTGATGGATGAATATCCCAGACTCTGTTTGTTGTACTTGTAGGCCCAAAAAGAAAGTCATTTCCCCCATAGCACTCATCTCGAATTTATCCTGCATTACACGCTCGAAATCCCTACACAAAACATCATTAGTAGAACCAAAAATAATATCATCAACGTATACCTGTACCAGTAGAAGATCTCCATCTTGTTCTTTGATGAAAAGCGTACAGTCGATAAGACCTCTGCGAAAACCATTCTCCAGCAGATAATTGGATAAGGTTGCGTACCAAGCTCGCGGTGCTTGATGTAGACCATATAGAGCTTTGTTGAGCAACCAAACCCGATCGGGATGGATAGGATCTTCAAAACCTGGAGGCTGTTCGACGTACACCTCTTCTTCTACCACACCATGTAAGAATGCACTTTTCACGTCCATCTGGTATACCTTGAAACCTTTGAATGAGGCATAAGCCAGAAAAATCCGAATGGCTTCTAGACGTGCAACAGGTGCATATACTTCGTTGTAGTCAATTCCTTCAATCTGACGAAAACCTTGAACGACTAATCGTGCTTTGTTTCGGATAACAATCCCACGGTCATCCTTTTTGCATTTAAACACCCAACGGGTACCAATCTTCTTGTAACCAGCAGGTTTCTCTACGAGTTTCCAGACACCAAGCTTCTGGAATTGTTGCAGTTCTTCCTGCATTGCCTCAACCCATGAGCTATCTTTCAATGCATCTTTCCAAGTTCTTGGCTCTTCCTGTGAGACATAACACGCGAAAGACCAATCATTCTGTTGACCAGATTCTCGGATAGTTGCATACAAGCCTGCATTGTTGTTGTTTCGCAACATGTTTCTTGTTTGAACGCCACTTTGTACATTTCCGATGATGTTTTGTTGAGGATGGGTATTATGAATCCTTGTTTCTGGATTATCTTGAACTGGAATATTTGTACCCAGATTGTTGAGATTGAGATCAACAATCAATTCAAGGCCCGGAATTGACGAAGAGGATGATGCAGTAGCTTCAGCTGTTCGAGGGACATCCACTGGAGGTGTACCTTCTGAAGTACCATGTACTGCTGTTGGAGCTTCTTGATCTGCATCGAGAAATTCATCATCCTCTGAAGATTCGTTCAATTCGGTAGCATCTTGAAAGTCCTCATTGTCGAGAGCATTATTGTTCACTGAAGATGGTTCTTGATTGACAATAATGGGACGAACCAACGGTGAATCTGTTGCGTTGTCACTCTCGAAAAACATCCTTGCCGCAGCATTTTCTTCAACGGCTTCAACATTGATCGAATTGAAAAAGTCATCGTACTCAAACATCCAAGGCTGACCAGGATTTCTAACTGGTAAAGTGTGCCTTTGTACTCTGACTTCAGACCATTCCTCGACCCTTTTAGTCTCTAGATTCCAGACTCTTAAGTTTGGGGTGGAATACCCAAGAAAGTATCCCTCAATGGCTCTAGCCCCAAACTTTCCATTAGGATCGATAATTGTGCATGGAGCTCCAAACGGTTCAAGATAAGACAAGTCTGGTTTCCGTTTGTTGATAAGCTCAAAGCAGGTCTTGTTGTGCCTTTTGACTGTAAGGACTCGGTTCAACGTATAGCATGCAGAGGACACAGCTTCAGTCCAGAATGGAATGGGTAGCTGCGACTCTACCAACATAGTCCTAGCAGTCTCGATCAATGTGCGGTTCTTACGTTCAGCGACGCCATTCTGTTGAGGAGTATAAGCTGCACTAAATTCGTGAAGAATACCTTTTGAAGTGCAAAACTCCGCCATGGCATGATTTTTGAATTCAGTACCATTGTCGCTACGTATCCGCCTAACCTTCAAGTTGTAAAGATTCTCAATCTGAATGATCAAGTTTTTGATAATACCGAAGGTTTCACTCTTGTGTGCCATGAACGCCACCCAAGAAAATATTGAATAATCATCAGTAATCACGAGGCAATATTGATCATTCCTAATGCTTTTGTGCTTGACAGGACCGAACAAATCCATGTGCAAACGTTCAAGAGGAACAGCCACCGTGTTGACTTTCTTTGTAGGGTGTCGCTTCTTCGTTTGTTTTCCTTTTTGGCACGAAACACAGACGTCTTGAAGATGGAAGTTTTTAAGAGGAACACCATTCACCAATTCATTTGATACCAAATGATTCATTTTGCGTAAGTGAATGTGACCCATTCGTCTGTGCCAAGAGATTGTGTCTTTTTCTGTGGCTTTGGAAACGAAACAAGTTGCTTGTGCAGACGTTGTGATAGCTTGGCTCATATCAAGGACATACAGATCATTTATCCTTGGAGCCGACAAGAGAATCCATTCTTTTGGAATTTTGAAGCCGGGTTTCAGCACATAACATCCATTAGCATCAAAGTGTACTGAGAACTGCTTGTCACAAATTTGAGAAACACTAAGAAGATTGTGATCAAGTTGTTGCACAAAGTTGATCTTGTCAAAGCTAACAACCCCGTTGGAAATCATTCCTTCACCAGTAATGTATCCGCCCTTATCTCCAGCAAAAGCAACATAACCTCCTCTAATAGATTTGACGTCGTAGAGAAGCTTCATGTCGCCTGTCATGTGCCTGGATGCCCCACTATCAACAATCCAATGACTACTGATAGTTCCTCCTGGAACACCCTGCACATAAACTCAATCGATTAGTTGGAGATGGGGACCCAAGCCATTGTGGTCTTGGGTCTTCCATTTTTATCAACAACAATAACTTCCACTTTTTGATGATTCGGAAATTGTGATGGTCCCCCTGATTCAATAACAGATTTTGGTTTCCAGGTCTGTTGAGTTTTACCAGTTTGATTGTTTGAAAATTTAACTTCGTGATTGTTTGAAGTTTTTGAACTTTCTGGTTTAACTGGAACAGATTGTTTTTGAACCACATCACTTTTAATCGCCTTTTCAATTTTCTTGACCTGTTGGCGTTTCTGTTTCTTTTCCCTTTCTCTTATGAGTCGAGGATCTTGCTTTACAGAAACAGATTGCTTGCGGTTAGTTGGGCCACGGGGATCATCAACCTTTGCTTTCAACTTATGAAGATACGGGCAGTTTCGAATAATATGCCCGATTGTACCACATTCAAAACATGATCTTCGTTCAACAAACCCCGAAGTATCATGTGATCGTCTTGCCGATGATGAACTTTGTGATCTCGAGGTACTAGGTTTTGAACTATTCGGTTCATTCCTTTTCATTACTGTTACTTTCTGGACAAAATCTAAGTTAGATTGATTTGCAAACTTTTCAATTTTGTCCGTTCCCTTCGACTTCACAAAGTTCACATTCTTCTTCTTCTTCTGATTCGGCTTCTTTTGATTTTGAGTCGGTGCCTTACCATTTGTTTTGGTATGGTTTTGCTGTTTTGGCACTGTTGGTAATTTCTTGTTCCCAAACTGTTTTCTAACTTCAGCCTTTGGGATAGGAGGACACTGTGTGACTGTAACATGTGGTCCTGTCTTTCCCAAAAACTTACTTGTAGAATTTTCAAAGACTTTACTGATTAAAGATTGATTAACATTTTTAATAGGAAAATCTTTGTCTGAATAGATTTTATCATCACCAACAAGAGTGTACAGCAAATCCACACTCTCCGACTCTTTCTCAGACGAGGACTCAGTTGCAATAGTCTTAGCGGGTTTTGCTGGAGGATCACACAGAATGTGATTCTCAAGAGGTATGTCCTCATCTTTTATCACCGCATCAGACTTTGCTGAATCAGTATCATCGGATTCATCATCAGAAGAATCAGTATCCTCAATCACAACTGGAGGATCCTGATTTGGTTCAGCAGTTACAAAGGTATCTGCTGACACATCTGAATCTGACGATACTTCTTGCTTGTATCCGAGACCTGTGGCAAATTCCTCAACGTCCAAAGGAACAGAGGGTTCAAAATGAGTTCTATACTCCTCATCAGGCAGTGCATCAAAGTTGTTTCTCACGGGTGGTGGACATTTCTTATAACCTATGCATGTGACATCCTTTTTCTCTTTCTGTACATCAATGATGTGATCCAACACATAGCTAGAACTCAAATAACTGTCTAACTTGAGTCGAATCGCCTCACTTTCTGTTTTAACACAAGCCATTTCTTTTTGCATTACCTCAAGACGAGTTATATACAAATTAATGTCAGTTTGTTTTCTGGAAACCATTTTAGTCAACTCTGTTTTATCTTTCTTTAACGTTTCAATCATTGACTTAAATCCTTTTTCATGGTTTTCATAAAACATGTTGGCTTCAGTGCACTTAGAAAGATCAACTGTCAATTTCTGATTGTGAATAAATGTCACATCATATTTCTCTTGCAAAGCCTCATGCTTGCTTTGCAATTCACACCACTTATCATTCACTAAAACATGTTTGTCTTGCAATTCAAACAAACTAGCTTGTAAAGCATCGTGTTTACCTTGCAACTCAGACATGTTTGCTTCCAAATCAGCACATCTAACATTCAAACTATCACAATTATCACAGCTAACAGAAGTGGGTTCATCGACACATACCTGACTTGATGAACTGTCGACATTAGCCATAAAGGCTGAATGGAGAGAAGACGAAGAATAAGCAGCTTGATCCACCAAAATAGATCTTCTTTGAATTCCTGCTGCAGCTTCCTCCAATAGCTCATCAATATTAGCATCGACTGACGCAGCTGATGTGTCATCTTCCTGATCATTCCCTGAAGCGGATGACTCTTCATCTGAACTTCCACTATAACCGGAGGAGTCTTCATCTTCAGAAGATTCACTACCATTGGTGGAAGATTCTCCACCACTGGCGTGTTTAAGATCATTAACCACTTCAGCAAAACAAGCTGTTCCATCTGGTGCATCGTTTCCCAACTGGATTGACCAATCACAACCTTCATCTACCTGAACCACAAGTGCCTGGTTGGCATTAGATGGTCCTGCTTGACTCTGGTTGTTGACAGGCACCAGTGTTCGTTCGTTGTTCCTTCCTTGGTTCTGATTTGTCCTGTTGCCTTGACCTCGGAAAGGATTCTGGTTCCCATGCTGAGATGGCCTTGTACATTCCCTTTTAAAATGACCACGTTCACCACAATTGAAGCACTTGACGGCCTGTTTATCAAACCCATACTTGGTGTCTTTCTTGTTTTCCAAGCTGGTTCGGCCAGTTCTCTCCATGAAATCCTTTGCTCGCCTAACAGCACTGGCAAAGGCCCACTTAATATCCATCATCTCCATCTCCTCTTTATCTATCTGCTGATAGTCTTCTTGTGTCAGATTAATATTACCAATCTGACCCTCCACTAATCCACAGTATGCGCTCACCACAGTGTTTAGCAGCTCCATATGTTCTTTTGCTACTTCAACACTGACTTTAGAAAAGCTTGAGGTGTCGAGCCGTACTGTATTTGGCTTTGATTGTTGACCAGCAGATGATGTACTTCCATAACAAGCTTGCTGTTGCTGTTGAGGAGGAAGTGGATTTCCGAATATATCAGTTGTTCTGATTTGCTGTTGCTGTTGTGGTGCTGGTTGAGGAGCTGGATTAAGCAGATTTCCAAACATATCTGTTGTTGGAGGAGGAGTGCCATACAAGCTCGTGCTAGACACAAATGCTGTTTGAATTGGAGCGTGTGAAGATGGTTTTGTAGAAGTGCTAGACGTTCCATAATAAATCTCAGGATTTTGTGGCACTGCAACTCTTTTTGCCTTGAGAGTTTCTTCCTGATTCTTGTTTTCCAGGAGTTGAGCAAAATCACTGAAGCTTGTTGTATCCAAAGTGCCATTGTACCTCATGATTTCTAAGAAATTATTCCATTGAGGTGGCAGTGCATCTGCAAACTTCTTCACTATCTCTGCTGAAGTCGTTACCACCCCAGTATTTGCCAATTCAGTTAGCAAATGAGTAAATCGACTTGTCAAATCTCCTAGAGATTCATTCTGCATACAAATAAAACCATCAAACTCTTTCTTCAGCAGTTCTTTTCTCAATTGACGTGTCGCTTCATTTCCTACGCCCCTTGTCTTCAATGCGTCCCACAACCTCTTTGTCGTCTTGTAACTGACAAATTGATGATATATATCTTTACTTAAAGCCTGAGTGAGAATGGCGTATGCCTTCTTTTCCAGATCATAGACCTTCTTCTGATCTTCCGTAAGATCTGCAAACGTGGCAGCAGATGATGCGGCAACCTCTATAGTTTGATCGAAATCTGTAATGAACCGCAACCACAATTCTGTATTTTGACCAAGAACGTATGTATGAAATCTACCAAACCATCCCGGATATTCACTTAAGTGCATCAACTTTGGAGGCCTATTCAAACTTCCTGTTTCACTTTCGCTTAGCAAAATGCTTTGAACACTTGGAGCTTGATTTGATACAAATGCCCATTGACCGGTAGATGTAGCATTAGCTTGCGAACCCGAATCCGGAGTTGGAGTACCAAAATACATCTCTGCATTTACAGGAACACCCCACATCGAATTCATTTTTGATCAGCCGAAGGATACCTGTTCGAAAGACTTGAACAACACAAACTGTTAAGCACAAACAGACTAAGGATCGAAAGATCAACACCTGTTCGAAGGATCAACAGGGTTCGAAAGATCACTGTTGAGTTTCGAACAATGTTTTCGAAAGATTCTCCAACGAAGGATCCTTATCCTTCGAAAACGTACTGTAGACCGAAAGATGAACACGAAAGATGATTTCGAAAGATGACTTCGAAAGACTCCCCAATCGAAGGATCCTTGTCTTTCGAAAAGGAGCAGTAGACCGAAAGATATATGTTTCGAAAATATTCCTTGGACCGAAAGATAAGTCTCACACTTCGAAGGATGCTCGAAGGATGACTATCTGTCGAACCTCCTTTGGTCGAAAGATGATCTTTCGACTTCGAAGGATATCTTTCGAACTTGCTCTGACACAGTTGACAATGGTGACAGGTAGGTGAAAAGTTGACGGGTTGGTGAGAACTTTCGGCAGAAAGTATGTTCAGACCATATCTTTCAGGTCTGAACATGCAGGTTTTTCACCAACCGGGTAATGTCCAATATTTTAATCAAAATACAACTTCCAACACACAAACACTTGGTAATTCAAAATTTTTAAAGATCAAAAAGGTGAAAACTACCAAGAACACTTAAGATATCGGTTGAAGATAAGAAGAACAAACCCAGAAATATGAATATTTCTGCAAACCGACAACAAACCGAAACCCGATTTTAACAAGTTTTTCAGAAAATATAAACTTCAAACACCCGGAAAACACCCGAAAACACTCGGTTTTAACAAGGAGAAGAGCCAAGGCTCTGATACCACTTGTAGGTCCGGCTAGGGGAGGATCTAGTCGCCTAATCCTTGTGTACAAACCAACTCGGTTGTGCGGAATCCAACCGAGATAGCAAACCGAGATAGAACACGCAAATAAACAACACACAAGACTCAACGATTAACACCACTTGTATTAAACGTATGAAAGGTCCGGTTACAGCTCAATGTTTACAAATCAGTCCTGTAAACTCTCTAAGTGTGTGTGTGTTCTCTGCTAACTGTCATCTCTCTTTCTGTCTGTCTTTCGAAATGAACACAACACACGGGTATTTATACCCAAACACAGCAGGTCTGGTCGAAGGATCAGATAGCATGATCGAAGGATCATCTATCGACTAGAAACAGCTCGAAGGATCAGCATGTACCACGAAAGATGTGATCTTTCGTGGTCCATCCATCGAAGGTCCATCTTTCGAGCTCATCATCATCGAAGGATATAAGTGATCCTTCGATGACCATCCTTCGACTCAAACACATTACAACCAAAATGTTGACTGTTTGGCCAAGTCAAACCAGGAGGATGGTTGACTTGGTCAAACTTACAAGACTAACAAAGACATCGTTTTGAATACAGACAAAGTACAGACACAAGTGCACCAACATGCGATCTACCTGGTAAACTGATGGATTTAGTTGATCTGATGCTTAAATTCGAAGTAGCAACCATGGCTATCCCGTATAGGGAACACTTGATATTTCTGTTATGGTAAACTTATCCTGTATTCTTGTATAATATATTGTATATATATACACACACTTGTGTATGATATTATTGGACACCAAACATATAATATGAAATTTCTGGCCAAAGCTACTGAACACCAATCCGCCAATGATATATGCCGCAGTTTTTTCCTTCTTTTTTTTATTGGCAATTGGTTGAAGTGTATAGTCTTATAATCCACTTTAGTTTTCTTTACATACATGTGGTATCTAACGATTGAGATAGAAACAGATAATGGTGTTCCTTTTTCAAGCCACATGCCAACATGGTTTTAAAAATTGAAGGCTGATTTGGGGACTTAAGAAGAATTTGTAGTACATACCAATAAAATATACCTAATATATCCAATGAATAAAATGATCCGAACCCACTTTAATTCACCTAATATCTTCGGTGATTAGATTAAATGGGTTAAAATGACACGGACCCAGTTCAATAGACTAAAAGTCTGATAATATTGCTACTATTGTTAGTATTTTTTTTTATATTATTGTAGGTTTATGAAAACTTGAGAATTTTATGGTATATCTATAATATATTAAAAAGGAGAAGTGATGTACCAAATTGTAATTTTACTACAAGTACAAGATTAAAAGCATAATGCACAAGATAATAAAAGCCATATTAAAAAGATACAGTAGGAAAGTGGTCAAAATTTTAAGACGCATTAGGGTTAGTATAGGGATTTCATCCATGAACTTTTTAGAAGGCGTCAGGCATTGAATGGCTTCAGAGTACCCTACCCCTTCCATCTACCGGCGATTGGTTTTCCCTATCTGTTTCACTTGAAGCCTACTACTTTAAGCCCACTTTTGAGAAGAAGGAATCCCAAACACGCCCTTCGTCTCGCCGGTCAGTTTTCTGAAACCCTAATTTTTCTATTTATGGTGAACGGGATGCTGCAATGGATTCAAAGGGTATTCAGATTGAAGCTGTTAAGCAGATCAGATTGGGTTCTGTTCTGGAGAATAATCCGGCTAAAATCGTTGTGTGTTCGTTATTGGGTAAGTTGAGTTCTTATTTTAGTTTGATTTATAGGATTGTTTTGGCTTATACTGAATGTCGAAATTGATCAGGCTTGTATATTGATTGTGAAACCGTCCGCGATAGTGCTTCTTCCTAAACGATTATGTGATCCCGATTTTATCTTATTCGTCTTCTTTGATTCTCCTGATTGCAACTGCAGGTTCATCTTTTTTTCTCTTCTGGCTTCGGTCCGTCTTTCTCCTTTATGGTAATGTTTGTTTCATTACTCGATTGTGATTAGGTTTTACGAGATGTATGAGTTTGCTACATCATTTTGTGATTTTGGTATGCATGAGTTTGCTACAGCCAATCAGAGATGCATTTTTTTCTTCATTTTTGTTTACTTAATCGATTACTTTGGGTGATATATGTATTCCTTCATTTAGTACAGCTCATCCTTTTGTATTCCATAGTTTTATAGGAGCTATATATATATTTCTATGTAACAGTTCTGTATTTATTTTAAAAAGCAATATTACAATTTATTGAGAAAGATGGGGTTGATGGTCATGATCCTAATCAAGAAGTGAATGTTGAGAAGAGAAGGTAATTTTTTTACAAATGTTTAACATTCTTTATGTATATTATTTTTTTCTTCACTTATGATACTCTTATTTTTTCTAACAGGTGATGGTCAGCCAATCGATAGATTTTAGGCATGTATACGAAATAAATTTTACCATGCAGTTGGCATAGATGGAAGTGGGCATAGATGGAAGTGGATCTGGTGATTGGATTTATGATGGTGCTGGTGATCAAGATCAGCAATTGCATGTTTTTACGAACCTGAATGTTATGCTCACCAACTGTTCGAAGAATGTCCTCACACAAGATCTTCAGCTGAAAATTACCATACAGGTTACATGTCCCTTTGGTTTTAGTGAGTTTGATTTATCTGATATTCTGAATGATTCTTTTGTTAGAATTTTGTGAATTGTTGATTATATGATATAATGAGTCGCTGGTGAAACACATCGGCAAGGATCCGGAAGGCTATCGTCATATCACATTAGATTTTTACAATTTATCATTTTTTTTAATTTAGATATGAATTATCATATTAATTGTAGATTATATCTTTGATCTTTCGTCAATCATTTTACTTGAGGTCATAACTGATAACTTGAGGCTCGACGATGGGCGGGTGCAGGGCAAAATGATTCTTAGTTGAAACGTGTTTTTAGTGTTATTTTGGCAACCGACCTCTGGTCCAAATCTCAACCACGATCTTCTATTCATCGTCATCTCTTTGTTTAATCTATTTTATCTTTGATTTCCATTCGTTTATTTGGCTCCAAAATCAACGCTAGAGCAATAACTTTCCCAACCATCTCTTTCAAACGGTGCATAGGACATAGGTATGCATATTTCATGGGGTTATTTTGTCAATGGTAACTTTTCTGGGGTTAATGATCCTCGATTTTTAATAACGAATGGTTCTTAATGTGTTTTTCGTAGCCACATCCATAACCAGCGACGTGAAGGGGCGGAACATTGGGAAACAAACGGAGGTCGTCTATCTTATAAATCACAATTTCAGGTAATCTTGGTCTTCTTTGAATGTTTCCTTCATGATTGATTGGTTGTACTTTTAACTATGTGATCATCGAAAGGGCAAATGCCCAGTCGCGCCAATTCCATTTTCTGTCGATGCGTCAGATGCGAAACTGCATCTCTGTCAGACAACGGAGTTTATGGCAAAAGTGTATTTACAAAATTTGCTTCCACTATCTCGAAGTTCGAGCCTGTCACTTTGTGCATCTCATGTTACCTTTTCTCTTTCTATTTGGAATTTTTTTGTTTATCGGTGATAGGTTAGGTTAACCTTTACGTGATTTCGTAAATCTGCATTTAGTTTAAGTTGTTGTAGTTTAAGTGTTTATCTTCTAAACGAGATAAACATTATGTTCTTTTTGATGGTGCCTTACTAAATCAACAATAAAAAGAGCATCTTAGAGTGTCCGGAAGTTTACTAATAGTATCCAGCTTTCTCTATGGTCTGGACATCTTGGTCTTGACGGTGAGAGGTTAGTACCAGTTTACCCACTTAAAAGTGGTAATAAACACTTCTTTGATTTTATTTCATCCAAGTCTTTCACTATTTACATAGAGGCTTAATATTCCAAATGTAGAATAAATTGTGGTTTGTGGTGGGGATTGGTGTGTTTAACTCGGGTCGGTTTGGTTCGAAACTCACAAAACTGTAACTCGCCTAGAAAAATGAAATTTGACCGGTCTCTAAACAAATTCGGATGGAAAAGCGAAGTTAAACTTGGTTCCATTCGAGTTTTGGTTATTTCAAGTCTTAATGAACGGTTATGCATTAAAATTCTTTTAAAATATAGAAACAAAATGTACTCTTACAATCATACGTACTATTGTAATCGAAAATCCTTTTAGAAGTTTGATTTAGGCCCCTAAAGGTCCTAAGTCGCTTGCACCCCAAAACACTTGTAAATCTGTGCTGGTCTCAGACAACTCACATAATGATTAGTAGTTTTTTTTTTCAACAGTTATTTCAATGAGATGATAACACATTTCTCATAAAATGAGGAAGGCGTAGGTCTTCTGTAGTTTAATATTTTCTGTCAGATGAAGGCTATGTGCAAGTATCCATTTTATACTTATTTGTTATCTTGTGTTTAGGACTGTTTTAGGCTGGTTAAGGCCATTTTTGGATGTTTTAGAACAATGTTAGCTGTTAAGGCAGATCCTATCTATTGGAAACTTACCAGCGTGTCTTGATGGTTGCACTTGCAGATCTTTTTCATTACGCATTTGATCCGTTATCAATACCATAAACACAACTTGACCCGTATTCACCAGATTATAATTGCCATTTACGGTTTCCAACCTTTCCTATTGGCAGACAGATGAGTGCGATATCATAAAACCTCCTTGATTTGTTTAAAGAAAAATAAGATCACAGCTTTGCTATTGAGATAATATAAGCTTTGTAATCATGTTTGACGCACTATATATTATTTCAACTGTTTGTCAAAAAGTATATCGGGTCAACTTAACCTGGCCGTGTTCCCTGCACCAAACTTACTTTTTTTAACTCGAATTTGCTTTCACATGCTAATTTGGCCATCTAGGTGTCCAACCCTCCTGTAAGCATAACTCAAGTAAGCATTGCTCACACGTCTCATGTAGACTATGGATATTACATTTGGCTAAATCGGCCGGGTGGGTGAGTCCGGTAATGGACTAACAGGTAAACAATTTTTCAATTCTGATCAAAATAGTTCAGGTGGTATCGAGGTGCCCACATACACTTTTGTTTGTTCATCTCATATGAGCTTTATAAATAGTTTGGGTGCTAACTATGATTCAAATAACTATATTATAACCATAATAATCTTTCTTCTATTAAATTGATTTATGAGCTTGTTATACGGTATGTTTCCTTCTAAATGGATCTTTAAGCTTAACCCTATGCCGTTCAATTTTACCACGAAATCGTCAACCGCTTCACCCTCTTTCATGCGCATAGTTTCAAGCTCCCTTCTGAATGTTGCAAGTCGAGACGCTCTTACCCGATCTACACCCAAGTACCGGGTCTTCAATCCGTCCCACACTTGCTTGGGATCGGTGTAGCTAGCCATTTGCAGCACCATCTCTTCGGGAATAGCTTGAAACAAAAAGGCTAAAGCTTGTTTTGCTTTCTTTTCATCCGGTTCAGCACCTAACGCCCTCGGTTCAACAGTCTCCCATACACCATTTGCATCCATAATGGCTTTAACCTTGACTGCCCACACCGGATAGTTTGTTGGGGTCAAAACCGGAACTTGAAACGACATCGAACCTGGTTCTTTTGCTGGTACCTTTACCATTGCCTCGGTTCAACAGTCTACCATTGCCGGTCACGGTCTTCTTCTGCGGTCTCGGTCTAGTTGTCATGGGTCTCTTGCGGCTCGTCGGTCTTCTCGGTCTTCCACCGGAGTTCACTTTCCGGCAGCGGTCACGGTATTCGGTCTTCTCTGATGTAAGCTTTCGGTCTCTGGTTCACACCTACGGTCTTCCTGGAGAGAGTTCTTCGGTCTTCTTTTCAAGCCAACGGTCAATTATGGCTTTGTTCTTCTTGCCAACGTCGGTATCTCTCTCGGTCTTCTTTCTTCCCTTGCGATTCACATGAACTCGCAAGCTCTAACCTGGGTGCTCTGATACCAAATGTTGGTTCAGGCCCAATATAATACCCACTCAAAAACTCACAAACAGAAATGTTATATTAACTTGCTGAATTGAAAAGAAACAACTATCAAATATGAAGAAAGAAGAAGTGTACGTAACTTGTAAATTGCATAAAGAAAGCTTGCATTTTATTGAATAAAGCTAAGGCTATTTACAGCCCTTACAATAAGAAACGTGGAATCATCCACAACCACTAATACTCCTGAAGAATAGGTACAACCTAGTGACCCACTCCTCTAAAACGTGCATCTCCAACGTATACTTGCATGAGATCCGGTCAAACTAGTATATACCAATTCTACCTAATTAAATAATTTCAAAAACAATCTAAAATACTTATTAATAAAAACCAACTAATAAAACTAAGTAATAACCAAATGTCAAGATTAAAATCCAACACCCCTGACACTTGTGTCTTCGTTGAGTGTCTCTGATCACCGTTATTTGACAGGTTTGGTGTTTGATCATAGATGCACCCGTGACACTAAGATGTCATCAGGTTGTGCACCGATGACACCGAGATGTGCACCAATGACACCGAGTTGTCACTAGGATGAGCATTGTCAACACTGTCATCATGAAAGCGTGTCGGTGACACAAGCAATATACCTGGCGACACAGAGAGTGTCACGAAAAAGAAAATAAATAAAAGAAAAGAAACTGGTTCACGTAAGAATGGACGTCTTGTAGTGATTGTCGACTAATTCAATTATGTGTTGCAAAACACACCATTTTTGTTGATACAATTTTGTGTGGATGTGGCTTGGTTCGGTTCGACTCGGTTCTTTTCGGTTCAATGCCGTCGTCGCGACATTCCTCCGTCGTGCGCCCCAGAGTTCGAAACGCGAAGCACGAAGAGCCGCAAGCTGACATCATCATGACATCACCATGATGATGTCATCATGTGCTTTTATCAAATGCATGCAACAATCAACAATGAAGAGTTGAATAATCAGCCATGTAATGTAATGTCACGTAGATTGAAGCTTATAGGGGCATTCACCATTGTTGGGCCTATGATCAACCAAGAACCAAACATTCTTGGTCCATTTAACTATTCACGAAGATTGATCATGTCAACGAAGAATACCTTTGGACGAAGATTGATCCATGGACGAAGATTGATCCATGTGACGAAGAGTCAATGTTCGTCCATGACTTTATACCCACGAAGAATCAGTCTTCGTGGATATGAAGGGTTCCTTGGCATGGTCCACGAAGATTCCATTCTTCATGGGCCTGATGAATGTTCGCGAGCCCAGTAACCATTCTTCGTAAGGTTACTGGGTATTGGGCCTATAAATACAGACCTTTGTTTATCATTTCAGATAGAACACAGTGAGAGTATTCAGAGAGTTTGTGTGTTACCTTGTATTATCTCTGTAAACAAACTCATTTGGTTGAATACACTTTGAGCTTTAATCGTTGAATCTTGTTCTTATGTTTGTGTTCTTTATCTTGGTTGCATACCCGCTTGGATTCCGCACTTGCGGGTGTGTTCGGTAACAAGGAGAAGGTTACTAGATCCTCCTATAGGGACCTACAAGTGGTATCAGAGCCTTGGCTGTTTTCCTTATTAAAACCAAGTTGCTATCTTGTGTTTTTGATGTTTTTCTTGAAGATTTCTGAAAGTTTTTGTACTTTTGAAAGTAAAATCAGTTAAAAACCTTGAAAAACTTGAAGTTTGCTCAAAATTTTCTTAAAACCTAGTTAAAACACATGGAGATATGTTAAAAATGGGTTTCTATTAAAATTTGTGCAAGAAATCTTGTTCTAAAATTTTTCCGGCGAAGTGTTTTAACCCGAAAAGCAACCGCAATTATAGGATTCAAAAGTTTTCTCAAAAGGTTGTTTTTTCGGTGTCTGTGTGAGTTACTATATCAAGATACCCACCAAACAACTTTCTGAATTTCAGAGACAAGATTCTGTCTTTTAAGGAAAGTTCTCACCTACCATTTCACGAACAATTGGAAACATTCTTCGTGGTGAACATTGGGCCTTATCATTCTTCGTGGTGAACAATTGGAAACATTCTTCATGGTGAACATTGGGCCTTATCATTCTTGGTGGTGAACATTTGGAAACATTCTTCATGGTGAACATTGGGCCTTATCATTCTTCGTGAATCATTGTTCGTAACTGGGCCGGACTATTGTTCGTAGGAATCATTCTTCGTAGTAAACATTGGGCCTGACCATTGTTCATCTAAAATTGTTCGTGGACCAATTGTTCACCTATAATTGTTCGTGGATATCTATTGTTCGTGGACTTGGGCCTTATAATCCCAGTAATCATGTTCGTGGATATCAACAATTATTATCCTCTATTGTTCGTGAACTATTGGGCCTTATAATCGTCGTGGTTCGTAGACCACTCTTCGTAGAGTAACTGGGCCTTGTTATTGTTCATAGTAAACATTGGGCCCCATCTCTTGTTTGTAGTTGGGCTGGCTTATCACAGTTAGTTCACAGTGAAGGTGTTAATTGGTTTTAAGTTGTTTTCTATACATTATGACTTCAGATTGGTGGGGTTGGAAATCTGACCCTAATGCGGATATATATACGGGTAAAGGTTTAGTACCTTCATGGGCTCAGTCTCCCACAACCTCGTCATCAGCACAAACGAATTCTATTACAGCGAACCAGTGGGCATTTGTTACTAATCAAAATCAAAGTATACAAAGTCTTCTTTTGAGCGAAAATGAAACCGGTAGTAATAACCGTCCACCTAAACTGATGCATATGAACGAGTATCCCAGTTGGGAAGAAAGATTCCATACGTATGTTCTTGGGCAAAACACGAAGTTGTAGTTTTCTTTTACCACGGAATTCAATCAAGCACTTGAAGAAGCCGATTCAAAAGCCGCAACGTTTGCAGATCTTTCTGGTGATGATAAAAAGGCATATGATTTAGAAAAGAAAGCAATTTCAATTCTAACTCAAGCCTTAAACAAAGATATTTATCATCAGTTTGTGAGATTCAAAATGACTAAAAGTCTATTGGATGCATTAAAGGTGAGAGGTCAAGGAAATGCATCGTCACACAAGCTGAGACATGATCTACTCAAAAAGAATTCGACGGCTTCATGTGTATGGAAAGGGGGTCGCTGGGAGATCTGACAAGTCGATATTATCATCTGCTGAGTGAAATGGGTAATTTTGGGGTAGTGACAACTCCTGAAGAGGTGGTCACAAAGTTTGCCGATGCTTTGCCGGTTCAATGGAATGGTTTCTTGGAAATTTTAAAGTATAATGGCATGCTAGCTACAACCAACATCCATGATTTTATTCAACTCTTGGAAAACAAGAATCAAGAGGAAATCAGGAAGGCAAAAAGAGTGTCGGTACCACAAAATCCCGAGATGTACTATGGAAATTGTGGAGGTACCAGCACCGTTGCGAGACCTGCTCAACATGCTCAGCTACAAACGGCATTTGTCTCGAGCATCGATATGTATGGAACACTACAACCAGCTGCCCCAGAGAAAAGCTATCAGTCTACTGGAGTACCATCATTTCTTGATCTAAACTACAAAGGACAACAACAAGCCTGTTATGGAAACACTTCATGTGACAACCGGTAATTTACATCCTTAATTACGTGATTAACAAGCGATTAACGCGACAATAAATAGTGTTTACAGCACAAATAAACTTGATTGGGCCTTTGGAGTGCCTAGGAACGCCTGATCGACTTTACAGTACACGCATGACGGTCCACAGAGAACCTGCTAAACGATAAACGATAACAATCTGAAACCGTACGAAATACTGGCAACGCCAACAAATATGGATGTTACACGAATATTTTATGCTTATGGAGTTTGGGTTACGATATCGGGTCTCGTAGGAATTACGGGCCACTTACACATGAGATGGGCTTGTGGGCCCTGGCCCAAGCCCAAACCCACAAGCCTAAACCTACACCTAATGTATTAGATCTTATCAAGATCTCCACAAGATTTGAAAATCTTGCAAAATCCATACAAAAATCTTATCAAATCTCAACAAAAATCTCTACAAGATTTTCCAAATCTTTACAATATATTGTAAGATTCACAAGATCTCTAAAGATCTCCACCTCTCTATATAAGGACCCATACCCCCCCCTTATTTTTCATACAATCAAATACACACACCATCAAATAGTTGCCTCTCTTTCTCGATTCCTAAGCAGTAACCACAAAAACCCATTATCCTCTCAAAAGTTGCCTCTTATCTCTCTCGATCTATGCATTCAAACACTGAGAAAACACACACAAACCTCACACTCTCTCTTTCTCTCTCGATATGAACATCAGACAACACATCCCCACTCCCCTCTTCTGCTTCCGACAAACCACAGGTAGGAGCCGGCTGTGTTATCCAGCGAGAGACCCCCCCCCTTTCGATTAGCAGAACGGATCACCACCACCGTGAGGTGGTGGTGCGGCGGCGACAGAATAGAGAGACGGAGAGGGAGAAAGGAGAGAGAGAGAAGGAGACGATGAGAGAGAAAGAGTGAAGAAGGAGCACGGCAGCGGCGGCGGGTCTCGACGGAGCTCGCCGACAACGGCAAAGGAGAAGACAGAGAAAGATGGTGACGGCGACGGAGCTCCGACGGCGGCTGTGGTGGTCGTTTGTGGCCTCTTTCCATTTGATCTCAGTCCAGCAAGAGCGGGATTAGCTTAGGCTCGAGGTTTGAATTCTGATTTAGTTTCATGTTCGAGTTTTAGTTTCTATCAGGTCGGATCGGTTATGGTGTGGAAGTGTTTTACGTGTTGATTTTAGCTCAGATGGTTAGTTCGGGTGTTCGGGTGTTACGGGAGCCTCGGGTCAGATTTCGGCTCAAGGTTCGGTCTCGGCTCAGACTACACGGTCAACAAAGTCAACTGGTCAGCGGGTTCGGTTGACTCGGTCAAACCGAGTCGACTCGGTCCAACTCAGGTCAACAAGTGAGTCAACTCAGTCAACGGTTCGACGCAAAGAGCGGTAAAGATTTAAGGGCGTGAATTATTTCATTATTTTTATAAATCTATTTATTTTCGTGAAACGAGCTCAAACCGAACGGATTAGTACTTAGATTACACTTTGTCACTTTTACAAGAGTTATTTATATTGATTATTGAACATTGTTGAATCTTGAAAAATACAACGACAACTTGGTTGTCCGGGGCGTCCACAAACAGAGGAAACTCTGCCCGTTTTTCGAGAAAATCTAAAAACAAAACGCGTTTTATTGTAAAACGACAACTAACGAATTCAAACAACTTTCGTAAAACAAGACATTATGTACGGCAACAACTTGCAACATCACGAAAACGACGATTCAGATATTATATTTTTGGCAAATCTTTTATAAAATAAAAGGTGATATAATATCTTCAATTCTCTTATTATTCTCGACAATTCTTTCGAGTATCAAACACAATGAATTCTTTTCTAAAATAAATATAATTTATATATTTATTTCAAATATCAAACAACACGGATTCGCTTTATAAAAATAAATATAATATATATTTATTTTCAAACACAACGACTCGATGATTGTTTTATAAAATAAATATAACTTTTATATTTATTTCAAACGACTCAACGGCATACGATATATAATGCGAGTTTATTATATATATTCTTTTCATAAAACACTCGTCACATACACGTACGACTTCACGAGACGGCTAACACGATTACAACAAAATACTTATATATTTTTATAAATATTTATATAATCTAAAATCTTTCGAAAACTAAGTGTGTGTAGACTTAGTAAATTATCGTGACAATAAAACGAAACTTAGCAAGTATAACTTCTTCGTTTCTTTTAAGTTAGCAACAAACCGTCGAATCGTTCGGTCAACGATTCGGTAGAGCTCGATGACACGTAGTTTAGTTACTACGTTTATTTAGAAACTTATAAGATATTCCGTGTTAGGAATATTGTAGAATGCACGCTAGCGAGTCACGTCTTGGAACCGACATTACAAAGTCGTATATAGCTAGCTTTGCACAGGAATATTCAGGTGAGTTCATAACCCCACCTTTTACAGTTTTACATTTTTCTAAATGTTTTCGGGGTGGAAAGACATGCACTTTTTGCAAAGCATACAAGAATTACATATTTTTAAACCATTTTACAAGCTAGTTTTAACGGACACAAATGGTTTACGAAAAGCTTATACCGGTTTTTGCAAACAAGCGTATTTTTCGAAATGTGCATACACACGAATTCTAGTTTTCTGGACTACGGGAAAATACAAATACATGAGTTATGGTATGATGGATACAAGACTACGGAAAAACATTCTAGATCATGTCTCGAATAGGGTACCATAAGCACCATTAATCAACGTATACATTCAGACCGCGGAACAAAAGGTTAGATCTAATGGGTTTCAGGCAACCCCACTCTTGGCCTACTTCTACCAATGAGTGCTTCTATGTCTCAGTCAAAGTCGACAAAAATGCCTAGGTTTGGTGGCTTCCTATGTCGTGACACATGTTAGTGGCCTTGCAAACCACTAGCGATCTCAAACATTCATAGTACTCAGTTACAGATACATTCTACATGATACATACAAACATTCATAGTACTCAGTTACAGATACATTCTACATGATACATACAAACATTCATAGTACTAAGTTACGGATACATTCTACATGATACATACAAACATTCATAGTATTTAGTTACAGATACGTTTTACAAGTTACTTACCATGTTTTCATACAAAGTTTCCATATAACTTGATAAGAAAATGATTTTAAATTCGTTTTCTCAACAATACTTCAAAAACCGGTTATTCAAAAAGATTTATTTCAAATCTTTTACAAACAAACTATGAACTCGCTCAACTTTATGTTGACTTTTTCGCATGTTTCTTTCTCAGATTGCATTTCTAAGACAAGGCACGGTTGGAATAGGAGAACCATGAAGAGTCGAGTACTTAGTGGGCGTTCAATTTCTAGAAAGTCTTTGCTTATTTGCTTCCGCTGTGCAATGAAGATACCAGTCCAGTCACGCCAGCTCTGATAATTTCGGGGTGTGACAGATTGGTATCAGAGCTATAGGTTACAGTGAATAGGGTTCTATGTAGAGATACCTAGGCTCTAACCTCATATTTCTCTAGGGACTTAGATTATTAAAACATTGAATACGTACAGAACGCCTAAGACTCGAATATGGTCTCCAACCGTTGCCGAAAGACAAACAGCCAAGATTTTGTTTTCAAAACATACACTATAGTGGTGTTTTATACACGGTACACAAAACAGTCGCATACAGTACATAAAACCCTGAGAGTTTAGGAAACATGCATTTAAGACCTTCGGAAACTTGTGTTGAAGTTCATTAAAGGTCATCACGTAGGAACCTCGTTTATTAACTCGGACAAACGCCATTATTATGTCGTCTTTGCTATCTTAGTTAACCGAGCAGGTAACCTACGTAAAACAAAGCACGTGCGTGCAAACTTCACGAAATGCAACTATACATCAACGGAGGTTGAAGTATGTTACATACGACTTACGAGGCACGGTCTTTGAGAAGACAAGATGGAGCATTTCAGCGCCGATACAAACTCTGTCAGAACGAAAACTATCAATCAGGAAGTGGCGGTTTGGCACGCGGTCCTGCAATGACACGAATCACTCCAAGGAGAAGACGTATGTCTCCGCATTCCCCCTATCGCATTAACGACGAATACGCCATGTTCGACATTCCACGGTAATGTCACCTAACAACCGGTCATCACATGCAACCCCAGGTAAAGTCCTTAAATTTCTTTTATTGAAATTTCGACTTTCACATTTACTGAGTAGATTTTCGTATCTCTACTCCTCTTAATGGTCATTGTGTCACGATCATTTCTTTCAGTATAGCAAATATTCATTTGCTTCATTTCTTGAAAATTTATATGTTACGCATGCATCGTTTGTTACGCATGTAGTTCCGTTTCAGATAAGTGTTTAATTAAAGTTCAAATATTATTTCGCTAAATCTAATTATTGAATTGTGATTCGAATGACCCGCATTGTTGTAATTGTTGGCTTCTTTGTTATCAAGTCAACACATTTTCTTGAAATTTCTTTTCTTTTCAAGTTACATACATGATTTTAAATTCGTTTTCTCAACAATACTTCAAAAACCGGTTATTCAAAAAGATTTATTTCAAATCTTTTACAAACAAACTATGAACTCGCTCAACTTTATGTTGACTTTTTCGCATGTTTCTTTCTCAGGTTGCATTTCTAAGACAGGGCACGGTTGGAATAGGAGAACCATGAAGAGTCGAGTACTTAGTGGGCGTTCAATTTCTAGAAAGTCTTTGCTTATTTGCTTCCGCTGTGCAATGAAGATACCAGTCCAGTCACGCCAGCTCTGATAATTTCGGGGTGTGACACTTCATCAACAGTCAATGCTGGTCAACCAACTAGTCCAAGCACAGTTCTGCTAGACACTTCAAGTTTCTCAAAAGTAAGTGTTGAGGTGGCAAAGGAACATATGAAGCTGTTAAACACTTTGGTGAGCGCCTACTGTGGGTTAGTAGCAGGGCAAATTGGGAACATCAATTTGACTCAGGAAGATTATCAACAAATTGATAAGGATGAAATGGATTTGATGGATATCAAGTGGGCATTTGCTAGTGATGTGAGGTGAGCAAAAGACTTCACGGAAAGAACTGGTAGAACCAGCTTGGAAAGCAAGAAGGATACCAAGTATGGATTCGATAAGCAGGTGGCCAAATGTTTCAACTGTGGTGAACGAGGTCATTTCAAACGTGAGTGTACGAAGCTAGCTCAGCATGGGAACCAGAATCCATTCAGAAATCAAGGCAACCAACCGAACCAGAATTAAAACAGGAATAATGAACGTGCCTTGATTCCTGCAAACAATACTCATCAAGCAGGTCCATCAAACAACAACCGAGCTCTTGTGATACAAGTTGATGAAGGCTGTGACTGGTCAATTCAACTGGGTAGCGATGATCAGAGTGGAACAACTTATTTTGCTGAGGTTATCAAGGATCTAAAACACGTATGTGGTGGAGAATCTTCAGATGAAGACAGTTCTGGTTATAGTAGAAGCTCAGATGAGGAAACCTCAAGTTCAGGTGAAGATGGCACGGATGAAGTGTTACATGAGTCCATTGATGCAGATGTTGAGGAGCTTTTGAGTGAAGCTAAAGCAGGGAATGATCGAAGATCAATTCTGGTGGATCAAGCTGCTTATTCTTCTTCTTCTCATCATTCAGCCTTCATGGCTAATGTTGGCAACTCGTCAAGTCAGGTATGTGTCGATAAATCTAAATCTGATAAATGTGATAATTGCGTTGATTTAGGTGCTAGATTTTCTGACTTGCAAAGCAAATATGATGATTTGCAAAGCAAGTATGACGTGACATTTATCCACAATCAAAGTTTGATCGTGGATCTTGCAAAATGCACAGAGGCCAACTTGTTCCATAAAAATCATGAAAAAGAATTTAAGAAAGTAATTGACACATTAAGGGAAGATAAAACCGAGCTAGTAAAAACAGTTTCAAGAAAACAAACTGCTATAAATAATTACATCACTAGCTCGAGGAAGCACAAAAGGAGTTGGCCTGTGTCAAGTGTGAAAATGAGGCGATCCAGCTTAGGTTAGATAGTTACTCAAACTCTAGGTATGTGCTGGATCACATCATTGACATACAGAAAAAGAAGAATGATGTCACGTGCATTGGCTATACCTATTAGACACAATTATACCGCAATGCCTGATGAGGAGGATAAACCTCAATTTAAGCCATATGTTCCTTTAGACGTTGAGGAATTCGCAGCTGGACTCGGTTATAAAAAGGAAGTGTCATCAGATTCGGATGTGTCAGCAGATACGAAAGTATTAACTACTGAACAAAATCAGGATCCTCCAGTCATTGTTGAGGATGCTGATTCTTCATATGATGAATCCTATGATACTGAATCTGCACAGTCTGATGCGGTTATCAAAGAAGAGGACATACCTCTCGAGAATCACATTTTATGTGATCCTCCCACAAAACCTGCTAAGATTGTTCTGGTCGAATCCACTTCTGCACGAGTCTGAGAGTGTGAATTTGCTATACACTCTAGATGGTGATGACAAAGTTTATTCAAACAAATATTTTCCGATTACAAATGTAAATCAATCTTTAATCAGTAAAGTTTTTGAGGATTCGACAAGTAAGTTTTTGGGAGAGTCTATTTCACGAGTTGTGGTAACACAATGTCCTCCAATTCCAAAAGCTAAAGTTCGAAAACAATATGCCAACCAGAAATTACCAACAGAGAAAACTCAGCAAAATCACACTAAACCAAAAGGAAAATCGACAACTCAAGGTCGAAAAGAACAAAACCAGAGAAAGAACAAAAAGGTGAACTTTGTGAAGTCGAAGGGAACTGATAAACTTGAAACATTTGAAAACAAATCTAACATAGATTATGTTAAGCAAGTTAAAATTTTGAAAAGAAATGATCAAAATAACTCAGGACCAAATACCTCGAAATCACAAAGTTCATCAACGAGACATCAACATGATACTTCGGGGTTTGTTGAACGAAGATCATGTTTCGAGTGTGGTGAATTTGGACATATCATTCGAAATTGTCCATATATTCATAAGTTAAAAGCTAAAGTTGATGTTCCCCGTGAGCAAAATTACCAAAAGAGGTCTGTTTCTCCAAAACAAGATCCCCGCCTTGTGAAAGAAAGGGAGAAGAAACAGAAACGCAAGCAAATCAAGGTAATTGAAAAGGCTCTTAAAACCGACGTGGTTCAAACACAATCTGTTTCAGTCAAACCAGAAATTTCAAAATTTTCAAAAACTTCAACCAATCACGAAGTTAAAATTTCAAACAATCAAACTGGTAAAACTCAACAGACATGGAAACCTAAATTGGTCACAAACTCATGGGGAGCATCACCATTTCCAAATCATCGCGAAGTTGAAATAACTTTTGTCGATGAAAATGGAAGACCCAAGTCCACGAAGGCTTGGGTCCCCATCTCCAACTGATCATTTGAGTACATGTGCAGGGTGTTCCAGGAGGAACTATCAGTAGTCTTTGGATTGTTGATAGTGGGGCATCCAGGCATATGATCGGCGACATAAGGCTTCTCTACGACGTCAAATTTATTAGAGGAGGTTATGTTGCCATTGCTGGAGATAAGGGCGGGTATATTACTGGTGAAGGAATGGTATCCAATGGGGTTGTCAGTTTTGAAAAGATCAACTTTGTGCAAAAACTTGATCACAATCTTCTAAGTATTTCTCAAATCCGTGATAAGAAGTTTTCTGTGCACTTTGATGCTAATGGATGTTATGTGCTGAAGTCCGGTTTCAAGATCCCCAAAGACTGGATTCTCTTATCTGCACCAAGGATTAATGATTTGTATGTCCTTGATATGAGTCAAGCAATTACAACGTCTGCTCAAGTAACATGGTTTGTTTCTAAAGCCACGGAAAAGGAAACAATCTCTTGGCACAGACGGATGGGACACATTCACCTAAGGAAAATGAATCATCTGGTGAAGAATGAGTTAGTAACTGGTGTTCCTGTAAAAAACTTACATCTACAAGACGTCCGTGTTTCATGCCAGAAAGGAAAACAAAGTAAGTAATCGCACCCGATAAAGAAGATCAACACAGTTGTAGTGCCGCTTGAACGCCTGCACATGGATTTATTCGGTCCTTACAAGCATAAAAGCATCAGCAATGACTCATACTGCCTCGTGGTGACAGATGATTATGCAAGATTTTCTTGGGTGGCGTTTATGGCAGACAAGAGTGAAACTTTCGAAATTATCAAAAACTTGATCACAACGATTGACAATTTGTATACTTTGAAAGTAAGACGCATACGCAGCGACAATGGAACTGAATTTAAGAATCATGCTATGGAGGAGTTCTGTAGATCCAAAGGCATTCTTCATGAATTCAGTGCTAGATACACTCCTCAACAAAATGCCGTCGCTGAGCATAAGAACCGCACATTGATCAAAACTGTAAGGACAATGTTGGTAGAGTCACAGTTGCCCATTCCATTCTGGAGTGAAGCTGTGGCATCTACATGCTACACGATGAACTGAGTCCTTATAGTAAAAAGACATAACAAGACATGCTTTGAGCTACTACACAAACGGAAACCAGACTTGCAATTTCTTGAACCGTTTGGGGCTCCTTGCACTATGATCGATCCAGATGGAAAGTTTGGGGTGAAAGCAATTGAGGGATACTTTCTTGGGTATGCCACCCCAAATTTAAGAGTTTGGAATCTCGAAATGAAAAGGATTGAGGAATGGTCTGAAATCAGAGTACAGAGGCACACATTGCCAGTCAGATGTCCGGGTCAGCCATGGATGTTTGAGTACGATGACTTTTTCAATTCGATCAAATATTGAGTAAGAAGTAGTAGATGTTGTGGCACACATGTTTTTTGAGTGTGACAACGCAACAGATTCACCGTTGGTTCGTCCAATTATTGTCAACAATCAAGAATCATCATCAGTTAACAATAATGCTCTCGAGAATGAGGATTTTCATGATGCTGCTAAACTGAAAGAATCTTCAGAGGATGATGAATTTCTCGATGCAGACCAAGAAGCTACTGCAATTGTTGTGCATGGTACTTCTGAGGCTACGCCCCCTGAGGACTGCCCTAAAACAGCTGAAGCTACTGCATCATCCTCTTCGCCAGTTCAGGGTATTGATTTGGTTGTTGATCTCAACTTCAACAATCTGGGTATAAATGTTCTAGTTCCGGATAATCCAGAAACAAGAATCCATAATACCCATCCTCAACAAAACATCATTGGTAATGTTCGTAGTGGCATGCAGACGAGGAATCAATTGAGAAACAACAACAATGCTGGCTTGTATGCAGAATGATTGGTCCTTCGCGTATTATGTCTCACAAGAAGAACCAAGGTCTTGGAAAGAAGCCATAAAGGATAATTCTTGGGTGGAAGCTATGCAGGAGGAACTGCAACAATTCCAGAAGCTTGGTGTCTGGAAACTGGTTGAGAAACCGGAGAACTACAAGAAGATTGGCGCCCGTTGGGTTTTCAAATGCAACAAAGATGACCATGGAGTAGGTGTTCGAAACAAGGCGAGATTAGTTGTTCAAGGTTTTCATCAGGTTGAAGGGATAGACTACAACGAAGTATATGCACCAGTTGCACGTCTTGAAGCTATTCGGATCTTTCTAGCCTATGTTTCCTTCAAAGGATTCAAGGTTTACCAGATGGATGTGAAAAGTGCATTCTTACATGGTGTGGTTGAAGAAGAGGCGTATGTCGAACAGCCTCCGGGTTTTGAAGATCTTATTCATCCTGATCGGGTTTGGTTGCTCAACAAAGCTCTCTACGGATTACATCAAGCACCGAGAGCTTGGTATGCAACCTTATCTAATTATCTGCTGGAGAATGGTTTTCGCCAGGGTCTTATCGATTGCACTCTCTTCATCAAATAAAAAGATGGAGATCTTCTGTTGGTTCAGGTATACGTAGATGATATTACATTTGGTTCCACTAACGATGTTTTGTGTAGGGACTTCGAGCGTGTTATGCAGGAGAAATTCGAGATGAGCGCCATGGGGGAGATGAATTTCTTTTTGGGCCTACAAGTTCAACAAACGGAGTCTGGGATATTTATCCATCAGACTAAATATGTCGGAGACATCTTGAGCCGGTTCCAGATGTCCGAAGCGACGCCCATTGCTACCCCACTTCCGTAGAATCATGGGATTACTCCAGACTTGAGGCGTGAAAGTGTTAACTCTTCATTTTATCACGCAATGATCGGATCTCTTATGTATCTCACAGCCTCGAGGCCGGACATAATGTATCCTACGTGCCTGCTCGCCCGATATCAAGTCAACCCGAAGGCCTCACATCTAGCAGCTGTAAAAAGGATTTTCCGCTATTTGAAGGGTTGCCCGGATACCGGTCTCTGGTACCTTAGGGATGATAGCTTCAACTTGATCGCGTTCAGTGACTCTGACTTTGGTGGCTGCAAAATCGACGGCAAATCCACAACGGCTGGATGTCAGTTTTTAGGAAATCGCCTGGTCACATGGCAGTGCAAAAAGCAGACTTGTGTCGCTACATCAACTTGTGAAGCCGAATACATTGCTGCCTCAAGTTGTTGCTCCCAAGTTCTGTGGATTCAGCAAAAAATGCGCGACTATGGTTTTGAATTCCTATCTACTCCTATTTTTGTTGATAATTCTGCTGCCTTACAGATCACTAGAAATCATGTGTAGCATTCAAAGACCAAACACATCGAAATCAAATATCACTTCATACGTGATTGTTTTGATAAAAGACTTATCGATGTTGTTAAGGTCCACACCGATGACCAACGTGCCGACCTTTTTACCAAAGCAATTGACAAATCACGATTTGACTTTTTACTAATGGTAAACGGCATTAAGGTCAAGCCTGAGTAAACCAACATCGGAAAATCATTTTTTGTAAATATTTATTTGTGTTTTCTAATTTCTCGTACTTTTTGCATTTTAGGGGGAGTAAAAACAAAAATACAAAAACATTGAAAAATTTTAAAATTACAAAAACATCGAAAAATTTCAAAAACACAAAAACAATAGAAAAACAAAAATGAGTTTCCTGGCGAGAAAAAGAGAATATGATAGTACATCAGTGGTCTGTCGAAACCTCTTTGAACCTAAAATGAAAAACAATAAGCAGCTCTATATAAGATGTATCAGTAGGCTCACAATCATTTTAAAGTGTGCAGGGTGATATAAACCTAAATCGACTGAAGACTGTGCGGGAACCACTCATTGGCATATGGTCTTGGTACCGAAATTTCGTTTGATAGATTGTCGAGGTTCTGAGATACGTGGTCTTTATGTTGTTTATCATCTGGGTATCATGTTTGTTTCTTTTACCAGAAAACAACGGGGACGCAAGTCTAGATATTCCATGATATCATACATACATGTACATATCATTCAAACATGTATATAATACATGATTCATACGACCTCAATAAGTGATAAACAATCACATGTCCCAATCAATAAGTGATAAAATATCACAGTTTATCCGGGAGTCAAGTTCGTCTCTTTGTCGGTACGATGGTACTAACATGTTCACGGACTTGCTCTTGTGCCCTGCATCATCGAATATCAAGTTCCTCATTAATAAGTGATTTAATGACATAGGGCTTGTATTCATCCAAAAACAAGTGAGTATCTCACATCATATACGTTGAAAACAGATGATAAATGATATATTCACCAGTAAGATGAACTCTCGTGCATACCTTGATACGGGAATGTGTCGTGTGTGGATGAACACCGGTCGGTAAGTATAAATCATACCTTAACGTATCCCCTAATCGCGAGTACATATGATAAGTTGAGCTTAAATGGACAACAATACCGATAATCGTTATAGGATGTTTATCTTAATGTTATCTAACTGAACAACAAGAATGTTTTGGCATGACCGTACACTGATATGATTCTTTTACCCTCGAAACTCGCAAAAAGAATGTCTGTAAATATTTATTTAATGCTTTCAATTTCTGTATCTCTGTATATATTTATTTACTGTTTTCCGTCTTTACATTTGAAATATGCAAAAAAATTCCAAAAAGATTTTAGATGTGATTTAATATAAACTTTATAAAAGCCAAAAAGATTTTATTTCTGTTCTATTTTCTATTGCCCGATGTTGGATCTCGAGTCTTTACCTCCTGAAACCTGATCGAAACCTAAAAACAATCGCATCTTCATAAACGGTCGAAGTTAACAAGTTTTGAAAGTTAAAATCTAAAATAGATCAAATTTTTACAACTTTCAAATTGTTGTCGGTCGATAGTTGATTGGGAGTTGGTCACATGTATGTCGTTTGATTATATTCCAAGTGGTTGTTCTCATTACGTATTTAGCTTTCTTGAATGTGCAGATGCGATATTCAAACCAGCTAAAGGAGAAGAAAACGTGTTAGCTAACTAGTAGTCATGCCGGGGGATACATTTGTTTTGTTCAACCAACACCCCAAGTATGACCAAGCTTGACATAAGGCACGTTTCAAACACTCCATTAAATCGACTTGCTTGTCTCTGGGTTCTCTTTGCATTCTGGCAAACTCATTTCGAATATTACCATGCATTAAACAATACAAATAAACATGTATTAAGTTTTTACTAATATTCAGCAGCATAACTGTTACCTTCTAATCCATTGGGAATAGCCCAGTCGTGTTGGTGAGTTAGATAAGGTGTAGAATAGGTGGAGGTCATGGGTTCAATCCCCATGACAGGCAAGTTTAGCCATTCAAAATAAAAATAAAAAAAATAAATTGTTACCTTCTCAACTATAAATAATATACGATAAAATTCTCAAGTTTCCATAAACCTACAATAATATAAAAAAATACTAACAATAGTAGCAATATTATCCGACTTTTAAACTGGGTCCGTGTCATTTTAACCCATTTAATCCAATCATCGAATATATTAGGTGAATTAAAGTGGGTTCAGATCATTTTATTCATTGAATATATTAGGTATATTTTATTGGTATTTACTACAAATTCTTCTTAAGTCCCCAAATCAGCCTTCAATTTTTAAAACCATGTTGGCATGTGGCTTGAAAAGGGTCATGCTATTAACATACGGACAAAATTATTTTCACACCTCAAAGCGCCGCGCTTTGGCCATAGCGCGGCGCTATGATCGACAAAAGTGCTTCGATTGACGTTTGAGACATTCCCTACTGTTTGACAGACATAAAGCTGATTGACATGTTTTGTCGTTAACCCTAAGCGCCGCGCTTTGGCCATAGCGCAGCGCTTCGATCCAACTTTTCACTTTTAAAAGCAAACTACTGATTGAGGTTCTTCTTCAGCAGCTCGGTCTTCTTCTTCTTCACGTTGTTTACAAACATACGTGGGTATTCGAGTGTTTTGTTTTTGTTGTTTACAAAAAACGATGTCGTGGTTAAACAACTATATTTTCGGTCAATATTCTGACGAGACAGTTGTTCCTGATTCTTACGAGGGGACCGCTATTTCTGACTCGTATGAGAAACCGGTCTCGTCCAACTTGAGGGAGGCAGAGGTTGTATCTGGCATTCGTTATCGTGATAACACGGTGACGCTGGATTTGAATACCCCTGTGGAGGACCCTTACGCACAACAAGGTTATTCGAATTTCGGTTACGGTGGCGAGTACAGCTTTGTACAGCAGGAGTGTGGTCCAAACGACAGTTACGGTTGTCAACAGAGCTTACAAGGTTATTCGAATTTCGGTTACGGTGGCGAGCACAACTTTGAACATCAAGTATATTCGGACCTCGGTGACGATGGTGAGCCGGGGGATGTGTCTGTTGACGAGGAAGGCTGTTACCCGGTTACGTTTTCGTTTGATACGACGCAGACCTTTTCGTCACGTAAAGAGTTGGTGCGTTGGGTACAAGACACGGCAAAAGACAACGGTTACCTCATTGTGACTAAGAGGTCGAATAAAAGAGGAGAGAATTACAAGATTTGGTTTCAATGTACTTTTGGTGGGGAGCATAAGAGTATAGCTACACAGAGGAAAACGGGTAGCAAGAAAATAGGCTGCCCGTTCGAGATGATCGGGTTTTCGGAATCATCCGGAAGTGTTTGGAGGATCGAGGTGACAAAGGCGAAGCATAACCACACTCCTATTGAAAACTTAGAGGGTCACGCGTATGCGAGAAGGCTTTCTTCGGAGGATACAAAACTGGTTAAGGAGCTGGCAGAGCAAGACATTCCCAACCAAAGTATCTGGCGAACGCTGACAAAAAACAATCCGGCTAGAAAGCTTATTCCGAAAGATATACACAACGCTGTTCAGAAGATCAACGCCGAAAAAAATGTCGGTAAGTCTCCGATGCAAAAACTTGAAAGCATTCTTCTCGAAAAAAAATACACTTATTACATGCGCACGAATGAGATATCAAACGAAGTTGAAGATGTCTTCTTTGTTCACGAAAGATCATTCAATATGTGGTGTGCCTTCCCGCATGTGCTAATGATTGACGCCACCTACAAAACGAACATGTACAACCTGCCATTTGTTCAGGTCGTAGGCATGACGTCGACAAACAAATCGTTTACGGTTGCTTGTGCGGTAATTTCCGCTGAGAAGTCAGAGAACTACCTATGGGTGTTGCAGAGGATCAAGTCTATGCTGGTAGGATGTATGGAACCACGCGTGATTTTAACAGACAGTGATTTTGCGCTAATGAACGCGTGTGAACAAGTTTTTCCAAAAGCGCATAAGTATGTTTGTCGGTTCCATATTCAACAAAATATTAATAAGAACAGCAAGAAGAAATTCTCTGACAAGGATTGGAAAGAATTCGTACGTAGTTTTTGGTTATTGTGCGAGTCTACGACCGAGGAAATATACAGGTATAACTTGGAAAACCTTGAAGCACAGCTGAAAGAAGATGACCGTGAACGTAGGTATTTCTTACATAATTATGTTCAAATTTTATATAATAACAAAAACTGACTATTTACGTTTTTTTTTTTTAATTTTAGAGGTTTTTGATTATATGAAGAAATCCTGGTTGGATCCGTACCGTGAAAAGTTTGTATCATGCTGGATTAACAAAACTATCAACTTTCACCAAACTACGACCAACAGGGTTGAGGGCATGCATGCAACACTAAAAAGTCACTTTCCAAGTCATCGCAACACACTGGATAAACTTGTACTGTATGTTGATCATGTTGTTGATAGACAATACACCGAGATTAGTAGTAGCTTTGAAACAAGCCTCCGAAAAGTGATGACTCACCACAAGAAGCAGCACATGCTTGCATATATTCTCATAAAGGTTTCAATATATGCGATTGAGCTTTTGAGAAGGGAACTAAAACGTAAGGAAGACGGGTTGAGAGCCTACGGTGCAAGCTGTGGTTGCCAACTTTTTACCAGCTGTGGTTTGCCATGTGCCTGTCGTTTGGAAAAGTTGGAAAATAAAGGTAATTAATATCTTTGACCTTTCTCGTTATGATTCTGCCACCTAATTTGTATTCATCCACAGGTCAGCAACTCCGGATCACACACATAGACGTGTTCTGGAAGAAGCTTAACTTCAAGCCTGCAAAGAAAAACATAGAGGATATCGATGTAGACGCGGAATTTGAAAAATTGAAACAAAAGATCGATCCAACACCCCCTCAGGTGAAAAGGAGCTTCTTTGAAAAGTTTCAGCAAATCCTCAATCCAGGGAACAATAACAAAAAACCTCCTGCTGTTCTGAAGAAAACTCGTGGTCGCCCAACATTGAAAACGCAGGAAGAAAGAAAGGTTGAAGCCGCTAGAAAAAGCGCGTACATTCCGTCGGGAGAAACTTGGGTCGAGGCCTCAGACGATCTTCCCCGTCACAGCTCGTACATATCACCGTCACAGCCTCAGACGATCAACCTACACCCTGATTTCCCGATGATCAAGCTCGGTCCTAAGACGGATATAGCGATCCGCAACTACGCACCTCAGATTCCCGAAGTGATCCATCCATACATCGTTAGAATAAAGGACGTGAAACCAGATGGTCATTGTGGGTTTCGATCGGTGGCTGTTGGGTTAGGAGTGAAACAAAATTCATATTTGATGATCCGGAAACAACTTATAAAGGAGTTACGTACGAACGAATCGCTTTGGAGGCAGTTTTTCGATCCGGAAAACATAGGACATTATGATGCGCTGCTTAGACGGATCGATTTCAAGGGGGTGGGACGAGCAGATATCGATAATTACATGACGATGTCTGAGACGGGGTTTCTTATTGCCCAACGATACGGTGTGATTGTTCACACCTTCGACATGCGTGGGAGCTGTACAATTTTCCCTCTGCTGGGCGGGCCAAACGAAGCTGAGGAACCTCACCTGGTGGTTGCGGTTGTGTTCGTCGACCATGGGCATTTCATACATGTAGAGCTTGGAGGTTGTTATCCAATGCCTCCCCCAAACCCACTCTGGACAGCACACAGAACAGAGCGCGCAGCAGCCTGGCATACATTATACAGGGATCAGATCAACACGTACGAAATGCTTACGTATCGTGCCCCTGACCTTAATGTAACCCCATATTTTCACGATGTAGGTTAAATGTGTTTAATAATAATCACGTTTGTGTTTGTTCAATATATGCGTTACATCACGTTAAAAACCGAATGTCACCGACACGACCCAATCAGATTCAATACGCACTTGTACGACCCAAAATGACAATATACATCATAATACTACAATTAATGAAAAAATACGTCATGTTCGTGTACGGTAGGCGGCTGATACACATAACACCTCTCACAGGAGTACTTGTGCTTTCAAACCAAAATGATACGATATAACGGAATAAGACATCACACGTAACCGATTTGATCCGGAACTTGCAGTGTAGTCCATATATAATAAAAAATGATGTATAATGGAAAAAACGTAAAATTTAGACTATTATCGACGCGTTTGTGAATTAAAAACAATTTAAAAAAATTAAAAAAAAGGCCTTAAACGCCCCGCTTTGACCATAGCGACCCGCTTTGACCTCAAAGCGCCGCGCTATGGCCATAGCGGGGCGCTTCGATCCCTCGCTATAGCTGAAGCGGAGCGGCCTTCTCCCCCATTTCAAACCCAACACACAAACACACACACAAGGTGCGATTTACACACACTTGAGCCGGATCATCAACGTTTTCACGCTTTCAACCGCTAAAAGGTACGATCGAACTTCATTTCTTGTTTTGGTTCAAGTTATGTGTTTCAGTTTGTTTGATATTTGTTTGATTTGGGCGTGGGGATCGATCTGGTGGGCTGTTCTTCATCACGAAGAACCAAAGCGCCGCGCCGAGGCCAAAGCGCGGCGCCTTGGTTCATGTTTATTTTTTTTTAAATATTATTTGTTTATTTTTTTATATTTAATATTATTTGTTTATTATTTATATTTTATAAATAATATTATTTGTTTATTATTTTATATTTAATATTATTTGTTTATTATTTATATTTTATAAATAATATTATTTGTTTATTGTTTTATATTTAATATTATTTGTTTATTATTTAAAATTTTATAAATAATATTATTTGTTTATTATTTTATATTTAATATTATTTGTTTATTATTTATATTTTATAAATAATATTATTTGTTTATTATTTTATATTTAATATTATTTGTTTATTATTTAAAATTTTATAAATAATATTATTTGTTTATTATTTTATATTTAATATTATTTGTTTATTATTTAAAATTTTATAAATAATATTATTTGTTTATTATTTTATATTTAATATTATTTGTTTATTATTTATATTTAATATTATTTGTTTATTTCAACGTGCAGGGATGGATTCTTCCGATGACGAGATTGAGCATATGGAGGCTGAGGGAGATGTGGGAGAGGAGGGAGAGCCGGCATGTCCGTACCTGCAGTTTCCGCCGGCGTCACGGGCGAGGGGGAGATGCGCGAGGTTGCGCACCATCCCCATTGGGGAGCATGTAGGGATAGACTGGGGCCTACTGGAGACAGTGGGAGAGGCCGCGCGGGCGCGTGAGATAGTTGGACTAGATACTCCTTGGTCGCGCCTATTTGAGCTAGCGATGGAGGACTCATACCCTGAGCTTACGTGGGAGTTTCTTTCCACGTTTACATACGCGCCGCATCCGGCGGATTACGTGGAGGATCCGGATTTTCCAGTCCACGAGGTTACATTCCGTCTCGCCGGTCAGGAGTTTCAGATAAGTGTGCGGCAGTTTGCTGTCCATACAGGTTTGTTTAAATAATATTATTTATTATTTTATATTTAATATCATTTGTTTATTTAATATTATTTGTTTATTTAATATTATTTGTTTATTATTATTATTTGTTTATTTTATGTTATTTGTTTATTTAATATTATTTGTTTATTATTATTATTTGTTTATTTAATATTATTTGTTTATACAGGTTTGTACACAGAGGCCGAGCTTGATACTGATTTATATACGCAGGCGGTTACGATGATGGACAGGCAGACGCTTATCAGTTTCTGGAGGGCCATTTCCAGGGTTCCCTTTGGGAGATCCTGGCAAAAGGCCACCACCATTAAAGACCCCTTGTTCCGATACCTGCACCATGTGATCGCGACAACTATCGTGCCGCGGGGTGCCAGCAGGGAGAAGGTCAACCTTAGTGACCTTTTCTTTCTATACTGCCTACTGCGACGACAGCCCTGCGATCTAGCAGCCAGCCTGGCAGATTACTTTGCCACAGCATACCACCGGCAGCTCCGCGGGTGGGTGCACACTGGCTCATACATCACCGCCATCGCACGCTCGCTCGGGCTCGTGCCCGAGAATGATCCGGTGCTGTCCGATCCGGTCTCGTCTACCGGGTTGGGCCGCGCGTCAGTATCTTCTATGCAGATCACCCGTAGATTTGATGTTGGTCTGAGGTTTAGGGGACATGACGGGCTGATTTGGCATCCGGAGGTGGTGCCGGAGGTCATCCCGGTTGTTATTGAGGTGAGGCCTGGAGTGTTAGCCCCTCCTGATGTTCAGGCGGCCGCTCGGCAGGCTCAGCTACAGGCTCTGGGACTCGATCAGTTCCCGGGCCAGCCTTAGGATGAGGCTCAGGCTCAGCCTCAGGCTCAGCCTCAGGCTCAGGCTCAGGCTCAGCCTGTATTAGAGGATCCGGCTCAGGAGGAGCATATCGAGGAGATCCCGGTACCACCAGTTCAACCAGCTCCGGAGCCGCCACAGTACCCGCAGCACGTTTACGCTGACCTGCCTCCGGTAGCGCGTGAGGTGGCTCGGGACTTCGACCGGCGCCTCAGACGCCAGGCCGCACGCCAGGACTGGATCATCGAGACGCTCGTTTCTCTACGAGAGTTCGCTGGGTTGCCTCCACTTCCCCTCCCACCGTCCCCACCGCACGAGGATTAGTACCTTAGTTTGTTTGTATAGTGTTTTGTTATGTATTATGTAGTCAGTTGTACCTTTTTGTTTTGTATGTACAAACTGATATATATTTACATCACGTTGGTTTTGGATTGTTTACGTTTAATTCTTATGGCTTTCTGTACAATTTATTTAACGTGTTCGTTTAATTTAACAAAATAAACTAGGTTAACAGTTTATAAAGACGCACTTATATTATATACGTTCTATAAAAATAATGACGTAAAAAAACGTAATTATAAAACAACGTATTATAAAACTCAAATACAATTTTTTCCTCCAAAAAACACTACCAAACTAACCCACATCCCACCTATTTCAAAAAAAAAAAACAACACAAATTCCAGCCAACACTTTTTGTGTTTTTGCACACTCAAAGCGGGGCGCTTTGAGTGTGCAAAAAGACAAATACCGTGTGCGAATAGACCAGGCCCTTGAAAAAGGAACACCATTATCTGTTTCTATCTCAATCGTTAGATACCACATGTATGTAAAGAAAACTAAAGTGGATTATAAGACTATACACTTCAACCAATTGCCAATAAAAAAAAGAAGGAAAAAACTGCGGCATATATCATTGGCGGATTGGTGTTCAGTAGCTTTGGCCAGAAATTTCATATTATATGTTTGGTGTCCAATAATATCATACACAAGTGTGTGTATATATATACAATATATTATACAAGAATACAGGATAAGTTTACCGTAACAGAAATATCAAATGTTCCCTATACGGGATAGCCATGGTTGCTACTTCGAATTTAAGCATCAGATCAACTAAATCCATCAGTTTACCAGGTAGATCGCATCCGATCACTTTGGAGATTGATGAACTGCTCAACAAAATCAAAACTATTAGATATATATAAACTTAATTATGCTAGTATGTTTGTATTTATATTACATCTTATATATATAGCCGATATGTATAATGACTTATTCTCATGGTGATAAGCGGGTGGAATTCAAACTGACATTGGCAGTTATTCCCGCCACAAGGAACCGCCAAATATCCCATGTATAAATATGTGAAGTACGGCAACAAGTTCCGGCACCAAGACAATTTCAATTTCATTCGAATTGTCCATTCTATTCTCTTCGTTATTCTTGTTCACTTACTGTTTCTGCATTTCTGTTTCTTGATCATTATGAATACCGAACCAAGTATCTCACTTAAATCCGCTGCAAACTTGGTTGAATCCCAACAAAGTGGTATCAAAGCCACGTTGCCAAGGAGTGCAGAAATCCAATCAACATCAACAACAATGCCCTGTCAACACTGTCTCGATGAAAAGTATGAAAAGGAAAAGAAATTTCCTCGTGTAAGATTATGTTACTATTGTCATCAACCCGGCCACCAAATCTACTCGTGCAAAGCGAAGGAACAAGACGAGGCCACTCAGTTAATCAAACAAGAGATAGATACCGGAATTCAGAGGCAAGAAGATGAAGTTAACAGTCACCAAGAGATGATAGTTACCGGAACAGAGGGCGGCCAATGGGGCGATATCTTGTATGTTAGTTCTGTGTTTCCTCATCATATTGTCGGTAATCTGAATGTGTTTAAGCGAATTAAACACTTAGTTGGGGTAGAAACAAAATCAGGGGAAAGTAATTTTCTATTTACTCGGGGTATCGGGGCTGTAGAGATCAGATCAAGTAATGAATTGTTACGAATACAAAGTGTATTCTATGAGCCGGAATTAGACCGGAATGTGTTGAGTCTGGATCAATTAACTTTGCAAGGGTATACGGTTAAAAAATCCGGTGATACTTGTAAAATATTTCCGATGTTTTCTGCACCGGTCATGAATTCGGTGAACAATGTGAATGGTTTAACCAAAGAAGAGGAACTCGGTCTAAAAAAAAAGAGGGTGGTAGAATTAAGTGCTATGAATGAAAAACACAAGGAGGATTATCTTAATTCTTACTTTGAGGATCTGAATTTATCCCCTCAAGAACCCGACTGGAGTCAAATGATTATTCGTGCAATGGAATTCCATGATTTCTCCGATTGCAAGTCACTGTTGGAAATGTTGGAAGATGGTGAATTTGTGTTTAAGTATAAACATGAATTGGAGGGAAAGTTCAAAGAGATGTTGACATGGTTTATTAATGTCAAATTGGGAATTACTACAAGACCCATTCCACCCTACGCGGCTGATAACAGGAAAGTAGATTTGCTCGGCTTGTACATGGTGGTTAAACGTGATGGAGGCTACCGGAATGTCACCGATAATAATCTATGGCCGGTGGTTGCAAAAGACATGGGGTATGAGTATCACGATGGTGAGTTCATGAGGATCATTTATGCAATGTATCTCGATGTGCTGGTGTACTATTACAGGTTCAAGATAGGAATGGAAATGGGCCGAGCTTGGGCCGGGTATTGGTAATCCCAGGCCTGTACCTGGTTGTAATTCTTTGTCCCATACCCGGCCCGTTACCCGTCGGTATTTGTCGGGTAATTACCCGTCAGGTATCGGGCATACCCGCGGGTATTGGGTATACAAGTTAATTTCTTAAAAATACTCGTTGGGACAAATGTGCAATTTTTACTTTGATGTTTATATACTTTACTGTTTTAATGACTATAAAAAATGAAAATATGATTAATAACTTACATATCATATTCAGACCACATATATCAAACTAAATCAAAACGATTACATAATTAAGTAATTGTATCAGGACCACCTAATTGCATAAACATCCACATCATAAAGGGTGATAGCTTCCATATCTAATATACATGCTCAAAAATAAGTTATATGTTCACTAAACACTTGCCAAATACATATCCACATATGACTATAGAGAAGGTAATAAGTACATGTACTAAGTTTATATATATGAAGATCTATAATATTATACTTTCCGGTATTATTCGGGTAAATGGGCCAGGTATCCGGCGGGTATCACTAAATCCCATACCCGTACCCAATTTTTTCCTTTTTTTAAGCCCATACCCGGCCCATACGTACCCATTGGGCTTCGGGTATACCCGACCCGTGTTTTTTGGGTTTCGGGTATACCCGTCGGGCTTGGGCTTTTTTGCCATCCCTAGTTCAAGAAGGTGCAGGGGAGAGTGATCGATAAGGAAGTGATCAAGGAAGGTGAAGGTTCGTCGGACGTTCGCAACGAAAGAAGGGAAAGTGCTGGTGATGTACAAGACGAAGAGGCCATGCAACATTATGCTTTATTTGCAGGTAATGACTCGGAAGGAGCCATAAAGATGCAAAAGAAACGTCGGAAATTCGATTTCAAGCAGGCGATGAAGGCTGTGGATGAAGCAAACCAAAGTGTTCTCATGTATGCTGCCAAGCACAATCAAGTTCAGGGGAAAGTATTAGATATATATAAACTTAATTATGCTAGTATGTTTGTATTTATATTACATCTTATATATATAGCTGATATGTATAATGACTTATTATCATGGTGATAAGCGGGTGCAATTCAAACTGCCATTGGCAGTTATTCCCGCCATAAGGAACCGCCAAATATCCCATGTATAAATATGTGAAGTCCGGCAACAAGTTCCGGCACCAAGACAATTTCAATTTCATTCGAATTGTCCATTCTATTCTCTTCGTTATTCTTGTTCATTCACTGTTTCTGCATTTCTGTTTCTTGATCATTATGAATACCCAACCAAGAATCTCACTTAAATCTGCTGCAAACTTGGTTGAATTCCAACAAAAACAACAGCAGCAGAAGCAGTATCTGCAGGTGCAATCTGTAGTGGTTTATCCCAGCTTTCAAGATTGTACAAATGCATGGATGATCTTCTGACTTCATCAACCACCCAAGTTATGATGTCTTGTGAACAAAACAAGAAATGAGTCGACGAGTTCGTAGACGAATCCGTGAAGTTCTTGGATGTGTGTGGCGGCATAAGTGATATGATGTCAGAAATCAAAGGGCATTATAAAGAACTTCTTTGTTCTTTAAGGTTGAGAAAAGGAGAGTTGAGTGTTGAAAACAGCATCATGAAATACAGTTGTTTCAGAAAGAAAATGAAGAAAGATATTAAAAGATTGACTGGAAGTTTGAAGCATGTTTATAACATCATCAACTGTGGTGGTGGTGATGGTTCAATGCTGGTTAAATCAGAATCAGATAACCACCAGCTTGCAGCAGTGATCAAGGCGGTAATAGGAGTTTCTGAAGTGACCATTTTGGTTTTTGAGTCTTTGTTGATGTTCATCTATGCGCCGGTTTCGAAGCCTAAAAAGGGGTCACTTGGGGTGTCAAAGTTGATGCACAAAGGGAGTGTGGCTTGTGAAGATCAACAAGAAAATGGGGATGCAAATGAATTTGAAAGAACTGATGTTAGAATGTTACGTAAAACGGATTTTCGAGTGGGATGAGAAATGTGCAGATTGTGCATTGTTGGTTGGAGAGATTTGGAGCTCAGATTGAAAGCATGGAGGGTGGATTAGAGTGCATTTTTAGGTGCTTAGTTCAGACCAGAGTTTCACTTCTTAACATCATCTCCCAGTAAAAACCAAGTCATATGTTTAGTTCAGACCAGAGTTTCACTTCTTAACATCATCTCCCAGTAAAAACCAAGTCATATGTTTAGTTAATTAATCTATTAAAGAATTTGTTCAACAGGACATCTACATAGATTATAATTTGTAGTTATGCAAGTATAGATATGAAAATCCGTTTAGATTGATACTTAACTAGTGTGATTCCCCCTGCGCGATGCGGCAGGTATTCGATCTGTATCGGTTTGTTAGGCGGTGGGAACTCGGTTGGTATTGGTTGGGTTCCTTTAGTATTGATTCAATTCATTGGGTTTTTGGTCAGTATCTATTCAGTGTGTTACGGTACAGACAAACGGTATAGCAACCGAAAGAGATATATATCGACACGTGTTTTATATCCATAAAAACTCTTAAAAATGAATATTGGTACATGTACCAATGTTATATCGTTACACCGTTTGTGTGGAGTTTCTTCGTCACCACCATTGTTTACTTAAATCACCGTTGTCGCCTCACTGCCACTTTACCCCTATAAACTTAACGCTTTAAGTTATATTAAATATATATCACTACTAGAAAAGTGGTCATTTTGCTACGGAAATTTTCTACGCAAAAAAAAATGTGTCGCAAATTCTGACACATTTACTACGCATTTCCTACGAAAAAAAAACTTTGATTTTTTTGGCCAATTTGCGACACAATAACGACAAAAATACTAATTCTAAGTATTGCGTTGGAAATGCGTAGCAACTTGCTACGCACTTACGACGGATTAATTATATTTGTATTAATAAACTTTATATTTTTTTTTCAAATTCATTCCAATCACCAGGGAAAATTACATAAAGGTAGTAGGTAGACGAGCAACAAATTGCGCCGCCATCCCCTTTTGAATAGAAAACCCTAGTCTACTAAAAACAAAGCCTCGCCCCTGAGGGGTCGAAAAGTTACTGTGGACCACACGCTGAACTCTAGCCAAGAACCGAACTGCCTCCGGCGCCAAGGAGCCGAACGTGTCAAACGCCAGGGGGACAAAGGCATGATGATTATCCTCACAAGTTTTCGCGTGCTTTTCCACCTTCTTTGACTCTGCTTTCAGTACCACTTGCCCCGCCACAAACCCATTTTCCCGAAACCTGGCTAGGGGGATACACCTGTGAGATCGACACAAGCATGTGTCCCGCCTTCCCAACCAAAAACTAGCACGTCAGCTGGGCGTAGGGTGGACCTCCCCTACGTCGGATCTGTAAGAAAATTAACCGGTGCCTCTTTCTTTGTCGAGATCCCTGCTCGTCTAAGAATATCCATTAATGCGTCTCGAACAAAGTCATGGCCATACTTAAACCCCAACAACTCTCTACAGTGTAACGCATGTTCCCTGTATTTATACAGGCATGCTTTACGGCAGACTGGGCAAGTTTCATCATTCGGGAACATGGGGATCATCAAACGGTACTTAAGGATTGACCGGTACTCCAGCGCTGACATACGTTGACCCAGACCTTCAATAGGAATAACAGTTAAAAATTCCTGAGCGTGAGGCCTCTGTAAGCATTCAATGACGGCTTTCGGGCGTGGGGACAAATGAAAATCTTCTCCCAAATTTTGTGCATTTAAATTATATTTAAATGTTTAATTATTATTATTATTAACTCTTTCGTCGGAAATGCGTAGTAACTTGCTACGCATTTCCGACGGAACTATTATTTATTTGTTGGAATTAGATTTATTAATTTGTTGAAATCATTTAAATATTCATTGTTGCGTCAGAAATGCGTAGCAACTTGCTACGCATATACAACAAACATGTAATATTATATTTGAATTATATTTAAAAGCTTAATTAATAATATTCTTAATTATTGCATATGAAAGGCGTAGCAATTTGTTACGCGTTTGTGACAAATCATTTATTATTATATTCATATCTTATTTAAATGTTTAACTAATACTATCATTAATTATTACGTCTGAAATGTGTAGCAACTTGATACACATTTGTGACGAAACATTTATTATTACACTTAGATTATATTTTAATGTTTAGCCAGTATTATTATTAATTATTGTAGGTCCGGCTAGGGGAGGATCTAGTCGCCTAATCCTTGTATACGAACCACTCCGGTTGTGCGGAATCCAACCGAAATAGCAAACCGAGATAGAACACACAATAACACGACACGCAAGGTTCAACGATTAACACCACTTGTATTAAACGTATGAAAGGTCCAGTTACAGCTCAATGTTTACAGATCAGCTCTATAAACTCTCTCTAACAGTGTGTGTGTTCTCTGTTTTCCCTATCTGTCCAACCCCTGTCTTTTTTCTGAAATGAACACAACACACGGGTATTTATACCCAAACCAGCAGGTCTGGTCGAAGGATCATGCATACCGGTCGAAAGATCATCTTTCGACCAGGAACTGCTCGAACGATCAACATGTACCACGAAGGATGTGATCTTTCGTGGTCCATCTCTCGAAGATCCATCTTTCGAGCTTATTATCATCGAAGGATATAAGTGATCCTTCGATGACCATCCTTCGAACCAAACACATTACAAACATAATGTTGACTGTTTGGCCAAGTCAAACCAGGAGGATGGTTGACTTGGTCAAACTTACAAGACTAACAAGACATCGTTTTACATTGTGACCGAATACAGACAAAGTGCAGACATAAGTGCACCAACAAACTCCCCCTTGGCTGTAGCTTTGTCTGGCTTATCAACAAACAGCTGTTGCTTTGTCTCGATCTTCATTCTTGTAAGTTCTCGTGTCTTCAAGTCTTTGACTTCTATTCAAGTCTTCAATGTCGGAGGATCTTCAAAGTCTTCACGTCTTGAAAGCAGAAAGTGTATCAACAAACTCCCCGTTTCATGTAGGAAGTGTGTTGACAAACTCCCCCTTAACATAAGCTCCCCCTTGAGTTATGCTCGTGAAAGTCTTGTTCTTTATGAAGTGAGATCCTTGTGGTGTTGATGATGGTCAGCGGCAACTCGATCATCTTTGTCATCTGAGTGCCTTCACGTCGTGTCTTCATTCCGAAGCTTGTCATCGACCATGTTCTCCTAGCCTTTAGAATCTGCACATGCAAGAAATCTAAACGCGTAATGAGAACAACCGCCTGGAATATCATAAGCAAACGACACACATGTGACCATTGCTTAAACAAACACCGTCCGACAGTTTGAAAGTTTAACAAATTTTATCCATTTCAATTTTAACTTTCAACGCTTGCAAATTTCGACCGTTTATGAAGATTTAGTCGTTTTCGGTTTTCGTTCAGGTTTCAGGTAACGAAGACTCGAGCTCCAACATCGTACGATCGAAAATAAGATAGAAATAAAATCTTTTTGGCTTTTTGAAAGTTTATATTAAAACACACTTAAAATCTTTTTGGTATTTTTGAATATTTCAAATGTAAAGACTGAAAGCAGTAAATAAATATATACAGACATTCTTTTTGCGAGTTTCGAGGGTAAGAGAATCATATCAGTGTACGGTCATGCCAAAACGCTCTTGTTTGTTCATTTAGATAACATTAAGATAAGCATCCTATAACAATTATCGGTATTGTTGTCCACTTAAGCTCAACTTATCAGATGTAATCATGGCGAGGGGATACGTTAAGGTATGATTTATACTTACCGACCGGTGTTCATCCACATCACGACACATTCCCGTATCAAGGTATGCACGAGGGTTCATCTTACCGGTGAGTATACCGATTATCATCTGTTTGACCGTATATGATGTGAGAAACTCACTTATTTTGATTTGAAAACAAGCCCTATGTGATAAAATCACTTATTGATGAGGAACTTGATTTTCATATGCATGAGGGCACAGGAGCAAGTCCGTGAACAGGTCAGTACTTTCGTACAGCAGAGAGACGAACTTGACTCCCGGAAAGAATTTGTGATATTTTATCACTTATTTGTTTGGACATGTGATTGTTGATCACTTATTGAGGTCGTATGCAATATGTACACGTATGTATAGTATCATGGAAGATCTAGACTTGCGTCCCCGTTATTTTTCGGTAAAAGATACAACCATGATACCCAGATGATAAGCAGCATAAAGACCGAATATCTCAGAACCTCGGCAATCTCTCAAACGAAATTTCGGTACTAAGACCATATGCCAATGAATGGTTCCCACCCAATCTTCAGTCGATTTAAGTTTATATCACCCTGCACACTTTAAAATGATTGTGAGCCTACCGATACATCTTATATAGAGCTGCTTATCGTTTTTCATTTAAGGTTTAAAGAGGTTTAGACAGACCACTGATGTACTTATCATTTTCTCTTTTGCTCGCCAGGAAACTCATTTTTGATTTTCTATGTTTTTGAGTTTTTGAAATTTTTCGATGTTTTTGGATTTTTCAAATTTTGGATTTACTCCCCCTAAAATCAATAAACTAAGACAAATTTAAAAACACAAAGGTATTTACAAAAATGATTTTCCGATGTGGATTACTCTTGCTTGACCTTAATGCCGTTTACCAATAATAAATAGTCAAACCTTGATTTGTCAAAAACTTTGGTAAAAAGGTCGGCACGTTGGTCATCGGTGTGGACCATGACAACATTGGTGAGTTTCATAGTGAAACAATCACGTGTGAGGTGATATTCGAGATCAATGTGTCTGGTCAAAGAGTGCTGTATGAGATGATAATAATTCATAAAGCAGCTAAAATATCGACAAGTATAGGAGAGATTAGAAATTTAAAACCGTATCCTGCAACTGCTTCGTGCATTGCCAGGAATCTGAGCGCTCTCCCAAACTGGATATCCACCCGGTGTGGATTTCAAAGTCGATTTTGTAGCCACTGAAATCCCTTCACAGCAACAAGATCATAAACCTCCGGGTCCGGCTGGTCTTCCACATTGTACCAGCAAAGGTCTTTGTCTTTCTCTTTGAGAAGTAGTGTGCGGTTGTTCAATCCACGCCAAGGCATCCGCACACCCGGTGTAGTTTGATCAACCAACATAGTTTCTTCAATCACACCGTAGAGAAAAGTACCCTACACGTTCATCTTGTGGACTTTGAACTTCTTGTGGAAGAAAAATCCATGAATCTTCAAAAAGCTTCAGACGTGCTACAGGCGCGTACTTTTCATTTGAATCTTTCCTGAGGACCCGATCAAAAACCATAACAACCAAATTTTGGCACATTTTTCAACTGGTCGAATTTTTCAACTTCATTCAACAACATTCTTTCATCAGACATTTTTGTCTTCTTTTCTCCTCTCTCCATCAATGGCAACAATTTCTTCTGTCGCCTATCTTGTGTAAGGACGCTCCACTATCAACAATCTTACGACTATCGAAAGTTCCTCCTGGAACATCCTACACACTCACTCAGAGATTAGTTGGAGAGGGGGACCCAAGCCTTCACAGACTTGGGTCGTCCGTCATCATCGAGGATTGTGACATCCATTTCCCGATGATTCGGAATTGATGTAGCTCCCCCTGAAACAATTTCCAATTTTGGTTTCCAAATCTGTTTTTGGTTTTCAAGTTTAACATTTGATTCAACAGATTTTGTTTGGACAACGTCCGGTTTTAAAACCTTTTCAACATTTTTCCGTTGTTTCTTTCTCTGTTTCACTTCTTGTTGTTTAACAAGACGAGGGTCCTGTTTTGGTGAAACAAATCTCTTTCGGTAATTTCGTTCACGGGGATCATCTTCTTTGGCTTTTAATTTATGAAGATACGGACAATTTCGAATTATATGACCGATTGTACCACACTCAAAACATGATCTTCGTTCAACAAACCCCGAAGTATCATGTGGTCGTCTTGCCGATGATGAACTTTGTGATCCCGAGGTACTAGGTTTTGAACAACTTGGTTCATGCCTTTTCATCACAGTTGCTTTTTGGACAAAATCTAAATTAGATTGATTTGCAAACTTTTCAATTTTGTCCGTTCCCTTCGACTTCACAAAGTTCACATTCTTCTTCTTCTTCTGATTCGGCTTCTTTTGAGTTTGAGTCGGTGTCTTACCATTTGTTTTGATATGGTTTTGCTGTTTTGGCACTGTTGGTAATTTCTTGTTCCCAAACTGTTTTCTAACTTCAGCCTTTGGGATAGGAGGACACTGTGTGACTGTAACATGTGGTCCTGTCTTTCCCAAGAACTTACTTGTAGAATTTTCAAAGACTTTACTAATTAATGATTGATTAACATTCTTAATAGGAAAATCTTTGTCTGAATAGATTTTATCATCACCAACAAGAGTGTACAGCAAATCCACACTCTCCGACTCTTTCTCAGACGAGGACTCAGTCGCAATAGTCTTAGCGGGTTTTGCTGGAGGATCACACAGGATGTGATTCTCAAGAGGTATGTCCTCATCCTTTATCACCGCATCAGACTTTGCTGAATCGGTATCATCAGACTCATCATCAGAAGAATCAGTATCCTCAATCACAACTGGAGGATCCTGATTTGGTTCAGCAGTTACAAAGGTATCTGCTGACACATCTGAATCTGACGATACTTCTTTCTTATATCCGAGCCCTGTAGCAAATTCATTAACATCTAGAGGAACAGATGGCTCAAAGTGAGTTCTATATTCCTCATCAGGCAGTGCATCGTAGTTGTGTCTAACCGGTGGTGGACATTGCTTATATCCAATGCATGTGACATCCTTTTTCTCTTTCTGAACATCAATGATGTGATCTAACACATAGCTAGAGCTTAAATAGCTGTCTAACTTAAGTCGGATCGCCTCACTTTCAGTTTTAACACAAGCCATCTCTTTTTGCATTATCTCAAGACGAGTTATATACAAATTGATGTCAGTTTGTTTTCTTGAAACCATTTTTGTTAACTCAGTTTTATCTTTCCTTAAAGTTTCAATCATCGTTTTAAATTCCTTTTCATGGTTTTCATAAAACATGTTGGCTTCTGTGCACTTAGAAAGATCCACGGTTAATTTCTGATTGTGGATGAATGTCACATCATATTTCTCTTGCAAAGCCTCGTGTTTGCTCTGCAACTCACACCACTTATCATTCAATGAAACATGTTTGTCTTGCAAGTCAAACAAACTAGCTTGTAAAGCATCATGTTTGCCTTGCAACTCAGACATGTTTGCCTCTAAATCAGCACATTTAACACGCAAACTATCACAGTTATCACAACTAACAGCGGTGGGTTCATCGACACATACCTGACTGGAATCACTCTCAGATGTTGACCTTTCTGCATCAGAATCAACAACCTCCCTTGATGATTCATATTCAGATCCATCCTCGCTTGAACTTGAAGGTGTATCATCCTCAACTGAAGTTGAAACATCTTCATCTGAACTACTGTCATGTTCAGAACCGTCATTATTTCCCGAGGATTCACCATTGCTGGCATCTTTGACAATTTCAGCATACAACGCCGTTTTTGTCTGACTACAGTTCCTTGTATCAAGAGATGATGGTGCTACCGTAGAAGGATGGCACTGTGAGGCAACTGTTGGAGGAACTGGTTGAAGCGGATTTCCGTACATATCTGTTGTTCTGGTAGATTGAGGAGGAAGTGGATTCCCATACATGTCTGTTGTTCCGGAGGATCGAACTGGTAATGGGTTTCCAAACATATCAGTTGGTCTGAGAGGTCGTTGGATTTGTTGTTGTGGTACTGATTGAGGGACTGGTTCAAGCGAATTTCCATACATGTCTGTTTTTGGAGGGACCGGAACTTGGATTGGAGTGCCAAAACAATTTGTGATTGTGACAAACGCCGTTGGTCTTGAGGAAGCTGTATTTATCGGAGTACCCCAAATCGGATTCATTTTTTATCAAGAAAAAGAATACCTGTCGAAAGACACTTGAAAAATACAAACTGTTAAATACAAACAGACTAAGGATCGAAAGATCAACACCTGTTCGAAAGATCAACAAGGTTCGAAAGATCACTGTTGAGTTTCGAACAATGTTTTCGAAAGATTCTCCAACGAAGGATCCTTATCCTTCGAAAACGTACTGTAGACCGAAAGATAAATCACGAAAGATGACTTCGAAAGACTCCCCAAGACTTCGAAAGACTCCCCAATCGAAGGATCCTAGTCTTTCGAAAATGAACAGTATACCGAAAGATGAATGTTTCGAAATGATTCCTTGGTTCGAAGGATGATGATCTATCGAACCTCCACTGATCGAAAGATGGTCTTTCGAGTTCGAAGGATATCTTTCGAATGGTTCTGACACAGTTGACAATCGGTGACAAGTTGGTGAAAAAGTTGACGGGTTGGTAGAAACTTTCTGCAGAAAGTATGTTCAGACCATATCTTCTGAACATGCAGGTTTCACCAAACAAGGTAAGGTCCAATATTTTAATCAGTTTACTCTTCCCAACACACAAACACTTAGAAATTTAAAATTTTAAGATCAAAGGTGTAGTTTAACAAGAACACTATGAGTATCGGTTGAAGATAAGAAGAACAAACCCAGAAATATGAATATTTCTGCAAACCGATAACAAACCGAAACCCGATTTTAACAAGTTTTTCCAGAAAATAGTGAAACTTTTAAACCCGAAAACAGTCCGAAAACTCTCGGTTTTAACAAGGAGAAGAGCCAAGGCTCTGATACCACTTGTAGGTCCGGCTAGGGGAGGATCTAGTCGCCTAATCCTTGTATACGAACCACTCCGGTTGTGCGGAATCCAACCGAAATAGCAAACCGAGATAGAACACACAATAACACGACACGCAAGGTTCAACGATTAACACCACTTGTATTAAACGTATGAAAGGTCCAGTTACAGCTCAATGTTTACAGATCAGCTCTATAAACTCTCTCTAACAGTGTGTGTGTTCTCTGTTTTCCCTATCTGTCCAACCCCTTTTTTTTTTTGAAATGAACACAACACACGGGTATTTATACCCAAACCAGCAGGTCTGGTCGAAGGATCATGCATACCGGTCGAAAGATCATCTTTCGACCAGGAACTGCTCGAACGATCAACATGTACCACGAAGGATGTGATCTTTCGTGGTCCATCTCTCGAAGATCCATCTTTCGAGCTTATTATCATCGAAGGATATAAGTGATCCTTCGATGACCATCCTTCGAACCAAACACATTACAAACATAATGTTGACTGTTTGGCCAAGTCAAACCAGGAGGATGGTTGACTTGGTCAAACTTACAAGACTAACAAGACATCGTTTTACATTGTGACCGAATACAGACAAAGTGCAGACATAAGTGCACCAACAATTATTGCGTAGGAAATGCGTAGTAACTTGCTAAGGATTTGTGATGAAAAAATGATGACCATATTTAAATATTCAATTAATTTTATTATTTATAATTGTGTTGTAAATGCTTAGCGATTTGCTATGCATTTGCAACGTAATAGTTATAATATTTGAATGTTTAATTATATATGTGTATATGTATGTATCTGTGTCTATATATGTATGTGTGTGTATACGTGTATGTGTATATGCATGTATATGTGTCTATGTATATGCATGTATTCATTTTTATGAGTGCACTACCGAATTACCCGTACCGAATTGTTTTCGGTGCCCACTCTTTGACATTTTCGGTACCGATACTTTCGGTTCGGTATGGTACCAATATTTTACCAAATTTGACTTTCAAATACCAGTACCAATACGGTATTGTACAATGCCATACTGAACATTTTCGGCACCGGTACCCATATTAGCGATTTTTGGTACCAATACGTTTAGTACCGAGCTCATCTGTAATTATATATTTGTTAATGGATCATATGTTTGGATCATAATGGCCAATAGTAGATCATATATGTGTTAATAAACCATATTGGGCCATAATGGATCACAACAACCAATAATGGATCATACATATCTTAATGTACCATATTGAGCCTTGATGGGTCACAATGGCTGTTAGGATCTGAGGCTCTCATGATTGTGTTAGTTTGTATGATTTTAACTGTGAATGAATATGAAACAATGTAAAGTGCAGCGGAAATGAACAACAAACTTTGTAAACACAATCAAAGGAGAATATAGTTTGATAAACACTTGCTTTTCATAGAGTCGAAAGATTACAATACAAAGCAAATGATTACAAAGCAAGCTTACAGACTAAACTCCCCCTCAGCCTGATACCTCATGGTTGGTTGCACAAGATGAAAGGATTGAATTAAGGAGAAGAACTCACTCAAAACGATCAAATGTAACAGTACAGGGTACTGTTCCATTTATAGACAAACCAAACCACTGAGGCATCTCAGCTGATGTCACCATGAAAGCGACGTTTAACAGCCTAACAACCTGTATCTACTGATCTTATCCAAACACTGCTAATCTTAACCTCTGACTATACATAAGACAGATGACATACTAAACTACTGCTCTATCTTTACGTCAGTGCTTTCCTCAAGGTTGATCAGTCCTAGATTGGGCAGTGCTTTGTCATCAGTAGATTGTACCAGCAGTGCTTAGTTCTCAGCAGTCTTCTGGGCTTCATCAGTAGTATTGAAGAACAGCAACAGTTGTATCCGGGCAGTGGATATAAGACCATCAGCTGTTATAGCCACTTCCAAGGGAGAAGACTTAGTGTAAACATCTGCTTATTGTGAATCCATTGTTGTGAACCGGTTTTGGCTTTCATTATTTGTTCCTCTGATAGGGTTCAATCCCAACAATCTCCCCCTGGAACAGATAATGCCAAAACCCTTCATTATTCTGGATTTTTATTTCTCATCAGTAGTTCCCTTGCTTGTCTTTTAAATTCTTCTTCAAATTCTTTGGAACTTGTGTCATCCTCATCCCTGCACAATGAAAGTTCAAGGAGATCCTGCAAATCTTCAACACTAAGGCCTAGTGCTTCTTTCCTTGATATGTACTTCATCTCACCGTTGGATCTGACCAGGGTCAATACATGGGTCTTTTGATCAGAGAGCCACTTTAGTACTTTTGAACCCAATGGGTTTCTTGGGAGAGATTTATTTCCCGATGAGCTTGGAGATTTTGGCCTTGAGAAAAATTGTAAAGCGGTATCCTGAACTTCAGACATTCTTTTGAAAGCTTCTTCTATGACTTCATTTGCTGCAGCTATGTCTTCTGCAACTTCTTTATCAATTTGCTCTTGTGTCTTTTGTTTATCATGCTCACTGTCTGAGATATCTGCTGAAATGTTTGGTGATGCAGGTTTGGTTAATACCTTTTTGAAAAGGCTTTGAAGGCTCACTGAACTGTCTTCTTTTAGACCCATTTTCTTGATGGCTTCTGTGAAGTACTCAGCTTCCTTTTCTTTTTCTTCTTCACTGGTCAGTAGTTTTCCTTTTTCTTGATTTTTCACAAGGATAGTGTTTTAAGAGCATCCAGCTGTTGTTCCATCTTGTTGTAGTCTGGATTTTTAGAAGTGCCTGAGACTGTTATTTTTCTTTTCTTCAGCCGTTCATAAGCCTCGTCGGTATACTGCTTTGTCCATTTTGCTATGGCTTCAGCAGTATCCACTATAGCATCTATCAGTTCCTGTTTTTTCTTTTTGTATTCAGAAGTAAGATCAGCAATTAGCTTTTCGTACTTATTCCAATTTGGAGCTGTCTTCTTCTTACTTGGATCATTTTTAATCCTTTCAATCTTGTTTGCTTCATGCTTCAAAGCAACCAGTGGCCACTCTTCAAATTGGTTTTCTTCAGCTTGATAGAATTTTTCTTTCATTATATATGCAAGATATTCTTTTCTCATTACTTTTCGTTGATCTGTCTTTTCTTTTATCAGATCTTGTGCATAGTCTTCCATCAGCTTGACTTTTGTGAGCAAGAGTACCATTCTTTCTGCAATGGCTTCATCACCTCCATCTTTGCATTCAAGCTTAGCTCTAATCCTTGCTTGCCTTGCTTTCATTTCGAGATATTCATCCATGTTTTCTAGGACTATGAAACCAATAAGAGAAGGAAATCTTCTTTTTTAAGGATCTTCCTCGGTGTAAAATTGTCTCATCTCATTTTTCACAGCATCTAGTTCCAGTGGATATTTTGCGGCAACAGGATCATATTTTTCATCAGTGGCTTGAGTTGTTTCTCTTTTTCTTTTGTGAAGCTTTACGGATGAAGAGGGTTTTGTTTGTGATGTAGGGATGATGAGAGCAGTGGTGGGTGGTTGACAAACAACTGTTGAAACAACTGGTGCTTCAACCTCTGTTGTCATTACAACTACTGATTTGTCAGTAGATGTCTTTTTCTTGTGAGCAGGGGTTGAAGGTGGTGAAGTACCTTTTGATGGTGGTGATGGAGAATCATCATCAGGAATGAAAACCCTTCTCCTTTTTATTGTAGGAGAGGCTGATGATGTCTTGGGTGGATCAGTGGTTTGAGTGGCAGTGATTTGTGATTGACTAACAACTGTTGAAACAACTGGTGTTTCAACCACTGTTCTCATTACAGCAGATGTTGTAACATATGCTGTCTTCTGCTTTATGGCAGGAGGTAATGATGATGATGTGATTTTAGATGATGGTGGTGGTAGGGTAGTGGTTTTGGTGGTGTGTGATGGAGTGGTGTGTGTTGAAGAGATGGCAGCTGTTTGGCTAGCAGTTTTTGTAACTACTGCTGTGTCAGTTGTTTGGATGGAAGTTTGAGATTTTGTGGTTTGAGGTTTGAAGCCTTTGGGAGGTGGTTTAGATGTCTGTTTTTCTTGTTCTGGTTCAATATACAACCCATCTTCTATTCCCTTCTTCTTCAACTTAATTTTCTCCCCCTTTTTGGCATTATCTGGAAGGGGGTTATCCATGAAGAGTATAGTGGAAGGAACTTTTCCAGAGGTGCATTGGAGATGAGCCTTGATAGCTTTGATGTCTGCTTGAGTATCTTTAAATCTCGACTCCACCATGTTTGTCAGCATTTTCACATGTATTTCATGCTGCTGATTAGCCATCTGTTTTTGTTTTTCTCAAGCAAGGGTTGGAATATATTTCACAGCTCATTTGCAGCAGGTGCAGGTTGTGCAGGTGCTTGAGCTGGAACAGCAGTGGATTGTGCTTTCTGAGCTTTTAACAGCTGTTGCACCATATCCTTTATTTCAGCAACTGATGTTTCAAGTTTCTCAACTCTGCCCGTCAATTCCTGATATTTTGAATCATCACCCAAATTAATGGGATCACCTGAATCCCCACCAGCAGTGGTTGTATCAATGTGTGACTTAGGAACTGAGTCCCAAAAATCACCCATTGATGCCCCTTGTTCTTGGTACTGGGGACTTCTTTCTTCAGCACTTGATAAACCTTTGATGGTACCAGTGGTTAGAACCAACTCACTGGTGGTTACCGATGGTGCTATAGAAGAAATTGCCTTCAAGGGAGTCTTATTAATGAAACAACTGTCCAACTGAAGATCTGTTGATCCATCAGTTGTAGTTGTTGCTCCACTTGAACTACCACCGAGAGTTAATTGTAACTCAGGGGGTGTAACCTCCTCAGTTGTTGCTGGGATAGCAGGAGTAGTAGCATTAGACCCAGTCACTTGTGGGAGTATACACTCTGTGACAGGTGATAGAGAGGAGCTGGTTTGTGTCTGAGCTATATCAACTGCATGCAACAAGGGTATTATTGATTGTGGCATTATGATTGGTGAGGGTATGGGTGTTGAAAGAGACATGTCCTTGGGATCAGGACTGAGGAAGATGGATCCGATTGGGTCCAGAGCTTCATATTGTGGGGTCCCTGTGCTTACAACCTGATCCTTTTGTGAGGATGCAGGAGGAGTTTGAGGTAAGGGTGGAGATCTTTCTACCAACTGCTGTGAGGAAGTAGCAGCAGTGGTTTGTGGTGACATTTGTATTGTCACAGGCAGTTGCTCTGGGATCTCATCTTCCAGAGTTGCCTTTTTCTTGGGTTTGGTGGGCTTTTTGTAATACTTCTTTTTGGTCTTTTTGGTAATGTCAGGTGTGGGTTTCAAAGCAGTGGTTGTGCTGCTATGATCACCTGGAGCAGTGGGCTCAGCAGCAGATGTCTGAGGAGCAGTTGTAACTGCTAAAATCTGCTCAGGCACCTCTGCTTTTGTTTTTATTGGTGCCATCATTCTAGAAAATGTTTGAATTGTTAACCCTTTTATTTGAAAATAGACACCCTCTTTGAGCAAATTTTCATTTTCTTTTTCAAACTTTTGTTTAAAATAGTAGCTTAAAAATCTTGGAAAAAATAAAAATGATTTGCTATCAACATTTTTTACCAAGTCATTAAAGATCTCCTGGGAATAGTTGTAATTTTCATTATGTAGGATAGCATAGCCCAGACATTGAATCTTCAATGGTATTTCATTAAACGTTGTTGTTTTATTTGAAACACACATCAAAAGTGTGTGAAATAAAAACCTAGTTGCAGACGGGAAGTAACCTTTTTGTAAGGAATCTACCTTTGATTGTTCTGCATACCCTCTTTTCAGAAAATCAGTTTTCAACTCGGTTTTATCAAAGAAAGTTTTACCTTTCTGATCATCGAGTTTAAAGACTTCTGAGATTGATTGTGGAGTGATTTGAATCACTTTACCCTGTATCGAGGAGTTAATGGCTATGACTTTATCGTCTTTTTTTTCAAGCGTCGCCTTTTTCCAAAACTCTCTATGGGTCTGCAGGTAAATGGGAGTATCTGCTATCAACAAAGTTTTGTACTTTGATTCAGATAATATGTCGATGATGGAATCAAAGGTGTGGTTGTTTGTGGGTTTTGTGAGTAGACCCAAATAGTTGTGAGGAGATTTGTATGGAATTTCAGTAGGTTCAGCGGCCATTTGTGTGGCTTCTTTGGGCGATGAAGATGAGGATGATTTTGATTTTGATTTTGACTTTGATTTCGTCATTTTGATTAAGAAGGATCGAAGAGTGATTTGAGAAGAAAGGTTGGAAACTGCTTTGAGAAGAGAATTTTGGAATTCAATTCGACAGTGTAAAAACCCTGTTTGGGGTTTTGATCAGGGTTTTATTAAGGGAAAAAATGATCGCTGATGTGGCAGCGGTTATTAAGATCTAATGGCTAAAAACTGACCACGTGCCAACCTCTGATGATATGGATGAAGAATGGAGGACAGTTGTTTTGAGAGCCACTGATGAAGCAAGCATTAGTGGTTACAACGGCAATAATGTGATAACAGTGGATGATTTTTACTATCAGTGGATAGCATATCAGTGGATAAGACACTGATTTTGAGCATCAGTGCTTGCCAAGCAAAATGAAAGATCAGTGGCTGACTTTCAGCAGTGGACAATGTTTAGAAAACAGATGTTTTAGCAAAACAGTGGTTAAGGGTAAGGTAATGGTAATGGTTTGAACGTTCATTGTCAGCAACTTTTTAAAGGAATTTTCATTCAAGGTTTTTCCACATGTCAATTTCATTTTGAAGTTCTTACGAATTCCTGACAGTGGTTTAGTACCCCAGATGATGTACACTTTATACTAAGGCAACTCATTTTTGTTAAAATATTTAAATTAAAACATGAGTACCCAAGTATTCTAAGATCTGTTAACAATCAATCTTTTGTTTAGTGTAAAAACAAACTTGAGTTTGACATGACTTTGACAAATATACCACTTCCTTTTGATCCATTTTGAGGACAATATAACCAACAAAAAAATAAAGGTTATACATCCTGACAGGAGATTGAAACTTTTACTATCAAAAACCAGTAAAAGTTCAAAATATATTATTCTTAAAAAAATGAAGAATGATATATCCTGCATTATTTGAGAGAATCCTTTTTCAGAAAAAATAAATAAAGGATTTTCTAAGAACAACATCAAAAAGAATCTGGTATAATTTTCCACTGAAACTCCTAATCATATCAATCTCAAGCTTATAAAATGGTCAGTGGTTTGGTAATAGTGGTATGAAATTGTAAATACAATTTGACCACTGTTTTGGTACCATTTTCTTGTTGATTGATTGACAACAGAAATGAGGACACATGTTCACATGAGTTTTTGAAAAATCGGTTATAGACTTTGTTACCACGTGAAGATTCTGAAAATTTGTCTAGTCCTCTTTTAAATTCATTTACTGGGAATACTATTGTTACCTGAACTTTCTTGAACCAATGGTTGCACATAGTTGCTTAATGACCACTGTTACCCCAAACTTTGACTCTTAAGTGTTTTATGTTTATGCTCTTTTCTTCTGACTTCAAAAGTTTTGAGATAAACACACTTCTGAGTTTTTGTGAATTTCTTCTTCCCTTTTTACCCATCCCATTCATAAGTAATAAAATACTTACTGGGAGGTCTTTATTGAAGGAATACTTAATCCTGAATCATTTTGCAGTAATGCTTTAATAGAATTGGCCATATTTGTACAAATTTTTGACCAATCTTACATTACATATGATACGGACTATCCTGTTTTCTTAATGTATTTTAACAGAGTTGATTTGTTCCTTTTGAGGATCTCAACCTGTTTTCAACACATAAGCTCTTATGACTAAAGTTTTAATTCCCCTCTTTTTACGTTAGCAAAAACACTAATGTTTTTATGAACATAGGTTTTTGTTAATCCGAGGTTCATACTTTAGCATCTAATATAATGAAAACATCACAAGTTTCATAACAACAGTTGAAATCAATTTTGAATAGAAGAAATAATATCATAGTTTAACAGATATGTTTTCAGATCTAAAACCATGAGTGTCTTGTGCATGATATCACTTGTTGTGTGAGATTTGTGTGTCTTATGACATCTTAGTTGTTTTACATAGTATTTGAATAACGACTTTAAGCGTTATCACTCGTTACTCTGTTTTTCAACTAAATACAACCAACCTTAGTATCAATGAATTTTGAGCCGAACTGTTATGTCAAATTGATTGTTAGATCGAATTTGACTGTCCAAGATCTGATACCAATTGTTAGGATCTGAGGCTCTCATGATTGTGTTAGTTTGTATGATTTTAACTGTGAATGAATATGAAACAATGTAAAGTGCAGCGGAAATGAACAACAAACTTTGTAAACACAATAAAAGGAGAATATAGTTTGATAAACACTTGCTTTTCATAGAGTCGAAATATTACAATACAAAGCAAATGATTACAAAGCAAGCTTACAGACTAAACTCCCCCTCAGCCTGATACCTCATGGTTGGTTGCACAAGATGAAAGGATTGAATTGAGGAGAAGAACTCACTCAAAACGATCAAATGTAACAGTACAGGGTACTGTTCCATTTATAGACAAACCAAACCACTGAGGCATCTCAGCTGACGTCACCATGAAAGCGACGTCTAACAGCCTAACAACCTGTATCTACTGATCTTATCCAAACACTGCTAATCTTAACCTCTGACTATACATAAGACAGATGACATACTAAACTACTGCTCTCTCTTTACATCAGAGCTTTCCTCAAGGTTGATCAGTCCTAGATTGGGCAGTGCTTTATCATCAGTAGATTGTACCAGCAGTGCTTAGTTCTCAGCAGTCTTCTGGGCTTCATCAGTAGTATTGAAGAACAGCAGCAGTTGTATCCGGGCAGTGGATATAAGACCATCAGCTGTTATAGCCACTTCCAAGGGAGAAGACGTAGTGTAAACATCTGCTTATTGTGAATCCATTGTTGTGAACCGGTTTTGGCTTTCATTATCTGTTCCTCTGATAGGGTTCAATCCCAACAATGGCCAATAGTTGTTCATAGACATCTAAATCAACAACATTGAGCTTGAATGGATCACAATGTCCAATAGTGGATCATACATATCTTAAATGGATCACAATGGCCAATAGTAGATCATATATGTCTTAATCAACCATATTTCCATATTGAGCCTAAACATCACAATGGACAATAGTATATAATACATGTCTTAATAGACCATATTAAGCCTTAATTAACCACAATGATCAATAGTAGATCATATATGTCCTAATGGAACATATTAGGCCAATGGATCACGATGGACAATAGTAGATTATACATGTCTTAATGGACCATATATTGAACCTTAATGGATCATAATGACCAATAGTATATCATATATGTCTTAATCAACTATATTAGGCCTAAATGGATCACAATAGACAATAGTAGATAGTACATGTTTTAATGGATCATATTGGGCCTAAATGGATGACAATGGTCAATAGTAGACCATATATGTTTTAATGGATCATGTTGGTCCTTAACGGATCACATAGGCCAATAGTGGATCATACATGTCTTAATGAACCATATTGGGCCTAAATGGATCACAATGGACAATACCTGATTATACATGTCTTAATGTACCCTATTAAGCCTAAATGGACCATAATGGTCAATAGTAGATCGTAGATGTATTAATCAACAATATTGGGCCTAAATAGATCACAACGGACAATATTAGAGTTGTATACTGTCAAACCCCAACCGATGGCGGAATCATCGGGGCATGGCACTGAGCGAAACAGATTGTCCAGAAGTTCCCATAACAATTATCATTACTATTCAATTTAAAATAACATGTCCCATACCATGTCTCAAACAGTAAACAAATTATTACAGACAAAAATCCAGGCAAATATTCTATTCCGACAACTCAGGTTTCAAAATAGAGCAATTGTTTATCTGCTTCTAGAGACCCTTGATTTAGTTACTACAGAAAACTATTTGTTGGGCTCTAAAGCTTTATTCTAGCTTCAACTTTCTACCATGTGTGCATCCTAAGCACCTGTCACATACGTTTAAATAAAGTCAATACATATAATGTAAAGGTGAGCATACAAGTTTGATAATAGCATATAGAGTTCGAATTCGTTTACGCATAACCAGCACGTACACATAGTGAAATGAAGCACGTTAGTTATCGACATAGATCCATTGATACCAATGACTGCGGGTTGACTGCTCGAGGCAGTTCGCAATACATGATTACCACCGTAATCCATGCAAGTAATTGTCCTTAACAACCCCCGTGTGAACGGGTGCTGAGTCCAAACTATAATACTATCGTTGCTAAGGCAGGTAGACAGCATTCCATGTGTAAACATAACAAGCAAGCATTCATAAGCCACGTATAACATGCATTAACGGTTAGCGTTCAAATAGTATTGAGTAGTGTGTTCGATGTGATTTGAATAGTTGTAACGTATGTAACACCCAAAAGTGCATAAAGCAAAAAGGGATCGAGTATACTCACAGCGGTTGATGGATTGAAGGGAGCGCTTAACGAGTAAAGTTAGCCTGAATGGATTGATAGCATAACGATAAGTGACGCGTAAAACGATGCAAAGTGTGAGTGGGTCGGATAGCAGTTTGGTCGGATGGCAATCCGTTCGGATGGTCATCCGGTCGGACGGTAGTCCAGTCGGATGACTATTCGAGTGGATTGTTTCTTCCTATGAGATGAGTGTGTTTGTGTATGGTAGCTTGACTTTTGAAGTTTTTGTTGTAGCATTTGAAAACATTGAAGTACCTTTACCCTTCAGGTCGGTCGATCGGACGGCTGTTCGATCGGCCGGCAACCCGATCTGTTAGGTATTTTAATGAATGGTAATGATTTGCTTTGGATCGGACAGGTCAACAAGTGAAAAACTTAATGATTTGCTGACCGATCGGTTGGCAAGTCAACAATAGTCAACAACTTTAAATGGAATGCAAGGTATGGTGCAGTGGATCGGATAACTGATCGATCGAACACTAATGATGTTTGATCGGACAACATGCATGAACAACCATGACAAATTCTTAGCAAGGTGTCACCTGATCGGACGGCTGTTCGATCGGGTGGCACTCCTAGTTCATCGAACATGTTGAAAAATCGATTAAGTGTTGAAGTATAGTATCTCATGATCCGAAGAGTAATCCTATCGGACAGTAGTCCGATCGAACAACAGTTCGTTCAATACTAGTCTTCAAAATAAATTGATTAAGTGTGGGACCATGTGTTAACCGATCGGCTGGCCAGTCGATCGCTTGACTGTCCGATCGGCTGGCTGTCCGTTCGGACAGTAGTCCGATCGATCAGCACCCTGACCTGATCAGCCTATTCGTCTAACACTTGGTTGTTCTGTTTGTTTGTCGTTTTATTGAGGTATTTTGGCAACGAGTCGAACCATAGATCCCTCGTCCTTACTTGGTTCCCCTGGTCGGACAGGAATCACCCAAATCCGGCTGGTGAACTGTTCGGAACGGAGTTTATCGTTTAACCCGAAATCAGTTAACCCCGTGGATAGAATCCGGATCTTGAGCCATGCAACCACTGGAGTGAGTTGTAAGCCGGCACAGGCTCCGTTTCTATCGGTTTGAACGCATTGAGTGAAAAAGAGTTGAAATAAAGTTGGAAAATCCATCTTTCAATCCTTTTCACCAGGTATATGTTTAGATCTATGAAAGATCTTTGTTTATTTATGTGGAATCGGCTAGATCCAAGTTATTCTTGGTGGGTTGAGGCCAAAACATGAAGTTCTTCAAGAACCCATGATGACATCATCCTAGAACACTTGAATCTTGATGATTTCACGATTAAAAGTTAAGATTTGAAAGATAGAAAGGTGTAGGAGTGCATGTAGATTAAGAAAGTACAAGGTTTAGGACGAAATCTTACCGAAATCGAGAGGAATCTGAGAAAAGGATGAACTAAGCGTGCTGGTCGAACAGAGGTTTCCAAAAGTGGAAAGGATGACAATGACAAGGGTATTTATAGGATGCTAAAAGGGGAAAGTGTTGGTCGATCGGCCAGGCAGCTCAATCGGACAGCCTGTCCGATCGGACAGCAGTCCGATCAGTTGGCTGTTCGATCGGCTGGTAGCCTGATCGATCAGCTGCACGTTTCGAGGGTTTGGTGCAACGATTTTTGATATTTCGATTTCGGTTGCGAGCGGTTCGATACGATAGGGTTTCCTAGTCAAATTACTTTTAATCCCAACCACTCACATCTTGCGCTATCCTTTCTTCACTAATTATCATAGTTCGATTGTGATTCAAGTTCGATGTTGATTGAGTTCGGTTGCATTTTGAGTTCAATTGTGTTTCGATTGATTACCACAACATAACATAAATAAACATGCACAGGTAACACGTAAGACACACACATACACGTATAACAGTAACTGAAATGCGTAGTTCGAGTTGAGATTCGATTTGATGTCGATTTGATTAGCATACTTTGATTATCGTTTCGTTAACTTTATCGCATTGTTACTTCCTACAGTTCACAGTTGTAAGTCGATTAAATGGCGATTGTAATACGTCGATTGTTGTAATTATTGACACTTACTCCACATAATACAACTAAATTAAACACATAAAAGAATTTCTCTACAAGTCGGGTTGCGCGAAATCGGTCGTTGACTTGACCTCGACTTTGACTTTAACTTCCCGAAAACACGGGGTGTTACATATACACCCATATATTCGTTTAAACCATTGTTGTCTGCTACAATTCATAATTGGTATAAGTTTAGTCGAAGATAGATTTGTATTCACCCACGTATTTTTATTTTTGTTTGCTTCCATTGTTATATCAAGTGTCCATATCATACCGTTTTCGCAATGAACCGAATCGACACCCCACCGAAAATTGCCGCAAAGTGCGGGGAAACCAATAGCTAATATATAGTTTATCATTTTATCAAAATGTGATAAATCATAATAGTTCTATATAAATATGAATATAGCATTTTAAATAAAAGGCTCGTTTTACTAGTTATTTATAATAACTAAAATAATGAGTATATCATGACTAAAATATCTTTTCGTTTCCATGAGTAATAAACTAATAATGTATCTTAATTGTCATTTTAAAAATACTTAATAACTTTTATATAGGGTGAGGATCAAATAGGAAGTTTATTTTGACTAGAAATGATAGGAAGCAATAGGATTATGACATGTAGCAAAATTAAAAATAAAGAAGAAGGGTATATTAGTCAATCATATCATTTCTTCTTCCTTCTTCCCAGTAACTTCAAAACCCACCATTTTCAAAACCCACAATTTTTAACCATTTCTTCACTTTCTATCTTATAGTGCGTTTTTCATCACCAATCAGTGATTCAAACACCCGATCAACGTGTTCTTCAGCTTTTTTTTTTTTGAAGAAAACCCAGTTTAATTTCATTCAAAATCTCGTTTTTCCCGTGATTTTGAAGATAATCACTCGATCTGTTCGATTCGATCGCTGATAAGTGTTTCTATCATTCAAATTTCGTCAATCGTTGAAGAAATTGGCTTCGATCCATGTAAGAAATTCTTTAATTTCATTTTTACGATCTGGGTTTTTGATTTAGCCATTCTGTTTTACGATCTTGACGGGGGTCCGGGGGCAGAGCCCCTGGCTGGGGTCGAAGCATGAGAAAATTTAATTTTCTATAAATTTGCCTCTAGAAAACTGCATTCGTAGACAGTTTTATACCATTGCGTTTTAGGACTGCATTCCTGGTTCAGACAATTCACATAGGAAACTATTGTCCTGGTTCAATGCGTTTTAGAGAGAACACTTTCATTGGTGTTTTTATGCCATTGCGTTTTAGAACTAAGACATTTTATATGTTTTCTGGCCATTGCGTTTTAGAAAAACACATTTTTGAAGTGTTTTTAGTTATTGCGTTTTAGGTAAAACACATTTTTAGGTGTTTTCAGTCCATTGCGTTTTAGAGAGAATACTTTCTTTTGTTTTTAAGCGTTTTCTGGCCATTGCGTTTTATAAATAAGACATTTCTTTTTGTTTTTTTGTGCATTGCATTTCAGTCCATTGCGTTTTAGAAAAACAGACATTTTAAGTGTTTTCTGGCCATTGCGTTTTAGAAATAAGACATTTGTTTGTGTTTTTTGCGCATTGCGTTTTAGGTAAAACACAATTTTATGTGTTTTCAGTGCATTGCGTGTCACACCCCGACCACGTAGAACATACCAAACGTGGCGGAAACATCGGGGAGTGTTGTAACAGAATTAATGTTTCAAATCCATGGCAATTGAAGTTTCGTTTAATTCATTAAAAGTGTTACAATGTCTTAACAAACAAGGAAATACAACATAATTAACTAGTCTTGCATCTTTTATTGTCACTAAAGCCCAAGTCTGTCTATGTGTGTCTTGATTATCTTATGCAACAGCTCCTGAAAAACACATGTGAAAATAGGTACGTCAGCATAAAAATGCCTGTGAGATACATAGGTTTTGTGAAAATAAGATTCATGACTTATGTTTGAGAAAATGTTTAGTCATGAACCTTGTTATTTGCTTTGTCTTTTAAATCATTTGAAAAACGATAGGATCAGATGATAAGTATAAATAAATGTAAGGTTAAATGAATAACCAAGAAAAATGTGTTTGTATAAGATAAGTTGTTTATAAATCAATGTCTTGTGAAAAGTATGTTATTTGTATGAAATGTTCTATGTCTCAACTGAAATGATTCAAATAACGTTACGACATGTAATACCATACAAACACTTATATATAGGAAGTACCAGCGGCGTATCCACCATGCTTGTATCATATTACACACGCATCGTTACTTAATCACTTAATCAAACCAAACCAAACAATGTAAAATGTTCATGTCAAGATGTAAATCATGTCAAAATGTCTATGTCAAATATCCATGTCAAATGTCTATGTCAAGTATCCATGTCAAATGTCTATAGTCCAAAAGTAGTCAAGTAATGTATAACCAAAATGATATGTATGGTAAGTAAAATGTAGACTACTTAAACCATAAGTAAAATGTACAAAACAAAGTATTGAAGTAAAACTTGGTTTAAATCAAAGTTATGTTTTGTAAGATATATGCATGCTATACTGAATATGCACATTTATGCGGTATTGTGAAAATTCATACATCCAAGCCTTGAGACAGACGGATAACTATGTAAAAGTGAGTTATCAAGAGAATATGTATTCGGATTCGGTCATTCCTTTCATCCCCTTTCCCTGGGATGTCCGGAACGGGATTTGTCAAGTCCTATGGTACCACTACCTACTACCGAGCGGCATGATCGGTGTTAATGAATGTATAGTATAGTTTAAACAAACCAAATGTCATACCAAAATGTAAGCATGTTTTATGAAGATAATGTACCTAGTATGCTAGAGTAAACATACAGGGTAGAGCTTATGAAACCATGTGTCCATATGTTACTGGAACATATGCAACAGAGATGCAGTATAAAACAATGTACTAAGTATGCAAAGTCATCATACAAAGTAGAAAAGTCATGTAAAACAATGTACTAAGCATGTTATCAGTCAACATACATAGCAGAAAAGTCATGTAAATCAATGTGCTTAGCATGTTATCAGTCAACATACATAGCAGAAAAGTCATGAAATCATGTACTATAATGTACTAACAAACATAGTCGGTATATGATATGAAAACAGGAAAGCATGAAAGTAACAAGTAGGCATATGTGTTCCACCCCAAAACAGTTTGGAAAACAGTAAAAGAGGGGTCTATGTACTCACTTGAGATTGCTCAGTTGTCTAAAGATAATCACCAAGAAGTGCTAGAGATCTCGGAATCAAACGGCACCTAATATAGGTAACTATGTTAATTAACCGGACCTAAATCGGAAGACTGGGTAGCATTAGGGTTTGTAAACCAAACGAGTGTGGAGACTCGTGTGATATGGTTTAACAAAGCCTACATACTAAATGAAACTTAACCTAACTGTTTACGACCCATTACGACCCGTTTAGGTAGCTTATGCTACTTTAACGCGTCGTTCGCGTGAAACGCGTTCGGACCGCCTAACTAGTCCTATGACAAGTGTTATATGCCTAAACATGTTACATAATCAGTTATGTGACAAAAGTTTAGGTTACATATGCTTAATTACCAATTATACATGAAAAGGGTATTCTGGTAATTTACCTAAGGCATATAAACTACCTATCATACAACTACTTAAACGATGTGACCATAGGGTATAACCTCGGAAGGTTATGCCCTACCTACTATGGTCACCTAATGTGTTTGGTCGGATCCTAATGATCGACCAAACTGGGTCGGGTTCGAAGGTATAGGCGATTTATTAGATCGCCTACCCTACGACCCTAGACAACGTGGTAATCAGTGGGCATAGTCCCAAGGGACTATGACCAACGTGATTACAATCACGTTGCGAAGTTCCTACGAACTTCGCATTGACCATTACTGGTCAACGCTGAAAGTCAAACAAAGTTTGACTTTCTGACTCGAAAAGCAGTAAAAATAAGGAAAAGAACGAAAGAATACTTACCCAGGGTCCCCGAATGCTAATCCCGATTCAAGAACTCAGGTATGAAACAATGGTTTCAACTTAGAGCTCTCAAATCAGAATTCTTGTGGGTTTAGAAGCAATGGGGGTGGGGTATTTATAGTATTCGGTCCACCGTTAAGATCGTTTGTTGAATAACGTGCCTTAATCCAAGCCGTACAAGTGTCGGGACCTTATGGTGACTAAAATTCCATCCTTATCACATGACTAGATAATTAGGAACTTGTGGTTGTGGTTAAATCTGCTGAAAACAGGCTGTTTAAACATTGCACCTGGTCTGGAGACCCCATACGCATCGTATGGTATATATACCATACGCATCGTATGGGTGAACTTTGGCAGAATTACAGTTTTGGTCCCTGAACTGTATTTAGGCCATTTTTGACACGTTTAAGGCCCGTTAACCCCATTTCAAAGCTCTAAAATGAAGTTAAAGTATAGGGAACTTAAAACATGCTCAAAAATATCTCGGATGTCGGTTCGTTTAGCCGTACGAACGCGATGTTCGCTTAATTACGACGGAATGCGCATAAGCGCGAAAAACGATCCAAATGACGCGACGAATGGATTTTTCTTAAGGCGAACACTAAAATATAATGTAGTCATGCTTACATAAATTTTTAGATGTCCGGATGTATTCAGAACGTAAGTTATGCTCGAAAATGCAAACTTGTGCACTTTTTGACACTTTTAGTCCCTGAATGACACAAAAGTTTATTTTAGCATACCGAACACCTCAAAGCCTATTTCCAAGCTATGCAAAGGATATTTATGGCATGTTTAACTTATGGTCATGTTCCAGAAGGTCTGTTACAGTTCAAATTGGCATACTTTCGCAGTTTGTCAACTTTAGTCCCTGTAAGCGATTAAACTTTGATTTCACCACACCAAACCTTCCAAAACTTATATCTAAGTTATGTAAAGGTTATTTTAGGTATGTTAAACCTATTTCACTATTCCGGAGTGTTTGTTGCATTAAACTGGTTATATTTACGCATTAGAGCGCGTATAACCTTCCAGAAAGCGATTTAGAGTTTGAAATCGAACAAGAGTTGATATGTGCAAAAGATACACATATTTATACAAGTCCAAAGTATGAAATACAATATTTCATTGGTTTGGCATTTGTTCGATGGTTGAAATGACACAGGTGTTACAGTCTCCCCTACTTTAGGAAATTTCGTCCCGAAATTTATTTAGAGGAAACTTGTAAGAGTTTAAAACATGAAGTTGAAAAGATCGAACAATATTGGCTAGATTTCTGAACTTCTAGTAACTTTAATAATCATCATGATTTCAACGTAAGAGGGATACCTATATATACAAGTATATAAAGCATCATTGGTGCGTCCACCGTACCTCAATTACATCGTCCTCATTTTGTTATTGTTGTCGCTATCGGTTCTTTCACATAATAAATCTTACTGGGTTTCTGTGCATTGAATTTCATAATTATGTAGGCCTCCATAATTACGTAGTTCCTTGTACAGTTCGCACAGTCTATTTTATAATGTGTAGTGTAAAACCAAATGAATAATCCTGTGATGAGTGTAACTAGACTGCCATAGAGTCCTTTAGACTAAATCAATAAATGATTTAAATAGACTATCAAGGAGTCTGTTCAGTTACATCACTAGATGTCATTCTTTAACCAAATTGTGAATCAATCTTTTTTACTAGACCACTAAAGGGTCCCTATGAATCATGGAGTAGTACTATATCAATCCAAGGGTCTTAACTATTACATAGAAGCCCATTAAGGATTTAAAGCAGTACCTTTTTGAATATCCTACTACGAATCCCTCATATGAAGATATGAAAAATTCTACGAGGATTTGGATAACGAATTATCCAGAGTATAAAAACACAAAAATGCGTAAAATGAAACCACCAAATATGTAAACACATAATCACATAACCACGAAATTGTTTGTTAACTTGTCTTGTTAATTGCGTACATGCATTTAAAGCACACTAGAAATCCATTCCGTGGATTTCATTTGGTTCTTTAAACGTTATCAAGAATCCAACTATAAAGATAGAAAGATTCAAAAAAGAAAATTCGATTTCGATTATTAGGAACCGAAATGTTCGAATTTAGGTATATGAGGAATCCAATTAAGGACTCTGATTTGAATGATGATCATCCACAAGGATCTAATTGTGAAGATGAAAAGATCCCTTATGGATTTTAGAAGTTGAAGATGTTTTGATACCTTGCACTGGACGTGCTTATGTCAAAACATGAAGTAAAAATGCTTATGAAATTGAGATGCTAGATATGCCAAGGCGACATATGAAGCAGAATTTTGAAGGTTAAGTCAATGTATGAGGAAAATATTTTTGAAAACTATGCATGGGGTTCTTTTAAGAAAAAGGTGTTTGACGTTTTTGAAACCTTATATATAATACTTTTGAAATCATAAAGTAGATGTATTAGATAGATATATTTGCAAAAATGTTTTAAAAATCATGCGAGATGAATTTTGAAATTATGTATAAGGTTTTTGAAAGACATGCATGATGCTTTTCGAAATCATGCACTTGATAAGAAAATGTATTGTGTTAATATTGTCTTCAGACTATATGAAATATTTTGAAATTAGAAAGGTTGGTTTTGATAACATGGCCAATGTTTTTGAAATAACATAGACAATGTATCTAGAAAAATTTGTTTTCAAACTATATGAAATGTTTTGAGGTCATGAAGATTGTTTTGAAATACTGGTACTGTGTATGTTGAAAAATCAAAACGTAATGAGTAAAAGATTTGAAAATACCCTTAGTTATCTAACCAAGGATTCAAAGGCACAGATGTGCAGAAGCATGATTACTCATAATGTCACATTATTTTCTGTACTTCGTATCTTAGAATGAAACGAGTACTTAAAATTTTCGAAGGAATCATGAGCAATCATTTGAAAGAGAGAATCACTAGAGTAGTTTGTAAGGAACATAGTTCCTTGATGTAGGTATCATAGGAAAATCATACACACATGTAACTATACTTGTATATCAGCATTTGTGAACAACGATTTATTTATAAACAAAACAAATTGTTTCACATTACAAGGAAACAAAAGAACAAAAGCGTAAGACAGCAACATCCTTTGTTCAGCCGAATACTCATCCGTGGGTCGGATTCGCATTAGCAAGCTTTGGGCATCGGTTTCTGTAGTGGGTTAGATCCCCACAATTGTAACAGGCACCAAGTGGATAGTGTGGTCGTGCAGCTTGACCCTGTTGCTGAGCAAGAGGCTGAGCAACTTGTTGAGCCGGGTTCTGAACTGGGCGATTCGGATTAGCAGGGATGCGACAGGTGTTAGCAAGATGACCGGATCTTTCGCAGTGGGTGCACTGACGACACTGGAGGTGTGGTTGATGATGGCAGTTACACCTGTTGCACAAAGGTGCATTGCCAAAATAAGGCTTCTTGGCTAGTGGTTGCGCAGGCTGATTTGGTGAAGCTTGGGCCTGTGCAGTAATGGCATAGTTTTGGGAAATCTTACGCTTCCTTGCCCTCTTCGATGAACTAGAATCCTTCCCATTCTTGTTTTGACCTTTCTTGCTATCCTCCTTGTCAGACGACTGTTTCTCGCCCTTGTCACCCTTCCTGTGTAATTTATTCTTCCGAATCTGCGACTCAGTCAATGTCGCTGATAACTCGATCGCCTGACGGAGTGTGGCAGGGTTACTACCAGTAAGGATGTCTTGTACCGAGTCAGGTAGGCCGTCGATATACCTTTCGATAGCTATGTCAAGTGGGGTAACCATTGTCGGGCAAAGCAGACTCAACTCCTCAAACCTATCAGTATACGCCCTGTGCTCACCACTATCTTGCTTCAACTCATCAAATTCCTTCTCCAAAGCTCGCTGCTCATGACGAGGACAGAATTCCCTCATCATAAGAGCCCTAAGTTCAGCCCAGGTTTGCGCAAGAGCAATTTCTGCACCTCGGTCCCTCATAACCCCGTTCCACCATGTGAGAGCCCTCTTCTGGAACACACTTGAAGAAAACTCGACCTTGCGATTATCCGGACACTGAACGTGGCGGAAAGTATTCTCAATGCTCTCGAACCACTGAAGAAGCCCAGTTGCTCCCTCAGAGCCACTAAACTTGAGTGGTTTAGCCTGATTAAAGTCCTTGTATTTGCATAGGGCATTGTTGTTGTTGTTGTCTTGTTGCCATTGAGCAAAGAGATTTGGAAATTGGGCAGCCATCTGCTGCGCAATAATTTCTGCCAGTTCGGCAGTCTCTATCTGGTTCTCACGTCGAGGAGGCATTCTAAAAGAGGAAACATGAAAGGAAACGAGTGAGAGAATTAGACGAAAAGAATGAGATGAACAAATCCGATGAAAGCAAGGATAGTGGTCATTTGTTTGTTACTACAAAGCAACAAACGACACACAGTGACAAATCAAAGTAAATGGGTCGAAAATAATGTATCGCGAAGACATGCTCGCCTATAAGTGAACACTCATCCCAAGAATTCCCAGGTAAGCACAACTGGTCTCGCGTCTGATGAGATGTATACGAAGTGCTTGCCTAGACAGAAAACCCAGAATACAGGCATTCACCCTTCCAGTTTGCACGTGTTCACATTATTTAAAACCCAAAACCTTGACGAGATTTTGAAAACTCAAAGGGGTTCAAAACCATATAATAGAGAGTTCAAAATCTTACAATAGAGGGTTCAAAACCTAGTAATCAATCATCCTAGAACAGATGATTAGTTTTTAAAGCGGTTTTGAAATTTATGTTCTTGTTGTGGTCGTCACCTAAGGATAGGTGACGGTATTGTTTTATGACTAAACGCAAGTAAACTCGCGTTAGGGTCCTAAGAAGGTTATAGACTAGGTCAAAGCATTACTAATAACCTAATTCCCTATAACCATTGGCTCTGATACCATCTTTTCTGTCACACCCCGACCACGTAGAACATACCAAACGTGGCGGAAACATCGGGGAGTGTTGTAACAGAATTAATGTTTCAAATCCATGGCAATTGAAGTTTCGTTTAATTCATTAAAAGTGTTACAATGTCTTAACAAACAAGGAAATACAACATAATTAACTAGTCTTGCATCTTTTATTGTCACTAAAGCCCAAGTCTGTCTATGTGTGTCTTGATTATCTTATGCAACAGCTCCTGAAAAACACATGTGAAAATAGGTACGTCAGCATAAAAATGCCTGTGAGATACATAGGTTTTGTGAAAATAAGATTCATGACTTATGTTTGAGAAAATGTTTAGTCATGAACCTTGTTATTTGCTTTGTCTTTTAAATCATTTGAAAAACGATAGGATCAGATGATAAGTATAAATAAATGTAAGGTTAAATGAATAACCAAGAAAAATGTGTTTGTATAAGATAAGTTGTTTATAAATCAATGTCTTGTGAAAAGTATGTTATTTGTATGAAATGTTCTATGTCTCAACTGAAATGATTCAAATAACGTTACGACATGTAATACCATACAAACACTTATATATAGGAAGTACCAGCGGCGTATCCACCATGCTTGTATCATATTACACACGCATCGTTACTTAATCACTTAATCAAACCAAACCAAACAATGTAAAATGTTCATGTCAAGATGTAAATCATGTCAAAATGTCTATGTCAAATATCCATGTCAAATGTCTATGTCAAGTATCCATGTCAAATGTCTATAGTCCAAAAGTAGTCAAGTAATGTATAACCAAAATGATATGTATGGTAAGTAAAATGTAGACTACTTAAACCATAAGTAAAATGTACAAAACAAAGTATTGAAGTAAAACTTGGTTTAAATCAAAGTTATGTTTTGTAAGATATATGCATGCTATACTGAATATGCACATTTATGCGGTATTGTGAAAATTCATACATCCAAGCCTTGAGACAGACGGATAACTATGTAAAAGTGAGTTATCAAGAGAATATGTATTCGGATTCGGTCATTCCTTTCATCCCCTTTCCCTGGGATGTCCGGAACGGGATTTGTCAAGTCCTATGGTACCACTACCTACTACCGAGCGGCATGATCGGTGTTAATGAATGTATAGTATAGTTTAAACAAACCAAATGTCATACCAAAATGTAAGCATGTTTTATGAAGATAATGTACCTAGTATGCTAGAGTAAACATACAGGGTAGAGCTTATGAAACCATGTGTCCATATGTTACTGGAACATATGCAACAGAGATGCAGTATAAAACAATGTACTAAGTATGCAAAGTCATCATACAAAGTAGAAAAGTCATGTAAAACAATGTACTAAGCATGTTATCAGTCAACATACATAGCAGAAAAGTCATGTAAATCAATGTGCTTAGCATGTTATCAGTCAACATACATAGCAGAAAAGTCATGAAATCATGTACTATAATGTACTAACAAACATAGTCGGTATATGATATGAAAACAGGAAAGCATGAAAGTAACAAGTAGGCACATGTGTTCCACCCCAAAACAGTTTGGAAAACAGTAAAAGAGGGGTCTATGTACTCACTTGAGATTGCTCAGTTGTCTAAAGATAATCACCAAGAAGTGCTAGAGATCTCGGAATCAAACGGCACCTAATATAGGTAACTATGTTAATTAACCGGACCTAAATCGGAAGACTGGGTAGCATTAGGGTTTGTAAACCAAACGAGTGTGGAGACTCGTGTGATATGGTTTAACAAAGCCTACATACTAAATGAAACTTAACCTAACTGTTTACGACCCATTACGACCCGTTTAGGTAGCTTATGCTACTTTAACGCGTCGTTCGCGTGAAACGCGTTCGGACCGCCTAACTAGTCCTATGACAAGTGTTATATGCCTAAACATGTTACATAATCAGTTATGTGACAAAAGTTTAGGTTACATATGCTTAATTACCAATTATACATGAAAAGGGTATTCTGGTAATTTACCTAAGGCATATAAACTACCTATCATACAACTACTTAAACGATGTGACCATGGGGTATAACCTCGGAAGGTTATGCCCTACCTACTATGGTCACCTAATGTGTTTGGTCGGATCCTAATGATCGACCAAACTGGGTCGGGTTCGAAGGTATAGGCGATTTATTAGATCGCCTACCCTACGACCCTAGACAACGTGGTAATCAGTGGGCATAGTCCCAAGGGACTATGACCAACGTGATTACAATCACGTTGCGAAGTTCCTACGAACTTCGCATTGACCATTACTGGTCAACGCTGAAAGTCAAACAAAGTTTGACTTTCTGACTCGAAAAGCAGTAAAAATAAGGAAAAGAACGAAAGAATACTTACCCAGGGTCCCCGAATGCTAATCCCGATTCAAGAACTCAGGTATGAAACAATGGTTTCAACTTAGAGCTCTCAAATCAGAATTCTTGTGGGTTTAGAAGCAATGGGGGTGGGGTATTTATAGTATTCGGTCCACCGTTAAGATCGTTTGTTGAATAACGTGCCTTAATCCAAGCCGTACAAGTGTCGGGACCTTATGGTGACTAAAATTCCATCCTTATCACATGACTAGATAATTAGGAACTTGTGGTTGTGGTTAAATCTGCTGAAAACAGGCTGTTTAAACATTGCACCTGGTCTGGAGACCCCATACGCATCGTATGGTATATATACCATACGCATCGTATGGGTGAACTTTGGCAGAATTACAGTTTTGGTCCCTGAACTGTATTTAGGCCATTTTTGACACGTTTAAGGCCCGTTAACCCCATTTCAAAGCTCTAAAATGAAGTTAAAGTATAGGGAACTTAAAACATGCTCAAAAATATCTCGGATGTCGGTTCGTTTAGCCGTACGAACGCGATGTTCGCTTAATTACGACGGAATGCGCATAAGCGCGAAAAACGATCCAAATGACGCGACGAATGGATTTTTCTTAAGGCGAACACTAAAATATAATGTAGTCATGCTTACATAAATTTTTAGATGTCCGGATGTATTCAGAACGTAAGTTATGCTCGAAAATGCAAACTTGTGCACTTTTTGACACTTTTAGTCCCTGAATGACACAAAAGTTTATTTTAGCATACCGAACACCTCAAAGCCTATTTCCAAGCTATGCAAAGGATATTTATGGCATGTTTAACTTATGGTCATGTTCCAGAAGGTCTGTTACAGTTCAAATTGGCATACTTTCGCAGTTTGTCAACTTTAGTCCCTGTAAGCGATTAAACTTTGATTTCACCACACCAAACCTTCCAAAACTTATATCTAAGTTATGTAAAGGTTATTTTAGGTATGTTAAACCTATTTCACTATTCCGGAGTGTTTGTTGCATTAAACTGGTTATATTTACGCATTAGAGCGCGTATAACCTTCCAGAAAGCGATTTAGAGTTTGAAATCGAACAAGAGTTGATATGTGCAAAAGATACACATATTTATACAAGTCCAAAGTATGAAATACAATATTTCATTGGTTTGGCATTTGTTCGATGGTTGAAATGACACAGGTGTTACATTGCGTTTTAGAAATTACACTTTCTTTTGTGTTTTTAGGCTATTGCGTTTTAGAAATAAGACATTTCTTTGTATTTTCTGGCCATTGCGTTTTACAAATAAGACATTTCTTTGTGTTTTTTGAGCATTGCGTTTTAGAAAAATATCATATTTTAGGTTTTTTTTCCATTGCGTTTTACGCAACTGGGTTTTCGAAAAAAATTTCGAAAATATAGCAATATTATACTCGTTTTAAAGATAAAAAACGCTCGTTTTTTTGGTGCAATTTTTATAAAAAAAATAATGTCATATGAAAGAGTTATTAACGTTTAAAAAATGGAGGGGAATTAGAGGAGAGAGAAACTATTGTGGTAACCCACGCGCCTCTCTTTTTATCTTCAATTTCACTCTTTTTAATCTTAGCCCTTGATTAAATTTATTGATGGTCAAGATTAATTCCTAGCATTTCTAGCCAAATAAACTTTCTATTATATCTTAACCCTTTTTTTATAAATATCCTTTAGAAATAAAAACTCTTTGTGAAATCGTTTAGAAATAAAAACTATTTGTGAATTAGACAATATGAGGAGTAGATGTTTCTAATATAACATGTAGTAATCAAGATGTTAAATTTTTTTACTTGCTGCAGACACCCTCAAATTTAAACTTGATATGGTTTTCGTGCATCATCAAATATCATAATTGAAGGTTTTTTTTCCAAATGAAACATTGTAAAATTTACTACTTAAAGTAATTTTATGCCATGCGCTTTTTCTTTATTTAAATCTACATGGGCATACAAGACAAAGTTAGCAGACACGACAGACCATATGTTGTACTGACCCTAAGGGACATCAAGAGGTACTGTGTAGGGGTGAGCAAGAAAACCGAAATAACCGAATAACCAAAATAACCGAACCGAAACAAAAACCGACGGTTTGGTTTTCGGATTTTTAATAACCGAAAATTTCGGTTTTGTTTTCGGATAAACTTTTTCAATAACCGAAAAAACTGAACCGAACCGATAAGTTACAATCCATATATTTTTATGTTTAAGTTTAAATTGTTTAAGTATTTAACCCAATACTAGTAGAAAATGTAATTTTATTCTTGAATGTTAAGTGTTTATAATAAAAATATTATAACTGAAATGATTTATTATTACCTATAAGATATAACAAAATTTAATATAAAAATTAAATTTAATAAAAACTTTGAAGAAACATAAAAATAGATTAGAAAGTTAGGTTTATGTAAACAATATTAATTAAAGAGGTTAACTATAATAACTTAAATATAAACATATAAAAAGATTGTTATAATATAAATTATACTTTTTATTTTTTGAATCTTACATAATTTTGTTCCAATAACCGAAAAACCGAACCGAACCGACGTAAAAACCGAAAAACCAAAACCGAACGGTTTTTAAAACCCGAAAACCGACATTTCGGTTTCGGTTTTGATTTTACCCAAAAACCGAACCGAACCGTGCACACCCCTAGTACGGTGCCTGTTAAAAAAAAAAAACATATTTATGAACTTGCAAGCCTGAAATTAAAACTGGAATTATAGTATGTCTTGATGAATTAGTCGTTGCTCTCTGTCGTACTAGATGAATCTTTCCGCACCTCTAAGGGAATTATGCCAACGTTGAATTGAAAAGTTAACTGTTGTTGGTCGGTTGTTTGGCACGTAGGTTTTCATTTATTAGGTTGTATTGTTATCATCGTATAATTGCGCCGGTATAGTTTTTGGTTTCTTAATTTAGCCACTATGTTTTTGGTCTTTGATAAATACACACAGATTAATCAAAGAGCCGGAAAGAATGAACAGTCATGAAAGAGAAGGGATCCGTCGAGGCTCCGGTAACTTATCCGGACCGTGCTACACGTCAAATAGATGGAGCATATCACTTCATCCGACGAACTGATCGGATTGGGGTGGTTCTTCTTAGATCTGAGCTATCGAACGAAGGTGAAGGTTTGAAGATAGCGGTTAGAAGACAGAGATCTGGAGACTGGATAGTTCAAGATGGAGCCGGCCATGGCCTCCGGCTGGCCGCCTCGCTACCGTCGCACATGCTGGATGGTGGTGGTCGTGTTATTGGGTTCCGATAGGGTCAAGTCAATATAGTCACGACCTCCGACAACAGAGCAGAATCTTTGTGGTGGGCAATAGCGGACACAACGACAACTGTCGACGATGGTTAACACGTTTACAACGACACAAACCCTCGCTGCCATCTCCGGCAGCGTCTGCGTGGTTTCTTAGCGCAAGTTGCAGCGTCGGCTAGGGTTCGAATAGGTGTGCGCCTTCCGCTTGTTTACATTTCTAATATTAGTTAATTCTAACAAATAGCATATCAAAAGTGGTTTCACAATCGGTCTTAGATTCAATGTTGTCATCTAAATTATATTCGGAAACGGATCTGTCCGCTTTAGTGTTGAATTTCTTAATAACAACAATCAATTAAAATATAAAGTTACAAGTGGCTTCAATACAATGGTGGATTTAGAAGTTGTTAATAGCAAAAAGTAGTAGATTGAAAGGTTATATATTTGATGTATGCAGAGTGAGAATTCGGTGAAGACGATGATGGCACAGGGGCAACTAACACCTTTGGGAGTAACCAAGGCTCATAGAATGCTAATTGTAACGCCAATGTTTAGAGGAAGAATCAAGTTCTACTCAACTCGATGTAAGTTCAAGGTTGATATTCAAGACTACATTCATTTTTAAGCGATTTGACTCCATGTTTGATTAGTGTTCAAAGTTGTGTTGTAATATCAGTAATGCATTTGCTTTCATGGTTTGCTATGTATGAATTATAACATCACATACTTGGACATACACATGATCAATGCTTGACTGACCTGTCATTCCATAGTGGTATTATTTAAAGTATAAAATGTTCACTATCTACCTTTCCTGAAGCTAACTTAACGCTGCAAATAAAATCGGATACGAATGGGTCAACTGGATAAGCTTATATGTGAGATCTGCCGTGAAGCGCGGGGTGCATTACTAGTTTAAATAATTTTATAAATTTTAGAGGTTTGATTTGTTATTCTTGATTTGTTTTAAATATATAAAACTGAAAACACAGAAAAAATATTTTTTATTTTTTAAATGTTCCGTCGCAAATGCGTAGGAAGTTACAAAACAAATAACTATAATTTTTTATTAAATTTTATTTAATGTCGTCAGAAATGCGTAGGAAATGAGTGTAAGAAATGCGTAGGAAATGAGTGTTAGAAATGCGTAAGAAATGAGATAGTCGGAAATCCGTCAAAAAGGAGAGTGTCAGAAATGCGTCGGAAAATTGTGTCAGAATTGCGTAACAAAACTAAAAGTAATAATTATATTATTATTAATAATAGTCATAATAATGCGTAGAAAATGAGTAGGAATTTTCGACACCAAAATTTGGTCGGAAATGCGTGTAAGTTGCGTAACAAACCAGTTTCCTACGAGGGGTTTTTCTACATATACATTTTGTCAGAAATTGCGATTTGTGACGCATTTGTTACGAAAAACGGTGTAGAAAATTTTGGATTTTCTAGTAGTATTTGGTTCCAAAATCTAATTATTTTTGTAGAGTTTAAACCTAATTTGTCAAGCGATATGACTATTTCATATGATTGTATAAATAAAATATTAATCGAAACAAAAATATTAATCGAAACACCATAATAACTATGTAGTTACTATTACATGGTCTATTTATAAATTAACAGAAAACAATATGCATAGCTAGCAAACAAAAACTTGTGATTATCACCCTCCATCAATTTTATTATATACAAATAACAAATTAACAATAACAATAATAAATAATATATTAATGTTTCTTCTATTCATCCTAGCTACTCATTGAAAGAAATAACAATAATAAATCAGTAAATAACATATCAATGTTTCTGCTATTAAGTTGGAGAACAATAGATATCTCCTCACCCTCCATCAATTTTATTTTATTATATACAAATAACAAATTAACTATAACAATAATAAATAATAAATTAATGTTTCTTCTATTCATCCTAGCTACTCATTGAAAGAAACAACAATAATAAATCAGTAGATAACATATCAATGTTTCTGCTATTAAGTTAGAGAACAATAGATATCTCCTCTTTTTAAGGGCTATTTTGTAATTTGATGTATCAATGTTAAAGTACTATTCATCACCAAATGCAATTCATATGTATAATATAATATATATATATATATATATATATATATATATATGGGATCGCTAAAATGAGAACCACCTCCAGTTATGAGAACCATGAGAACCACTTTATAGCCTTTAGATTAACTTGATGGATGGATGAGATTAAAAGTAACAAAAACTAATATTAAATAAAATTTGTCTTATTATGTCTTTTATATTTTAATCAAAAAGGGTAGATTGGTAAAATAACTTTTTTTTGTCTTTTTCACTTTATTATTTTTTAATTACTTTTTGTTTTATTATATTACTTTTTAGTTTTATTATATTACTTTTTATTTTTTAAAAAGATTTCTTTATTAAACAAAAATTTTGAAAATCATATTTTTTATATAAAAAAAAATTATGCGCGTTTTTTTACCACCCGCTTTTTACGCGCGTTTTTTTACGACCCGTTTTACGCTCCGTTTTTTCACGCCGATTTTGAGACCGTAGTTTTTAAGTGCCGTTTTTAGGCCCGGTCTTAGGCGCCGTTTTTTGCCGCGCCGTTTTTTACGTCACGTTTTTTACAAGCCGTCCCGTTTTAGCACGCCGTTTTAGCGTCACGTTTTTTTACAAGTCGTCCCGTTTTTTGTCGTCCCGTTTTAGCCGTCCCGTTTTTTGCCGTCCCGTTTTTTTACAAGCCGTCCCGTTTTTTGCCGCGTCGTTTTCTACGTCACGTTTTTTACAAGCCGTCCCGTTTTTTGCGCCCCATTTTTTACGTCCCTTTTTTTTCGCCCCATTATTTACGTCACGTTTTTTGCCGCGCCGTTTTTAGCGTCACGTTTTTTTACAAGCCGTCCCGTTTTTTGCCGTCCCGTTTTAGCCGTCCCGTTTTTTTGTCGTCCCGTTTTTTGCCGTCCCGTTTTAGCCGTCCCGTTTTCTGCCGTCCCGTTTTAGCCGTCCCGTTTTTTTACAAGCCGTCCCGTTTTACGCCCCGTTTTTTTACGTTTTACTCGTCGGTTTTTACGTTTTACGTGTCGGTTTTTTACGTTTTACGCGTCGGTTTTTTACGTCTTACGCGTCGGTTTTTTACGTTTTACGCCCCGTTTTTTTACGTTTTACGCCCCGTTTTTTTACGTTTTACGCGTCGGTTTTTTACGTTTTACGCGTCGGTTTTTTACGTTTACGCATCGGTTTTTTACGTTTTACGCCCCGGTTTTTTACGTTAACGTTTTTTACGTCCCGTTTTAACGCAGCATTTTTTAAGTGCCGTTTTATTTACGTTTTACGTTTTACGAAAAAAAATTTATGTTTTACGAAAAACTTTTTACGTTTTATGTTTTACGTAAAACTTTTTACGTTTTACGAAAACCTTTTACCTTTTACGTTTTTACGCGTCGCTTTTTAACGCGTCGTTTTTTAACACGCCGCTTTTACGGCCGACGTTTTACGTTAAAAAATTTACGTTTTTTGTTAAAAAAATTTACGTTTTACGTTAAAAAGGTTTACGTTTTACGTTAAAAAATTTACGTTTTACGTTAAAAAATTTACGTTTTACGTTAAAAAGTTTACGTTTTATGTTTTTACGTTTTACGTTAATATAATTACGTTTTACTTTAAAAACTTTACATTTTTACATTAAAAAGTTTATGTTTTACGTTAAAAGTTTACGTTTGACGTTAAAAAATGTATGTTTTACGTATTGCGTTAATTTTTTTAATCTTTTTACGTTTCACATTAAACTTTATTACGTTTTACGTTTTAAACTTTTTACGTAAAACTGTTTTAAGCGTTGTTTTTTACGTTTTACAACTTACGCACCGTTTTTTTAAACGTTTTTTAAGCGTTTTACGTAAAACTTTTTAAACTTTTTACGTTACGTTTCACGTAAAACTTTTTACGTTAAAAAGTTTACGGTTTAGATTAAAAAGTTTACGGTTTACAATAAAAAGTTTACGGTTTAGATTAAAAAGTTTACGGTTTACAATAAAAAGTTTACGGTTTAAAAAATTTACGTTTTACGTTAAAAAGTTTACGGTTTTGGCACTTTTTTCAAAAAAAACTACACAAAAACGAACACACCCAAAAATCGCAACTCGGTAGATGTCTCAGATAGATTGTTATCATCATCGACTGGGAAAAAAAATCAAAAAACAACAAAAATCAAAAACAATGATCGGATTCTTGAAAAAAACGGGGCTTGGCTCAGATTTTTTCGATAATCAGAGGCTGCAAAGTGGGGTTGCAGGTTCAAAAATCTACCATCCACCAACCGTGCCGCGCCATCGTCAACAAAATATACGTTTTTTTTTTCATCATCACCGCCCAAATTCACTGGTCGAAATCTACCAAAATGCACCAGATTCAACCGAATAAAACCCAGCACCAGATTCAACTGAATCAAACCCATATTCAAGCAGTTTCCACAGAATTCAACCCATATTCAACAGAATTAAAAACCCAGATCTAAACCCAGATTCAAAAAATCAAAGAAACCAAATCAAAATCCCCAACATATGCAAAAAATCAAACCATCAAACCAAATAAAAACCCAGATCTAAACCCACAAGAACACATGCAAAAAATCAAAGAAACCAAATCAAAAACCCAGATCTAAACCCAACCAAAAAATCAAACCATCAAACCCACATAGTTCATCAAACCCACATACCAGAGAAATCAACAAAAGAGGCCCAAGAAACTCGTCGGGAGGAGACCGGGACCTCCGCCGCTCACGGCGGCGCTGCCGCCGGTCCAACACCCAGCCACTGCCACAACTCCACCCGTCTTCCACCACCTACCAACCACCTCCCACCACCGACCAAACACCTCCCACCATCGCCTCGCCACCGAACAAAATCACCAATCGCACCACCGGCACCACCAACATCGCCGGCACCACCGACATCATCATCGCCATTAAAACTCCCAGATGAAGAACAAGGCTCATGTGTGGGTTTCCACATCATCATCGCCCTTTAATCTCTCAGATGAAGAACAACCAGAAGAACTGGTCTTTGAAAACCAGAAAAAAAAAACACACAGAAGCTTGATCTCCAGTTGTCGGAGAGTGATATCCGGTGGCGGAGGGCGGAGGGGAAGCTTGATCTCCGGTGATGGATTTAACTTTTGAGAGAGAGAAATGAAGTTATAAAATAGAGAGAGAGAAGAGAGATGGTCTGACATTAATAATGAGGAGAGAGATGGTAGGATATGACATTTAGAGTAAATGACCAATATGTCACACCCTGGCTTTGCGGAAGCGTGGTTAATTTTGGTGTGACTTCTTAATACCATAGCTTAATCATAACAAGCTATATGAATTTAAAAACCATGCAAGTCATCCATTAAGTTTTGAAAATCAAACACATTACCATTGTTTTAACATACAACCATAACCTTGTTCAGTAGACATTACAACTTGTAACATAACATAAACGTGGGTTAAGGATTGTGTCTTGTCCAGGAAAGAGACACATCCCCTAAACCCTGATGACTTCATGACAAGTGCAGCGGAAAACGTTCCATACCGTGCCAGATCCGTTTAATTTCCTGAAATACATGTGAGTTGAAAAATCAACAATAATGTTGAGGGAGTTCATGTGCAAGTGAGTAAGTAAAAACACTTGTAAGTATAAAAGTTTCCTGGTATGTAGCAGTGTAAGAGGACTTGTGATCACCAATGGTTTGCAATGCCATTAGCATGTTGTGAAATGCAAGTAGGAAAGACACAACCCTAGCCGATTTTTGCGTTGGGTACCAAGTCACTCCAGGTCCGTTCTGTTAGTCCTCCGAGAGGCCTGTTCTGTTGGACCGGGAGCTGGGCTCGCTACACCCAGATAGATCTACCGCTCGAGTCCCTCGGTGTTCTAACTACCCATTCACATGATCTAAACCTCCTTACGTAATTCATACCGTGTATAAAGTACTTGTAAACAAAGTAACATGTATTTCACCCCCGCGGTTAAGTAAACTGAAAACAGTTAGAGAAAAGGGGGACATGAACTCACAGTGAATGCGCGTCTCTACCAAGTGTCTCCAATACAGTAAGCTGTGCAACGACCTACAAGTGCTAATTCTATTAGACGGACGGCCGTGCCTTAGCTTTACAGTTTATGTCTTTGGGGAAATAGTTAGACAACAATTTCGTGTTTATGTTCCGTATACACTTGGTAGTTAAACTTCTTCCCAAGGATGGGGGATACAATACATGTACGTAAGTTACGTTTTATCAATCTTGTGGTAATGTAATTACCGGTGTAACTTATATGTTTGTGGAAGCGTTCGTACAGTTTTGGAATCACTAACGCTTGTAAATATTATTTTTACTCTAAAATAATATTTATGTATTTTCACAAAATAATCATAAACAGTGTTGTGACAAATATACTTATCACGTTAATCTTTGTGAAAATCCCACCTCCGAATATTTAGTAAAATATAGTGCTGGCGAAATTTATGTTTCGAAAGTATGTCCAAAAATAGTTCTAACACTTGTTGTGTAAAAAGTCTAAGTGTTATGTTTTTAGAAAATTTCGCCAGAGTTTCCTCTGTAACTGGAGGTGGCCACGCTTTCAAGCGTATCATTTTCTTTTAACAAATCAATTCAACAATCTTCTTTATTCAATCAAACAATTTCCGACACAAACAAACTAGTCGACAAGTATGTAAATTTGCATAATCGCATGAACTTGCAGTTTTTTCCGAATCTATAGTGTAAACACCCTTTATATATGTAGATCTTTATATAAAGTAACTTTAATCTCATAAAAACCTCGTGTTTAGGGAAATCCGTCTTTACAACTTCTAGTAACAAGTGACAAATTTACTTCTTTGTCGGATCTCTTTGTTTCACAAGTGTTTACACACTTGTGGTTTATAAAACTATATTTATTAGTGTAAGATCCTTTCTTTAAAATACATGGTTTCTTAAATGTGTGGTTCTTCAAAAATACCACTTGCAGATACATAGATCCGCTAGTTTTAAACACCATTTTACCGGTTAAATCACTTTTACACAAGTAAAATATTTTCATACAAGTTCATGTATCTTGTGTGGTAGAGTTTCACCTTTAACCCTTGTATTTAGTCAAAAACGAGCTTATGTGAAGATACATGATCTTACAAAGTCGGGTTAAACGATGTTCCGAGCTACCACATCATAGATCGGGTCTCAATAAACACATATTTCAAGTCCTACGACTTTTACACAAGTTATATGTCTTTAACCACCATTTTAAGTATTTTTAGTAGACTTTTAATCATCATCTTTCATTTTAACGAGATTCAACCGACAATATTCCTTTTAACCACTTTAGATATGTTCAAGAATAAGTTTTAAACATTATACCTCTAGCTCGGGGCTAGGGAAGAATCTTGATGAAAATCGCGTGGATAAAAGCTAACGGTAGAGGTCCTTCGCGTTCCGAGTGCACAAGAGCTCCTAATATGCGACCCTTGATATGTGTATCACCTTGGAATTGCAAGATTGAAACTTGAAAGTATGATGGGTGGGTGTGTGAGGTTCGGCCGAGAGTAGGGGAGAGCAAGAGAGAAGGGTTGAGTTGGTGTTTTATGTGAAGTGATTATGTTGTGTAATCCAAGGAACTTATAGGCAATTTAGGAGTAAGTATCCAATGGGTATTGTGTCTTATAGATACTAGACACAACTCAATAAAATAATTCATTTTGTACTCTTGTGTTCCCCTAGTTGGGGCCGGTTACATAAGGGGGGGGGGGTTTGGTTCGATCAAAACTAGTAGTTAGGGAGTTTAGTTAAGTTAAATAGGTAGGTTAAGTATTTAACTTAGTTACTTGTATGTTACCCCTTATGGCGGGTGTTAGGGTAATCAGAGACCCTAACTGGCTCAGAAAAATATAAATAGTGAAAATACTAATATTTTCATGTTCCGGGTAAAGTCCGGGTGTCCAGTTGGATAGTAATCCGTTAAAGCATTACAGAAGGCTTTAAAGTGTCGTTATTGTTATTTTTAGTGACACAACTTGTTTTCCCGACACTTTAGAAAGTGTCTAGTGTTATTTTCTCATTTTCTGGCACTTTACTAGTCAGCTAGAAGCTGGATTAATTATTAAAGTGCTGTGTTTGGTACTTAAAGTACGTTTTTGGCACATCCGAATCAGTGTATCTTATCCCTAGAGACGCGGTAACACAACCCTTATATCCCTACACTCACTACCAGTGTAGCCAAAATATATGAGGCTCTTAACAGGCCTTAGAGGCAGTGTCTGCCTGATGCTGGTCATATCAGCATGTTCGTCGTGTATCCGTTTAGTGCTACTGTGCTTTTTGTGCATCATGTTTGTCACTAGGGTTCAGTATGTAATTAATGTAGTGACAGCAAATAAAGTATGATGCAAGTAAGTGCATGTATCAGTATGCAGGTAGCAGTTTATCAGCTAGTTCAATCAAGCACAGTAATCAAGTAGTAATTAATCATTAATTAAGTTGTACGGATACCTGGTTTAGTGCGGGTTGTCACATTCTCCCCCCGTTAAATAAATTTCGTCCCGAAATTTAAGTTCTGCTTGTAGATGCAGGGTTCTTAGGAAATAGGTGGGGGTATTTCTCTTTCATCCGGTCCTCACGTTCCCAGGTAAATTCAGGACCATGTCTGGCATTCCAACGTACTTTGACGAGTTTGACACTGCTCCGGCGGGTCTTGTTAACTTTCCAATCCGTGACCTCAACAGGTTCTTCAACGAAGTGGAGCGTGTCGTCAATATGAATCTCGTCGATAGGAATGGCAACGTCAATTTGAGTTGGACTTTTCTTTAAATTGGATACATGAAATGTATCGTGAACACCATTCAGTTCAGCAGGTAGGTCCAACTTGTATGCTACTGTCCCAATTCTTTCCAGAATTCTGAAAGGACCAATGTAGCGTGGATTTAACTTTCCACGCTTTCCAAAGCGCGCCACCCCTTTCCAGGGTGATACCTTCAGTAAAACCATTTCTCCAACTTGAAAATCCACATGTTTTCGATTTGGATCCGCATAGGCCTTTTGTCTGTGGCGAGCTGCTTCGATGCGTTTAAGAATTTGCGCGATCTTGTCTGTCGTCTCTTGGACGATCTCGGGACCAGCAAGCTGCCTATCACCTGCGTCAGACCAACATAGTGGTGATCGGCACTTGCGTCCGTATAGGGCCTCAAATGGCGCGACACCAATACTGGTGTGGTAGCTGTTGTTGTATGAAAATTCGACCAAAGGTAAGTGTTTATCCCAGCTACCGCCTAAATCCATAACACATGCTCTCAGCATGTCTTCCAAAGTCTGTATCGTTCGCTCGCTCTGGCCGTCAGTTTGCGGATGGAACGCAGTGCTCAGATTCAATTGTGAGCCAAAAGATTCTTGGAAAGATTGCCATATTCTTGACACAAATCTTCCGTCTCTATCAGAGATGATCGAGAGTGGTACTCCATGACGTGCTACGATCTCTCTCATGTAAATTTCCGCAAGTTTACTAGTACTGTCTTTCTCCTTGATTGGCAGAAAGTGTGCGGATTTTGTTAGGCGGTCAACAATCACCCAAATCATATCATGGCCTCTTGGCGTTCTTGGTAATTTTGTAACAAAATCCATTGAGATTTGTTCCCATTTCCACTTGGGAATCTCAGGTTGTTGCAGAAGTCCCGAAGGCTTCTGGTATTCTGCCTTGACCTTAGCGCACGTTAAACATTTGCTCACGTAAACAGCAACATCGCCTTTCATCCTAGGCCACCAATAGTAATTTTTGAGATCCTGGTACATCTTATCCGATCCAGGGTGGATAGAGTATCGTGACTTGTGCGCTTCGTCGAAAATAACTTCCCTTAATCCACCAAACAGAGGAATCCAAATCCTTTTCTCAAAACATAACGTCCCTTCCTCGTTTGGTACCAAAAGCTTCTCCATTCCACGGAGATATTCTTCCTCAAGGTTTCCCTCCTTGAGAGCTTCCTTTTGTGCAGCACGAATACGCGAGGAAAGATCGGTTCGTATGATCATTTCCAAGCCTCTAACCCTTATGGGCTTGATTCTTTCTTTACGACTTAGGGCATCGGCGACTACATTCGCCTTCCCTGGATGATATTTTATCTCGCAGTCGCAGTCGTTTAGCAACTCCCCCCATCGTTTTTTTTTTCCTCATATTCAACTCCTTCTGGTTGAATATATGCTGTAGGCTTTTGTGATCTGTGAAGATTGTGCACTTCGTACCATACAGGTAGTGTCTCCAGATCTTTAGTGCAAAAACCACTGCGCCAAGCTCCAAATCGTGGGTGGTATAGTTCTTTTCGTGTACCTTCAGTTGGCGCGATGCGTAAGCAATGACCTTTTGGCGTTGCATCAACACACAACCCAGTCCTTGACGCGATGCGTCGCAGTATACCACAAAGTCATCCGTACCTTCTGGTAGAGCTAAGATTGGCGCGTTACAAAGCTTATCCTTCAGTATCTGAAATGCCTCTTCCTGTTTGATTCCCTAATCAAACTTCTTATCTTTCTGGGTCAGGAGCGTCAATGGTTGAGCGATTTTTGAAAAATCCTCGATGAACCTTCGATAGTAGCCAGCCAAACCCAAGAATTGTCGAATCTCGGTTGGCGTTGTAGGCGTCTCCCAATTCTTGATTGCCTCGATCTTTGTGGGATCAACATGAATTCCATCCCCATTAACCACATGTCCAAGAAACTGGACTTCGCGTAGCCAAAACTCGCACTTGGAGAATTTGGCGTACAGCTGTTCCTTCTTTAGCAGCTCCAATATGGTTCTAAGATGTTGTTCGTGTGCAGCCTTCGTCTTTGAGTAAATCAGGATGTCGTCGATGAATACAATCACGAACTTGTCTAAGTATGGCTTGCAAACCCTATTCATCAAGTCCATAAAGACTGCAGGTGCGTTTGTTAAACCAAATGGCATAACGAGGAACTCGTAGTGTCCATAACGAGTTCGGAAGGCTGTTTTCGGGATACTTTCCTCCTGTATCCTTAGTTGATGGTATCCAGATCGAAGATCGATCTTAGAGTAACAGCTTGAACCTTGAAGTTGATCGAATAGATCGTCGATTCTTGGCAGAGGATACCTGTTCTTGATCGTCAGCTTGTTCAATTCTCTGTAGTCAATACACATGCGGAAACTTCCGTCCTTCTTCTTGACAAACAAGACCGGAGCTCCCCAAGGCGAGAAGCTTGGTCGGATAAAACCCTTGTCTAACAACTCTTGAAGTTGTGTCGACAATTCCTGCATCTCAGACGGCGCAAGTCTGTAAGGTGCCTTAGCTACAGGCGCTGCGCCTGGAACTAAGTCAATGTGAAACTCCACTTGCCTCTGAGGTGGCAGTCCGGGTAAGTCTTCTGGGAAGACTTCTGGATACTCCCTTACGACAGGGATGTCTTCGATCCTTGGCTCAGCAGCCTTCTTGTCCACGATGTGCGCCAGAAAAGCAATACATCCCTTCTGCAAACACTTCCTTGCTTTCAAACAGCTGATAATCCGCGACGGCGTCTCACGCTTCTCTCCATGAACAACAATGGTCTCACCATCCTCGGTTGGAATACGAACAACCTTCTCGTGGCATACTATCTCAGCCTTGTTTCTGGATAACCAATCCATTCCTACCACCACGTCGAAGCTTCCCAATTCGACTGGTAGTAGATCCAAAGTAAACTCACGTTCTCCCAGTTCTATCACACAGCCTCTGATTACTTCGTTGGCTTCAACTAACTTTCCATTAGCTAATTCGATCGAGTAGGGGATATCTAACTTACTAGCGGTTAAACCAAGTATATTCTTAAATTCTAATGACACGAAGCCATAACCGGCACCAGCATCAAACAAAATAGGTGCAAAAGTTTTGGTTGTTAGAGAACGTACCAGAAATCACACCTGGATCCTGGCATGCCTTACAAGCTCTGATGTTGGATTTTCTCTCACGGTCTTGTTTCAACTTCAGGCATTCCCTCTTAAAATGTCCAACTTCCTTACAATGGTAGCATCCTATCATTCGGCCATTTCCTTTCCCATTCCACCTAGAGCGTTGTTACTGTTTTCTCCTTGTATGGAACTCTTCATCCCACAACCTTCCCTGTTGTGTCCTTTCCTCCCGTTCCAAGGCTTCTGACATCCACCATCACGGTGACACTTGCACTCAGCACATCTTGGTTTGGTTTCTAAGTAAATCTTATCCTTGGCCTGTTTGTTGTTAGGGCAATCTTTCTTGAAATGTCCTTTGTCCCCGCAGTCAAAGCAACCTCGAATAGATCTTTGTTCATCGTTGTTCATTTGGGTATCTTCGGTAAGCTTCCTTTTGTTCTTTCCAGACGACTCTACCTGAGTTTTCTTGTCAGGGTTTGCAAGTTTTTCTAGTCTATTTGCTTCCGTAACGAGTGCCAAACCCATCTTACTTGCAACAATGGTTGTTGGTGGCGTAGATGCTGTCATCAAGCTCAAGACTTGAGGCGCCAGTTCCCAAATGAATTGTTCCAATTTCTTCAGTTCTGGTTTTACCAGGTATGGAACAATTTATGACAGATCATGGAGTCGTTGCACGTACTCCAACACCTTCGGACCTTCCATCATTAGGCTCCGAAATTCATCTTCCCACTTCTGGGTTTCCGTGTGGGGGCAATACTTCTTATGCATCATTCCTTTCAACTCATCCCAAGTTAACGCGTATGCTGTAGTTAGGCCCATTATTCGAACCTGAAGATTCCACCATAATCGAGCTCCATCTTGAAACAACTCAGAAACGTATGGGACCTGTTGTTCTGGCGTACAGCCACTCATTCGAAAGATGGATTCCATATTTTCAATCCATTTTACAAAAGTTATGGCACCCCCAGTGCCGTCGAACTTCGGAGGCTTGTAGTTGAGGAAGTGCCAGTAGGAACAACCGTTATTTTCTGAGGTACCTTTGATTGGTTCGGAGCGTAGGGCCTCGTGCTGTGCTATAGCTGCAGTAATTATCTCTTTAAGTTCTGCCTCAGAGGTGGGCATGCGCATTTCGCGTCTTGGCGGCATCTTCTAAAAGATGTTTCACATAGGTTAGGTCATAGCAAGTGAAGTGTACGTATGCATTCAACAATACCAACACATAACATCTCATGTTATCAACAAGTCAATCACATAACCTCTTATGCTATAGGACATAAACAATTGATTGACCATCGCATGTGGTGAGAATACTGCGATTGTATTGCCACAATTCGAGACCACAATGTAAAGCTCACAAGTACACCATTATATCATACTACATCAATGACTTAGTAGGGGACGACCCTAGACAAGTCGTGCGATCGTTGGTCATGTTCAGGAGTCTCTGGTTCGTCCTTTCTCAAATTTCAGGACTCCACGTCAAGTTTCTGAATTTCTGTCCTAAAACAACATTTCTTCTCAATCGTTTCCTTGAGCTCGTCCCAGCTCAGTGTATAAGCAGCGTCTGTGCCAAGGGTCTGAACCTGGAGGTTCCATTAAGAGAGTGTGCCATCTAGAAATATCCCTGAGATGTAGGTAACACTCTGTTGGGGCGAACAGTTACTCATTCTTAGAGTGGAGTCGATCTTTTGGACCAACGAACAAATGCAACGGTGCCTCCGGTTTTGACAAAGTTCAAAGGCTTGCAGTTCAGGAACTGTTTATGGGTGCAGCCAGTTGGAGGGTTATCTCCCGTAATACCATCGTTGTACTTAGAGTGGAGGGCTTCATGTCGTGCATTTATCTGTGAGATGCGTTCTTGCAGCTCGGCTTCTGTCCTTGGCAATGTACTGGTGTTTGTGTCACGCCTGGGTGACATTCCCTTTTTGTCGAAATAGCGTGAAGCGGGTTGGACAATGTTTCAATTGTCTATGGGGTATATATATAGCAACGTAAGCCATCATGTAATCACCCCCTTTCACACGCAAATATACTCACTGTATAAGTGGGGAAATAAATTCCTGAGCCTTCACATAGGCTTGTCAATTTGGCTTGTTGCTTGTAATAGAATGAACTCGAGGCTACATCGCCTAGGTCATTTGTGTTTAGGTTATTTCCTGCTGCATTGGTTATCATTAGCTTGGCCTGCAGAGTCCACCAGGATTCCTGTGCACTACAAATCGTTATTACGTGGGCCCCCGTAATAATAAATTGTCTTGCACAGTTACCCCAAATTTTCTCTCATCCAAGCAGATGATCAATCAAGGAGCAACAGCCGGTGCATTGGCATGAACAGGGTCATACTCCAATGCGGGGTCAGGAGCAACGCCTGGCTCAGGGGCCACGGCTAGCTTCGAATCAAAAACTCCATCTCAAGATCAGCTGTAACAACACACAGGGGTCGACAGGGCTACAGGATCCCCCAAGGGCTGGTCTAAGTGCATGAACTCAATGTCATGGTCTGGATCAACACCAGGCGGAAAATCAGAATTGTCCTCAATATCGCGATCAAACTCAAAACTGTGTGCGGGATCCGGTGCAGCTAATGACGCCCTATCAGGGTCGGCGTCGTGTAAGTAGTGCTGCATTCCCTGTGTGTGCGAAGATGCGGATGTTAGAAACTCAAATGAGTCTGGAATTGGGGAATGGACATGAGTTTCCCCTACAGGAGCGTCCGCATGCAGTAGTCTAATACTAGCAGAAATAGGGCCTCGCCCTCAAGTGGGTCCTCCTCTTAGTAGTTCGACATCGTCTTCAGAGACAACGTCGGGGGCATATCAACAACGAGATAAGCGGCAGGGGCAAATTCCCAACAAGATAGCCATTAGTAGGCTCTGCTACGACTTCAGGCAGCGCACAGAGGGCTGAAAGTCGTCGTTGTCCGTGTCGGTAGTATCGGAAATGTACACCTCGTGCTTCGATGAAACTATGTCGTCTGATACTATAGCCATGGGATTCGTAGTGTCCATCTTTCTAGTACTTGATGAAAGCATGACGTTTGTAACACAAACACATATACGTATAATAATCAATCATATAGTCATATAAACATGTAGTCACCACGTAAACATTCAAATTATCCTTCTAGTCCCACTAGCCACACTTCTAGTCCCACTAGCCAACACTTCTAGTCCCACTAGCAAACACTTCTAGTCCCACTAGCCAACCCTTCTAGTCCCACTAGCCAACACTTCTAGTCCCACTAGCCAACACTTCTAGTCCCACTAGCAAACACTTCTAGTCCCACTAGCCAACACTTCTAGTCCCACTAGCCAACACTTCTAGTCCCACTAGCAAATACTTCTAGTCCCACTAGCCAACACTTCTAGTCCCACTAGTCAACACTTCTAGTCCCACTAGCCAACACTTCTAGTCCCACTAGCCTCCTACCTCAGCCTCCCAGACTGAGCCTAGAATAATAAATAAAATGTGCTCAACATTTGTTTGTAAAAAGTTGTGGATCTGGACTTAAGTGGTATGCAGTAAAATGTTTTCGTGAGAGCCCTAGTGATCATAGTCTAGACTCAAGAAAGAATCCTAGTTCGCTATGATCAGAGCTCTGATACCAAGCTGTCACACCCTGGCTTTGCGGAAGCGTGGTTAATTTTGGTGTGACTTCTTAATACCATAGCTTAATCATAACAAGCTATATGAATTTAAAAACCATGCAAGTCATCCATTAAGTTTTGAAAATCAAACACATTACCATTGTTTTAACATACAACCATAACCTTGTTCAGTAGACATTACAACTTGTAACATAACATAAACGTGGGTTAAGGATTGTGTCTTGTCCAGGAAAGAGACACATCCCCTAAACCCTGATGACTTCATGACAAGTGCAGCGGAAAACGTTCCATACCGTGCCAGATCCGTTTAATTTCCTGAAATACATGTGAGTTGAAAAATCAACAATAATGTTGAGGGAGTTCATGTGCAAGTGAGTAAGTAAAAACACTTGTAAGTATAAAAGTTTCCTGGTATGTAGCAGTGTAAGAGGACTTGTGATCACCAATGGTTTGCAAGGCCATTAGCATGTTGTGAAATGCAAGTAGGAAAGACACAACCCTAGCCGATTTTTGCGTTGGGTACCAAGTCACTCCAGGTCCGTTCTGTTAGTCCTCCGAGAGGCCTGTTCTGTTGGACCGGGAGCTGGGCTCGCTACACCCAGATAGATCTACCGCTCGAGTCCCTCGGTGTTCTAACTACCCATTCACATGATCTAAACCTCCTTACGTAATTCATACCGTGTATAAAGTACTTGTAAACAAAGTAACATGTATTTCACCCCCACGGTTAAGTAAACTGAAAACAGTTAGAGAAAAGGGGGACATGAACTCACAGTGAATGCGCGTCTCTACCAAGTGTCTCCAATACAGTAAGCTGTGCAACGACCTACAAGTGCTAATTCTATTAGACGGACGGCCGTGCCTTAGCTTTACAGTTTATGTCTTTGGGGAAATAGTTAGACAACTATTTCGTGTTTATGTTCCGTATACACTTGGTAGTTAAACTTCTTCCCAAGGATGGGGGATACAATACATGTACGTAAGTTACGTTTTATCAATCTTGTGGTAATGTAATTACCGGTGTAACTTATATGTTTGTGGAAGCGTTCGTACAGTTTTGGAATCACTAACGCTTGTAAATATTATTTTTACTCTAAAATAATATTTATGTATTTTCACAAAATAATCATAAACAGTGTTGTGACAAATATACTTATCACGTTAATCTTTGTGAAAATCCCACCTCCGAATATTTAGTAAAATATAGTGCTGGCGAAATTTATGTTTCGAAAGTATGTCCAAAAATAGTTCTAACACTTGTTGTGTAAAAAGTCTAAGTGTTATGTTTTTAGAAAATTTCGCCAGAGTTTCCTCTGTAACTGGAGGTGGCCACGCTTTCAAGCGTATCATTTTCTTTTAACAAATCAATTCAACAATCTTCTTTATTCAATCAAACAATTTCCGACACAAACAAACTAGTCGACAAGTATGTAAATTTGCATAATCGCATGAACTTGCAGTTTTTCCGAATCTATAGTGTAAACACCCTTTATATATGTAGATCTTTATATAAAGTAACTTTAATCTCATAAAAACCTCGTGTTTAGGGAAATCCGTCTTTACAACTTCTAGTAACAAGTGACAAATTTACTTCTTTGTCGGATCTCTTTGTTTCACAAGTGTTTACACACTTGTGGTTTATAAAACCATATTTATTAGTGTAAGATCCTTTCTTTAAAATACATGGTTTCTTAAATGTGTGGTTCTTCAAAAATACCACTTGCAGATACATAGATCCGCTAGTTTTAAACACCATTTTACCGGTTAAATCACTTTTACACAAGTAAAATATTTTCATACAAGTTCATGTATCTTGTGTGGTAGAGTTTCACCTTTAACCCTTGTATTTAGTCAAAAACGAGCTTATGTGAAGATACATGATCTTACAAAGTCGGGTTAAACGATGTTCCGAGCTACCACATCATAGATCGGGTCTCAATAAACACATATTTCAAGTCCTACGACTTTTACACAAGTTATATGTCTTTAACCACCATTTTAAGTATTTTTAGTAGACTTTTAATCATCATCTTTCATTTTAACGAGATTCAACCGACAATATTCCTTTTAACCACTTTAGATATGTTCAAGAATAAGTTTTAAACATTATACCTCTAGCTCGGGGCTAGGGAAGAATCTTGATGAAAATCGCGTGGATAAAAGCTAACGGTAGAGGTCCTTCGCGTTCCGAGTGCACAAGAGCTCCTAATATGCGACCCTTGATATGTGTATCACCTTGGAATTGCAAGATTGAAACTTGAAAGTATGATGGGTGGGTGTGTGAGGTTCGGCCGAGAGTAGGGGAGAGCAAGAGAGAAGGGTTGAGTTGGTGTTTTATGTGAAGTGATTATGTTGTGTAATCCAAGGAACTTATAGGCAATTTAGGAGTAAGTATCCAATGGGTATTGTGTCTTATAGATACTAGACACAACTCAATAAAATAATTCATTTTGTACTCTTGTGTTCCCCTAGTTGGGGCCGGTTACATAAGGGGGGGGGGTTTGGTTCGATCAAAACTAGTAGTTAGGGAGTTTAGTTAAGTTAAATATGTAGGTTAAGTATTTAACTTAGTTACTTGTATGTTACACGTTATGGCGGGTGTTAGGGTAATCAGAGACCCTAACTGGCTCAGAAAAATATAAATAGTGAAAATACTGTTGGTGCACTTGTGTCTGTACTTTGTCTGTATTTCGTCATGATACAAAACGATGTCTTATGTTAGTCTGGGCTACGTCTTAGTTTGTTACAATGTGCGTTCGATGTAAGTTTGACCAAGTCAACCATCCTCCTGGTTTGACTTGGCCAAACAGTTAGCACATTGGTTGAAAGATGGCTGTGTCGAAGGATGGTCATCGAAGGATTACTTATATCCTTCGATGATGATGAGCTCGAAAGATAACCACGAAGGATAGACCACGAAGGATATCATCCTTCGTGGTCGACAGATGATCTTTCGATGGCGTTCTGGTCGACAGATGATCTGTCGATCAATCTGTCTGATCCTTCGACCAGACCTGCTGTGTCGGGTATAAATACCCGTGTGTTGTGTTCTTTTCAATATGAGACAAGTTAGACAGAGGACACACAGTTCAGGCAAGAGAAACAGAGAGAGCATTCTGTTGAGAGCACACACATACTTTGAGAGTTTATAGAACATATCTGTAAACATTGAGCTTGTAACCGGACCTTTCATACGTATTAATACATGTGGTGTTAATCGGTGAATCTTGTGTGTTGTGTTTGTGCTTGTTCTCGTATAAATTCTCGGTTGCATGCTAGCTTGGATTCCGCACTCGCTAGTGTGTTTGATATAACAAGGAAAAGGTTTTTATCTCATCCTCGAGAGGGACCTACAAGTGGTATCAGAGCTTTGGCTCTTCTCCTTGTTAAAACCGAGTTTTTCGGACTGTTTTTCGGGTTTTTAAAGCTTATATTTTTCTGAAAAACTTGTTAAAATCGGGTTTCGGATTGTTGTCGGTTTGCAGAAATATTCATATTTCTGGGTTTGTTCTTCTTATCTTCAACCGATATTCATAGTGTTCTTGGTATTTTACACTTTTGATCTTAAAAAAGTTTAAATTTCAAAGTGTTTGTGTGTTGGGAAGAGTATTTTGATTAAAATATTGGACCTTACCTAGTTGGTGAAAAACCTGCATGTTCAGACCTGAACGATATGGTCTGAACATACTTTCTGCCGAAAGTTCTCACCAACCCGTCAACTTTTTCACCAACTTGTCACCGATTGTCAACTGTGTCAGAGCTGTTCGAAAGATATCCTTCGAAGTCGAAAGATCATCTTTCGACCAAAGGAGGTTCGACAGATAGTCATCCTTCGAGCATCCTTCGAAGTGTGAGACTTATCTTTCGGTCCAAGGAATATTTCGAAACATATATCTTTCGGTTTGCTGCTCTTTCTCGAAAGACAAGGATCCTTCGACTGGGGAGTCTTTCGAAGTCTTTCGAAGTCATTGTTCGACATTCTTCAGTGTTCATCTTTCGGTCTACAGTACATTTTCGAAGGATAAGGATCCTTCGTTGGAGAATCTTTCGAAAACATTGTTCGAAACTCAACAGTGATCTTTCGAACCCTGTTGATCTTTCGAACAGGTGTTGATCTTTCGATCCTTGTTTGTTTAAGTTTAACAGTTTGTGTTTTTCAGGTCTTTCGATCAAGGATCTTTCGGCTAGTTCTCATCATTTGAAATTAACATAGTTTGTGAAAATTAATTTTTTAAATCGAAAACTTATTTTCATTTTTAAATCAATTTTCACTTAATATATTATTTTTCATAAAATGGGAACAAACGGTCAGTGGGATCCAAGCGCGTGGACTCTAACTCCACAATCAGCAGCTTCGCAATCATCAGCTACGCAATCTGCGTCAGATTTCAACAAAGCATGGATGCAGGCTATTGTCCCACCTCAAGCAGCAATGATAACTGCAAATCAATGGGCATTGGTCACAAATCAAACCAACAGCATTCAATCTATGATGCAGAACGACAGTGAGACTGGTACAAGCACGAAACCGCCAAAGCTAAATCATATCAATGATTGGGGATGGTGGAAAGAAAGGCTGAGAACTTACGTTCAGGGGCAAGGTCAAGATCTATGGATGTGCTTCTTCACCGCATTTGATAGTGATTTGGAAGTTGCAGGATCTAATCCAGAAACTTACAGCACTATGTCTGGTGATGATAAGAAGAAATTTGAGTTAGAAAAGAAGGCATTCATGATTCTCACACAAGCTCTTCACAAAGACATTTACCACCAGTTTGTTTACTGCACGACTACTAAAAGCTTGTGGGATATGCTTACGTTACGATGTGAAGGAAATGCTCAATCTAGAAAGATCAAGCAAGAATTACTGAAGAAAGAATTTGAAGGTTTCACGTGTATGGAGAATGAGACTTTGGCAGAGTTATCCACAAGATTCCATCACTTGTTGAGCGAGATGTTTGGTTTTAGAGCCACTGCCACTCCACAAGAAATGGTGAAGAGATTCGCTGATAGCTTACCAGCAAAGTGGAGCAGCTATCTTGAAATTCTCAAAGAAAATGGTGTTCTAGACACAATCAACGTTTATGAGTTGATTCAAAAACTGGAGAACAAGGATGTTGAAGAAAAGCTTAAGGCAAAAAGAACACAAACTCCTCAAAATCCAGAAATGTACTTTGGGATTGCAGGAGGTATCAGTGGAGAAAGACCAGCTTCTCAACACGCGAAGCTTCAAACAGCTTTCGTCTCTAACACCGGACCTTCAACAACAGATCAGTTTGATCCATCAGCTTACACGATGTTTTCTAGACCGAATGTGCAACCGAAACCTCAGCAGCAACAACCGCAACAGCAAGGGTTTTATGGAAGCTCCTCAAACTTTCAAGCCACTTCCAATCCTAACACAGTCAGACTAGACACTTCCAACTTTTCCAAAGTCAGTGTCGAAGTAGCCAAGGAGCATATGGAGATGTTGAACACCTTGGTTAGTGCTTATAGTGGATTGATCGCAGGTCAGATTGGGAATGTCAATCTCACCAATGAAGATTATCAGCAAGTGGATAAAGAAGAGTTTGAAATGATGGATATCAAATGGGCTCTTGCTAGTGCAATTCGAAGGGCAAAGGAGTTTATGGAAAGGACGGGGAGAACCAACTTGGATAGCAAGAAAGACACCAAGTATGGGTTCGACAAGCAAGCTGTAACGTGCTTTAACTGTGGTGAACGTGGTCATTTCAAACGGGAATGCACAAGACCAGCTCAGCATGGAAACCAGAATCCCTTCAGAAACCAAGGCAACCAGCAGAACCAGAACAGGAACAATGTTCGTACGTTGATACCTGTCAACAACCAAGGCCAAGCAGGGTCATCAAATACCAACCGGGGGCTGTTGGTTCAAATAGATGAGGGTTGTGATTGGTCGCTTCAGCTTGGAGAAGGAGGAAATGGTGGAACAGCATGTTTTGCTGAAGTCGTAAAGGATTTAAAGCACGCCAGTGGTGGAGAATCTTCCACCAATGGTGTTGCATCTTCTGGAGATGAAGACAGTTCTGGTTATAGTGGAAGCTCAGATGAAGAATCCTCCACTTCAGGAAATGATCATGTGGATGTGACATCAAGTGCGTCAGTCGATGCAGATATTGATGAGCTTTTGAAAGAAGCTGCAGCAGGAACTGAAAGAAGATCTAAATTGATGGATCAAGCTGCTTACTCTTCGTCTTCTCTCCATTCAGCCTTTATGGCTAATGTCGACAGTTCATCAGGTCAGGTATGTGTCGATGAACCCACTGTAGTTAGCTGTGAAAATTGTGATAGTTTAAATGTTAAATATGCTGAACAGGAAGGTCAGATTGAAATCCTATCCAAACACAATCAAGAATTGATTGTAAACCTTTCTAAAGCAGCTGAAGCTAACGTGTTTTTAACCAGAAATGAAAAGGAATTTAAAACCACAATTGCGTCATTAAGACATGATGTTACAGAATTACAAAAAGCTGTTTTGCGAAAACAACATGCTAACAATGATCTTATAGATACAATTGAAAAGCAGATGGTAGAATTGGCCACCGCTCGATGTGAATGTGAAACAATCAAGCAGAAATTGGAAAGTTATTCCAATTCCCGCTATGTATTGGATCACATTATTGATGTTCAAAAGAAAAAGGGGGATAAGAAGTGTATGGGATTCAAATCATGTCCTCCCCCAATGAATCACAATTACTCCAAATTGCCTGATGACGAGGATATGCCCCGTTTTGAACCTACTGTGCCACTCGGTCTAGATGACTTTGCAGCAGGCCTCGGGTTCACAACTGGTACATCATCCTCAGGTCAATCTGAATCTGAGAATGTGACAGATTCATCATGTGTTAAGGAACAGAGTCCTCCCACTGTTGAGGATGCTGATTCTTCGGATGATGAATCTGATGTAATTGTGAACCAACAGTCTAACTCGGTTACACCAGATATTCCAATCGAGAATCACATCCTGTGTGATCCACCAGTGAAACCGAGTAAGACTGAAATGTCAAAACCAATGGAGTCCCTTGTTTCTACAAGTGAAGAGAATAACTTGTTGTACACGCTCAAAGGAGATGATAAAATTTACGCTAACAAAGATTTTCCAATTAAAAATGTAAATCAAGATTTAATTGAGCAAATTTTTGAAGGATGTACTGACAAGTTTTTGGGAAACAAAAGTGGCAAAGTTACCGTCACTCAATGTGATCCAATTCCGTGTGAACAAATTAGAAAACAATACGGAAACCAAAAACCAACAGTTGAGCGAAAACAACAAGTCAACTTCGGAAAGGGTAAGGGACAGGGAAAGAAGGCTCAGAACAAGAATGTTCAAGCACCTAAGGTTCAACAACAATGGGTGCAAAACAAAAGAGCTCCTGTTAAGAAAAGAGAACCGAAAGTGAACTTTGTTGGATCCACGGGTTCAGACAAACTTGAAACATTTCAGGATAAATCTAACCTTGATTTTATAAAACAAGTTAGAATTTTAAAACGAAATGATCAGAATAATTACACCCAACACACCAACGGATGTGATTTAGGTCCAAGCTCGTCTAGATCACAAAGTTCATGGTCTGGTTCTTCGTCTGGTCATCAACATGTTTCTCCGAGGTTTGTAGAGCGGAGAATGTGTTTTGAGTGTGGCACCATTGGGCATATTGTAAGATACTGCCCATACCTGCAAAAGTTAAAGCCAAAAACGAGTGCTCCCCAAGAAACCAATTACCAAAAACGTTCATTTTCCCCGAAACAAGACCCACGTGTCTTGAAAGAAAGGGAACAGAAGTTAAAACAAAAGAATCAAAAGGTAATTGAGAAGGCCTTAAAATCAGAGGTCAAAGAAGAAAAACCTGTTCAAGCAAAACCTAAAACTGTAAAACCAGTTCATGCTAAAACAATTAATGCAAATACTGGTAAAGAACAAACAGCTTGGAAGCAAAAGCAGGTAATTCAATCAGGGGGAGCACCACAAGTTCTTTTTCCTAATCATCGAGTGATTGAAATCACTTATCTTGATGATCAAGGAAGACCCAAGTCCACAAAGGCTTGGGTCCCTCTCTCCAACTAATTTTTGAGTGAGTGTGTAGGATATTCCAGGAGGAACTTTCGATAGTCGTAAGATTGTTGATAGTGGAGCATCCTTGCACAAGATAGGCGACAGAAGAAATTGTTGCCTTTGATGGAGAGGAAGAGAAAAAGGAAAAAGAAATGGCTGATGAAAGAAATTGAAAAGCTTCGACAAAATGAAAATCATTTCAAAATGTGAATGTTCAAGCCTTTGATCGGGTCCCCGGGATAGATTCAAATCAAAATGTACGCACCTGCAGCACGTCTGAAGTTCAACAATCTACAAGATGAACGTGCAGTGTACATTTCTTAGTGGTGTGTTTGAAGAAAATGTGTTTGTTGAACAAACCAACCAGGTGTGCGGACGCCTTAGCATGGGTTGAACAACCGCACACTACTTCTGAAAGAGAAAGACAAAGACCTTCGCTGGTGCAATGTGGAAGACCAGCCGGACCCAAAGGTTTCTGATCCTGTTGCTGTCAAGAGATTTCTAAGTAGCTACAAAGAATCGACTTTGAAATCCACACCGGGTGGATATCCAGTTTGGGAGAGCTCTCAGATTCCTTGCAATGCACGATGCAGTTGCAGGATACGGTTTTAAATTTCTAATCTCTCCTATACTTGTCGATATTTAAGTTGCTTTGTGAATTATTATCTCGCACAGCACTCTTTGGCCAGACAATGTTGTCATGGTCCACACCGCTTACCGACATGCCAACTGATTTTTCCAAAATTCGCTAAATCATTTCTGATTAAAACTTAATTTTGGTAAACGGCATTGAGGTAAAACATGAGTTAACCAACATCGGAAAATCATTTTTGTAAATACCTTTGTTTTTTTTTAAATTTATTTTAGTTTGTTGATTTTAGGGGGAGTAAATCCAAATCCAAAATTTGAAAATCCAAAAACATTGAAAAATTTCAAAAACACAAAAACAATAGAAAAACAAAAATGAGTTTCCTGGCGAGAAAAAGAGAAAATGATAGTACATCAGTGGTATGTCTAAACCTCTTTAAACCTTAAATGAAAAACGATAAGCAGCCCTATATATGATGTATCGGTAGGCTCACAATCATTTTAAAGTGTGCAGGGTGATATAAACTTAAATCGACTGAGGACTGGGTGGGAACCATTCATTGGCATATGGTCTTAGTACCGAAATTTCGTTTGAGAGATTGCCGAGGTTCTGAGATATTCGGTCTTTATGCTGCTTATCATCTGGGTATCATGGTTGTATCTTTTACCGAAAAATAACGGGGACGCAAGTCTAGATCTTCCATGATACTATACATACGTGTACATATTGCATACGACCTCAATAAGTGATCAACAATCACATGTCCAAACAAATAAGTGATAATATATCACAAATTCTTTCCGGGAGTCAAGTTCGTCTCTCTGCTGTACGAAAGTACTGACCTGTTCACGGACTTGCTCCTGTGCCCTCATGCATCGAAAATCAAGTTCCTCATCAATAAGTGATTATATCACAAAGGGCTTGTTTTCAAATCAAAATAAGTGAGAATCTCACATCATATACGGTCAAACAGATGATAATCGGTATACTCACCGGTAAGATGAATCCTCGTGCATACCTTGATACGGGAATGTGTCGTGATGTGGATGAACACCGGTCGGTAAGTATAAATTATACCTTAACGTATCCCCTCGCCATGATTACAAATGATAAGTTGAGCTTATGTGGACAACAATACCGATAATTGTTATAGGATGCTTATCTTAATGTTATCTAATTGAACAACAAGAGCGTTTTGGCATGACCGTACACTGATATGATTCTCTTACCCTCGAAACTCGCAAAAAGAATGTCTGTAAATATTTATTTAATGTTTCCTGTTTATGCATCGTTGTAAATATCTATTTATTGCTTTCCGTCTTTACATTTGAAAAATGAAAATTTCAAAAAGATTTTAGGTGTGTTTTAATATAAACTTTATAAAATCCAAAAAGATTTTTCTTCAAGTTTATTTTTGATTGACTGATGTTGGAACTCGAGTCTATTCTACCCAAAATCCTGATCGTAAGCTGGAAAACAATTGTATCTTCATAAACAGTCGAAGTTAACGAGTTTTGAAAGTTAAAGGACTAAAATGAATATTTTTCTAAACTTTCAAACTGCTGTCGGTTGGTGTTTGATTGAGATTTGATCTCATATGTGTCGTTAGCTTAACTGTTAACTATATTCCAAGCGGTTGTTCTCATTATGCGTTTAGCTTTCTTGCATGTGCAGATGCTAAAGGCGAGGAGAACATGTTTGATGAAAAGCTTTGGAATGAAGACACGAAGTGGAGGCACTCAAAGGATAAAATGATCGAGTTGCCGCTGTCCCTTCATCAACACCACAAGGATCTGAAGAATTGTCAAGTCAAAAGATTCACGAGCATGACTCAATGGAGAGTTCAATCTAAGGGGGAGTTTATTGACACACTACCTAACTTAAAAGGGGAGTTTGTTGATACACTTTCTGCTTTCAAGACGTGAAGACTTTGAAGATCCTCCGACATGAATGTGACAGAAGACGAACCATCGCGAGTAGCGTCCAAGGGGGAGTTTGTTGATGCACTTTGTGTGGACGCGACTCGGCTCGGTTCGACTCGGCCTTGAAGACTTGAAGACACGAAGATCGAGACAAAGCTACAGCCAAGGGGGAGTTTGTTGGTGCACTTGTGTCTGTACTTTGTCTGTATTTCGTCATGATACAAAACGATGTCTTATGTTAGTCTGGGCTACGTCTTAGTTTGTTACAATGTGCGTTCGATGTAAGTTTGACCAAGTCAACCATCCTCCTGGTTTGACTTGGCCAAACAGTTAGCACATTGGTTGAAAGATGGCTGTGTCGAAGGATGGTCATCGAAGGATTACTTATATCCTTCGATGATGATGAGCTCGAAAGATAACCACGAAGGATAGACCACGAAGGATATCATCCTTCGTGGTCGACAGATGATCTTTCGATGGCGTTCTGGTCGACAGATGATCTGTCGATCAATCTGTCTGATCCTTCGACCAGACCTGCTGTGTCGGGTATAAATACCCGTGTGTTGTGTTCTTTTCAATATGAGACAAGTTAGACAGAGGACACACAGTTCAGGCAAGAGAAACAGAGAGAGCATTCTGTTGAGAGCACACACACACTTTGAGAGTTTATAGAACATATCTGTAAACATTGAGCTTGTAACCGGACCTTTCATACGTATTAATACATGTGGTGTTAATCGGTGAATCTTGTGTGTTGTGTTTGTGCTTGTTCTCGTATAAATTCTCGGTTGCATGCTAGCTTGGATTCCGCACTCGCTAGTGTGTTTGATATAACAAGGAAAAGGTTTTTATCTCATCCTCGAGAGGGACCTACAAATACTAATATTTTCATGTTCCGGGTAAAGTCCGGGTGTCCAGTTGGATAGTAATCCGTTAAAGCATTACAGAAGGCTTTAAAGTGTCGTTATTGTTATTTTTAGTGACACAACTTGTTTTCCCGACACTTTAGAAAGTGTCTAGTGTTATTTTCTCATTTTCTGGCACTTTACTAGTCAGCTAGAAGCTGGATTAATTATTAAAGTGCTGTGTTTGGTACTTAAAGTACGTTTTTGGCACATCCGAATCAGTGTATCTTATCCCTAGAGACGCGGTAACACAACCCTTATATCCCTACACTCACTACCAGTGTAGCCAAAATATATGAGGCTCTTAACAGGCCTTAGAGGCAGTGTCTGCCTGATGCTGGTCATATCAGCATGTTCGTCGTGTATCCGTTTAGTGCTACTGTGCTTTTTGTGCATCATGTTTGTCACTAGGGTTCAGTATGTAATTAATGTAGTGACAGCAAATAAAGTATGATGCAAGTAAGTGCATGTATCAGTATGCGGGTAGCAGTTTATCAGCTAGTTCAATCAAGCACAGTAATCAAGTAGTAATTAATCATTAATTAAGTTGTACGGATACCTGGTTTAGTGCGGGTTGTCACACAATATACCCCTTTTGTTGGCTGAATGTTATTGGTTGAGAGTGGTTCTCATGGTTCTCATAACTGGAGGTGGTTCTCATTCTAGCGGCTCCCTATATATATATATATATATTAAAAATAACGACTTATGTATATATAATAATAATCATAATAATGAAATCAGTTAAGTAATAAAATAATGATATAATCGAAAGTATAAATAATATTATAAAAATATTTGAGTACTATTCATGGAAAGTTTGTTTTAATATGTATAACAAGGAAGAAGCAAATTAAAAAACTGTATTGAGTTAATATGTTGTTGATAATCTACTCGAGATGCTCTAAATTTACAACCATATTACATTATTGCCATAATTTTTTTATAATTGCACTGTCGGTACTCAGATAACCTAAGTCGACTAATATTACGATTGACAATAGACACCGCCAGGCAATGCAATCCATATGAGTCGTACAAGGTAGAAAAGTCGCCAGATTCTCACCCAAATGTGCAATAAACCGATTAATGCAACTACCATCTAAATGTGGTTTGATAAAAAAAAGACAAAATTGCAGAAAACAACCTTTATGTATACCCCAAACTGCACTTTATACCTTTCACTATGAAATCCGCCAAAACCAACCTTTACGTTCATGTTTTGTTACACATCACAACCTTTACACCTAACCTAGTCAAAAAAGTCAGTTAAATGCAGTCACATGCCTTGCACGTGAGGGCATTTCTGTCATTTTAAAAGCTTTATGTATTTTTTATTTTTTGTTTCATTGGTCAACACCTAAAAGTCAAAATACTCAATAACCCTTCACCCCCATTCTCTGCCTTCTACAAACACACACCGACGAAGAAGCAGTTCAATCTCCACTTTCTCCACCTTCTACAAACACACACAAAGCAAAAAGAAGTTCTTTTCTAACCGTTCAATCTCTTCGATGAACAACAATTCACCGGCGAAGAAGCAGTTACAGGCTCTGGCGAAACGAGCTTCATCGTATGGTTAAAGGCGGTGAGTTACAGGCTCCGGGAAGAGAGCTTCCGTCGGGATGCGTCAATCTCTTCGACCGTCGTGTCATCAACGGCGGCGTCGTACACATTTCAACCGCGATTGAATTGATTATCGATGATGAGTAAAGCTGATGAATTCTTATATTTGAATTTGTTTGTTGTTTTGAAATGAACATGGTGATGTTAGATTTCCATCTGATTCACCATACTCTGTGATTGAGTTGCTTATCGCTGATGAGCAAAGTGGTTTGTTGTTTCACATTTGATTGACCATACTCTGTTTCGTCCATAAAGCATTAATCATCAATATATCACTATTATTATATTATAGTTTGATCATGGTAGGAAGATTTGTTCACAAGAAAGGTGATAGTCATATAAAGTATTAAATAAGATTGTATTTGCATGACTATTTCCACACCAAGCAAGAGTGCATCATGGCAGAAAGGTTTCTTCAGCCAATTCTTTAAGGAATAGCTTGATATGAGAGTTCCTGTTTCTTGGCCTTCTGGTGGAACGAGCTATGTTATGAAACAAACAATATAATTGGTTTTGAACATTAATGTGGAAATATAAATACCCATTTTGACTCCGACTCCGATGTCAAGTGACGAGTCTCCTTGAACTTCTGCCTGTACCCCACCGTTAATAACTCCATCAAGTCAGTGTTTCCGACGTATACCCTCCGATCGACTCTGACATTTAAATGGTGATCGACTTTAATAACCGCAATTGATGATTTGATGGTTCTGTAATTTAGAATTAATTGATGGTTCTGTAATTTAGAATTAATTAGTGTAGTTTATGGAAGAGGATGAAGAGGGGTTTAAAATGACAGAAATGCCCTCACGTGCAAGGCATGTGACTGCATTTAACTGACTTTTTTGACTAGGTTAGGTGTAAAGGTTGTGATGTGTAACAAAACATGAACGTAAAGGTTGGTTTTGGCGGATTTCATAGTGAAAGGTATAAAGTGCAGTTTGGGGTATACATAAAGGTTGTTTTCTGCAATTTTGTCTAAAAAAAATGGTTACGCATGACACATAGTCAAACCAATCAACCACACCCAAACTATATTAACAAAACCCTAAATAGTATGTACTCGTTTGAGTTCAGAACGAACGACTGCACCGAAAATTCGCACACAACCAAGAGAGAAATTTCCTTTATTTTCTGTTCCAATAAAAGTGGTACTTTCCGGCCCCCGAATGCTAAAACAGCGTTCGGAAAAGCATAACAGCCTTTTTCATTACTTTAAGAGTGTAAGGTTATGTTTGACACCATCAAGCATTTTATTTAAGAATTAAAAGCAACCCTATAAAGATTTTTGTTGCCCAGAAAAAAACTTTCAAAAATTTAACCTTAATCAAATAGTTCCCCTTAAATTTTCAAGCAACCTTTCAACAACAATTACAAGAAACTTGAGGAAACACAAATTACCAATCTTGCAAACGGAATTTGGTCAAATCTTTTGGGTTAAATTTTATTTTAATCATCATAAAATTGGGCACAAGTGCACATAATATGCATCTACTGGATTTAATTTCACTTAATTATTTCTAATTCTATTTCAAACAACTTCTATCAACTCCCAAAAAAATTCCCAACAAACAGCATGATGATTTTCCTACAAAACCCACTTGGCAAATTTAAAAAAGAAACATAAGACCGTGGGGTATGGTGGGCTTGGGTTGGGGCTTGGGTTGGGCATTTGGTGACACGTGTAAAGGGAGCCCCCCCACCGCCTGCTTACGTGTCTGCGGGGTATGGCGGGGCGTGGGTTGGGTGCACCGGTGGCATAAATTAAAAAAAAATTTACAAAAAAATTAAAAAAATCACACAGCATTTATAAAAAAAAAACTACAACTTCATTAAAATTTAAAATTACATAATCCTAAAAATTACATAATTTATAAAAATTACAAAATAAACCTAGAGCGTTAAATAAATTTCAAAAAGGTCGATCTTGTCGAACGCCTTTCGCTCCTTGCCTCGAAACTCTATGTTCGCCACCGCTACCCGGTCCTCGTGGCTCAACTCGCCGCTCGGAACCGCTTCGTAGTAAGCCTTGAAACGGTCGAGCTTGGGCCGTAGCTCGCGCCATTTATGTTGGCACGCGTTGAGGTTGTGGCGGTCGTTACCGACGTTATGTCGGTAGGCCGCGAATGCTTACGCCCAGTATTTTGTTTGGCCCGGTGGCCGTCCTTTCATAGCGTCGACGACGCTAGTGACGAGTGTCATTTCTTCTTCATGGGTCCACGTTGCCATAGCGGTGTTGGGTTCGTGAAATGGGGGGACCAGTGGGGTAGCGGGTTCAAGAGAAGGGGTAGCCGGTGGGGTTTCGGTTCGTGGGATGGGGGGACCAGTGGGTGGGGGTTACAAATATATAGAGGGGACGTGAGACCGGGGTGGCGGTTTGGTGGTATTGGGGGGGACCGTTTGAATTTTAAATTCAAAATTTGAAACCTGACGTGGCGGGGTGACAGCCTGACGTGGCGGGGTGAGCAAATGATAGTCCGCCAGCTCGCTTGGCCAAACCGCCCCACGACCGGCTTGAAAGCCAAGCCCTAAGGGGCCACGCCCCAACCCAAGCCCACCCGGGGTGGTGCCTTGGGCGTTTTACCCCAACCCACGCCCAAACCCCCGCCCCATACCCCACGGCCTAAACTATGAGAAATATTGTACCTTTTTATCATCAACGGACTCCAGAGCTTGAATTAAGTTACCAAATTGAGCGAAAAAAGCCCTAACAAAAAAGAGGATCATCAACATAATTTAATAATCCAAGAAAAACCCTTATCCCTCAAGCAATGATGATCGATGTGTCTGAACAAAATTAAGTTAATGTCTTATCTACTCAAAATACTGAAATTTAAAAATTTGACGATAAATTAAAGATAAATTGGGGGTAAATTGATGAAGAACATACCCTAATAAGGGTTGATCGGAGCCTTGGAGATTGTTGTATAATCGATTCAAGTTAAGGTAAAGATGATAATATTATTTTGGGAGAAAGAAAGAAAAGAGATTCTCATGAAGAAAACCTTCTTGTCTGCTTATTTCTCTAATTTTGGCTTTAACCGTAACTTTATTTGTTCTGTTTTCCGTGTTTACAATTCCCAAAATAATAATTAATTAGGGGTGTGAATTTCTGACACGGCCCGAAAACACGACACAAAACTAACACGAAATTCACAGGTTTAGGTTTAGTCTAAACGGGTTCGGGTCAGTTTCAGTTTGAACCTGCGAACCCGTTTAGGTTAATGGGCCGGGTTCGGGTCAACCTGGTCGGCTTGGCGGGTTGACCCATTTAATACATTTATATTATAATATATTTTTTTAGAATATGTTTTATGTCATAAATTAAATTAAAGATTACACACATACACATACTTGATTAGACACTTATATGTCTATGGGAAGACAAATCAAAGAGAGGCCAAAATGAAAACTTAAAAAAATATAGTGCTCAAAGTAAAGAAATGAAGACATCATTATTCCTCGTGATGATGTGAATTAATATATATGAACAATTTAGTAAGATAAAAGCTTGATGAACCTAAAATTTTTGATCAAGTCTGTATGAATTTGCATGGTTATCCTCTAATGCATTTACTGTGTGGTTGAGTAATCATTATTAGACTACACGGTATGGGGAACGTCCTTCACCCGTTTCGGATCGGCGCCGTTCCAAACACCATCCCCTCGTCTTCGTCGTCTTCGTCCCTTTGGAGACGTCTGGGACGCTCCACAAAAGGACAAAAACATGTCCATTTCCCATACAATTTGACCATTTAAAAAAATAATAATAATAATTAATTTCCATATTTAAAAAGTAACGGCCACATTTTAAAAATACCCCAAAATCCAACCAAAATTTATATAAATTCAACACTTTTACACCACTTTTCACCCACTACAACCTCATCTCTCTCTCAATTTTTTTAAACCTTTTCCCTTTTTATAAAACATTCTTCTACAATGGATCCATTCAACCCGAACAACCCGAATCCAAACCTGAATGTATTTTCGGTGCCAGGGTACTATCCCACAATGGAACCGAACCCTTTCGGTCAATTTTCCGCCACCGCTTTTGCGGGTTTCCAAAACTCTTCGAACGTTTTTGCGAGTACGCAACTAACTCAAGCCTTACAAAACTTGATGATGCGTAACCCTTTTAACATGCAACCCGTTCAACCTTCCCAACCATCGTAACCCATTCGAACTTCTCAACCAATAGTTCCTGATGAAGATGTCGTTGAAGTCGTTCCCGAGACCCAGCCGCAAATAACCAAACGAAAAAAAGGAAAGCAAGTTGCGGTTGACCAAAGCCAACCTTCCAAACCGAAACCGAAACAATGGACGCAATTCGAGGAGGAAGCCTTAGCGAAGGCTTATATAGGCTCGTCCACACACCCCATTAAAGGTACGTAAAATTAACTTGTAATTTTTTTTAAGTATATACTTTGTAGTATTAATTTTTTAATTTTTTGTAATATATATTTTTGTCGAATATAGGTAAGAATCAAACAGGTGAGGAGTTTTGGAAATCGGTGTTGGTGAAGTTTCTTGAGCTAATGGAACAAGGACCGTATCGAGATCTCGAATCGGTCTCTTCAAAGTGGCGAAAGATGAGTGGGTTCGTCAACAAGTTTTCGGAGGAATATAATAAAATATATACAAGTGGGCGACGTAGTGGGATGAGCGACGAGGATGTCTTCAAAAAGGCATTGGAAAATTACAAGACGAACTATAAAACCGCGTTCGCACACGTTCGGGCTTGGGAAGTTATGCGAACGGCCACAAAGTGGGCGCCGGTTCCGAATGAGGTTGAGATGGAAAAACGTCAAAAAACCTCGGAGACCGGTAGTTATTGTGCCGCCGGCTCGGACACGAGATGTCACATAAATTTAAACGACGACGCCGAGTTCGATGAAGAAGAGTACGCCGTAAGGGAAGCGGAACGTCCCACGGGCCGGGACAAATCAAAGAGGGAGGCGGCCTTAAAGAAAGAAAAGCAAAAGGTTAGCGATCCGAAGATGGAGGAGTTTATGATGCAATTTAAAACTTACACGGAGGTCACGGCCTAAAAGGCGAAGGCGAAGGAATGGGTGGTCGAAGAAAGGGCACGTGTGATGGGAGAAAAGTTACGAGTGGCCGATGATAAGGTTCGGCTCAAAGAGTGGGAGATTGACGATCGATGTTGATAATTATCCCGAACCAAAACGCTCCACTTTAAAGAAAATGCAAGAAGACATCATGAAGAAGCATCCAAGTATATGTTTTTTTTAAGTTTATGTTTTTTTTTTAAGTTTATTTAATGTTTTTTTAATATTAATGAAATTATTTTCCTATTTTATTTGTTAAATGTTAAAAAAAGTGGATGATTTAAAAAAAAAAAAAAAAAAACTAAACCAGTGGGGTAGGATCATCCTCCCATTTCCATTGATTTAGTGTCTTGCACCATCCTCAACAGAACTATGATGTGGGGCCTAGATGGCAGATCATCCTCCAAGGGAGGATGGGCACCATACCATGTAGTTTTATCTTCAATATTTGACAGTTGTTATTAACTATTGGGATTCCCTACGCTATGTGACGGGAACTCGATCGGAAATTGCTTCGTTTCATCGCAATATATACCAACATTCGTATAGCTTACCATACCAAAAAAAACAATTTATTTTAACCTAACATGTTATATATACTAGAGGGGTACCCGTGCGATGTTGTGCGAAACACAGGCACCGGTGATTAAGTAATCACGTAACATCTTTTTTTTTTAAATACAAAAAGTGTAGCAATAATCAAATGGTCTAATAAGCAATTGATAATTGTACGTCTCAAAAATAACCAAAAGGTTCAAGAATCAAGTTTTTATCAATTCAAATTCAATCAAAAAACTCCCTAAACAATAAACATTAGATCCCGGTTAATAGTTAACAAGTCAAATTGAAAACTAAATAAAAGATTAAAATTTTGATACATAAATAATAAACATTAGATCCCTTGCTATTAAAAAATAAACTTTAAATCAATAATCACCTTCAATCCAAACACACCTCTTCTTGAAGGTAGTTGGAGGTTTTGAGCACCATTTTAATGGTGGATAAACGTAATATTATTTTGTGTGCGAATTTGAAAGTGTAAAAGGAGATCTATTTTGGAAGATGACAGAGGTTAAAAGAGTACATAATAATGGTTCAGATTCTAAACAAGCTACTGGTCAACAGAATCAAGATTCACCCAATTGCAATTTATAGAATATTGAAAATTTTGACTCTTGGTATAATTTGCCCCAGCAAGCCTACTGGATTTGTGTTTGTTATGGTAAGGATGGATGCATAATTGTTTTAAAAGATTTAATATGAATTCTTACTTGTGGTTTATGTATGAAGGTCAAACTAGATCTATCTATCAGTGTTTGAGGAAATTGTGGATGAATTCAGTTGCAAAATTAAGAGATGAATTCTATTTGCTACAATGAATGTGGTGATGATGTTGTTGATGTAAGGAAGAAGACGAAGATGTCGATTTGGGGGAACATGAATGAAGAAGATGAAGCGTATATGATTACATAGCGTATATGAATGTGGTTGTGGCAGTGATGGCTTAGTGAAGTTGTGCCGGTGAAGATAAAATGTCTTTTGGGGTTTTTAATAATATGGATATTTTGGTCATTTCACACCAACTTAACTGATAAAACTAACCCTCATCTACACCAGGGACTATCCGGGAATGAAATTGAAAAAGTTGGGGACTATAGCTATAATTTTAGAAAGTTAAGGACTAAATGTCAAAAAAGAGCAAACCACAGGGACTATCCGGGCATTTAACTCTTATAGTAACATTCTAAGGTATTAACCTTTCAATTTGAAACAACTAGGATACTAGCACTTAACCCAATTTAATTTTAACATAGTTCAAGGGTAACTACCTCATTTTGCATTCTCCATTTATCAAACTAATTAAAAACTCTAAATAAAAACCCTTGATCCCCGTAAACTTAGATGAAGCATGCATTCCCCACAACCTTCAAAGAACATAGTGGATATTCACGAGCATGTCTGAACCAGCGTTCTACTTCTTGCTCATCAAACTCCACATCTTTTATAGTAATATCACAAAACTGACATGCATCAAACTCATAATCGAGATCAAGAGAATGAAGAAGGAACTAAGAGGCAATATATTGACAGAAAGTATAAAGCTGAAACTGGAATCATCATACATAAATCTAAACTTATAAATCTGATGTCATGGGATCAACTATATTATATTTATGCAAGTTACAATTGAGTTTTATATTATGGACATTTTATTTGCAATTCACCTAGTTATGCTGAACCCGTAGGCATGATCGTTCTTTGATGAATTATGTGACCCAAATTGGATTTCTTTGGCTAATGGCACTAATAAGGAGGATGTATTTTTAACGTATTTCTCTAGCAAAATCCTTTTTCATCATTTTTTTTGTAAGTGATGTGTCCGATCTTTACGAACATTATGGATCAAGTTGAAGAGATGATGGAAGGTTTACCATAAATCATGAATCATCGTTCTATTGGTTTGTTGATCTCAATTACGAGTTCGATATATATCGGTTTTACGATTCTACTAGAAAAGAAACGGGGTTTGGTGAGCAAGAGGTAGAACGCTGATTCAGACATGCTCCCATATTCACCAGGTTTGTCGGAGGTTCATCGGAGGTTGTGAGGAACGCATGTTTCATCTGGGGGTTGTGAGGAACGCATGTTTCATTTGAGTTTACGGCGATCAAGGGTTTTTATTTAGAGTTTTAATTAGTTTTGATAAATGGAGAATGCAAAAGGACGTTGTACTCTTGACATCTATTAAAATTAAACTGGGTTAACTGTTAGTACCCTAGTTTGTTACAAAGCACCCTAGGTTATTACTTTCTGCAAATCATAGGGATTAACGGTGTAAGTAACTCAAAATAAAAAAAGACAAGATTCGGCAAAGGTTTCTAATTAGTTTTATATTAATGTATTTTTATTATAGGTATTTTAATTTAATTTTAATGTATTTTTATTTTAGGAATTTTAAGTTTCACGTATTTTAATTTAGAAATTTTAGTTCTACTTTAATTTTATTTATCTAATTTATATTATACAAAAATAATATTTAAATAAGGGGTAATAGGTAATAATTAAAAAATAATTGGGGTGGATTGAAAAGTAGTGAAACCATATAAATAAAAAAGAAAAAAAAAAAGAAAGATAGTAATAAAATGTAAGGGAAACCGGCCTCCTTGTGGTTTGTTGGTTTCCAAGCTTCTATTTGAGTCAACTGATCACAAGTTCGAGGTTCGTGGTGGTGGTGAATTGTGGTGGTTAAGACTATGGGGTATGGGGTGAGGGTTGGGGCGTGGGTTGGCTACAAACGTCCAAGTCACCATCCCGGGTAGGCTTGGGTTTCGGCGTGGCCCCTTGGGCGGGGGTTTCAGCCCGGGCGTTGGGCGTGCCTAGCGGTCTTCCGTGGCTAGCTCTCGTTGGCTAGGTCATAGCGGCTAGGTTTAAAATTTAAAAAATAACCGTTTGGCCAAGCCAAACGGTTCACCCAAGTGCTATAAAACCCCCCACCGCTGTCCACATAGCTACCCCAACCCTTCACTCCACCTACCTGAACCCGCTACCCACACTTGATAAATGGCCTCTTGGACGCACGAGGAAGAGCTAGCACTTGTCACGAACGTCGTGGACGCGATGAAGGGCCGCCAACCCGGTGAGACCCGTTACTGGTCGGAAACTTTCGCTAGCTACCGGCACAACGCGGGGAATGACCGGCACAATTTAAACGCGTGCCAACACAAGTGGCACGAGCTACGACCGAAGCTCGACCGTTTTAAAGCCTACTACGATAGCGTCCCGGGCGGTGATATTAGTCACGAAGACCGGGTGGCGGTGGCCAACATTGAGTTCCGGGGCAAGGAGCGGAAGCCATTTGACAAGCTCGCCATGTTCGAAATCTACCTAACGCTTTAAGCTTTTTTTTTAATTTTGTAATCCTTTTTTTTTTTGTAGAATTTTGTAATTTTTAGGAAATTTGAATAATAATTTTAGGCTTTTTTTTTTTTAATTTTGTGTATATTTTTTTATTTTGGGTTTTTTTTAATTTTTATAAAACTGGCCAACCCACGCGGGCTAGCCACACCCCACCATACCGACCCAACACTTCACTCACCAGCCGGGGGGGGGGGGGGGGAGGGGGGATCCACTTGTTAACCCATGCCCCAAACCCCCGCCCCCGCCCCCCCCCCCCCCCCCAATTATACCTAGTTCAATCCTTGAAGTGAGCGGGTTTTACCTCACCGCACTGTCGTGCCTTCGGGCGAGTGTTCATAGGCTTCGGCCCTTGGTGAGGGTTTTCCCCTGTTCGGAGGCGAGTGTATCCCGATGTGATGAATTTCTCCAGTAGCTCATTTAAAGGATTCGTTAGCTCTTCAAAAAAAAAGTAAATGAAAGTGGTGAGGTGATGTAGAGTAAAAAAAAATGAAATCATAACACATGATCTTTTAAGGGTGGGAAGCTATAAAATCCTCATATTGTCGTGGCGTAGACGTGACATTGACGTGGCGTGAGGACTTTATCCCACGTCATGCAAGGGTAAATACGTAATAATAATTTCATGAAAATAAAAATTAAATTTAAATTTATTTTAGTTCTTAAAATTAGGTGGACCTACTTATTCGACTTTTGGGTGTATGCGGAGTAAATTACAAAAATCGTCCTTTATATATGTCATTTATTGCAAACTGTGTCATTTGTCTTCAATAATTACAGAAAACGTATTCGATGTTTGCAAACTCTTGCAAGTTATGTCATTTAGCCCTAACTCAATTAATTTTTTGTGGTTAAAACTGACCAAATGAACCCATATGAGGGTATTTTGGTCATTTTACTCTCATGTGGGGTCTATTTGGTCATATTTAACCACAAAAATACCCTTATGGGGGGTCCATTTGGTCAGATTTAACCACAAAAATTAACTAAGTTAGGGCTAAAGAACATAACTTGCAAGAGTTTACAAACATCGAGTACGTTTTCTGTAATTATAAAAGACAAAGGACATAGTTTGCAATAAATAACATACATAAAGGACGATTTTTATAATTTACTCGTGTATGCGACAACGTCTGATCTAGGAAATGAATAGAATATTATTTAGAATGGGAACATCTTGATTTTCTTTATCACTTAATGGGTCCTACCCATACCCTAGTCCAATACTGAAACAGACATAAAATAATAGGGGATCAAACAAAGAAATTGACATATATAAATTTATTTACATGACTAATAAGGGGATCAAATAAAGAAATTGACATATACAAATTATAGAGTAAATTGCAATTTTAAACCCTGAGGTTAGGGGTCATTGGCATGTCTACCCCCCCCCCCCCTAAGGAAATAATTGCAACCCCCCCCCCCCCCACTATTTGCTCTTATGTCGCATGTTTACCCCCCGAGCCAAGTTTCCGTTAGAGAACGGTGAAATGTCCAAATTGCCCCCCAACGTATTCCTCTTCCTCATTTAAGAGCTTCAAGCCCTAATTTGTCTGTGTGAACCCCTGTTCTCACTGTGTTCTTCAATTGACCCCCAAAATCGTTGAACATGTCTTCATCTTCTTCCTCTGTGCTGCGATCCAAGGAGACCATGAGCAAAAGTCAAACTTCAGACATCATATGTCCTTGTGGTGCGAAAACAGTGTTCAAAGAATCACAATCCAAAGCTAATCCTAGTCGATGGTATCTTAGATGTGTAAGTTTCTTCTGTTTAATGGTTATTGAAACTCAAGTTTCTTTCTTCTGTTGCTTATGATGTCCGATAACAGGTTAGAGGATGTGGATTCCTCAGATGGGCTGATGTTGGTGAAGAACAGGGTTGTCCGATTTGTCGAGAGGTAATGCCTGCTTTAATTCAAAGCATTAAAGATAAGGATGAGTTGGCTAAATGCAAAGAACAGTTGGCTCGGTACAAGAATGGCGATGTGTTGAAACCGAAGATGTACTTTGTGATTACTTGGGTCTTGATTGTTCTACTTTTTTTGCTTAAGTAGTTTAATGTGGAGAAATTGGATTTGGTTGTGTATTTTGACTGTAACTGTATTTGAGTTATGAGTTTTGAAGTTTATGCAATGGTCCTTTTCAAGTTCTTATATGTTTTGTTTTGGTAGCCTGCTTGTAATTCTGTAGGTATGGCTGACAAAGAGAATGATAAAGTTGAGAATGAGAAAGATATTGCTAAGAATGAAGACGCCGTTGCAGCCGAAGAACCAGACAGTTATGTATACTTTGAAGATCAAGAGTCTGAGATACTCAGACCTTACATGGAGCAAGAAACTGATTATGAAAAGATATTCGGAGATCCGACAAAGGATTATGACCCTGAAGTGCTGGAACATGCATGGGATTACACATATTGGGATGAAGAGGATGATTGGTACTTTGACCCATATGAAGGGGAGCATGGTTCTGATTCGGATTGGTCTTGTTTGGATGATTGTCACTGGAAATAGGCTAGATTTATTTGGTTGTATGTTTGTATTTTGGACCTCTTATTTGTACTAAATGTTGCAATGTAATCGAATGAATTTTCGCCAAAATTCTGTTTGAACACATTTTTTGTACTAAAGCAGCCGTAGATAACACAAACATAAAGATTGTAAACCAAAGCAGCCATGACATTGTCTTGAACAAACAGTTGTAAACCAAAATACAAACTTAACAAACCAAACATAAAGGTACAAACCAAACATTGTCTTGAACAAACTTGATAAACCTAACATTGTCTTGAACAATCAAACAAACCAAACATAGTCTTGACAAACAAACAAACATACTCTAAACTTACAAACCATCCATCACTCATCAAGATTGTAAACTGGTGCACCTTGAGTGGCAGTGTGTGATTCCTGTGAAGCAGTGGATTGTTCACCCCCTTGTCCTTTGCAGCTCCTGATATTGTGACCGATGTTCCCACATTTACCACACTTGATGCTAGTTCCCTTTCTGGTCATTTTACCTCCTTTGTCGAACTCCTGCTCAAGCTCTTTTTCACCAAATGTCTTCTTTCGTTTCTTCTTTGGCATTCCAACTTGTGTATGATGCTTTGGTGGGATGAGTGTTGTTGGACACTCTGAAGGAGTCCACATCTCAGGTCCGTTGATTGGCTCTATCACATTGTCATAGACTTTCTTCCATGTTGACATCCAATACACATCATCCACCCACTCTTCTTGTATGCCAGCATCAATGTTATTCCTTGACATATCCCATATGGCTACAACTGCATGTTTGCAAGGCATCCCTGTCAAATCCCACTTCCTGCATGCACAAGTTTTATGTTTAACATTCACAACACACTGTGGTCTCGGACCGGTTACTTGATACTTTTCTGAATCAACCATTATAACAGACATTTCAGCAGCCTGTTTCTTGATCTCATCGAAGACCTTAGTGGCATGAGGTGTCAGTGGCCCCATACACTTTGCTTGCAATTTCTTGACATTCACTATCCTCTTGGTCAAGTACTCCCGAATGAATTCTAGGCATGTGATAATCGGCTTGTCCCTTGCTCCTACGATTTGTCTGTTAAAAACCTCACATATGTTGTTCAGCAACATATCACATTTAGCTCTTCCAGAAAAATATGCTCTTGACCAAGCGGTGTATGGGATCTCATTCAGCCAGTTATACATAGCTCGTTCTGTTGTCTTAATTTCTTCCATAGCTTTGTTAAAGTATGGAATAGATGTCTTCCTTCCGGCTGACCAAAGCAAATTCTTGTAAAGATCTCCACGCCACTTGGATTTCATGTTCTCATGGATGTGCCTCAAACAAAATCTGTATTCACCATTAGGAAAAACAGCTAGCATGGCAGGAATCAGACCCTGTGATACAAAATGCAATTAATCACAATATTTTGCTACCAAAGTTTTTTGCAATGTATTAATTAACACTTAAGAACTTATTACATTTTTTCTGTCACTGGTGAAGGTGAAACAAGAGTCATCCGTACACCCTAGGTGTAACACCTCGTAAAATCATGTTCAATGATGTATTGACACGTGTAATAAACCATAATAAAGTCAAACCTTGAATTTAAGGGACTAATTTTTTGAAAAATCGAAAAACTTTGATTATAGAAGGACTGGAAGTGTTAACATACTTAAAATAAGTCTCTGAATAACCTCTTATGGTTTTTATATTCACAAATGAGCCACTTGTTGATCGAGTGTAGCCGTTTGCGTGATTAATTGAAAGTTTGCGCATTGAAGGGTTAAAAGCGTCAACATGTTAATTCTTACCTCTGAGTGACCTTTTAACAAACCGGGAGCTTCATGATATTTGATTATACTCTCGGGAGTGCCAATTATTGGCCGTCTAAGACTTTCATGCCTTTAAGTGACGTTACGCGCAACTTTGCAAAAATAAGGGGTTAAAAGTGTCAATATGTTTAATTATACCTCTGAATGACCTTTTAACGAACCCGAAGCATCGTGATGTTTAATAATACTCTTAAGAATGCCTAATATGGATTAGATAAGGCTTCAATACTATTAAATGATGATATGTGCAAGTTCGCACATCATAGGGACTATTTGCGTCAAACTGCAAAAGTCTATCGATTCATATAGTATCGAACCTTCCGGAATATGATCGTAAGTTAAACATGCCCTAAATATCCTTTACATATCTTAGTTATAGGCTTGGAGGTGTTTGGTGTGCAAAAATGAACTTATTTGATCAACAGGGACTAAAAGCGTCAAAAAGTGCATAAGTTTGCATTTTCGCGCATATCTTACGTTCTGAATATATCCGGACATCAAAAAATTTATGTAATCACTAAAATATTTTATTTTAGTGTTTGGCATGATAAAATTCCATTCGTCGCGTAATTTGGATCGTTTTTCGTGTCCGTTCGTGTTTCGTCGTAATTAGCCGAACAACGCAACCGTACGACCAAAAAAACCGACATCCGAAATGTTTTTAAGCATATTTCATGTTCCCTATACTTTAACTTCATTTTAGAGCCTTGAAATGGGGTTAACGGGGTTTAAACGCATCAAAAATGGCTCAAAAGTGTTGCAGGGACCAAACCTGTCAATTTTTGAAACTTTCTGGGATCTGACACATGGTGGCGCTGCGCCACCACTATAGGGCTTTGCCGTGGCGTGACGCCATGGCCTCATATGGGAAGAAATTTCATTTTTGCACCCAGGTTGAACTTCAGGGGCCTAAGTGTAACTTTTCTCAATACCGTGTGATGGTTTTGGACACCCCTAGTATTCCAAAACCAGATCGAAGCTCAATTATCGAGGAACGATCCTAACGGTTCTTGAAATCCTATATAAACCCACTTGTTCTTTCTCTCATTTCACACTTTATCTGAATTGTTCTAAGTTGGAGCCTTTGTGCTTCATACCTGAGCATTCTAGATCAATTCCATCCTTGCTTGGACCCTTTGTAATGTCCTTTCGTGCTTAGTTCAATTGTTTAGTGTTTATAGCCGAAAAGTCAAGCGTTTTTTTATAAACTCTTTGACTTTTAAACGGTTGAGCCCATGTTCGCAACGAACATGGCTACGTGACCGTAATTAGGTAGGTGTTAAACCCTCAAAAGGGCACCTCCTAATTACCACGTTTGCTTAGTTAATTGTCGGGTCAAAGTAATTAAAATAAAAGTCAAGCGAGTCGGTTTTTATATAAAATTCATAACTTATGTTGTAAAGGCAATAAAATCAGTTTTGTCACTTTAATAACTTGGTAAATATTTATTGAACATGTCTAGGCATGTTCAACCCGACAATTCTGAGTTTAGGCTCAGTTCGGAACCGAAAGTCGCAAAGGTAGAATTTTGCTTTGACTTTCAGTTCTGACCCGATTTAGCTTAGTTTAGATATTCCTTAGGATTCCTTTAGGGCCATATTATAGGTTAGTATAACCCTCTAAGGTTATACAACTTGGTTCCATAGAAATACTAGTTCATTGCATGTTTCCGTTAAATGCCTAAATGTTGACCATAATGCCCTTTTGACATTAAAACAAGATTTTCAAAAATGTGAGAGGACAAAAACCTTTATTACTGATTTATAAACATTTTCATAAAATTTCACATCAGTCCGTGGTCTAAAATGGGAGTTATGCTCAATATCGTAAATTAAAGCCATTTTATTAATTAAACGACATTTTCGGCATAAAGCCTATTTAAACCCAAATTTTGACATCAAACCTTTTACCTACTGATGTAATATAATATTTTGGGATTTTTGGAAATTTTTATTAAATTTTAAGATAATCATAACGTAGAGTTCTCGCATAAGGCTCGGTAATTGACCATAACGCCCTTTTTGCTAATAAAATGAGTTTTATACATCCTTTACATGTCAAACCTTTTCTACTAATTTTATATGATAAATAAGTTATTTTAAACTGTAAAGGCTAGTCAAAATCTCAGATTTCCCTATTTAAACCGAATATCGTCAAATACCGACTTTTATGCGATTTAGGCGCATAGTATGGTTTAAAACCATATTACGCACCTAAAGCTTGATACCTACTGATGTTATGAATAAATTTTTATACTTTAACAGTAAATAAAAGTTTTGAACTCAGATTTCCAAAATTTACCCTTAAAGCATATGTGAAATGACCAAAATGCCCCTACGGTGCATAGTTTGGTCATAAATGATAAATTTCACATATGTGAGATATTTTACCGATATAACTTATTAAAATAAATATTTTTACTGATCATTTTAGACCAGAACCTCAGATTGTTATTTAACCTCTTTTATAATCTTTAAAATGACCAAAATGCCCTTTCGAGGCTTAAATTGGTTTTAAATTCGTTTTGGGCTTAATGGAAGGTATCCCACTGATATCACAACATATTTAAGGCATATTAACTTGTGAAACATGTTCATGACTCTCTTGGTTACCTGTCATGCATTTTTCGCGTTCGGTGCGGTTTATGTAACTAGTTTGCATAAATTAACCGAAACGGGTCAAACCTTATCATTTTTATTTCAAAATTCAGAATGTGTTTAGTTTACCCATATTATACAAGTCTCCATACTTGTCGGGTCTAAATCACATTCTAATTCGGTCTTCGCTTAATCTTGCGTTTTGAACCGTAAACCTTTCCTTAAAACTAACCGGTCTAAGTTACAACTTAAATAAGACCCGTTAGGAATCTAATAGGTTAATAAAACCTTCATTCCAGATTGAGAGCCCCAGTAGAGGTACTTGTGCTTGCTGATTAGAATATACGACTGAGTATAAATTGCATTTTAAGCTCAAGTAAATACTTTTAACTTATTTTCCTTATACGGGCTTGGGATACGGTATTATAAAAATACCGCTTGGTCGGGTGTAGAAACCTTTTAATCGGAGATGATTAAATTGTATAATCCTGTTTTAATCAGTATTGCTTGATAACAAATAACATTAGGGGTTAATGACCGTGTCCTGGATATCCTTGGCTCATTTAAAAAGTGAATGGCCACAACTTAAGCACAAGGTGTAGGCATAACACCTCATGTTGCGTATGTAAAAGATATACTCACTCGTAAGGGTATCTTCTTGTGAGTTATATTTGTGATGTGTCGATTAATCTTGATCGGTTTGTATAATCACCGGCCCTAAATGTTGGACAAACATGTAAATCTGATACAAGATTGTTATTAATATAATTGTCCCAAGTTATAAAAAGATATTTGTGCCTAGTGCATTTAAATTAATTTTCATAAATGTATTCAAAAGAGTCAATTAATTGTATTTAGCAGTGTAAACTGACGTATTTTCCAAAAAGATTAAGTGACAGGTACTGTACGTAATTGGCTGGGAGCTCAGGGCGTTAATAGGGAATCTTGCAAGTTCTAGACGTCTAAAATCTGTTGAACAGTGTTCATATTTCTGTTTTAAGATCCGCCTGTAGATCCATCTTATAAACCGATTGTAATAATTGATGTTACTTCTGAATCGGTTTGTAATATATTTACTTTAGACTTCCGTTGTGCATTGTACTATGATTATTTGACTATGATGATATCAACTACGTCATTATACTCCCCAGCGGGCCCACCGGTAATACGTGGAAATATTGGAGTGTGACAGGTTGGTATCAGAGCCAACATTGAGTGAATTAAACACTAGCCTTTTGTGTTTAATCTTAATGACACAGTAGCACATTCCTTGACCTTCTGAGTCTAGACTTAACATAGGAATACTCTCATCCCTATTCTGTAAAATATTGTTTTCGATTTTATGTATTTTGAATATGTCGCCAAGCAAAGAAGCCGTAATGGAAATTCTCCACATCCGAAGCCTAGAAATGCCGAGCTTCGTACCGCGGCTAGGATAAACGTGCAATCAAGGAGAAAACATTCAGAAATAAAATGAAGAATGAACTTCCTTATTATATTTCATTTCTATAGTAGTCCCTATAAGGACATATATATCTTTTAAGTCCCCATGTGGGCAAATTTCTTTGTGTAAGACCCGTTTAGGGCAATTATTGTGTTTTATAAGACTTTCTATGAAAAGTTTCTTATTTTGAAATTTACTTTGATATTAAACATTATACGTATGTATTATGTTCTAAATCAGAACGTCATTTCAATCTATATTGCTCTGCCATTGTATATCAAATAAAATCTTAAAGGTATAACCTAGCCTATATGTCATTTTCGACATAGCTAAGATGGTAAAGCCTTTTTAAGATAATAGATCCTTGTTAACACCTAAGAACGTGTTAACACTCTTGACAAATGTGGTTCGAGAAAATCACAACAGTCGTCCTTATATTGGATTCTTCCAATTTCCTTATCTAGCCTAGTGATTTAGAAATCATGGCTTAAATCATCAAATAAAGCTGATCATATTATAAACATCCATTAGTGATGAAGTGCCTACGGGCTAAACTTGTTGTCCGATAAGACAACGACAGAGGTGGTCTTTGACCCCCTGTCTAAAGATGTTGGACTACGTCCGAGCATAATAGTCTGTATGATCAATATGATCTTGACTAATATCATCTGATAAGATGATCATATCATAAACATCCATTAGTGATGAAATGCCTACGGGCTATATCTATTGTCCTAAAAGACAAAAGACAGCAGTAGTCTTCGACTCTCTGTCAAGAAAAGTAATGAACTATGTTCAGACCTTAAATGCCTCGATCCTATAAGATCATGGCTCATAAATTCAAAACTGTCCTCGTGACAAGGCCTTTGTTCCATTTCAATATCTTTAATAGCTTATAGCTGGATTAATTATAATGAAAATTTGAAATAAACCTGATTATCAAATTAACCAAATATGGTCTATTAATACCATGGTTAATGAATCATCGGAGATGATGATTCCAAAAATAGACTCCTAAGCAAAATTATTGGCAATTGTTTTATAGAAAACAAGCTTCAGTATGTGTAGGTCCCCTTGATGTATGGATCTTTCACATAATTGTCTTTCCAATCAAGAGTGCGGAATCCTCTTGATCAGAATATCACAGAAACGAGTAGAAAACAGAAACAGCAATTCACTTTCAAACCGGATCTTTATTGATTATCTATCAAAGTGATTACCATCAATCAAGATCCCTAACCACACTAATTTCGTCCAAGCAGATTATGCTCTCACGAAATTCCTCTCTAAAACTGTTTTGGCTGATTAACCTAAACCCTAAAGCCTAACCTTGTTTATATAACATAAGGTTGCAACTTTAGGCATGGGTTCCTACATGGGCTAGGCCAATTTCGTCCCCCATCACCCAATGTGGGTTTTGTTTAGCCCAAACTCTATAATCAAACTATTACAAAGCTAAACCCGCTAACTGTTTATCGTTTAACTAATTTCAAGTTATCCAAAGACCAAATCTAAGTTGTTGTCATAAACATGCACCAACAGTATGTCTGAATCAGATGAAGTCAACAGTCATCCCAATATGAGGAATGACAATACAAGGTGAATGTAACGGCCACAGAATTACAGAAGATGATAGATAAAGTTGTCACTCAAGCCATTGACAGGCGGTTCGAAGATTCAAGTGGTGCTCATAGTGGGACCCAATCTGTCCCTCACACAAATCCACCTTCTAAAATGCATACGTCTTATAAGAATGATTCTCACCATCCTTCAAATCAGAGAAGTGTTCCATCCATACAAATTGTGCTCAATCAGGAGCCACATGTTAAGACCTACTCTTATAAATACTTTGTCTCTTGCAAACCAAGGGACTTTACAGGAGAAAAAGGAGCCATCGATTATATGACATGGCTGGATGAGATGGACACAGTAGTAGACATCAGCGGTTGTGCAGAGCAAGATGTTGTGAAATTTGTTTCACAATCATTCAAAGGAGAAGCGTTGGCATGGTGGAGATCATTGATCCAAGCCACGGGGAATATCCTACTTTATAACTTATCTTGGGATCAATTCGTTGCATTAATCAAGGAAAACTTTTGTCCTCAGCATGAGGTAGAAAAGATAGAAACAAACTTCTTGACTTTGGTCATGAAGAATTTAGATTGTCACGCATATGTGACAAGTTTCAACACTATGTCCCGCCTAGTTCCCTATTTAGTCACCCCTGAACCTAAAGGCATAGCGCGTTTTATTGGAGGCCTAGCATCAGAAATTAAGGGAAATGTCAAGGCATCAAGGCCTACCACATATAGGTCCGTGGTGAACTTATCCTTATCTCTCACCTTAGATGCAATCAGGAATAAGTCTGTTAAGGCTTCTGGCGAGGGAAAAAAGGGAAAGAGAGGAGGAGAACTCTCATCGATCTGACAAGAAGAAAAAGGGAAGTTTTGAGCACAAGAAATGTTACGAGTTTAGGAAAAACTCGAGTTAGTCTAATAACAGACCCAAATGCAGCAACTGCAGAAAGCAACATTCTGGAAAATGTACAATCGACCCACGTGCTAAATTGTGTGGAATTTGCAAGACCAAGGGTCACAAGACTTTAGATTGCATGGAGTTGAAGAACGCGACTTGTTACAACTGTAACGAGGAAGGGCACATCAAAACCAACTACCCAAAACTTATAAAGAAGTCTGGAGAGGCCAGGGAAATAAACGCGTGAGTCTTCCAGAGGAACGCCCAGGAGATGGTGCAAAATGATGACAATATAGCAGGTACCCTTCCTTATCAAGAGGTTTATGCAGAAATTTATTTGATTCTGGCACATATAAGTCTATTGTGGACGATAAATGTTGTAAAATATTGACTCTGCCTGATTAGGACTCTAGACATAAGCGCAAGGTAAAAATTGGCCGATTGTACTTGAGAGACTGCTTCAACAAATCTTAGATAAATATTTTATATCTATTAGGAATCACTCTTTTCTAATATCCTTAAGGCAAGCTTTCAAGCTATCCAAATTCATCAATATAATAAAGACAAATGTGACATTTTGATCCCCTTTCAAAAAGGTGATGGACTAGGTCCAAACCTTAAATGCCATTGATGGTCTTTTATGACCTAGGCTAAGTATAATTGATATATATATATATATATATATATATATATATATATATATATATATATAGGGAGGGGCTCATGCGAGAACCACCCTTATTGTGAGAACCGCGAGAACCACTTACAAGGGGCCAAATATGAAATTTAATTAAAGTTGTAAAAAAAAAGGCGGATGGAGAGTTATAACAAACGAGTAACTGTGTGATGAAGTTAGGGTTTTATTTGTAAGATACTCGAATACACACACAAACTATTCATTCCGGCGGCGAGTTATAACAATTTCAGGCGAACCCGACGGCGATTACGGTTCGATTACGGCTGTTACAAGTTGTTTCGAACAAATAAACGTCTAATCCGGCGGCGATTTGTAATAATTTCAGGCGAATACGTTCGATAACCGGCGGCGATACGGATGGTCTAAGTTGTTGCGGATGCGATTACGATCGATTACGGCGGCGATTACGGTTGTTATAAGTTGTTGAGGAGTACAATGACTACAAATGAAATCGGTGAATCGGAGGACAAACGTGAAACCAGACAGGGTAGATCGAAGGGCATTCTGAGGAAGAAGATTACAGGTACCAAATTATACATAAATTTTGAGGAAGAAGACTAAATGTAACAAAATATACATAGATTTATTGTATTTTGTTAGTTTACATATGTAATTTGTATAGCAATTTGAAATTGAAACACATATTTACACAATTACAACAAATTAGGGCATATTTCACCCGAATAACACATTTTTAGGTCAATTCTGAAAAATAATATGGTATTTTAATGGTGTTTTTTGTGTTAAATACAACATTTATTATGTTATTAGACGTAGCTTGTATATTTTGTGATAATATTCAAATAATTACAATTTTTGTGTAAAATTATGGATACAGAGATTAATGTTTCTATGTTGTATGAATACACATGTAATTTAGTACACATGTATGATTATGTTAGTTTTTACAAAGTATGCATATATGCATATAATGTGATATGTACATATAAAGTATGTAAAATAATATGTATACATGTACAGTTGCATGTACAATATGTTTTACATACACATATGTATATATATTAATGGTATGCATATATGCATATATATTAATCATATGCATATAGATTAATGGTATGCATATATGCATATATATTAATGGTATGAATTTATGCATATATATTAATGGTATGCATTTATGCATACAGTTTGTTGAATAGAACAGAGATTAATTTTGTATGTTGTATGAATACACATGTAATTTAGTACACAAATGTATGATTGTGTTAATTTTGACAGGGTATGCATATATGCATACAATGTGATATGTACATATAAAGTATGTAAATTAATATGTATACATGTACAGTTGCATATACAATATGTTTTACATATACAGATGCATATAGATTAATGGTATGCATATATGCATAAATATTAATGGTATGCATATATGCATATATATTAATGGTATGCATTTATGCATACAAGTTGTTGAATATAAAGTATGTTTACATGTACATTGCATATAGATTAATGGTATGCATTTATGCATACAAGTTGTTGAATATAAAATATGTTTATATGTACATTGCATATAGATTAATTGTATGCATTTATGCATACATGTTGATGCATATAAAATAACGGTAAAATATGTAAACGTATATGTTATTAGTTTTAATATATTAACATTGTTTAATTGCATGTTTATATAACAGGTGATGAAAGGGAAAAAAGGAAAGTGACATTTATTGTCGAGGTTAATGATGATAATGATGATAAAGAAGGTAATGAACCAATTGTGTCGATGATTAAGAGATCACAAATTAGAAAAAGGAAAAGTAATGTTAACAATAAAGATGTGGAGAATGCAAAAAACACAACAGTTGAACAACCAAGCAAAGGTACGACATACTTGTTTGATATAATAATATTAAGTGTGTATGTAACATATGGATCCCATGTAACATAAACGTATAATGAATATATCATTGGTTTGAATGCAGAAAATGATGAAGGTGTTAGGTTGAACAAGCGGATAAAGAGGGTGGCAAAAAAGAAAGCAAATGCAAAAAACACAACAGTTGAACAACAAAGCAAAGGTACGACATACTTGTTTGATATAATAATATTAAGTGTGTATGTAACATAGGGATCCCATGTAACATAAACATATAATGAATATCTCATTGGTTTGAATGCAGAAAATGATGAAGGTGTTATGTTGAACAAGCGGATAAAGAGGGTGGCAAAGAAGAAAGCAAATGATAAATAAAAAAAGAGAACATGCTAATGTCATTGCAGTGTAGGATATCACCACACCAGTTGAGCTATGTGGTAAAAATGTTGTCAAAAGCACAAAGGGAAACAGTGGTGAACATGGGTTTTGGAAGGATGTTGACAATTAATACAGATTCAATACCATCAAAGCTTGCATATTTCATAATGGATAGTTTTGATGAATCATCAATGGAGATTAAAATGCAAAATGGAAGCATAAAAGTCAATGAGACTGAGGTGAGCAATCTTTTAGGATTAAATAATGTCGGTATAGTGCTGGATGATAAGGAAAAAAAGAAAGATGCTGAATTATTGAAAAAAAAGGAATGGGAAGCATTGTACAAAGGGAAATTGATAACACCAGCAAACATTGTAAAACGGATCGAAGCGAATATGGATGATGTCAGCTGGAAATTCAAATACGATTTTTTGACAGTATTTATGAATACTCTTGTTGGGGTGAATATGGATGGACGGTGCATAACAGATTATTTCAACAAATTTGATGATAGTACAGAAGTGGAGGACGTAAACTGGTGTGCATATATATGCAATAAGATAAGGTGTTGTAAAGACGGTTGGAAAAAGGGAAGAAACAACAGTTCGTACAACGGGCCAATTCCAATATTGACTGTAAGTTTGTTTTTTATAATAAATGATTGTATATGTGTGTATGTTTATGAATGAAATCGGTTTTTTTTTTGGATGATTATTATGTTGTTTAATGTGTGATTGCAGATGTTATATGCGGATATGACGGTATGTGGAGAATTGAACAAAGAAAGAACGAATGGTCCATTACAGTTTTGGACAAAAGATATGCTGAGTAAAAGGGGAAAATACGAGATTGTGAATGGCGGTTTTGGAAGGGCAATAGTGAGGGACAGCTTTAAGCAAGATGAATACAAAAATGACGAAATGGATGTTGAAATGGGAGATACAAAGAAGGATGCGAATGAAGTTATATGGAATGAAGGAATCACGTCTGAGGTATATGAATATTGTGTGATGAAAAAAATGTATATTTTCCATATATATAATAGGATAAAATTGTTATATGATGTATTTTTTGATGTAATGTAGAAATACGCTGATAAGAAAGGAGATGTTAAAAAGAAAGTTGAAAATGAAACAGAGATGTCGGGTATAAAAAAGGTATGTATGCATATAATATTTGAAATGTTATCTATGCATAAATGCATATGCACATGATGGTATAAACAAATGTGTATATTATTTTAATTATGCATATTAACGTATTGATATTAGTTGGTAATAGTATAAACAGAGGAGTATAGTATGTATATAATTGATATGCATATATGCATATGGGTATATGAAATGTATATGCATAAATGAATGATAATGTTAAATTAATAAAATATGTGAATGTGTTGGGAATGTATATGTAGTTAATTAATATATAAATGTGTAAAAAAATCGTTGTTATTATTATTATCAGTATTATTATTATTATTATTATTATAAATATGATAAGTTGTGTGTAAAATCACATATGCATATGCGCATATGCATAGGAGGGTATATAATGTATATGCATATATGCATAAACAAATTTATATTATATGCATATATGCATATAATGATGTATAAATTGAATAATGACGTGTAATTTATTGGAAGATGTGAAAATTATAATAATTGTAGTATTATTATATAATATATATAATAAATTTGTTATTTTAATACTAAAAAAGTTATGAAAAATAATAAATGCAGACACATATGGATGATATAGAAGATACGGTAATCGCATTGAAGCATCAAATGAATGACATAAAGGAAGAGTTGGAAAGACAATTTTTGCTTAATCCAGACGATGAACAATTGTTGAAAGTGATTGGGATGTTTAATGAAACTTTCAAGGAAGGTGTAAAGACGGAAAAGGTTGAACAGAACGTGGATGAAATTGTAGATGATGTTATTAGTATGTTGAAGAAAAACGTAATGACGTATGATACAAAGGAAGGGGATGAATGTGGGAAGAAAAATGATGAAAGCGAGGGTACTAATGACGTACAGACAGATGATAAATCGGTAGCACAAAAAAAGGTGGTGAATAAGTATCGTAAGAAAGGGGAGAAGGTAGTTGATAAGTCAATGCCATCATTTTTATTATTGACCCCAAGTTCGCAAGAAACAGATGATGATGAGTGTGAGGAGGTAGTACCGATAAATAAACCGTTGGACGATACACAAAAATTGTTATGGAATTTTGTGATGGTCATTGGGATGGAAAAAAAAAGGTAATTATTGTTTGATGTGCGTGTGTGTGTATATGAATTCATATATGTATATATTTATGTAGCGTGTTGTATATTTCATTTGTATTGATTTGTAAAAAAAACAAAAAAATATATTGTAGGATGGAGAGAAAGAAGAATGATGATGATGTGAAAGGCGTACATGACGAAGATGGGAAAGGCGAAGTTGACACAAAAATGAAAAAAGGAAAAATCAGGATTAAGCTTTATGTAAGTTGTATATATATATATATAAATATGTATGTAATTTATATGCATATATGTTTGTTATGAATATGCGTAATACATATAAAGTGTATAGAGTTGTAAAAAACATTGTTAAAACAAATTAATTAGTATTGGATAATTGAAAAAATATATGTGCATGCAGGTTGAAGATGTTTGAAACAAAACATGGATTGAATGCTTTGGGGCATACAATGAACACGTTAGATTTCGGGAAGGAGATATCAACGAATCTGATAGATTGTTGGGCAGCAATGTTAAATGATAAGGAGAAAAGGATGGTGGTTAGCGGGAAAAGACGGTTGTTTTGTTATACATCAAACTTCGTAAGTGGATAGTATTTTTATATATTAATATAAATATATATGTATAATATGTAAATGTAAACATGTGTTGGATAATAAGTTAATATGTGAATATGCATATATGCATATATAGGATAATGTAATATGTTAAGTTAACATATAGTATGCATATATGTATATAAAGAAAATTATGTTATGCATATGAATTAAATTATAATATGCATATAGGATTTTTAATAACAAAGTGATTGTATATGTATATATGTATATATAATAAAATTTAATATATATATATATATATATATTTATATAAAACATTTGATATGCAATAATGCATATGGATTGAAGTATGATATGCATGTATGCATATGAATGAAAGTATAATATGCGTATATGCATATGGGTTATATTATAATATGCAGATATGCATATGGGTTATATTAGTATATATATATATGTATAAATATATATAATTGACGTGAAAAAAAAATCAAATTGCAGCCGGAATATATGCTGAAGAAAAAGCAAGATGAGGAGTTGGCTTTGAGAACTATGAAAAAGTATTTGAGAGAAATATTTGAAAGGGACGACACGCTGTTGGATTTGAGAGCTTTTAATATAATAGCGGTACCAATGATCGAGAAGGCACATTTTTATCTTATTTGTATGGATTTGGATACAGGAGATGCGCAAGTGATAGATAACATGGATTCAAGCAGAGATGCAGTGCTTGTAAAGACATCATCAGAGTTTAGATACATGGGGACACCATGCAAAGTGGTATGTAAAATTAATGTAATATTTATGTATTTTGTCAATTGATGTTAATTTTTTATTTTTTGTTTTGACATTTATTATGCAGAAAAATTACATGTGTACATACATGAAGTCAGTAAACCACCCGGATACATAAAAGCTTACAAAAGGTGTAATAAAGAGATTGAAGATTAAGTGGGGAACAAAGGATAATGTGAAAGATTGTGGGGTATTTGCAATGCGCCATATGGAATGCTACAAGGGGAGTACAAAGGAGTTTGATTGTGGATTCAATGATTTGAAGGATGTGAAGCAACATCAATTGAATAACATGCGAATGCGAATAGCAACAACATTGATGTTATCACCCTCAAACATTTATAGAAAAAGGGTGTTAGAGTTAGCGAAGGTAGCGGTTGAGAATGTGAAGAATGTTGAGAAAAAGGGTAAGTTGAAAACAATATCAAAACTGCAGGAGGAGTGCTGGAGAGGATTAGCGAAACAGTAGGGTGGTTGGAATTTATTATGGTTTATTGAACGGATTTAGAAAGATGGTAGATAGACTGATGATATGGTTTGTTAAGTAATTGGATAGGTAGTTTAACAATTGGAAAATGGTATGATATTATGAATATTGTTTGATTGATGGTGAAATTATATATGATATTATATATATATATATATATATATATATATATATATATATATTTTGGTGGTTGTTATGTTATGATGTTACTGGGTTTTTAAATGTAGTATGTAAAATATGCATATGTTGTGAAAAGGATACTATATGCAATTTGTAAAATGGATTGTTAATTATTATTATTATTTTTTTTTGTTTATTGATTTGATATTAAAGGATATTGGTGAATGTTGTTGTATTTATAATGTTGTATGTATATTGTAAATTGAACATGGTAAATGCGAACAAATAGATATGGAAAGTATTATGATGTAAATGTATGTATATATGTATATAAGATTAATTTGATACATACGTATTGACATATATATGTATGCATATATGAATATGGCAATTTGAATAATATAAATGAATGAATATAACAAACGTGTTGATACATACGGAATGAATGCACATATATATAAAATTATATAGATAGGATGTAACAAGATACGGTTGTATATGCATATATGCATATGATGTGTAATAATGTAATATGTTGCAATATAAATGGTTTTAGTTATGTAAATAAAAATAATATTATGTAAAATGGATGTATATTTGATAACAATATAGAAATATGTAATAATTTATATGTACATATGTATATCAATATGTACATACGGGTTTATGCATATATACATATATATATATAGAACGATTAGATGTAGGGTTGGAATTGTGGATGTGATGTTGCAATTGTTATATAAAATGACAGAAGGTAGCATGTGATAAAAATGTGTTAATATGCATATATGCATATTATATATATATATATATATATATATAATTTATTCATATATGCATATTTAAACAGGTAAACATATATTGTAATGATATGCATATTAAAAGGTGAATGAAACTGAAAATATAAACACAACAGAATGTAAAACGTGATAAACGATATGTTTAATATAGTTGAGACAAATAAAAAGATGATCAAATGTTACTAATAAAAAATGAAAAGGTCAAACAAGGGGGAAAAACATATCAAACATCATCTTCTGATTCAGTATTGTAAACATAGTTGGGGTCACGACGGGTTCTGAACGAACGTCTAATGGTCTGGTTATATGTTTTTGAAGGTGCCAGGTCGACTTGTTGAGTATTTGTTGCAATTATATCGTCCACTATATCAATAGGTTTGTCGTTGTAGAACTCTTCATCAGAATCGGAAGATGCATATGTAGGTTCAAAATCGAATTCATTGTCCGATACATCATAACGGGGAGGAGGAAGGTTGGCAGCAGCCGCAGCATCACATTTGGCCTTGTAAGCAGCTCGTTTTGCCTCTTTAACTTTTATACAATTGCGACTATCATGATCAAATACGTATTTGTTACAATGGTTGCACAAACGCGCAGGACGTTTACGACGTTTAACAATTTTTTCACCCGGACCGACTCGTCTTTTTTTGGTGCCCGAACCTTTGTTTCGTATGCCCATAGGCGGCTGGATTGTTGAAGCTGAATGAATTGGAAGGTTGAGGATATCACTGATGTTAGCAGCCTTTGGGTTATGTTCTGGTTCATCAGGTAAATCTTTATATATTTCATTTCTGATGGATCGTATTTGTGTAGATAGTGAACGAAGTCGATCAGGGTTTTTTCCAATCCGATTCATGCATTGGGTAAGTAAATCAAGTATTTCAGTTTTTAGTGTACCAGTCTCGCTCATCTCTGTTGAATACATGTGTGATAAGTTGTACACGCTGGATGGGACTGCATCACGTTTCCATCGCCCACTTATGTATTGGATGGGAATACGATCAATTGATTTGAACCAAAATACGCAAAATATATGACGGCACAAATAACCGATACGTGTAAATCCCATGCAGGAACAAGTATAAGTGTGTGATGGGATATCAGCGTAAACCTGCATGAATATGAATGATGTAAGTTAGATAAATATATATGTGAAGTGGATGTGTATAAATATAAATGATGTATCGTTTGTATTGAATAATATAATAAGGTGGTATATATGCATATATGCATATAACTTAATATAATAAAAAAATATGTAAACAATTTATGGGAGAATGTATGATTACGTATGGAGTACGAATTACATAGGACGTATGTTCATGCTTGATGATGGATAGTTATAAAAATTTGTAATAAATGTGTGTTGTACATTATTATAATATATATATATATCATAAAGCGGTATATTAAAATATGAATATGTACATAAAGTGTACATGTTGTCGAATGTTATGAATATGAATATGTATGCATATGGTATTGTAGGCATATATGCATGTTGTAGTGTTAGTTACATGTATGCATAATAAAATAGTAATATATGCAAGTACGAATAATTTGGGATGAAGTAAATAATAAGTAATCATATGATGTATGCATTTATGCATACAATGTAAATTATAATAAATATGCAGAACGTATATTATGCACATATGCATATATAATTATAATTAATGTAAATAAAAAAAATAAAGAAAAAAAAATAATTAATAGTTAACAAGATAGGTACCTCGAACGTGTTGACAGTAACTCTGTTTTTGTTAAGATGTCTAACATTATAAATAGAGTCAACAGGCGTGGTGGGACGCTCAGAAATGATACAATGCAACATTCCTCGATGAATCTCTTTTTGAACTTCCAAAAATATATTCCAGGTGTATATCTCAGATGCTTGAATTTCAATGGGAAGGGTTGTTAAAAATTTTGGTGTGCGTGTGTCACTATCAAACTCATTCTTACGTTGTTTGTTACGATTGGAATCAACAGCAGTATCATAGCACATTAAGAATTGGACAAGGGAATTTGTTTCTCTAGAGTTAGTTTTGAAACGTGCATTAGAACTCTCGCACCTGGATGTCGTTTTCATCAAACAGCATAACGGAATATCTCTGAAGTAACATGGTGCCCAACGTGTGCGAATGTTATACATATCGGTCAACCATTTGTGGTTTTCAAGATTATACTCCTTCATCAAAAGTTGCCATTGTGCTTCAAATGTTTCAACTGTTATGAACAAGTTCCAAACAAGTTTGTGTATTGATTTTCTCAGATTACCATTTGCAAGTATATCACCAGATATCTGTAAGTGGTTGACAATTTATAAATAAAAAAATGTTAAATTATAATATTAGTAAAAGAATGATTATATATACGTACATTGGACTATTGAATAAGATAAAGTTAATAATATTGTTACCTTAGCGGGCAGTTTATCCGTTATGTGCCACATACATAAACGGTGGGTGGATTCGGTGAATACATTTAACACAGCTTGTTTCATAGAAGCATCCTGGTCAGTAAGTATAAGTGAAGGTTGTTTTTTGTGGGCTTTAAGGAACATTTGTAGCAGCCAAGTGTATGATTCAATTGTTTCATCATATAGTAATCCAGCACCGAAAAGCACACAACGTTTGTGGTGATCAACACCAGTAAATGGAACAAAAATCATCTTGTATCTGCAACATGTGTATTGTAATATGTATTAATAATACAAATTATAAAATAAAGTTACGACATGTATGTATAAAAATGTATGTTGTGGTATGTAGGCGTGAATAAACAGAATTTATGTGTATGATGATAAAATGGAATATAGTGTTATATTAACATAAGCACATGCATATGATGTAATGTATGTGTAAGGATACGAATACAAACATGTATGCAGATGTTTTTGTATGCATATATGCATGTCGTTAATGTTATATATGTATATTTTAAATATTATAACACGATAGGATTATATGCATTTATGCATAAGTTGATATGCGGAAAATAATAAATGAATATACGGTGTATGCATAAGTGAATAACATGCAAATTATAATGAATTTGAAGTAAATGTGTTATGCATATATGTATACATATTTATATACAAAATTAATATACAACTTATGCATATGTGCATGAATTACACCTAAACATATGATTATAAAATATGTTATTATTTATTAATAATGAAAATTGACATACTTGTTTGTATCATATGTAGCATCAAATCCACACACGTCCCCGAAAGCTTCGTAATTACGTAAGGATACAAAGTCAGCCCAAAAAGCGGAACGAAGCTCGTTGTTTGTAACAACATATTCAAAGATGAAATCTTGACGGTGTTGGCTTCTTGCTTGTAAGGTGTCAACAAAAAGGTTTGCATCTCGGTCACCAATGAATGTTCGAAAGTCTCTACTTACATTTTTAAAATCCACTGTAGTACCTTGCACATTTTGTGGTCCACCTTTTAAGGAAACTTGAATATTGTGGGCAATGCTTGGCCCTATTTTGTTTAAACCGACCTGATGTATAAATTGTTGATTTTCAAAAGTTACTTGTCTATTTTGTCTGAGAAGATCAACATTTTCACTACTGATCATACAATGATTATGTTGCTCATCAATGCTATATAATTGAAATTGATTTGTTGTTTCCAAATATCGAAAACGGGCACATGCACCACAATTAGAGACGGTGTATCGGCTACGTCGTTTGTTGTTTGTAGGTGGTAGCGAAGAATCGAAAATGTTATGTTTTGGCTTGCCATTTTTTGAACATAAAAGATACCGATGTGTAGGAATTCTTATGGTGGGATTGGATGGGTCTGGTTTTGATTTCAAGGTGCCAATACGGACAGAAAATCCAGCCTTGGAAGCGTATTGTTTATACATCATGATAGCATCATCCCAATGTTGGAAGACACTTCCAATGGATGGCATGTATTGAATGTCAATGTCGGGAGTCCAAAATTTGGTACCATCGGGTGATGAATAAACTGAACTTATAAATGTACCTGTTGAATGAGTAAATGAATATAAGGTTCATAATGCATATTATAAAAAAAATATAATTATGTTGTAACCTAATGTATGAATAGTGCAAATATTAATGGATTGGGAATAAGATTTTGAAATGTCAGATTTTGTGATTTAATGTATGTAATGATATAGTAGTATATGAATGTGTTTATATATGCGTATTATAATATATGTATGAATAAAAATGGTCATGTATGTATAAGTGTGTAATGAACATAATTCATATGCATATATGCATATTGAATATGGTATGCATATAATTGTGTAAAATTAATTATAATGGACATATTGTGGTATAACAGTTTGTTTATAGAGTAGACTGTTGTGAAATGATTATATTATAATATTGTTATAAGTATTATAACAGAATGTGTATAATAATGTAATCAGGTGTTGATATTAAATGAATGGTATATATGTAAATTGTTTTTAATCAAAGGATGATGGAGTAATGTAATACCTTTCTGTTCTTTATGTAGGAATTGTAGTCGTTTTGGTGTTTTTGATGAAGTTGACACATAAGAAGACGAACCAGAATCAGAATATGACTGTGTGTTAGACGGGATTTCAAAATTATCATATATCACAATGTCATCTATGGGGTAGATAGTTGCAACAGCACAAGATGAATCAATTATAGGAATTAACCCTTTATCAGATTGCATTGGTGTTGGACAATTTTGATCATTTCGAATAATATTGATTGGGGCGTTTACTGAAGACGAATCAGATGATGCCATAATATCTGCAATCAAGGTGAGTAACATTTGTTGTTATTATATTGATAACATGTTGTATATTATGTAACAATATGTAGAATGACAAACAGTGTAACATTTATAAATGTGTGTAAACATATGTGATCGTATTAGAAGTAACATATATGCAAAAAAGTGATGTATATGCATATGTGCATATGTAGTAGATAAAATAAAGTACTATTTAAATGTTAACAAATCAGTTTAATGTTTATGACACAAGTGTAAATGTAATGTGTGTATTAACATAAACTAAAAACATTTAATTCGTGAATATGTATACAGATCTTATTGAACAAAAAATCATATACATTACCTTGTAAGATGAGAAAGGACGAATATGATGTAAGAACGTTAGGGTTTGCAGGAATTTGATGAATTGCCGTAATTGCGAATGTGACCGGAATTAAAGATACACTATAAGGAAGATTCGATCGGTAGTCGGAATCGTGGTGGAGGAGAAATGACAAATATGATCTAAGAATGTTAGGGTTTGAAAAAATTGTATGAATTGTCGTAATACATGAACTGATTCGTTGATGTGTTGAGAATGTGACCGGAATTAAAGATACATCGCCGGAATCTTCGATCGGTGGTCGGAATCGTGGTGGCGGAGACGGAGGTGATAATCGGCGTCGGACATGAGTGAATAGAACCAACTGTGAATGGATATGACAACTTATTTATTGAAAATACCTTATTTTTATATTTCAGTCCTTGTAGTTTGATTATTGTTGCGTTCACACTTGGTTCTCGCAATAAGAGGTGGTTCTCGCATGATCTTCTCCCTATATATATATATATATATATATATATATATTTAAATAACGTTCATTAAGAATGTTAGTACTATATTAGCCTGTGTGGTTTAATGATACCATGGTTAGTATATGTTAAGGCCATCAGGAAGATGAATAGCGGTTGTTGGATTGCAACTAAGTAATTGTTCATTTGGTATTAGGAACCAAATCTTGAGTATGACAAACTCGAATAAGACAACCGTCAATCGTGCCATTGATGATGCGACGCATGCTAATGATGCTACAATCGTGAACCTCAAAATAGACAAGGATGTTCTCCAAGCTATGATTGACGCAGCTGTTGGAAAAGCTATGAAGAAGGCTGTGAAAAAGTTCAAAGAGCCCAATGTTACTTGCTCCAAATCCCATCAGAAACCACACTTCCTTACTCACGAGAAGGATCTTGTTCATGCCTCGACTGCAAAGGATGAACTAAAAAGGAAAAGGAAGGAAGATAACTCCCAGAGTTCTAAGAAAAAGGGTAAGCAAGAATCCAACAAGAAACCTGTATACAAGACCTGCAAGAAGCGCCACTTCGGGAAATGCAGATTTGAATCTCAACCTCTACCTTGTGGGATCTGCAAGTCTAAGGAGCACAAGACGTTGGATTGCAAGGACATAAAGGATGCAGTCTGTTACGGCTGTAACGAAAAAGGCCACATCAAGACTACGTGCCCTAAATATGCCAAAGGAGGTGCGACTAGGGATAGAAGGCCTAAGAATGAAAGCGCTTAAAATGCCTAAGGTAGTTCATATAAATAATGACACCAGGTACATTCCTTATCATTTATCAGTAATATAAATGCTAAGAGTTCTGTTTTGATTCGGATGTCAATAAATCCTTCTTATTTGTAAGTATAGCAAACTTTTAAAATCTACCATAAAGAACCCTAGATAATAAGCGTAAGATAAAACTTACGGACGAAAATCATAGGAACCATTTCTTTTGTTCATTTCAGAAATCTTCAGTCATAAAATTCTAGTGTACCCTCTCTCCAAATGAAGTGCGTCAGCATATGTAGTTATATCTCTTGATCTCAATCGATTGCGAATACCAGATGGTATGACAAAAAACGCCATATGAGGATTGGTGTATCTTAATACGTTCCATAGATTGCTTCCATGCCTGATCAGTATGGAGGTTTAATGCATGGAACCACAAAGATATTCCAATGGTCATATGGTACTAAAGTCAGCTAATGGTATTCAAAGAAGATATCCAGAATGGAATTGTCCAAGTAAGTGTCTCTGATTAAGGCATCCTGGGATTCGTAAAGAAAATGTGTCACTTATCTGACACAGGCAATGATAAATGAACTGGAGCCTGAGATTTGGGAAATCTCTATAACCTCCTTGTGTCTTGATTATCTTCTCCAAAGACTACCTTGTTCATCTCCTGAAAGGTTAGTAGAATTAAGATTTATATCCCACTTAGAGCTGCATTATCATGAAATCTCCAGGACGGCTAGTACCATCATTGGAAGAATCGAAACCCTGATTTAGTGAGTTTTAAAATAGAGGTTCATAAAACCTAACTCAATATTCCCAGAGTTCGGTATTGTTAATTAAGAAAGACGGTTCATCTTGCTTATGCATTGATTACCGCAACCCTATTTAGGAAACAATTAAGAATCGCCATCAGCTGCCTAGGATCGTCGATTTGTTCGATAGTTGTAAGGATCAGCTATTCCTTAATATTAGTTTTAAGCAGTGGTTGGAATAACCATATCACCTTAAAATAAGCTTTTCTATAATAGTTGTTATGTAAGTATCAAGGCTGCTCCTTTGGGGACCTTGTATAGATGGAATGTTAAACATCTATTGTTAGAACAAAAGATTGGTAAGTCCAATTATCAGGATCTGGAAGTTGCATTGGAAACAACGAATAAGATCATACAAATCCATAATCGTCTGAAAGTTGCCAGTAATCGGCGGAAAATTAAGGATTGATGAAAGTCGCAACCCTCTTCAGTCCTTAATAAGGAATAAGGTTAAATTGAAAGTACCGCCCTAAGAAGGGTGTGCTAAAATTTTTATTTTTAACATGCTAGTTAAGCTCTGAATATATAGGATCATTCGAGGAAATCGAATACATCAAAGGTCAATAGCTTATACGCTAAAACCTATTTAAGGAACTTGGTGGAGCTTGTAATATGACCCACACTAGTGATTTAAAGATATGTTTCACTGATAAGTCGAGACGCATTATCACATAATGATATGCAGATTTATTATATGATAAGAAACCCGTATCGATTAAGGATCGGCAGGTTAAAAAGCTCCAAAAAGATACATATACCTATTATAGAGGTCAACTTGGATGCTTGGAGAGGCCCCAGATATGCTAAAGAAGTTAAGTCCATTATGCGGAAAAAAGTACTTCCATCATTTTAGCAAATCCCGAGGTCGAGATTTCTTTTAAGGGGGTGAGGATGTAACACCTCGTAAAATCATGTCCAATGATGTATTGACACGTGTAATAAACCCTAATAAAGTCAAACCTTGAATTTAAGGGACTAATTTTTCAAAAAATCGAAAAACTTTGATTATAGAAGGACTGGAAGTATTAACATACTTAAAATAAGTCTCTGAATAACCTCTTACGGTTTTTATATTCACAAATGAGCCACTTGTTGATCGAGTGTAGCCGTTTGCGTGATTAATTGAAAGTTTGCGCATTGAAGGGTTAAAAGCGTCAACATGTTAATTCTTACCTCTGAGTGACCTTTTAACAAACCGGGAGTTTCATGATATTTGATTATACTCTCGGGAGTGCCAATTATTGGCCGTCTAAGACTTTCATGCCTTTAAGTGACGTTACGCGCAACTTTGCAAAAATAAGGGGTTAAAAGTGTCAATATGTTTAATTATACCTCTGAATGACCTTTTAACGAACTCGAAGTATCGTGATGTTTAATAATACTCTTAAGAATTCCTAATATGGATTAGATAAGGCTTCAATACTATTAAATGATGATATGTGCAAGTTCGCACATCAGAGGGACTATTTGCGTCAAACTGCAAAAGTCTATCGATTCATATGGTATTGAACCTTTCGGAATATGATCGTCAGTTAAACATGCCCTAAATATCCTTTACATATCTTAGTTATAGGCTTGGAGGTGTTTGGTGCGCAAAAATAAACTTATTTGATCAACAGGGACTAAAAGCGTCAAAAAGTGCCTAAGTTTGCATTTTCACGCATATCTTACGTTCTGAATATATCCGGACATCCAAAAATTTATGTAATCACTAAAATATTTTATTTTAGTGTTTGGCATGATAAAATTCCATTCGTCGCGTAATTTGGATCGTTTTTCGCGTCCGTTCGTGTTTCGTCGTAATTAGCCGAACAACGCAACCGTACGACCAAACAAACCGACATCCGAAATTTTTTTAAGCATATTTCATGTTCCATATACTTTAACTTCATTTTAGAGCCTTGAAATGGGGTTAACGGGGTTTAAACGCATCGAAAATGGCTCAAAAGTGTTGCAGGGACCAAACCTGTCAATTTTTGAAACTTTCTGGGATCTGGCACATGGTGGCGCTGCGCCACCACTATAGGGCTTTGCCGTGGCACGACGCCACGGTCTCATATGGGCAGAAATTTAATTTTTGCACCCAGGTTGAACTTCAGGGGCCTAAGTGTAACTTTTCTCAATACCGTGTGATGGTTTTGGACACCCCTAGTATTCCAAAACCATGTGCCTTATGTGTAAGATCCAGATCGAAGCTCAATTATCGAGAAACGATCCCAACGATTCTTGAAATCCTATATAAACCCACTTGTTCTTGCTCTCATTTCACACTTTATCTGAATTGTTCTAAGTTGGAGCCTTTGTGCTTCATACCTGAGCATTATAGATCAATTCCATCCTTGCTTGGACCCTTTGTAAGTGTCATTTCGTGCTTAGTTCAATTGTTTAGTGTTTATAGCCGAAAAGTCAAGCGTTATTTTATAAACGCTTTGACTTTTAAACGGTTGAGCCATTGTTCACAACGAACATGGCTACGTGACCGTAATTAGGTAGGTGTTAAACCCTCAAAAGGGCACCTCCTAATTACCACGTTTGCTTAGTTAATTGTCGGGTCAAAGTAATTAAAATAAAAGTCAAACGAGTCGGTTTTTAAATAAAATTCATAACTTATGTTGTAAAGGCAATAAAATCAGTTTTGTCACTTTAATACCTTGGTAAATATTGATTGAACATGTCTAGGCATGTTCAACCCGACAATTCTGAGTTTAGGCTCGGTTCGGAACCGAAAGTCGCAAAAGTAGACTTTTGCTTTGACTTTCAGTTCTGACCCAATTTAGCTTAGTTTAGATATGCCTTAGGATTCCTTTAGGACCATATTATAGGTTAGTATAACCCTCTAAGGTTATACAACTTGGTTCCATAGAAATCCTAGTTCATTGCATGTTTCTGTTAAATGCCTAAATGTTGACCATAATTCCCTTTTGATATTAAAACAAGATTTTTGAAAATGTGAGATGACAAAAACCTTTATTACTGATTTATAAACATGTTCATAAAATTTCACATCAGTTCGTGGTCTAAAATGGGAGTTATGCTCAATATCGTAAATTAAAGCCTTTTTATTAATTAAACGACATTTTCGGCATAAAGCCTATTTAAACCCAAATTTTGACATCAAACCTTTTACCTACTGATGTAATATAATATTTGGGATTTTTGGAAATTTTTATTAAATTTAAAGATAATCATAACGTAGAGTTCTCGCATAAGGCTCGGTAATTGACGATAACGCCCTTTTTGCTAATAAAATGAGTTTTATACATCCTTTACAGGTCAAATCTTTTCTACTAATTTTATATGATAAATAAGTTATTTTAAACTGTAAAGGCTGGTCAAAATCTCAGATTTCCCTATTTAAACCGAATATCGTCAAATACCGACTTTTATGCGATTTAGGCGCATAGTATGGTTTAAAACCATATTGGGCACCTAAAGCTTGATACCTACTGATATTATGAATAAATTTTTATACTTTAACAGTAAATAAAACTTTTGAACTCAGATTTCCAAAATTTACCCTTAAAGCATATGTGAAATGACCAAAATGCCCCTACGGTGCATAGTTTGGTCATAAATGATAAATTTCACATATGTGAGATATTTTACCGATATAACTTATTAAAATAAATATTTTTACTGATCATTTTAGACCAGAACCTCAGATTGTTATTTAACCTCTTTTATAATCTTTAAAATGACCAAAATGCCCTTTCGAGGCTTAAATTGGTTTTAAATTCGTTTTGGGCATAATGGAAGGTATCCCACTGATATCACAACATATTTAAGGTATATTAACTTGTGAAACATGTTCATGACTCTCTTGGTTACCCGTCATGCATTTTTCGCGTTCGGTACGGTTTATGTAACTAGTTTGCATAAATTAACCGAAACGGGTCAAACCTTATCATTTTTATTTCAAAATTCAGAATGTGTTTAGTTTACCCATATTATACAAGTCTCCATACTTGTCGGGTCTAAATCACATTCTAATCCGGTCTTTGCTTAATCTTGCGTTTTGAACTGTAAACATTTCCTTAAAACTAACCGGTCTAAGTTACAACTTAAATAAGACCCGTTAGGAATCTAATAGGTTAATAAAACCTTCGTTCCAGATTAAGAGCCCCAGTAGAGGTACTTGTGCTTGCTGATTAGAATATACGGCTGAGTATAAATTACATTTTAAGCTCAGGTAAATACTTTTAACTTATTTTCCTTATACGGGCTTGGGATACGGTATTATAAAAATACCGCTTGGTCGGGTGTAGAAACCTTTTAATCGGAGATGATTAAATTGCATAATCCCGTTTTAATCAGTATTGCTTGATAACAAATAACATTAGGGGTTAATGACCGTATCCTGGATATCCTTGGCTCATTTAAAAAGTGAATGGCCACAACTTAAGCACAAGGTGTAGGCATAACACCTCCTGTTGCGTATGTAAAAGATATACTCACTCGTAAGGGTATATTCTTGTGAGTTATATTTGTGGTGTGTCGATTAATCTTGACCGGTTTGTATAATCACCGGCCCTAAATGTTGGACAAACATGTAAATCTGATACAAGATTGTTATTAATATAATTGTCCCAAGTTATAAAAAGATATTTGTGCCTTGTGCATTTAAATTAATTTTCATAAATGATTTCAAAAGAGTCAATTAATTGTATTTACCAGTGTAAACTGACGTATTTTCCAAAAAGATTAAGTGACAGGTACTGTACGTAATTGGCTGGGAGCTCAGGGCGTTAATAGGGAATCTTGCAAGTTCTAGACGTCTAAAATCTGTTGAACAGTTTTCATCTTTCTGTTTTAAGATCCGCCTGTGGATCCATCTTATAAACCGGTTATAATAATTGATGTTACTTTTGAATCGGTTTGTAATATATTTACTTTAGACTTCCGCTGTGCATTGTACTATGATTATTTGACTATGATGATATCAACTACGTCACGATACTCCCCACCGGGCCCACCGATAATACGTGGATATATCGGGGTGTGACACTAGGTCATCTCTCAACAGTTGCAAAAACCATTTCCAGGTTTGTGTTGTTTCTGCCTAAACAAGAGCATAACAAACTGGATATATGCTATTGTTCCCATCAATACCAACAGCACTCAAGATCTGTCCAGGAAATTGACCTTTCATGAAACAACCATCCACACCCAGCAATGGTTTTCCAATCATCTTAAATCCTCTCATCATATAGGCAAAACAAAAATAAACCCTTCGAAACTGCCCTGTAGGACTAGTTGAGTTCCCACATGGCTCCACATCAATTTTAATTGTACTACCTGGGTTGACTTTCAGAAGTTCATCACAGTATGACCTTAGCAAACCATACTGTTCTTGGTAATCACCATAAATCTTCGTAGTTGCTATCCTCTTGGCTCTGAAGACCTTATGTAGTGATATTTCTAGTTGATGCTTCCGAAGCAGTTGACTTTGGATTGCATGAATTGGCATGTCTGGATTGCTTTCAATCATAGGTTTGATCTCTCTGGAAATCGAACTCATTGTATACAAAGAAACGGTCCTTGTTGTCAAACAATTGTGTTGATTATGAATGGTCTTCACACACCACTTATCCTTGTCCGTGTTCCTTGAGATGTGAACTGCCCAAGGACAGGTGGGCTTGATATGCCATTTAAGGTGTTTGTATTTTTGCCCTACTTTGGTGCATTTACTATTTTGCCCCTCTTCTCCCTTTTTTTACAGGACCAAGTAGTGGTGGATTGCTTCCAAAACATACTACCCTATACCTTAACAATTCATTTTTTAGAATAAACACATCCCTCCTTACCTTAAGAGCATAACTTTTCACCATCTGATTCATCTTTTTCTTGTCATCAATAAGCTGACCAACATAGAATGGCAAATCATTTGGACCTTTTAAAGCACTCTTGTTTCTCCTCCTTATCTTCCTGGCAACCTTATCTCTAAGGCTTGAATTGTCATCAGACCCACTTTCAAAAACCTCCAGGTCAACAGGCTGATGACCTTCTTCGCTTCTCTCATCATCATGATCCCCATCACTTGAACCATCCAGTTCTTCCCTACTAAATTCAACATTAGCCCTGAACCTCTGCATATCCACCTCTATTTCATAAACCAAATTATCTTCCTCAACATACTTATAATCAGGATCACTTCCTTCACTCTCTTCCTCATCTTCATTCATACTATGATTTTGATTATTTTTTGTAAATGATGTTGGAACAATTGCTTTACTTGCCCCTACAGGACCTTCACTTGTATTTTCCAATATTGTTGACCTCCGGTGTTCAACATACATGTCTATCATGTGGACTCCTTGACGCACATGATCAAAGATAGTCTCTAAGTCAACATCACATTTTAGTGTCCTAAGACCAAAATCCAACGAACAGTACGGTTCCTTGTAATGAATGCAGAAAAACAACCCATCATTGTATCCTAATTTCTTAACCATCTCCTCTAAAACATCAGTATTCAACACTCTACAATCTACATGATCAATGTAGTTCATCTTCCCACCAAGGTATTTCCTATTTGGGTTTTCTACAAAATTACCTCCATGGTGAAATTTTATGCTAAATTCAGATTGGGTTTCACCTGTAAACAAACATCAAAAACAAATTAACACAGAAAAAAGTTAAAATTTTACCTGATTCAAACCCTGTGAGCTTGCATGTCACTTACGGTACATTTCAGCCGGTTCGAAATACTGATCTTCAGCTCGTACCTTCCACAATCGAAGATCCATGCTCGTAACAGAACTTCTAATCAGTTGTAATTGTTGAAGAATGCCTGATCGCGAGTGCGGAGTTCTTGAATTTTGAGTTAGGTTAAGTTCAGGGTTTCAAAGTGATGAAAGGGGAATTATATGAGGTTGCAGGTCAACAGGAACACGAATTTACCTATTTGCCCTTTGACCATTAACAGAAAACGCTAAACTCTAACGGAAACTTGGCCCGGGGGGTAAACATCCGACATAAGAGCAAACAGTGGGGGGGGGATTGCAATTATTTCCTTAGGGGGGGGGGGGGTAGACATGCCAATGACCCCTAACCTCAGGGTGTAAAATTGCAGTTTACTCCAAATTATAATTGGGAGTTCAAGAAAGTCATATAATAAGTGGGTCAAACAAAGAAACTGACATGTATAAAGTATACAGAGTTAATATGCAAAACATAGAGGTTAAACTAATCAAAATAGAATGCAAGACTTTGCCTCCAGTCCATATAGAATAATGGTTATTTTTCCAAAGCCTAGCACCAGAGGCAAAGTTAAATCCATTATTAGATTGCCTTGCATATCATTTTCAATTACTCTTCGAATCGAACTAGAGATAAATGCCAGTACCAAAACCGTCGTTGCAACATCCAAGCCATCTGCATAGACCATCTGCAGTGATTTATCTCAGCTTGCAAAGCTGTATAAATGCATCGATGATCAATTAAATTCGTCTACAACGCAAGTTTTGATCTCTTGTGATCAAAACAAGAAATGGGTTGAAGAATTAATCAACGGATCTTTGAATTTATTGGATGCTTATGGCAGCATAAGGGATATGGTGACACTATTCAAAGAGGATATTAGAGATCTTCACTGTGCCCTGCGAAGGAGAAAGTGCGAAAATGGAATCATGAAATATAATTGCTTCAGAAAGAAGATGAAGAAAGATGTTGAAATGTTGGTTGCGCGTTTAAAACAAGTTAATAACATGGTGATTGATTCAGATAACAATCAAGTTGCAGCAGTGATGCAGAAAGTAAAAGGAGTTATTGAAAAGACTGTTTTCGATTTCGAATCATTGCTTTTGTACTTATCTACGCCGACTTCAAAGCCAAGCGTATGGTCAAGTGTGGTATCAAAGTTGATCCACAAGGGAAAGGTGGCATGTGAAGATCAACAAGCACATAAGATTATGAATGAATTTGAAAGCATAGATTATGGTTTGCAAACTTTGTGTATAAAAGGATCATCAACACAAGAGGAGAAGATGCAATTTGCAAAATGTGGATTGGAAAAACAGGAAACTCTGCTTGATTGCATGGAAACCAGATTGGAGTGCATATTTCGGTGCTTGATTCGAACCAGGGCTTCTCTCTTAAACATCATCTCACTGCATTGGAACTCCTGAATTTTGGCATCAAAAGTTTGAAGCTAAATATGCTTTATGTGATTCAAGTTTTCATTTCAATAGTTGTTATGTGCCTTATGTGACTTTGTCTTAGTTGCTGAGTGTTATGTGCCTTATGTCCAAGGCGGGGTCTCACTGGAAGCAGGCTCTCTATTCAAATGGGATAGAGGTAAGGCTGTTTACATCTTACCCTCCTCAGACCCTACGTTAGCTTTGCTATTGGTGGGATTTAGTAAGTATGATGATGATGATTTCAATAGTTGAAATAACTTCAATAGTATGCTTGGATGTGACATCCAATTCATACACGCTCCTGTAAATTTATTTAATAAAGTCATTATTGATAAATAGCCGCGAAAGGTTATTTGTTTGTTTTCCATCATCGATGGTCAAGACCCTGAATGCAATGGCGGAGTATCTTGGTGGCCCCGGGGTGCCCCGGAAATTTTTCTCATAGTATTAACTTAACCGAAAATTTCAAAAAAAAAAAAAATTAGTGTAAGATATTGGATTTTTGAGAGTCTGGGATTTGGATTTTGAGAGTCCGACCCCACTGATTTTTCGTTCAAGCTCCGCCAATGCCAGAATGCACTATTTATTGCTGGTAGAATGAAAGACTGGTGTTGGTGCTAGAGAGAGAATTCTTTGTTATCATAGGATGTTGTGATGAAAAAGGTTGAACCCATGAACCCAAATATGTTAGGAAGCTGTGTAGCCGTTATAAATAAAATTAAACCTATTTTTTGATCTTGTTTAGGCTCATATTAAATAATGAAACTCATTTTTCATGTTAAAAATATATATATATATATATATATATATATATATATATATATATATATACAATCAGTTTTATATTTTATAAATAAACTAGATGGAAGCCCTCGCCGCGATGCGGCCGAGGGCCTACAAATTAAGACAGTAGGTAAATCTAACAACAGATGCCTTTACCCTAGATCCCCAATTTGAGGCACTTAAGAAAATCATTTTTTAGAACAAACCCTAACGCACTAAGCCAAGCCGGTCATCCTGCCACCGCCTGTTCCGCGTCACATTCTTTGAGATTTATTGACATGCAGAACCAGATCGGTCACCAGAGAGCTCGCCGGTAGTTCACCAAAATTCTGTAACAACGATAATAGGATAAATGGAAACAACTTAAAGCGATCTAACTGAAAAAGAAACATGCAACTGAATCGAGACTTACCATAATTCTTGAGGGAGTTAAATTGAGTCCCGCCACAACCCTAGATCGCGCCGCCTGAATCTTTTAACCGTACGCCGATTTACCAGCATCAACATCATGACACCTTCGTCAGAGGGGTTGTTGGGCCGTCTAAAAACACACCACCGTCCCCCTCTTGGCCCAACCCATATCATCACCGGATTCACCGTCTTCTGTTCTACACGTAGGGGTTGAGCACGCGTCGGACAAGAGGCTCCGCCACTGCTCCCAGTCACCTGCTACTGGAAATAGCATTTATCAACCATATTTAACACAAATCTACAAACATTATATTGTATGAATGCATGATGACAATAATATAATATATTCATTTTCAGTTTCTTGTATAAACTCTCTTGTCATGTCAGTAAATTAAAACATTAGACAGACATCATGATGATCACCATCCTATATGCACACCCTGCAGTGTCGAGCTGTGGTCAAAGCGCGGCGTTTTGGTCCGGTCAACCAGACAAAGACTAACGGGTGTCTGACGGGTCTGTTTTCAGTCTTTTGTCTGGTTGACAGGACCAAAAAGCGGCCAAAGCTCGGCGTTTTGGTTCGGTCAACAGACCCGTCAGACACCCGTCAGTCTTTGTCTGGTTAACCGGACCAAAACGCCGCGCTTTGGCCACAGCTCGACACTGCAGGGTGTGCATATAGGACAAAAAAGCCCTTTTTGGGGTGGCTATCTACACACAAAGTGTGTAGATAGTTTGAGCCTTATTATTCTATCTGTGGCATTATAGGAATGTCCTTTGGATATTTGAAATCCTAAGGTAAGCATATTTCAGATTAAAACTTTGGCGTAGATGATTTCATATATTCCACAATCTATTCAATCTGATATATAAAAGAAAGATAGAGACACACAAGCACTTACGGGAGAGATTTTCAGTCTCTTCATCAAGCTTTCTAGTGTTTAGAGAAGTACTATTAAGTGGCCGCCTTGTTTGAATTCGCAACATCTGCAAAACAAAACAAAACATAATGACTGCATAACCACACTTCTTTGTGATCGGGTCAACCAAATACTTCTCAGTCAAACCCGAAAACTCAAGCCCACATGTGAAAGTCGGAATACAAAATAGTATAGATATAGATAACCTTATTATACGAAATAGTTCATAAGCAAATTAAAACAAAAACAACGTAACAAATCTTTTTGAGAGACCATTAAAATAATTAAGAAACTTAATGTGAAAGTGAAAAAAAGATAAAAATGATTAGCCCAACAAAAATTCAATTACCCTTCTCTAATGAGGAACCAATAGTGTTTTCAAATATTAAAATGGACTATATCTACAACTTTTGCAGTGCACATAAACTAATTTTTTTATCAACTCTGTAGAAAATATTTAATATATGCTTAGCCAAACTACTGCTGTTTGGATCAAGATGACGCCATAGACCTTCGGATTGAGAACCAGCTATGTCTGGGCTACTTGTCTACTTGATTATAAGCTTATATATTAACTAATCAAAACAAACACTCACCACTCATTGTTTAGACTTTAGAGTATTTCAGATATCTAATATGTTTTTTTTTTGAAGATTATCTAATATGTTATCTAATATTGTGCTGACAAAAAAACAATAAAGGAACATTGAGATGAAATTGTTCGAAGTTTACAAGAGCAGGTATAATTTAGATTGAAACTTACTGTAAGTGTACCCTAGGGCTTGGAAAAGAAGGTTCCTTCCAACACTGACAGTAGGCATGATAGATCGAATACTAAAAACTTTCTCTACCACAACAGATCTGAAACAAATTAGTTGAACAAAAACATTAAAACATTAATCATTAGATCCGGAATCAAAACCGATTCAAAATACAAACTTTACTTACAGATTTGAAGTTGGTTGAAATTAGACCGCGAATCGTCGCCGCAACCTAGTTCTTCATCATCGCTACAGTTGGACTCGTAGCGGTTCGCCGGAAAACTGCTGGTCGGACCCTCTTTTCATTCCAATCTATGGTTATGTGTGTTTTGAAAAGAAGGTTAAGCATAACAAAGACATGGACCCGATCCACGCTTCGTCTCCCAAAACTCCGCCATGAACCTTAATATAGAGACAGGGACGCCAGAACCCTAAGCGCCGCCATGAACCACTTTCAGACACCTAATCACTGTTAGAAAGCTTGCCCTCACCGGTGGTTGAGTGACACACCACCGTCTCTCTGTCGAAGGAACCCGATCCACGCTTCGTCTCCCAAAACTCCGATTTGGCGTTGATTGGTGACGTCGGTAGAGGGGTTTTTCAAGCGGCAACGTTGGTTTAGTGAGATTTATGGTCTGATTGTTTTTTCAACCAGATATAAGAGGTAGTGGGATACGTGTTGCAAATTGACAAACCTTTTTTTTTTTTTTTGGGAAAACACCCAAAGGCAAACGTACAACTCTCAATAGCACAACCATGTTGCTAATTTATAAGTTATAATGTTTGTTATAAAGATTTCTAATATTTCTATTTGTTTAAATATGAGGTAGGAATGTATGCAAGTGGGCTTGAAGCTGTGAATGGATTTGTACCTTAAATGGGCTGTACTGGGTTCACGTCTGGGCTAGGACAGGGCCCGACGCATCCATCAACATATTGGGCTTGGAAGATTGGGCTAAGGCATATATAGGCAAATGAATAAAAGGCTGCAGACAGTTCAAATAAGCTGAAGATGTGTGAAGGGCCCTTAGGGTTTTTACGACAACTATATATAGGCTTGTGATGATGCAGTCATGGCTGGGTTTTTTCGAGTATCTTCGTTTAACTATACAGTTCACTTTTACATCTTGTTTTTCTCTATCTTTAGAGCTCTGTGGAATCATTGTAGATCTAGGTTTTTCGTCGTAGTGTAAATTGGTGAGATCCTGTTCGTATGATTTGTCAGATCATCTCGTTAATGATCTGATCTTGTGCGTTCTGTAAAGATTGTATTTTGCTGAGTTTTTTGTTGATATAACAAAGACCTGAATCGGTATGTAATTAATTAAAGTCTGTAATAGCAATTTTGACAATTCAATTAAACCAATTACCCAACTAAACCCATACCCAAATATGTGTTAAGGTAAACCCAATTAAAATATGCTAATGCTGGTCGTTGGCGGCAAAGTAAAAAAAAGGATAATTCGTGAACTCAATTTGACAATCTTGAAACGTGATCGACGAACAGCGATTGAGGAGGGTGGGGCTTGACCAAGGAGCCAGTCTTGAATGACGATTAAGGAGGGTGAATTCAGTCTTAAATGTGAGGAACAACCATTAAGAAGGGTGAACTGTGAACTCAGTTCCTGATTTGTTTAACTATTTAAATTAGAATATTTTACTACAATATTTTTGTTTTGTTTATTGTTATCACAATTATCGTCATATTAATTACATTTTTCGTCCTTTATATTTGTGTCAGATTGCAATGGATAGCCTTTAACTTCAATATTTACAGTCACATTATTTTTTTTAGAAAAACTATTACACCATACGTCCTTTGCCCATAATCTGGTTAAAATTTTCAGTTAAATATAGCATGTGCAAGGCACATGAGGGTACTTTTGTAATTTTATTTTTACATATTTCCCCATCCTAAGCTGCTTTATTACGTATTTCTCCAAACCAAAAAAAACAAGTACATATTTCCCCCTTTTTTTGAGAAAATACCCAATTACCCATATAATAACCCATCGTATAATCAAACGTCATAACCAAACCCTACACAACACAAACGTTTCATCTTCTTCTGGTACGACGCCAAATCCTCCTGCCATTGAATCTTTCTGTTTGTTCAATCCTGCCAGGTATGTTGAATTTTACGACACTATACATGCGAATCGAGCTGCATCGAATATTGTTCATGTGAATCGAACCATACATGTGAATCGATCTTCAATGAATAATGTATACATGTAATTCGAACTGCATCAAATTTAATATTGTTGTTGTTGAGTTCGTAATACATGTGAATCATCTCTTATAAAATAATCGATGTTTATCCATGTGAATCATCTTTTTTTTAAAAGTAAACTTCATTAAAAAACCGGTCGGCCTGACAAAAAAAGCGCAGGACCGCACCCAACCCAATTACAACATGTACAAAGGGGACTTACACCAATCACTCCAAACTAAGTTACATTGTTTGGACCTACTTTTAAGCCAAAAGAAACTAAGAGCCTTCACTTCCCCAAAGATATCGGCAACATCACCTCTACCGTTAGAGAAGATCTTCGAATTCCTAGCTTTCCATAAACACCAACATGTCACCAACACTGTCCCACGGATAATTTCCTTTGCCATCGAGTTACCGACCTAGCTTTTATGAATTTCCAGCAAATCCGTGAACGAGAAAGCATAAATCGGAGGGAGATTGGCCCAACCACTAATACTATTCCATAACCGAATAGAAGTAGTACAGGCCATGAATAAGTGATCCACGGATTCAAGCATCTCCCCACAGAAAACACACTCAACAGAGCCAACCGAAATGTTTCTTCTAGCCAAAGCTTGCTTCATCAGAATACGGTCGAGAACCGCCCTCCATATAAATATGTTGCATTTTAAACGAAGCCAATTACAACCCTTGACTGAAAATCCAACCTCCGAACTAGGGGGATCCACCGCCATCTCTTTAAACGAACCGGTAGAGAACTTCCTTGAGACATCAGTCGTCCAACACCACGTGTCCTTCTCCTCTGAGAGAGTCGTACTCGACGGAACCGACGAAGCATCCGCCAGCTCGGACACCTTAGCCGAAGACGCCGGAGAACTGAGCCAATGTCACACCCCAACCGATGGCGGAAACATCGGGGCGTGGCACTGAGCGAAACAGATTGTCCAAGAGAATCCATAACAACTGTTAAGTGACAATATATTTAAAGTTCATGTCCCATACCATAAACATATAAAGCATAAACAGTCATTACAGATAATTGTCTTAAACACAAAATACTGTTCCGACGACTCAGATTTATTTAATTTGTTTCTAGACCTCCTACTTCGTTTCACCAAGCATAACAAGCAGAGCATCCTAATCAACCCGTCACATACGTTAAAATAAATTCAATACACATAGTGTAAAGGTGAGTACACAAGTTTGTATAGCATATAGTATCGCGAAAGCGTTTACGCATAACCAGCATGTATCACGTAACGGGCAGTGCAAGTAACTATCAAGACTTTGTTCACACTTAATCACGAGGCTGCGATGTAGAGTATACGCGACACATGTCCAACATACATATGAAGTAAAGTAATATGATCCCTAGCAACCCCCGTCACCGACAGGTGCTGAGTCCAAACTATAGTTCTATCATTGCTAGAGGCGATACCGTTGATGCGTGTGAAGTGTTATATATATTAGGTGTATATTTTAAGCCCCTTTAACACTTTTTTAGCCAAGTTTTAAATTTATAAAACACAATATTTTACTAACACTAAACACACATATGGGCAAGTGCACCCATCGTGAGCGTAGTATAGTGTTGGCAAGATACCGAGGTCGTCCAAGGACACAAGAGATTTTAGTACCGGTTTATCCTCAACGTCTAATCAAATCAAAAAGTTTAGAAAAATGTTTTAAACTAAGAAAAATAAAAACTAACTAAAAATGCTGAAAAATAAAAATAAAAGAAAAACAAATAGACAAGATGAATCACTTGGTTCCGACTCGTATCTAGTGTAACCTTTGATTATTTCCGCACTTTTGCACTTATTTAAGAGATTATCTTAGTTATTGTAGTAGGCCCCTCTTTTGAAGGTGACGTTACCCTCACCCCAGTAGTTTGAGTCAGCAAGGATACAATCCTAAAAGGGTGGATTATTGAAAGATAATTAATTAAGTTATTAATGCAAATTATGGTAGGCCCCTCTTTTGGAGGTGACGTTACCCTCGACTAAGTAGTCTGAGTCAGCAGGGATACAGTCCTAAATAGCCGGGTTATAGTATTAATAGTAGTTAACTTATGAGGGGATCAAAGAGTTTGGACCCCCGCCATCCAATACCGTTAAGTATTGAAGGAGGTCCTACTAAATCTGACCCAGGTCCATTGCAGGACCTCTAAACGCTGAACAATGGCAAGACCTTTACCAAACCGTTCCCTTAACCCCCGACCAGGTAGCCAACATACCTCCATATAGACCGTGGAGATATGAATGGTGAAAATCTTTTATTTTATATAGACAGTAAAATAATGCCAAGACACCACGGACAAACGATAAGGAAAGATCACCTTCAACATAAGAAACTAGTTATTAAAGTCATTAATACAAAACCAAGTAAAAGGTGCGAAAAGATTAGAAATAAAAAGTATTACACAAGACACTTTGTCTTCACCAAGTGATGTAAGAGACTTAGGCAAACATGGCCTTGATTGTCAAGAACTCTTAAGATCAATCTTGGATCCCGAGACGACTCACACACTCTATGATGGACAATGGATGATGGTGGTGGATGATGGTGTTATGGTGGTGGTGGGTGGTGGGTGAAGTGTGAGAGAGGTGATGTGCCAAGGGATGGTTTGAGCTTGAGCCAAGCACTCCTATTTATAGGCTGAACAGAAGCTCGGGCATGACCCCGTGTCCAGTGGGCACGGCCCCGTGTCCACATCCTTCTCTTTCTTCATTTAATGCAGCTTGTCTTATTAGTTGACCCCGTGTCCGCTGAGCACGACCCCGTGTGCAGAAGAATCTTTGTACTATGAAGATTTGCCTGGATTGTGCAAATCTTATAGTTGACCACGGCCCCGTGTCCGCTAAGCATGGCCCCGTGGTAGGCAATAGAAGCTTCTACCACTTTGTCTTTTCTGCTGATACTTGGACACGCCCCCGTGCTGGCTGAGCACGGGGCGTGTTCAGTCTTCTGTTATCTTGTTTTGCTTGGGAGGATGCTGTTGTGGGGTCGGGCATGTCACGTCTTGTTCCTTTTCTTGTATTTATGTTAGATTTTGATGTCTTTTTGCTTCTTTTGTTAATTTGAGCTCATTTAATCCTGAAAATACAAAAGGAAGACAAAATCACACTTTTTCCAACATTAGCACTAAAAAAGGGTTAGTTTTATGCCACAATTGATGTAATTTATATGTTGCATTTTGCACACATCAACCGTGTAACACTGTCTAATCATAGTAACATGCATTTATAGATCACGTATAACATGCGGGCGCGGTTAGCGTTAAAAGTGTTTGTGTTGTGTGTTATTATGTTTTGATAGCGAATGTATGTAACACCCAAAGTGCGTTAAAAGAAAATGGGTTCGGGTATACTCACAGAGTGTGTTTAGTTAACAAACATTGTCTTGGATTGAAGGGAGCGCTTTGGAGATTAGTCTGATCATATAACAGTAGCGTAAAAGTTGAACGATGCGTAACAGTTCGTTGGATGAGACAAGTGTCGAATGATGAGTCGATCGGATGGCCATCTGGACGGATGATCATCTGGATGGACGACCATTCGGACGGTTGGTCATTCGATTGGGTGAATGGGTTTGTAAATCGTTTTGAAACTTTGAAGTTTTCATTGTAGCATTTTGGAATATGAGAAGTATCTCTAGATGTCCACTCATCCGGTCGGATGGTCATCCGGACGGATGGCCATTCGATCGGATGGCTATTCGATTGAAAGTTTGATATTCTTTGAAGTTTTGATCAAATTTCTTAAGTGTTTAAAAGTTGTAAAGAATAAGTCACCTGGTCGATTAGTCATTCGATCGGTTGGTCGTCCGATTGAATGGCTATTCGATCGGCGATCTGTTGTTTTGAATTCCATGACGACGTGTCAAACAACAGGAACCACACCAAGTCCAGCTCAGTCGATCAGATGGGAATCACCCCATTCGGTCAGCCTAACTGTTCTTGATGGAATTCCATGTTCAACCCGTGAGTCGGTCATCTCTTCGGTGGAAATCCGTTTTCAGACCGGTTCTCAACCAGAGAATGAGTAGAGAGCCTGAATGAGCCTAGTTCTCATCGGTTTTAAATAGAAGAGTGTAAAAGAGTTGAAAGAAAGTTTGAGAAGTGATCAAATTTTTAAATTTCGTTGAGATTTGTGTTAAATAGTGTAGAAATCCTTTAGATCTGGACATATCTTGATGAGTTGAGGTCACACAACAGATTTCATAAGAACGCGTGATGATGTCACCTTCAAGCAGTCCAAATCAGGTGATTTCATAGTGAAAGCGTAAGATTCGATGGAGAAAATGATGAGAAAGTGTGTATTGATGATACAAGTACAAGATTTAGGAAGAAAACTTACGAAAATAGCCTTTAATCGAGTAAAAAGTGCCTGAGGATGAGCTGGGAGCGAGTTGGGTCGGATAGAGCTGTCACACTAGTGAACAATGATGTGACAAGTGGGTATTTATAGTGTGAGAGGAGTTAAGGCGGTGTAGTGTGCGGTTCGGATGGCCAGTCGATCGGGTGGCCATCCAATCGGATGGTCATCCGGACGGATGGCCATCCGATCGAAGGGTCATTCGATCAGACGGCTTGTGCGAGTTGTTTTCCGATTTTCGTTTCGTGCGTTAAGAGTTGAGTTGTGTTTAAGCGAGTTGTGAGTAAGCGTTGCGATGAGATAACCACATTCTAAACAAGTAGTTACACAAATAACATAACACATAAAATGCATAAAAGTAAATCTGCGTTTCGAGTTGTGTTGAGATTGTGATGCGATAGCGTTGCGATTGCATTTGCAAATAACATCCCAAAACATATATAAGGCACACACAAGTAAAGCACATAATAACACACATAGAACAACACCAATAACAGCGTTTCGAGTTTGCGTTGCGTTGTGATAGCATGAAGTAATAATAGTATGCGTTGTAAATAACGTTTAGTTGTGATCTCTACGTTTAGAATGCGTTTGGTATCCACATGACATCGCATTGTTACTTCACTTATAAGAAAATCATAGTTCTAAAATATCGATTAAAATCGACCCATAGTGTTAATCGTATTCTCGAGAGTACAAGGTAATTAAGCAAGAATTGACAGATCTGAACGATGACTCGTTTTGACTTTGACTTTGACTTGACTTGAAAAGTCGGGTTGTTACAGCCTCCCCTACTTTAGGGAATTTCGTCCCGAAATTAAGGCGCAGGCGTAACGAAGAGATGTGGATATTGAGATTTCATATCACTTTCGAGTTCCCAAGTGAACTCGGCACCGCGTTTGCCTTCCCAGCGAAGCTTCACTATAGGAATGGGAGAGCGTCGAAGTTTCTTGGTCTCTCGGTCCATGATCTCTACTGGCTTTTCCACGAATTGTAATGTTTCGTCCACTTGCAAATCCTCGAGAGGGACATGCAAATTCTCTTCGGCTAGACACTTTTAAAGGTTCGAAACGTGGAAAGTCGGATCTACGTTGCTGAGTTCCTCCGATAATTCAAGTCGGTAGGCCACCTTGCTAATTCTTTCCAGAATCTTAAAGGGTCCAACGTATCGAGGCGCTAGCTTTCCTTTCTTGCCGAATCGGATCACCCCCTTCCAAGGTGAAACCTTTAGGAGTACGTGATCACCAATTTCGAACTCAAGGGGCTTGCGGCGTTTATCGGCGTAACTCTTTTGATGACTCCGCGCTTTCAAGAGATTGTCTCGTATTTGGAGGATCTTGTCATTCGTTTCTTGTAATAACTCAGGACCGGTAATTTGCGCGTCTCCAATCTCGTGCCATACAATCAACGATCGACATTTTCTTCCATATAATGCCTCAAATGGTGCCATTTGGATGCTAGAGTGATAACTATTATTATATGAGAATTCGACTAAAGGTAAATGCGTATCCCAATTACCACCAAAATCTATAACGCACGAACGAAGCATGTCTTCAAGGGTGCGAATCATGCGTTTAGTCTGATCGTCGGTCTGGGGATGGAATGCGGTACTGAGATTAATAGTAGTACCGAGAGCATATTGAAAAGTTTCCCAAAGGCGCGAGGTAAATCGACCATCGCGGTCAAAGATGATGTCACGGGGTGTCCCATGTCGACAAATGACTTCGTCGGTATAGATTCGTGCTAATCGTTCAACCTTATAGTCTTCTCGTATCAGTAGAAAGTGGGCGGATGTAACAGCTCGTAAAATCACATCCAATACAATGGTGGCATGTGTCATAAACCCTAATTGTGATTAAAGGTATCTTGAGGGACTAAAACTGACAAACAGTGAAAAGATGTAATTAGAAGGACCAAAAGCATCAACATGCCAACTTGTGCCTCTGAATGACTCTGTATAACGTCCGTAGTCATTATTGAATAAATTGTCAGACACTAAAAGCCGTTTGCGCTTAAAAATCAAAGTTACAAAACACAGGGGTTAATAGTGTCAACATGTTAATTTTTACCTCTAAGAGGCCTTTTAACATTCCCAAAAGTTTTGTAATACATTATTACACCCGCAAGAATATCTGATAAAAGTTTTATTAAGATCCGATTCAAAATTTCAATGTAAATTGAAGTTTCCAAGAATAGGGGTTAAAAGTGTAAATATCACAATTCTTCATACGGGAGCCATTTACAATGTGCCCAAGACTTATAAATGCATGGCTACACTCCCTAGGACAACCCAGACCTGATTACATTGACCATGCATGCTGAAAAAGTCAGTTATTCGCGTTCAGAAAGTGTAGGGGCTGATCATGCAAACAAACAAAAGAACTTTAAAACTTGGTGTCTCGCGTGGCGCGCCAGGACTGCCCTGGTCTGGCGCGTGGCGTGACAGGTAAGGTTTTCCAGCAAAACTGGCAGGTGCCCAGCTCTGCAACCTGCAATCTTGTGAAGATCTTCTGCAACCTGTTTCGAATTCAGCAGCTGATTTAACTGTTTTGGAAAACCACTATACACTTGTTAGCATCATAAAACACCTGGGGAACACTTGTCTTGATCTTAGAACACTTGAAATCCTATATAAGGGCCTCATTGCTTCACTTATTCATTCACACTTCAAGAAATTTCACAAGCACACTCCCAAAGCAAGTTCTCTGGAGCAACCTGGTATTTAAGGAGGCTCTATTAGTTCAAATTTTTCGTGCTAAGGACTCTTGTAAGTGCTCTTAGCTCCTGTAATTAAGTTTTATTAGTTTAATGACCAAAAGTCAAAGCTATCATAATTAAGCTTTGACTTAGCGATTAATCACTAATGGTCCAGCCATTATTCGAATTGAAAGTGGCTATGAGTTGGTAATTATGTGGGTAATAAGTCCTTAAAAGGGCACCCCGTGATTATCACTCTGACTTGGTAAATTGTCGGGTCAAACTTAATATTAAAAAGTCAACAGAAAGCTATTTTTGCAAATAAACTCATAACTGATAATGTAGATGTTATGGAACATGTTTTAACACTAAAATAACTTGCTAAATAATGTAAGAACATGTCTAAGCATGTTCAACCCGACAATTCTGAGTTTAGGCTCGGTTCGCAACCGAAAGTCGCAAAAGAAGACTTTTGCTTTGACTTTCAGTTCTGACCCGATTTAGCTTAGTTTAGATATGCCTTAGGGATCCATTAGGACCATATTACATGTAAGTATAACCCTCTGAGATTATACAATGTGGTTCCTTTGTAATCCGAATCATTCGCATGTTTCCGTTAAATGCTTAATTGTTGACCATTATGCCCTTTTGATATTAAAACGACATTTTTTAAAATGTGAGAGGACAAAAACCTTTGTTACTGATTTATAAACATGTCCTAAAAATTTGACATCATTTTGACGTCTAAATTAGGAGTTATGCTCGATATCATAAATTGAAAGCTTTTTATTTATTTAAACGGCATTTTAGCATAAAACCCATTTAAACCCACATTTTGACAACAAACCTTTTACCCACTAATGTAATATAATATTTTGGGATTTTTGGAGATTTTTATTTATTTTTAAACTGATCATATCATAGAGTTTTGAAGTAAATTCGGTATTGACGAAATTGCCCTTTTCTTGGATAAAATGAGTTTTACATAACATTTTGATACCAAACATTTTGCTACTGATTTCATATGTTAAATAAAATATTTTGAGTTATATAAACTGATCAAAAACTCAGCTTTCCTCATATAACCTGAAAATCGCTCAAAAACCGACTTTTTACGCGTTTTAAACACATAGTATGGGTTAAAACTATGTTTAACATCTAAGACCCATTACCTACTGATGTTATAAGTAAATTTTGATACTTTAACAGTAGGTAAAAGTTTTAAACTCGGATTTCCAGAATTGACCCTTAAAGCTTATGTGAAATGACCAAAATGCCCTTTCGGTGCATAGTTTGGTCATAAATAATAAATTTCACATATATGCAATATCTTACTGATATAACCTACTAAAATAAATATTTTTACTAATCATTTTAAACCAGAACCCCAGATTGTCATTTAACCTCTTTTATAATCTTTAAAATGACCAAAATACCCCTACGGGGCTTAAATTGATTTTAAATTCGTTTTGGGCATAATGGAAGGTATCCTACTGATATCATAACGCATTTTAAGCATATTAACTTAGTGAACCTGTTCATGACTCATTTGGTTACCCGCTATGCATTTTTCACGTTCGGTACGGTTTATGTGACTAGTTTGCATAAATTAACCGAAACGGGTCAAACCTTATCATTTTTACCTCAAAATCCAGAATGTGTTTAGTTTACCCATATTATACAAGTCTTCATATTTTTCGGGTCTAAATCACATTCTAATCCGGTCTTCGCTTAATCTTGCGTTTTGAACCGTATACATTTCTTTAAAACTAACTGGTCTAAGTTTAAACTTAAGTAAGATCCGTTAGGAATCTAATAGGTTATTAAAACCTTCATTCCTGGTTTAGGAGCCCAGTAAAAGATATTTTCACTTGCTGATTGTATACGGCTGAGATAAATTTGTATTTTGCTCAGGTAAATACTTTTAACTTATTTTCCCTTATACGGGCTTGGGGTACGGTATATAAACCACCGCTTGGTCGGGTATTGAATCTTTAATCATATGAAGGTTAAATCATTCAGATAACCCGTTTAATCTGTTTTGTTGTTTTAAGCCTTTGGGGGGTTAATGACCATGTCCTGGATATCCTCGGCTCATTCATTGAAATGGCCATGACTTAAGCACGGGGTGTAGGCATACACCTGTCGGTGCGTGTGTAAAATGGTATACCTGCTTGTTCGAGAATAACTCGCCATGGGTTATATTATGTGGTGTGTCTATTAATCTTTATCCCGATATCTAACCCGGGCTACTGAACGTATAACAAACATATAATTCTTTTACAAGGTTATTTATAAATAATTATCCCAAGTTATAAAAGAATATTTGTGCCTCGTGCATTTAAATCAATTTTTATAAACACTTTTCAAAAGAGTCGGTTAATTGTATTTACCAGTGTAAACTGACGTATTTTTCAAAAAGGCTAAGTGCAGGTACTAAGCGAATGGGCTGGCTATTCCTAGCATCGAATAAAGAGTCTTGCAAGCTTTAGATGTTAAAAATCTGTTGAACAATAATTTTGTTTATCTTTTGGTCCGCCTGTGGATCCTTTTACATTCCGTTTGTAATACTTATGCCACTATCGAATCGGTTTGTAATAATTTTACTTTAGACTTCCGCTGTGCATTAAACTGTGATTATTTGACTATGATGATATCAACTACGTCACGATACTCCCCACCGGGCCCACCGGTAATACGTGAAAATATCGAGGTGTGACAGCGGATTTCATAAGACGATCAACGATAACCCAAATGCTATCGTAACCTAACGGCGTGCGTGGGAGTTTCATAATGAAGTGCATAGCTATACTCTCCCATTTCCACATCGGGATCTCGGGTTGTTCGAGTAAGCCAAAGGGTCGTTGATGTTCAGCCTTGCCTTTCGAACAAGTTAGGCATTTCGAAACATAGAGAGCGATATCCCTCTTCAATCTAGGCCACCAATACCTGGCGCGCAGGTCCTGGTACATCTTGTCGGCACCGGGATGAATGGAATATCGAGATTTGTGGGCTTCAGCCAGCAAAATCTCCCGAAGGTTATTGCGACTGGGGATCCAAATGGTATCGAGGTAGTGAAAGATACATTCGGTTTATTCACTAGTTGGTTTTCGGTTCCAAGAATTCGTTCTTCCTTCAAAGTGCGTTCGGTAAAACAGGCGTGTTGAGCGTCGCGAATGAGAGCTTTGAGGTCGTGTTAGGCTTGAATATTACGAATGCTATGTAAATAGCTTCGTCGGCTAAGAGCATCGGCAACGACATTAGCTTTGCCTGGGTGGTAGCGAATCTCACAGTCGTAGTCGTTAAGAAGTTCAACCCATCTGCGTTGGCACATATTTAGCTCTTTCTGGTTCAAGATGTGTTGTAGGCTCTTATGGTCGGTGAAGGTCATACACTTAGTACCATAAAGGTAGTTTCGCCAAATCTTTAACGCAAAAACAACTGGACCGAGTTTGAGATCGTGGGTAGTGTCATTTTTCTCATGGACTTTGAGCTGACAAGATGCGTACGCGATAACCTTGTCTCGTTGCATAAGAACACAACCAAGACCTAGGTTAGAGGCATCGCAATAGACTACGAAATCTTCGTTTCCATCGGGTAGCGCGAGTACGGGAGCGTTGCAAAGCATACGCTTGAGGGTTTGAAAGGCATCCTCCTGTTCGGTTCCACAAACAAAATCCTTGTCTTTATGCGTGAGGGAGGTGAGAGGAACGGTGATTTTAAAGAAATCAGCCATAAATCGACGGTAGTAACCCGCCAATCCAAGAAAAGAACGAACTTCGGACGGGGTTTTCGGTGTAATCCAACTCTTAACTGCTTCAATCTTCGCAGGATCGATGTGAATACCTTGACTATTGACGATGTGACCGAGGAATTGAACCTCCTCAAGCCAAAATTCACACTTGGAGAACTTGGCGTAGAGGTGATTCCCTTGGAGAAACTCGAGAACTAAACGTAGATGATGCGCGTGTGTTAGTGCAGTAATGTCTATCGCCTCCGTCAATCCAGTCCGTAGCTGAAACTAAAGAAATCTAGGCTTATATTGTAATATTTTAATAGAAAAGGCAAGGTGGCATTATTGTTAATAAGGAAACCCTCCTTATTAGCCTTGGCCTATAAATAGGAATGTTATGTCTTAGTTCATAACTTTTGCCATTCTAGACTTTGGAGCTAGAGAGAGAGTCTAGAGAGAGAAAGTGCAAGAGGTGATTCACGGTTCTTTGTACGTTTCAGATCTATCAATAGAATCATGTTTATAGTACGTTCTCGTGTTCGGTCCACGCACATGTACGGATTCCGCACGTCACACGTGTCGATACGCAATCGTTCGGAGTCAAAAACCGATCCTACAAGTGGTATCAGAGCAGGAGCTTGATTGCACGGTTCAAACGCACTGAATCGCACAGGATTTCATCGAATTCAGATCCAAATTTCATTCAGCTTTGTCAAAATTTCTTCACTTTTTCATATTCTTCACGTTTTCATCAGAAAAACGCCAAATTAAACAAGTTTTTACGGTTAAAAATTGCTGATTTTTGGATATGTTATGCGAAAATCATTGATCTAAAAGCCTACAAATTTTCAGATCTAAATTCCTAGCCGTTTGGGCGAAATTTAGAATTTTCTGTTCGAAAAATACATGAACATGTTGACTGTTGCTGTTGGTTTTAAAATGAATGTCATCCGATCGGACTGCAGTCCGAACAGACAGCAATCCGAGTCATTGTTTCATCTCATAAATTGTTGACTTGTTGATTGTTGTCCGAACCAAAGCACCTCACTTTACATTTCATTTAAGTAAGTTGACTTTATTGACCATCCACCAATCGGATTACAGATCGCTCGGACAGCATTTCGTATCACTATTCCACACTTTATAATTCATTTGTCATTGACCTGTTGACTGCTACCCGCACGGACAACAGTCCGAACGAGCGGTAGTCCATTTCAACACACCTTTCTCATTAAAGTCAATTAGCGCAGTCAACTGTACTCATATTCATTAATAACACTCAACAGTTATCACGTGATTAAAATTGAACGGCCCAATTACAATCCATATCAAAACAGTATTGTCGGCCATATAACAGTTGTTTGCATGTGAGATTATAGTTCACTGTTGAAGTCAGAGAGACAACCGCCACCCGAACGGACAACATATTTGTCATTTTGTGACATTCAATCGAACAGTGGGTCGAACAAACAGCAGGTCGAACGGTCGAACAGCAGGTCTAACGAACAGTGGGTCGTTCGGATTACCACCTTGTTCAAATACATTGTGACTCGTTCGGACAACAGATCGAACGAACAGCAACTCGATTCACTGCATTACAGTTGACTTTGTTGACTTGTCACCCGTACGACCAGCGTCCCACCCGAACGACTAGTGTCCCACCCGAACGACCAGTGTTTGAAGATGTCGAAATGGTGGTGAATCATTCAGTTTGTTCATTACATCACATGTACGGATTCCGCACGTCACACGTGTCGATACGCAATCGTTTCGGAGTCGAAATCGGTCCTACAAAATTTCAGTAACGTGTGAGATAATGGATCGGACTGCTGTCCGTTCGGACAACAGACAACAATTAATGAATATGTAATGAAAGAGTGTTGCTTTGGTTCGGACAACAACTCGTTCGAACAGCAGCTCGAACGGACAACAGCTCGAACGGACAGCATTGTCACCTGATCGGACAGCATCCCCACTCGATCGGACAGCGTTGTCACCTGATTATTGTCACTGTTGACTTTTGTTGACTCACTCGATCGGATACTCGTTTGATCAAGTTGTTTGATAAGTGTTTGAACTGATCGTTTTTGTTTGTTCGTTTCAGGTGATTCGAAGGTGATAAACGAGGCGAAAGATTCAAGGAACGAAAAATTCAAGAAGCATTTTAAAGATGTCAGAAATTGGCGAAGAGTTTTATAACACGTTTTATAACGCGTTTACATCAGAAGAAACTCTAGTGACACCAAAGAATGCTACAATCGTGATATTTGAGAGTTTGAATCATGATAACGTGTACGGAAATCATCTGAGACCACCAAAGCTCATGAGTATCGAAGATTATCACTGGTGGTATGAAAGATTTGAAAACTGGGTACAAGCCTATGTGTATGATAGTTGGATCATGTTGACCATAGGATATGAAAAACCAAGAAATGAAAAACATGAATTAATCACACTTAAAGATTTCACAGCTGATGATAAAAAGGAACATTCAAGTGAATTAAGAATGAAAACTCTACTTCAACAATCTATTAGAGAGGATATTTTCTCACTACTTCAGCATGGTGAAACGTCTAAGTCAATTTGGGAAGCGTTAAAGTTAAAAGCCGAAGGTGGAAAGGATATCAAGAAAAACAAGATATCACTGTTGAAGAAAGAGTTTGACTTGTTTAGTTGCATGAAGAATGAAACAGTTCGTCAAATGATAGAACGATTTTGCCATCTGAAGATTGAAATGGAAAGGTTTGGAATCCACAAAGAGAGAGAAGAGATGGTGGATAAACTCGTCGAGGCATTACCACATGTGGAAGATTGGAAAACCTATGTGATTGTGTTGAAAAATGATGATAAATTCGATGAGATGACGTTAGACAGTCTGATTGAAAAGATAGAGGGACATGATTTGTTGTTACAAAAACAAAACAAGGTGTCTAGCTCTAGTTATCAACAGAATGTCGGTTTGTACTATCGCAGAGGAACGCTACAAAACAACGAATCTCCAAAGATCAAAACTGGTTATAGTGTAGAAAAGACTGGTGGATATCATTCTTCATCTGTATCTGGATCGTCAAAATCTAATCCAAACCAGGATTGGAAAAATTCTCCACTTTTAAACAATGAGTTTGCTCAACAGCATATGAGCTTCTTAGCCTCTATTCTGGTATCTTGCGAAGGTTTAATTGCAGGTAAGATCGGAAATCCAAACATGACGAAGGAGGATTACGATCAAGTCGATCCAGAAGAAATGGAACTCATGGACATTCGCTGGTGCATGGCAAGCGTCATCCGAAGAGCTCAAAGATTCATGGAGATAACTGGCAAAAAGTGCTTGGAAGGCCCGGAAATGAAGATAGGTTTCGATAAGAACAAAGTCACTTGTTTCAAGTGCAAACAAAAAGGGCACTTCAAGAGAGAATGCACGAACAACAAAGCTGATGATAGCGTGAATCCTTTTTATGAGGATTACTACAAAAAGGCAATTTATCATCAGAACAACGAGTAGCCAACTAGAAAGCAGATTGAAGAAGGATCTTCTAAAGAAAAGAGACAAGCTGTATTGTCACTTCGTGATCGTAGTGAATCCAGTATACAAAATATTGATTGGGATAAATACTTCGATGAGCAAGAAGGACCCAAAATTGTAATTCATGATGATGAAGGGTATGATTAGAGTCAACATGACAAATTAGCTGGAAAAGCTAAAGCAATGGTTGCTGAAATCAAACAAAGTCGAGAAGAAAGGCATGCTCGCATTAGGCTGGATGAAGTGTATGATGCCTACAAGGAAGCAACACTAGCAGGCAGGTGGAACAAAGAAAAGGAATGCTTTGTCGATCCTCAAGGAAACCCGACGGTTGATCCTAAGAAGGTTAACTTTGAAGCTTTAGTTGCTGCTATACCTACTGTAAGTGTTTGGTGCAAAGGCCTTGAGGAGATTCCAAGGTACAAACAAAAGGTTGAAGAAGGCATAAGGAAGGTGATATATGCCAGTCTCGAGAAGAAAAAGAAGACGGTTGAGGATATTGTTGATGAGAGTGAGAAGTTGGTAAATGAGGTGAAGAAAGCTGATGAGAAAGCTGAGGAAGCTGTTGAAGAGAAACAACAGGTGTTTGAAGAAGATCAGACTCAACAAGTAAAAGAAGCCACAATTCCAATCACTGAGGTAACAACTCAAAATGATTCTTCTGATCAAAAAGCTGAACAACAGTGCAAGAAATGCATGGAAACGTGCAGTGCTTGTACTGAAAAAGATGAAAAGTTTAAAATAAGAGACATAGAATTCACTAAAATAGAAAAGATTTTCAAAGATAAATGTCACGAAATGATTGAAAATGAAAAGTTTTTGAAACAAGAAAATGAAAAGCTGAATCAAAGATGTGATGATCTTGAAAAAGAAAACAAAATATTGAAAGAAAAGTGTTCAGGTATTTGTAACGAATGTGTTCCAAAAGATAATACAATTCAAGAGTTGCAAAAGGAATATGATGGAATGAAATTGTCATATCATACTGTAAAAGAAGCGTATGAAACTTTGAAAAGTAAAGTCAAAAGTTTAGATGATAGATTGTGTGCATGTCAGAAAAACACTAAATTTCTTGAAGCCAGATTTGAAGGAAAACAAATGGTTTTAAATCAATATATTGATGATGTCGCTAAGCTTAAACAAGAACTGGCAGATAAAGAAAAGTTGGTCAATAAATTGCAAAGTTACCATGCGTCTTCATACATTCTGGAACGTATTTTCAACATCACACCCGATGGGAAAGAGTTAGAAAAGAACAAAAAGGGAATTGGGTCTGAATACCATCAGGTTCCACCACCGTTGGAGAATAATTATACATTCTATGATGGCGAAAAGGTGGAAAAAGCAATAAACATGGTTGACCAGTTACCCGACAACATCGATGTGACTTACACCAAATCTGATGACATCAGTGATTCAGAGGTGGTTGGTAAGGTTGTTGAAAGTGTTCTAGCAGAGGAGTCTACCAAAACAGATAAGTCTGAATCACAAGATGAAAATGAGGGAAGTTTTCATAATAGTTATCTTAAACACTCAAAATCTGAAAAAGTTGTGAATGATGATTCAAAAGGATTGGTTTATACCTTGATTGGATCGGACAAACTATTTTCGGATAATGAATTCCCAATTCAAAATGTGATTTCAGATAAAATCAACAAAGTTTTCAAACTGGTAGAGATTGAAAAGTCTGAAATTTCAAAATTTGCTGGAAAAGGCAAGAAAACTTTTTATAACAAACCTAGTTACAAAAAGAAAAACATGAAGGCTGGGTTGGGTTATAAAAAGAAACAGAATTGGAAAATAAATGTAACACCAAATTATCACGAAAAGATGAACTTTGTTCACGGAACAAGTTCTGAAGAAGAGAAAGAACTCCAATTTAGACCACAGTCTAATGAAGAGTTCTATGCTCAAAAGAAAAAACAACAACAGGCTAAAGATGTGTCCAAGAGAACATGCTTTAAATGTAATCAAACTGGACATCTTGCACGCAAGTGTCTAAATCCGAAGCATGTTGATGTTGACAAAAAGAAGTCTGATGTTGTGAATCAGAAGTCAACCAAGTTTGATTCAAAGCAAACTTGGAAGCCGAAAATGTCAAAGGCTGACTCACAACAAACATGGAAATCGGTGACACCCAGATTAAGAACAACACAAAGTTGGAAAACAATTGTTGATACAACAAAACCAAACCAGTTTTGGAAACCAAAAGTTGTTGTTCAAAATCAAAATGTTCAAAAAGATTCACATTTTTACAAAAGAGGTGCTCCGAAAGGACAAACTTGGGTTGAAAAGAAACAAACGGTTTCTATGAGTGATAATCGGAATGAAAATTCATTTGTGAAAAATGATAAAGATTTTCCGAAGTTGAATGAAACGTATTGTGTTGAAATGCCTAAGGTCAAACAGACCTGGGCTAACTTGTTCAAGTAATTGAGTAAGTTTGAATGTGCAGGTGCTCAAAAATTTTGAAAATTATCAAGAAGGAACAGAGAGCAGCCTGGCACAAGGAGAGGAGGCTGTTGAACCCTGTGACTACTAATCAGGGAGTTTATTCATTTTTATATATAAATAAACCATATTTCTAAAAACCCTAAAAATTGAAAAATTGAAAAACCAAAAATATGTTTTTATTTTGTCAAAAATTTAAAAAAAAATATGTTTCTTGAATACGCCGAAACCCTCACGGCTGAACAAACATGATTACTTTCACAAGATTGAAAAACGGTTTTCAAACTGTAAAAGATCAATGTGTTGTAAATAATGGGGGTACATTATATTTTCTGCAAATCAGTGCATGAGAAGCAGAAAATGGATGGCGAGACAAAGCTATCAGTATCAGGTTGTCAAATTTTCTTTAAATGTTTTGAATTTTAGGGGGAGTAAAAATTTCAGAAAATCCAAAAACATTTGAAAATTTGAAAAAGCCAAAAACATAATAAAATTCAAAAATAAGTTTTTGTGTAAAAAGAGGAAATGATAGTACATCAGTAGACAATCACAGTACGCTAAAGAAATGGAATGTTAAAATGTGATAAACGGTCTCACTGATGATATGCCAGTAGGTTTTTACACGCTTAGTAGATTGTTATCGAGATATAAACCTAAATATCAAATACTTACTTATCGCGTGGGGAACATCTCTCGGATATATGGGTAACCCCCGAAATTTTGTTTGAAAGGATTTCTATTTCTAACATACTAGGTCTTTGTACTTGATGATATCTGGGGTATTATACCAGGACTTCTGATTTTGCGGGAGCAATAGCCTAGTCCTCGTATAATACTCTGCACTGCTTTAATCATAAAGCCCACCCTCATCATAAAAAATGATGAAACATTGAAAAATGCTAATCATGTGCTGTTGAAAAGAAGATCCCCAAGGGGGACCCACCTAAAGTCGAGCCATCATCTCTCCGATTTTGCGGAAGCAATATCCTGAGCTCTCATGGCCTCGCATTCACCCCTTACAGATATCATTAGTGTACATTCACCTGTAAGACTGAATATAGGAGTCTGGATACGGGAGTATATTCTGAGGTGGGATACGCGAATAAGTTAAGTCCTTAAAACACTAATATCGTATCTCGAATCGATTGAACTTTGGGTGAAAATTTAAGTGGATCAGTATACTGACAATCTAAGTGAATCGTTTAGAACTTAATGTGTTTAAAGCTCAACGGTACTAGTGATTTGTCATAAACTGATATAATCCTCTGATGCGAACTCAAACAAAAATATTGTCTGTAAATAAGTTTGTAAATATTTCTTTATTGCTTTTTGTTTCATAAAAATACAAAAAGATTTTGATTCTAATTTATTTTCGACAACCGATGTCTGAAAGCTGAGTTCTAAAATCTAAGTATGATGATCGTGTTTCTGAAAATAAACAAGTTCATTAATTTGAAACTTGAAGTTTTTAATAAAAAATCAAAAACAGTTTGTGAAGTCTCCAAGGTCATTAATTTGGACTTGGATGATTAACTGTGAGGGATTTGGATGCTTATATTGTTAAAATCTATGTAAAAGAGCCAGTTTCCAATCCTGTTCGCTAAAACTGTAAAATCCATAAAGTTTGTTGATAGAGGGAGAGAATCAAGTATTTCTGGATATATTCATATTATTATATCTTAGAGCCAGGATCTTGATTTAAAAAGTTTAATAGAGCCAGGTTACGATTCCTGGACAATCGAAAAATGCTTTCACTGTTGAAATATTTTAGTTTATGCTAAGAGAGCCAGATTGTTCAATCCTGGATGTTCAAAATGTTTTACTTATAAATGTTTGAGAGTTGCAGATACTATTCCAGACTACGATCCCGATAGCCGAGTCTAAGGAGGAGTCTGAAGACGAGCTCAACACAAGGGGAAGCATGGATTCAAGGAGCCACGTAACTATCCTGGAGGAGCTTGTAACCGGAAAGCCACGTGACGATCCCAAAAGCACGGAAGCTTGACGAAAGGGGGAGCCTAAAGAAAGAGACTACCAAAAGGGAGAGCTAGAGCTGAAGACAGATCCACCGGGATTCTGTTCAAGCAAAAGGGAGTCTGTGATGCTGAAGATGATAAAGATTCAAGAAGACTCAAAGAGAGAGAGAAAGACAAGACGCTACGAGATTGACTGCGGCAATATCCAATGGGGAGTCTGTTAGTGCAGTAATGTCTATCGCCTCCGTCAATCCAGTACATAGCTGAAACTGAAGAAATCTAAGCTTATATTGTAAGATTTTAACAGAAAAGGCAAGGTGACATTATTGTAAATAAGGAAACCCTCCTTATTAGCCTTGGCCTATAAATAGGAATGTTATGTCTTAGTTCATAACTTTTGCCATTCTAGACTTTGGAGAGCTTTGGAGCTAGAGAGAGTCTCTAAAGAGAGAAAGTGCAAGAGGTGATTCACGGTTCTTTGTACGTTTCAGATCTATCAATAGAATCACGTTTATAGTACGTTCTCGTGTTCGGTCCACGCACGTGTATGGATTCCGCACGTCACACGTGTCGATACGCAATCGTTCAGAGTCAAAAACCGATCCTACAGCGTGTTCAGTTTTCGACATTGAATAGATAAGGATATCATCGATAAACACGATGACGAAGTGGTCGAGAAAGGGTTTACACACGCGATTCATCAAATCCATGAAAACCGCGGGTGTGTTGGTAAGAACAAAGGGCATAATGACGAATTCATAGTGGTCGTATCGGGTTCAAAAAGCGGTTTTAGGGATATCTTCCTCCTGAATTCATAGCTGATGATAGCCAGAGCGTAGATCGATCTTAGAAAAACACATAGCGCCTTGCAATTGATCAAACAAATCGTCGATTCGGGGTAGAGGATAGTGATTCTTGATGGTAAGCTTGTTGAGTTCCCTATAATCGATGCATATTCAGAACGATCCATCCTTCTTTTTCACAAAAAGGACAAGTGTGCCCCATGGCGATGTAATAGGGCGTATGAAGCCTTTATCAAGTAATTCCTGGAGTTGGCTAGAAAGTTCACCCATTTCGAATGCAACGAGACGGTAAGGGGCTTTAGCGATAGGGTTAGCTCCAGGAATGAGGTCGATACGAAAATTAATATCACGAGACGGCGGTAAACCAGGTAAATCGTCAGGAAAGACATTAGGAAAATCACGAACCACAAGTACCTTTTCCATTGCCTTATCTTTCTTTTCCTTCTCCGCTACTACGATGTGAGCCAAGAAACCATGTATTCCTTTCGGAGATACTTGCTTGCTTGAATGCACGACATGAGTTTCAATTCCTTCGAAGATACTTCGCCATAGACACAGAGTTGATCACCGTTTGAAAGAGATAAACGAATCATTTTTTCGAAACAAACAATTTTAGCACGAGTTTCACGAAGAAAATCCACGCCTACTATGATATCGAAAGTACCAAGTTGCATCGGAATGAGATCGATCGGGAAGATGTGATTGTTGAGTTCAAGAGTACAATCACGAAGAACAGAGCTGACGGTGACGGTTCTTCCTGTGGCAATTTCTACGTCGAACGTCGTTGGGAGGTTAGCATGTTTACGGTTTAGGATCTTTTCAAATTCAAACGACACAAAACAGTTATCGGCTCCGGTATCAAATAAACACGAAGCATAAATACCGTTAACGAGAAACGTACCATTGACAACATTGTTGTCAGTTTGGGCCTGGCGGACATTGATGTTGAAGGCTTGTCCGCGGGCTGCTTGTTGCTGTGGTTATTGCTGCTGCTGGTGTTGTTGTTGATGTTGCAACTGTTGTGGTGGTTGCTGCGGCTCTTATTTCACCACGCGATTCAGACAGACGTTTGCAAAATGGTTCGGGTCACCACAAGAATAGCAGGCTCGGGCATGAGCTGCGGGACCAGGAGCTGCTTGGTTACCCTGGGGGAGTGGAGCTTGTAGTGCAGGAGGAGCTTGAGCATGGGCTTGTTGACGCGGGCCTGAACGACAGTGATAGGTAAAGTGCCCATAGATATTGCAGTTGGCATAGAAGCGACAATTCACCCCAGCAGGGTGATGGTAGGTGCATGTGGGGCACAGGGGGTGGAAACCAGTGTAGGCACGCTTAGTCGGCGGTGCATTTGTCACAGGTGTTGCAACTTGTCGGTTCTGGTTCTGGTTGGGTTGGACAGGAACAGCGTTGAGAGGATCGGCGGTTGCAACATAGTTCTTGTTGTTGTTACCCTTGCGTTTGCGATTCTGGCGTGAAGACTTCGAGACTTGAGGTGCTGCGGTTTCAGTAGCGGGAGTAGCAGTGACCTGATGGAGATTCTTGGTTGAGGTCTTGAAATAACCATCCAAAACTCGCTTGTCATTGATCTCAGCTGCGAGTTGGATGGTTTCCTCAATGGTAGCAGGTTTAGCTGCTTGAACAAAATCGGCAATACAATCGGGTAGAGCGCGAATGTATTTCTTGATCATGATGCCGGGTCTTGACACTTGACCAGGACAGATAATGTTGAGTTGTTTGAAGCGAGCAGTGAGACCAGCATTGTCACCTCCTTCTTGCTTGATACCCCAAAACTCGTTTTCTAGCTTCTGGAGTTCATGTGGGGGACAAAATTCTTTCATCATGACTTCCTTTAGTTCCTCCCAGGAGAGTCCAAAAGCGAATACTGCACCCGTCCCCCAAGACCCCTTTAATGTAACTATGCATTCTTTTACCCTTAAGAATCACTTTAGACTCCAATCTCGCAATGTTTTTCCACACTCCCGTCATACCGGATTTCGACGGGATAGCCGACCACTTCCTACAATTCCCATGACATGCCTTGACAACTCTCCTCTATAAGCTGGACTCTTCCACCCTATATCTCCATACCCACTTTGCCAAAAGCGCTTCGTTCACCGTTTTGAGTTTTCAAATGCCGAGGCCACCATGCTTTTTTGGCATAGTGACTTTATCCGACGCTACCCAATGCCTTTTCCTTATACTATCCGAACCCCCCCCCCCCCCACCCACCCACAAGAAGTTCCGCATAAAGGACTCAATTTTTTCTATCACTTTCTTTGGCGCTTTGAAGACCGAGAGATAATAAATTGGGAGGCTTTCAAGAACCGATTTGACAAGAACCAATCGACCCCCGATCGACAATGTGTTAGCTTTCCAAGAAGCAAGACGGGTCTTAAAAATCAACACATTGGGATCCCAATTACTCACCCGATTCATATTGGCACCAAGAGGGATGCCCAAATATTTGAACGGGAAAACCCCTTTAGCATAACCCACTTTCGACGCTAAACGGGAAATTTCACCTTCTTCAACTCCCACCCCCATCAAGTTAGATTTGTGGATATTAATCTTCAACCCTGAGCATGCATAGAAAACCCGTAGAATTCTAGCCACCGATCGAATATTCTCCTCCTCCCACTCCCCTATAATCAAGGCATCGTCAGCATATAAGAGGTGTGAAATCACTGGGCCGTCGTTAAGGAGTTTAATCCCTTTCAACCTCCCCGTGACACAAGCTCTAGAAACAATACAGGAGAGAGCTTCCATGACGATATGAAAAAGGAAGGGGGAAAGAGGATCACCTTGCCTCAAACCTTTTTGACATTGAAACTCGAACGTGGGAGAGCCGTTGACCAATACCAAGGATCTAGCTGGCAGAAAGCACCCCTTTAACCCACTTGCACCAAGTCGGAGAGAAACCCATTTGAGACATCATATCCACCATAAAACCCTAGTTAATATTATCATAAGCCTTTTCAAAATCTATTTTAAGGATGAAAGTTGTTTTCCCTGTTTTATTGAGCCAGGACAAACCTCGCTCAAGATTAGAGGGCTATCAAGGATATACCTATCCCTCACAAAAACCGATTGAGCAGCAGACACCACTTTCCCAATAACCACTTTTAACTGGTTTGCTAAAATTTTCGAAATCACCTTACAAATAATCCCAATAAGGTTTATCGGGCGATAATCTTTCATACCTGATGGATCTATGACTTTAGGAACCAGCGTAATGAATGAGGTACTACAACCCTTATCAATAGACCCCGTCTCGAAGAAGTTACCCAAAATGGCTTTGAAGTCCTCATCAAAGAACCTCCAAAAATGCTTTAAGAATTTAAAGTTAAAACCATCGGGACCTGGGGCTTTATTGGACCCACACTCAAATACAGCCTCTTGGATTTCCTTGGACGAAAATTGTCCCAATATACTAATGAAATCCTCCTCCGACAACCTTTTCACCCTAGGACATCACAGACCGAGTCTGACCTTCACCTTTTCCATAAAATGGTTCCTAAAAAAGCCGAAAATTTCATTCTTAATCAACTTCGGATTTGTCACCCATAAACCATTTCAGCCCCGAGATGCCATTTTTCCATTTCCTGTTATTTATGAGCCTATGAAAAAATGCAGAATTCCCATCCCCCTCGATCGCCCACCGACAACGGGATTTCTGTTTCAAGTCCAAAACCATCAATCTTTCGATCTCACTAATATTTTTAATGCATTTGGCCTTGATCCATTCCTCTTCTTCAGATAGATCCCTAACTTCGCACAGGCTATCCAGATACTCCATTTCTTCTTTATTTCTCAACACATCCTCCTTGTCTTTACTAAGCGTAACATCTCTCCATATTTTAATTATGTTCCTGATATGCTTGAGTTTATTAGACAAAACTACATCTAGCCGAGCCCCGATCTTATCATATAACCTCACCACGTCCACCACGATACTATCGAACCCCTCTTTCTCCAACCAAGAATTGAAAAACCTGAATGGTTTAGCACCATGTGTATCAGTTCGTAATACATGTGCATCATCTCTTATTAAACAATCCATGTGTATCAGTTCGTAATACATGTGAATTTTGTTGTTTGTCAGTTTGTTTACTAATTGCTTAATGCTATAATATCTTATAAAACCATTCATGCTTATCTATAATGGCTTATATAAAAGAATAAATGTTGAATCTCTCTTTTTGTTCAGTTTATTTGTTAGACACGTAAATGCTTATCTACAATAGCTTATTAAACAATAATTTTTTCTTTGCTCCAAACATGCTTACCAAAACTGTTTTCTTTTATTTATTAGGTGACAATATGTGTGATAAGATTTCTTTTACTTTTTAGGTGATAATATGGATGATATGGAAGATGATAATATGACTAATATGGAGGTTATTTTCGGTCGGCTAAGAACTCGTATAAAAAACGTTATTGTTTTGGCTTTCAAAAATGTCTTTACATTGAAACTTGCTGGCTTTCAAAAATGTCTTTACATTGAAACTTGCGTTTACAACTTTGATGATTTGATTGAAGAGGTTGCCACTCATTGTCATTCGGATACGAAGCCAATATAGTTAATTTTCAAGCCTTAACTAGTAAAAGGGGACAAGGAAAGAGTACAAAAAACGTGAAAGTAAAGTTGAGCGGTTGATTTTCAAATTTTGTTATCGTATTTGTACTTCTTAAATTTTGCGAAACTTTATGTTTTTTGAACAAAATTGACTATGAACAAGTAAGGATTGCATTTTAATGAAAGTTTGTGTTTTTTTATTATGAGTATTATGGTTTTGTTTGTATTGTTTCACGTAACAAGTAGAAGAATTAGGATGATACTACATGAATTGGGTAAATATGTAATTGATTGATGATATATTAGAATGGGGAAGAGTAAACTGCCATTTTGGTCCCTGTGGTTTGGGCACTTTTGCCATTTTAGTCCAAATCTAAAACTTTTTACATCTGGGTCCCTGTGGTTTGCATTTTGTTGCCATTTTAGTCCAAAATCCAAAAACCCTCTATTTTGACTGTTGAAAACTGATTATTTTGTCCTTTAGTGTAGGGACATTTTGGTCATTTTTTAAATTTCATTTGTTGTAAATATGAAGACCAGATCAAAAATAAAACCCAGATCAAAGCTCTGTCTCTCTCTCTCTTCTCTCTCTTTCTCTATAGCACCACCACCACCGCCACCTCCTCCCTCTCTCTCTCTTCTCTCTCTCTATAGATATCATCTAAAATCACTCTCCCCTCAACTCTCTGTCACTGTCTCCCTCTCTACATTCCTTCCTGAATTATCAAAAACACCAGCCATCAACCATCATCACTGTTACCATCGTTGTTTGCAAACCGTCGCCCCCACCCTTTAAACTCTAGATCCCAAGCCACCGGAGATAAAAAAAACTTGAAATTGAAGATATCACCGGTGGTTATCGGTGGCCACAAACAATGAAGATACAGGTGTTGCTTGGTGGTAGTCGTTTTCCGGTGGCCACGAACAACGAAGATATCGGCGACACTACCAGATCTGTAGAGATATGAACTCGCCGGAGAGTTTAGAGAGAAGGATAGAGAGTTCCATATTTAAATATCCAAGATTTGGATATCACCTATAATTTGTGTACTGGTACAGTGAAATCAAAGTCACAAAATTGGAATAAGGTATTGTATATGGAAATATTTAAATATTCAAAATTTTAAAAGATCCAAGAGTTCTGCCAAGTTATGCATTCAGATCTGTGGATTGATTTAATTTTCAAATTACTGTTATTTTATAGTTTAAGATGAAATTAAAAGATTTAACTGAATTAGAAGATGCTTATTTAGTTAGATGAGATGACTGCCGAAGAGTTTAGAGTGGGAGGAAAGTTTAAAGAGAGGGATTTAGATCTACAGAATTAGGTTTTTTTTTTCATTTTCAGTTGTCGGAGGTGGTGGTTCTGGTGGACACATGTGGTGGGTTTTTTTCTTGGTGTTCGGATTCTTTTTTCTTAGTGGTCGGATTTGGTGTGGTTACGGTGGTGGCGGTGGTGGTGGTGCTATAGAGAGAGAGAGAGACAGAGCTTTGATCTGGGTTTTATTTTTGATCTGGGTCTTCATATTTACAACAAATGAAATTTAAAAATAAACCAAAATGCCCCTGCACTAAAGGACAAAAAAATCAGGTTTCAACAGCCAAAATAGAGGGTTTTTAGATTTTGGACTAAAATGGCAACAAAATGCAAACCACAGGGACCCAGATGTAAAAAGTTTGAGATTTGGACTAAAATGGCAAAAGTGACCAAACCACATGGACCAAAATGGCAGTTTACTCAATGGGGAAATATGTAAATATTCATTTAATAGTTTATTAAGGGTAAAATAGTCATAAATAAGAGTCATTTTAATGAAAGGAGAAATATGTAATATATATATATATATATATGGGTTAGGGAGGGGAAATATGTAATTGTTTTTTGGTTTGGGTAAATACGTAATAAGGTAGCTTAGGAGGGGGAAATATGTAAAATTCCCTTATAAATAAAACAAATCAAACTGAAAAAAAAAACCCTCTCTCTATCTAAATCTGAACCAATCTCAAATCCATATCATAATCACCAAATTACAAAAACTGGTTTGTTAATTGATCAAAACAGACATATTTTTAACCGGAAAAAAGCCCTAAATGAAGCAGCGATGAAAAGATGGGTGGATATTCTACTAGTACAGTAAAAACAAGCACGAATAAGGTAAATAGATTAAAACATGGTAATTTTGCATCATCTTATAACTGTCATGCTTTGTTTATGATATATGTTAAGCGCTTGGACAAATATGAGCTATGGAATGTTACATAAGGGTGTAAATGAGAATTAGGAGAAAATGGTTTGGAGTTGGGGTTATATAAATATAATTGAACCCCAAAATTTGTTTCCAAAATGTATAGCTATGCAGCACATTGGCGCTTTTGAACAATTTTAAAGGATTTGGGGAATTTTATTTCAAATACTGTAGCTTTGAAACTTCATGGACTGCGTAGGCCATGGAGCTTGTGAAGCACAACTCTTCATGAGGAGGGCTTTTTGGTTTGATTTAATTCATTTTTTGTTAATCGTTCGTACCGGAAATCGATTGCTCGGTCCCACCGGAGCAACAACCCATCAACGAGTAACAGATCTCGATTGAACATCATATTTACCTTCAAACTATCAGATTTAGATCCCCTTTATCAGATTTACCTTCAAACTTCAGATTTACCCCCTTTATCAGATTTATTCGTCGACGCCCTTTTATCAGATTTCGATTGAACCCGCAGTGGTGTGGGTTTGGTTGTGAGTGAGAGAGATAGATTGATAGAAAGAGAGGAGGGGTAGAGAGAGAGTGGTGGTGGGTGGTGGTGATGATGGTGGTGGGTGCTAGAGGGAGAGAGCTGAAGAATAAGGAGTAGTTTTTAATCTCTTTTGAGTAAATTACAAGTTTTATCTCTTATGTTTGTCCCAAATTTCAAGCGTTGTCATTTACCTTTAAAATTGATGACTTTTGTCCTTAATGTTTGAAAATGTTGCACGTTATGTCTTTTATGGCAAACTCAGTTATAATTTTCAGTTAAATTATGTCATGTGCACTGCACATGAGGGAATAATAGTCATTTCTCCTCGTCACTTGTACCCCCCTGAAAATAGTCATTCCCCCTCCTCACTTAAAAACCCTCTATTTATACTGAACATTAATTCAAATCTAATACGAAACCATATACACCAATTTAATAAACAATTGGATAAACTAAATTCAAACGTTAAATAAACCTATAATTTAGGTGATAATTGACTTGATATATTTGCTTGCTAATGGTAAATTAGTAATAACAGTTTCATGAAAAGAAAAAAAAAATTAAGCGTTTGATACGAAGGAATTGAAGGCAGAATGGAATGAATCATTCTAATTGAATGAAAAGAAACATGTTTGGTTATCATGTGGTAATGGAATGGATGATTCCAAAAGAAACGTAACTCCCTCAAAATATTAGAATTTCGTTCCTTGGTAAAAGGGTTTTCTTTTCAACCCTTTAAGGAATGGAAATGGATATATTATTATTAGAGGAGGAGTTGGGTAGAAAGTGAATTTTTCATAGAAAGGCTAGGAAGCAATCAGAATGCGACACATGGCATTGAAAGATTTTAACTAGAAGAGCAATTATGTACTTTCACAATCTATTTTTATTTTAGAAAATTATCTTCAATAACTAACTATCCATAATGAAACCGATTTGCTCCATAAATTTCATAATTTTTTGTTTTCGATTTCTGATCTCGCTTAATATTAATCGTTCCTTCGTTTTCTTGCTCACAAGATTCATCGCTGATCATATTTTTATACGGAGAGAAAAATCATGGCATCTGGAATCTATCATCATGTTCTTGGTACGGTGTTTTAACAGTTTTTTCTTGGTGATGTGTTTTAACAGCAAGCAGATTCATACAGCTGTGTTTTAGCATTCAGATTCATACAGTTGTGTTTTAACAGCAAGCAGATTCATACAGTTGTGTTTTAGCATTCAGATTCATACAGTTGTGTTTTAACAGCAAGCAGATTCATACAGTTGTGTTTTAGTATTCAGATTCATACAATTGTGTTTAACAGCAAGCAGATTCATACAGTTGTGTTTTAATAGCAAGCAGATTCATACAGTTGTGTTTTAACAGCAAGCAGATTCATACAGTTGTGTTTTAGCATTCAGATTCATACAGTTGTGTTTTAACAGCAAGCCGATTCATACAGTTGTGTTTTAGCATTCAGATTCATACAGTTGTGTTTTAACAGCAAGCGGATTCATACGCTGTGTTTTACCATCCATGCTGGTAATGTTGGAGGATTTCTTGACGTTGTGTTTAACAGCAAGCAGATTAGCAAGCAGATTAATACTGATGTATTTTCTTGATGTGTTTCTTCATGAAGAATAGAAGGAAGAGAGAGAGAGAGCGAGAGAAAGCGAGAGAGAGAGAGAGAGAGAAATCGCAAGAAATGTGGGGTGGTTATGGAATGACAATTATTTCCATATTTAAAACAAGTTAAATGACATATCTACCCCTGATTAATTAAATAATCCTATTTTTAAGAAACACATATTACCAAAATGTACCAAGATGATCTCAACCATTAAACACACCCATTGGATGACCCAGATCGCTTCCTAGACTTTCTAGGGAAAACACACTTTCCGTAGGATCCCCACTCATTATTATTATTATTATTATATTACTATTAATACTAATATCAATATTTTTATTATTAATTTTTTACCATTTAATATATTATTTTATTATTATTATTATTATTGAGACATAATATATTTGTATCGTTATTTATAAATTAAATTATTATTAAGACATAATATATTTGTATCGTTTTTTATAAATCAAATTTTATTACTTCGTCTTTTTTTGCTTGTGAAACTTTACAGAGTAATAATTTTTTTTTTCACATGTGAGTAATAAATATAATGATACTATGTAATGATGCATTTCATTCTCTTGTCTACTTGATTTACTCTCATTCATTTCATTACCTCAACCAATAATTTATTTTAGTACGTAAAATAAGACTACACCCCCCCCCCCCCTCAACTTCGTCGTGTCCGTCTCTTTTGAGACGTTGGGGACGCTCACAAGAAGACAAAAACTAGTCATCTCCCTCTCTCAAACACCTATACATACAATATAAATATATATATATATATATATATATACATTTTAGGTTCATCCCTCCATTTCCATACTTTCATCCTCTTTGCCCATCCTTACACCCATCCTACGTGGCGAATTATCCTTCAAGGAAGTACCATTACCATACCGCATAGCCTAAGATGAACCCATCTACTCAAGTTTGGGTTTGAAAACACGAAAATTCCAACGTATCTAGATTTAGGAAATAAACAGAACTAGAACTAGTGGATTTTCCACCCGCGCGTTGCGGCGAGGACCCAATGTCTGCACAACGCGTGTCAGCAACAGATACCGAATATCAAAACATAAATAAAAATGACGTGGTAAGGATGGTCACTCTGTCCTAAAAAACGATTTTAAATAACCTAATATATAATAATAGGACCCACACGTCCTACACGTTGAAAATTCGGTTGTTTTCAATTTAGTTATTATGGTGCTAACACGTTAAAATATGGATGAGCTCGGTACAGGTAACGGAACCGAAAGTACCGATCCGGAAAATCATCGAAATTTGGTACCGGCACCAAAAATGCTCGGTACAATACAGTATGGTATTTGAAGGTAAAAATCAATAAATACAGGTATGGTGCTAGACAGGTGTCGAACCGAAAGTAACGATTCTGAAAACGCCAAAAGGTGGGTACCAAATTGGTACCGAAAATGATTTGGTATAGTAAATTTGGTACCGATACGGTACCGGTTTGATTACAGGATTTGATACGATTTGCTCATCAATAATCTAAATATCCAAGTTAATTTTACATGCTACAATTCATTCATTACAAAAAAAAAGACAAAAAAGAAAGCAAAATAAGTTGTTGTGTATATAAAACCTCATTCAAACGAAATACAGTTTACTTACTGTGTGTATGAAAAGTAATCTAAACTGTGCAATTACTTGCATTCCTACGTTGCTACAGGATTTGATGAGCTCGGTACCAACCGGTACCGAAATCCCCAAAAGTGTGTACCGGTACCGAATATACCTGGTACGGTACCGGTCGGTACTGGTACGGCACCGGTATTTGAGGGTAAAAATCGGTGAATACCGGTGCCGAACCGGTACCGAAAATACACCCGATTTAGTAAAAGCGGGTACCGGTACCCAATACTATTTGTTCATCCCTTAATGATGCTACTATTCATTCACTTCTAAATTTAATATATAGGTAACGAAAATACACCCGATTTAGTAAAAGCGGGTACCGGTACCGGTACCCAATACTATTTGTTCATCCCTTAATGATGCTATTGTTCATTCACTTCTAAATTTAATGTTTCACGCGTGATGGGGCTTGAAAACGAACCACCCCGGGTGGCCTAATGGAGAATATTTCAAGTGTTGACCATAGACTTGTATATAATCTTTGGTAAATCATTTTATCCTGGTTACTCTATGTGTAATAATAGGTAGATAAATTTCTGTTGTAATTTGAGTGTGTCTATGTTAACTATTAGGAACTAGAACTAGTTTATTTTCTGCCCGCGCGTTGTGGCGGGGACTCAATGTCTGCAAAACGCATGTCAGCAGCAGATACCGAATATCAAAACATAAATAAAAATGACGTGGTAAGGATGGTCACTCTGTCCTAAAAAAACGATTTTAAATAACCTAATATATAATAATAGGACCAACACGTCCTACACGTTGAAAATTCGGTTGTTTTCAATTTAGTTATTACGGTGCTAACACGTTAAAATATGGATGAGCTCGGTACCGGTAACGGCACCGAAAGTACCGATTCGGAAAATCATCGAAATTAGGTACTGGCACCAAAAAATGCTCGATACAATACGGTATGGTATTTGAAGGTAAAAATCAATAAATACAGGTATGGTGCTAGACCGGTGTCGAACCGAAAGTAACGATTCTGAAAACGCCAAAAGGTGGGTACCAAATTGGTACCGAAAATGATTTGGTATAGTAAATTTGGTACCGATGCGATACCGGTTTGATTACAGGATTTGATACGATTTGCTCATCAATAATCTAAATATCCAAGTTAATTTTACATGCTACAATTCATTCATTACAAAAAAAGACAAAAAAGAAAGCAAAATAAGTTGTTGTGTATATAAAACTTCATTCAAACGAAATACAGTTTACTTACTGTGTGTATGAAAAGTAATCTAAACGGTGCATTTACTTGCATTGCTACGTTGCTACAGGATTTGACGAGCTCGGTACCAACCGGTACCGAAAATACCGTTACCGAAATCCCCAAAAGTGTGTACCGGTACCGAATATACTTGGTACGGTACCGGTCGGTACTGGTACGGCACCGGTATTTGAGGGTAAAAATCGGTGAATACCGGTGCCGAACCGGTACCGAAAATACACCCGATTTAGTAAAAGCGGGTACCGGTACCCAATACTATTTGTTCATCCCTTAATAATGCTACTGTTCATTCACTTCTAAATTTAATATATAGGTAACGAAAATACACCCGATTTAGTAAAAGCGGGTACCAGTACCCAATACTATTTGTTCATCCCTTAATGATGCTACTGTTCATTCACTTCTAAATTTAATTTAAACTAGTTGATTTTCCGTCCGCGCGTTGCGGCGGGGACCCAATGTCTGCAAAACGCGTGTCAGCAGCAGATACCGAATATCAAAACTTGAACGGTTGATGGTTACAAGGATCGTTCTAATAGATTAAAGAGAATAAACCATTTTTTACCAATTTTCACTCCAGTAGTTGAAACTTGAGCGCAGGAATCAATTCAAAATCCTCACCCTCAAAAATCAACCAGAAACCAAAGGAAAAAAGGGCTGATAATGGCTGATGGTTCTTCGTTGAGGAAACCAAACGTAGACGGAGATGATAGGCCTGGTAACCGGAAGAGAAATCAATTGTATTTTTTTAGTTGCTTCTCTGGTTAAGTTTCTGAACCAACCGAAATCCACAAATTCCAACAGTTTCTTCATAGATTTCGTCCGGTTTCCAAACTCTTTCACACAAAGTTAATATTCACTGTGGTGGATGCAAGCATAAAGTTAGAAAAAATACTCAAGTTGAACGGACGATATGTATCAACAAATTGTGAGTGGGAATATGGCTATGAAGAATAGTATGGATAAACAATCACCGTATACGGGTTTTTCTGCTAGTTATTCGGAATGTTTCGAATCATCACAGAAGACGTGTCGGGTTCTACTGCTAGTAGTATGAGTCTGAGTCCATTGTGGTTCGTGAATGTTTCGAATCATCACGACAAGGATCGTTCTGATAGATTAAAGAGAATAACCCTTTTTTTACCATTTTTTACCCATAGTATACGAGCCGTATAATAATATACGGCCCGTATACAACCATCGTATACATTGTATACGATCGGTAAAAATATTTTTTACCAATGGTATACGGCCGTATAAACCGTATACGACTCGTATACATATGGTAAAAAATGGTAAAAACCTCTTTAATCTATTAGAACGATCCAATAAACGAAGAAACCAAACGTAGACGGAGATGATAGGCCTGGTAACCGCAAGAGAAATCAATTGTCTCAAACACTACTAAACATCTGCTTTCTGAATCTGAATCTGAATGTTAACTTTTTAGTTGCTTATCTTGTTAAGTTGTGTATTTACGAAGCTGACAAACACATTGGTATTTTCTCAAAATGTGCAAACTTGAAGAATCTCACATTAAAGGAGTTTGCAACAACGGGATCAGATGGTTTGAGTATCTTTCATCCTCGTTTGGCTAATCTCACACTTGAAAATGACCACATTGGTATTTTCTCAAAATGTGCAAACTTGAAGAATCTCACATTAAAGATCTCTACACAAACTCTTCTACATCTTTTAACCAGTTGTCCATCACTTAAGACCTTGAAAGATTTGTTGAAATCGAAGCATTCACGAACCACGATGGACTCAGACTCATGTTCAAGTAAGTGTCTAAAAATCTAAAAATTCAGGTTTACCTTGTAAATTTCTCAAAACAAACTCTCGTTTCGTCATCTTCATCTTCATTTGTTGAGAAACCATTATCTTGCCTTTCAGAAGAGTTTGTATTGAACCAAGAATACTACAAACATTCTATACCTTGCAACGTATACAGGTGCAAGAGAATGGCGAGTTATTTTTCAGTTATTTCTGTTGAATCACAAATTCCATTGTTTAAACTAGAATCAGGTTCTCAATACAAGGATCGTTCTAAGAGATTAAAGAGAATACACCATTTTTTTACCATTTTTTACCATAGTATACGAGCCGTATCAGAATATACGGCCCGTATACAATCATCGTATACATTGTATACGATCGGTAAATTTGTTTTTTACCGAGCGTATACAGCCGTATAAACGGTATACGACCCGTATACATATGGAAAAAATGGTAAAATAAGGTCTTTCTTTCCTTTTTTTAGTTGCTTCTCTTGTTAAGTTTCTTAACCAACCGAAATCCACAAATTCCAACAGTTTCTTCGTGGATTCCGTCCGTTTTCCAAACTCGGTCATTCCTTGTGATACATGAACGTTGTATTCTTGTCTTTCAGAAGAGTGCTGTAATAGAGAAATCATCCTATGTCTTTTATCAACCGAAGAGGCAGCAAGGACAGATAATACTTCATTTGTCGAGAAACCATACTGTCAAGAAACTAACATCTTTTAATACTTCATTGCGTATGTGCTTGTGCTGTAGAAACCGGTGATGAATTTGTGTATCTAAATCAGGTTCTCTGCCTTAGATCGGTCATTCCTTGTGATACATGAACGTTGTATTCTTGTCTTTCAAGACAAGGATCGTTGGAAGGATTGTAGTAGCAGGACATTGGTACCACTGTGAAAATTGCATCAGGAGGGGAGAGAGTCTGATACAATAAGGATGTTGGGAATTAAACGCATGTACGTGACAAAATAAGGATGTTCGCATAAACATATATTCGTTTCATAACCTCCTCCTATAAATCAACCACAACCGACAAAGAGCCTGTATTAAAAGCCATCCTATGTCTTTTACCAACCGAAGAGGCAGCAGAAGACGTGTCGGGTTCTTCCAACATTCACGAACCACAATGGACTCAGACTCATACTACTCACCCTCCCCTGAGGAAAAGTTTTCCCGACGACTCAACAAAATCCTGATAGAGAAAAAACATCAACAACCATTTTTTCTTTTCCTTCAATTTCGAGAATATTCTCCCCTGTGTATGTGCTTGTGCTGTAGAAACCGGTGATGAAAAGTTTCAACCAAAGGGAAATCCATGAAACGAAAGGGATTTCGAGCAGTTGGTATTGAACCAACAAAATCCGAATACTGAAAAACCGACATTCCTTCAAACATTCTAAACCCTACCTGGAAACAAACCAACAAAAGTCTGCTGGCAAGAATCTTTTTTCACATGGTATTGAACCAAGAATATGATACCTTCGAGATACTTCGTGTTAGTTTGATTTGAATTTTGAAAGTTGGATGTCCGTTATCTCAACCGAACGTTAATTGCTATTGTTTTAAATAACAACAGATAATGAACGGATTGTTGGTGGATAACGCAAACAAGTTCTCCACAGTTTGTTATTCAGATCTCTATTCGGTCATCTTTCCAAACTACAACACACGATAAGTTTAAACTTTATAGTGTGTGATTTGACCAGGAAATGATTGGAGGTGAAGGTTCAGTGCACGGAAAGTTTCTTACGAAATGTACGTGACAAAACAAATATGTTGGGAATTAAACGCATGTCCGTAATCCCGCGTTGATAGCTTCCGTTTTATTCAGACTCCTTACAACTCTCATCAAATGCCTCACCCTTCCTTTTATTCTATAAATATTAAATAAAGAATAACACCATGCCCGTAATCCCGCGTTGATAGCTTCCGTTTTATTACAGTCATACGACACGTTTTCTTGTTCTTCAATCTTTATTACTTGTTGATGTTTTATTTTGAGCACCTCACCACTCTAAAATATTTTAAAAATCAAAATTTCGTTCCATACGGGCCGTATACTGTTATACGGCCCGTATACACGTTCGTATACATTGTATACGACCAGGCAAACTTATTTACACATGGTGTATACGGGCCGTATAACAGTATACGGCCCGTATACACCATGTGTAAATAAGTTTTCCCATGTGTTAATATTAGGACCCATAAAGAAATTTACATGTCTAAATAAGGGGGTCAAGTAAAGAGATTGACATATATTATATAAGTTTTAATTGGGAGTTCAAAAAATTATACAAATTAATTTAGGGAGTGCAGTAGCCTAATACAAGAAAGTCGTCGTTTAAAAAAAAATATACCATGGAGAGGAATAGTGTTAGGAAGCTGTCTAGCACTTCCCCATTGATTCACCCAAATTATGATTTTGCCTCATTTAAATTTACGGTTTTATCATTGGTTTTTTTCTCCTCCCAGCCAAATTACGATTTTGCCCTTAGTTCAAATTTATAGTTTTGCCATTGGTTTTGTTTTTTTTTTCGGACAAATTACGAATTTGACCGAGTGTAAAATTACAATCATACCATCGTCTTAGTTTTTTTAATAGTGGCCTGACACTTCTCCATTGGTCCAACCAAATTACGATTTGGCCCCGTTTAAATTTACCGTTTTGCCAATCGTTTTGTTATTTTCCCTCCCAGCCAAATTACGATTTTGCCCTCAGTTCAAATTTTCAGTTTTGCCGTCGGTTTTGTTTTTTCTGTCAAATTACGAATTTGCCCCTAGTGTAAATTACAGTAATGCCATCGGTTTTTTTTTGGAATAGTGTCAGGCAATATATACATTTACCATGGAGAGGAATAGTGTCAGGCAACTACCTGGAACTTCCTCATTAGTCCACCCAAATTACGATTTTGACTCATTTAAATTTATGGTTTTACCATTGGTTTTTTTCTCCTCCCAGCCAAATTACGATTTTGTCCTCGGTTCAAATTTATAGTTTTTCCGTCGTTTTGTTTTTTTCCGTCAAATTACGAATTTGCCCCTAGTGTAAAACTACAGTCATGCCATCGTTTTAGCTTTTTTAATAGTGTCAGGGAACTGCCTGACACTTTCCCATTGGTCCAGCCAAATTACGATTTGGCCCCGTTTAAATTTACCATTTGGCCATTCGTTTTGTTTTTTTTTCTCTCCCAGCCAAATTACGATTTTACCCTCAGTTCAAATTTATAATTTTGTCATCGGTTATGTTTTTTCTGTCAAATTACAAATTTCCTCCGGTGTAAAATTACAATCATGCCATCGTTTTTTTTTGGAATAGTGCCAGTTAGTTAGTCTGGCACTTCCCCATTGGTCCAGCCAAATTACGATTTTGCCCCATTTAAATTTATAGTTTTGCCATTGGTTTTTTTTCCTCCCAACCAAATTACGACTTTGCCCTCGGTTCAAATTTACAGTTTTGTCGCCGTTTATTTTTTTCCTATTAATTACAAATTTGCCCCTAGTGTAAAGTTACAATCAAGCCATCGTTTTAGTTTGTTTTTTTGTCAAAACTATAGTAGTGATTTGTTTTAATTGGTAGACTCGGTGTAAGTTTTATTCATGCTAGGCGGCTGTCTGATACACACTCATTTGTCCTGATCAATTACAATTTTACCCTAGTTTAAAAATACAGTCTTTCTATCGTTTTAGTTTCCTTTTACAAAAGTATGGCAGTATTTTGTTTTAATTGATTGACTCGATGTGATTTTTTTAAGAACGTGTTATGAGTAGTACGTACAAGTAACCGAAACACATGCATACATGTTATCAGATAGAATTATTCGACTTGGTGTCCCGTAACGCGGGCGAGACAATAACTAGTTGACATGTACAAATTATAATTGGGAGTTCAAAAAATAAGGTGATCAAATAAAGAAATTGACATGTACAAATTATAATTGGGAGTTCAAAAAAGTCATGTAATAAGTGGGTCAAATAAAGAAACTGAATTATAATTGGGATTTATATGCAAAACATAGAGGTTAAACTAATCAAAACAAAATGCAACCGGTCCATATAGAATAATGGTTATTTTTCTAAAGCTTCAAAGCTTAAAATTCCTTAATTCAATGTACATAAATGTTGAAACACAAACAAAACTCTATGAATCTTTTAATGAAGTATAACAAAACAATCAAATAAGCTCATGTTTACGGCCGCAAGGCCACCTTAAAATTCATTCATGTTTAGGCACTTTAGATGTATTTTGATTATTAGTAATACTATAATGTATATTATTAATATATAATACGAATATAGTTTATGTATATTAGTGTTTAATCTACATATAAGACATGAATTTAGTGGATAAGTTTGTATAAAAATAAAAAAGTATAGGTTGTGTATAGTGACCAAAATATCAAGTGTTCGCATCAGTACGTCTAAAGCCTTGTATTTACGAGAATCATGCATATGTATCAAATGTAATTATGGATTAAATATGTAAATATGTATAAATAAACAAAGTATAATCCTTATGAAATAATCAAATTTTTTTATTACAATCGAAGTCTTGGATTTACAATGATACGAAATATGAAATACGAAATACGATAACACGAGATTACAAGTTTCCGAAAATAGAAATACACGGTAACCTTTCTAAATACGGAAAGTTACAAAAACGAGGCGTTACATGGACATCTACGGAGAAGATGGATTTGGCCCGTGCTTGGGTGGACATCTCGGATTATTTATTGTTTCATATTTATATTATGTTTTTAATATGTTACATTTTTTATATTATGTTTTTTAATGTATTACATATTTTATATATTACATTTTCTAAGATATTATGTTTTATTATTATTTTTTAATATATTACATTTCTTATGTAAATGGTTCACAGTGGGTCATCAAAAAAACCGATTTTTGGATATGTGTTCCTAAAACCTTTCACGAGATGATGGGACGTGATCCATACCGGAATTCGGATTCCATTTCCGGTAAATGGAGAGAAATGCGGAAAAAGGTAACCACCTTTAATGCCATTTTCAACAACCTCTCTAACCAATGCGGTGTCAAGCAAGCGGTGCGAATGATGTAGATTTGTTTATCGAGGCACATAATATCTACAAACAACATAAAGGTCATTCGTTTACAATGGAGAAACCATGGCATATTTTAAATAAAAACACCAAGTAGCATGTTGTCCCACTTATAAACGTGCAAGAGGCACGGTCCAAGAGCTCAAAGAGTGTATCGTTCACCGACGTAGGTTACGCGGTCCCATTATAACATAAATGATTTGAACAATGATTTTGAGATTCCGGATGATCCAGTTGATGTAAATCGCCCGATTGGGAGAGATCTTGCAAAAGCAAAAAAAACATAGGTACGGGTTCGTCTTCACCTCAAGTGGATCTCCAAGCCATAATTGATAAACTCGACGAGTATCAAACAATTGTTAGCGCTCAAACAATATCTGATGCCATTGATCTTATGGTGTTTGGGATGAAAACCGACGATATGTCGGAGGTGGACAATAGTCGAAAATAAAAGAGTTAATTACGCCGTTAGTCCCTGTGGTTTGTGGAAAGTAACAACCTAGGGTACTAATAGTTTACACTTTACAGTAACATTCTAAGGTATTAACCTTTCAGTTTGTAACAATCTAGGGTACTAACACTTAACCCAATTTAATTTTAACAGGGTTTAAGGGTAACTACCTCATTTTGCATTCTCCATTTATCAAAATTAATCAAAAACTCTAAATAAAAACCCTTGATCCCCGTAAACTCATATGAAACCTGTGTTCCCCACAACCTTCAAAGATCATAGGCCTTGGAGCTTGTGAAGCACAACTCTTCATGAGGAGTGCTTTTTTGGTTTGATTTAATTCATTTTTTGTTAATCGTTCGTACCGGAAATCGATTGCTCGGTCCCACCGGAGCAATAACCCATCAATGAGTAACAGATCTCGATTGAACATCAGATTTACCTTCAAACTATCAGATTTACGCCCCTTTATCAGATTTACCTTCAAACTATCAGATTTACCCCCTTTATCAGATTTATTGGTCGACGCCCCTTTTATCAGATTTCGATTGAACCCGCAGTGGTGTGGATTTGGTTGTGAGTGAGAGAGATAGATAGATAGAAAGAGATGAGGGGTGGAGAGAGAGTAGTGGTGGGTGGTGGTGATGATGGTGGTGGGTGTTAGAGGGAGAGAGCTGAAGAATAAGGAGTAGTTTTTAATCTCTTTTGAGTAAATTACAAGTTTTTTCCTTTATGTTTGTCCCAAATTTCAGGCGCTGTCCTTTACCATTAAAATTGATGACTTTTGTCCTTAATGTTTGAAAATGTTGCACGTTATGTCCTTTATGGCAAACCCAGTTATAATTTTCAGTTAAATTAAGTCACGTGCATTGCACATGAGGGTAGAATAGTCATTTCCCCTCCTCACTTGTGTCCCCCCCTTCAAACCCTAATAACACCCCAATTCATCTTCAACCCCAAACCCTAATTCCAAAATTATGTTAATTGAAAAGTTGTTTTTTAATTTCAGGCACTTGCAGTCATGTTTCTGTTTGTTCGGAGCACCGCAATTAATCCCACTGATAAAACCAACTCCAGAAAGAAGAGGAAGAAGAAGGAAAACAATTCAAAGTAGCTAAATTATGGTTCTATATTAGGTCACATTATTATGAGTTTTTTCACTAGGATTGAACGCAAGATTGTCAAGAGATTCACAAGGAAAAAGTACCTCTATCCTTTGACTACCACAACTCAAATGGAACCTTTGCTTCCGTTCCCGCTTGTCATCAAGGATGATTCAATTTCATCGAGCACGCTACAAGATGATATCTCATTTTGTGTCCTCTGTGATTCTCAGGTTAATTGACTTTTTGTCCAAATTCAAAATCATAAGGGTGTTTCAGTTTTTGTCCAAATTTCTCAAACATATTTTTCAAATCTGAATCTATAACACCGGCAGCCAGATTACCGACCCATAGATTGGTCGACATTGTGGTCGATTGACGATTCGTAGGGTTTGTTGTTAATTGTGAGTTTTGTTGTATGGAATATGTGATTGATTGTTGTGAGAATTGGGTTGAGAATTTGTTGTAGACGGTTTATTTTGAAATTAGGGTTTAGGGTTGAAGATGAATTGGGGTTGAAGATGAATTTGGGTGTGTTATTAGGGTATTAAAGAGGGGGGAAAGACAAGTGGGAGGTGAAATGACTATTCTACCCACATGTGCAATACACATGACATAATTTTACTGAAAATTATAACTGGGTTTGCCATAAAGGACATAACATGCAACATTTTCAAACATTAAGGACAAAAGTCATCAATTTTAAAGGTAAAAGACAGCGCCTGAAATTTGGGACAAACATAAAGGACAAAACTTGTAATTTACTCATCTCTTTTTTATTGAATTAGAATGTGAAAAGACAATAATACCCTCATGTGCAGGGCACATGCCATATTTAACTGAAAGTTTTAACTGAGTTAGGACCAAATGACGTATAGTGTAATGCTTTTAACAAAACAAAGTACTGTGACTGTAATTACTGAAGTTAAAGGGTATACGTTGCAATTTGATAGAAACATAAAGGACAAAAAGTGTAATTTACCCTTGATTTTTTTTATCTATATAAGTTTGTATTTTAGGGACACATTCTTTTACTTGCACATGGCCTTCATATTTTCAGGGACGACGACCCCGGTTGGAATACAATTGTATCAAACTAGAAAATGCAAGAGATTGAAACAAACAAACTTCGACTCTTTTTCTATTAGCAAAACTCAAAAAAATGACTTAAAAACCCTCTATTTATACTGAACATTAATTCAAATCTAATGTAGAGGATCCTATACAAAGTCCATCTTTTGTAAGAAGTGTAAGAAATAATTTGGGAATGACAAGTGTCCCTCATCTTAATTAATTCAAAAGGGTATATTAGTAATTGTACATTCTTGTCAATTAATTGATTTCCAATATAACTGGAAAAAAAACTGGCGATGAGAAGTTTTAGGGATTGATCGTTTCATCTCCATCTCCGATTCAGATCATCTTCTCCGACCATCTTGTTAACCTTCCGTCATCATCATCACAGTTCACGTCATCTTCTCTTATTTGAACACCTGCATCTCCGACCACCGTCACCAATTTCTTTCGTCTCCACAAATCATTCACCGTCATCGTCTTTCATCTTCGTCATCCACATTTCTTATCGTGACTTGAATCATTTCTGATTGTGACTTGAATCCATATAAAACACCATGACTTGAATCATAGATGTTTAAAACACCACACCATGAACAATGTCTCCAGATAAAACACCATGACTTGAATCATAGTCATGGTGTTTTAAAATCTGGGAATGTTTTTGTATTGATAAAACACCACGCCATGAACAATGTCTCCTGATAAAACACCATGACTTGAATCATAGATGTTTAAAACACCACGCCATGAACAATGTCTCCAGATAAAACACCATGACTTGAATCATAGTCATGGTGTTTTAAAATCTGGGAATGTTTTGTATTGATAAAACACTACGTCATGAACAATGTTTTCTATAGTGTTTTATCATGTAATATACTGTTCCTTTCATATTGTTTTATCCCATCAATATTGTTCCTTTTCATAGAGTTTTATCCCCCATCAACAGTGTTTTATTTATGTATAGTGTCTTACAGTAAACAGATAGTGTTATATCCTCCTATAGTGTTTTATCATGTAATATATTGTTCTTATAGTGTTATAAAAGTTGCTGTGAAGGAAATCGAAGAATTTAATCTGTACGAGAAATTCGCTGATTTTTTGGAGATTGATGACGGTTACCATAAATTCGCTGATATTTAGGAGATTGATGGGGGTTTTGAAACGGTTACCATATTTGAAACGTTGGAAAAGTCACTATTGCCCTTCAATTTTTACATAAGGTCTTTCTAATTAAAACACAATTTACATTTTATACCCTATTGATCTCAACCATTAGATCAAATATCCAATGGTTTAAAACACTTCTTACCCTTCTTACATTTTAGACACTTTTTACCATATCCCTACCCTACGAAACCATATACACCAATTAAATAAACAATTGGATAAACTAAATTCAAACGTTAAATAAACCTATAATTTAGGTGATAATTAACTTGATATATTTGCTTGCTAACGGTAAATTAGTAATAACAGTTTCATGAAAAGAAAAAAAAAATTAAGCGTTTGATATGAAGGAATTGAAGGCGGAATGAAATAAACCATTCTACTTGAATGAAAAGAAACATGTTTGGTTATCATGTGGTAATGGAATGGATGATTCCAAAAGAAACGTAACTCCCTCCAAATATTAGAATTTCATTCTTTGGTAAAAGGGTTTTCTTTTCATTCCTGTAAGGAATGGAAATGAAGGGTAGGGATATGGTAAAAAGTGTCTAAAATGTAAGAAGGGTAAAAAGTGTTTTAAAGCATTGGATATTTGATCTAATGGTTGAGATCAATAGGGTATCAAAATGTAAATTGTGTTTTAATTAGAAGGGCCTTATGTAAAATTGAAGGGCAATAGTGTCTTTTCCAATGTTTCAAATATGGTAACCGTATCCTACACAACCAAAACCCCTATCAATCTCCTAAAAACAAGCGACGTTCCCGTAAAAGCTAAATTTTGTATATTTTCCGTCAATCTAACTACAGAGCAGGAAACATAGAAGGGTTTTATAGGTAAACGGTGCATATTGTTCGACGCCAAATTCCTGTTGAACTAAAGTGTTTTATATTTCACTAATCACATGACATTCTTGTTCTATTAACAGTAGAATCAAGAATCAAACGAGTGTTTTATGGATTCAAAAAAGGGAACGATGAAGCCATCGGGTTTGAAGAGGAAGCGAGAATCAACAATTTCGAAACCAGGTTAGTGTTTTATTGGGGATTTGATGTCCGGTACAGTGCATGGTTGTCAATGGTGTTTATTGAAGTTTGGGATGTTGTTAACAACCCGGTTAGCACTTTAGGGTTTTTTAAGGGATTTATTGGGTGTTATATGTGATGTAGATGGGGTGATAGTGTAATATAAGTAGATTTACGGTTGTTTTAAAAGGGGTTGTATTTCAAATCGGTTGGTTATGTGTTTTCTCTGTTTTGATTATTGAATGGTGTTTTAAATGGGGGTTTTACAAATGTAGTGTCTTTTGCAGTGTTATATGCAAGAATGAAGGGGGTTTTAATGGGGGTTCTATGTTAAATTGGTCTGATTGCATAAAACACTTCAAGTCTGATTCTGTCATAGTGTTATATGTAAATGGTGGTTGTGGATGCCAATAATGCATAAAACACTACACTTCTGATATAGTTGGTGTCTTATAATCACTTTATTGCATACAACACTACATTTCTGATTTAGTTGGTGTCTTATAATCACTTTATTGCATAAAACACTACACTTCTGATGTTGAGACAGTGTTATGTGGAGATGGTGTCTGTTGAATACTTTATTGCATATAACAATACAAGTCTAAACTAGGTTATTGAAAAAAACACTACAAGTCTGATTCTGACATAGTGTTATATGTAAATGTAGGTTGAGAATGACAATATTGCATAAAACACTACACTTCTGATATAGTTGGTGTCTTATAATCACTTTATTGCATAAAACACTACATTTCTGATTTAGTTGGTGTCTTATAATCACTTTATTGCATAAAACACTACACGTCTGATGTTGAGACAGTGTTATGTGGAGATGGTGTCTGTTGAATACTTTATTGCATATAACAATACAAGTCTATACTAGGTTATTGAAAAAAAACACTACAAGTCTGATTCTGACATAGTGTTATATGTAAATGTAGGTTGAGAATGACAATATTGCATAAAACACTACACAGCTGATGTAGTTAGTGTCTGCTAATCACTTTATTGCATAAAACACTACAAATCTAATGTTGGGAGTGTGTTATATGTCGATGGAGTCTGTTGAATACTTTATTGCATATAACACTACAAGTCTAGTCACTTTATTGCATAAAACACTACACGTATGATGGTGACATCATTGCATATAATTTGGAATTCCTGGTTCGATAACTAATTGTAAAAAGGATTTAATTTTAGTCCGGAGAAGCGGCCGAATACCGAGATTCAAAATGGGAAAAGGATTCCATAACACAATTGGACAAAGCATCCAGTTGAGCGATTCAGATAATGATAACGTAATGCAAGAAGGTATATGTAAAATAGAAAACTACGCATGTAAAAAACAATTTGATGGACACTTTACTTTTAGTAATTTGTTATGCACTATCACGTTTTGTCGGAATTCTTGCACCAAGTCTCACCAAAAAATACGACGCTTTAATTTTAGTAATTTGCTGGTTTAAAATAACAAAATGTGTTCGATTTGCAGCTACAACAGCACCCGATGCAAACAACGATGACGACTTCGAGACACCGCTTCCGGTACCATTCGCGGAAGGTAAGAAGTTGATTAATTCAAATGAAATGTCGGTGTTTTTCGTATGATAGGGATCATAGTATAACATGATCTAATTTTTTTAGTTTCAAAAAAACACCCTACACCAGCTGATACAGCGGACCGTGACACAGCCGACGACGACTTCGTGACGCAACCACCAATGACAAATCAATCAGGTAACTTTGCACACAAAATTTGTAACCAACTCAGTCTTTTCATTTCATTGTAAATATAGTCTAACTGATGTGAATATATGGGTTATAGCTGCCAAACCATGCGACGGAAAAAGACGTAAGTCAACAGCGAGTAGGAGGAAGTCGACGATACCACCAGCGTCATTCAAATCAAAAAAATATGAGCCCTTCACCGGGCCAAAAATTAAACTGAAGACGTCTTCGGAGAACCTTGTTATACTGGTCAACAACTTGAATAAACCACAAAAAAAAGAAGGTCATAGAAATGGGATTCGGTACATTGCTGAATTTCAACATACGACATGTACCGACACGGCTTGCATATTGGCTGGCAAGCAACTATGACGACAACGCAGGAGTGTTGAACTTTGGCAAAACCCGTTTACGGATCACAACAAATTTGGTGAATACAATATTCGGAATACCAAACGGGGGTATAAAGATTGTAGAAAAAATAAGAGCGAGGGACAGCAATCCGGTTGTAAAAGAATGGAGGGACCAGTTCAATGATAACACTAAAGTGTCGCCACTCGGGCTGAAGGACATGATGGTTACAGACACTTTAAGTGACCGGGCGTTTGAATTAAACTAGTTGGTGTTATATAATACTATACTTGGGGAGATAAGCGCATGCAACACAGTTAATCAGCGATTCTTGGGATGCGTGGACCCAAATGTTAAAATATCGAGCTTTGATTGGAGCAGCTACATGATAACCTGTTTAGATCGCACGGTGAATGCATGGAACCGGAAGAGGAATGACATTTTTAGAGTCCCCATCGTGTTACTAGCGGTATGTGACTCTACTCTATTGTTCATGATATGAGACTGAAACACTAAATGCATAAAACACCCCAAAAACTTTATTTAACAACATAAAATTGGTTACATCAGCTACAATTTCATACAAAACCATTAAAGTCTATTAAAACACTAATAAACTATGTTACTATGTATAACACTACATTCACATGTATTAGATTACAAACAAGTCTGTTTTGGAACAATACATTGGATATACTGTATTCTATAGCATATTAAACAGTACAATCATAATAAAACACTACATTTACAGACAGTTCACTATGTAAAACACTACAGTCAATAGTATAACACTACAATAAGCATGCATAACCATTAACATGTCTACATAATTCTTAGAATTGAATGCTTATATGTGCAGGCTGCATACGCGTACGACCAAATGGATGTTTTGAAGCGTAATAAGAAGGGATCTCATCCGATTGAGTTGATAGATGACGGGATGCTCGACGAACTGCTCGGAAAGCTTGACGACATACTTTGGGCAGACCACATAAAGCATAACACCCCAATGATACCTAAAATTCATGTAGATGAAGATAAGCGGAGGAGTGAAAAGGTTAAGAAGACACCTGAAGAAAAAAAATCATCATCCACCAGCGCTAAAAAAGTTGAAACGGCAGCTGAAAAAAGTGCAGATGAAAATGTGGTTGGGGGCAACGAAGACTACGGACCGTACGATGAAGGGGACGACGGCCATCTGGGAATATACAAAAATTGCAAAAATTATCTGTTGTCACAGCCAAGTACACAGGAGTTGCCGTTTGTATGTCAAGTTGGGGCAGACGGCGAGTTTCGGATCTCAATGATATCACAGTATGGGACGCCGCCCGTCTACTCACAAGAAGAAAAAGATAGTGAAGAGGTACATGACTTGATAACCTTTTTAACGTTTGGTATAATATCATACCTATTTATAATTATATACATCTGACAACGGTTTGGATGACACTTTATAATTTGGTTAACAGGATCAGGCGAAAAATCTGGATGATGCATTTAAGGAATTTGAAGATTGCATTGAGAAGATCAAAATTACAATGACGGAAGCTTTACGTTTGCACCCAAACAGTGAAATGATATTGAGTAGGAAAACGTCATGGATTGCGACAGTCCGCAAACATCTGAAGGACGTTGCGGATAATGAGGAAGGCGATGTTGTGTCAGAAAAAACCCCCACACCTGTCAAAAACACTGGACTGTTGACACAAGGTAATCAATCTCCTTTCTCGCCAGTTTGGACTTCATCACTTTGCGCAGAAGTAGATGAACTGATATCTGCAATACAATCCATACGACACCCAGGCACACAATCGAAAGCTGAGGGGATCCAACCAATAAACTTGCAAAGTGAACTGGACAACGTCGCAACAACGTCAAGTATTCCAGACACTGAACAGGAAGGAAACGCCTTACTGCAATATAAACTCCAGAGGCCAAAAAGAAACCCCAATCTTCCAGATGCGCTGAGGTCACCGTACGTGAGGCGTGTGGTTTCATTAACAGATAAACGAGAACAATTGGAATCTGCATTGGCTAGCTGTATACTCAGCGCAAACGGAAACAAATGGTAAGTATCGACAACAACACAAAAATTAAATAATTGAACGAATCTGCTTGTTAATTAATGATGGTGTTTCGTGTTATTACATAGGGATGTTATATTCGATTGCCCAGCAGGTGTCTCGATTTTGAGAGGCTCGTTTGAGACGATATACCCGGAATTATGCTTGGATGCAGATATTATATCAGCATGGGCTGCAGTCCTTAACCACGAGGAGCGGTTAAGGGCACCGGGTACCCCCGCGAGGCTGTTTTGCAATGCCGGAATGTTGGTAAGGCACTTTTCACACTTTATAAAACACTATTTGATAACGTAGGACAGTTTATAACACCAATACTAAAAATAAATTAGAAAAAACTACTTATAACACTATATGCTGCAATCAACCATCATATGTATCCTATGAAACTATGAAACTAAATATTATGCCTTTGTAAATATAAAACAGCTTATAACACTACAACCCCATGTAACAATACAAACCAGTTTTTGAATATAGTCAAAATATCGAAGGGACAAAGTAGCTTATATAAACTTAAATCTGTTATTTATTATGAAACAGGTGGCAACTGATTTTGAAGGGACCGAGGAATACAGAATATCGATGTTCTGTAGCCGGATGGAAGCAATATTAGGCCAAGCAGATAGCATGGACATCAGAAACTTCCAAATGGTATTCGTGCCGGTGCTGTATAATAAACACTACATTCTAGTGTTCTTCAATTTAGCACAATACCAAATATTGGTGATCGACAATATCGAGGGTGATGTCCCTATCAACATACGATACAGCGGCTACGTAGAAAAAGTTGTAAGAACACTACCAGTAAAATAATAGTTGACCAACAATATCTATAACTTTTAAAATACCCCATTTGACGTCGTAAATTTTACAGATCAATGCATTCTGCTCGTATGTCAAAAACCACTCGCTTGCTATCGCTAAAAAACTGCGATCAACATCACCGGTTAGTCTGAAGTTCCCGTGGCAAACAATGTATAACGGAACAGATTGTGGAATATTCGTCATGCGTCATATGGAGACTTTTAAAGGTGTTATTGTAATTATAGTTTTATTATTAAAGTTGAAACTGGCATGTACACTAATTTGATTTGTATTTCTGTTCACTAGGGACAAGTGTGCGCGAATGGAACTGCGGGCTATCGCCAGAGCGAGACATCACGGGGGAGGTGTTGAAAGATCAATCGAAAGAACTATGTGACTTGCAAATAAAGTACCTATCAAAAATCTTGTTAAGTGACATAAAATCACTGCGATCTAAAATGGAGAAAGAAGTACACGAGTACGCAAATTTGAGTCAAGATGAAAGAGTGGAAAATGCTAAAACTGCAAAGGAAAGGATCGAGTTACGGTTGAATGAAGAATAGCACATAGTTTCGTTACAACTGATAATGTTTTGATACATGTCTTATTTTAGATATTAGCCTGGTTGCCTGGTTCTGAAATGTTTTGATACACGTTTTAATTTAGATATTAGACTGGTTTCATTTTGTCTGGTAAAACGGAACACACTCTACAAAGTGATGGTAATGGTCTATTTTGCTTAATATAACACTATATTTCAGTATAAAACACTTCATGTATAATGTGACAGCATGTAAGTGTCTGATTCACGTGATTATTGTTGTCATAGTTGAAACTATGATATAACACTACATTTAAATATAAAACAGTATATTATAAAAAAAAAGAATTCATTTAGATCAATTTAAAAAAAAATTACAATTTCTATTCATCTTGACAACGTACAAATTCAAAAACATATAACACTATAATTATACATAAAACACTATAAGTAAATGTCAGACTTTAAACTAACTGTATATCACAATAACACCGTGTATATTACTGCATTTAATACAGATTACCAGCATGGACACATTTGATTCATGTTATGCGAAATCGAACCTATAATATAACACTACAATTCAAATATAAAACACTATATTTAGAATATGATAAACAAATTTAAGAAAAAACAACGTAAAAAAGAATTATGTTTTCCCATTCATGGCCAACATGAAAATAAAAGACAAGTTCGAAATCTATAAACTCCAAAACAAGGAATCCAACCAAAAATTAAACGTCATTAAAAAAATAGTAAAAAAACTCAAAGTTTGCATAATTTAATAATCAACTACCCCTGCTCTTCATCTTCTAGCTCCTCTTCGTCGTCTCCTTCACCCGCTGCATCTTCTAGCTCCTCTTCGTCGTCTCCTTCAAGGGCCGCTTCATCACTTTCTGAGGAGTCGTCGGCCTTTTCCCTTGCCGGGTACGTGCAGGTACGTATATTATGCCCCCGACGTTTGCAATTGCTACATTCACGACCCTTTTTTTTCTTCACAGATTGAATAATGGCAATTTCACGATTACTCTTCATTCTGGAAGGTTTACCCATACCTTTAAATCTAACGGTTTTCGGCATGCGAACAATTACAGGTGTTTCTTGCGTGTATCCAGTTATTTCAGCAAACCTATCGCGACGACTCCTAGGGGGTGCGTTTACGACTGCCTGATCAGCGGTCGATTGATACTGAACAACATGGTCCCTGAAAGCGCACAACGCATCAAAATTATGAACCAACCTATTAATAAGAGACTCGGCTGACCTTGTTATCTCCCTTACAACACCATTAACTTGCTGGTACCGATCATCACTTTCACTAATCCCTAATATCGCTCCAGGAGCACTATTAGGAACAGCTTCCCTGGTCCACCGTCGCATTATATACCTTTCAGGGAACTGCCTGATATCAAGAAACCGCAAAACGCAAAAAATGTGCGCACACAAAAGCCCAAACTGTTTATACCTATTGCATGAACAACTAACGGTCATGTCTAGCTGCCGCATCATAACCTAATACATAAAAACAAAAAAAATGAGAACAAATATATATACTCAATTAAAACTATAAGATAAAACACCATGAACAAGAAAAAATTATAAACAAACAATTGTTACATTCTATGGTTACCTGAAAAAATGTAGTACACGTCTGAGAAAAGTCCTTCACAGAGATGTTCACAAAGTTATCCTCTCTATCATCCCATTTTCCAATACCACACTTGTGAATGGCTGTCTGAATTTCAAGTTGCGCATCAAAGAAAATTGTCCGTGTGTATATGTTTGCCGCCTGTTGTTCTAAGACAAACTCTTTTGCAAATATTTGGGGGTTCGTGTGCCTAGTATCGTGATCATTCTTCCTGTGCTTGTGTCTTTGGGCTTCAATTGCAGAATCAAAATGCCCCAAGAATTCAACAAGCGTACAGTTCGGGTTGCAAAACTGCCCAAAGAAATGGTTCTCACTCTCCGAACGTGATGAGGTACGCATCAGCCCAGACATGTGTTGATCACGATAGTACGCAGGGATCCATGTATCCCTAATCTGATATATTGACTGTAACCATTCATGATTCACCAAATCAAAATCAGCCAATATAACACCCCATTCGGTTTCAAACTGTTCTGGTAGTAATGCATCGGTCCAAACAATATCACACAACCTCTTCTTAAAATCGGTGCTATTGCATAGGTTGGCGCCAACCTAATAAACAACGAGTCAACAATAAAAAAAAAATATACAAAATACATGATAAAACCTGATAAAACATTATATAAAAGTAAAACAACATCGATAAACAAAAAATGACACATTCAGATATAAAAAAGTACAAAAAATCAACAAAACAATTCCATTAAAACAATAAACGACGTAAACCATAATTTTGGTATTTAATAAACCTTGGTAGTAAGTTTCTCCATTATATGCCACATGCAAAGCTTGTGCCTACTTTCAGGCCAAGTATCTTGAATAGCTTTCCTCATTGCTGGGTCTTGATCAGTTACAATCACAGGTGGTGCGGGCCCAAACGCCTGCCGAAATGCGTTAAGCAACCAGCTATATGTTTCGGCAGTTTCATCCCCTATTATAGCAGCACCCAAGGTAACATTACGATAGTGATTGTCAACGCCGGTAAACGGTACAAACATCATATTGTACCTACACAAAAAAAAAAAAAAACGGGTGTGATTACTGATTTGATATTGTAAAATCCATACAAGTTTAAAAACATAAAACAACATACATTATTTAAATAATACATGTAAATAATAAATTGAAATTAAAACACTATTAGTATGAGATAAAGTTAACGAGTCTTTTCATGCATATACCACTACACTAAAAACATTATCATGGTGATAAAACACTATGATATAGATATATAATGGATGTAATGAATCTAAAAATAAAGGTAGGATACGAACTTGTTACGACGATAAGTAGCATCGAAAGACACAACATCCCCAAAAATATTAAAATTTCTCTTTGTATCACCATCGGCCCAGAACAACGCACGTAAAACGCCATCGGCAGTTGTAAGGTATTCCATAGAGAAATTGGGCATAAATTCTTTCTTCCTTCTTAGGCGTTTGATAACCATGTCAGCATCGTACTCAGCTATATACCTATTTAAGTCTCTCTTGAAGTTTTTGAAGTCAACTTTAGTGGCACCTACCTTATCAAAACCTCCATAAAGAGTCCTCATAATGTTAAACGCTCTAACTGGACCAACGTTTATGGCACTCAAAGCATTCATGGCTTCTTCCTGTACGTAATTCATTGATCTGTTTTCAGGAAGCAAGTACCTGTCATCTTCAGCAACAAATGAGTGATTATGCGACTCCTCGAAGTAATAAACCACGTAAAGATTATCCGGGGTTAACTTAACCCGAATGCACGCTTCACATCCGGTCCTTATAGAAGGAACCCTGCGAGTAATCTTAGACTTCGAGTTAACATTAGAACTACCAGCTTCCTGAGTCGAGTCAATCGCCTTTAAGGGTTTAGTACCCTCTTTTGAGCATACGAACCATTTATTATGTATTACACCCTTTCGAGGCTCGTATTGAGTACCCTTCCTAGCTGTGAAACCTCCCGCCTTAGCATATCTTTGGTTAAAAAGAAAGGCATTTTCAAGCGAATCAAACATCATATGCATCTGAGGTTTAATCAAATCATCAACATCTGGAATAAATGTCCTCCTTCCAGAATTTGGGGACACCTGAACATTACCAACGGGCTGGTATGTAGGAATATCTACAACGAAAAATCGACACCTCAGTGGTTTATAAAAACAGTGATAAGAACATGTTTCTAAATTTGATAAAAACACTATATGAAGAAATAACACTATCTGTTTATACAACGAAAAATCGACACATCACTTGTTTATAACACTATCCTGTAAAGACACTATACAGCTTAATTAACAAATAATCTGTTGATTTAAAACACTTAATAATAATAAAACTCTATGACGAATAAAAAAATGTCTGCACAGAATATAACAGTATTGGTGTGGGGTAAAACACTATAAAAAGAAATTCAGATTCCTGTACATAATATAACACTATATATTGTGGAATTTAGATGTGTGAATAGAATATAACACTATTGTTCATACATATGACACTATACACCTAAATATGAAAAAAAAAATATCTTTGTTAATTATAAAACACTACAAAAACTTACTAAAACAAAGGTAAACAATTCAATGTATAAAACACTATGAAATGAAAATAAGATGTGTGAACAGAATATTGATCATGCATATAACACTACATATCTAAAAAACTATAAAACAGAATATTCATCATGCATATAACACTACACTATAAAACACTACGGATCATGCATATAACACTAAACATCTAAAAATAAAAAAAAATAATAAAAAAAAGTGATCAAGAAAAAACAGTAAAAAACAATACCCTAAACAACTTAATGTATAAAACACTACATACACACAAAATCAAACCATACTAATGTCCTGTAAAAACGGCAATCTAAAAAACAAAACGTCGAACAAATAACACTAATTATCGGAACACGATAACTATCCTAATAACTATTAAGAGATTAAAATACTATGATACACATGTACCTGCATCGCAGGACTCCATTAAAATTGATATAAAAGACCAGAATCGAAGAAGGGCGCAGACGTTAAACAACTGTATTGTGTCTATCGATTTGATAAGCCTTGTTGTATTTATAATTGATGATGAATGATACGTAGATAACAATCGTATTGTATCTTGCAAAAAAAATACAAAATTCGATCCAATCCCTAAACAATCTCATCGACAGTTATTTTTTTTTCAGTTATATTGTAAATCAATTAAATGACAAAAATGTACAATTACTAATCTACCCTTTTGAATTAATTAAGAGGAGGGACACTTGTCATTCTCAGATTATTTCTTACACTTCTTACAAAAGATGGACTTTGTACAGGATCCTTTACCTGAAAATGAATATATTATTATTATTATTATATTAATATTAATATTAATACTACCATCAATATTTTTATTATTAATTTTTTACCATTAATATATTATTTTATTATTCTTATTATTGTTATTATTATTATTATTATTATTATTGAGACATAATATATTTGTATCGTTTTTAATAAATTAAATTTTGTTACTTCGTCTTTTTTTTTCTTGTGAAACTTTACAGAGTAATAATTTTTTTTTCACATGTGAGTAATAAACATAATGATACAATGTAATGATTCATTTCATTCTCTTGTCTACTTGATTTACTCTTATTCATTTCATTAACCCATACCAATAATTTATTTTTGTACGTAAAATAAGACTACACGGTATGGGGGTCGTCCCCCTACCGTTCCGCACACCGCCCAGCCCCGCCCCCCTCAACTTCGTCATGTCCATCTCTTTTGAGACGTTGGGGACGCTCACAAGAAGACAAAAACTAGTCATCTCCCTCTCTCACACACCTATACATACAATATATACATATACATATACATTTTAGGTCCATCCAGCCATTTCCATACCTCCATCCTCTGTGCCCCATCCTCACACCCATCCTACGTGGATCCTACGTGACGGATCATCTTTCAAGGGAGGACCATCACCATATCGCATAGCCTAAAATGAACCCACCTACTCAAGTTTTGGGTTTGAAAACACGAAAATTCCAACGTATCTAGATTTTGGAAATAAATAGAATTCTAGAATAGGAGCATCTTGATTAAATATGATGGGTCACACACATCCCTGGTAGTTGACATAATAAATAAGACTATAAGAGGGTCAAATAAAGAAATTTACATGTCTAAATAAGGGGGTCAAGTAAAGAAATTGACATATATTATATAAATTTTAATTAGGAGTTCAAAAAAGGGGTTCAGATAAAGAAATTTTATACAAATCAATTTGGGGAGTGCAGTAGCCTAATATAAGAAAGTCGTCGTTTCAAAAAAAAATATACCATGGAGAGGAATAGTGTCAGGGGGTTGTCTGACACTTCTCCATTGATGCACCCAAATTATGATTTTGCCTCATTTAAATTTACGGTTTTATCATTGGTTTTTTATCCTCCCAGCAAAAGTACGATTTTGCCCTTTGTTCAAATTTATAGTTTTGCCATCGGTTTTTTTTTTCGGGTCAAATTATGAATTTGCCCCAGTGTAAAATTACAGTCATACCATCGTCTTCGTTTTTTTTTAATATTGTTAGGAAGTCCTGGCACTTCCCCATTGGTCTAGCAAAATTACAGTTTGGCCCCGTTTAAATTTACCGTTTTGCCATTCGTTTTGTTTTTTTCCCTCCCAGCCAAATTATGATTTTGCCCTCAGTTCAAGTTTACAGTTTTGCCATCGGTTTTGTTTTTCCTGTCAAATTACGAATTTGACCCTAGTGTAAATTACAGTAATGCCATCGGTTTTTTTTTTTTTTTTTGGAATACTATCAGGCAGTATATACATTTACCATGGAGGGGAATAGTGTCAGGCAACTACCTAGCATATCCTCATTAGTCCTCCCAAATTACGATTTTGCCCCGTTTAAATTTATGGTTTTACCATTGGTTTTTTTCTCCTCCCAGCCAAATTACGATTTTGCACTCGGTTGAAATTTATAGTTTTTCCGTCGTTTTGTTTTTTTTTTCCCTCAAATTACGAATTTGCCCCTAGTGTAAAACTACAGTCATGCCATCGTTTTAGTTTTTTTTAATAGTGTCAGGGAACTGCCTGACACTTTCCCATTGGTCCAGCCAAATTACGATTTGGCCCGTTTAAATTTAACGTTTTGCCATTCGTTTTGTTTTTTTCTCTCTCAGCCAAATTACGATTTTGCCATCTGTTCAAATTTACAGTTTTGTCATCGGTTATGTTTTTTTTTTTCCTGTCAAATTACAAATTTCCCCCGGTGTAAAATTACAATCATGTCATCTTTTTTTTTTTGGAAGAGTTCCAGGTAGCCTTAGCCTGGCACTTCCCCATTGGTTCAGCCAAATTACGATTTTACCCCATTTAAATTTATAGTTTTGCCATTGGTTTTGTTTTTTTTTTCCTCCTAACCAAATTACGAATTTGCCCTCAGTTCAAATTTACAGTTTTGCCGTCGTTTATTTTTTTTCTATTAAATTACGAATTTGTCCCTAGTGTAAACTTACAGTCATGCCATCGTTTTAGTTTTTTTGTCAAAACTATGGTAGTGATTTGTTTTAATTGGTAGACTCGGTGTAAGTTTTATTCGTGCTTGGCGGCTGCCTGATACACACTCATTTGTCCTGATCAATTACAATTTTACCCTAGTTTAAAAATATAGTCTTTCTATCGTTTTAGTTTCCTTTTGCAAAAGTATGGCAATATTTTGTTTTAATTGATTGACTCGATGTGATTTTTTTGAGAACGTATTATGAGTAGTACGTACAAGTAACCGAAACACAGTCATACATGTTATGAGATAGAAATATTCGACTTGGTGTCCCGTAATGCGAGCGGGACAATAACTAGTTGACATGCACAAATTATAATTGGGAGTTCAAAAATAAGGGGATCAAATAAAGAAATTGACATGTACAAATTATAATTGGGAGTTCAAAAAAAGTCATGTAATAAGTGGGTCAAATAAAGAAACTGAATTATAATTGGGATTTATATGCAAAACATAGAGGTTAAACTAATCAAAACAAAATGCAAGAATTTGCCTCAGGTCCATATAAAATAATGGTTATTTTTCTAAAGCTTCAAAGCTTAAAATTCCTTAATTCAATGTACATAAATGTTGAAACACAAACAAAACTCTATGAATCTTTTAATGAAGTATGACAAAACAATCAAATAAGCTCATGTTTACGGCCGCAAGCAGGGGCGGACCCACCCCCATGCAAAGGTCGGCGGGCGCACCCCCGGGAAAAAAATTTAGTGTTATTATCTGACCAAAATCTCGTTCGCACCCCTTGGATTTTTCCGTCCGCAACCCTTGGAATTTTTCGTCCGCACACCTTAGGTAAAAAATATTATGGATTATATTAAGAAAAAAATTAGTAAAGTCGGATTTAAAAAAAAAACTACCTATATTATTATATAAACTTACTAGGTTAATGCCCGCGTAATACGCGGGCTTCCACCAAAACCATATTATTTACTTTGAATACAAATGTTGTGTACAAATACATACATTGGAAGAAAAAAACAGAAAAATATTCAAATGCCGGAAAAAACTTCCTTGTAGACTACATTAGTTGTTTTACTCGTTACATTCCCATCTTTGTCTAGTATAAGCAACTTCACACCGGCTCTGCTTTTAACTCTTGATAACGCAACATAAAGTTGACCATGTGAGAAAACTGGATATTTCAAATACAATCCAACCCTTGATAGAGATTGTCCTTGACTTTTATTTATAGTCATTGCAAAACATACATTTATCGGGAATTGTCGTCGTTGAAACTTGATAGGAATTCTTTTATCCGACGGTGTCAAACTGATTCGTGGAATAAACGTTCTGGTCCCTATGTTTCCGCCAGATATAATCTCAGCCTCTATAACACGTTTATAAAGTTTAGTAATCCGTAGTCTCGTACCGTTGCATAAACCATTTTGTTGATCAATATTACGAAGTAACATTACAGGTACACCAACTTTAAGGACTAATCGATGATTAGGCAGACCAGAAATTTTAAGACCATTCAGAACATCGGGAGAATATAGTCTCGCATGTGCTTCGTTCTTTCCTTTATCAGTTTGACAAATACTATCGGAACTCAGATACTCCACTTCATCTCCAGGAAACGAAGCAAGCAATCTTTCATTAATTTCTTGAACAACCTCGTCTGTTGGTGCCAATATAGCTCTTTCAGCAAAAAAATCTTTATCTTTGTACAGTTGAAGAAGTGAAGGATATACAAAGTCGATCAGATCTGATATAGGATCCTCAGAGCACTTGATTAACAAATCTTCAGGAATATCTATAACCACCTGAGAATCGTCACTGTCACCAATCTTTCCCTCGCCCAACTCGAGCAACCAATTGGCAAAAGCTTTAATCTCTTCGATATCAGATGCGTTGGCACCTACGGTTAACCGCATGTTTTTGGTTAACGCGAGGACCTTGCAACTACTCCAAATATACGACGAAGTGATTGAAGCATTAACAATTTCTCGCCTACTGCCATTTGGTACAACCGGAAGTATCTGTCTAAAGTCACCACCGAACACCATAACTTTACCACCAAAAGTCATCTCACATTTGAAAATATCTTTCATTGTCCGGTCAAGTGCTTCAAACGCATGTTTATGATTCATCGGTGCTTCATCCCAAATTATCAATTTTGTTTTCCTTAATAAATCAGCAACGTCATCGTCCGGTTTAATAAAACACATTGAGCTTTCTGTTAAATTCAAAGGTATATGAAATCTTGAATGTGCAGTACGGCCACCAGGTAACAATAGAGATGCGATTCCACTTGATGCAACATTTAGTACAATATCTCCTTTACATCTAATGGATGCAGATAATGTCTTCCACAGAAACGTCTTACCAGTACCTCCGTAGCCATATACGAAAAACACACCACCCACATTACTATTAACTGCTTCAATTATCTCATCAAACACTAAACGCTGCTCATCGGTTAGGCTACTTAAATGATTATGAAATTCAACGGCAGTAGCGCTTACATCGTACCGAAGCTCATCAGCAATTAAACGGTTCTCTGCTGAATATATTGACTCACTATCGGGTTGAGGCATAGATGGAAACCGACTTAAACTTGAGTTGTTACGTAGTAAGTAACGCTCAATTTCCAGCAACGTTGGGTTCCTTATTTGTTCTTCTGGAAGAGACAAACCTATTACGATTATATAAAAATTTATAAATTATAAAAATTCTTATAAATAACAATAAACAACTTCATAAACACTTATATATAAGACATAACTATAAAAATATTAAATAACAATTTGCGTACCTTCAATCCTCAAAAGCTTTTGCCGATTGTATAAAATACCATCCGAAAGGTACTCCCATGTGTTTTCCCAAACATGTTCCGGCCTAGACAATGTATTAGACGCCAACATTGTAGCAAACAGATTACGAAGATAGTATCCTGAACCTGTGAAATAAGCCTCTTTGATAGCTTCTATATACTCCTTGTCATCGTCTAAAAGGCCTCTAGCGTAGCACGCATCTCTAAATGTTGGGAAGACTTGTCCATCCACAGTACGAATCTCTTCAAAAGACTTAGGACCTACTACCTTATTAAGAAGGATTCTTAAAAAGTATGCCTCGCCCATAGAAGGATTAACACAGTGAATTCGACCAATGGTATTACCTATTATCCGTTTATCCCATATCCTTTCTTCTTTCTTCCAAACAAATTTATTTGGGAACTCAACGTAAGTAAGGGTGCGCGCCAACGGATCTTTCTCATTCTTTTCCATCCACCCCAAAAACATCGTAGAACCAACAGATGGTTTACGAAGAACACTATCAAGATCGTCATCAGGGCCGTATATAACGTTTTGTTTATCTGGTAGATGAAACGGAAGCCTCATTACGGATGGATAGCGATAATGAACGTCAAATGCAAATATACGCCATGAAGCTTCGCACGCAGAGAGATATCTACAATCATAATACTCTTTGATTTCATCTTTTCCATCTTCACGCTGACCTTCATCGGCATTTTGTACAAAACCAAATTCTGCCCTATCTGGTCCTTTGTTAATGTATTTAAACAAATACTTTATGGACACAGCCTGATTACACCATTCGACGTTAATGTGTGCCTGATAACGTCTCAATAGGGTTTTGCTATACGGAACCACACTTCTGTTATCAAGCTGAATACCAGATTTCTCAACAAAAAAACCTGAATCCGCACGTCTATACACCGGATAACCATTCGAATCTAGAGTAGTTTGATCACAAAACTTCTTAGGAAAATTCTTCGAACAGTTACCGTCAACCATACACGGACAATTTGGTTTTGCAACACCACAAGGTCCGTGAATCATATCATCGCTCACAAGAGTGTATAGATCTGGATCTAAGATTTTATCAGGTATCTCGGCAGAAATAAAGTTGTCAACATGCTCAACTGAAGGAAGCTTGCTTTCGTCATTTAAGAACAGACAGATATGGGCATGTGGTAGGCCTCGTTTCTGAAACTCTATGGTATAGACAACTGCAATAGGATAATTAATATTATACAAATTTTTTAAGTTATGGTTATCAAAGAAGCAGACAACAAAAACTATAATAAACTAATTCAATTAAATGGATGCGTACCTGCCGATGCGATGCCAAATAAAGATTTCTCTCGCAAGTCTTTCATGATCGCGTCAAGCTTAATTTTGAACAATCGGCATAAAATATCCGGTCTATCTTCCGGATTAATCTTCGTGTTCTTCAGAAATCTTTTAATCTCCGGCCATTTCGGATTACACGTTATCGTAATGAAAAAATCAGGGTAGCTATACCATTTACAAATAGCCATAGCATCATAATAATTCTCCCTCATATAACGCGATCCACCGGTAAACGAAGACGGAAGTAGTACGCGTGTTCCAACGTTTGACATATCAGGATTACCATTTTGTCCAAGCTTTCTAAGGTTCTCATATGTCTCAGATCTCAGATTATTTTGCTGCAGACGTATGAATAGTAATCGTTCACTTTCAATCATCGTATACACGTCAACCAAGAATTGTTGCAAAAGTCTTCGAGCATTGAGAATCAAAGAAAAATGATTGACTCTATCTTGAACATGGTAAGCAAAATACTCTCTCATCGTACATTTTGACTCTTTCTTCTTCATTGATGCCCTTCCTTCTCTATGAAGAATATCAACCCGATAACCATCTTCACCAAAAGGGAAAAGCAATGGATACTGAAGCGCAAGATAAGATGGACGAAGCTCGCTAATACGTTGTAGACCATCTTTCTTTGACTCAACAACTACGTCACGATTATCAAGAGCATCCTCAATGTCTCCAACAATAAGCGCAGCAACTTCGGACGACGTCGGTAGGTTGTATGTACGACCATCCTTAGACCTGTTTGCCTTAAGTCGTAATTTTAAATCAACGTGAGGATTATCAACAAACCGATTTCGTACACGCCTATAGGTTTTCACAAGCTGATTATTTGAATCTAAAATCAGCTTAAGGTACTCTATTAATTCATTGTCAAGCAAATCTGAAGTTGCAGAACCTGGTTGATTTGAGTTACTGTAGTGCAATTGTAAGAAAAAAATGAAAGTATCAGTAACTGTTCATACAAACATAAAACAAAATAAAAAAAATAACAAAATGGTTTTCAGGGATACCTAAAAACGGTTTTGCGATTACACACTTCATTATCTGTGTCGTATATGTAAAGCTGCGCAAACTTTGGTTCACCACCTTCTTTAGGAAGAAGACTTCCAAGTGTATGATAATTCTCGCCACTAATTCGGTATACATATGGAGCATTTCCTCTATTGATTTTCGAATCAACTTTACCACCCATAGAAGTGAAGGAAAATATAGAATTAAAACGACGAATATTTAGTAAGAAATGCTTGCTCTTGTCGTCTAAACTCTTGAAAAGGTTCTGATATTCCTGACACGTCTCTTTAAAATTCGGAAGATGTACTTTTCCATAACCACAACAAAGCATATAAGATTTCCTTCCTAAGTAAACCCTTCCTTTTCCGGCTTCAACTTTCCACAACTTAGCGTTACATACGGCACATACAACTACTTGATCACCATGATCCAAATAATCTATTATACAAAATAAAAAACATATCATTTTCCGCTATTTATTATGAAATTAATATAATGACGTTCTTAAATGGAATTTAAGTAGTGAGTGTATAAGATACTTACTGTTAGAAACGCCTTTATATGGATCGTTAGCAATTTTTTGAGGAATTATATGATCGTCGGAAGATAAATCAACCATTGGAACAGGATATACGCAGCGACCTTTAGTAGACAACCTTTGTTTTACTCTTTGTATCCTCTTGACACCTATATGTTCATAGCAACGAAAATTAATAAGAATCTCAGATTAAAAATAAACAAATATGAAAGACATAAATAAATACCACCAACCTGAAGTAGATGCTTCAGACGGACTTGTTATGGGTGTGGTTGGGAAACAACGTGGATCGATGGTATGAATAAAAGAGGATGAACTAATTGGTGTTACGATACGACCTTCTTTTGTATTAGATGCTGAAACACTTAATGATCGAGTAACGATTTTTGAAGTGGAAGATTTGTTACTCACATTATGTCTCTTATTTTCCAAATGTAATTTCCTATATTTTCTTCGTTCAGCTGATTGTTGATGATCATGATCATTAGAAGCAACTGAAGAAAAAAAATATAGTATAGCATAAATTATCAAAATGGAAAACTTTATTCATGTGTAAAAAATTATAGAATTTACCGTTGTTAATATTAGTCAATGGACTTCTTCCATTTTCAACTACAACAAAAAAAAAAGTCCAAATTAACGTATGAAACATGTTTATATATTACATAATTTTTTATTTAAAAAAACAAAGTCATAATGATAATAAACAAAAATTAAACATGTAAGTAAGTAACACCAACCGGATGTATACACCTCGTACGGATTTGTTAAAGGTGTGTTTGGAAAGATACGTCGATCAATGGTATTGATATAACAGGATGAACGAATTGGTGTTGCGACACACCAATCATTTGTAGAGGATACTAAAACGTTGGATGACCGAATTACATTTTGTGAACTTGAAGATTTGTTACTCACATTAGCTCTCTTATTATCCAAATGTACTTTCTTTAATTCTTTTCGTTCAGCTGATTTGTTATGCTCAATATCATTAGAAGCAACTGAAAAAAATATGAAAATTCATAAATTATCAAATTATACATTAAGTAAAGAATTCGTGTGTAAAAAAGCAAATAATTTACCATTTGTAATGTTAAAATAAATTATAAATGAAACATTGTATTCATGTGTACACAAATAAAAAATTCACCATTTGTAATATTAGCCAATGGACTCCTTGCAGCTTCAACTGCAACAAATAAAGTCCAAATTACCGAATGAAATGATATAGATAATGTTAGTAATAAAAATTTATATATGTAAGTAAAACACACCAACCTGATGTATATGCCTGGTAGGGATTTGTTAAAGGTGTGGTAGACAAAATAGGTCGATCCAAGGTATTAAAATTTGAGGATGAAGGAATTGGTGTTACAACATGGCAAGCATTTGTAACGGATTGTGAAACATTGGAAGAACGAATGACGTCTTGTGAAGTGGAAGATTTATTATTTGTCTTTCCTCTTTTATTATCCACAAATACTTTCCTTAAATTTCTGCGTTGAGCTGATTCTTGATGCTCAACATCATTAGAAACAACTAAAAAAAATAGAAAAAAAAATAAACAATCATATTATACATAAAAAGTTGTATTGGAAAAACCAAAGTTTTGGGCATTTGTGATGTTAAACAATTTATAAATGAAAACTTGCATTCATGTGTAAAAAAATATAAAATTTACCATTTGTAATATTACCCAATGGACTTCTTCCAGTTTCAACTGAAAAAAAATAGTCCAATTTACCGTATCATATATGTTTAAGTATTGCAGAATTTCTTATTAAAAAAAACTCATAAGCATAGAAAACAAAATTCAAATACGTAACTAATTAAAACCAACCTGACGTACACGTCTCGTAGGGATTTGTTAAAGGTGTGGTTGGCAAAATACGTCCATCCATTGTGGAAGATTTATTATTTGCATTTCGTCTTTTATTATCCAATAACAGTTTCCTTAGTTTTCTACGTTCAACATAGTCTTCAGGCTCAACTTGATTAGTATGAACTAAAAAATAAAATGCATAAAAAAAAGTAAATATTTACGAAAACAAACTTCAATCATTGTCCAAATAATTGCAAACATTACCATTCGTAATGTTACGCAAAGGACTTCTACCAATACCACCTGCAACAATTTAATTAAAAATAACATTATTTACCATCATTACATATTATATCAAAATTTATTATATTTGTAAACAACAATAAGAACAATCTAAACGTACTATTAGAAGGGTGAACACCAGTAGGAACTGGAAATGAAGGTAAAGTTTGAGGCTTTGCGCGTTTAGGCATATCCTAATATTGTATCATGTAAAATATACAAATGCATTAAAGTAGGTATTACAAAAACTCATATGTATAAGTATATTACAAATAGACAACACTTACGTGTATGAGAAATAACCAAAAGTCAAAACTTCAAAAATGATGAAGGTCGTCAGAGAGTTTACGAAAACTCATAGTATGAACTAAAAAATAAAATGCATAAAAAAAAGTAAATATTTACGAAAACAAACTTCAATCATTGTCCAAATAATTGCAAACATTACCATTCGTAATGTTACGCAAAGGACTTCTACCAATACCACCTGCAACAATTTAATTAAAAATAACATTATTTACCATCATTACATATTATATCAAAATTTATTATATTTGTAAACAACAATAAGAACAATCTAAACGTACTATTAGAAGGGTGAACACCAGTAGGAACTGGAAATGAAGGTAAAGTTTGAGGCTTTGCGCGTTTAGGCATATCCTAATATTGTATCATGTAAAATATACAAATGCATTAAAGTAGGTATTACAAAAACTCATATGTATAAGTATATTACAAATAGACAACACTTACGTGTATGAGAAATAACCAAAAGTCAAAACTTCAAAAATGATGAAGGTCGTCAGAGAGTTTTCTGATTTAGAGTTGTAGAAATTTTTTTTTGTTTCTTTGAATGTGTATTATGAATAGATAAGAGGGATTTTATAATGGTGAATATATTGTAAAAAAAAGGAAAGTTTATAATTTTAAAACAAAATTCGGTTATAACTATAAAAAAGGAAATAATTTAAATTCAAATTATTTGAAAGATATTTCTATAATTGCCGAATTTTTTTTTTAAAAAAGTAAAAAATTTCAGTTATAAAACTTAAAAAAGGAAACAAAATCATACCAATTTAAGTGTTTCCTAAATTTTAAAAGAATTGGGGTTTCCAAAAATAAATAAATTATAACTTTTAAATAAATGGATTTCCGAAAATATACTTATAATTCGTATATAATAATGATACAAAACCTTTATGGCCTTGTGATAAAGGTTTAAAAATTTCTAATTTCAAAAACATAAACAAATGTTTTTAGGGACATTTTATACATGCAACAAAATAAAACAAAGATAAAGTAAGAAAAGATAAATGTTAAAGGAGTATAGGTAAGCCTAATAAAACCATTAAAACAAAGAAACGATATATTTCAAATAAAAAAAAACAACCATATGTTTAAAAAAACCAAAGCAACCAAACATCACAAATCAATCCAAACCAATGTATGAAACAAACCAAAACAAAACCAGCAATATTACGAAAGAAAGAAATTGTTTTTGGTAAAAAAAATTCAACCATGAACTATTTCTCGATCTTCGGAACCAACAGAATCGTTTCCTCATCAGTTTGGACATCCGACACACCAGCCTTTTTAAACTTTGTTGATGACAGAGAGGTGCTTTCTTCAACTTCATACACGTCAGCCAGATTGCGCTTCAGTTCCGCGGACGAAGTCTTGGAACAATCTTTAGATGTGCAATCGGGTGTGAAGCTATCACCAATAGAATCCACAGCATCCTGTATGATATATATTCAAAATTAGAAACTATATAACATGTTTAAAGCATTTGGTATTTCATAACATTAACTTAAGATACATACCTTTAGAGCAAAAGGGTTTTGATTCGATGTATCACTAAGTGAAACATCAGCAGCAGCCTCGTCCACACCCTGCAATTCAAAAAATAATAAGGCTAGACACAACAAAAATGTTTAAATTTCTAACATATATTTAATTAAAGGTTTGTATTTAACTAACCTGATCAACTGGAATTCGGCTCTCCAACGATTCAATTATTGCTGGATCATTCACCAACTTATGAACAGCATAACCATCAATATGGTTGTCAATATTAAATTGACTAAATTGAATCTTGAAAGCATATTTTTTATCATTGAATGCTCTAAACTGATAGGGAATGGTTTTCTCTACCAAAGATGCCTAATAAAAGTGAATAAAAAATTATTTAAAAAAACATAATAATCCGATTTAGACATTATTAATATGCACCATAAATAACAACTTAAGTAAATAATGATATGAAACACTCTACCTGATCCACTCTTGACTTCTCAAGCAATTGAATTGCAGTCATACCCAACATTTTTCTAGATTCACGGTCAAACAAAGTCAAGGAGGCAATAGCTGCATGATCTTGTACTCTAATCGGAATCCTAAAACTAAATGCACAAAAAGTATTTTAGAAAATAAATACAACTTACTATTGTAAAGTAGAATAACATAAGCATAAATATTATAAAAATACATTCACATTTAAATAACTTACATCGGTGTGGCATTCACAACCTCCTTAGGACATTCAGGATTTGAGCAAAGTAAAACTTGTTTAAACTTCGGTTCCTCAGAACCGTCTTCAGCTTCCTCGATGACCATAGTTGTCTCCACCTTCCGATTGCACTCTTCACAACCAAGGTAGTACCAATCATCTTTATCATCCACACCCATAATCGTACCAAGAACTATCACCTCACAAGGCTGAAATAAAATGAAACAAAATAGAGTTATACATATAAATTTGTTTCAAAAATTTTGTTTAATGTATTTACTTAAAATATTAAAAAGTTGACACAAACTTGATCAAATAGCGTAATATCACGGAAATTGGTAAACTGATGCTTCACTAAAAAGTCATCCGCAAGACTTGTGCTTCCAGATGAACCAATTGACTTCTGACCATTAGAGGATGTTTTACATATCTTCTCAACAAACCTGTTTACAATAAAAAAATAAAAAATAAATTAAAAACATCAATAAGTATTTCATATTATTTTATAAACTGTTTACTTGGTTCTGAATGAACGAATCTCCTCTATGTCAGAATTGATAAACAGCCTTGTTATATGGAAAGCATTAGATAGCGTTGTCTTCCCTGGGCAAAAAAATTAATATCATAGATTATGATATTAAATTTCGTAAATAATATAAATAATATTAACAAATGTTATAAACAGTAAAAACCTTTATATTTGTTGAAACTACCAAACTGCACAAGCAAAACAACATGAACTTCTTCTTTATGCATCTGAATATAACCAAACATCTCATCGCAGTACTCATCCCATAAAGTGCAGTTTAACTTAATACCCCTACATAAATATAAATTAAACACATCAAAGGAAATCATGTAGAAAATATATAATACAAAAGATGCAATCAAAATAAAAATGAAATTTAATAAACATACTCTTCATCCAGCAATTGCAAATTCATGAATTTGCTATCTTTTCCCATCTTTGTTTTGGTCATTTCTGGTTCAGACCACTCATCTACATATCCAATAAAATCTGAAAAAAATTGATTAATAAGAAATGTAATCAGAAAAAAAAATTTATAATAAAATTCAATATTTATATAACTTTTTAATTTAGCATGTTGTTGTCATAGATATGATGAAATACAAACCAACTCGATACTTGACATCGACTTCACCAGCTTTAATGGATTCAAATGATGCTAACCGAATACCATATACACTTCCATCAAAGTTCTCACACTTTTTAACAGATGTATCAAAGTTTAAACTAATAGCATGTTCTTTTTCAAAGTGTTTGAAAGTTGACTTAATGACAGAAAGTTGAGATTTATAAATGTAATAAATTTCATTTTCATTAAGCAAAATTTCTTGTTTTTTCATAAACTTGCTCCAAACAGTTGCCTGCATCCTAGTCCCCTAATAAAAAAATTAAAATTGGTTAGTATAAAGAACAATATAAAAATTAAACTAAATTTTTTAAAACATATGACATTAAAACAAACCTGCTCATCCATAACCACCATTTCAATACCAAGGGTTTCTCCTTCTCTCTTTGGATTCATGCGAATCCAAAGTCTTAACACCTTCACCTTTATGGTAAACAACTTGGATCTCCAATCAAGATTGTTTAGAAAAGTAATATTGTTTTCATCCATTTAGATGAAATACGATCTCAGAATAGGTGATTGATATTAGAAAATGGTTACTAATTGAATTAAAATGAATCTACTTAGTAAATATATATACAGATTTCGGGAAATTATTTTTGTAAAGTCTAAAAAGCAGTTTATTATTAGAAAAAATTATTACCGAAATTATGCTAATGTATTTTAAGAAATGGAATTAAATATAAAAAAACTTACAAATCTTGACGGTTTTAAAAACACTTCCATAATAAATTTGATTTTTTTTAAATTTATATCAAAAGGACTATTTATATATTACAAAATGATACTTTAATTTAAGAAACCCGTTTAATACACATATTTAAAGAAAATTAAATTACTTCAAAAAAAAAAAAAACAAATATAAACACCAACATTTGATTCTTTTAGAAATTTAACAAATTCCAAAAAAGCATAAAATATTTAGGCACGTATACCAATTTAAAAAAAATAATCATTATATTCAAAAAAATTAAAAACAACATCTGAAATTCCGTAAACAACATCAAAAAAATTAAAAACTCACCAACGAATTTTTGTCATTCTTCCATACACGGGCAGAGAATCCGTTAACCATATCGCCTCTCAACGTATGAAAAGTAAATAACAAATCACAGACATATAAAATAGAATGTGAACTATAATAATCAAATCACATATTTAACAATCAGATTAGGAAAATCATATCATAATGAAGATGCTTCAGTCAGGCTGCAAGGGAGGTTGCATATGAATGTCTACCATCCTTCAACCCTACCAAGCCAAGGTTCCATATTCAACAATATTTAATCAGAACTTTAAACTCATCATAACCTAACAGACCAGGTTATACGTATAAGAAATCGATATTCAAATCACATAAACAAACAACATGATGATATCGGGTTTTAAAACCCTAAGACAAAAGGAATAAGCTAATCGATCTTCAAATCATGTACAATAAATCCATACATCATCACATAACAGACAATACATCACAAATCATCCTTCATTCAGGCTCAGATATTTAAAAAAAATTAAAGCAACATGGCTGCAAGGGAGGTTGCATATGAATGTCTACCATCCTTCAACCCTGCCAAGCCAAGGTTCCATATTCAACAATATTTAATCATAACTTCAAACTCATCATAGCCTCGACGAAAACTATAAAATAGAAATGGGGGAACAGAAGAAACAAAGAAGGAATGACACAAGGGTAATCAAACCACAGTAATCTTGTCCGTATCATATCAGTTGCAGACCATACCCTTTTCTATTCATCATCTTAAACTGAAACTGAAAATCATATAAACAAACAACATGATATCAGGTTTTATATAAACAGAGAATCGAAAATCGATATTCACATAACATTCAATCAGTAAATCAATACATAACAAAACCATCAAGGATTTGATTTCCTGCAAAATTATATCCAATTCAGTTAATGCATCGAATAAAACTTCAAACATAAAACACAGTTACTATTTAACAGAATATAAACTCTTCTTACTATTTAACAGATTTTAAAAACCAAAATATTCGATTGAAATACCCCAATAGAAAAATCATATATACACCAATTGTTCAATCAATAAAATGATAAAGAAGATATCGGAATAATTACATTTCATACATTGGAAGAACTAACAGACAACTTATCAAATGTCTGTTCTTCAAATCATGTACAATAAATTCATACATCATCACATAACAGACAATACTAATTAACATAATATAAAATATTGATAATCTGAGGAACAGAATTGAAAAATAAACATATTCAAATGAAAAACCCTAATACACAAAACATACATATACGTACTTAAAAATCGGGGATTATAAACCCTAACATACCAGCAAATCCGTATAAGAAATCGATATTCAAATCACATAAACAAACAACATTATATCGGGTTTTAAAACCCTAAGAAAAAAGGAATAAGCTAATCGATCAAAGTAACAGACATACTCAACTTCTGATCATTGTTGAGAACGCAAATCAAAGTAAAACAAAGCATTCAAACAGAATCGATACATCACAAATCAAAGTAAAACAAACCATTCTAACAGATTCGATCAATAACATGATGAAGAAGATATCGGAATCATTACCGTCGATGATGATGACAGTTGAATATTTGAATATTGATTAAACATCGTTGCAAAGGATCGATTGAGAACGCATGAACCAAATCGCCTATTAGGGTTTCTTTGAAACGGTTTGGGATAATGAGAGAGAGATGAGAGTGCCTTTTATATAGATCCGAATTCAAGGTATAGGATGACCCGAACTCAAACGGATCCCGCGTCCAATTTAATCCCAATCCGTGAGGTATGCCACTTGTCACAATATTAGGCTTTTGCCATGTCATTGCTTATGTGTAATCCTAGTTGGCTTGCTCCATTGGGTGACATGTGTCCCCCAATGGTTTGCTTTATTAGAGATATAGATACTACCTGAACCCAAACCAAACCCATTATATAAACTTATCAATAGCCCACTAATAATCTAGCCCATTAACCCACCTAAGTTAAAACTAAAACAATTAAAATAAGCACAAAAACCCTTCAATTCCTCTCCCGCCCTCCCTCTGTGCGACTGTGAGTGCTCTCTGCCTCCTGTCCTGCCAGCGATCTTCATCAGCCAAAACAGCAACAACATTGCAGCAGCCGATATCAGCCGGAATCCGACATCAACGTGACCGGAATCCGCTCCTAACCAACCAGACACCGACAAACGGTAAGTTTTTATGTTTTTTATATGATTTTTCTTGATATTATATGAGAAAAGGGGTAATAAAAAACTTAAATAGGTATGAAAAATCGTGTGTTTTCACGTTGCGTATGGTTGTTTAGATGATTTTTAGGATGATTATGTTATTTAGATGATTTTTAGGGGTTATTACACAATTCTAGGGCTTGATTGCTTGAATAGTAAAATTGAAATATTATATTATGGAACGATGAACTAATGGACATGGATCACTTTGTTTGTGATAGGAACCATGAGTAGGGATGTTATGGCGCAATTTCTCAAGAGGAAAGTGGTTGTACCACTTTTTTTTGCCGAATTCTTCTAATTATAGACCAAGGTATGTTTTAGATAAACTTTTTTGTTCTTTTATTTAATGATTAAGAGAAATAGAAGTAGGGAGGATTTAGACTTTGATGCTTTTTTGTTTGTTAATGTGATAGAAATGTATGAGCTACGGTTTGATTGTTTGAAAATTGAAATTGACCCGACCCGATCTGATCCGACCCGCTATGAAACTTTGTTTGTTTGTGTTTACTTGTTTTACATGACCCGACCCGCTATAAACCGAATTTTTTTATATAGCTAGGGGTCTAAAATCTTTAAAAAATTTCTGCACCCCCAGGAAAAAAATCCTGGGTCCGCCACTGACCGCAAGGCCACCTTAAAATTCATTCATGTTTAGGCACGTATTAATGTATATTATTAATATATAATGCGAATATAGTTTATGTATATTAGTGTTTAATCTACATATAAGACATGAATTTAGTGGATAAGTTTTTATAAAAATAAAAAGTATAGGTTGTGTATTGTGAACAAAATATCAAGTGTTTGCATAAGTACGTCTAAATTCATATATTTACGAGAATCATGCATATGTATCAAATGTAATTACGGATTAAATATGTAAATATGTATAAATAAACAAAGTATAATCCTTATGAAATAATCAATTTTTTTATTACAATTGAAGTCTCAGATTTACAATAATACGAAATATGAAATACAATAACACGAGATTACAAGTTTCTGAAAATAGAAATACACGACAACCTTTCTAAATACGGAAAGTTACAAAAACGAGGTGTTACATGGACATCTACGGAGAAAATGGATTTGGCTCGTGCTTGGGTGGACATCTCGGATTATTCATTATTTCATATTTATATTATGTTTTTAATGTGTTACATTTTTTTTTATATTATGTTTTTAATGTATTACATATTTTATATATTACATTTTCTAAGATATTACATTTTATTATTATTTTCTAATATATTACATTTCTTAAGTAAATGGTTTACATTGGATCATCAAAAAAGAACTGATTTTTGGATATGTGTTCGTAAAATCTTTCATGAGATGATGGGACGAGATAACCTCCACTTGTAGTGGAGTGGTGGAAAGAACTTTGGGTTTCTTTGGAGACCCGGGTTCGATCCCCACCTGTTGCATTTGGGGGTAAATGGCCCCAACCTTGGTTGAGGGGTCATGGCAATGATGGATAAGAGCCTAGAGTGTGTAATAGCCCGGGTTTGAGTCTTGAGCCGCACACGAGTTTTCTATTACAGTGCGGTTACTCCGGCTCTTGAGTGCGGAGGCTGCAACGGCAGTCAAGTGGCTGTCGGCTGGAAATTTTCTCGTGGAGCGCCTATGGTCAACCTCGGATGCCTCGCCCGAGGGGGACTAGAGACCCATGCAATGTGGGTGTGATCCTCTCGACTGTTGGAGTCAATCACCGTTCAAAAAAAAAGATGATGGGACGTGATCCATACCGGAATTTGGATTCCATTTCCGGTAAATGGAGAGAAATGTGGAAAAAGGTAACCACCTTTAATGCCATTTTCAACAACCTCTCTAACCAATGCGGTGTCAAGCAAGCGGTGCGAATGATGTAGATTTGTTTATCTAGGCACATAAAATCTACAAACAAGATAAAGGTCATTCGTTTACAATGGAGAAACCATGGCATATTTTAAATAAAAACACCAAGTAGCATCTTGTCCCACTTGTAAACGTGCGAGAGGCACGGTCCAAGAGCTCAAAGAGTGTATCATTCACCGGCGTAGGTTACGCGGTCCCATTATAACATAAATGATTTGAACAATGATTTTGAGATTCCGGATGATCCAGTTGATGCAAATCGCCCGATTGGGAGAGATCTTGCAAAAGCAAAAAAAAAAACAATAGGTACGGGTTCGTCTTCAACTCAAGTGGATCTCCAAGCCATAATTGATAAACTCGACGAGTATCAAACAATTGTTAGCGCTCAAACAATATCTGATGCCATTGATCTTATGGTGTTTGGGGTGAAAACCGACGATATGTCGGAGGTGGACAATAGTCGAAAATAAAAGAGTTAATTACACCGTTAGTCCCTGTGGTTTGTGGAAAGTAACAACCTAGGGTACTAATAGTTTACACTTTACAGTAACATTCTAAGGTATTAACCTTTCAGTTTGTAACAAACTAGGGTACTAACACTTAAACCAATTTAATTTTAACAGAGTTTAAGGGTAACTACCTCATTTTGCATTCTCCATTTATCAAAATTAATCAAAAACTCTAAATAAAAACCCTTGATCCCCGTAAACTCATATGAAACATGCGTTCCCCACAACCTTCAAAGAACATAGGCCTTGGAGCTTGTGAAGCACAACTCTTCATGAGGAGTGCTTTTTTGGTTTGATTTAATTCATTTTTCGTTAATCGTTCGTACCGGAAATCGATTGCTCGGTCCCACCAGAGCAACAACCCATCAATGAGTAACAGATCTCGATTGATTGAACATCAAATTTACCTTCAAACTATCAGATTTACCCCCTTTATCAGATTTATTCGTCGACGCCCCTTTTATCAGATATTGATTGAACCCGCAGTGGTGTGGGTTTGGTTGTGAGTGAGAGAGATAGATAGAAAGAGATGAGGGGTAGAGAGAGAGTGGTGGTGATGATGGTGGTGGGTGTTAGAAGGAGAGAGCTGAAGAAGAATTAGGGGTAGTTTTTAATCTCTTTTGAGTAAATTACAAGTTTTGTCCTTTATGTTTGTCCCAAATTTCAGGCGCTGTCCTTTACCATTAAAATTGATGACTTTTGTCCTTAATGTTTGAAAATGTTGCACGTTATGTCTTTATGGCAAACCCAGTTATAATTTTCAGTTAAATTATGTCATGTGCACTGCACATGAGGGTAGAATAGTCATTTCCCCTCCTCACTTGTGTCCCCCCCCTCTCAAACCCTAATAACACCCCCAATTCATCTTCAACCCCAAACCCTAATTCCAAAATTATGTTAATTGAAAAGTTATTTTTTAATTTCAGGCACTTGCAGTCATGTTTCTGTTTGTTCGGTGCACTGCAATTAATCCCAATTCATCTTCAACCCCAATTCATCTTCAACCCTAATTCATTTTCAACCCCAAACCCTAATTCCAAAATTATGTTAATTGAAAAGTTATTTTTTAATTTCAGGCACTTGCAGTCATGTTTCTGTTTGTTCGGTGCACTGCAATTAATCCCACTGATAAAACATTATTATGAGTTTTTTCACTAGGATTGAACGCAAGATTCTCAAGAGATTCACAAGGAAAAAGTACCTCTATCCTTTGACTACCACAACGCAAATGGAACCTTTACTTCCATTCCCGCTTGTCATCAAGGATGATTCAGATTCATCAAGCACGCTACAAGATGATATCTCATTTTGTGTCCTCTGTGATTCTCAGGTTAATTGACTTTTTGTCCAAATTCAAAACCATAAGGGTGTTTCAGTTTTTGTCCAAATTTCTCAAACATATTCTTCAAATCTGAATCCGTAACACCGGTGGCCAGATTACCAACCCATAGATTAGTCGACATTGTGGTCGATTGACGATTCGTATGGTTTGTTGTTAGTTGTGAGTTTTGTTGTATGGAATATGTGATTGATTGTTTTGATTTGACGCTATGATGAGTTGATGAAGATGAATGATATGATTGTTGTGAGAATTGGGTTGAGAATTTTGTTGTAGACGGTTTATTTTGGAATTAGGGTTTAGGGTTGAAGATGAATTGGGGTTGAAGATGAATTTGGGTGTGTTATTAGGGTATTAGGGGGGGGGGGGGAGACAAGTGGGAGGTGAAATGACTGTTCTACCCTCATGTGCAGTACACATGACATAATTTTACTGAAAATTATAACTGGGTTTGCCATAAAGGACATAAAATTCAACATTTTCAAACACTAAGGACAAAAGTCATCAATTTTAAATGTAAAAGACAGCGTCTGAAATTTAGGACAAACATAAAGGACAAAACTTGTAATTTACTCGTCTCTTTTTTATTGAATTAGAATGTGAAAAGACAATAATACCCTCATGTGCAGGGCACATGCCATATTTAACTGAAAGTTTTAACTGAGTTAGGACCAAATGACGTATAGTGTAATGATTTTAACAAAACAAAGGACTGTGACTGTAATTACTGAAGTTAAAGGGTATACGTTACAATTTGATAGAAACATAAAGGACAAAAAGTGTAATTTACCCTTGAGTTTTTATCTATATAAATTTGTATTTTAGGGACACATTCTTTTACTTGCACATGGCCTTCATATTTTCAGGGACGACGACCCCGGTTGGAATACAATTGTATCAAACTAGAAAATGCAAGAGGTTGAAACAAGCAAACTTCGACTCTTTTTCTATTAGCAAAACTCAAAAAAAAAAAAAAAAAAGACTTAAAAACCCTCTATTTATACTGAACATTAATTCAAATCTAATACGAAACCATATACACCAATTAAATAAACAATTGGATAAACTAAATTCAAAGGATAAATAAACCTATAATTTAGGTGATAATTAACTTGATATATTTGCTTGCTAATGGTAAATTAGTAATAACAGTTTCATGAAAAGAAAATAAAAATTAAGCGTTTGATATCAAGGAATTGAAGGCGGAATGGAATGAATCATTTCTTTGGCTAATGATACTAATCAGGAGGATGTATTTTTAACGTATTTCTCAAGCAAAATCCTTTTTCATTTTTTTTTTGTAAGTGATGTGTCCGATCTTTACTAACATTATGGATCAAGTTGATGAGATGATGGAAGGTTTACCATAAATCATGAATCATCGTTCTATTGGTATTTTGATCTCGATTACAAGTTCGATATATGTCGGTTTTACGATTCTACTAGAAAAGAAACGGGGTTTGATGAGCAAGAGGTAGAACGCTGGTTCAGACATGCTCCCATATTTACCATGTTCGTCGGAGGTTCATTGGAGGTTGTGAGGAACACATGTTTCATCTGGAGGTTGTGAGGAACACATGTTTCATTTGAGTTTACGGCGATCAAGGGTTTTTATTTAGAATTTTAATTAGTTTTGAAAAATGGAGAATGCAAAAGGACGTAGTACTCTTGACCTCTGTTAAAATTAAACTGGGTTAACTGAACTATTAGTACCGTAGGTTATTACTTTCTGCAAATCATAGGGATTAACGGTGTAATTAACTCAAAATAAAAAAAGACAAGATTCGCCAAAGGTTTCTAATTAGTTTTATATTAATGTATTTTTATTATAGGTATTTTAATTTAATTTTAATGTATTTTATTTTAGGAATTTTAAGTTTCACGTATTTTTAATTTAGAAATTTTAGTTCTAATCTATTTTTATTTTGGTTATTTTAATATTACTGTAATTTTATTTATCTAATTTATATTATACAAAAATAATATTTAAATAATAGGTAATAATTAAATAATAATTGGGGTGGATTGAAAAGTAGTGAGGGGTAAAGATCAAATAGGAAGTTAATTTTCACTAGGAAGGATAGGAAGCCATAGAATTATGACATGTGGCAAATTTTAAAATAAAGAGAAAGGGTATTTTAGTCAATCCAACTCCTTCTTCTTCCTTTTTCAAAACCCAGTAAATTCAAAAACCCATCATTTTCAAAACCCACCATCTTCAACTATTTCTTCACTTCCTATCTCAATAATCACTACATTATAGTGCGATTTTCATCACAAATCAATGATTCAGAACCCGATCAACGTGTTCTTCAGCTTTTTTTGAAGAAAACCCAGTTTAATTTCATAAAAAAATCTCGTTTTTTCCGGTGATTTTGGAGATAATCACTCGATTCGTTCGATTCAAGCGTTGATAAGTGTTTCAATCATTCAAAATTCATCAATTGTTGAAGAAACCACTTCGATCCATTTAAGAAATTCTTTAATTTCATTTTTACGATCTGGGTTTTTGATTTACTTATTGCGTTTTACGATCATGGCGGGGGTCCGGGGGCGGCAGCCCCCGGTAGCGGGGTCCCAGGGGCGGCAGCCCCTGGCGGGGTCCAAGGGGCAGAGCCCCTGGCTGGGGTTGAGCTGTAATAAAAATGCATCAGAAAAATTAATTTTCCAGAAATTGGCTCATTTCGAAGACAATAATTCGTAGACAATTCAGACAGTTCACAGTCCCAGACAGTTTTATATGTCCATTGCGTTTTAGAAATAAGAGTGTTTTCACAGTCCCAGACAGTTCCCAGACAGTTTCAGTCCTTTCTGGCTATTGCGTTTTAGAAAAAAACATATTTTTAAGTGTTTTAAGTCATTGCGTTTTAGGTAAAACACATTTTTGAAGTGTTTTTAGTCATTGCGTTTTAGGTAAAACACATTTTTAGGTGTTTTCGGTCCATTGCGTTTTAGAATGAGTCATTTTTAAGTCCTTTCTGGCTATTGCGTTTTAGAAAAAAACATATTTTTAAGTGTTTTTAGTCATTGCGTTTTAGGTAAAACACATTTTTGAAGTGTTTTCAGTCCATTGCGTTTTAGAATGAGTCATTTTTAAGTGATTTCTGGCCATTGCGTTTTACAAATAAGACATTTCTTTGTGTTTTTTGTGCATTGCGTTTTAGGTAAAACACTTTTTATGTGTTTTCAGTCCTTTCTGGCTATTCAGTAACGAGCAAGAATGAAGATATAACTGTGATTGGATGAAGAAACAATTGGGTGACAAAGTTGCCATGGTTCAAATCTCAAATCACCTTAAAAACATAACCTAGTATTCTTGTATCTGGAAAGTTTGGTGAGTCTGCAAATATGGAGAGATCGTAATCACATTCTGCATATTCAAAATTCCCTATAGCTCTCTTTAACAGCAAAACGCAATTCATTCAAGAGCTTCCGTAAAACACAAACGTTAGGTAAAACACATTTTTATGGGTTTTTAGTCCATTGCGTTTTATAAAGTACATTTTCTTTTGAGTTTTTAGGCTATTGCGTTTTAGAAATAAAACATTTCTTTGTGTTTTCTGGCCATTGCGTTTTACAAATAAGTCATTTCTTTGTGTTTTTGGTGCATTGCGTTTTAGAAAAATGTCATTTTTAGGGTTTTTTTTTTCATTGCGTTTTACGTAACTGGGGGTTTTTCTATTGCGTTTTACGCAACTGGGTTTTGAATTTTTTTTTTGAAAATATAGCAATAGTATACTCGTTTTAAAGATAAAAAAACGCTCGTTTTTTTGGTGCAATTTTTATAAAAAAATAATGCCGTATGAAAGAGTTATTAACGTTTAAAAAATGGGGGGGAATTGGAGGAGAGAGAAACTATTGGCTTATTTTGACTAGAATGCCCCTGAAAAAAGTCACGCGCCTCTTTTCTTACTTTCAATCTCCCTGATTTAATCTTAGCCCTTGATTAACTTAATGGATGGTCAAGATCACTTCCTATCCTTCCTAGCCAAATTAACTTCCTATTGTATCTCCACCCAAGTAGTGAGACCATAAAAAAAAGATAGTAATAAAAAGTAGGGGAAAGTTATGTTGTACTAAATATTCGAATTGTATGAAAAGGAGGCGGTGACATTTTTGTAATTATCTGCTTGTAGGGTAATTATCAAAATTACTCTACAAATGATATTGTAGAGTAATTTTGATCTTTTGTAGAGTAATTTTGTAAAATGTTCATGTAGAGTAATTTTGATCTTGTAGGGTAATTATCAAAATTACACTAACCCCCCCCCCCCCTCCTCCCCAAAAAAAAATCTATAGAGTAATTTTGATCTTTTGTAGAATAATTTTGTAAAATGTTCATGTAGAGTAATTTTGGTCTTGAAGGGTAATTATCAAAATTACACTAAACCCCCCCCCCCCCAAACTAAAAGCTAAAAACTAAACCATAAAGCTAAACCCCATAACTAAATGCTAACAAAATAATCTACAAGATCAAAATTACTCTAGAGAATCATTTTACAAAATTACTCTACAAAAGATCAAAATTATTCTACAGGATCATTTTACAAAATTACTCTACAAGATCAAAATTACTCTATAGGACCATTTGTAGAGTAATTTTGAATTGTATTGCAGGGTAATTTTGATTCACTTGTAAATGTAATTTTTGAAACACTTGTAGAGTAATTTTGATAATTGCCCTACAAGAACAAAATTACTCTACAAGAACATTTTACAAAATTACTCTTTACTGATAATTACAAAAGTAACATCGTGCTTTTTTACCTTTTTCTTCAGTTCGTACGTTTTGTACGTTAACTTTATTTGTATTTGATCTTTATCCATAAAAAGTAAGGGAAACCAGCCTCCTTGTGGTTTGTTGGTTTCCAAGCTTCTATTCGAGTCAACGGATCAAAAGTTTGAGGTTGGTGGTGGTGGTTAAGTAGGTATTCTATAATACTTTTTGTCACACCCTGACTTTTACGGAAGCGTGCTTATTTGGTGTGACTTCTTAATACTATAGCAATCAATCATAACAATGCTATATGATAAAACCAAAAGATTTTCATCCATTGATAAAGTTTAGAAAATACCACAATACCATTGTCTTGAAAACATTGACGCCAATTAGTTACAAACCATAACATGTTCAAATGAGTTCCCATGGACTCAACAAAAGACTTTAAATAATCCTGAGTTTAGAAACAAGTATCCCGTCCAGGGATAAGATACATCTTTTAAATTCTACAATCAAGGATGATATCCTTTATTTAACACGCAGCTTGTAGATACATGCATACACCTGCCAGATCCTGTTTAGTTCCCTGAAATACATGTAGTTGAAAAATAAATAAAAGTTGAGCGAGTTCATGTGTTCGTTTGTGTGTATGTATAAACCTTTGAAACGTTGTAAGTATGTATGTAAGTCCCTGGTATGTAGCATTAAGGAAAAAGAGATCACCAATGGTTTGCAAGGCCATTGATATGTGTGAAGTGATGCAGGAAAACTCAAACCTAGCAGATTTCGTCGGTAAGACATAGTCACCTCATGGTCCACTCAGCGGACTCAGGAGTGGGGCTCGCTACACCCGAATAGATCTATCACTCATGTCCCTCGGTCCTACAACGAGGATTAATGGCCTTAAGTGTCGCGCCTGTCACTCACATGATCTAAGTAGTATGCCCTCCTTAAGCTAACCATACCATGTATAAAATGTCTGTAATAATTGTAACATGTATTTTACCCCCGAAGTATAAAACTGAAAACAGTTAAGAGAAAAAGGGGGACATGAACTCACTGTAGTGCGTCTTCAGTCTGTGTAACCCAAGTCTCCTCCGCAAACACGACTACCTACAGCGTACTAATGTCTATTAGATGAACGGGCCGTGCCTTTGCTTAGTATGAGGGTTTTTTATTTACGTTACTTTGATATTATTCCAAGTTATAACTTCTTGTTAAAATAATAATAATTATTTTAACTTAAGTTTTGTTTTTTTTAGGGTTTTGGAATAATAGTTAGGCAACTATCTCGTACCCATATTTCTCAAGTATTTTATATGCGTATTCCCTTCCCAAGGATGGGGGTATTTTGTGATTAGAGTCTTGACATTATATATTCCTATGTCCCACTTTAGAAAAATATATAATAACTTATTTGTCGAAAATAATGTATTCCCAAAATATATCTTTCCCAAAGATAATATATTTTCACTCCTTGTATCCCAAAATAATATTTACCCAAAAATATATTTGTAAAAGTATTTTCCGGAATATTTTGTAAGTTACGTTTTTGCGTTTGGTTCCACAATAATAAGTATGTAACTTAAATATTTATTCCTTGTAATTTTTGGTATTATTCTGGGATCATAAATGTGATGGGGTTTTGGTAAGTTATATTATTTTGCCCTAAAATAATATACCTAGTTCGCACATCGAACAAATATTCACACAAGCGTTTTAGTATAAAATATATACTCTAAGTATATATTTATCCGCTTTTATTTACGAAAACCCACCTCCGACACTTTGAAATATTGTAACAAAACTTATAGCGAAGTTTACTTTCGAAAAACAAAGTTAAAACACACTTGTAAACACTTGTTAGAAAATAATTTCTAAGTGTTTATATTTTTAGAAAATTTCGCCATAGTTTTCCCTAAAAACAGAGGTGTCCATGCTAATAAGCATATCGTTTTCTTTTAACAACAATCACAAATATCATCAACAATCAATCTTTAAACACTTTATATCACCAAGAGCAAAAACTATATGCGTTACATATTAGTCATGAACGTGATATATCACAAAAACGCGTAGTAACTTAGTAAAGCGTTTAGTGGCCTTAGTTACCTTCCAAAGTGTACTCATTTCTTTAAAAATCATTTTCTTGAAAGAGTTAAGTGTTTACAACTTGTAAACATTTTTTTACAAAAATTAACCTTTTGAACTCTTCTTGTAAATAAAATGTTTTCACACTTATTTTATTTCCAATAATGGTGCAAGTGTATGTACAAGTCATGATTTTCCAAAAATCGATTCTTGAACTCGGTTTATTTAGAAAAGTCTCTTGTAATTCTCGGATCTATATGATCATCCACTTACTTTGTTCATTTATATTTCAAGAAATTCATTTTTATCAAGTTCATATTTAACTAGAATATGATTATTTCATGTATCACATAATCACCTCTTAGTCTTGTTAAATCATGCTTCTATACATCATTTAACAAGCTCAATTAACAACATATTCATAACAACATCCTACTAATAACATTTCTTTATGTTTCATCCTTGTGTAAAGCTTTTCTGTTCATATTTCTTGTTTAAACCCTTTTAGTGTTCTTGTAAATTTCAACATACTATAACTTTTGACTACTCAAAAATGGAAATAAACAAGAGTAATTCAAGAACTTACTACTAGCTTAAAGCTAGGGAAGATCTCTAGTGAAAAAGATGGTGAAAAGTGAAGTGAAAAAGCAAGTAATGAAGCTTCTTGATGATCCACAAGTTACAAGCTCCCTTGAATCACCTTCTAGTCTTGAATGAAGCTTAAAAATGGAAGAAGATGGTTGAGTTATGGTGGTGATGGTGGTGATGGTGTTGAGCCGAGAGGGAGAGGGAGAGGGAGAGATGAGAGTGAGAGTGTGGTGAAGATATGTAGAGATAAGGAATGATTTCATATCTAGGAAGCCATACTTATAAAGATCATTACAATATCTTGGCCAAATATACAAGCAAGATCTTAATAAAATATTGAAATGAGATATGTTGGTGATTTGGGTGGGTCCTCTTGTGACCGTAAGAGGGCATGGGGGGGGGGGGGGGTTAGATGTAACATTTTGATGATAGTGGGTAAATACTAGTTAATTTCCAAGTATATACTTACATGTATTAGTTAGTAGGTTTCTAGTGGGTGTTAAGGTGTTCGGGGATCATGACTAGCCAAGAAATAATTAAACAATGTGTTTGGCGAAAATTTGGTGTCCCGGGTAATGTCCGGTTATTCGGTTAGATACCGTTTCGTTAAAGTGCTTAATTATTCCGTATAATGCCTTTTATATATCTTTTTGTGTCACATTTAATCCCCGACACTTAGGAAATCATACGGGACCATTTTGCCAAAATTTTGCACATTACTAGCATATTAAATGCTGAATTTCTGATAAATAATGCAGAATTCTGCATTATTAGTGGGTTTTAGGCACTTCCCGGCACTTTAACTATCACCTAGTGACGCGGTTTTATGGTCCTCACTTCCCTACACTCCACACTAGTGTAGTACCCTGTCTCTGGCTCATACTGGCCTCAAAAACATTGTCTGTCTATGTACTGGCACTGTCAGTATATTTCTGAGTTATCCGCTAACTGTGCTAACTGTGCTTTGTGCATCATGTTTGTCACTAAAGTTGGTATGCAATAAATGGAGTGACAGTATGAAATGTGATGCACATGTATGAATGATGCAGAAATCAGGAAGTAGTTTAAATCAGTAATTGTAATTCAGCACAGTAATTAAGCACAAATTGATATTAACTAATTGTACGGATACCTGTAAATTTGACGGTTGTCACATTCTCCCCCTGTTAAGAAAATTTCGTCCTTGAAATTTGTACTACCTTAAACCCTTTGGGTTTCATTATGCGTGTATGTATATGAATAATACTGAGGTAGGTAACCCAAAACCAAATCAAACCTTATTTAATTCAGGCGAATCCAAGGATATCTTACTATAATCAAAACCCAGCTGTTGAAAAGTATGTGTTTCCGGATTTGCTGTCAAAGATACAAGACGTACTGACGTATAGTCTAGTGTAATCTAGTTACAGGGGTTCCACAAGAGAGGAGTTTTGTCTATTAGGATACTCAGACAGTCGGTCACAATATGCCAACGAGTTTTCACAACCATAGCATCCGCTATATGAACTCAAAATCAACAACTCAAAAGTAATAGGAAAGCGATCTGTCAGCCTCCCGAATAAATGAATGGTAAGGTTTATTGTGTTGACATTCTTAAGTTTCGAAAATACACCAAATGGAATACAAGTGAATTTGGTGTATCATTATCTTGATTCGTAGTTGCATCAAAAATGTTTAAATGACAAGTCAAACAAAAGTATATGTAGTTTTGTGTGAAATAGTTGACCATGATTAGCACAAGCTAATGACACCACAAGGTGTCATAATGACGAGATTCAATAATAGTGGTGACTTAACAAGTTCACCGTGCCTGAAATCAAATGAAAGTGTACTGGGACAATCTGAAGATTTGATTTACACAATGTCATAGAGCTTTCAATTGGATACGGAACATCAAAGAGCCACTTTTTTTGATCGAAGATGAAAAGTATTAGGTACCGCAAGGCATGCGATCGAAAATGAAAGAATCGTTAGGAGGTACATTATGCTATAAAATGAATCTATGTACCAATGTCATAACACACAACTGTGTTGAGACCGCTTAAATCGTGATAAACGAGACGGATTTAGAGCACATAAATAATTTAAATCCGCGTATGAAGGGAGTAACCAAAATAGCGCAAGCTTCAATTTCGTAGAAGTATCACCGTAAGATATCGAACTTAACCAATTGTTTAGAGGAGTCGTAATCCAATCAAGTGCACTATGACTCGAAACAAAAGAACCTTTGCAAGAATATTTGAATGTGATGCTCCCAATACATCACATAGCGTCTTAAATCAAACATGTGAAATGGATAAGTTCAAGCAATTGAACTTAGTTTCAGCGTAATCCGACAATAACGTATGTATCAACAAAGGAATCTCGGCATGGTACAAAAATAACTCATGAATGTAACTTGAAAGAAGTTTCAAGAAAGTGTGTTGACTTGATAGCAAAAGAGCCAACAATTACAATAACGTAGGTTATTTGAATCATAAGCCAATAACTAGGTTTAGCAAAATAATATTGGTACTTCTATGAAGCGTTTGAAATGAAACCGCATGCGTAGCAAAAGGTGCATGCATAACATATAAGTTTTCAAGTAATGGAGCAATGTGTATCTGCTAAAATAAAGAAATGACCAAGTATTCGAAGCAAATGTGTGTGTTCGCTCTCAGCGAAGGAAATTACCGCGACGCAACTACCATTGAGGGGAGTAGAGATGCAAACATCTACTCACTAGAAGCAAAAGTGAGGATTTCAACAAAAGAATCTTGAAGTACTATCTGTTTTGTTAACTAAAATGGCATATATGTCAGGTTAATGGTGTTTGATTGAGTTAACAGATATGGTTCCTAAGTAACAACCTTTACGAGTTTGGACATGGGTTCCCAAAGGTCCTAAGTATATGTTTTCTAGATCCTCAAGGTTTCGTATTCTGTGTAACTCTGTTTTGTGCATTGTGTAGGAAACACCATTTTTGTGTACGTTTAAAACAAGTTATCATCCCACAATTTTCCCTCGGTATACATTCTTCCTGAATTTACTGCTAATGACACTCGATCGTCGATTAGTCATGAAATAGTAGTTGGATAAGTAAGTAATTCGTTAATCCTTAGCAAGAGTTATCGACTCTTGTTGGTTAGCTCGTTCGGCTCCTGGTAGTTGACGCTCATTTGAAAATCATGTCCTTCTTCTTGACGAGCAGAGCCGGGGTTACCCAAAATGGGAACTTGGTCTGTTATCTTCCTTCTCTATCAACTACTGAGGTTACTCTGCCAATCCTTGCATCTCCAAAGGTGTAAGTCGCTAAGGTGCATCGACTACAGGCGCGACGCCTGGAATCAAATTGATGCGAGATTCGACTAATCGTTGAGGAGATAATTATGGTAAGTCTTCGGGGAAGACTTCAGGATATTTCCTTATCACAGGGGTATCTTCGAGTTTTGGTTCTTCGGCTCTCTTGTCCCTGACATGAGCCAAGAACACAACACGTTCTTTACGCAACAACTCTCGTGCCTTCAAGCATTTAGTAATTTGTAGAGGCGTATCCTGCTTCATGAGTCACGATCGTTTCTTCGTTTGTCATCGGGATGCGGATATCAATCTCCGCTCGATCACTCGGCATTTACTCCATCCCAATTACTTCGTTGAAGCTTCCCGACTCAACTGGTAGTAGATCAAGCGTAAACTTACGCTCTCCGGGTTCTATCTTGCTGTTTATAGTTACTGCGTTGGCTTCCACTAGCTTCACCTAGCTAGTTCCATCGAGTGCGAGTTATCTAACTTACTTGCTACCAAACCAAGTATACTCTCAAACTCTTAGAGATGCGAAGCTTAAAATTTGCAACAGTATCTGGCAACACAGATGCATAACGTTGAGTAATATGGAACGTACCGATATCTACGCTTGACTTCCTGGCGTGTCTCCCTAGCTCCGGTGTTGAGCTTTCATTCTTGTGCCTGATCGTTTTTAGGGAAATATTTTCTGAAATGCTTTTCGCTTCCACAGTTAAAACAACCTTGAGCACGTTTCTGTCTGTCACTTGTCCTGCCTGGATAATCGTCACTGTCGTTGTTCCCTCCGTGATTCTCGCTACTATCTTGGCCTCCTTTTCTATGTTCAGTATCTTGCCTACAAGTTTCCTTAGGATGCCCTCTCTTGCCACAGTTATCACATTTTCCATATTTACATCGCCCGACATGATAACGTAGACAATTGTCGCACTTAGGTAGGATACCCATGTAGTCTTTTCCCTTTTTGGCCTTCTTCTTGCTACTCGCCCGAGTAACCATCTTGAAATTTGCTAGCTTTCTCTTGTTATTTCCAGATGACTCTACAGGAGTCTCCTCTTTCTCTTCCATAATGGAAAATTTTCCTAGTCTAACCGCTTCTTCAGTGAGCGCTGCGCTTGTGTTGATAGCCTCGGTGATCGTTGAAGGTTTAGATGTTGTTACTAGGCTTAGAATCTGAGGTGCCAATTCCCCTATGAAACGTTCAATTCTCTTAAACTCTGGTCCCACCAGGAGCGTAGCAACTTGTGATAAATCGTTAAATCTTTGCACATACTCAGCTATCTTTGGACCTTCCATTTTCAAGTTCCACAATTCAGTCTCCAACTTATGGACTTCTGCCCTAGAGCAATATCTTTTGCGCATCAGTTCCTTCAGTTCGTCCCACGTCAAAGCATACGCAGTAGTCTCGCCCATTGTCTGAACCTGAAGGTTCCACCATGACAGAGCCCCATCTACAAACAGTCCAGCTATGTACGTGACCTGATGTTCTGGGGCACATTTACTCAATCGTAAGACAAAATCCGTTTTCTCAACCCAGCGCACGAAGGCTAAGGCACCCCCGGTGCCGTCGAATTTTCGAGGCTTGTGGTCTAAGAACTGCTTGTAGGTGCAGCCTTTGCTGTGTTCGGAGCGAAGGGCCTCTAGCTGTGCAATGGCCTGTGAGATGCGCACTTGTAGTTCTGCCGCTGTTGTTGGCGGAGGGTTGTTGGTAACGATGTTCCCTTGTATCAACATCTTCTAAGAAGAAGACTGGTTAGGTTAGGTCAGGTTATATTTGTTCAGGGGATGCATATAGTTGTTTCGAGGTCATATGTACATACATGTATTTGATTTTTATATCAGCCAATCAAGCAATAGCATAATCATAGCATAACCAAGTAATTTGGTAATTATGTTTAATGAAAGCATAGTAAGCAAGCATATAGCATTATAATTACAGCACACATATATGGATCAACAATCGTGCTTAACGAAGACATAGCGACGGAGCTTTCGTTGGTCATTGGCCACAAAGTATTGTCGCATGTTTTATGATGATTGGGCTCTCATTATTCTCCGACCACAATTGTATCGTCTTTCAAAATGTATCACATCAAGAGGGACATAGGGTCACCCTACCCTTGCCCAACAAGTATATCAGTGTCTCCAAATCACATAGTCTGAAGTGGTCTTTAAAAGTCTCCACAATCCCGGCTTATCATTAGTGTCTTTACCCAAATGTAAAGCAATCCGCATAATCTAGAAATCACTATACCAGTGTTTGAGGTGGAGGAGGAAAGAAAAGTAAACTGTTAACATGCGTGGACTTCCTCCTCGGGCTTGTGTATACGTCGAAGTAATTATCTGCTTTGTCGCTCGATAGTAAAGAACTGAGCATCAGAAACCTGGGAAAGGTGTAATAGCAACGGTTGAGAGCGCAAAAGGAACCTTGATATATGTGGAGGATCAAAGTATGCTGGCAATAAACAGGGTGGAGGACGTGGTATCAGCTCAAGCTCCAAAACTCTGCGACTTATAACCTTAAACTGTAATTGATGTAACATGTGTACTCATCCCGTGTGTAGCCTCCATAAAGTAAGGGATGGTAAGGGTCTAAAATCAGTATATAGGGTATGATAGGAACCATCGAAATGGCTCATCCAGCGATGTAGCGGTGAAAGTAGCAAACGGTGCGGCTTGTGAGATTGGGGAAAACGCTGCTGTAACAAAAGGATCGTCATGCGGGTGCTGACCGGGAGTACCTTTCCACGGTGCGGTTAGGTCCTGAAAGAAAGCGATAGTCGTGTCGGTGCAATGGAGGTTGGTCTCCATAGGAGCAATACCAGCGGTTGAGGGTGCAGGAACAAATGTCTCAACTAATAAGGATATCATTGGTGCATGTACTGGGTCAGATATAAGGGGTGCAATGTCTGGTAGACCGAAAGAAACAGGATCATGATCATGCAAGGGTGCAGGATCAGCAGGTGTAACATCAGGCTGGCCCAAAAGGAACTGGAGGTATCTCAGGAGCAGGTTCTGGGTCGTGTAAAGGTATGGGATCTCGAGCAGGTGAGAGTGCAGTAGTCATAGTCATCGTCTGCGTCAGTAGTAGAGAGCTGTAATCCAACTGTTTGTAAGGCTGCTGATGTCACAGACTCAAAGGAGTCTGAATTCGAATGCATGCTAGAATCAGAGGATAGCTTGTTAACAGGGGTCTCAAAAAATGAATTTAGTATCAACGTTCTCGTCTAACTTTCCATCCTCGTAAGTGTTATCAGAAGGACCATCAATAACATGCCAATGTCATCGTCAATTATTCGTTGAGTAGCCTACCTTCGGAAGGAGTGTCCACATGAGGCGTATTGCCGAGGATCGGGGCCATGGTGTGTTCACCATCGGGGTGACCAGTGATGAAGTGGTCATGGACTGAAACAAGAGTAACAGGAGGATTCTTGTCAGAGAAGCCTTCAGCAAGGATAAATCATCCCAAAATCTGGTAGCGCGGATTGTTGTAAATCGTCCTTGCCCTGGGTCGGCATATCAGGATCACTCTCAGTGTCTGTCGTAAATATCTCCGGCGCAAGTACAGTCTCATCATTTGTGACGGCGGCCATAGGGTCATCAAGGTTTGACAACCTGCTTTTTTTTCAAGGCGGCATGTGTATCGGTACATGGTAGTCATAGTATGTATTTCCATAGAAATCACTATCAGTTAGCATATGCAAACAATCTCCACATATGCACGTTTATCAATAATCAGCGATTAAGCATGTATGTGATAACAATGTAAGCAAGTAATCTTCCTAGTCTCCCCCAGACTATCCCACCCAGCCTCTCAGACTGAACTTCCTAGTCTCTCAGACTAACTCCCGGGTCTCTAAGACCAACTCCCTGGTCTCTAAGACAAAACCTTCCAGTCTCTAAGACTAAATCCCTGGTCTCTAAGACCAAACCTCCCAGTCTCTAATACTGACCCCCTGGTCTCTAAGACCAAATTTCCCCAGTCTCTAAGACTGACTCCCTGGTCTCTAAGACCAAACTTCCCTCAGTCTCTAAGATTGAACCTCCCTCAGTCTCTAAGACTGAACCTCCCTCAGTCTCTAAGACTGAATCCTCCCTCAGCCTCCTAGGCTGAACCTCCCTCAATCTCTAAGATTGAATCCCTCAGTCTCTAAGAGTGATCCTCCCTCAGCCTCTAAGGCTGAACCTTCCTCAATCTCTAAGATTGAATCCCTCAGTCTCTAAGACTGATCCTCCCTCAGCCTCTAAGGCTGAACCTCCCTCAATCTCTAAGATTGAATCCCTCAGTCTCTAAGACTGATCCTCCCTCAGCCTCTAAGGCTGAATTATAAACATAAATTTTGGAATGTGTAATTGTGCCTTTTTTTGTTTTGTAAATATGTTTGTTCCCTGGATCTGGACGTTGAGTGTATGCAAGGTAAAAGTGTTTTCGTGAGAGCCCTGATGATCATAGTCTAGACTCGAGAAAGAATCCTAGTTCGCTATGATCGAGGCTCTGATACCAAGCTGTCACACCCTGACTTTTGCGGAAGCGTGGTTATTTGGTGTGACTTCTTAATACCATAGCAATCAATCATAACAATGCTATATGATAAAACCAAAAGATTTTCATCCATTGATAAAGTTTAGAAAATACCACAATACCATTGTCTTGAAAACATTGACGCCAATTAGTTACAAACCATAACATGTTCAAATGAGTTCCCATGGACTCAACAAAAGACTTTAAATAATCCTGAGTTTAGAAACATGTATCCCGTCCAGGGATAGGATACATCTTTTAAATTCTACAATCACGGATGACATCCTTTATTTAACACGCAGCTCGTAGACACATGCATACACCTGCCAGATCCTGTTTAGTTCCCTGAAATACATGTAGTTGAAAAATCAACAAAAGTTGAGCGAGTTCATGTGTTCGTTTGTGTGTATGTATAAACCTTTGAAACGTTGTAAGTATGTATGTAAGTTCCTGGTATGTAGCATTAAGGAAAAAGAGATCACCAATGGTTTGCAAGGCCATTGATATGTGTGAAGTGATGCAGGAAAACTCAAACCTAGCAGATTTCGTCGGTAAGACATAGTCACCTCATGGTCCACTCAGCGGACTCAGGAGTGGGGCTCGCTACACCCGAATAGATCTATCACTCATGTCCCTCGGTCCTACAACGAGGATTAATGGCCTTAAGTGTCGCGCCTGTCACTCACATTATCTAAGTAGTATGCCCTCCTTAAGCTAACCATACCATGTATAAAATGTCTGTAATAATTGTAACATGTATTTCACCCCCGAAGTATAAAACTGAAAACAGTTAAGAGTAAAAGGGGGACATGAACTCACTGTAGTGCGTCTTCAGTCTGTGTAACCCAAGTCTCCTCCGCAAACACGACTACCTACAGCGTACTAATGTCTATTAGATGAACGGGCCGTGCCTTTGCTTAGTATGAGGGTTTTTGAGTTACGTTACTTTGATATTATTCCAAGTTATAACTTCTTGTTAAAATAATAATAATTATTTTAACTTAAGTTTTGTTTTTTTTAGGGTTTTGGAATAATAGTTAGGCAACTATCTCGTACCCATATTTCTCAAGTATTTTATATGTGTATTCCCTTCCTAAGGATGGGGGTATTTTGTGATTAGAGTCTTGACATTATATATTCCTAAGTCCCACTTTAGAAAAATATATAATAACTTATTTGTCGAAAATAATGAATTCCCAAAATATATCTTTCCCAAAGATAATATATTTTCACTTCTTGTATCCCAAAATAATATTTACCCAAAAATATATTTGTAAAAGTATTTTCCGGAATATTTCGTAAGTTACGTTTTTGCGTTTGGTTCCACAATAATAAGTATGTAACTTAAATATTTATTCCTTGTAATTTTTGGTATTATTCTGGGGTCATAAATGTGATGGGGTTTTGGTAAATTATATTATTTTGCCCTAAAATAATATAACTAGTTCGCACATCGAACAAATATTCACACAAGCGTTTTAGTATAAAATATATACTCTAAGTATATATTTATCCGCTTTTATTTACGAAAACCCACCTCCGACACTTTGAAATATTGTAACAAAACTTATGGCGAAGTTTACTTTTGAAAAACAAAGTTAAAACACACTTGTAAACACTTGTTAGAAAATAATTTCGAAGTGTTTATATTTTTAGAAAATTTCGCCATAGTTTTCCCTAAAAACGGAGGTGTCCATGCTAATAAGCATATCGTTTTCTTTTCAAAACAATCACAAATATCATCAACAATCAATATTTAAACACTTTATATCACTAAGAGCAAAAACTATATGCGTTACATATTAGTCATGAACGTGATATATCACAAAAACGTGTAGTAACTTAGTAAAGCGTTTAGTGGCCTTAGTTACCTTCCAAAGTGTACTCATTTCTTTAAAAATCATTTTCTTGAAAGAATTAAGTGTTTACAACTTGTAAACAATTTTTACAAAAATTAACCTTTTGAACTCTTCTTGTAAATAAAATGTTTTCACACTTATTTTATTTCTAATAATGGTGCAAGTGTATGTACAAGTCATGATTTTCCAAAAATCGATTCTTGAACTCGGTTTATTTAGAAAAGTCTCTTGTAATTCTCGGATCTATATGATCATCCACTTACTTTGTTCATTTATATTTCAAGAAATTCATTTTTATCAAGTTCATATTTAACTAGAATATGATTATTTCATGTATCACATAATCACCTCTTAGTCTTGTTAAATCATGCTTCTATACATCATTTAACAAGCTCCATATGGTGATTAACATCACATAACCAAGAATCACTAAGAAATTAAAAACATATTCATAACAACATCCTACTAATAACATTTCTTTATGTTTCATCCTTGTGTAAAGCTTTATGTTCATATTTCTTGTTTAAACCATTTTAGTGTTCTTGTAAATTTCAACATACTATAACTTTTGACTAATCAAAAATGGAAATAAACAAGAGTAATTCAAGAACTTACTACTAGCTTAAAGCTAGGGAAGATCTCTAGTGAAAAAGATGGTGAAAAGTGAAGTGAAAAAGCAAGTAATGAAGCTCCTTGATGATCCACAAGTTACAAGCTCCCTTGAATCACCTTCTAGTCTTGAATGAAGCTTAAAAATGGAAGAAGATGGTTGAGTTATGGTGGTGATGGTGGCGGTTATGTTGAGCCGAGAGGGAGAGGGAGAGATGAGAGTGAGAGTGTGGTGAAGATATGTAGAAATAAGGAATGATTTCATATCTAGGAAGCCATACTTATAAAGATCATGACAATATCTTGGCCAAATATACAAGCAAGATCTTAATAAAATATTGAAATGAGATATGTTGGTGATTTGGGTGGGTCCTCTTATGACCGTAAGAGGGCATGGGGGGGGGGGTTAGATGTAACATTTTGATGATAGTGGGTAAATACTAGTTAATTTCCAAGTATATACTTACATGTATTAGTTAGTAGGTTTCTAGTGGGTGTTAAGGTGTTCGGGGATCATGACTAGCCAAGAAATAATTAAACAATGTGTTTGGCGAAAATTTGGTGTCCCGGGTAATGTCCGGTTATTCGGTTAGATACCGTTTCGTTAAAGTGCTTAATTATTCCGTATAATGCCTTTTATATATCTTTTTGTGTCACATTTAATCCCCGACACTTAGGAAAGCATACGGGACCATTCTGCCAAAATTTTGCACATTACTAGCATATTAAATGCTGAATTTCTGATAAATAATGCAGAATTCTGCATTATTAGTGGGTTTTAGGCACTTCCCGGCACTTTAACTATCACCTAGTGACGCGGTTTTATGGTCCTCACTTCCCTACACTCCACACTAGTGTAGTACCCTGTCTCTGGCTCATACTGGCCTCAAAAACATTTTCTGTCTATGTACTGACACTGTCAGTATATTTCTGAGTTATCCGCTAACTGTGCTAACTGTGCTTTGTGCATCATGTTTGTCACTAAAGTTGGTATGCAATAAATGGAGTGACAGTATGAAATGTGATGCACATGTATGAATGATGCAGAAATCAGGAAGTAGTTTAAATCAGTAATTGTAATTCAGCACAGTAATTAAGCACAAGTTGATATTAACTAATTGTACGGATACCTGTAAATTTGACGGTTGTCACACTTTTTGTCATTGAGGTGGTGGTGGAGTGGTAAAGGAGAGACTTGATGTTCTAAGGGGCTCAGGTTTAATTCCTGCCCCCACCCCCATTATTTTCTGCGGCACCTGGTGATGATGGGAGACTATGCGAATAGGTGGAGATCACTAGTTCGATCCTTGAACTCAGTGGGTTTTACCTCACCGCTCTGTCGTGCCTTCGGGCGAGTGTTCACATGCTTCGGCCCTAGGTTAGGGTTTTCTCCGGTTCGAAGGCGAATGTATCCCGATGTGGTGAATTTCGCTAGTAGCCCAATTTATAGGATTCGTTGGCTATTAAAAATAAATAAATAAATAAAAAGTAGGTGAAAGTGATATGGTGATGTAGAGTCAAAAAATGAAACCCCATAACACATGATCTTTTAAGGGTGGGAAGCTATAAAATCCTCATATTTACGTGGCGTAGACGTGACATTCAGGGGCGCAGGATGATAGGGGCCGGGGAGGCGCCCGACCCCCCGAACTTTTCGCGCATTAGTGTTACGTATGTACATTTTGTATAAATTTTTTTAGGTATATGCGTTCCCCCTGGTTTTAGAAAAAAATATGTATATACGTTTTCGACCCCGGTTAAAAAAATTATGTATATACGTCTTCGACCCCTCGGTTTTATAAAAAAAATTATTTATATAGCCCAAATCAGATCTATTCAGTTTCAGCCCAAATCATATTGTTATGTTTATTATAGCCCAAAATTAAAAGCCCAATCAATGACCCAAATACCCTTTCTATAAAAAAAACCCAATATCTGTTGATTGGATTACCAGGTCGGCTGAACAGAAGAAGAAGAAAAGGAACGGCTGAACATAAAGAAAACCAAAATCGTTGGACAGTGGGTTAGCTGGTTTTGTTCGATCTTCGCTGAACAGAAAGCAACGGCTGGGATTGATTTAGTGCTTCTTCAATCTTCAAGGTATGTGTTTTATCTTTAGGTTTAATTTATTTTGGGCTTCAATTTATGTGATTTAGGTTAAAATTAGGTGTGAAATTGGTCCGATTTTTTGTCCTTAACTTGTTGAATCTTGTGAAATTTAGGGTGATTTGTTTTGTTAACTTGTGTTATTAGATTATGCTACGGGGAAGAATAAAATCATAACTTCGTTTTTCAAAAGAAAGAATGAAGAACCGGTTAATGAAGCGAATAATGAGATTAAACGACAAAAAGTTTCAACAAGCGAACCAGTTAATGAAGCGAATAATGAACCGGTTAATGAACTGATTGAAGAATTCAAAAATTTTAAAGGAAGACGGGCAGAACTATAATTCTTCATCCAGGAGAACCGGGTACCCATCTTCCTCTCTCCTTTTAAATGTTTTGGTGTCTTTGTTCATTTGTTTGTTAAACAATGTTTACGTTTTAATGTTTGAGAACGTTTTTTATTTGATATTAATGTTTGACCCGACCCGACCCGAATCACCGATGTCCGGCCCGAACATACACCTTGAAACTACGCGATAGAAATTTTTTTTTTAGGTCCGTTACCTTCCGACCCCTAGAACTTTTTTTTTTCAAGCTTCGCCACTGGTGACATTGACGTGACGTGACGTGACGTGAGGACTTTATCCCACATCATGCAAGGGTAAATAAGTAATAATAATTTCATGAAAATAAAAATTAAGTTTAAATTTATTTTAGTTCTTAAATTAGGTGGACCTACCTATTCGACTTTTGGGTGTATGCGACAACGTCTGGATCTAGGAAATGAATAGAATATTACTTTTTTTTTATTACTTTTTTTTTTGAACGGCGATTGACTCCAACAGTCGAGAGGATCACACCCACATTGCATGGGTCCTAGTCCCCCTCGGGCGAGGCATCCGAGGTTGACCATAGGCGCTCCACGAGAAAATTTCCAACCGACAGCCACTTGACTGTCGTTGCAGCCTCCGCACTTAAGAGCCGGAGTAACCGCGCTGTAATAGAAAACTCGTGTGCGGCTCAAGACTCGAACCCGGGCTATAACGCACTCAAGGCTCTAATCCATCATTGCCATGACTCCTCAACAAGTTTTTCTTGATCACTTAATGGGTCCCACCCATACCCTGGTCCAGTACCGAAACAGACATAAAATAAGAGGGGATCAAACAAAGAAATTGACATATATAAATTTATTTACATGACTAATAAGGGGATCAAATAAAGAAATTGACATATATAATTTTTTTTTTGGGAGTTCAAAAATAAGGGGGTCAGATAAAGGGGATCAAATAAAGAAATTGACATGTACAAATTATAATTGGGAGTTCAAGAAAGTCATATAATAAGTGGGTCAAATAAAGAAACTAACATGTATAAAGTATACAGAGTTAATATGCAAAACACAGAGGTTAAACTAATCAAAACAGAATGCAAGACTTTGCCTCCAGTCCATATACAATAATGGTTATTTTTCCAAAGCCTAGCACCGGAGGCAAAGTTAGATCCATTATTAGATTGCCTTACATATCACTTTCAATTACTCTTCGAATCGAACTAGAGATAAACGCCAGTACCAAAACCGTCGTTGCAACATCCAAGCCATCTGCAGAGACCATCTGCAGTGATTTATCTCAGCTTTCAAAGCAGTATAAATGCATCGATGATCAATTTAATTCGTCTACAACGCAAGTTTTGATCTCTAGTGATCAAAACAAGAAATGGGTAGAAGAGTTAATCGACGTATCTTTGAATTTATTAGATGTTTGTGGCAGCACATGGGATATGGTGACACTATTCAAAGAGCATATTAGAGATCTTTACTGTGCCCTGCGAAGGAGAAAGTGCGAAAATGGAATCATGAAATATAATTGCTTCAGAAAGAAGATGAAGAAAGATGTTGAAATGTTGGTTGCGCGTTTAAAACAAGTTAATAACATGGTGATTGGTTCAGATAACAATCAAGTTGCAGCAGTGATGCAGGAAGTAAAAGGAGTTATGGAAAAGACTGTTCCCGTTTTCGAATCATTGCTTTTGTACTTATCTACGCCGACTTCAAAGCCAAGCATATGGTCAAGTGTGGTATCAAAGTTGATCCACAAGGGAAAGGTGGCATGTGAAGATCAACAAGCACATAAGATTGTGAATGAATTTGAAAGCATAGATTATGGTTTGCAAACTTTGTGTATAAAAGGATCATCAACACAAGAGGAGAAGATGCAATTTGCAAAATGTGGATTGGAAAAACAGGAAACTCTGCTTGATAGCATGGAAACCAGATTGGAGTGCATATTTCGGTGCTTGATTCGAACCAGGGCTTCTCTCTTAAACATCATCTCACTGCATTGGAACTCATGCATTTTGGCATCAAAAGTTTGAAGCTAAATATGCTTTTTGTGATTCAAGTTTTCATTTCAATAGTTGTTATGTGCCTTATGTGACTTTGTCTTAATTGCTGAGTGTTATGTGCTTTATGTCCAAGGTTTGATGCAAAAGTACTATCGAGCCGGGGGTCTTACTGGAAGCAGCCTCTCTATTCCTATGGGGTAGAGGTAAGGCTGTCTACATCTTACCCTCCTCAGACCCTACGTTAGCTTTGCTATTGGTGGAATTTATTAAGTATGATGATGATTTCAATAGTTGAAATAAATTCAATAGTATGCTTGGATGCGACATCCAATTCATACGCGCTCCTGTAAATTTATTTAATAAAGTCATTATTTATAAATAGCCGCGAAAGGTTATTTGTTTGTTTTCTTTCATCAATGGTCAAGACCCTGAATGCAGCGGCGGAGTATCTTGGTGGCCCCGGGGTGCCCCGGAAATTTTGCTCATAGTATTAACTTAACCGGAAATTTCCAAAAAAAAAAAAATTAGTGTAAGATATTGGATTTTTGAGAGTCCGGGATTTGGATTTTGAGAGTCCGGCCCACTGATTTTTCGTTCAAACTCCGCCAATGCCTGAATGCACTATTTATTGCTGGCAGAATGAAAAGACTGGTGTTGGTGCTAGAGAGATAATTCTTTGTTATCATAGGATGTTGTGATGAAAAAGGGCTGAACCCATGAACCCAAATATATTAAGAAGCTGTGTAGCCGTATATAAATAAAATTAAACCTATTTTTTTATCTTGTTTAGGCTCATTAAATAATGAAACTCATTATTCAATTAAACCAGTTACCCAACTAAACCCATGAACCCAAACACGTGTTAAGGTAAACCCAATTAAAATATGCTAATGCTGGTCGTTGGCGGCAAAGTAAAAAAAAAACGATAATTCATGAACTCAATTTGACAGTCTTGTAACGTGATCAACGAACGGCGATTGAGGAGGGTGGGGCTTGACCAAAGAACGAGTCTTGAATGACGATTAAGGAGGGTGAATTCAGTCTTAAATGTGAGGAACAACGATTAAGAAGGGTGAACCGTGAACTCAGTTTCCCAATTCGTTTAACTATTTAAATTAGAATATTTTGCTACAATATTTTTGTTTTGTTTATTGTTATCACAATTATCGTCATATTATTGATTTTTTTATATATATAACTTTGTATTTTAGGGGTTTTGGTTTTGGCGATAGGAACAACCCTGGTAGGGATTTGTTAGAGTTTGCGGTGGCTCACAACCTAGGTATTTTGAATTCTTTCTTTAAGAAGAAAGAACCACAGTTGATTACTTTTAGTAGTTGTGGACGTAACACTCAGATTGACTTTATTTTGATGAGGCTTGGAGATCGAAAGTGGTGGAGGGACTGCAAGGTTATACCAGGGGAGACAGTAGTGGCTCAACACCGTTTATTGGTAGCGGATATAATCATGGGAGGAAAGCTGACCAAGGGAGGGAGGGTAATGCTGTAAGATTAAATATATTACGTATTAATATTTAATCTATAGCCATTATAATCATTTACATTATATAGATCAAAATATATAACAATCCTATTAAATAATTAGTTGGTAATTGTTGATGGACCATATTACCCTTATTAACTAATTAGGGTTTCCTCCTGGGTGCTTATATAAGGAGAATTATGTGGAGGTTAAGGGGTTACTCAGTTACACATTAGACACAACCCATTAGCCATAACATCAATAATATTCGACCTCCATCTCCATACCGATTCCCTTATCGGTTTTCTAAGCCACCATCATCAGTCAGCACCCTAAGGAGGAACCAGACCAAGATGACAATCATGTCAACCCTTAATGGATTCTCTGCTAACCTGTGCTGATGCAACCAAATGTATGTTTTTATGTTTTCCATTATGTTCAAACAGAACTGAACCAACATGTGGTATCAGAGCATATGTTGATTAGTCAGTTCTGTTTTCGTATCCATAATTCTGGGATTGAAACTTGGAAAACGGAATTTTTTCTTTAAATAATCTTATGAACAGCCGATTTTGGGTCTTAGACCGAAATCATTATTTTCGAAATCTGAATTAATTATATGCTTTATGTTTTAACCGAAATCTGGGTTAAAATTCATCTGGGTTATGTTTTAACCGAAATCTGTTTAGAAAAAACCCTTAAAAAATTCAGGTTTCGGGTTCCAGAATCATGTTTTAATTTTTTTAGGGTTCATCTTATGTTCTTATGAGAAATTCGAAATTTCCCTTATGTTTTGGAATGTGTTTTGAATTGTATAATGTTTTTCCTAATTTGATCTTATTTTATCTAATAAGTTATTTTCGAAATCTGTTAATGAGATAAACAATTATGATTTTTGAAATTTAGTGATAAAATAGATCAATGTTAATAATTGGAAACTATATCTCAATTCATAATTTTCGAATTTTCTGTTATGTTATCACAATAAACAATAAACAGCTATAACAGTAGGTTTCGAAATCATTATTGTACAAATCGCACAAGTTTGGATCACATAAGTGATAATCTGATCGCATAAGAAAATCGCACAAGATCAGATTACATAAGAGATGATCTAATCGCACAAGACAGTCGCACAAAACTTGTACCACTCATTAAGCACATGGTACAAGTTAAGACTGCATAATCGCACAAGAATTGTGGATCGCACAAGACTAGTGGATCGCACAAGACTTGTGGATCGCACAAGACCTTACTAATCGTACAAGGCATTACTGATCCACAAGTTTTGGGCCTTAAAGATCGCACAAGTACTTGGGCCTTATTGATCGCACAAGCGTTTGGGCTTCACTAATCGCATAAGACTTGTGCATTACTGATCGCACAAGACTCGAAACCTCATTATTTCTTTAAGCTGTTTAATGTGACCTAAAATTTTTTGTAAATAATTGGTTTTGTAATTACTTAGCTAATTAATAAGGATCAAATAATGTTTTACAAAACCAAAATAGCTTAACTTGAATGAGCTTCTGATATATCATTTCTGGCCAAAGCTGACTTGATACATCTACTTATCATTCAAGTATTACGAAAGCTATGTTGTGTATGCATCATAAGCATGAATGTCTTAATTTCTGGCCAAAGCTGATTTAATTCATTCATAGATGGCATACTCAACAAGTGCATAACTAAAGTGATTGTTTCAATTCTGGCCAAAGCTGATTTGTTACAACTACTTTGCACATATGCTTAAATGATTACATTTCTGGCCAAAGCTGTTTTGTCTTCATTTAAGTAGAATTTTTTAGCTAAGTCTATTATTTTGATGTTAGTAATAGACATATCACAATCTCTTCACATAATGATCCTTAGATTAATGATCCTTAATTAAGTTTTTATGATCATTTCGTCTGCCTTATTCTTAGTACCCATAATGTTACTCACTATAATTTTCTTCTATATATATCTCATCCACTCTAATTTTTTAGACCTAAAATGTTTGCTTTATTTAAAGTTTCTATTAGAATTAGCTCTTAAATTAAATCCTTGATTATTTCCTAAGACACGATAATCCTATTGCTCTCTTCTGATAAAGATTATAAAAGAAGAAAGTTAGAGCATGATGAATAGGATAAATCGAACATGATGTCTCTTATGACAATCAAGAACTCTCTAACGTAAATGCTATCACTAAAGTTATTCCAGATTAAGTCTTTCCTAAGACTAATCTATAATTATGGAATAATCACTAGAACTCCTAAGATGCATGCCTTAATTTGAAACTCTAAACTATAAAGTTAAGTGGTATATGTGAATACATTATAATGTACAAAACCATGACCCATAACGTTAAGGGCTTACGCATGGAAATAAGTACATTTTTCCAGTACATTACATATTAAGATTTTCACTTGTACATTTTGATGCCTTATAAATCAACTATAACACTCAAAATACCAAAGTATAACGAGTGTGTTGATAAGCAACATATGTACAAAGAAGTAAATGTTTAAAGCTGGAAAATAAGTTGTTATTCACCTTACAACCACTAAAACGTTTAAAAGAGGATTGTTCTAAGGTCCATAGACAAATAACAAGTGCTAATTCCAACATTAAGGTTCTTCAAGGGAAAATCTCACTGCATAATTATGTCATTAGACTAGACATAAGCAACGAGACTATCCATTATTCTAAAGAACAGTTGGGTAAATTAATTAGATAGTCACTTATTAATGATATTTAAGTCTGGTAATTTCAATATTCCAATTAACACATGATTAGTTGACTCTAGTTCCATACGTTTCCTTCCCAGAACTTGACAAATAACTAATATGAGAGTTAGTGACAAAATTAATTGTTAACGCTATAAGAACCATAATAAGCAGTCTTCTAACAAAGCTTTTCGATACATTACATGTTCTGATTATTAATCAGAATACAGTATCATTACTTAGGCTATGTCATGAAGGTTGTGAGGTTTGCATAGTCAACATAAAGTCACACTTATCTTAAACTCTCATCTTATTTGTTCTAAATATCTGGATAAAAACATTACTAAGATGGAACTAGATGATACTTTACATTTTCACAACTTTTGTCATCATGAAAATGAGAATTTGACAAAAGGAAAATGAGACTTATAAATTTCATCCATTGTAACCGAAATTCATGAGAAATTATGACATGGTTAATGAGGATGATTATTCATCTAATCTCATTCTAAGTGATTTCAAATCATGACGTTAAAGCCCTAAATATTACTTGGCTTAAGGAATAAGTATGGGTCCATCATAAGTCATTCTTTGACATTCGTGGAACTTATTCCAAATGGAATATTCAGACATAATTCATTTATCATTTAACAGACTATAAACTTGTATCTAAATTTTGTCGCATATGGCACACGGTCTTAGAAGAAATCTATTCATATATATACTTAATTAGATTTCTATTAGATACGTCCCTAAATTTTCTTATGACATTTGGACGTTAAGGAAATCCAATAAAGTCTAACGTATATATGATAGGTTCCCACGTCACATAGCTCATTGAAACTTTTCTTGTAGCATTCTAGAGATATTAAAGATCAGTGGGAGCATTAAGTGTTTTACAACAACTTGCAATAGTTGCAAGAGGTGGGGAGTGAAACTTTATATTACTTCAATTTACACCTCTTGTACAAGACACTGCTCCATTATGACACTGTTCTGTCATAACTTATCTCCTTAAATCTAATGATACTCTTACAAAAGTTTCATTGTTGCCTAATTGTGGGCACACTTAGATTTCTTACATAAACTAATATAATCCTCAACAAGAGAAATCACAACGACTAACGTCATTAATTTGTTTTCTCTATTAGAATTTTGTTGGTCATTAAGTATTGACCCTAAGCATGCTGAGTTCCTAAAGATTTCTAAGGTTAGTGGGAGTAGTCAAAGTCCTTATTATGACTTGCAAGGAATACAAGAGGCGGGGGGAAGAGTGTCATTAAATTTCACTCCAAATTTAACTCCGATTACACCTCTTGTACACCATACTGCACCAACTCTTATAAACTTAGAATGAAAATGATAGCAACCTAACCAAGAGCTAATCCATAAAACTGAAACTTCTAACAAACCCAATAATCAACTCAGGAGGTCATCTAGATTTAAAAATCTACTAACTTTGATGATTACTTAACCTCCCTAACTGAAGTTGAAATGGATTTTGGAAATGTTTACTGATCCTATCTCTTCAAATTAAGCCATTAGTGTCAATCAATATTCTTAATGGAATAAAACAGTTTTCTAGTAAAACTGATTTTATGTGTTCGTACAACGTTTGGGATTTGATTGAATTACCTAAGAGTGTTCATAAGAAAACCAAATCCTAATATAAACGTTAAGACACAAAGGAGCATGATTGATTGTCAAAGGTTACACTTAGGAATAGATAAATTATTAAAGAATCTTTATTACATATCTAACAAAAGATTTCTTTGAGGATCATCACTGTTCTAGTAGCTTATAATAGTTTAAAGCTACATTAGATGAACATTATAAACAATTTTCCATAACAAATGGCTGACACATTTACATGTTCATTAGATAACAACCTAAAGTTTCAAACTGAAGGTTAAAGAACACTTTATTTGTAAGCCAATAAAATCCATGTATGGGTTAATGCAAACATCATAATGTGATGAAATCTTAACGTAATTATTTTCATCAAGAATCAAGTGGATTAATGTACCTACCTCAAGATGAGTGGGAGCAACTAAGATAAACTTGTTTATATAGATGATATTCTTTTGACAAGTATATGTTACATAAGTCAAAGCATCGTTAACACAAACTTTGATATAATAGATCTCAGAGATATCTCTTACGTGATTGATATCATAACATACTGAGATAGACTCAATGGGACAATAGTATCGTTCCATAAGTTTAACAGTAAATGGGTCCTTACGTATGTAACTAAACACTGCTCTCCTTTAGAGGATAATAGGATAAATGAGATTTTTTTTTTACGCTTCATTAATTGGAAGCCTTATGTAAGTTCAAGTCTATACTCGTTTAGATATTACTCACATTGTAACACACTAGATATGTCTAGATTATTGTGAAGCATCTAATGGAGTATTACAATATCTTTAAAAGAAACGAGAGGCTATTATTTGAAGAAGAAGTGAGAATTAAAACCGGTTTATTATTATAACTTTGAGATATTCAAAGATGATAAAATGTAATTTCGGGTATATCCTTATGTCAGCAGACAAAACATATTTCATGGAGGAGTCATCATGCACTGATATTAACAACCTAAGTTATAACGACATAATATAGTCACTAAATGTTGTTGGAAATTTATCAATGGACTCATAAGCTTATTAACTCCATATAATTAATGTTTTGAAGACTTAGTGTGATAAAGTCAGCTACCATGACTCCTTGAACAGTAACAGTTCAAGAGGTGCTGCATTAAGTTTCGATACGCAATTAATTATTCGTTTATGAACGAATTGAGGAAACTAAGTTTTGTATCGAACACATTCATGATATGCTTAAGGATCCTATATCTGAAAGGCCATTACCCATAAGTCTTATTAAGAGAGCTCATAGACGGGTATTAGTTTATGGCCATGCGCAACTGCATATCGTACGATGAATGACTAAGTATTAGTTAATCTTCCTCATCAGTTTGATTTTGTACGTCTCTAAGAATATGTCAAGTCGACATAATGGCATATAAGACAAATAAAGTTACAAATCAAACAAAGGGCTTATGCGTATTTTGATCATAACGATTAGGTTTTAAATTAAGGCTATAGTATGATTAATGGGGGTCCTAAGTCGCATAATAATTCAACGGCTGTATTTCTCTGCTATAGTACTTGTTTAAGGCTAAAATGAGTGTTAACTCCTGATCAGGCTTATCTAATACTCATAGTAAATGATTACTCGGCTAAGTGGGAGAATGTAAGATTAAATATATTACGTATTAATATTTAATCTATAGCCATTATAATCATTTACATTATATAGATCAAAATATATAACAATCCTATTAAATAATTAGTTGGTAATTGTTGATGGACCATATTACCCTTATTAACTAATTAGGGTTTCCTCCTGGGTGCTTATATAAGGAGAATTATGTGGAGATTAAGGGGTTACTCAGTTACACATTAGACACAACCCATTAGCCATAACATCAATAATATTCGACCTCCATCTCCATACCGATTCCCTTATCGGTTTTCTAAGCCACCATCATCAGTCAGCACGCTAAGGAGGAACCAGACCAAGATGACAATCATGTCAACCCTTAATGGATTCTCTGCTAACCCGTGCTGATGCAACCAAAGGTATGTTTTCATGTTTTCCATTATGTTCAAACAGAACTGAACCAACAAATGCGACCTAGGGTTAGATGGGGTATGTTAAAGGGCGACAAAATCGAAGTGTTTAGAGATAAGGTCCTCTTAAGGACATCGCCTAGAGTAGATGGGGACGCAAACCAAATGTGGGAGGACATGGCAAACACCATTACTAATGTGGCGAAGGAAACACTAGGGGTCATAACAGGAAAGAGGTGTGGCCATAAGGTGTCATGGTGGTGGAATGAGGATGTGCATACTAAAATAAGGATTAAACAAGGGTGCTTTAGGGATCTTTTGAGGTGTACAGTCGAGGAGGAGCAAGTGGTTTTAAGGGTGAGATATAAGGAGGCCAAGAGAGAAGCGAAGAAGGCAGTGTCAGAGGCGAAGAACGCAACTTACAAGCGGATGTATGATCGACTGGAAACAAAGGAGGGGGAGCATGACTGTTCAAGATTGCAAAAGCTAGAGAACGTAGAAGGCAGGACCTAAGAGCAGTGAAGTTTTTAAAGGGAGAGGATGGATGCGTTTTGGTCAAAGAACACGACATTAAGATGAGATGGCAAATGTACTTCTACAATCTTTTTCATGGCGAGAGGGATTACCAACAAGAAAATGATGATTCACCTACTCGAAGGCAACTACGGAATAACGGCTACTGTCGACGTATCACACGGGAGGAGGTGAGAACAGCTCTTAGAAAGATGGGAAGGGCTAAGGCAGTTGGGCCAGATAACATACCGATTGAGGTATGGAAATGCTTGGCAGAAGAAGGAGTTCATTGGCTAACTATTTTATTCAATTCTATTTTCAAATCGGGGAAAATGCCAGATCAATGGAGGAATAGTGTAGTAGTACCCGTGTATAAGAACAAAGGGGACGCCCAATGTTGTGGAAATTACAGAGGGATTAAGTTGCTAGGACACACTATGAAATTATGGGAGAGAATAATTGAGACGAGAATCAGAAGAGAAACTCAAGTCACGGTAAACCAATTTGGTTTCATGCAAGGGCGATCGACTACGGAAGCAATACATATTCTAAGGAGATTGATGGAGAAGTATAGGGAGAAGAAACGAGACCTACACATGGTGTTCATTGATCTTGAAAAGGCCTATGACACTGTGCCACGTAGACTGATTTGGGATAGTTTGGAGAGTATAGGGGTTTCTGGGAAGTATATAGACTTAATTAAGGATATGTATGTTAGGACTGAGACTACTGTCCGAGCGCCTGTATGGGATACTGATTCTTTCCCTGTGGAGGTAGGACTTCACCAAGGGTCTGCTTTGAGCCCTTTTCTATTTGCAGTTATCCTAGATGAGTTGACAAAGTTAATTCAAGAGGCTCTTCCGTGGTGCCTGCTTTTCGCAGATGATATTGTGTTAGTTGCTGATAGTAAACAAAGCCTGAATGCGAGGTTAGAAGACTGGCGAGCAGCTTTAGAGGGCAAAGGTTTAAGGATTAGTAGATCTAAAACTGAGTACCTGTATTGTGATTTTAGTGGAGTAGACAACGATGAGGACATTCAGATCACCATTTACGGGCAAGTGGTTCCGCAGGTCAATAAGTTCAAGTATCTAGGATCGTTTGTTCAGAGGGATGGGAGATAGATAGTGACATTGCCCACCGCATCCAGGTTGGATGGTGTAGGTGGAGAGCTGCCACTGGGGTATTGTGCCATAGGAGGTTCCCAACAAAATTGAAAGGGAAATTTTATAGGGTTGCAATTAGACCTGCTATGTTATACGGAACCGACTGTTGGGCCATTAAGGAAGTACAAGCACGCAAGATGGAGGTGGCAGAGATGAGAATGCTAAGATGGATGTGTGGGCACACAAGGTTAGACCGGATAAGAAACGATGTTTTTAGGGAGAGGTTAGAAGTAGCTAGTATATCAGATAAGATAAAGGAGGGAAGATTGAGGTGGTTTGGGCATGTGAAGAGGAGGCCGACGATAGAGCCCGTTAGAGTGGTTGAAACTCTCGAGGTGGAAGGGAGGAGGAGTAGAGGCAGACCCAAAATTACTTGGGATGAGCGGATTAGGCAAGATTTGCAAAAATTGCACCTCTCTGAGAACATGGTCCATGATAGGAGCTCGTGGAGACATAGGATTAAGGTTAAGGATTTCTAGGAGAGGGTACAATTGTGTTTTTAGGTATAGTGTATGGTCGTAGATATGTATCTATTTGTATAGGCTGTCTGTGTTTTATTTGTCTTGTTTACCATGCAATCTTTCACTACTCATGTTATATTGGTAGCTACATACACACACACATACACCTCATGTTCTATTTATTTCTTTCCTGGGTGTTTTGGAGCCGAGGGTCTCACTGGAAGCAGTCTCTCTATCCCTAGAGATAGAGGTAAGGTGTGCCTACATCCCACCCTTCCCAGACCCTACCAATAGCTTTGCTATTTGTGGGATTTTAATGGGTATGATTGATTGATTGTTCTTTTAGTTGCACATGTCCTTCAAATTTTCAGGGACGACGACCCCGGTTGAAATTCAATTGTATCAAACTAGAAAATGCAAGAGATTGAAACAAACAAACTTCGACTCTTTTTCTATTAGAAAACTAAAAAAATGACTTAAAAAACCCTATATTTATAGTGAACATTAGAACAATTCAAATCTAATACGAAACCATATTCACCAATTAAATAAACAATTGGATAAACTAAATTCAAACGTTAAATAAACCTATAACTTAGGTGATAATTAACTTGATATATTTGCTTGCTAATGGTAAATTAGTAATAACAGTTTCATACTTTCATGAAAAGAAAAATAAATTTAAGCGTTTGATATGAAGGAATTGAAGGCGGAATGGAAAGAATCATTCTGATTGAATGAAAAGAAAACATGTTTGGCAGGGGCGTCCCTGAGAATTCGTGCACCCTGTTCGAGCTCGAAAAAACATGCCCTTAGGCTAATGAAATTAAGTATTGGGCTCACTAAATGTCTAAACCTAATGCAAATGGGTTAATAACTAATATAAATCATAAAAATAGTTTTGTAACTTGTAAGTGGGCCTAAGTTGGTGTTTGTATATGTATACCCTATTAATTTTTTTTACATATACATGCGTGTCGGATTTTTTTTAGAATACTGTGCCCTTCGAAATATCGGGTTCGGGCCGGTGGTCCTCCCCCACCCTTAAGGCCGGCCATGATGTTTAATTATCATGTGCTAATGGAATAGATGATTCCAAAATGAGCGTAACTCCTTCTAAATTTAAGAATTTCCTTCCTTGTTAAAAGGATGTTTTTTTTTCATTCATTTAAGGAATGGAAATAAATATATTATTATAAATATTATATTATTAATTTAATATTAATATTAGTACTAATATCAATATTTTTATTATTAATTTTTTTACCATTAATATATTATTTTATTATTCTTTTTATTATTATTATTATTATTGAGTCAATTATATTTTTGTCGTTTTTAATAAATTATATTTTGTTACTTGGTCTTTTTTTATGAAACTTTATAAGTAATAATTTATTTTTTTCATACGTGAGTAACAAACATAACGATAAAATGTAATGATCTGTTTCATTCCCTAATCTATTTCATTCATTTGTATATTCTATTCTTTTTTTTATTTCATTACCTAATACTTAATAGATAATTTATTTAGTCCTTAAAATAAGGTGGGCCCACCTACTCAAGTTTGGGTGTGAAAACCCGAAAATTCCAACTTATCTAGATATAGGAAATAAATAGAATACTAGAACAGGAGCATCTTAATTAAATATTAAATAAGGGGGTCAAGTAAATACCGAAATTGACATATTAAATAAGAGGGTCAAATAAAGAAATTTACATGTCTAAATAAGGGGGTTAAGTAAAGAAATTGACTTATATTATAAATTGGGAGTTCAAAAAAGGGGGTCAGATAAAGAAATTTTATAGAGTTAAATGTGATTTTAGTCATTGTTGTTTGGGTCATTTTGACAGTTTAGTCAAAGGTTTCATTTTTTCGCATGTGTATCCAAAAATGTTTCACCGTTGTCATTTTGGTCCACCGGGTTAACTTCATCCATTTTTTTTGTTAACGAGAAGGGCAATTCAGTCATTTTATATGTAATTTTGTTAACTGGAATGACAATTCGGCCACATAAAATGATCGAATGACCCTTCTCGTTAATAGAAAAAAAATGGATAAAGTTAATCCAGTGGACTAAAATGGCAACGATGAAACATTTTTGAACCCATAGGTGAAAATTGAAACACTTGGACTAAACTGGCAAAATGGCCCAAACCACAAGAACTAAAATGGCATTTAACTCAATTTTATATACATACATTTAATATATACATTTACCAAGGAGAGGAATAGTGCCAGGCATTTCACACCCCAACCGATGGCGGAAACATCGGAGTGAGACGAACGATATTGCTTGAAACTTCATAACACTAAATATGACAAGTATTTAATAGATATTTTCATTTCATTTCTAATATCAAGTACATCGTTTCAAATAGAATACATCTAGTTTGAAACCAAATGAATTACAACAATTATCGAATGTCTAAACTAATAAACACGAATTAAAGTTTGGCGCGTTTCTAGGCATCCTACTAGATTCCATGCATCATCATCATCATCAAAATCCTGCAATATGTTTTAAAGTATAGTTCAATACAATAGTATTGGCGAGTATACAGGTTTGATACATAACATAAGTATAAAATGATTTAAATGAATCCACATGGCAAACTGAGTTATCAAGATTATCGTAAAACTGACATGTGATTATTCAAGTTAACCCAAAGATTTACCGCAAATGTTTAAAGACTTAACATGACCTCAAGAATACGGGCGGTGCGTTACTCCTATAGCTCTATACATGTTAAGGGTAGGCTCGTACGATGTTAATGACAAGTTTATCACATAAAGAATAAAACCAGAATAACGAATCAAGTATAACATATGTATGCATGTATTGGATTGTTTGTGCAGTTGAATAAAGTATAAATGTAACTGTATAGGTTTAATAGTAAACATATTTCACCCAAAGTGTAAAATAGGAAAAGGGTGTTCGAGTATACTCACAATTTTGCAAAAGCTTTCCGATTATCTGTGGATTGGTGATTTGTTGAGATTGGGGAAACGAAGGTGTATGGTCGTTTGGAGTTATGGAGTTTGTTGGATTTGGAACATTAAAGTACGTAAGTATAGTATAAGAGTATAAGTAAACAGAAAGTATATTCTGTCCGAGCACTTGTCATGACACTGAGTTTCTGTGATTTTACGGGTCCTGGTTTGCTCGACAGAATCAGTAACAAGGAACACGGAACTAAATTGTAAGACCCTTATCACCCATTTAATAATTCATATAATGTATATAGCGCATTTAAATGTCGTTTTTCAAAAACATTAATATAACGACATTTACATAAGATCCAAAATCTTAAAACCAAATTTACAAAGTTTTAGAACTTTTTATTTTACTAATACCTACTTAACTTGTAAAGCATTAGTTCAATATTTACTAAGTTGCACAAAACAACCCCAACGAGTTTATTAACAAAAGTCTTGATTTAGTTGCGGAAGCTTCTTTTTCGCGCGTGTTCGGTTCTCTGACAAGGCTTGATCTTTATCCGTAAGTCCGTTTCCGTTACCTATGTCTAAAAACATCCAAAACATTAGTTATTGAAGATTATAATGTGAATTAACAAGTTCTAAAGTCAAAACACATCGAAAAACAAACTTTCTCAGATCTGTGACTCTGTTGCGGGGCGCGACCGAAACCACATAACCTCTCGCGTGGGGTGAGAGGACGTCGCGTGTCACGACGGTATTAATCGTCTCTGTCGCGTGGCGCGAGAGATACCAACTTCCAGCGATTTTGTTATCTGGTCTGCATAATTCTCAGCCATACTATCATTTACAAAAATTGGACATAACTTGTCCGTTATTGATCCGAATTAGGTCTCGTTTCTTCCTACGTGATCGTAATTCGATCCTCTATAACATAGAATAAAAATCCACATTTTTAATGAAAAAATTTCTAAATTTTAAACCTTCGGCTTATAACCATTTCCAAGTTATTTTGACCCGTTTGAGTTTTATGACCAATAACTTGGTTTTTAACCCCAAAACTTCTATACGGCTAACACATATAACTTATCTGAATTGACGGGGCATTATACATGCACTTTATGCGCTCTTATTTGTATGAATATGTTTATTCGACCCGTTTAGTTAAACAAAGTTAACACCAATCCTATACTAAATTTTCATGCATATCTTAGTCATACTCGCTACTGATTTTATGACTTATTTTCGACGATACTCTTTCTCGGTTAACGATCATAATATATATTTCTTCAAAATCCGGTATCATTTCGATGTCCTTATTCATGTAACCTTTCCGGTTAACATCAAGACATCCTATTGACCCGTTTAGCTTTCTTAGTGAAATCCATCGCCTCATTTCACCAAAGTTTCATTACTTCGGTTGTTTTGACCCGTTTGGTTTCGTTAGCGACATCCATCGCTTTATATTACCAAACATTTATTACTTGAGTCAATTTGACCCGTTTTTCTATTGTAGTGAAATCCATCACTTTTATCTTCTTTATTAATTCATCCGGTTTGATTATACAGAATCCACCATTTTATATCAACCGAACTTCCAATTGATACTTCTATCATTCAATATAATTGAACATAACAAAATAACAAAATTTACAAAGCGTATAGCCACGTACCTTTAAAGCCTTCCTTTCAAACGACTATCCGTTCCGCCTTGACTACTTGACGATCCACCCAAATTGCCTATAGAATTCAATTCGAACATATCGCTTAGAATTCATATTTCCATATTCGACCTACAACACGTCTATCTAAATTAATTAAGTGACTCTTCCATGTTTATCACTTATTTCAAATTCATTTAGACATTTTGTTGAACATCTTAAGGGCGTAATCCTTATAAGACTATTATCATGTTCATGGCTTACTAGTTAAACATATAAAAGCATCATTTTCGTACTCATATGACAAGAATATCATAAACAACACTTGAACTTGCATCATAACAATCAACAAACATCAATTATCACAATGATTCAAGTATTTATCACAAAACCCATATAACCCACTTATGCTAAATCTTCAAATCACCAAGTTTTAACATGAAATTAATTTCTCATCTAGGATTTGTTCCTAGACTTGTATTCATCATAATTCAGCCATAACACCTATCAATCTTTCAAGAATTTCATTCATGAAACTTCATAACAAATCAAAACATCACCAAAGATCAAATTTGAGCATACCTTGTGTTCTCCTAAGTTTGGTGATCACGATTTTAGCTAAGAATTGATTCCAAATCGAATTCCTTCTTTGATTTTAAGCTGATTTGGTGGAATTAGGGTTTTGTGAAGAAGACTCTGGTTTCTCCTGATGTTGATCGAACTGGGTACACACACATATGTGTGTTTTGTGAAGCTTATCCAGTGTTTTAAATGTTGGAATTTGTGAAAATAACATTTTTCACAAATATAGGAAAATGATTTTTTCCTATTTTGGACTAGAAATAAATATAAGAAAATGAGCGGGTTTTATATATTTATTGGTGGGTTTGTGTTCTATGTTGGAAGAGCTTCGCAACGAACTAAACCATGTCCAAAACGGAGCTAAGATGAATGAGATATCGATGCTCAAAGTTTGGTGTTTGGAACTTGAATGCTGAAAAAAGTGGGAAAGTGGCATCTTGTCCCACATAGGAGGAGAGATGGAACTTAAAGGGGTATTTAAGTGGGAGCTCTCCATCCTTATTGTTTCATGGAAGCACTCACTAAGTGTACTCGCGAAAGGTTCCTAACTCGCACTCGCACACGCGCGCGTGCGTGGAGTGGGCGATGAGGCGCAATGTGGCGCTTTGATGACGCACTTTGCACTTCGCATCTCCGAGAGCCGCTTGAGAGTCGCCTTTGTATTTTTTACCACGTGCGCGTGGTGGAGCACAGGGGTTGCAAGGACCAAGTGGTTGGTGGTGTGGCATGCAGGCGCATGACCCTGGTGGGTCCACATGACGTGGCAGTCAGGCGCGTACGCGCGCGAGTACAAGTGGTATGATGACGCGCCCTGGCGTATGGAGCATGGGCACTGAGGTGACGTGCGCGGCGCAACTGTGTGGCGTGCTCATAGAGGCTTACAGGTGATGTGGCGCACGCGCGCAATGTAACACCTCATAAAATCATGCCCAATATAATAAAGACACGTGTCATGAAATTTAAAGCGTATTATGAACCCGGATCAAGTAAAAGATACATGAAGTGATTAAAAGCATCAACATGTTAAATTATTACCTCTGAGTGACCTTTTAACATTTTTACATTCTCATGAAAATCTGATAAGGATTTCATGAGTATCCGGTTAATCTTGTAATAAATAAATCAACATTCAAAGAAATGGGATTACATGTATATAATGTGACAAATCTATATTTAATGGCCTTTTCACAAGACTCCGAAGGCAACACTAATGCATGGATTGCATTCTGAATGTTTCAGACCTGATCATGAGGGCCCTTGCTACTAATAATAACCAAAGATTCGAGGTACGATAGGTTGCATGATCAAATGTTAAAAATTCTCAAAATTTTTGTCTTCTGACCAAGTCTTACGGACCGCAAAGAGACCACCTTACGGACCGTAAGGTGGCTGATCTGGGCGATAAAGATTAAAAAGCGGATACGGACCGTAAGGCCCTTAGCTTACGGTCCGTAAGGCCCTTAGCTTACGGTCCGTAAGACCTGTAACTGGGCAGAAAAATGGACAGTTGCCTGTTCTGCCTGTTCCAACGCCTTAGATGTTTGGTTTTCGAATTCAGGGGCTGCACCAGTGGTATTTCATGCATAGGGGACACATGGGATGATCAGGAAACATGTGTAGACCTTGTTGGATTGATCTTGTTGCATCTAAATCACTATATAAGGACCTTATGTTGCAACCATGAACTTGCTCATTCACAAAATCATTCTAAACTTATTCTCTGGAGCTCTCTGGACATAAAGCAAGATTTCTTAAGCTTCTAATTCGTGCTAAGAGCCTTTGTAAGCATTCTTAGCTTCTTTAATTCATGTTTTATTAGTCTAATGACCAAAAGTCAAAGCCGTCGTAATTAAGCTTTGACTTAGTGATTAATCACTAATGGTCTAGTCATTTATCGAATTGAAAGTGGCTATAAGTTGGTAATTATGTGGGTAATAAAGCCTTAAAAGGGCACCCTCTGATTCCCACTCTAACTAGGTCAATTGTCGGGTCAAACTTAATATTAAAAAGTCAATAGAAAGCTTTTTGGCAAATAAACTCATAGTTAACAATGTAGAAGCCATGAAACCTGTTTTAACACTTATATAACTTGGTAATTAATGTAAGAACATGTCTAAGCATGTTCAACCCGACAATTTTGAGCATAGGCTCGGTTCGGAACCGAAAGTCGCAAAAGTAGACTTTTGCTTTGACTTTTAGTTCTAACATGATTTAGCTTAGTTTAGATATGCCTTAGAGTTCCATTAGGACCAGGTTATAGGTTAGTATAACCCTCTGAGGTTATACAACTTGGTTCCTAATTAATCCGATTCATTTGCATGTTCCGTTAATTGCTTAATAGTTGACCATTATGCCCTTTTGATATTAAAACGAGATTTTTGAAAATGTGAGAGGACAAAAACCTTTATTACTGATATTTAAGTATGTCCTAAAAGTTTGACATCAGTTTATGGTCTAAAATGGGGGTTATGCTCAATATCGTAAATGAAGGCCTTTTTATTAATTAAACGGTATATTTGATATAAATCCTATTTAAACTCAAATTTTGACAACAAATCTTTTACCTAATGATGTAATATAATATTTTGGGATTTTTGGAAATTTTTATAAATTTTTAAACTAATCATAACATAGAGTTCTCGCATAGACTCGGTAATTGACGGTAGTGCCCTCTTTGCTAATAAAGTGAGTTTTACACATCCTTTACATATCAAACCTTTTTCTACTGATTTTATATAATAAATAAGTTATTTTAAACTGTGAAGACTGATCAAAATCTCAGATTTCCTTATTTAACCCGGATATAGTCAAATACCGACTTTTATGCGATTTAGGCGCATAGTATGGTTAAAAACCATATTTGACACCTAAAGCTTTTTACCTACTGATGTTATGAATAAATTTTTATACTTTAATAGTAAGTAAAAGTTTTGAACTCAGAATTCCAAATTTGACCTTTAAGGTTTATGTGAAATGACCAAAATACCCTTACAGGGCTTAAATTGGTTTTAAATCCATTTTGGGCATAATGGAAGGTATCCTACTGATATCATAACACATTTAAAGCATATTAACTTAGGGAACCTGTACATGACTCTTTTGGTTACCCGTTATGCATTTTTCGCGTTCGGTACGGTTTATGTGACTAATTTGCATAAATTGACCGAAACGGGTCAAACCTTATCATTTTTACCTCAAAATCCAGAATGTGTTTAGTTTACCCATATTATACAAGTCTTCAAACTTGTCGGGTCTAATTCACATTCTAATCCGGTCTTCGCTTAATCTTGCGTTTTGAACCGTAAACCTTCTTTAAAACTAACCGGTCTAAGTTTAAACTTAAGTAAGACCCGCTAGGAATATAATAGGTTAATAAAACCTTCGTTCCAGATTTAGGAGCCTAATAAAAGATATTTGCACTTGCTGATTGTATACGGATGGGATAAAATTTATATTTTGCTCAGGTAAATACTTTTAACTTATTTTTCGTTAGACGGGCTTGGGATACGGTATTATAATAATACCGCTTGGTCGGGTGTGTAGTTATTTAAATCGGAATGTGATTAATATAATTACATAACCCGTTTTAATCTGTTTTGTTTGGTATATGTCCTTTGGGGGGTTAATGACCATGTCCTGGATATCCTCGGCACATTCATTGAAATGGCCACGACTTAAGCACGAGGTGTAGGCATACACCTGACAGTTGCGTATGTATAAATGTTAATCCACAATAAGGAGTTCTCCTTGTGGGCATTATACATGTGGTGTGTCAGTTAATCTTGTCCGGCTCTTCTAACCGGCCCTGACGGACGGCAAACATTTAAATCTGTATACAAGATTATTTTTAAAATAATTGTCCCAAGTTATAAAAGATTATTTGTGCCTTGTGCATTTAAATCAATTTTCTTAAATATTTTCAAAATAGTCGGTTAATTGTATTTACCAGTGTAAACTGACGTATTTTCCAAAAGGCTAAAGTGCAGGTACTAGGCGGAATAGGCTGGCTACTCCTGAGTGAATAAATAAGAGTCTTGCAAGCTTTGTCACTTAAAATCTGTTGAACAATTATCTTCGTTTGTTTTTATCCGCACGTGGATCCTTTTTACATTTCGTTTGTAATACTCATGTTACTTTTATTCGGTTTGTAATATTTTTACTTTAGACTTCCGTTGTACATTGAACTGTTATAAATTGACTATGATGATATCCACTACGTCACGATACTCCCCACCGGGCCCACCGGTAATACGTGGAAATATCAGGGTGTGACAGGTTGGTATCTGAGCCAACATTGAGTGAATTAAACACTAGCCTTTAGTGTTTAATCTCAATGACACAGTTGCACATTCCTTGATTCCCGTGTCTAGACATGAACTAGGAATAATCTCATCCCTAATAAGTATACGTTGTTTTCGATATTTGTGTATTTCATGAACATGTCGCCGAATAGAGCTGCCATTGGAGGAAGCTCTTCAAACCCGAAGTTCGAGAATGTTAAGCTTCGTACTACAGCTCGAATAAGCGTACAACCAGTATGGAGGAAGGATCTTTTTGGACCCATCCCCAAAATCAAACCAGTTGAAACCATTAACCATGTTCCAAATTCCTTACCTAAGACTTTTTGAAACTTCAAATGAGAAGCCAACATCGGAGGAGTCCATACCAGCAGTCCCTGAGGCTCTCGCTCTGAAGATGATACCTATGGACTCAAATGACCCATATTTCTTACCTCCAAGTCTTGAAATTCCAAATTAGGATTATACCAGCCCTGATCCTATTCGTGACCCATATTATTCATTAACCATAGAAGCCTTGGATTCCACTTTTGCAAAGGTTCCTAGTATGGAAGATTTCGACTACCCGCCAAAAATCCTCAGTACCCATACCGCACACAGTAAACCAAGGAAAAAACTTTCAAGAATAAAATGAGGAGGAAATTCTTTTTGTTGTATTTCATTTCCTTATTAGTCCCTATAAGGACATAATTATTTTAGTCCCTGCGTGGACAGATTTGTTTGTTTAAGACCCGTTTAGGGCAATTGTTGTAATAATTAGAGCTTTCTATGAAAAGTTCCTTTTTAAAATTTACTTTGGCATTAAACATATATATATAATATATCCTAAACCAAAAAAACATCATTTCAATTTATGATTGCTCTGCTATTAAATGTTAAAAGAAAATCTTGAAGGTATAACCTAGCCGATATGTCATTTTAGACATGGCCCAGATGGTAGAACCTTTTTAAGATTCAGATCCTTGTTAACATCTGAAAACATGTTAGCACTCCTGGCAAAATGTGATTCGATAAAATCACACTAGTTATCCTTATATTGGATTCTTCCAATTCCTCTTTCTTAATTATTTAAACATCCATTAGTGATGAAGTGCCTACGGGCCATACTTATTGTCCTTTGAAGACTAAAGACATTTGTAGTCTACGACTCTCTGTCAAGAAAAGGTAATGAACTATGATTCAAGCCTTAATGCCTCGATCCTATAAGATCATGGCTTATAAATTAAATATGTCCTTGTGACTGGGCCTTTTGAGCCACTAATAATATCCTTAATGTTTATAACTAGGATAAATTATAATGAAATCCTAAATAAATATGACCAGCAAATTAACCAATATGGTTTATAGTTACCATGGTTAATGAATCGTCAAAAAAATGACAATTATATTAATAGACTTCTGAATAAATCAAAGTCATTATCTTATGTAGCAATCAAGCTACATGGCAGAATCTGAAGAAGTCAACAGTCACCCTCTAGAGAATCACGATACTGCCAGGATCAACATAACTGGTGAGGAACTTCGAGCATTGATTGACAATGTTGTTTCTAAAGCCGTGGACAGGCAATTTAAAGAATCGAGTAGCACACACTTTAAGACTCACTCTGAGGCTCATAGTAAGCCACCTTCTAAATCTCATGAGTCGAAGAAGGACGATGCCCAATACTCATTAAATCAGCATAGTGTTCCGTCTAAGAAGATTGTATTTGATCAAGAGCCACGTGCAAAGACCTGTTCTTATAAGTATTTTGTCTCCTGCAAGCCCAGGGATTTCACTGGGGAAAAAGGAGCCATTGATTGCATGACATGGCTAGATGAGATGGATACGGTAGTTGATATTAGTGGATGTGCAGAGAAAGATATTGTGAAGTATGTATCACAATCGTTCAAGGGAGAAGCTCTAGCTTGGTGGAGGTCTTTAATCCAAGCTACTGGAAAGATTCCGTTATACAACTTGTCATGGGCTTAGTTTGTTGCGTTAATCAAGGAGAATTATTGTCCTCAACATGAAGTTGAGAAAATCGAAACCGACTTCTTGACCTTGGTCATGAAGAATTTAGTCTGTCAGGCATATCTCACGAGCTTCAATACTATGTCTCGATTGGTTCCTTACTTGGTTACACCGGAACCAAAATGTATAGCTCGTTTTATTGGAGGTTTAGCTCCGGAGATCAAGGCAAGTGTAAAAGCATCAAGACCTACTACTTTCAGGTCAGTGGCTGATTTGTCGTTATCCCTTACTCTCGATGCGGTTAGGTTGAGATCGCTTAAGAGTTCCGATGAAGGAAAAAGGAAACGTCAGGATGAGAACTCATGTCGTTCTGACAAGAAGCATAGGGGAACTCAGACCACAATAAGAATTCTGGGTCTAACATGGGTAACCCGCAAACGGATGAGAAGCCTAAATGCAAAACCTACCAGAAACGTCATTTCGGAAAATGCAGGTTTGAATCAAAGTCGCAATCAAAGCCGATTGCATGTGGGATATGCAAATCCAAAGAACATAAGACTTTGGATTGCAAAAAGATAAAGGATGCAACTTGTTACAACTGTAACGAGAAGGGGCATATTAGGACAAACTGCCCAAAATATGCAAAGGAACCTGAAGAAGGTAAGAAGACCAATGCTAGGGTCTTTCAGATGAATGCACAGGAAGCAATCCAGAATGACAACGTGATAACAGGTACCTTTCTTATAAATGATGTTTATGCAAGGGTATTATTCGATTCAGGTGCAGATAAGTCGTTTGTTGGTGATAAGTTTTGTAAGTTATTAAATCCGCCTGTTAAACCCTAAGCATAAAATATGAAGTAGAACTGGCCGACGGTACCATAGAAACTGCTTCTACTGTGTTAGATGGATGTTTTATATCCATTAGGAACCACTCTTTTCCGTTATCTTTGCTTCCTTTGAAATTAGCTGGTTTCGACATAGTGATAGGCATGGATTGGTTATCTCATAACCAAGCCCAGATTGTTTTTGACAAGAAACAAGTGGTTATCAAGACTCCGTATGGTGAGCCACTCACAATACAAGGAGATACTCAGTATGGGTTGCCTAAGCAAGTGTCTATGCTTAAGGCATCAAGATGTTTGAAGAAGGGTTGTGTCATTTACATGGCACAAGTAACTATTGATGAACCAAAGACCAAGGTTGAAGACATCCCAGTCATTTTTGAATATCCAGATGTTTTCCCTGAAGAACTACCTGGTTTACCTCCAGATAGGCAAGTAGAGTTCAGAATCGACATTATTCCTGGAGCAGCACATGTTGCAAGATCACCTTATAGGTTGGCACCGACTGAGATGAAAGAGTTAAGAACTCAGTTGGATGATTTATTGGCAAAAGGTTTTATTCGACCTAGCTCATCTCCTTGGGGAGCACCGATTCTGTTTGTGAAGAAAAGGATGGATCGATGCGTCTATGCATCGATTATCGCGAGCTCAATAAGGTTACTATCAAGAATAGATACCCATTACCCAGGATCGATGATTTGTTCGATCAGCTGCAAGGGGCGAGTTACTTCTCCAAGATTGATCTAAGGTCACGCTACCATCAGCTGAAGGTCAGAGATGAAGATGTGCACAAGACTGCATTCAGGACTCGTTATGGTCACTACGAGTTCTTAGTGATGCCTTTTGGGATCACTAATGCACCAGCAGCGTTCATGGACCCCATAAATCACGTTTACAAACCCTACCTGGACAAGTTTGTCATCGTCTTCATTGATGACATTCTTATTTATTCGAAGAACCAGACTGATCATGAAAAGCACCTTCGATGTATTCTGAAACTTCTTCAGCAAGAGAAGCTCTACGCCAAGTTTTCAAAATGTGAGTTTTGGCTTCGTGAAGTCCAATTTCTTGGACATGTGGTTAGTGAGCGTGGTATCCAGGTGGATCCCGCTAAGATTGAAGCTATCATGAATTGGCAAGAGACAAAGATGACCACCGAGATTCGCAGCTTCTTGGGCCTAGCAGGATATTACAGGCATTTTATTAAGAATTTCTCAAGGATTACAGCACCCCTAACTTCATTAACTCGCAAGAATATCAAGTTTGATTGGGGTCCTAAGCAGCAAGAATCCTTTGATATTCTTAAACAGAAGTTAAGCAATGCACCTGTGTTGACATTGCCTGAAAGAATTGAAGAATTTGCGGTTTACTGCGATGCATCACACACTGCATGGGATGTGTGCTAATGCAGAAGGGCAAAGTTATTTCCTATGCTTCTCGACAATTAAAAGTGCACGAAAAGAATTACACCACCCACGATTTGGAATTGGGTGCCGTTGTGTTTGTACTAAAACTTTGGAGGCATTATTTATATGGTACTAGGTGCGTGATCTATTCTGATCACAAGAGCCTTCAACATCTGTTCAACCAAAAGGATCTGAACACGAGACAACGTCGATGGATGGAGACACTGAATGATTATGATTGTGAAATCTGATATCATCCAGGTAAGGCGAATGTGGTCGCCGATGCTTTGAGCAGGAAGCAAAGGGTTAAGCCCATTAGAATCAATGCCAAGAGCATTGAATTGAAGAACAGCTTGAATGAAAGGTTGTTAGCCGCTCAGAATGTCACACCCCCAAAATACCACATGTGGAAACCTCCCCCCCCCCCGCGAGGCGTGTGACGTACCAGGATCCAAGCCACCAATCACATTGAACTCATAAATGTACTTAAATAAAACTTTCATTCATTAACATAATGTGTTACAAACGTTACATGTCATTCATTGTATACAACGGAAGCATAATTCATTTGTTAAATGTTTCGTAAAACATGTGTATATAAACCGTTAAGCTTGCATTGCGATTCCATGTATCTCGACCCATGACCACTCCAGCCTCCCAGACAGCAAGTTCCAAATGATACAAGTCTATAGACCTGCAAGCATGCAGACAAGTGTGTCAGACGACGCTGGTGAGTTCAAAGTTTTGTTAACGTGTTTAGTTACCATATATCTGTTAAGTCAACTCATCGTTTCGTTTTGGGATTGTTATTAACGTAGGAGAGTCTTATATACTGGAAGTGTGTCCAATATATACCATGGGAGTGTGCCCAATATAACCTGGGAGTGTGCCCAACCCCAATGCCCCTAACCAAGCATTGGTAATGATGTCCAGGTAACTAGATCACGCCCGTCCTTACGGCCCGGTGTGAGGGTGTCAAACCTAATAGCGCTATCAACTAGTTACCCCATTGCCTTACAGGCAACACGGTAGATGATCGATTCTGTGTTCAATAACCAACATCCCAAATAACAGTTTACCCAGTATTCCCCTTTAGAAACGTTTACTAGATGTCCCAAACCACCGGGACGCATGCTTAGAAAAGTGCAGTGAACTCACCTTAGATTGCTCGGTATGTTATGTTACTTGTTCAAGGTTGATCAACCAAATCCTAATATGGTTACCAATAACAATCAGTTTTTGTGTACAAGTAAATCACGTATTTTAGCAGATTGCATTCGCCGTAAAGGTCATCGCATAACACATAGAAAAATACTCAAATCACATACAAGTTCATATCACACGTGCATGTTTCATATTAACACTTACCACTTAATTAGTCAACCATAAGAATGTGCGGCCTACTTAATTCATGGCCCAATGCAGTGTTCGACATGACCTGGTTCATTATTCTAACAACCAGATATTCAGACAGCATGTTTCTTACTTCACATAACTGCATGGGAGCCCAGAGTGTGCGACCCATTATCATATAATGCATGCAAAAGTGTGTGGAGCCCATCTTACCAGCCATTTACATAAATCCCCTTAAATTCTAACCATTAGTTTATTTTTCATTAATAATAATTAACAACAATTTTTCCATACTTCATGCTAACCCTAAATTGCAGCCGTTACCTTCCTAACAAGGTCGTTTGCTATACCTTCCATGATTCACATACCCCAATTCAGCATTCAATTATCACAACCATGACTAATATGTTCAGATCTAATCCAACAGTTTGTCACAAGAACATCCTCAAATACCCTATCATCATTCTTAAAATTAAACATGTATCATGTGATCACACTTTCGATTACAATTACAACACACATATCTTGAATAGGTTTATAAATTTCAACCGGTCAAAAAGTCAAGGCCCACATAAACCAACATGGGTACTGTTTCCTTAATCAAATTAATATATACTTTCAATAAATCACTAAATCTAGAACTTCACAACATATGAAATAACATTCAGACTTCTTAATACAACGATATGAAGCATAATAAGTTAATCATAGTTAACACATACTGACCGAGTGACTTATGGGATGGACGAGCACATGCTGTCGTGCCTAGGGGCCTGCATCGGAGCTCCGACGACTGCCCTCTTCCTGCTCCGAGACCCGAAACCCAGACCCGAACCCGAAAAGAATCCACCCATACGGCCATTACCGATGTTTACTCGAACCAAAACGCCAACTGTCGGACCCGATTCTGGATCCTAAATGTCGCCGCCGTGGTCCGACGGCCACCGCCGTCGTGGTTTGTCTGGTCTCCGGAAAACATGGAGGTCGCCAGAGATGGTCGGCTCCCTCATTAATTTCGTCATCTCTCTCCCTTTCTTCGATTACTCCTCCTTTCACATATCTCTCTCTCTCTCTCTAACCATAGTTCATTCTCTCTAATATCTTTGGGGTGTATATGTGTTCACAGGCACAAGAGAGTTGTAGGATGCCATGGGGGGTGGGGTTTACTGCCGTCACTCGTTTAAGGGGGTATAGGGTTTGCAATAATAAGTTGTATCCTATAACAATTGTATTTACGTAAACATGAAGAGAAGGAGAGGATTGGGCCGAGTTGTTTAAGAATGGTGGATTGGGCCGATTTTGTTTAAAGATGGTGGCGGCCCAATAACTACTAGACACAAACTATTCCAACCCATTTAGTATATTAAAGGGAATCGTATATCTGATTATTTGTATGGCAGTTTTAGAAATCATAATGTTCAATCAAACACCTTGACAATCTATCATGCACAATCAACTATTTATTCATACAATGCTTTCCTGTTTGCATACTACCTCAATAACCATTTGATTACTATGTGACCATCATGCACACAAGGTTTTTCTTATTATGATAACATGCTAGTCTAGTTCCTCATTCAACCAGATTCTAATTTCATTACACACGACATCATGGCATGTTTTGAAGGGGGGTTTAAAGTGTGTGCGGTGATGTGGGTTGCGGCCCAAATACCTGTGTGGTTCAACTACACTCTCCTACATACTCAAATACGTTTACATTTGACAATAATAACCTAGCAAAATGTTTAACCAAATGTTTAATGTTTAATAGAAACGTGGAATGAGAGAATTATGGAAAGTTAGGATCACGGGATTAAATAACGTTAACCTTGAAAGTTCGGGTTGTCACACAGAAGGAAGCTGTATTAGAAGCTAACTATCCGAATGAAAAGTTGGGAATAACTGCTGAACAGTTATCATATGGCAAGGATGGAATCCTAAGATTGAATGGACGAATATGGGTTCCAATCTATGGAGGACTTCGGGACGTGATTCTTCAAGAAGCCCATAGCTCCAAATACTCAGTTCATCCTGGATGTGATAAGATGTACGAGTATTTAAAGGTAAATTACTAGTGGATAGGTTTGAAGAAATCTATAGACACTTATGTGGCCAAATGTTTGACGTGCGCGCAATTTAAAGCAGAACACCAGAAGCCGTCAGGTTTGCTACAACAGCCTGAACTTCCCACCTGGAAGTGGGAAATGGTGACTATGGATTTTATCACTAAGTTACCGAAAACAAAGTGAGGAAATGATACTATCTGGGTTATAGTTGACAGGTTGACTAAGTCAGCCCACTTCTTACCTATTAAGGAAACACACAGCTCAGATAAGTTAGCTCAGCTGTACGTGGACGAAATTGTATCTCTTCACGGGGTGCCAGTGTCTATCATCTCTGATAGGGATACGAGATATACATCGCATTTTTGGAAAAGCTTTCAGCAATCCCTAGGAACTGGGTTAAATTTCAGCACTGCATATCATCCTCAGACGGATGGTCAAAGCGAGCGTACAATTCAAACACTGGAGGATATGTTAAGGGCTTGTGTCATTGATTTAGGTGGAAGTTGGGATGATCATCTTCCATTAATTGAATTCTCGTATAATAATAGCTATCACTCCAGTATTCAAACTGCACCTTTTGAAGTTTTGTATGGAAGAAAGTGCAGGACGCCAGTTTGTTGGGCAGAAGTTGGAGACGTCCAACTAACAGGACCTGATATAGTCCTGGAGACGACATATAAGATTGTGCAGACACGTGATCGTCTCAAAGCTGCCAGGGATAGGCAGAAAAGCTACGCAGATTAAAGGAGTAAACCTCTGAAATTCGAGGTAGGTGAGAAAGTGTTACTTAAGGTATCACCCTAGAAAGGGGTAATGCGATTTGGTAAGAAAGGCAACTTAAGCCCCAGATACATAGGACCATTCAAGATCATCGAATGTGTCAGAACAGTGGCTTACAAGTTAAACCTACCTGAAGAGCTCAGTGGAATTCATAATGTGTTCCACATCTGCAATCTGAAGAAATGTCTAGCCGATGAATCGCTAGCCATGTCACATAAGGACGTGCATATAGATGAGAGCTTAAAGTTTGTTGGAAAACCTTATTCGATTGAGGATCGACAGGTTAAGAAGCTTCAAAAGAAGCACGTACCAATTGTGAAGGTTAAATGGGATGCCCGTAGAGGTCCCGAATACACGTGGGAGGTTGAGTCCACAATGAAACAGAAGTACCCTCTTTTATTTCAGTAAATCTTGAGGTCGAGATTTCTTTTAAGGGGGTGAGGATGTAACACCTCATAAAATCATGCCCAATATATTAAAGACACGTGTCATGAAATTTAAAGCGTATTATGAACCCGGATCAAGTAAAAGATACATGAAGTGATTAAAAGCATCAACGTGTTAAATTATTACCTCCGAGTGACCTTTTAACATTTTTACATTCTCATGAAAATCTGATAAGGATTTCATGAGTATCCGGTTAATTTTGTAATAAATAAATCAACATTCAAAGAAATGGGATCACATGTATATTATGTGACAAATCTACATTTAATGACCTTTTCACAAGACTCCAAGGCAACACTAATGCATGGAATGCATTCTGAATGTTTCAGACCTGATCATGAGGGCCCTTGCTACTAATAATAACCAAAGATTCAAGGTATGATAGGTTGCATGGTCAAATGTTAAAAAATATCAAAATTTTTGTCTTCTGACCAAGTCTTACGGACCGCAAAGAGACCACCTTACGGACCGTAAGGTGGCTGATCAGGGCGATAAAGATTAAAAAGCGGATACGGACCGTAAGGCCCTTAGCTTACGGTCCGTAAGACCTGTAACTGGGTAGAAAAATGGACAGCTGCCTGTTCAGCCTGTTCCACTGCCTTAGATGTATGGTTTTCGAATTCAGGGGCTGCACCAGTGGTATTTCATGCATAGGGGACACCTTGGATGATCAGGAAACATGTGTAGACCTTGTTGGATTGATCTTGTTGCATCTAAATCACTATATAAGGACATTATGTTGCAACCATGAACTTGCTCATTCACAAAACATTCTAAACTTATTCTCTGGAGCTCTCTGGACTTAAAGAAAGATTTCTTAAGCTTCTAATTCGTGCTAAGAGCCTTTGTAAGCATTCTTAGCTTCTCTAATTCATGTTTTATTAGTCTAATGACCAAAAGTCAAAGCCGTCGTAATTAAGCTTTGACTTAGTGATTAATCACTAATGGTCCAGTCATTTCTCGAATTGAAAGTGGCTATAAGTTGGTAATTATGTGGGTAATAGACCCTTAAAAGGGCACCCTCTGATTCCCACTCTAACTAGGTCAATTGTCGGGTCAAACTTAATATAAAAAAGTCAACAGAAAGCTATTTGGCAAATAAACTCATAATTAACAATGTAGAAGCCATGAAACCTGTTTTAACACTTATATAACTTGGTAATTAATGTAAGAACATATCTAAGCATGTTCAACCCGACAATTTTGAGCATAGGCTCGGTTCGGAACCGAAAGCCGCAAAAGTAGACTTTTGCTTTAACTTTCAGTTCTGACCCGATTTAGTTTAGTTTAAATATTCCTTAGAGTTCCATTAGGACCAGGTTATAGGTTAGTATAACCCTCTGAGGTTATACAACTTGGTTCCTAATTAATCCAATTCATTTGCATGTTCCGTTAATTGCTTAAAAGTTGACCATTATGACCTTTTGATATTAAAACGAGATTTTTGAAAATGTGAGAGGAAAAAAACCTTTATTACTGATATTTAAGTATGTCCTAAAAGTTTGACATAAGTTTATGGTCTAAAATGGGGGTTATGCTCAATATCGTAAATGAAGGCCTTTTTATTAATTAAACGGTATATTTGATATAAATCCTATTTAAACTCAAATTTTGACTACAAATATTTTACCTACTGATGTAATATAATATTTTGGGATTTTTGGAAATTTTTATAAATTTTTAAAATAATCATAACATAGAGTTCTCGCATAGACTCGATAATTGACGGTAATGCGCTTTTTTGCTAATAAAGTGAGTTTTACACATCCTTTACATATCAAACCTTTTTCTACTAATTTTATATAATAAATACGTTATATTAAACTGTGAAGACATATCAAAATCTCAGATTTCCTTATTTAACCCGGATATCGTCAAATACCGACTTTTATGCGATTTAGGCACATAGTATGGTTAAAAACCATATTTGACACCTAAAGCTTGTTACCTACTGATGTTATGAATAAATTTTTATACTTTAATAGTAAGTAAAAGTTTTGAACTCAGAATTCCAAATTTGACCTTTAAGGTTTATGTGAAATGACCAAAATACTCTTACGGGGCTTAAATTGGTTTAAATCCATTTTGGGCATAATGGAAGGTATCCTACTGATATCATAACACATTTTAAGCATATTAACTTAGGGAACCTGTACATGACTCTTTTGGTTACCCGTTATGCATTTTTCGCGTTCGGTACGGTTTATGTGACTAATTTGCATAAATTGACCGAAACGGGTCAAACCTTATCATTTTTACCTCAAACTACAGAATGTGTTTAGTTTACCCATATTATACAAGTATTCAAACTTGTCGGGTCTAATTCACATTCTAATCTGGTCTTCGCTTAATCTTGCGTTTTGAACCGTAAACCTTCTTTAAAACTAACCGGTCCAAGTTTAAACTTAAGTAAGACCCGTTAGAAATCTAATAGGTTAATAAAACATTCGTTCCAGATTTAGGAGCCCAGTAAAAGATATTTGCACTTGCTGATTGTATACGGCTGGGATAAAATTTATATTTTGCTTAGGTAAATACTTTTAACTTATTTTCCGTTATACGGGCTAGGGATACGGTATTATAATAATACCGCTTGGTCGGGTGTGTAGTTATTTAAATCGGAATCTGATTAATATAATTACATAACCCGTTTTAATCTGTTTTGTTTGGTATGTGGCCTTTGGGGGGTTAATGACCATGTCCTGTATATCCTCGGCACATTCATTGAAATGGCCACGACTTAAGCACGGGGTGTAGGCATACACCTGACAGTTGCGTATGTATAAATGGTAATCCACAATAAGGAGTTCTCCTTGTGGGCATTATACCTGTGGTGTGTTAGTTAATCTTGTCCGGCTCTTTTAACCAGCCCTGACGGACGGCAAACATTTAAATCTGTATACAAGATTATTTTTAAAATAATTGTCCCAAGTTATAAAAGATTATTTGTGACTTGTGCATTTAAATCAATTTTCTTAAATATTTTCAAAAGAGTCGGTTAATTGTATTTACCAGTGTAAACTGACGTATTTTCCAAAAGGCTAAAGTGCAGGTACTAAGCGGAATAGGCTGGCTACTCCTGAGTGAATAAATAAGAGTCTTGCAAGCTTTGTCACTTAAAATCTGTTGAACAATTATCTTCTTTTGTTTTGATCCGCCTGTGGATCCTTTTTACATTCCGTTTGTAATACTCATGTTACTTTCATTCGGTTTGTAATATTTTTACTTTAGACTTCCGCTGTGCATTGAACTGTTATAAATTGACTATGATGATATCAACTACGTCACGATACTCCCCGCCGGGCCCACCGATAATACATGGAAATATCGGGGTGTGGCACGCAGGTGCGCATGGGACTGAGCCAGTATGGCGCACGCACGCATGGCAGTGAGCCAAAATGGTGCATGCGTGCAGAAGCTTCCAGCAGCAATTAATGCCAGTGCAGTTACATTTCAGCAGTTGAAACTGACGAGTCAATGCGTTTGACTGAGAATTAAATGACGAATTAAAGTGCATTGAAGACGTTTAATGCAGTTTAATTCTCCCACTTAATTCAGTTTTCAGTTTCGACATGGATCATCAGTATAAATAGGAGTATCCTATTGCAGAACTAACACCCCAAAAATCACCAGCTCTCTTTCCTCCACTGTAGAATTCTTCTCTACTCTTTCAATCTTCAAGGTACATCTTCGAGTTGGAGTCAAGATCGACAGTACGACTGCTTCAGGCTGTTGTATCCTGGAAACAAACGTATTCTCCTGGGAGACATGAAATTTGTTTTAAGGGACCTGTGTCTAACACGATCCTCAGCCAAGAACAGTGTTTCTGTTCAGATTTATTTGTTCTTGTTATTTCTTTTATTTAAATTGTAATCGTATTTTTCAGTTTATTTCTATACTAGTTCTGAAATTTAAGTTAATAAATTATTTTATTTAATTTTGCACGAACAGATTCCTACAATCTTAAAACAAATTTTTAAAACACCGTCCGTGTAAGACACTAACAATTCTGCTGTGATTAAATGTTTTTTTCTTCACAACAGGTTGTGTTTTAAAAAGGTTTTTTCTCTGTTTTGATTCAAAGGAGCGACTTTGTCAAAACAGAACTCTGCTTCTACACCTTTCTTTAACTGAGTTCTAAAAACCTACTATTGTAGTCTTCAAAGTTGGACTTAGAAGCTGCGTAGTGGTTTCAAAACTCTTTGCTACTGTTTAGTTGGAACAATAATAAATTAGCACATTTATTATTTCTAAACAAGTTTATTAACTTGGTTTTGTGGAATTTTTCAGAATGTCGACTGAAAATACCAACGTCAACGGAGTCGTCGGTACCCCTGCTAACACTGTGGGAGCGTCCACAGTGGCAAATCATGCTGAAAGACCCGAGAATTTCTCAGGTCTCCACTTCAAAAGGGGGCAACAGAAAATGTTTTTCTATCTAACCACTATGAACCTTGCGAGGTTCTTGAATAAAACCATTCCCCAACCTGCGGAAGGGGAGACTGACGCTCAGGCTCTGAGCGCGGTAGAAGCTTGGAAGCACTCGGATTTCATATGTCGAGGCTATGTACTCAACGATCTCTCAGATTCCTTGTATAATGTGTAATACAACATCAAGACTTCCAAAGAGTTATGGGATTCTTTGGATAAAAAGTACAAAACGGAGGATGCGGGAACAAAGAAATTTGTTGTCGCCCGTTTCTTGGACTACAAAATGGTCGATAACAAGACTGTTATGAACCAAGTCAAAGAGTTACAGATTATACTACATGACATCCATGCTGAGGGAATGGTACTTAGCGAAAACATTTCAAGTGGCAGCCATGATCGAAAAATTACCTCCTACTTGGTTAGATTTTAAGAATTATCTTCAACACAAGCGAAAGGAAATGTCGGTGGAGGAACTTGTTGTTCGTCTTCGTATAGAAGAGGACAACAGGGTGGCCCAAAAAGGCACCATTTTGCAAGCTTCAGCTAAGGCAAAAATGGTGGAAATTAGGGAATCCTCAAAGGGTAATAAAGGCAAGGGTAAAAACAACAACAAGGGGAAAGCAAAGGTTAACAACCTTGGACCTAAAAAAGGGGCTGTGAAAAAGAAGTCTGCGCCTTTCCAAGGTACTTGTTACAATTGTAACGAGACGGGGCACCGTGCTAACCAATGCAAGAAACCTAAGTGTGAGCGTGCGCACATGGTTGATGAGGATGCTATGCCTCTGATTGCAATGATAACCGAGGAAGCGGCTATGATTGAAGAAGTCAACGCGATGGATGAAAACCCAAAAGGATGGTTCGTTGACACGGGTGCAACTCGCCATGTCTGTGGAGACAAGGCTCTTTTCTCTACATTCAAGGAAGCTTCAGGTGAAGAAAAGCTTTATATGGGAAATAAAGCTACCACAAGCATCAAAGGGGAAGGCACTGTCATCCTGAAGATGACTTCTAGCAAGGAGTTGACCTTGACCAAAGTGCTTTATGTTCCAGATATACGGAAGAATCTCGTATCGGGATGGATGCTCAACAAGTTTGGATTTCGTCTAGTGTTTGAATCAGACAATTTTGTCTTGTCTAGACGTGGTACTTTTATCGGAAAAGGCTATGCCCTTAATGGAATGTTTAAAATGAATGTTTCGGTTGTAAACGACAACAAAACTATGAATGAAACTTCTTCTTCAACTTACATGATTGAGTCTTCTAATGTTTGGCATGGTAGACTAGGACATGTAAATTTTAATTCATTAAGACGTTTAACTAAATTAAATTTGATACCAACATTCCATATCGAGTCCGATCACAAATGCGAGACATGTATTGAATCCAAACTTCCGAGATCATCGTTTAAATCGGTTGAATGAATAACCGAACCCCTTAATTTAATTCATACCGATGTGTGTGATTTAAAAGCGGTTCCCACGCGTGGAAGAAATAAGTACTTCATCACGTTTATTGATGATTGTACTAAATATTGCTATGTGTATTTACTAAAGAGTAAAGACGAAGCAATAGAAAAGTTTATCTTGTACAAAAACGAAGTTGAGAATCAACTTAAAAAGAAGATAAAAGCTTTGAGAAGTGATCGAGGAGGTGAATATGTTGCACCTTTTGCGGATTTATGCGCAAAAAGTGGCATTGTACATGAGTGTACATCTCCTTATTCTCCACAATCAAATGGCGTTGCGGAACGAAAGAACCGTACATTGAAAGAGATGATGAACGCCATGTTGATAAGCTCGGGAGTGAACTGAGAAATGTGGGGGGACGCCATTCTCTCAGCAAACTATCTTTTGAACAAGATACCTTTGAAAAATAGGGATGAAACTCCATATGAGTTATGGAGAAAAAGGAAGCCTTCGTACAAATACTTGAAAGTGTGGGGGTGCCTAGCTAAGGTGATTGTACCACCTCCTAAGGCTCTTAGGATAGGACCCAAAATGGTTGATTGCATTTTCATAGGATATGCACATCAAAGTAGTGTACATCGTTTTCTTTTACATGAGTCCAAGAATCCTGATGTACACAAACACACTATCATAGAGGCAAATCCTAACATCGTCTCATATTTTGAGAATGTGTTTCTTATGTTAGGACAAACACATGCGACTTCATCAAGAGCGGCTGATGAAACATGTCCAAGTTCGTCTATATGGTTAGATGAAGCAGGACCAAGTTCATCAACGAGGATAGATGAAAGACATGAAAGAACTGAGGTCGAGGAGGGTGAGCTTAGACGAAGTAAACGACAAAGGGTTGAAAAATCCTTTGGTCCAGACTTCATGAGCTATATGGTTGAGGGTGAGCCCAATACCTACCGTGAAGCGATTACCTCCGCAGAAGGACCCTAATGGCAAGAAGCAATTAAGAATGAAATTGATTCTATATTGCAAAATCATACTTGGGAGTTAGTAGATCTTCCACCTGATTGTAAACCACTTGGATATCATTGGATATTCAAAAGGAAGATGAAAGCTGACGGAAGTATTGATAAATACAAGGCAAGGTTAGTGATCAAAGGATACAGACAAAAGTAGGGTCTAGACTACTTTGATACTTACTCGCCTGTAATGCGAATAACCTCTATACGATTGGTTCTTGAAATTGCGGCTCTAACAAATTTGGAAGTTCACCAAATGGATGTAAAGACCGCATTTCTAAATGGCGATTTAGAAGAAGAAATTTACATGGAATAACCTGAGGGTTTTTCTGCCCCAGGAAACGAGGGCAAAGTATGTAAATTGGTCAAGTCTTTGTATGGCTTGAAGCAAGCTCCAAAACAATGGCACCAAAAGTTTGATCATGTCATGATTGACAATGGTTTCAAAATAAATGAGTGCGACAAGTGTGTTTATTTTAAAGACATACCAAGAGGTTATGTGATTTTATGTCTTTATGTAGATGATATGCTTTTCATTGGGAGTGATGATAACATGATCAACTCAACGAAAGATATGTTGAAATCGAGGTTTGACATGAAAGACATGGGTCTCGCGGATGTGATTCTTGGAGTAAAAATCACTAGAACCCAAAATGGTCTTGTGTTGAGTCAATCTCACTACGTGGACAAGATCCTTGGGAAATTCAATTCGGACGATACGGGTATAGCTCGAACTCCAATTGATAATACCCAACGCCTAAGGAAGAATAGAGGCGAGAGTGTTGCTCAGTTAGAGTACTCAAGGATCATTGGGAGTCTCATGTATCTCATGACATGTACGAGACCTGACTTAGCGTATGCTGTGAGCAAGCTAAGTAGATACACCAGTAATCCGTGTGCAGAACATTAGAAAGCTATCACGAGGGTGCTCAGATACGTAAGATACACGGGAGACTATGGATTGTATTATACCCGTGATCCAGCAGTGATCGAAGGATACACTGACGCGAACTGGATATTGGATATAAAAGACCATAGATCGACAAGTGGATATGTGTTTACACTTGCGGGAGCAGCTATAGCTTGGAAGTCTTCCAAGCAAATGGTTATAGCTAGATCCACGATGGAATCGGAATTCGTCTCATTAGATAAAAGCGGGGAAGAGGTGGAGTGGCTACGTCAATTTGTGGAAGATATTCCAAGATGGCCAAAGCCGTTGACGGCGATTTGCATACATTGTGACAATCAATCCGCGCTTGTTAGAGCACAAAGCGCAATGTACAATGGCAGATCAAGGCACATTCGACGTAGACACAACACGGTACGACAACTTATCTCAACGGGTGTTATCTCAGTTGACTATGTGAGGTCAAAGGAGAACATTGCAGACCCGTTAACAAAAGGCTTAAGCAAAGATAAGGTGTATAGGTTGTCAAGAGGAATGGGACTAAAGCCCATAGATGAAGGGAATATGAGGGAAACCTAACCTAGTTGACTGGAGATCCCAAGATCTAGGTTCAATAGGCCAACTTAATCATAAACCCAAAGGGAGTCACTATGGGGGTGTGCCCCAAAATTCATAAAGGGAGTTATGTACTTCCTAGTCCATTCCAATCAGTGACATGAAGGAAAGGTTAAGCATGTTGAGGTTAAGGATTTTGAGAAAATCCAAAATTAACCATGATGCTTTTAATGATTCAGAGGAATCACCTATGTTAGAGAGAAGTGGGGTCGTTTCGAATGGATTTGTGGGGAGGCGCAAATCCTAGAGCTCTCGCAGAACCAGGAACGTGTTCCATGACCATAAACGGACACAACCATGAGGACTTGACTCGACTAGGGAGAGTATTGCGTGAATGTATATTGTCGCCTACATAAATGGGGGATTGTTCAAAGACATCGCGTCTACAAGACCCTAGGAGGCTAAGTATGCTTCACAAAAGAAGGTTCAAAGGTTACACCTACCTATCTTGCCATACTCAACTGTTGAATGTATATCGTTGAAACTTGATAGATCGATTTCTATTCATGTGGGGGATCGTTGGAAATTTGTGAAAATAACATTTTTCACAAATATAGGAAAATGATTTTGTCACACCCCGATATCATCATAGTCAAATAATCAAAGTTCAATGCACAACGGAAGTCTACAGTAATAATAATACAAACCGATTCGAAAGTATAATAAAGTATTACACAACGGTTGTATATGGATCCACAGGCGGATCTTAAAACAAAAAAAATAAACACTGTTCAACAGACTTTAGACGTTTAGAACTTGCAAGATTCCTTATTAACGCCCTGAGCTCCCAGCCAATTACGTACAGTACCTGTCACTTAATCTATTTGGAAAACACTTCAGTTTACACTGGTAAATACAATTAACTGACTCTTTTGAAAACATTTATGAAAATTGATTTAAATGCACAAGGCACAAATATCCTTTTATAACTTGGGACAATTATATAAAAATAATCTTGTATACAGATTTATATGTTTGTTATACATTCAGGGCCCGATATAGAAACCGAGTCAAGATTAATAGACACACCACAAGTATAGGCCCACAAGAGAGTGAGATACCGATTTTCCTACGTAACCGTCAGGTGTATGCCTACACCCCGTGCTTAAGACGTGGTCATTTCTTAATAAATGATGCCAAGGATATCCGGGACATGGTCATTAACCCCCAAAGGCTTTGTTTCAAACAAGACAGATTAAAATGGGTTACCTCAATAATTTAAACACTAATCGATTAAATATTCAATACCCGACCAAGCGGTATTATTATAATACCGTATCCCAAGCCCCTATAAGGAAAATAAGTTAAAAGTATTTACCTGAACTAAAATGTAATTTTATTCCCAAACCCGTATTCAAATCAGCAAGCACAAGTACCTCTACTGGGGCTCTCAATCTGGAACGACAGTTTTATTAACCTATTAGATTCCTAACAGGTCTTATTTAAGTTGTAACTTAAACCGGTTTGTTTTAAGGAAAGGTTTACGGTTCGAAATCGCAAGATTAAGCGAAGATTAGATTAGAATGTGATTTAGACCCGACAAGTATGGAGACTTGTATAATATATGGGTAAACTAAACACATTCTAAATTTTGAAGTGAAAATGATAAGGTTTGACCCGTTTCGGTTAATTTATGCAAACTAGTTACATAAACCGTACCGAACGCGAAAAATACATAACGGGTAACCAAATGAGTCATGAACATGTTCCACAAGTTAATATGCCTTAAATATGTTGTGATATCAGTAGGATATCTTCCATTATGCCCAAAACGGATTTAAAATCAATTTAAGCCCCGTAGGGGTATTTTGGTCATTTTAAAGATTATAAAAGAGGTTAAATGGTAATCTGAGGTTCTTGTGACAACCCTCAAAATCCCATGTATTCCGTACAATTCATTAATGATAATTAAAGTGCTTGACGACTGTGTGGAATTACTTAACTGCCTTCTGATATCTGTGTTATGCTTACACGTATTTGTTAATATACTAATAGTGTACAGATAGGTCACTATATAGTCCGTTATATTTTCCTAATTGTTAGAAAGTAAAAACGTTACAAAATATATAAATAGGACACCTTACGGATTAATTAAGCACTTTAACGGAACAACACCGAACCGAATAACCGGACTTTACCCGGAACATAAAAATATTGCCATTTACATTGTTTATCTTTTTCTGAGCCAGTTAGGGTCCCTGAATACCCTAACACCCGCTGTAATGCATAACACATTAGTAACCGGGTTAATCCCTAAACTAACTTAGTTTAACTTAACTAATGTCCTAACTACATGGTTGAGATTGAACCAAGACCCCCCCCCCCTTAACCAAACCGTCCCCAAGGAGGGGACACCCCTTGTACTTTTGTGATTTATATAATCTTAGTTGCTTAATATCTTGAAGACACTAAATCCATTGGTTAATGATTATACACTTTATCTATAAGTTCTAGCATTAGTCCATCATAATCATTTCACCACTAAACATCACAACACATACTCTCTCCCTCTCTTTGGCTCTCGGCCGAACACACACACACCCACATCCATCCATTTTTTGGTTTTGATCTTCTCATTCCAAGCATATACAAGTGTGAAGGATCGCGTACGAGGAAGCCCGGTGCTTACGGATTGTCAAGGACCTCCCCACGTTGCTTTTATCCACTCGTTTTTCGCCTAGTTCCTTCCCTAGCCTCGAGCTAGTAGTAAGTGACTCTAAAAATCTTCTTGATCTATTTTAAAGTGGTTAATAAGAGTTTCGTCGGTTAAAAATCGCTAACATATAAGATCACCTACTAAAAGTCTAGTAAAGTGATGAACAAGGTGGTTAAAGGATGAATGTTAGTGTAAATCATGTAGATCTTGTGTGATTATGATGATTGGCTGATTATCTGATGTTGTGCTGAATAATATTAGTATGTGATGTTGTTGTGGTCACTAAACTTGTTAACGGAATCGATCGGACACGATTCAGAAGGTTAAACACTGAAAATCAGAAGCTGTCCAAGTTTTACAGCCAACTTCAGTTGGCTGTAAACAGGTCTTAAACTCAACGAAAAATCGATATTTTGAATCTAAAATATGTTATTATGAAATACGGTTCTAATGGCACCGGAATAGTAATTTTTGGACTCCGTTTACTATTTTTAAAGTGTTAATTTGTAACAGCAACTTAAGCTGAATTTTGACAGCAATAAATGGGTGTCGTACTTTCAGTCATAACCTGAGTTTTGTGATGAATCGGACCATGAAATTTGTACAGTAGATAACAAACTATGTATTTGTAATTACCCCACTGGAATTTCGTAAATCGGACACTCGATGAATTTTTAATAAATTTTTCCCTGGACTGTGGTCAGAAATACATAAATCTGAGTTCATTCCGGAATATGAATTTTTATAAAATATTGGTAATGAAACGGACCCCGATATTTTTACACAATAAAATATGGGACGTTTAAGACATCCTGTAAAAATTTTGGAATTTTTGGAATAATTTAACTATTTTATTAAAATGTCCGAACACAGCCGGTTTTGAATATAAATGCTGAATTGAGATAAGTTGTGACTTGCGTGTCTAAATGTCGAGTATGCTATACGTGAATGATCTAACATGTTATGTGCATTATCGTATGTTTGATTTTGAGTGGGGAATGGACGGGAAACTTAGATGGGCATAAACCGTTAAAACGATGCATGCTGTGTGATAGATACGTGTAGGAACTTTGTGTTCTATTTGAAAGCCACTAAATGACTAACTGGTAAATTATATTAGGACGTGATTTATCGACCTTGACTGTTAGCTATATTGAGAATCTAATCGAGCAAACCGAGGTGAGTTCACACTTTCTAAGGCATGGGATTCCCGGTGGTTTGGGAATGGGTTAAAGAATTAAAATGGAATCTACATATCCTCCTTGGGTAGGATATGTACGGCCATCCTCCTTGGGTAGGATGCCAATATTAATCCTACGAATTCTCCTGGTGCAGAATACGTACGTTCGTCCTCCTGGTGCAGGACAACAACCTTAAAACTATCTAGACAAAACTCTATCATGAAGTCCCTCAATTTATATCGACTTAATCGCCGAGGCCAATGGCGAGCGGGTCATTAGTTAATAGCGCTATTAGGTTTAACAAACCCTCACACCGTGCCAGTCGGACGGGCGTGTACTAATGGACTATGGCAGACTGTCAGTGATGATAGACACTGATATAGGGCACAACTTATTTGCGTAGCAGTCGATATCATACCGTCTAGTAGTTCAAACGGGGAAAACCCCCACTGATCATGGTTATGGATTGGGTAAAGAAAAAGGAAATGGTTAAACATACTTTCAACTACGGGGTAACCTCCACGGCAAATAAGCCAACGAAAGTGAAACCACGTTTTTCAGAAATAACTTAAAACTAAACAACCAAACGTGAACTCACTCAACTTTGTTGTTGACTAGTTGTTACATGCCTTACAGGTCGCTAAACACTTGGAGCTTGCACGAGGAAGGAGTCGTTGTGGTGTACGGACGGTTATGTTCCGTGCTTAATGTCTAAATCCTTATGAACTTACTAAACTTGCGTTTTGAAACTTTAACTTATGAACTATGGACTTATGCTTTTGGATTTACTTTTATGCTTCCGCTGTTATCTTAAAAATCGGTTACCTTCTTTAGGTCACCAATCGTATTGTAGTTGGTTTCATTTACTTAATTGTGTTGTTCAATATGATTGGTGGCTCGATCCTGGTCACGTCACGCCTCCAAGCGGTGATACTCCGCATGGTGGATTTTGGGGGTGTGATAGATTGGTATCAGAGCCATTGGTTATAATGAACTTGGTTTTTAAAAAGGGAAAAAGTTTTTGATAAAACCAGACTATAACCAGTACAGTGCTCAACGATCCACAACGACGCTTCGCTCCACGTGCAAGACTCGACACCATAAGTGGTATGATTTATGTTATATTGTCGGTTAGATAGTTCTCACTGTGCAGTAGATAATGTGATAATTGCTATTTGAACCTTGTGTGCTTACTCTCTAATATCGTCCCACACTCACGCACTTTCGCGACACTTTCCTCACTTACGTTGCTTCATTATGAAGATCATGAGCGGACGCGGAGGACGTATCAACCTCACTCAAGCCCAGTTGACGGCTTTGATCAATGAACGAGTTGCGGAGGCACTCGCAGCTAACCCTGCGGGAGGTATAACCTGCCATATCAACCCACCTTAGGACGTTTAGATCCTACCTTCGCAAACCAACCCTCGTGCTTAACCTTATCTTTATTCGCGCGCAACAGGTCAACATGCTCAACCTCCTGTGTGCACGTTTAAGACGTTCATGGACTGCCGACCTACCACTTTCAGTGGCACCGGAGGACCAGTGGGCCTTCTTCACTGGTTTGAAAAGCTTGAGTCTGTTTTCGAGATGTGCGAATGCCCCGAAGACCGTAGGGTGAAATATGCTACCGGAACACTTGAAGGAGCTGCGTTAACCTGGTGGAAGGCACAGGTTCAACTACTAGGACTGGCAGTTGCTAATGCCACGCCCTGGAATGGTTTCAAAGAGCTGATCAAAGAGGAGTACTGTAGTCGGGATGACATCCACAAGCTAGAAGTGGAATTTTACAATCTGAAGATGACGGGGTCTGAGATTGAGGCGTATACTAAGAGGTCAAACGAGTTGGCCATCCTGTGTCCAACTATGGTGGACCCTCCCATCAAACGTATTGAGTTGTACCTCAAGGGCCTTGTACCAGAAATTCAAAGTCACGTGACTTCAGCCAACCTGGGTACCATACAGCAAGTTATCAAGTTGGCTCATCGTCTCACCGACCAGGCGGTGGAGCAAAACAGGCTACCCAAACGTATCAGTGCCACAGCTACTTCTGATGCACCTACCGATAACAAGCGAAAATGGGATGGGAACTCCGGAAAGGGTTCTACTTCAGTTCAGTCTCAGCAGCGAAAGACTGATGACTACCAGAGTCCTGGTCAGCAATCTTCTGGTAACCAAGGGCAGGGTGGATACCGAGGGAACCACCCCAAGTGCAACCGGTGCAACAAACATCACAGCGGGCAGTGCAACAAAGGTCGCTGTCAGAGATGTCAAAAGCTGGGTCATGAAGCTAAGGATTGCAGGAGCCCGCGTCCTGCAAATCAGAATCGCCAACAGCAACAAGCTCCACAGAACCACCAGCATCAGCATCAACAGGGAAATAAAGGATGCTTTCAGTGTGGCGCCGAAGGCCACTTTAAGAAAAACTGCCCCCAGCTGAACCAAAACCAGAACAATAACCAAGGAAATGGGAACCACAATGGGAATAACAATGGAGGCAACAATGGAGGCAGCAATGGGGGAAACAACAATGGCAATGGGGCAAGAGGCCGTGCTTTCGTGATTGGTCAGGGTGATGCAAGGAACGATTCCAACGTTGTGATGGGTAAGTTTCTTCTGGACGACTTCTTTGTTACTGTTTTATTCGATTCGGGTGCCGATACTAGTTATGTGTCCTTAAAAGTTAGCCAAATGCTTAAGCGCACTCCAACACTTTTGAACACCAAACACGCGGTAGAGCTAGCAAATGGTAAAAGTCTTGAAGCCACACACGTAGTTAAAGGTTGTAACCTCGCCTTAGCTGGTCAGACTTTCCCTATCGATCTTATTCCTATCACACTTGGTAGTTTCGTCGTCGTTATTGGGATGGATTGGCTATCTCATCACCAAGCGGAGATTGTTTGCAAGGAGAAAATCGTCCGCATTCCTCGTTCTGATAAAGAACCCCTCGTGATTCGTGGCGACAAGAGTGGCGCTGTCGAAGGCATCATCTCCTTCCTTAAGGCCCAGAAGTGTTTGCGAAAGGGCCACACTGCCATTCTAGCACTCGTTACTGACACATCCACGGGAGAGAAGAGAATTGAAGACATCCCTATTGTGCACGATTTTCCCGAGGTATTTCCTGAGGAATTACCTGGTCTTCCGCCTCACCGCCAAGTTGAATTTCAAATCGAGCTAGCTCCTGGAGCAGCGCCAGTAGCTCGAGCACCATATCGTCTAGCTCCATCAGAACTCGAAGAACTGTCCACACAACTACAAGAACTCTTGGAAAAGGGTTTTATACGTCCTAGCTCTTCGCCCTGGGGAGCTCCAGTCTTGTTCATGAAGAAGAAAGACGGTACCTTCAGGATGTGTATTGACTATCGCGAACTTAACAAGGTGACTGTGAAGAATCGCTATCCTCTTCCACGTATTGACGACTTGTTCGACCAGTTGCAAGGGTCGAGCTATTACTCCAAGATTGATTTAAGATCGGGATACCATTAGCTGAGAGTCCGAGATGAGGACGTCTCCAAAACAGCATTCAGAACTCGTTACGGCCATTACGAGTTTCTGGTTATGCCATTCGGGCTGACGAATGCACCAGCGGTCTTCATGGATCTCGTGAACCGAGTGTGCAAGCCTTACCTGGATAAGTTCGTTATTGTGTTCATCGACGATATCCTGATCTATTCCAAGAGTCAGGAGGAACACGAGCAGCATCTACGACTTATGCTGGAACTTCTTCGAAAAGAATAGTTGTATGCCAAGTTTTCAAAATGTGACTTCTGGCTTCGCGAAGTCCACTTTCTAGGCCATGTGGTAAACAAGGATGGAATTCACGTGGATCCATCTAAGGTTGAATCGATCAAGAACTGGCCTGCACCCCGAACACCAACAGAGATCCGCCAATTTTTGGGTTTGGCAGGATACTACAAAAGATTTATCAAAGATTTCTCCAAGATTGCGCAGCCTCTCACTTCACTGACTCAGAAGGGTGTCACCTATCGCTGGGGTGATGCACAGGAATCTGCGTTTCAACACTTGAAAGATAGACTTTGTAGCGCGCCTATCCTCTCATTACCTAATGGCACAGAAGATTTTGTTGTTTACTGCGATGCTTCCATCCAAGGACTTGGTTGCGTGTTGATGCAACGTGACAAGGTCATTGCCTACGCATCACGCCAACTCAAGGTTCACGAAAGAAATTACACTACTCATGATCTGGAGCTGGGAGCAGTTGTATTCGCGCTTAAGATATGGAGACATTACCTGTACGGTACCAAGTGCACCATTTACACCGATCACAGGAGTCTCGAGCATATCTTCAAGCAAAAGGAGTTAAACATGCGTCAACGCCGATGGGTTGAGCTCTTGAACGATTATGAATGCGCTATCAAATATCATCCGGGCAAAGCCAATGTTGTGGCCGACGCCCTCAGTCGCAAGGATACCATACCTAGGCGTGTACGTGCATTACAGCTTACCATCCAATCTAACCTTCCCGCTCAGATTCGTGATGCTTAGGTTGAAGCATTGAAAGCAGAGAACATCAGGGCTGAATCCTTACGAGGATCAAGGCAGCGGCTAGAATAAAAGGAAGACGGCGCCTACTATATTAACGGACGCATCTGGGTTCCATTTTATGGCAACTTACGCGAGCTTGTGATGGATGAAGCACATAAGTCTCGTTATTCAGTACATCCTGGTTCGGATAAGATGTACCACGACTTAAAGACCACATACTGGTGGCCTGGCATGAGAGCCCACATAGCAACCTACGTCACCAAGTGCTTGACTTGTGCGAGAGTCAAGTCTGAATATCAGAAACCATCAGGCCTACTTCAACAACCGGAGATCCCGAAATGGAAATGGGAGCAAATTTCCATGGATTTCGTTACCGGCCTGCCCAGATCTCAACGCGGAAACGATACCATTTGGGTGATCGTAGATCGACTAACCAAGTCTGCACATTTTCTGGCTATCAAAGAAACGGATAAGTTTTCTACTCTTGCAGACATTTACCTAAAGGAAGTGGTATCAAGGCACGGAGTGCCAATCTCTATTATATCTGATCGTGACGCACGTTTTACTTCTGAACTGTGGCAAGCAATGCACAAGTCCTTTGGCTCACGTTTAGATATGAGCACCGCTTATCACCCGCAGACAGATGGGAAATCTGAACGCACCATCCGAACCCTTGAAGACATGCTTAGGGCATGTGTAATCGATTTTGGTAATGGCTGGGAAAGGCACCTCCCGCTGGTGGAGTTTTCGTACAACAACAGCTACCACACCAGCATCCAAGCCGCTCCGTTTGAGGCATTATACGGACGCAAATGCCGATCACCTCTCTGTTGGGCAGAAGTTGGTGACAGTCAAATCACTGGCCCAGAACTTGTGGTAGACACCACCGAGAAAATTGCTCAGATACGACAGCGAATGGCGGCAGCTCGTGACCCTCAGAAAAGCTATGCTGATAAGGGAAGAAAACCACTCGAGCTCCAGGTTGGGGATCGAGTGCTACTCAAAGTCTCACCTTGGAAAGGTGTAGTCCGCTTTGGCAAACGAGGCAAACTCAATCCGCGTTATGTCGGACCATTCGAAGTCACCGAGAAAATTGGCAAAGTCGCCTACAGGTTGAATCTACCTGAAGAACTCAGCGGAGTTCATAATGTTTTCCATGTGTCGAATCTGAAAAAGTGCCTGTCAGATGAGACCCTCATAGTTCCCCTCAAGGAACTCACAATCGACGACCGACTGCGATTCGTCGAGGAACCAGTAGAGATTACAGATCAAGATGTTAAGATCCTCAAGCATACCAGGATACCTCTAGTCCGAGTTCGTTGGAATGCTCGTCGTGGCCCAGAGTATACCTGGGAACGCGAAGACCAAATGAAACTCAAGTATCCCCAGCTGTTTAAGAAAAACGCAACCACTACTGAGGCTGAAGCTACTACAGAATTTCGGGACGAAATTCCAAATCAACGGGGGGATAATGTGACACCCCAGGAAAATCCGGAAAACAACGCAACTTAACTAGCTTCCTCAGTAACCACGCGCTAAATTTCGGGACGAAATTCTCTTAACAGGGGGAGAATGTGACAACCCTCAAAATCCCATGTATTCCGTACAATTCATTAATGATAATTAAAGTGCTTGACGACTGTGTGGAATTACTTAACTGCCTTCTGATATCTGTGTTATGCTTACACGTATTTGTTAATATACTAATAGTGTACAGATAGGTCACTATATAGTCCGTTATATTTTCCTAATTGTTAGAAAGTAAAAACGTTACAAAATATATAAATAGGACACCTTACGGATTAATTAAGCACTTTAACGGAACAACACCGAACCGAATAACCGGACTTTACCCGGAACATAAAAATATTGCCATTTACATTGTTTATCTTTTTCTGAGCCAGTTAGGGTCCCTGAATACCCTAACACCCGCTGTAATGCATAACACATTAGTAACCGGGTTAATCCCTAAACTAACTTAGTTTAACTTAACTAATGTCCTAACTACATGGTTGAGATTGAACCAAGACCCCCCCCCCCCTTAACCAAACCGTCCCCAAGGAGGGGACACCCCTTGTACTTTTGTGATTTATATAATCTTAGTTGCTTAATATCTTGAAGACACTAAATCCATTGGTTAATGATTATACACTTTATCTATAAGTTCTAGCATTAGTCCATCATAATCATTTCACCACTAAACATCACAACACATACTCTCTCCCTCTCTTTGGCTCTCGGCCGAACACACACACCCACATCCATCCATTTTTTGGTTTTGATCTTCTCATTCCAAGCATATACAAGTGTGAAGGATCGCGTACGAGGAAGCCCGGTGCTTGCGGATTGTCAAGGACCTCCCCACGTTGCTTTTATCCACTCGTTTTTCGCCTAGTTCCTTCCCTAGCCTCGAGCTAGTAGTAAGTGACTCTAAAAATCTTCTTGATCTATTTTAAAGTGGTTAATAAGAGTTTCGTCGGTTAAAAATCGCTAACATATAAGATCACCTACTAAAAGTCTAGTAAAGTGATGAACAAGGTGGTTAAAGGATGAATGTTAGTGTAAATCATGTAGATCTTGTGTGATTATGATGATTGGCTGATTATCTGATGTTGTGCTGAATAATATTAGTATGTGATGTTGTTGTGGTCACTAAACTTGTTAACGGAATCGATCGGACACGATTCAGAAGGTTAAACACTGAAAATCAGAAGCTGTCCAAGTTTTACAGCCAACTTCAGTTGGCTGTAAACAGGTCTTAAACTCAACGAAAAATCGATATTTTGAATCTAAAATATGTTATTATGAAATACGGTTCTAATGGCACCGGAATAGTAATTTTTGGACTCCGTTTACTATTTTTAAAGTGTTAATTTGTAACAGCAACTTAAGCTGAATTTTGACAGCAATAAATGGGTGTCGTACTTTCAGTCATAACCTGAGTTTTGTGATGAATCGGACCATGAAATTTGTACAGTAGATAACAAACTATGTATTTGTAATTACCCCACTGGAATTTCGTAAATCGGACACTCGATGAATTTTTAATAAATTTTTCCCTGGACTGTGGTCAGAAATACATAAATCTGAGTTCATTCCGGAATATGAATTTTTATAAAATATTGGTAATGAAACGGACCCCGATATTTTTACACAATAAAATATGGGACGTTTAAGACATCCTGTAAAAATTTTGGAATTTTTGGAATAATTTAACTATTTTATTAAAATGTCCGAACACAGCCGGTTTTGAATATAAATGCTGAATTGAGATAAGTTGTGACTTGCGTGTCTAAATGTCGAGTATGCTATACGTGAATGATCTAACATGTTATGTGCATTATCGTATGTTTGATTTTGAGTGGGGAATGGACGGGAAACTTAGATGGGCATAAACCGTTAAAACGATGCATGCTGTGTGATAGATACGTGTAGGAACTTTGTGTTCTATTTGAAAGCCACTAAATGACTAACTGGTAAATTATATTAGGACGTGATTTATCGACCTTGACTGTTAGCTATATTGAGAATCTAATCGAGCAAACCGAGGTGAGTTCACACTTTCTAAGGCATGGGATTCCCGGTGGTTTGGGAATGGGTTAAAGAATTAAAATGGAATCTACATATCCTCCTTGGGTAGGATATGTACGGCCATCCTCCTTGGGTAGGATGCCAATATTAATCCTACGAATTCTCCTGGTGCAGAATACGTACGTTCGTCCTCCTGGTGCAGGACAACAACCTTAAAACTATCTAGACAAAACTCTATCATGAAGTCCCTCAATTTATATCGACTTAATCGCCGAGGCCAATGGCGAGCGGGTCATTAGTTAATAGCGCTATTAGGTTTAACAAACCCTCACACCGTGCCAGTCGGACGGGCGTGTACTAATGGACTATGGCAGACTGTCAGTGATGATAGACACTGATATAGGGCACAACTTATTTGCGTAGCAGTCGATATCATACCGTCTAGTAGTTCAAACGGGGAAAACCCCCACTGATCATGGTTATGGATTGGGTAAAGAAAAAGGAAATGGTTAAACATACTTTCAACTACGGGGTAACCTCCACGGCAAATAAGCCAACGAAAGTGAAACCACGTTTTTCAGAAATAACTTAAAACTAAACAACCAAACGTGAACTCACTCAACTTTGTTGTTGACTAGTTGTTACATGCCTTACAGGTCGCTAAACACTTGGAGCTTGCACGAGGAAGGAGTCGTTGTGGTGTACGGACGGTTATGTTCCGTGCTTAATGTCTAAATCCTTATGAACTTACTAAACTTGCGTTTTGAAACTTTAACTTATGAACTATGGACTTATGCTTTTGGATTTACTTTTATGCTTCCGCTGTTATCTTAAAAATCGGTTACCTTCTTTAGGTCACCAATCGTATTGTAGTTGGTTTCATTTACTTAATTGTGTTGTTCAATATGATTGGTGGCTCGATCCTGGTCACGTCACGCCTCCAAGCGGTGATACTCCGCATGGTGGATTTTGGGGGTGTGATAGTTCTGGTCTAAAATGATCAGTAAAAATATTTATTTTTACAGGTTATATCAGCAAGATATTGCATATATGTGAAATTTATCATTTATGGCCAAACTATGCACCGTAGGGGCATTTTGGTCATTTCACATAAGCCTTAAGGGTTAAATTTGGAAATCTGAGTTCAAAACTTTTACTTACTATTAAGATATATAAATTTATTCATAACATCAGTAGGTAACAAGCCTTAGGTGCCAAATACGGTTTTAAACCATATTATGCGCCTAAATCGCATAAAAGCCGGTATTTGACGATATTCGGGTTGATTAAGAAAATCTGAGATTTTGTTCAGCCTTTACTTTTTAAAATAACTTATTTAATATATAAAATCAGTAGAAAAAGCTTTGGTATGCAAAGGATGTCTAAAACTCATTTTATTAGCGAAAAGGGCATTATCGTCAATTACCGAGTCTATGCAAGAACTCTATGTTATGATCAGTTTAAATTTTAATAAAAATTTCCAAAAATCCCTAAATATTATATTACATCAGTGGGTAGAAATTTTGGTGTCAAAATTTGGGTTTAAATAGGCTTTATGCCGAAAATTCCGTTTAATTAATAAAAAGCTTTCAATTTACAATATCGAGCATAACTCTTAATTTAGACCTCAAACTGATGTCAAATTTTTAGGACATGTTTATAAATCAGTAATAAAGGTTTTTGTCCTCTCACATTCTCAAAAATCTCGTTTTTATATCAAAAGAGCATAATGGTCAATTTTTAAGCAATTAACGGATACACGCAAATGATTCGGATTTCAAAGGAACCATATTGTATAATCTCAGAGGGTTATACTAACATGTAATATGGTCCTAATGGAACCCTAAGGCATATCTAAACTAAGCTAAATCGGGTCAGAAATGAAAGTCAAAGCAAAAGTCTACTTTCGCGACTTTCGGTTCCGAACCGAGCCTAAACTCAGAATTGTCGGGTTGAACATGCCTAGACATGTTCAATTAATATTTACCAAGTTATTAAAGTGACAAAACTGATTTTATTGCCCTTACATCATTAGTTATGAATTTTATTTAAAAACCGACTTGTTTGACTTTTATTTTAATTACTTTGACCCGACAATTAACTAAGCAAACGTGCTAATTAGGAGGTGCCCTTTTTGAGGGTTTAATACCTACCTAATTACGATCACGTAGCCATGTTCGTTGCGAACAATGGCTCGATCGTTTAAAAGTCAAAGCGTTTATCGTGAACGCTTGACTTTTCGGCTTTAAGAGCCGAACAACTTAACTAAGTACGACAGGAACACTTATAAGTGGTCCTTAGGACTGAAGGAGGTTCCCAATTTGATCGGGATCCTCTTGAAATCAGAGATATAGCAGATTTGGAAAGATGGTGTGATTTGAAGAAATGAAATCCACCTCTATTTATTGTTTTCGGGAATCCACAGATGAATGCCAAGTGTTGAAAGAGATAACAAGATTAAAACAAGTGTAATCTGGTTTTATAAATCAGGTAGCAAGCCCCTAGATTGAGGTATGTGTGAATGGAAACCAGAATTGATGAAAACCAGCAACAAAACAAAACAATCTGCAGCTGATCTGTCTTCGCAGCCCACGTAAGAAGTCCAGGTGGGCTTACGCGGCCCGCCTAAGCATCAGGCCCAGCCACAAGTTTGGCAGAATTGCCGAAATGGTTCCTGTCTTCATGTAAATGCATTTCTGACACATTTAAGGCCCGTTAAGCCATTTTCAAGGCTCTACAATGATTCCTAAACATAGGGAACATAAAACATGCTCAAAAATATGTCGGATCTCAGTTCGTTTGGTCGTACGGTTGCGTTGATCGACTAATTACGACAAAACACGAAAGACGCGAAAAACGATCCAAATTACACGACGAATGGAATTTTATCATGCCAATCACTAAAATAAAATATTTTAATGATTACATAAACTTTTGGATGTCCGGATATATTCAAAACGTAAGATATGCGCGAAAATGCAAACTTATGCACTTTTTGACGCTTTTAGTCCCTGTTGATCAAATAAGTTTATTTTTGCGCACCAAACAACTCTAAGCCTATTTATAAGCTATGTAAAGGATATTTAGGGCATGTTTAATTTATGATCATATTCCGGAAGGTTCGATACCATACGAATCGACAGACTTTGGCAGTTTGACGCAAATAGTCCCTCTAATGCGCAAACTTGCGCATACCATCGTTTAATAGGCATTCTTGAGAGTATTATTAAACATCACGAAGCTTCGTTTGTAAAAAGGTCATTTGGATGTATGTTTAAACATATTGACGCTTTTAATCCCTTAAACTTGCAAAGTTGTGCGTAACGTCACTTAAAGGCATAAAAGCCTTAGACGGCCAATAATTGGCATTCCCGAGAGTATAATCAAATATCATGAAGCTCCCAGTTTATTAAAAGGTCACTCAGCGGTAAGAATTAACATGTTGAGGCTTTTAACCCTTCATCACGCAAACTTTCAATTAATCATGCAAACGGCTCCTCTCGATCAATCAAGCAGCTCATTTGTGAATATGAATACCGTAAGAGGTTATTCAGAAACTTATTTGAAGCATGTTAACACTTCCAGTCCTTCCATAATCAAAGTTTTTGACTTTTCAAAAAATTAGTCCCTTAAATTCAATGTTTGACTTTATTAAGGTTTATTACACGTGTCAATACATCATTGGACGTGACTTTACGAGGTGTTAATTTTTTTTTTTCCTATTTTGGACTAGAAATAAATATAAGAAAATGAGCGGGTTTTATATATTTATTTGTGGGTTTTTGTTCTATTTTAGAAGAGCTTCGCAACGAACTAAACCACATCTAAAACGGAGCTAAGATGAATGAGATATCGATGCTCAAAGTTTGGTGTTTGGAACTTGAATGCTGAAAAAAGTGGGAAAGTGGCATCTTGTCCCGCATAGGGGGAGAGATGGAACTTAATAGGGTATTTAAGTGGGAACTATCCATCCTTATTGTTTCATGGAAGCACTCACTAAGTGTACTCGCGAAGGGTGCGGAGCACCCTAACTCGCACTCGCACTCGCACACGCACACGCACGCACGCTCGCGTGGCGTGGGAGATGAGGCGCAATGTGGCGCTTTGATGACACACTTTGCACTTCGCATCGCCGAGAGCCGCCTTTGTATTTTTAACCACGTGAGCGTGGTGGAGCACAGGGGTTGCAAGTACCAAGTGGTTGGTGGTGTGGTGTCACACCCTGACTTTTACAGAAGAGTGATTATGGGGTGACTTTCTTAATACCATTGCATTCAATCATAACAACAACTATATGATAAAACCATAGATTTGTCATCCATTAAATAAGTTTAAAACATAACAACATTGTTTTAAAGAAAACGTAGACTTCAAATTCTAGTTTTACAAACCATACAAATTGTTTATGAGTTCACAAAGGACTCATCAAAAGATATTAATTAAAACCAAGGTTTGGAAGATGTGTCCCGTCCAGGAATAAGACACACTGACCAAACCCAAAGACCATGGATGACATCTTTATTCCTAACGCAGCATAAAACTTCCAACGCCCACCAGATCCGCTTACTAATTCCCTGAAATACATGTAGTTTGAAAACATCAACAAAAGTTGAGCGAGTTCATGTGTTTGTTTGTGTGTATGTATAAACTTTTGAAATCGTTGTAAGTATGTATGTAAGTTTATAAATCCCGGTATGAAAGCAACAAGGAAAATCAGATCACCAATGGTTTGCAAGGCCATTGATATGTGTGACGTGATGCAGGAAAACTCAAACCTAGCAGATTTCGTCAATAAGACATAGTCACCACATGGCCCATTCGGCGGGCACATGGATGGGGCTCGCTACACCCGAATAGATCTATCACTCATGTCCCTCGGTCCTACAACGAGGATTAATGGCCTTAAGTGTTGTACCCACCACTCACATGATCAAGTAGTACCCTTCCTTAGATAACCATACCATGTATAAAACGTTTGTAAACAGTTGTAACATGTATTTCACCCCCAAAGTTATAAAACTGAAAAACAGTTATAAGAAAAGGGGGACATGAACTCACAGTTTTGCGTTCTTCGAATCTGCCTGTAACTCAAAGTTTTCTCTGTTGTACACGACTACCTACAATATACTATGGTCTTATTAGACGAGCGGGTCGTGCCTTGACTTAGTATTAATTAGTGCCTTTGAGTTACGTTTCCAAGTGTCTTCATCATTATTCCAAGTTATGTAATTATTCGTTAAAATAATTAATATTTTAACTTAAATTATATTTATTAAATTTTGGAATGATTGTTAAACTATATTATTGTAACTTAATACTTCCCAAGTATTTATACTTGTATTTCCTTCCCAAGGATGGGGTATCTTACACATGTGTATTTTTTCCATGTTTTAGGGTCGTATTCCGGTGTGTATTTATACGTAAGAGAATACGTATTTTATTGTATTCATTAAGTATTCATATACTTACATTAATATTAAACTTTCCGGAATGTCATTTCTAATAAAAGTCCACCAATATATATATTTCCAAAATATATATATTTAAGAAATATTACTTAGAAAAACTATTTATAATTTTTCTTTCGGCAAAAATATTTGTAGTTCCAAAATAATATATTTTCAAGTCTCACTTAGAAAATATATGTATAAACTTATAATGTATTTCAAGTGTACTCAAGACAATATATATCTTTCCCCAAAAATTTTATATCTTCTAGAAATTCCAAGAAAATATATTTTTACTTCCCAAAAATAATATATTTTCTCCTTGTAAAAAATATGATATAACTTTGTAATAATTGTAAAAATCATATTTTCATTTCCTTGTGTCCACAATATTATTTACCAAAATATACTTTGTGAACATATTTTTCAGAATATTTTGTGAGTTATATTCCTTTGTTTGGTTTTACCGGTATTTTTGGGTATTCTTTGTGTATTTATTCCTTGAAATTTTGGTAATATTTTGGATTGTAATTTCTTGGTATTTTGATGAGTTATATTATTTCAAGCCCTAAAATAATATAACTAATACAAGTTATCACACACATGTGTGTCTTCAATGTATATATATTCAATATATATATTTAGCCACTTTTATTTATAAAAACCAACCTCCAATACTTATATTTTTGTAACAAAAATTATGGCAAAGTTTATATGGAAAACTCATGGTTAAAATACACTTGTAAGTATTTGTTTAAAATATTTTTCTAAGTTTTAATATTTTTAGAAAATTTTGCCATAGTTTCCCCTAAAAATGGAGGTTTCCATGCTTTCAAGCATATCATTTTCTTTTGTAAAAATCATCACAATCATTTTACAAGTATCAACAAACAACATTTACTTACCAATTTTTGCCAAAATCATGCATATTTCACTACTTCATGAACTTGAATATTTGTAAAAAATTGTAGGAACTTACTAGTGTTCTTAGTAAGTCTTGTTACCCTTTAAAGTGTGATTGATCTTTCAAAAACTTCATTTTTAAAGAAGATAGATCTTCACAACTTGTGATCACAATTTCTAAAAATGTTTCTTTATGAAATCTTCTTGTTACACAAGTGTTTCTACACTTGTTTAACCACTAAAAATAAGGTTTGTTTGTCTAAGAACCAAGATTTAGTAAAACTTATATTTTTTAGCTTGGTTTCTTTGGAAATCCTCCATAAATCTTTAGATCTATAAGTAATACTACTCACATAAATCATTATTTTCCAAGGAAATAATATATTCTTTCAAGTTCATGTCTTGCATGAGGATGATTTATAAATCTCTAACATTTTCATCCTCTCATCTTGCTAGATTATGTTTTTAATCATGATCTAGCAATATCATATAATGATCTACATCATTTACACAAACCATCAATCATTAAGTACCATAACAACACTAAACAACATGATTTCTTTAAGATTTCTTATAGTTTTATGCTTATGTTCATGTTTCATCTTCAAGTTTCTTAGTGTTCTTCAAGATTATGATTATGAATCTTCTTTTAACCACTTAAAATGGAAGTAAAATAGCAAGATCAAGGTTTTTACCACTAGCACAAGGCTAGGGATGATCAAGAAGAGAAAACAAGTGGATAAAAGCAAACGGTGAAGGTCCTTCAAATTCCGAAAGCTCCTAGCTTCTTTGTGTAACCTTTAACACCTTTGAGTATGCTTGGAAGGTATGTAAGATGATTGAATGATGGTGGGATTGTGGTTGTTGGTTGTGGCCATGAGCAAGATAAGAGGAGGAGAAGGTTTTGTGTGTGTTGGTGTGTGAAAGATAATGAACTCTTAACCCCTCATGTTCTTCTTATAACCATCTTTATGAGTTAACATTTTTGTAATATGTTCATAATCAAGAGACAAGATCTATTAAACAATTGATAGAAAATCAAGAGTGGGGCCCTTGTATGGGCCGTCCACTAGGTGGGGGGGGGGGGGTTTATAGGCTAGGTGCTAACCATTTAGTTACTTAATAGTTCAATTCTAAGTATCGGTTATGTGTTTCAGTTATTAGATATTTTTAGGAGGTGTTATGATGTTCGGGGACCATAACTAGCTTGGAAATGTTAAAACAATGCTTCTAGTGTAAGTTTGGTGTTTCGGGTAATGTCCGGTTGTTCGGTTGGTTACCGGTTCGTTAAGGTGCTAAACTATGCAGTTTAGTGTGCTTTATGTACCCTTTTATGACGGTTTCAATTCCTGACACTTAGGAAAGCATTCAGGACCATTTAACCTTATTTCTGCATGATATTAGTTTGTTTAAAAGCTGAATTTTGCTGAATTCTGCAGTTTAGGTGAGTTTTAGGCACTTTCCGGCGCTTAAACTATCTCTAGGAAGGCAGTTTTATGATCCTTACTTTCCTACACACTATACTAGTGTAAGACTTAGTTTCTGGCTCATTTTGTGTCTCAATACAAGGTCTGTCTATCTGCTAAACTTTGTTAACATTTTTCTGATTTGTCTGATAACTGTACTAACTATGTTTCATGCATCGTCTAAGTCAATAAAGTCCTTATGCAGTAATGATATAACATTAAGCAATATGTGATGCACATGTATGTATATGGCAGTAATCAGAAAGCAATTCAAGTCATAAATTGTAAATCAGCACAGTCATTAATCATTAATTATTGTCTAATTAATTGTACGGATGCATGCAAATTTGGCAGTTGTCACATTCTCCCCCTGTTAAGAAAATTTCGTCCTCGGAATTTATACTACCTTAACTCCTTAGGGTTACATTATGCATGTATGTTTATAAATAATACTGAGGTGGATAACCACAAAACCGAATCAAATCTTTTTCACATCAGGTGAATCCAAGAATATATTACAACAACAAGAACCCAATGGTTAAAAGGTATGTGTTCTAGCAATTGATGTCAAAGGACACGAGATGTATAGATGTGTAATCTAGTGTAACTTAGTTAACAGGGGTGCAACAAAGGAGTTTCGACCAATAGAATTTCAAACAATCGATCACAATATGCTAATGAGTTTCCAGAAATAATAGCATCCGCTATATGAACTCAAAATCAACAACTCGAATATAATAGTGATATAAAAATGATTTGCCAACTTTTGAACAAATACTTGAATAAAATTAGTGTGTTGACAGCACTGATTCGCGAAAATACACCAAAATGAAATGCAACGAATCTGGTGTATTATTGTCTTAATTCATAGTTGCATTAGGAATGTTTAAATGACAAGTCAAACAAAAGTATGTGTAGTTTTGTGTGAAACGGTTAACCATGATTAGCAAAAGCTACAAATTTGTAATGACACCTCAAGGTGTCGTAATTGACATACTTCAATAACAGCGGTGACCGAACAAGTTCACCGTGCTTGAGATCAAATGAAAGTGTAATGAAACAATCCTGAGGATTTGATTTAACCGGCAAAATAGGACCTTTCAATTGAATATAGAACATCAAAGAGCCACTGTTTCCGATCGAAGATGAAAAAGTAATAAGTACCGAAAGGCATTCGATCGACAATGAAAGAATCGGGTACACCGTGATATGAAGTGAATCTATGTACCATTGCCTTAACACACAACTGTGTTGAGACTGCTTTAATCGTGATAAACAAAACGGATTTAGAGCAAGTCAATAAATAAACAATTAAATCCGTGTATGAGGTGCGTAACCAAATTAGCGCAAGCTTCAATTTTTGTGAAAGCATCACCACAAGGTGTCGAAACCAACAAACGATTTAGTGGAGTCGTAGACCAAACAAGTCTACTACGACTCGAAACAAAAGGAAATTTTGCAAAAATTATATTTGAATATGATGCTCTCAATACATCATATGGTGTTTCGAACTGAATATGCGAAATGGACAAGTTCAAGCAATTGAACTTGGTTTTAGCGTAACCCGACAATAAACGTATGTATCAACAAGAGAATTTGGCATGGTTACAAAGATAAAACATGTATGTAACTGAAAAGAAATTTCAAGAAAGTGTGTTGACTTGATAACAAAGGAGCCAACAATTACAACAATGTAGGTCATTCGAATCACAAATCGATAATTAGCTTTAGCAATTAATATTTGAACTTTGACGAAACACTTTTTCCGAAACGAAACCACCTGCGTATCAAATGGTGCATGCGTGACATATGAATTCCAAGGAATGAAACAATGAGTATTCGCTATAATGAAGGAATGATCAAGTATCGAGGCAAAGAAGTGTTTGCTTTAATGAACAAAACTGTTATGATGCAACCATCATTAGGAGAAGTAGAGATGCAAAATTCTACTTGTTAGAAGCAAAAGTGGAAATTTCAATAGAAATTTGAGTGCTTTATCTGTTTGGTTAACTGAAATAGTATATATGTCAGAAATATGGGGTTTTCTCTAGTTAATAGACGTAGTTTCCATGTGATAACCTTTAATGAGGTTTGACCTCAGTTCCCAAAGGTCCTAAGTACATGTTTTCTAGGTTCTCAAAGTTTTGCACTCTGTGTATAACTGTTTCGTGCACCGTGTAGAAAACACACAATATTAGTGTAGGTTCAATACAAGTTGTCGGCTCACTATACTTCAGTGTACTTTCTTCCTGAATTCACAGCTAATGATACTCGATCAACAATCAATCTTAGAATAGCAGTGGAATCCTCACAGTTAGTTAAATAAATAATTCGTTAATCCTCAACAAGAGTTACCGACTCTTGTTGGTTAGCTCGTTCGACTCCTAGGAGTTGATGCTCATTTGAGAATCATCGTCCTTCTCCTTCACGAACTGTACTGAAACTCCTTAGGGCAAAAAGCTTGCCTTATAATTTCCCCAAACTGGCAACTTCCGAAGTTGCGTTGACAAATCTTGTATCTCAGGAAGTGCAAATCGATAGGGTGCCTTGGCTACAGGCGCGACGCCTGGTACCTAGCCAATGTGGAAGTCGACTTGCATTAAGGAGGAAACCCTGGCAAATCTTCGGGGAAGACTTCAGGTTATTCCCTTATCACAGGGATATCTTCGAGCTTAGGTTCTTCGGCTTCCTTGTCCACGACATGAGCCAAAAGAAAAAGGCAACACATCCTTTGCGCGAAAACTTCCGTGTCTTCAACGACTGATAATCCGTAGGGGCGTATCCTGCTTCATAAATCACGATCGTTTCTTTGTTCGCCATCGGGATGCGGATAACAATCTTCGCTTGATTGCTCGACAACCAATCCATCCCATTTACCACGTTGAAGCTTCCCTTTAGCTAGTTCTATCGAGTACTGGTAATCTAACTTACTTGCTACTAAACCGAGTATACTTTCAAACTCTAGAGATGCGAAGCTAAAATTGGCAACAATATCTAGCAGCACAATGCATAACGTTGACTAATATGGGACGTACCGATGTCCACGCTTGGATCCTGGCGTGTTTCCCTAGCTCCGGTGTTGAGCTTTTATCCTTGTGCCTGATTGTTTTTAGGGCAATATTTTCTGAAATGCCTCTTGTCTCCACAGTTAAAACAACCTTGAGCACGTTTTGGTTTGTCACTCTTCCTGCCTTGATAGTCGTTGTTTCCTTCGAGATTCTTGCTACCATCTTGGCCTCCATTTCCACGTTCAGTACCTTGCCTACAAGTCTCCTTGACATGCCCCACTTTGCCACGGTTTTCACATTTTCCATATCTGCATCGCCCGATATGATAACGTCGGCAATTGTCGCACTTAGGTAGGATACCCATGCACTTTTTTCCCTTTTTAGCCCTGTTCTTGCTATTCACCCGAGTACCCTTCTTGAGCTTTGCGAACTTTCTCTTGTTGTCTCCAGATGACTCTACAGGAGTCTCCTTTTTCTCTTCCGAAGTGGAAAATTTTCCTAATCTAATCGCTTCTTCAGTGAGCGCCACACTTAAGTCGATAGCATCGGTGATTGTTGGAGGTTTAGATGTTGTCACCAGGCTTAGAATCTGAGGTGCGAATCCCCCGATGAAGCGTTCGATCCTCTTAAATTCTGGTTCTACCAGACGCAAAGCAACTTGTGATAAATCGTGAAATCTCTGCACATACTCAGCTATCTTTGAACCTTCCATTTTCAAGTTCCACAGTTCAGTCTCCAACTTCTGGACTTCTGCCCTCAAGCAATATCTCTTACGCATCAGTTCTTTCAGTTCGTCCCATGTCAAAGCATACGCAGCAGTCTTACCCAACGTCCGAACCTGAAGGTTCCACCATGACAGAGCCCCATCTAGAAACAATCCAGATGTGTACATGACTTGTTGCTCTGGAGTACATTTGCTCAAAATCAAAACAGAATCCATCTTCTCAACCCAACGCACAAAAGCTACGGCGCCCCCAGTTCCGTTGAAATCTCGGGGCTTGCAGCTCAAGAACTGCTTGTAGGTGCAGCCTGCGACATACGCAACATCATTCACATAAGGCATTAGCAAAGCACTCTTAAAAATGTCCAAACGTTTTGTAATGTGTCTTAAGTGACTAAACATTACCGTTGGGTGGGTTATTTCCTGAGGTTCCTCCGCTGTGTTCGGAGCGAAGGGCCTCATGCTGTGCGATGGCCTGTGAAATGCGCTCTTGTAATTCTGCCTCTGTCGTCGGCAGAGGGTTGTTGGTATCAGTGTTCCCTTGAATCGACATCTTCTAAGAAGAAGATCGAATAGGTCAGGTCTCATTAAAGACACAAGCACATAAGCATCTACTTAACGAATGAGACCTAGGAGGTGTGTATATATACATATATATAAGCAATCGTTATAACAATCAATCACATAACATCACAATTATAGCACAACTTGTAGATAGGAAGATGTTTAATGAGAACATAACAGGCAATCACGTAGCATCATAATTATAGCACACACATGCAGATCAACAACGTGCTTAGCGAGGACATAGCGACTGAGCTCTCATTACTTATCGACCACAATCACATTGTCTATAAAGTGTATCACATTAAAAGGGACACAGGGTCGCCCTACCCTTGTCCAATAAGTACATCAGTGTATCAAAATCACGTAGTCAAAAGTGGTCTTCAAAAGTCTCCACAATCTCGGCTCATTAGTAGTGTCTTTACTTAAAAGTAATGCAATCCGCATAAATCCAGAAACCAACTATACTGGTGACTGAGGTGGAGGAGGGAAGAAAGGCAAATTGCTAACATCTGCGAGCTCCTCCTCAAGCTTGTATACACGTCGAAGTAATTAACTGATCTGCTGCTCGATAGTAAAGAAACGAGTATCAAAACCCAAGAAAGGTGTAATAGCAGCAGGCGAGAGTGCAAAAGGAGACACTGATGAATGTGGAGGATCATAGTATACTGGTATAGACAGGGGGAACGTGGTGTCAGCTCAAGCTCCAAAGCTCTGTGACTCATAACCTCAAATTGTAGCTGATGTGACAGGAGCAACTAATTCCATGTGTAGCCTCCATAATGTGAGGGATGGTAGGGGTCTGAAATCAGCATAGTGTATGGTAGGAACCATCAGAATGGCTTGTCCATCGGTGAAGTACTGAAAGGATCAAACGGTGCGGCCTGTGAGGTCGGGGAAAATGCTGATGTAGCAAAAGAATCATCATGCGGGTGATGACCTAGAGTACCTTCCCGGGGTGCGGGTATGTCCTAAAAGAAGGCGATAGGCATGTCGATGCAATGGACGTCGGTCTCCATGGGGGACAAGGAGCAACATCAGCGGGTGCAGGTGCAGTAACAAATGTCTCAACAAAAGGAAGATCAACAGGTGCAGGTATTGGGTCAGGTACAAGGGGTGCAATGTCTGGTAAACCAAACGAAACATGGCCAGGATCAAGAATCGGCTCAAGATCAATAGGCGCATCATCAGGCTGACCTAAAAGGAACAAAAGCTAGCTCAGGAGCAGGCTCTGGGTCGTGTGGAGGTGTGGGATCTCGAGCAGGTAATAGTGCAGCAGTCATAGCGGTGTCGTCGTCTAAGTCAGTAGCAAAAAGCTGCAATCCGGCCGTCTGTAATGCTGCAGATGTCACAGACTCAAAGGAGTCTGGAATCGAGTGTAAAATGGAAGTAGGGGATACTTCAATGGCAGGATTCTCAGGAGGCTGAATAGCAATGACATCCTCATCTATATCTCCATCCCCCTGGGCGTCAACAGGAGGATCATCAACTAACAAATCAATGTCATCATCAAACAAATCGTTGAAAGGGCAGATCCTCGGGAGGAATGACCACGAGAGGTACGACATCGAGGATCGGAGTCATGATGGGCTCACCATCGGAATGACCAGTGATGAGGTGGTCATGGACCGAAACAGGAATTACAAAAGGATCCTTGTAAGGGAAGCTATCAACAAGGGTAAATCATCACCAGAGTCTGGTAGCGCGAACGGTTGGAAGTCGTCCTCGTCCTTGGTCAGCATGTCAGGTCACTCTCAGTGTTTGACGTAAACATCTCCGGTGCAGGTGCAATCTCATTATTTATGGCGGTAGCCATAGGGTCGTCAACGTCTGACAACTCGCTCTTTGAAGAAGGTGACATGAGTGCCGATACATAATAATCATAGCATGTATACCCATAGTAATCACTAACACTTAGTGTATTGCAAGCAAGGAAAATTAATTATGTAATCATGTATTCACATTATTCTTCATGAAACTTTCTATCCTTCCTAGTCTCCCAGACTAAACCAACCAGTCTCCCAGACCGAACTACCTAGCCTCCCAGACTAAAATACCCAGTCTCTCAGACTGAAACACCCAATCTCTCAGACTGAAATACCCAGTCTCTCAGACTGAAATACAAACATAAACCTTGAAATGTGTTTTGTGTCTTTTCTTTTATAAAAATGTTTGTTTCCTGGATCTGGGCATTTCGTGTATGCAATGAAAACATGTTTGTAAAAACGTTTTTGTGAGAGCCCTAATGATTGTAGTCTAGACTCGAGAAGGAATCTTAGTTCGCTACAATCGAAGCTTTGATACCAAGCTGTCACACCCTGACTTTTGTGGAAGCGTGATTATGGTGTGACTTTCTTAATACCATTGCATTCAATCATAACAACAACTATATGATAAAACCATAGATTTGTCATCCATTAAATAAGTTTAAAACATAACAACATTGTTTTAAAGAAAACATAGACTTCAAATTCTAGTTTTACAAACCATACAAATTGTTTATGAGTTCACAAAGGACTCATCAAAAGATATTAAATAAAACCAAGGTTTGGAAGATGTGTCCCTTCCAGGAATAAGGCACACTGACCAAACCCAAAGACCGTGGATGACATCTTTATTCCTAACGCAGCATAAAACTTCCAACGCCCGCCAGATCCACTTACTAATTCCCTGAAATACATGTAGTTTGAAAACATCAACAAAAGTTGAGCGAGTTCATGTGTTTGTTTGTGTGTATGTATAAACCTTTGAAATCGTTGTAAGTATGTATGTAAGTTTATAAATCCCGGTATGAAAGCAACAAGAATAAACAGATCACCAATGGTTTTCAAGGCCATTGATATGTGTGACGTGATGCAGGAAAACTCAAACCTAGCAGATTTCGTCAATAAGACATAGTCACCACATGGCCCATTCGGCGGGCGCATGGATGGGGCTCGCTACACCCGAATGGATCTGTCACTCATGTCCCTCGGTCCTACAACGAGGATTAATGGCCTTAAGTGTTGTACCCACCACTCACATGATCAAGTAGTACCCTTCCTTAGCTAACCATACCTTGTATAAAACGTTTGTAAACAGTTGTAACATGTATTTCACCCCCAAAGTTATAAAACTGAAAAACAGTTAAAAGAAAAGGGGGACATGAACTCAGAGTTTTGCGTTCTTCGAATCTGCCTGTAACTCAAAGTTTCCTCTGGTGTAAACGACTACCTATAATGTACTATGGTCTTATTAGACGAGCGGGTCGTGCCTTGACTTAGTATTAATTAGTGCCTTTGAGTTGCGTTTCCATGTGTCTTCATCATTATTCCAAGTCATGTAATTATTCGTTAAAATAATTAATATTTTAACTTAAATTATATTTATTAAATTTTGGAATGATTGTTAAACCATATTATTGTAACTTAATACTTCCCAAGTATTTATACTTGTATTTCCTTCGCAAGGATGGGGTATCTTATACTTGTGTATTTTTGCCATGTTTTAGGGTCGTATTCCGGTGTGTATTTATACGTATGAGAATACGTATTTTATAGTATTCATTAAGTACTCATATACTTACATTTATATTAAACTTTACGGAATGTAATTTCTAATAAAAGTCCACCAATATATATATTTCCAAAATAAATATATTTAAGAAATATTACTTAGAAAAACTATTTATAATTTTTCTTTCGGCAAAAATATTTGTAGTTCCAAAATAATATATTTTCAAGTCTCACTTAGAAAATATATGTATAAACTTATAATGTATTTCAAGTGTACTTAAGACAATATATATCTTTCCCCAAAAAAATTATATCTTCTAGAAATTCCAAGAAAATATATTTTTACTTCCAAAAAATAATATATTTTCTCCTTGTAAAAAATATGATATAACTTTGTAATAATTATAAAAATCATATTTTCATTTACTTGTGTCCACAATATTATTTACCAAAATATACTTTGTGAACATATTTTCCGGAATATTTTGTGAGTTATATTCCTTTGTTTGGTTTTACCGGTAGTTTTGGGTATTCTTTGTGTATTTATTCCTTGGAATTTTGGTAATATTTTGGATTGTAATTTCTTGGTATTTTGATGAGTTATATTATTTCAAGCCCTAAAATAATATAACTAATACAAGTAATCACACACATGTGTGTCTTCAATGTATATATATTCAATATATATATTTAGCCACTTTTATTTATAAAAACCAACCTCCAATACTTATATTTTTGTAACAAAAATTATGGCAAAGTTTATATGGAAAACTCATGGTTACAATACACTTGTAAATATTTGTTTAAAATATTTTTCTAAGTGTTAATATTTTTAGAAAATTTTGCCATACTTTCCCCTAAAAATGGAGGTTTCCAAGCTTTCAAGCATATCATTTTCTTTTGCAAAAATCATCACAATCATTTTACAAGTATCAACAAACAACCTGTACTTACCAATTTTTGCCAAAATCATGCATATTTCACTACTTCATGAACTTGAATATTTGTAAAAATTTGCAGTAACTTACTAGTGTTCTTAGTAAGTCTTGTTACCCTTTAAAGTGTGATTGATCTTTCAAAAACTTCATTTTTAAAGAAGATAGATCTTCACAACTTGTGATCACAATTTATAAAAATGTTTCTTTATGAAATCTTCTTGTTACACAAGTGTTTCTACACTTGTTTAACCACTAAAAATAAGGTTTGTTTGTCTAAGAACCAAGATTTAGTAAAACTTATATTTTTTTAGCTTGGTTTCTTTGGAAATCCTCCATAAATCTTTAGATATATAAGTATTACTACTCACATAAATCTTTATTTTCCAAGGAAATAATATATTCTTTCAAGTTCATGTCTTGCATGAGGATGATTTATAAATCTCTAACATTTTCATCCTCTCATCTTGCAAGATTATGTTTTTAATCATGATCTAGCAAGATCATATAATGATCTACATCATTTACACAAACCATCAATCATCAAGTACCATAACAACACTAAACAACATGATTTCTTTAAGATTTCTTATAGTTTTATGCTTATGTTCATGTTTCATCTTCAAGTTTCTTAGTGTTCTTCAAGATTATGATTATGAATCTTCTTTTAACCACTTAAAATGGAAGTAAAATAGCAAGATCAAGGTTCTTACTGTCACACCCCCCCAAAATCCACCTGCGGAGTATCACCGCTTGGAGGCGTGACTGACCAGGATCCAGCCACCAATCATATTGAACAAGCATGTAAGTAATTATAAAAATCCAACCAATACAATTGGTGTCCAAACAAAACATAGTTTAAGTTGCAAGCGGAAGCATAACGATTAAATCCAAAACCAAATATAAGTTCAAATGTTTAAATGTTTAACATGGCACACAGTTGTGCATGTCCCACAACGACTCTTCCCCATGAAAGCTCCAGCTAAGTACCTATTGACCTGCAAAGCATGTAGTAACGAGTCAACAATAATGTTAAGCGAGTTCACAGTTGGGTGTTTGTTTTAAGTTGTTTCGAAAACGGTTTCCTTTAACTGGCATCCTTGCCTTGGGGGTTACCCCATAGTTGAAAATGTGTTTTGTTTATTCCCGTTTACTCTGGAAATCCAGCCGTGGGGGCTACCCCATGTTTAGTTATCTGGCTTTTCGGCCGTGGGGGCTACCCCATGTATATAATACTAGACTCGTTACCATATCGACTGCTGACTGTAGTCATGTTTATGTGCCCTGAACTGTCAATGTCTATCATCATTGACGTGCCCAGATCCATTAGTTCACGCCCGTCCTCTGCGGCACGGTGTGAGGCTTGTCAAACCTAAATAGCGCTATCTAACTAATGACCCGCTCGCCATTGGCCCGGCGATTAAGTCGATATAAAAAGGAGGGACTTCGTGATAGAGTTTTGGTCTAGTGAAATTAACTGTCCGTGAGGACGAGGAATTATATTCCTGAACCCGTACTATCCTACCCAAGAAAGGACGAGGAATCCATATTCCTTAACCCATTCCCAACCCTTGGGAATCCCATGCTTTGTAGAAAGTGTGAACTCACCTTAGGTTAGCTCGACAGATAAACAAAAGGTCAATCGAGCTGCTAGAGGTCAACCACGTCCTAACATGGTTACCATACAAGTCAGGTCTAGGTTCAAAAAGTGCACGTATGTTTACACATAAGCTAACAGGTTACGCACACGTATTGATCATGGCAAACACATATTAACAATCAATTACATAACATATCCGAACTTGTGTGATCAAAAGATTGGGCTTGCACAAGTTCAACAACCTTGTGCGAGTCACCCATTGAAGCCCAATAGTACCCGGCCCATTAACTAGAAAGCCCAACACATCCATATACACATACACTGCCCAAATTAACAAACGACTAAACAACTTGTGCGATCCAATCGATCTTGTGCGACTGGGAACATCTTGTGCGACTGGACTTGGGTTTTGAGGCCCATCAGTAATGTAATTCGTGTGAGGCCCAAGCCTTGTGCGATCGGCACTGTCTTGTGCGATCCACAAGGTCTTGTGCGATCATGCATATCCTGATTGTACACGGTGCTTAATGTGATTGTACCCTACTTGTGCGATTGCACCTTGTGCGATTAGATCAGATCTTGTACGATCTGATCTTCTGCGATCGAGAAGGACCTTGTGCGATTGATTTGATTATCCCTAAAATCTTGCAATCAGTTACATATTTCAATCAACTCGTTTGATCACTTTAACAGTTTCCATATTTGCATAAAATCAATCAGCAGAATCAATAGTTCTAATCAAACCATATATCGATCAAAACAAGGTTTTTAACATCAATTCTTATGAACCCTAACATGATCAAAACATGAACAAAAATCATGACACTTAAACATGTTAACCCGATTCATATTCTTGATCACTAACATGCATGCTAACATAACAAATCCATCAAACAATCATTCGAACATGAATACATCTCAGCCGAATATCATTCAATCGGTTCTAAATCATTAACACCTAACTATCACTCTACATAATTCCAAACATGCTACACATATGAATCGATTTCATGAACATCATACTTCATCAATTTTCATTACAATCAAACACATAGCATCTCTAAATCATCATGTGAAACATAAGCCGAATATCATTTAATCATACAATCGAAAGTATTACACTAACCGGTTAAGAAAGTAATACGAAGATGATCCGAACAATAAGATCTTCGATTGCGAGAGGATGTTTGCCGTTGGCTTCAAGAGGGAGATAATGAGAGCTAGGGTTTTGATGTGTAAAGTGTTTAGTCAAAACAATGAAGAGTATACCCCTTCTCATGAGGTTATGCGACATAAGGGAGTGGGCCGAACCCTCACTTGGGCTGCCCATTGGTCCGAATACAAGAGTGTAGCCCGAATGGGCTTGTGCGATCGGGTTGTGTTGTGTGTTTGGGCTCGTTTATATACATACATACATTACACAAAACACATATCATACATAACATTTCATTACTCATCATCGTTCACATAATCACAAAATGTTCAAACACGTTACACTACACGCACGAAAGAGTTCTAAAACACGAGTTGTCACACTTACCACTAGCACAAGGCTAGGGATGATCAAGAGGAGAAAACAAGTGGATAAAAGCAAACGGTGAAGGTCCTTCAACTTCCAAAAGCTCCTACCTTCTTTATATAACCTTTAACACCTTTGAGTATGCTTGGAAGGTATGTAAGATGATTGAATGATGGTGGGATTGTGGTTGTTGGTTGTGGCCGTGAGCAAGACAAGAGGAGGAGAAGGTTTTGTGTGTGTTGGTGTGTGAAAGATAATGAACTCTTAACCCCTCATGTTCTTCTTATAACCATCTTTATGAGTTAACATTTGTGTAATATGTTCATAATCAAGAGACAAGATCTATTTAACAATTGATAGAAAATCAAGAGTGGGGCCCTTGTATGGGCCGTCCACTAGGTGGGGGGGGGGGGGGGTGGGGGGTTTATAGGCTAGGTGCTAACCATTTAGTTACTTAATAGTTCAATTCTAAGTATCGGTTATGTGTTTCAGTTATTAGATATTTTTAGGAGGTGTTATGATGTTCAGGGACCATAACTAGCTTGGAAATGTTAAAACAATGCTTCTAGTGTAAGTTTGGTGTTTCGGGTAATGTCCGGTTGTTCGGTTGGTTACCGGTTCGTTAAGGTGCTAAACTATGTAGTTTAGTGTGCTTTATGTACCCTTTTATAACGATTTCAATTCCGGACACTTAGGAAAGCATTCAGGACCATTTAACCTTATTTATGCATGATATTAGTTTGTTTAAAAGCTGAATTCTGCAGAATTCTACGGTTTACGTGAGTTTTAGGCACTTTCCGGCGCTTAAACTATCTCTAGGAAGGCAGTTTTATGATCCTTACTTTCCTACACACTATACTAGTGTAAGACTTGGTTTCTGGCTCATTCTGTGTCTCAATACAAGGTCTGTCTATCTGCTGAACTCTGTCAGCATTTTTCTGATTTGTCTGATAACTGTGCTAACTGTGTTTCATGCATCGTCTAAGTCAATAAAGTCCTTATGCAGGAATGATATAACGTTAAGCAATATGTGATGCACATGTATGTATATGGAAATAATCAGAAAGCAATTCAAGTCATAAATTGTACATCAGCACAGTCATTAATCATTAATTATTGTCTAATTAATTGTACGGATGCATGCAAATTTGCCAGTTGTCACATGTGGCATGCAGGCGCATGACCCTGGTGGGTCCGCATGACGTGGCAGTCATGTGCGTACGCGCGCGAGTACACGTGGCATGATGGCGCGCCCTGGCGCATGGAGCATGGGCATTGAGATGACGTGCGCGGCGTACCAAAGTGAGCCAAAACGGCGCGACTGTGTGGCGTGCTCGTAGAGGCTTACGTGTGACGTGGCGCACGCGCGCAGGTGCGCATGGGACTGAGCCAGTATGGCGCACGCGCGCATGGCAGTGAGCCAAAATGGCGCATGCATGCAGACTTGCACACGCGCGCGCGCAGAAGCTTTTAGCAGCAGTTAATGCTAGTGTAGTTACATTTCAGCAGTTGAAACAAACGAGTCAATGCGTTTGACTGAGAATTATATGACGAATTAAAGTGCATTGAAGACGTTTAATGCAGTCTAATTATCCCACTTAATTCATTTTTCAATTTCGACATGGATCATCAGTATAAATAGGAGTATCCTATTGCAGAACTAACACCCCGAAAATCACTAGCTCTCTTTCCTCCACTGCAGAATTCTTCTCTACTCTTTCAATCTTCAAGGTACATCTTCGGGTTGGAGTCAAGGCCGGCAGTATGACTGCTTAAAGTTGTTGTATCCTGGAAACAAACGTGTTCTCCTAGGAGACACGAAATTTGTTTTAAGGGACCCGTGTCTAACACGATCCTCAGCCAAGAACAGTGTTTATGTTCAGATTTATCTGTTCTTGTTGTTTCTTTTATTTCAGTTGTAATCGTATTTTTCAGTTTATTTCTGTACTAGTTCTGAAATTCAAGTTAATAAATTATTTTATTTTATTTTGCACGAAGGGATTCCTACATGAAAACACTAGTTTCAATTTGGCACCATTGGCCCTTCTAGTTTCTAAGTTTTATAATAGGGGTAGAATGCTTTGATTTCCCATCTTTTATGACAAGATTTTAACTAGGTTAATTATTCCTAGTTTTTATTCTTACTATTTTATTATTAATATCATATCTTATACATGTGCACAAACATATATAATTTAAAATTTAGGGGTGTTTCAAGTCTACCCCCTTAAAGAGGATTTCGTCCTCGAAATCGTAATACGTACCGAATAAGGAAAGGTATAGGCGTCTCATCTTTTCTTCGGACTCCCAAGTGGTGTTCGACCCCTTCCGGTGTTCCCATTTAACTTTAACTTGATTGATTTCCTTATTCCTTAAGCTTTTTAACTTTTTGATCAAGAATTGCGATAGGCTTTACGACATAGTTCAGTTTATTGTCAATTTCAGTGTCGTCATAGCTTATATAAGTTGTTTCATCAGCTAAGCACTTTCGTAGATGTGAAACATGGAAAGTGCTATGTATAGTGTTTAATTCTTCTGGTAATTCAAGTCGGTAAGCTACCTTACCTACTCACTCTATGATTTTAAATGGTCTAATAAATTTCGGACTTAATTTCTCCCAATCGGATAACCCCTTCAGACAGGGATACCTTGAATGTAACTATATCACCAACATAAAACTTGATTGGTCTTAGTCTTTTAGTCACGTAAGACTTTTATCGATTTTGGGCATGATCACTTAAATCCTTTTATTAGTGCTCCTAACTATATAATTGTGGGCTAATACTAGTGGACCCACTTCATCCCAACACCCTGGGGTTTTATACTTCATGTCGTAAAGCATTTCGTACAAAAACATTCCAATACTGGAATGGTAGTTATTATTATATGAAAATTCAACTAGTGGTAGATAGACATTCCACCTACCGCCAAACTCGATAATACATGCTCGTATAATATCTTCGAGCGTTTGAATTGTTCTTTCGTTTTGCCCATAGGTCTGCGAATGGTATGTGGTACTAACGAACAACTTAGTACCCATTTGCCTTTGGAAATCGCGCCAAAAGTTGAAGTGAACCGTGTATCTCTATTCAATACGATAGATATCGACACTCCATGGCGAGATATAATTTCATTCATGTATACTTCCGATATCTTCTCAGAAGTGTATGCTTTGTGAATAAAATAACGGGACTTGTGAGTTTTATCAAGAATAAGAGTTTTAAAATTACCTGTGTTTAGAACCCAGATTAGATCCGAACGAGTTTTCAATTTATTACTATGATCTTTCAAGTCTTTGAGCTGACCCACAATTCTTTTACCGTCTCTAACCAATGTCTTAGTCTCATATTCAACTCCTTTTTATCAAAGGAGTATTTGAGACTTTTATGGTCAGTAAAAATTGTACATTTCACACCATACTGGTAATGCCTCCATATTTTTAAGGCAAAAACCACTACTGCCAATTCAAGATCATGTGTCGAATAATTCTTTCATGAATATTTAGTTATCGTGAAGCATACGCAATCACCTTTCCTTGTTGCATAAGTATACACCTGAGACTAAGCTGGGATGCGTCGGAATAGATGACCATGTCTTCAGCTCCATTTGGTAACGTTAATACCGGAGCACTGGTCAACTTTTCTTTAAGTATTAGAAAGGCATCTTTTTATGCGCTTCTTCATACTATTTCTCATCCTTACGGGTCAACTTAGTTAATGGCGTTATGATTTATAAATCTCCGATAGTAACCCGCAAGACCTAGGAAACTTCTTATCTCTGATGGATTCTGCGGAGGTTTCCATTAAGACACAACATCTAATTTGGACGGTTCTACCGGCACTCCATTGGCACGAATAACATGTCCTAGAACTGTACCTCACGTAGCAAAAAGGCAAATTTTGAAAACTTCGCATAAAGTCTTTCACGCCTAAGCATTTCAACACGTAAGTGACACCCGTGATCCGTTTCGCTCTTCGAATATACGAGAATATAGTTGATGAATACTATCACTGACTTGTCTTGCATTGATTTGAAAATGCGGTTTATGAAATCCATTAAAGCCGCAGGGGCATAGGTTAATCCGAAAGACATTACTAAGAATTCATAATGTCCATAACATGTTCGGAATGCCGTTTTCGGTATGTCTTCTTCTTTTACCTTCAACTGGTGATAACAAGACCTTAAGTCGGTCTTTGAAAACCAACTCGTGCATTGCAGCTGATCGAATAAGTCTTCAATCCTAGGAAGCGGGTATCGATTCTTTACCATTCTTTACCATGAGTTTATTTAACTCCCGGTAAGCAATACGCATTCATATGCTTCCGTCTTTCTCCTTTACGAATAATACTGGCGCTCTCACGAAGGAATGCTCGGTCGTATAATCCCTTATCGAAACAATCTTGCAATTGTGATAACAATTCTTGTAGTTCTGATGGCGCTAATCAATACGGAGCTTTAGCTACCGATTTCATGCCCGCAACTAATTTGATGTTAAACTCCACCTCGCGTTCAGGTGGTATCCCCGGTAGATCTTCCGGGAAAACATCTCAAAATCCTTTACAACTAGTAAATCTTTAATTTCTAGAAATTCTTTAGTCAAATCATGTATGTAGGCCAGATATGCCTTACATCCATGTTGGACAAGCTTATAAGCTTAAATAAATAAGCAAATAAGGGGAGTACAACTTTTTTTCCCATAAATAGTAACATATTTTCCGCTTGGAGACATCAGTTATATCTCCTTATGGTGGCATATTAATTTTGCGTGATATCGAGTTAGTCTATATATCCCGATTACCACTTGGATTTCTCCCATTGACATGGGAATTAGATCGACGAAGTATTCTTCATAGTCCATACTAAATTTGCAGTTTCAACACATATCACAACAATAAAACTTTTTATTATTACCTATTTCTACTTCTAGAAGCATAGGTAATTCCGTTAACGTGAATGTAGGGTATTGAATAAATCGATGTGAAACAAAAGATTTATTTGCACCCATAACCATTTAAATTCGTTCTGAATTTAAATTTACAAGAATATACCTGAAATAACATCAGGTTCAGTTTTAGCCTCTATAATTATCATGTGGAACGACATTGCCCTTGCTTTCTGGGCGTCAGGCTTTGCATCAGTTGTGTCTTTGGTTCCAACCAACTCCGGACATTTAGACTTCTTATGTCCCAGCTTGTAGCATTTACCCTTGTGAATTTTTCCACATAATTTACACTGATATAACCCCCTTTTTGTAACTCCTTTCTTGGGAGCTTTATTAGACTTTGATTTCTTTACGGGACTTGGATTCACATCCAACACCCTCCTTTCATTTCTTTCTTGTAAGATACTGTTTTTCAGTTCAGTCATCAAATCGTCCACCACCGGAACGATTGTGGTTTGTAATCTATCGATAAACTGCGATAGACTATTTTCTAAAGCCTTTCCAACTTCCTCGGAAATCTTAGCTTTCATTTGTTCAGTTAAGTGAGATGTCGCCTCACCTCCAGTTATTCCAAACATTTCTTTAACTGAAATGTTCATAATAGTTAATCAATAACTATTCCATTCATTTCCATCTTATTATATGGAAACTTATATCACACATACTTAATCACAAGTAATGTGTTATTTTTTTTTCAGTTTGGTCAAGTACATATCTTGCCTTACCTTTCTTACTTAGTGTATTTTCCGGGTTCGAGCGTATTCATACACTCCTCCCATACACTTTTCACATATTTTACCTCATTTAAATCTTTAAATCTAGACTCATTTATAAGTAACTCTTACCGGATGTCTTGATCAAGCTTTGAACCGAACACACTTTGTCTTAACGAGGCTCTGATACCAACTTGTAAGACCCTTATCACCCATTTAATAATTCATATAATGTATATAGCACATTTAAATGTTGTTTTCAAAAACATTAATATAACGACATTTACATAAGATCCAAAATCTTAAAACCGAGTTTACAAAGTTTTAGAACTTTCTATGTTAGTAATACCTACTTAACTTGTAAAGCATTAGTTCAATATTTACTAAGTTGGACAAAACAACCCCAACGAGTTTATTAACAAAAGTCTTGATTTAGTTGCGGAAGCTTCTTTTTCACGCGTGTTTGGTTCTCTAACAAGGCTTGATCTTTATCCGTAAGTCCGTTTCCGTTACCTATGTCCAAAAACATCCAAAACATTAGTTATTGAAGATTAGAATGTGAATTAACAAGTTCTAAAGTCAAAACACATCGAAAAACAAACTTTCTCAGATCTGTGACTCTGTCGCGGGGCGCGACCGAAACCACATAACAGTATTAATCGTCTCCATCGCGTGGCGCGAGAGATACCAATTTCCAGCGAGTTTGTTATCTGGTCTGCATAATTTTCAGCCATACTATCACTTACAAAAATCGGACATTACTTGTCCGTTATTGATCCGAATTAGGTCTCATTTCTTCCTACGTGATCGTAATTCGATCCTCTATAACATAGAATAAAAATCCACATTTTTTTATGAAAAAATTTCTAAATTTTTAAACCTTTGGCTTATAACCATTTCCAAGTTATTTTGACCCGTTTGGGTTTTATGACCATTAACTTGGTTTTTAACCCCAAAACTTCTATACGGCTAACACATATAACTTATCTGAATTGATTGGGCGTTATACATGCACTTTATGCGCTCTTATTTGTATGAATATGTTTATTTGACCCGTTTAGTTAAACAAAGTTAACACCAATCCTATACTAAATTTTCATGCATATTTTAGTCATACTCGCTACTGAGTTTATGACTTATTTTCGACGATACTTTTTCTCGGTTAACGATCATAATATATATTTCTTCAAAATCTGGTATCATTTTGATATCGTTATTCATGTAACCTTTCCGGTTTACATCAAGACATCCTATTGACCCATTTAGCTTTCTTAAGGAAATCCATCGCCTCATTTCACCAGAGTTTCATTACTTTGGTTATTTTTACCCGTTTGGTTTCGTTAGTGACATCCATCGCTTTATATTACCAAACATTTATTACTTGAGTCAATTTGACCCGTTTGTCTATTGTAGTGAAATCCATCACTTTTATCTTCTAAAGTCAAGTTTATTTCTTAATTAATTCATCCTGTTTGATTATATGGAATCCACCATTTTATATCAACCGAACTGCCAATTGATACTTCTATCATTCAATTTAATTGAACATAACAAAATAACAAAATTTACAAAGCGTATAGACACGTACCTTTAAAGCTTTCCTTTCAAACGATTATCCATTCCGCCTTGACTACTTGACGATCCACCCAAATTGCCTATAGAATTCAATTCGAACATATCGCTTAGAATTCATATTTCCATATTCGACCTACAACACGTCTATCTAAATTAATTAAGTGACTCTTCCATGTTTATCACTTATTTCAAATTCATTTAGACATTTTGTCGAACATCTTAAGGGCGTAATCCTTATGAGACTATTATCATGTTCATGGCCTACTAGTTAAACATATCAAAGCATCATTTTCGTACTCATATGACGAGAATATCATAAACAGCCCTTGAACTTGCATCATAACAATCAACTAACATCAATTATCACAATGATTCAAGTATTTATCACAAGTCCCATATAACCCACTTATGCCAAATCTTCAAATCACCAAGTTATAGCATGAAATCATTAATTTCTCATCTAGGATTTGTTTCTAGACTTGTATTCATCATAATTCAGCCATAACACCTATCAATCTTTCACTAATTTCATTCATGAAACTTCATAACAAATCAAAACATCACCAAAGTTCAAATTTGAGCATACCTTGTGTTCTCCTAAGTTTGGTTATCACGATTTTAGCTAAGCATTGATTCCAAATCGAATTCCTTCTTTGATTTTAAGCTGATTTGGTGGAATTAGGGTTTTGTGAAGAAGACTCTGGTTTCTCCTGAAGTTGATCGAACTGGGTACACACATATGTGTGTTTTGTGAAGCTTATCAAGTGTTTTAAAACACTAGTTTCAATTTGGCACCATTGGCCCTTCTAGTTTCTAAGTTTTATAAAAGGGGTAGAATGCTTTGATTTCCCATCTTTTATGACAAGATTTTAACTAGGTTAATTATTCCTAGTTTTTATTCTCACCATTGTATTATTATTATCATATCTTTTACATGTGCACAAACATATATAATTTAATTTTTAGGGGTGTTACATAAATTAAACGGAAAACCGAAATACAAATTGTTCGGGCGAAAGAGCAGTTCACACGACAGAGCCTTTCACGCTAAAGGGGTCACCCTTTCGTGCGACATGGACTGTTTGGCGAGCTGAACTTCGTTTGAATGTTTTAACTATTATTCAGTTATGTTTGCGAGTTAAGTTATGTTATTTAGTTATAATTATAGTATAATATCAGTCCAGAACGTTCATATATAATTCAAAGAAGTCATGGATGGAGGTATAGACCTCGTTATAGTTCACCAAAGCACAAATTAGTTAACTTAGTTAACTAATCGGTTGGTCATGAATACAGAAATGGAAATAACAGAATGTAAATAATAGCCAAACAACCGAACAATGACAACCCAGGTGTGCCAACACGGCATGGAAAGAATGAACTAAGTGTCAGAGGCTGGACGGGGTTAACTTGTTCTATGTCTAGGAGATTGCTTGGGTGTTCGTTTTACAAGTTCAAGTGAGGTGGTGGATCTAGATTGAAACGCCAGGGGGACAAAGGCATGCTGATTATCCTCACAAGCTTTCGCGTGCTTTTCCACCTTCTTTGACTCTACTTTCAATACCGCTTGCCCCGCCACAAACTCATTTTCCTGGTACCCGACTAGGGGGGATACACCTATGAGATCGACACAAGCATGTTTCCCGCCCTCCCAACCAAGGGTAAATAAATAATAATAATTTCATGAAAATAAAAATTAAGTTTAAATTTATTTTAGTTCTTAGAATTAGGTGGACCTACCTATTCGACTTTTGCGTGTATGTGAAAATCCAACGTCTGGATCTAGGAAATGAATAGAATATTAGACCGTCCGTAATGGGCATTTATTTTTCAAAAATATTGCTCAAATACGCCCAATATCACCCCTTCGCCGCCCCCTCGGTGTGATCGGGTGTTTTTCGCGAAAAAAGGGTTGTTGGCGTTGTTTGAAACACGCCAAAATGGTGCCTAGGGGATCGAGTTTGCCGTTCAAACGGTAACATTATTTAATGTTTTTTTTAATTCCCATTTAATAGTAGAAAAACCCCACTTACTCACAATCAAAGTTTCTCTCTACTTCTTTTACATTTTATAAAAGTATGAACTCATTCCGACCCCCATTTGGTGTTCCGTCAAGACCCGGGAAGCCGAACACCACCCAACCGCAACAAAGCTTTAGCCTTCAAGACATGGACCCGAACATTTTATCGTACGCGGCTTACTTGAGTGGCTCTACTCCTTTCGTACCGCCCACTTTCGGCTTTGGCCAACCTGGCGGCTCGCAACCATCACAACAACAACCCGAACCCGATGTGGATATCGTGCCGGAGACGCAACCCGAACCGGAGCGAGAGACATCGAAACGCGGCAAAAGGTTGCATAAAAAGAAGGAACCGAACCAACTTTGTAGGTCCCGGTTTCGTCTCCGTTTCGATTGCGAATCGACCGTTCGAAGTGCGGAATCCTTGAACGATCGTGACCGAACACACAAGATGTAAAATTCTAACGTGATTCTATTGATATGATGTCGTGTACAAATGCCGTGAATCACACGAGAGAACTTTCTCTCTCTAAGACTTTCTCTCTCTAAGATAATCTCCCTAAACCACCAAATGAGCAAAAAGTCTTTACTCTAACACTCTAACTCCCTATTTATAGGCACAAGGTTATAAGGATTTCTCCTTATTTACTAAATTGCCACCTTGCCCTTTATTACTAGATATTACAATAAAATGCTAGAATTCTTCTGTTTCGGCTACGGTTAAGATTGACGGAGGCGATAGACATACTGCACTAACAGACTCCCCCTTGGATATTGCCGCAGTCAATCTATAGTCAAACTCGTAGCGACTTTTCTTTCTCTCTCTCTCTAGCTTGAACAGAATCCCCGTGGATCTGTATTAAGCTCCAGCTCCCCCTTTCGGTAGACTCTTCAGGCTCCCCCTTTCGTCAAGCTTCCGTGCTTTGGGATCGACACCTGGCTTTCCGTATACAAGCTCCTTCAGGATAGTTATCTGGCTCTTTGAATCCACGCTTCCTCTTGCGTTGAGCTTGTCTTCAGACTCCCCCTTAGACTCAGCTGTCGGGATCGTAATCTGGCTTTCACAAGTTCACAAATTCAGGATCAATTCCTGGCTCTATTCTGCATATGCTCAGGATTTGAAACCTGGTTAACCTGCAAATCCTCTACCTCAACATAAGTTTCACAAATTTATAACATTTAGTTTTAAGAAACTTACTGGTAGAAATCATTCTTTTATCAATCTGTATAGTTACATCAAGTTCAAGTGAATGATCTTGATTAACTAAACCCACAATCTTTCAAAACATTTGTATATAACATTCAAATTTTCAACATACTTTCCCAACCCAATTCATCATGTTTAGCACTTGGAATTTTGAAAATCCGCTTTCCAACATCAGTTGTCGAAAATCTTTTTGTATTTTTCAAAACTTTATGCTAAAACACACTAAAATCTTTTTGGATTTTTGTTTTTAGAGAAATGCAGTAAAGAAATATATACAAACAATATTTTTGTGAGTTTGTGTAAGAGGATCATATCAGTTTATGAGACAAATCACTAGCACCATTAAGCTTTAATCATTTTAAGTTCTAAACGATTCACGTTGATTGACGATATGTTTGTCCTCTTAAGCTCAATCTAAAAACTTTCGAAATGCTTACCGATACGTTAAGGTATATTAATTTTGCACTAAATTCTTATGGACCCCACGATCTCAGCATATCCCCTCATCACGCAATACACTAACTCAAGTAATGCCTTTAAACTTTCATCAACTGTGATATGTGCGAAAACAAAGCAGAATGTTTAAACATTAACAATCAGGTCGATACTTCCGTATACGCAGAGAAAGTCCAATGTTTAAACAAAATAAGAAAATAAAACAAGTTGAAGTTGTTTAGGCTTTAACCACCAGGTCGATACTCCCGTATACGCAGAGGAGGTCCAAAGCTTAAACGAAACACCAAAGAAAATAAAGCAGAACGTTTAGGCAATAACATCCAGGTCGATACTCACGTATACGCAGAGGATGTCCAATGCTTAAACAAAATAAAGAAATCAAACAAGTTTAAATCTTTGCAAAATGAAATGCACAATCACAGTGACTTTTCAGCAAAGTTGTGAAAGTTCACAGACTTAACCAGTTTTATGTCTTTCGACAATCAGCGATTACCGAGCAGGTACACAGTCAAGAAGGACAAAACTAAGTACTATGCTTTCAACCATGTTTTCCACTAGAACTAGGCTTTTTCATTTAAGTTTGTATCGTTATCGCAAATCTACTAATCTAGCTGAGCCTATCGTCACATCTTTAGTGAGACCGTTTATCACATTTGACATTACATTTCTTTAGCATGCTGTGATAGTCCACTGATTTACTATCATTTCCTCTTTTTCACAACAAAACTCATTTTTGCTTTTTCAAAGTTTTTGCCATTTTCAAATTTTCTTTTTTTTTTTTTTTTTTTTTTTTTTAATTTCTCCCCCTAAAATCAAAATATGTTTCAATTTTGATTTTCAAAGGAAAATTTGAAAACTAACTTTACAAATAAAGTGACAAACTGATATCGAATCACTTCAATTCGCCATTCACTTGGCATAAACAATCAGAACTCCCCCTGACAACAAACTATTTTCCCATTTAGATTTCAAAACACTTAAGTTTGTTTTAATCAAAATGGTTTTTCCGGAAAATTAGTTTTGTTTGTCTTTTTACAAACTCGGGGTTTCATCACATTGTTTATCTTTATCCACTTATCGGAAAGATAAATCAAGTACAACTTAATGTCCTTGATTAGTCTTTTGTGATTCGAAATATCACAGTTACCAACCTGTGAATTTCTCAAGAAATATGCCGATTCCTGTTCCACACTTACCAACCTGGGAACTCCGGCAAGTCAGGTTTTTCTATTTGAAAAGATTCACCCAAGCCTGACCAGCCTTGGGTTTGACATTTTTTACCTCAACAGATGGCTCTTCTGGTTTTACCATACCAGATTCATTGCCTGAATGTGGCTTGTCTGACTTTGATGAGCCAGATTCATCGCCGACATGTGGCTCCTTTGTTTCCGAAGAAACAAATTCCTTGCCAGAAGATGGCTCTTTTGTTTTCTCAGAAACAAATCCATTGCCATCAACTTTCTTTTTCTTCATTCTCTCTTCTGTCCTCAGATTTGTATCTGATGAATTCGTTTTGCTTGATTTGTCATTCTTTGGAGAGCAAGACGATTTATCAGAACTTTTATCTGTTTTTCCAGTTTTATCCGAGGACAAAATCCTCTCAAGATATTCTCTCGCCTTCTTTCTTTTCTTCCTCAGTTTGTCTTTCTGCCCTTGAGAAAGTTTTACTTTCTTTTCTTGAACTTTCTGTTCTTGAACTTTTGGTTCTTGAACTTTTGGTTCTTGAACTTTTTGTTCTTTGGGCTTGACATTGACTGGTTTCTTTGCCATTTTCTGAGATTCAGCCCTCAATCTTCCCTTTGATCTCATTGGGCAATCTCTGGCAATATGTCCTCTGATGTGGCATTCATAGCATCTCCTTGTCTCAAATCTCTGTCTCTGGCAGTTAACAGCAATGTGTCCTTGAAAACCGCAGTTGTAACACACCCTGTTATCGTACCAATCTCCACCATCAATCCAAACACTCAAATCATAACACTGATTTGATTTGTAGTACTCATGACTTCTCTTATAAGCTTGATTTGACGCTTGAGCACTGTGGTCAAATCTGTACCACTTATTACCAACTTTTTGTGAGTTTAAATTTTCAACTTTTTGTGGTTTTTTATAACGATTGGATGACTGAACTGATGAGCTTTTATTGTTGTTTTGAACATTTTCTGAATTTTTAATTTTTTGTTTCTGTTCTACTTTCTTCTTAACAGGTTTTTGCTTTGAGCATTCACCTATTTCAGTAGATTGCAAAACAGAATTTTTAAATTTTTCTTTTAATTCTAAAAATAATTTTTGTTTAGTTTGTTTTTCATTTTCATCATCAGTTCCTTCATCACTATCCTCAACTTTGACATTGTCAAAGTTTGTGACATCGTCACTTATTGGAACAGAATTGATCGGTTTTGGAGAAACATGTGACGTAGAATTCACAAAACCTTTCAATTTATTCTCAAGCTCTTTAATTTTCATCCGAGCTTTTTCAGCTTCTTTTTCAAGCTGAATGATTTTAGCAAGATGAGAATTGATTTCAATTTGTTTTTGAAGATTATCTTTACCAAAAATATCTCTCTCATCTTCTAAAATCTTTATTTGTTTTTGAAAATCTTTTTCAAATTTTAATTTTTCATTTTCAACAACATTTTCTTTTTCTTTAAAAATTTTAATTTCCAATGTCAAACTGTCCAAACCACTCAACAGTTTGACATTTTCCGTCATCAACTTTTCACAATTTTCTCTCATTTCAAGAATCTGTTTACTATCAGATTCTTTCTCATCCTTCAAGCTTTTGATTTCCAATGTTAAACTCTCTACATTCTTCAGAAGTTTGACATTGTCTGTTTCTGATTTTTCGCATTTCGAGCATTTTCCATTCATCTTTCCATCATCAACTTCTTTCTTTGTTTCCATCTTGTATGTTCCTGCACAGAAAATTTTAACAAAATCAAGAGGATTCATATTTTCATCAATATAGCAACCCCTCTTAATATCGTATCTCATAACATTTTTTGCTGCAAGACACACAGTGATTCGTTTTCTCATTTCAATGATCACATCCAAATCTATCTTTCCTAAATCCTCGTTTATTTCATCTATCAACTTCTTCTTTTTCTTTTCATTTTCATAATTGTGTGTTTTAATTTTATCGATGAATTCTCTTAGACTCAAATTTGAAAATCTATAATCCTTTTTCAGGTTAGTCAAGAATTCATTCCATTCAGCCGGTAATACATCTGCAAATTTTGATATCTGTTCAGCATCTGACATTCTTATCTCATTCGTTTTTAAATTTGCAAGTAATTGATAATACCGTGTTTCTAACTCATCCAACGGTTCATTTTTCTTGCAACAAAAATTTTCAAGTCTATTAACCCAAACATGCTTATTCCCATTTTCTCTCGCGTTAAACCAAAATCTACTATACCAATCATTCAATCTTTCAAGATTATCATTTTCCTTTTCGTCAAACATTTTAACCACACTTTCTTCGTTAAATGACATGATTCAAAAATTTTTGTTAGTTCAAAGTCCACAATGTTTCAACTTCTCGGTATTTGCACCTTGTAAATCACCTCAAGTCTCCTGCAAACAAACAAAGCAAACGATCAATTTAAACACACTGAACACGTAAAAGTGTTTGTTGACAAACTCAATCTAAGACTCGTGTCAAAGATTCGTGGATTCGTTCAATGTAATTCGGGTGAGTTATTCGACCGGATTACTTTCTCGTTTGATGGCACAAAAAGACAAAAATATTGTTTGATTCGGATAGTCAACTATCAGCTTGACTTTCAATACGCAATCACATGTAAACTGTTTATTATCACATGTAATGTAATTAATATCCGACAATTTTAATTCTCAATTCAATTCTCCTCACATGGGTTGAGATGTTCACATGACAAAACTGCCAAGCACTTTTGATTTAATTTTGTGATTGGGCCAAGATGCTTTGATTTTAAAAGATGATTGGGCCGTTCAATGTGAGTTTATCAATTCAAGTGAATCATGTGCATTCTGTTGCAGTTATTAATGATGGCAGGTTACAATGTTGACTAAATGAATTAAACAGTTGAGAAATTGTGACACGTAATGCTATCCGTGCGTATGACAGAGTCAACAGGTCAACACGGATTAAAAATGCTATACGTGCGTATGACAAGTCAACAAAGGAATCTTGAGTCTAATTGTTATCCGTGCGGGTGGCAGGGTCAACAATCAGTCAACGCGGTTGGGTTATCCGTGCGTATGACTTATCCGCACGGATAGGTCATGCGTGCGTGTGACATCAAGAACAACAGCATCAACTTTTATCATTTTCGCACCACAAAAATCCGAATTTCTTCCAAACGGCTTGGAATTTTGACCTGAAAATTTGTAGAGTATTAGATCACACAATTTCGCATAATATATCAAAAAATGAGTGAATTTGAACCATAAAAACCCTGTCAATTTTGCAAATTTCAGATAAAAACGTGAAGAACAAGAAAATATGAGAAATTTGACAAATCTGGATGATTTTGGCTCTGAATCTGATCAAATCTTGAACGAATCTGTGTATTTGATCCTCGCAACCGAGCTCCTGCTCTGATACCAATTGTAGGTCCCGGTTTCGTCTCCGTTTCGATTGCGAATCGACCGTTCGAAGTGCGGAATCCTTGAACGATCGTGACCGAACACACAAGATGTAAAATTCTAACGTGATTCTATTGATATGATGTCGTGTACAAATGCCGTGAATCACACGAGAGAACTTTCTCTCTCTAAGACTTTCTCTCTCTAAGATAATCTCCCTAAACCACCAAATGAGCAAAAAGTCTTTACTCTAACACTCTAACTCCCTATTTATAGGCACAAGGTTATAAGGATTTCTCCTTATTTACTAAATTGCCACCTTGCCCTTTATTACTAGATATTACAATAAAATGCTAGAATTCTTCTGTTTCGGCTACGGTTAAGATTGACGGAGGCGATAGACATACTGCACTAACAAACTTCGTCTTAAGCATACTTACATTATTTGGACGAAGGACGAGGAATACACGTTGGTTCGGCCGTGGGTCGATGTTTCGGAGGACCCCGATGTTGGTAAGTTTTATTTTTTTTTTTACTTTTTTTTCCTACACGTCGATTTTATTTTATTTTTATCGTACATCTTTTTTTGTTCTATTTGTAGCAAACTTTCAAACCGGTCCCGAATTTTGGAATAGGATTCGTGCACTTTTCTATAGCACATGGGGTAAGGGTGAACATCGTGACAAGGATTCCATCTCTAGCAAATGGACCGACATCAACAAGTGTCACGCTTTCCAAGAAGTTTATCAGCGTAACTACGATAATCGCCCGAGCGGAGAAGGTGACGTCGGGGTTTTAACGAAGGCTATGGAAGAGTACGAGAAGACGAAAGGCGTTTTCCCGTACTATAAATGTTGGGACCTACTAAGAAAAAGTCCAAAGTGGGCTGGCGTACCGACCATGACGTCGAGTAGTAGACTTAAAGCTAAACGGTCGAAAACGTCATCCTTCGTTGACCCTGAAACACCAACTTCCGATGCCCGCAACGTCGATCTAAATGTTGTTGTGGACGTTGACGAGGAAGTTGAAGAGTTGGCCTGACCGCCCGGTAGAAGAAAAGATAAGCGAACCGGGAAAAAACCGGTGGAGTCGTCTTCCGATCTCGAGTTGAAGGAAGATTTCGAGGGGATGAACCGTCGTCTCCAAGACATTCGAGACCTCGGCCACAAACGTTTGGAGACTATGAAAGAACGAGTCGCCGAAAACAAAAAGTTTAATGAGATGCAAGCGGCGAGGCAAACGGAAAAGGACATTGAGTTTTTGTCCAAACCGACCGACCACCTCCAAGGCGACGCGTTGGTTGTTACGCAAATGCATCGCCAAAAACTTCGGGAAAAATACGGACTTTAGATCATCATCTTTTTTTAACTTTATCTTTTTTTTTATTTCTGTTTTTTTATTCGGTTTTTTTATTTCTAGTATTGTAATTTTTTTTAAATTAATGAACTATTTTAAGTTTTAAATTTAAAAAAAAAATAATTGTGTAATGATTGGATGGGCGTTATTGGGCATTATTCCCAATATACCACTTTTGCAAAAACGTCCAATAATGCCCCCTTGTTGACTGGACTATCACATAACAGAAAACGCCCCAGTATAAGGGCATTATTCATCTAACGAGTACACATAGTCTTGAAATGGGAACATCTTGATTTTCTTGATCACTTGATGGGTCCCACCCATACCCTGGTCCAATACCGAAACCCTGACATATAATAAGAGGGGATCAAACAAAGAAATTGACATATATAAATTTACATGATTAATAAGGGGATCAAATAAAGAAATTGACATATATAACTTTTTTTTGGGAGTTAAAAAATAAGGGGGTCAGATAAAGGAGATCAAATCAAATAAAGAAATTGACATGTACAAATTATAATTGGGAGTTCAAAAAAGTCATATAATAAGTGGGTCAAATAAAGAAACTGACATGTATAAAGTATAATTAAGAAGAGTTAATATGCAAAACATAGAGGTTAAACCAACCAAAACAGAATGCAAGACTTTGCCTCCAGTCCATATAGAATAATGGTTATTTTTCCAAAGCCTAGCACCAGAGGCAAAGTTAAATCCATTATTAGATTGCCTTGCATATCACTTTCAATTACTCTTCGAATCGAACTAGAGATAAACGCTAGTACCAAAATCGTTGTTGCAACATCGAAGCCATCTGCAGAGACACTGACGGAGCTTAGTGGAAACCCGGGTGTGCATCCGCCCCCCGAATGTTTCGGTTAAAAGTGTAAAATTTCCTATTTTTCGTTCGAAAATTTTAAAATTATAAAGGATCCCCCCAATTATTTTGCCTAAATATTTATACAATATATAAAATTGGGTCCCATGACTTTTCGCCCCCTCGGAACTTTTAGTCAAGCCCCACCACTGTGCAGAGAGCATCTGCAGTGATTTACCTCAGCTTGTAAAGCTGTATAAATGCATCGATGATCAATTAAATTCGTCTACCACGCAAGATTTGATCTCTAGCGATCAAGACAAGAAATGGGTAGAAGAGTTAATCGACGTATCTTTGAATTTATTGGATGTTTGTGGCAGCACATGGGATATGGTGATACTATTCAAAGAGCATATTAGAGATCTTCACTGTGCCTTGCAAAGGAGAAAATGCGAAAATGGAATCATGATATATAAATGCTTCAGAAGGAAGATGAAGAAAGATGTTGAAATGTTGGTTGCGCATTTGAAACAAGTTAATAACATGGTGATTGATTCAGATAACAATCAAGTTGCAGCAGTGATGCAAAAGTAAAAGGAGTTATTGAAAAGACTGTTTTCGTTTTCGAATCATTGCTTTTGTACTTATCTACGCCGACTTCAAAGCCAAGCATATGGTCAAGTGTGGTATCAAAGTTGATCGACAAGGGAAAGATGGCATGTGAAGATCAAACACAAGAGGAGAAGATGCAAGTTGCAAAATGTGGATTGGAAAAACAGGAAACTCTGCTTGATAGCATGGAAACCGGATTGGAGTGCATATTTCGGTGCTTGATTCGAACCAGGGCTTCTCTCTTAAACATCATCTCACTGCATTGGAACTCATGCATTTTGGCATCAAAAGTTTGAAGCTAAATATGCTTTATGTGATTCAAGTGCTTGGACGCGACATCCCAATCATACGCGCTCCTGTAAATTTACCTATATGTTAAAAAACGAAGTGAATGAACAATTTACCTATATGTTAAAAAACGAAGTGAATGAACAATAGTAAATAAATAAATATTAAAAAGAGATTAACTATTAACAGTAATAAAAATAGAAATGAATGAATAGTATTGGGTACCGGTACCAGTATCAAATTTACCAAACTGAGTGTATTTTCGGTATCCGTTCGGCACCGGTATTTATCGGGTTTTACCCTCAAATACCGGTGCCGTACCAGTACCGACCGTATCAAGCCGTACTGTATCAGGTATATTCGGTACCGGTACCCACTTTTGGGGATTTCGGTTATTTTCGGTACCGGATGGTACCGGGCTCATCAAATCCTGTGGCAATGCAAATAATTGCACAGTTTAGATTACTTTTCATACACACAGTAACTGTATTTTGTTTGAATGAGGTTTTATATACACAACAACTTGTTTTGCTTTATTTTTTGTCTTTTTACGTAATGAATGAATTGTAGCATGTAAAATTAACTTGGATATTTAGATTGTTGATGAGCAAATCGTATCAAATCCTGTAATCAAACCGGTATCGTATCGGTACCAAATTTACTATACCAAATCATTTTTGGTACCAATTTGGTACCCACCTTTTGGCATTTTCAGAATCGTTACTTTCGATTCGACACCGGTCTAGCACCATACATGATGTTTACCTTCAAATACCATACCGTATTCTACCAAGCATTTTTGGTGCCGGTACCTAATTTCGATGATTTTCTGGATCGGTACTTTCGGTGTCGTTACCGGTACCGAGCCCATCCATATTTTAACGTATTACCACCGTAATAACTGAACTGAAAACAACCGAATTTCCAACATGTAGGACGTGTGGGTCCTATTATTATATATTAGGTTATTTAAAATCGCTTCTTTTAGGACGGATTGACTATCCTTTTCACGACATTTTTATTTATGTTTTGATATTCGGTATTCGGTATCTGCTTGCCGTTACTGACACGCGTTTTGCAGTCATTGGGTCCCGTCGCAACGCGCGTGTGGAATTTAACTAGTTTATTTAATAAAGTCATTATTGATAAATAGCCGCGAAAGGTTATTTGTTTGTTTTCTTTCATCGATGGTCAAGACCCTGAATGCTGTGGCGGAGTATCTTGATGGCCCCAGGGTTCCTCGGAAATTTTGCTCATAGTATTAACTTAACCGAAAATTTTCAAAAAAGAAAAGATAGTGTAAGATATTGGATTTTTGAGAGTCCGGCCCTCACTGATTTGGATTTTGAGAGTCCGACCTCACTGATTTTTCGTTCAAGCTCCGCGAGTGCCTGAATGCACCATTTATTGCTAGCAGAATGAAAAGACTGGTGTTGGTGCTAGAGAGAGAATTATTTGTTATAATAGGATGTGATGAAAAAGGGCTGAACCCAAGAACCGAAATATGTTAAGAAGATGTGTAGCCGTATATCAATAAAATTAAACCTATTTTCTGATAGGCTCATTAAATAATGAAACTCATTATTCAATTAAACCAATTACCCGACTAAACCCATGAACCCAAATATGTGTTAAGTTAAACCCAATTAAAATATGCTAATGCTGGTCGTTGGCGGCAAAGTAAAAATAACGACAAATCGTGAACTCAATTTGACAGTATTGAAACATGATCGACAAACGGCGATTGAGGAGGGTGGGGCTTGATCGACGACCAAGGAGCGAGTCTTGAATGACGATTAAGGAGGGTGAATTCAGTCTTAAATGTGAGGAAAAACGATTAAGAAGGGTGAACCGTGAACTCAGTTTCCCGATTCGTTTAAGTATTTAAATTAGAATATTTTACTACAGTATTTTTGTTTTGTTTATTGTTATCACAATTATCGTCATACTAATGATTTTTTATATATATAAGTTTGTATTTTAGAGACACGACTTCTTTTAGTTGCACATGGCCTTCAAATTTTCAGGGACGACGACCCCGGTTGGAATACAATTGTATCAAACTAGAAAATGCAAGAGATTGAAACAAGCAAACTTCGACTCTTTTTCTATTAGCAAAAAAAAAAAACAAAAAAAAGCCCCTTAAAAAACCCTCTATTTATACTGAACATTAGAACAATTCAAATCTAATACGAAACCGTATACACCAATTAAATAAACAATTGGATAAACTAAATTCAAACGTTAAATAAACCTATAACTTAGGTGATAATGAACTTGATATATTTGTTCGCCAATGGTAAATTAGTAAAATAAGGCTGGAGCCCCCTAAGGCCACTGGGGACGATTCGTTATAGGTGTCCCATAACGCGTTGAACAACACAAGTATATCGCCGCCACCCTTACTATCACGCGTGATAATATCAACGCGTGGAAGGAATCACGCGTTGAACTTGATGAATTCGAACGTTGGTTAATGCCTTTTTGACCGTTGTTTGATGCCTTTTTCTAACGGTAAACTTATTAAAAAGAGAAAAATGCCCGGATAGTCCCTGTGGTTTCACCTTTTTTCACCTATAGTCCCTATCTTTCTAAAACTACTTGAATAGTCCCCAAGTTTTCAAGTTTTGTTCTCGGATAGTCCCTGGGTCTAACTTCAGTTACTTTTCTCTGTTAAGTGGGTGTGAAATGACAAAAATACCCTTTCCTTAAAAAGCCAAACCACAGGGACTATCCGGGCATTTTTCTCTTTTTATTTATAAAACCCCACCACCACACTTCATCTTCAACCTCCACCCACCATCACCCTCCTCCACCCTCCACCATCACTCTCTCTCTCCCTCTCCAATTCCGGCGAAAGTCCGGCTACTCACGGTGGAACCAGGGTAATTATATCATTAATTAATTAAAGCTACAAGCTTACCTCATGTGGGTTGTGACTTGTGAGTCGTTTGAATTGACGGCAGTGAAGGAAACACAAATTAAATAGCTCTGATCTGAAAGAAACAGACTGAATAGATGTTGATCTTTTGTGAGTTGTTTGAATTGATGGCAGTGAAGGAGATTACGGCGACAGTGAAGCAGATCTGTACCAGAATGGATGCGTCTCCGGCAGTGAACCATCGGATGAAAGCTCAATCACTTGCCGAATTACCAGATATTCCGTCGGTAACTGACGGTGATGAAAACGAAGAGATCCGGTAACCAATCGATGCCGATTGGCCAAAATCAACTTGAAGTGCAACTCACTGTAACTGAAAACCTCAACTTTCAGGACGAGCAAGTTACAGGGTATTAGTTTTGTTTTCCCCTGTTTTATGAGTTTATTTTAATTTACATTACATATCCCCATTTAAAACTGTTAAATTAGTTGGATGATTTGGAGAAATCCATATATAGTAATGACAGACAGACAGATTAAAAAAAGAAGTAAAAAACAGAGTATAAATGTGTACTAAAAGAAATGATGACCAGATTTCCATTGAGTTTAAGAATTTTAATAGAACGTCTATATGAAAAAAATTGGAATGAGCCTATAAACAAAATTGTAAAAGTTCATTACAAATTAGTTTAGAGATAAATTTAGAGAAATTTGGGTTTCACCTAAACCAAATTGAATTGCCAAACCCCAACGTTCAGGAAGAGCAAAATTCAGGGTATAAAAATGGTCCCCTGTTTTTTTTTCTTGAATTACCATTCAATGTCACTGAAAATCCCAACGATAAGGTTCAGATTTCACGTGTTTCCTAAATTAACTAACATATTCCCATTTCGAACTAATGAATTCGTTATTCAATTGGTACTGATTTGTGTCAACAAAAGTCAAAACCGGTTTCCGTTAGGGTTTCTTCAAAGAAAATTGCAGAGAAGAAGGTGATGGTGATGGTGGAGGGTGGAGGAGGGTGATGGTGGGTGGAGGTTGAAGATGAAGTGTGGTGGTGGGGTTTTTCTTTAAAAATGTAGAAGATGCCCGGATAGTCCCTGTGGTTTGGCCTTTTGAATGAAAGGGTAAATTGGTCATTTCACTCCCACTTAACAGAGAAAACAAACTGAAGTTAGACCCAGGGACTATCCGAGAACAAAACTTGAAAACTTGGGGACTATTCAGGTAGTTTTAGAAAGATAGGGACTATAGGTGAAAAAATGTGAAACCACAGGGACTATCCGGGCATTTTTCTCTATTAAAAAAAAACGTTTAAACCTTTTATCTATATATATCCCCATTTTTAACCATTTCACACACACCAAAACATAAACACATTTCACACAATCCACATCTTTCTCAAATGGAGTTCCCTACGGATTCGACGTTTCCAATGTCTAGCGATAGCGATACCGAGTCGTCTTCCGACAATGAGACGCTAAAATATTTTGTGCCGGTGTATAACGAACTTGATACTAATTCGTCCCGCCCAAAGAAGAAGATGGTAGACCGTGATCGTATACGTGCCAACGAAGTGTTAATGAACGATTATTTTGTGGAAAATCCGCTCTACAATGCCGAAACGTTTAGAGATCGGTTTCGTTTACCCAAAGAATTATTTTTAAAGATTGTTGGAGACATCGAAGCAAGCGAGGAATGGTTTCAAGAACGTTACGATGCGAGGGGCAAACCAAGTTTCACGCCGATACAAAAATGCACGTCCGCCATTCGCCAACTAGCGACAGGTAACCCTCCCGATCAATATGATGAATACCTGGCTATGGCGTCCAGAACTTCCCGTGAATGTTTGCAATTTTTTTTGCAACGCGGTCATTAAGTTGTATGGTAAAGAGTTTTTACATAAACCGACGAGCTACGACATCTCACGTATTTACGCCGCACATGAGGCTAGATGACATTTTCCCGAGATGCTCGGTAGCATCGATTGTACACATATCAAGTGGAAAAATTGTCCAAGAGAGTTGCGAGGGTCGTATGTTAGGGGTGACATCAAAAGACCAACCATCATACTAGAAGCGGTGACGTCGAATGATTTATGGATTTGGCATTCGTATTTCGGTGTTCCAGGTTCAAACAACGACATCAATGTGTTGCACACGTCGCCGTTGTTTCAAACCGTAATGGATGGTACCGCACCTTCCTCTCCTTTCTATGTTAACGGACGATATTACAAACGAGGCTTTTTTCTTGTGGATGGTATCTACCCGTCATGGTCTGTTTTTGTGAAAGCTCCCTCATTTCCTGTCGAGGCTAAAGAAATCGTGTTCAAAAAATTGCAAGAATCGGCAAGAAAAGATGTTGAGAGGGCATTTGGTGTTTTAAAGGGTAGATGGGGTATACTACACCGACCGGTTCGTGCGATGAACAAGAAAGCAATACATAGCATAGTGTATGCATGTATCATATTGCACAATATGATAATCTAAGAAGACGGGTGTGCAATATCCCCGGATTGGGTGCCGGATCCTGCTACACAAGTTCAAGTTCCACAAAATATCTAACAAGAATTGCGTGATGAAGAAACTCACTTTCGGTTGAGATACGATTTAATCGAACTAGTAGGTTCTTTAGGTTTGGAGTTTCATGAGTCGGACGAGGAGTAGAGTTTTTTACTATTTTTTTTTTAAATTGTAGCCTAAAATATTTCTAGTATGTTAAATTGAACTAGTATGTTTTAATTTTAATGAAATTTATAATTTTAGTGTTTTATTGTTAATTTCTAATTTAAAATAAAAAATTAAAAAAATTTGTGAGTGATGGAATTCTATCACTAGTTATGACCACTAGGGCTGCAAACGAACCGAACGAACACGAACAAGACCTTGTTCGTGTTCGTTTGTTAAGAAATATATGTGTTCGCGAACCGTTCATGAACACTTATCAAACGAGATTTTATGTTCATGTACGTTTGTTAAGGAAATGAACTTGTTCGTGTTTGTTTGTTAATTTTAAGCAACGAACAAAAATGAAAGTTGACGAACACAAATAATGTTCATGAATACAAATGGAAACAAACGAACACAAACAATCGTTCATGAACAAAATATATAATACCCTGACACTTATTAGATATTTAATTTGTTGGAATTTTAAAGTATTTAAATAAATATAAAAACTAAAAACACTAATGAACTATCGAACACAAATGAACACGTTACCGAACGTTCACAAACATAAACGAACGAACACAACCTCTGTTCATGTTTGTTCATTTAACTAAATGAACAAAATTTCGTGTTCGTGTTCGTTTGTTTAATAAACGAACGAACACAAACGAACTTCCCGCCAAACGGTTCACGAATTGTTCGTCGAACGTTTGGTTCGTTTGCAGCCCTAATGACCACCGCCACTACAAAATGCTTGTGAGTGATAGAATAGTGGCTGATGACATGGCAGAAGTTGATTGGATATTGTGAGTGATAGAATTCTATCACTAGTGACCACCCCCACTCCCCTAATGCCTATAGTGATAATGAACTTGATGCAGGGGCTTTATCACCGCCACCTCACTGCCACCTCACACAAGGGCTTTAAAGCTTCCTCCTTTAACTTGAAGAGTGTGGGATAAAGTCCCCTAATGCCTATAGTGCCCCTTATCTTGACCAATCTCTCCTCATTCTTTGCGGTTGAAGCTCGTTAACATGATGGAGCCCTTCGTATAGCGCCCCCTCTTAACTCTCTCGGTGTGGAGGTATAGCGCCTAGGGGAGCTATAGGTGATGATCTGGCCTGGGTGGCGCCCCCACACCGTCCGGCCTAACAGTTCCATGAAAAGAAAAATAAATTTAAGCGTTTGATATGAAGGAATTGAAGGCTCATTCTGATTGAATGAAAATAAATATGTTTAGTTATCATGTGGTAATGGAATGAATGATTCTAAAAGGAACGTAACTCCTTCCAAATATAAGAATTGCATTCCTTGTTAAAAGGGCGTTTTTATTCATTCCTTCAAGGAATGGAAATGAACATCTTATTATAAATATTATATTATTATTATATTAATACTAATATCAATATTTTTATTATTATTTTTTTACCATTAATATATTATTTTATTATTCTTGTTATTGTTATTATTATTGAGGCACTTATATTTTTGTCGTTTTTAATAAATTATATTTTGTTACTTGGTATTTTTTGCTTATGAAGCTTTACATAATAATAATTTATTCTTTTCACATGTGAGTAACAAACATAACGATAGAATGTAATGATCCATTTCATTCTCTTGTCTATTTCATTCATTTGTACATTATATTCTCATGTTTATTTCATTACCTCATAATCTATTTTAGTCCTTAAAATAAGGTGGATCCACCTACTCAAGTTTGGGGTGTGAAGACACGAAAATTCCAATGTATCTAGATTTAGGAAGTAAATAGAAGGTGAATTATATAGAGAAATCTCACTCTAGTTAAAGAAACGTAAGAAACTCATTTGTGTGGACACAAAAATGTCACGTGTTACACTTTCTGACAATCAACTTTTTCTGAATTTGTGTACACTTTTTTGTTAGAAGAGAGAGGATGGAGAATGTGTGAATGTGTTATATTTTTTTCAGCGTAACATTTTTTTAAACTTCACTTGTTACACATTTTATGTGTTTTGATAGCAGTTTTTAAAATTTTGAACTTAAAGTGTTACAAATATCAGTATTTTTAGAATTTACAAAGATTTTTAGTTATGCAGTGCACTTAACAATATGTTACATTTTTAAGAAGCTTTTTGGAGTAACACTTACAGACAGACACACTTTTATGTCAGACTGTAACAATTCTGAAAAACATTTTTTGCAGGCTTTACACTTTTCTGAAAAAAGTACCATTTTTGTACTTGATTTAAGGAAAAATTACAAGTTTTGTCCTTTATCTTTATAGTACTTTACAGGCGGTGTCCTTTTTTTCAAATGTTAACAGGCGGTGTCCTTTACAAGGAATTTTGTTGCAAGTTTTGTCCTTTAAGCTTAACCCAGTTAGATTTTCTTGTTAAATCTTGTCACCCAAGGGTATTTTAGTCTTTTTACCTATTTATTTATATTATTTAAAAGAATAAAACAAAATATTTTTAAAAATTATTATTATTATTATTATTATTATTATTATTATTATTATTATATATCTATATGTTTCTGCAACCACCACCATCAAGCACCACCGTTCACCACCCTGAATCACCACCTGCCATCATCAACCAACACAGGCAAGTTTCCAATTAATCCCCAACCTTCCATGTTTAACCTAGTCTAAGTTTCCCAAAACAAACCTCACAGTGATATCATAAGAAACAATTAATCCCCAACCGGCCAATTTCAACCCAATTTCCGGTCAAACACTTTCACAATTTCATCAATCTCTAATTTCCCCCAATTTTCATCAAACAAACCAAGAATGTATAGAATCAACTTACAGTTACATTAACACTTATTCCCAAATAAATAACTTCTTTAACAGAAGGAACACAAGCTGCAGTTGCAGGGATTTTAATGTAAACATTTGGGCGATCAACCACTTTATGCAACCATTTTGTAGCATCAACAGTCCCTTGGGTATCATCAGCAAGCCGAGGTGAAACCTCAACAGAAACATAACCATCTCCGCCATCTGTTTCGTCATAAATTGGCTCAAACAGTCTGCAAGCATCTTGGATATCTCACTACAAGTTCCCAATATGCACTTTCGATGTCTTTCCCTCCCTGTACAAGTACCTGAAGACCAGAAACAATGAACGGCAGTTCACCGAGAATGCTTGCCATTTCTGCCTCTCGATTTTCTTCTTCCCGAAGCTTTTGGATCCGTTTGAAGACTTTCCAGCCCCTGGTTTCCTCCGAGAGTGCTTGCCATTTCTTTATAAGCTCTTGTTTTATGAGATCCATGGCGGTTTAGGGTTGAATCTAGGGTTTGTGAAGTTGTTGTTAGGGTTCAGATTGGTGTTGGATATGCATGTTTTGCTAATCGGTATGACACACATGTATTGAGGAGATTTGGGGATGAATTGAGGAGGTGGTGGCGAAGACGGTGGTGGCGGCGGCATATGGTGGTGTTGATGAAGACGGTGGTGGTGGCAACATATGGTGGTGGTGGTAGGTGAACTGGTGGAGGGAGAGAGAGGGGGAGGGGGGATTATTTGTGTTCATTGTTATACACACATATATGTATATAATTTTTTTTTGAAATATTTTTTAAAGAATAAATTACAAGATATTTAAAGAACAAATTACAAGTTTTGTCCTTTAAATAAGTAAAAAGACTAAAATACCCTTGGGTAATCAGATTTAACAAAAAAAATCTAACTGGGTTAGGCTCAAAGGACAAAACTTGCAACAAAATTCCCTATAAAGGACACCGCCTGTTAACATTTGAAAAAAAGGACACCGCCTGTAAAGTACTATAAAGATAAAGGACAAAACTTGTAATTTTTCCTTGATTTAATCTATGTTGGGTTTTTCACATGTTTATCAAAGTTATTTTATCCATATAAAATAAAAACGCAACGGAATATATATTTAAAACATGTTACTTTCTTGATATAAAACTCATTTTATATGTAAAACCCAATAACCCGGATCCATATACGAACATGCATGCTATCGAAATTCGAAACCACAACCATAGGGTGTTTTAAGAATACTACCTTCCATATAGCAAAAGATATAAAGAAGATAATGTTCTTGAATGGAAATCTTCAATGGAGAAGACCTCAAGCTTGCATACCCCAAGCCTCCAACAAACACCTTATGTTGCTATGATTTACACTTGTGAACTCACTTGATGTCACACCCCGACCACGTAAAACAACAAATCGTGGCGGAAACGTCGGGGAGTGTCGTAACAGAATCATTGTTTCACAACCATGGATTAAATAATTTCGTTTTATTGAATTATTGAACTCATTGTTTTATTACAAATCAGATAAATACAAATATTATCTTTCAAGTTTTAAAGTCGCTAAGGCACGAGTCCATCCTATGTATATCATGCATCAACAATCATCACATAACATCGCCTGAAACATTTGTAAAAATAGGTACGTCAGCATAAAAATGTGTCACACCTCGACCACGTGGAACATACAAAACGTGGCGGAAATGTCGGGGAGTGTTGTAACAGAATTAATTGTTTCATAACCATGGCAATTGAAGTTACGTTTTATTAAGTAAAAGTGATACAATGTCTTAACAAACAAAGAAATACAACATAATTAACTAGTCTTGCATCTTTTATTGTTACTAAAGCCCAAGTCTGCCTATGTGTATCTTGACCATCTTATGCAACAGCTCCTGAAAAACACATGTGAAAATAGGTACGTCAGCATAAAAATGCCTGTGAGATACATAGGTTTTGTGAAAATAGGTTCCATGACTTATGTTTGAGAAAATGTTTAGTCATGAACCTTGTAATTTGCTTTGTTTTGTAAATCACTTGAAAAACAATGAGTTCAGATGATATGTATACAATAAATGAATAATGTATGGTTAAATGAATAACCATAGTAAAAATGGATTTGTATAAGATAGGTTGTTTGTAAAACAATGTCTTGTGAAAAGTATGTTATTTGTATAAAATGTCATATGTATCAAAATGAAATGATTCAAATAACGCTACAATATGTAATACCATACAAACACTTATATATAGGAAGTACCAGCGGCGTATCCACCATGCTTGTATCATATTACACACGCATCGTTACTTAATCACTTAATCAAACCAAACCAAACCAATGCCAAAATGTCTATGTCAAATATCCATGTCAAATGTCTATGTCAAATATCCATGTCAAATGTCTATGTCAAAATATCCATGTCAAATGTCTATGTCAAAATATCATGTATGGCAAGTGAAATGTCTCAACTAAACCAAATACACAAAAACAAAGTATTGAAGTAAAACTTGGTTTAAATCAAAGTTATGTTTTGTGGGAAATACATGATCAAATGTCAATCATGTTAAAATGTCTATGCCGAAATGTCTATGTCAAATACGGTTCACACGGTTCACAGATACAAACGGTTCACAGATATCAACGGATCACAGTCAAGTGATTACAACGGTTCAATATGTAGTATAATGTGTTCATATGCTGGATAAGCATATGCAACAGAAAAGCAACGTAAAACAATGTACTAAGTACGCACACAATGGGCATACATAGCATGAAATGTAATGTAGAACGATGTACTAAGTACGCACACAATGGGCATACATAGCATAAAATGTAATGTAAAACAATGTACTAAGTACGCACACAATGGGCATACATAGCATGAAATGTAATGAAATCATGTACTATAATGTACTAATGAACATAACAAGTATATGATGTCAGAACAGGAAAGCATGAAAGTAACAAGTAGGCACATGTGTTCCACCCCAAAACAGTTTGGAAAACAGTAAAAGAGGGGTCTATGTACTCACTTGAGATTGCTCAGATGTCTAAAGATAGTCACCAAGTAATGCTAGGGATCTCGGAATCAAACGGCACCTAATATAGGTAACTATGTTAATAACCGGACCTAGATCGGAAGATCGGATAGCATTAGGGTTTGTAAACCAAACGAGTGTAGAGACTCGTGTCATTTGGTTTAACAAAGCCTACATACTAAATGAAACCTAACATAATTGTTTACGACCCATTACGACCCGTTTAGGTAGCTTATGCTACTTTAACGCGTTGTTCGCGTGTAACGCGTTCGGACCGCCTAACTAGCCCTATGACAAGTGTTATATGCCTAAACATGTTACATAATCAGTTACGTGACAAAAGTTTAGGTTACATATGCTAAATTACCAATTATGTGTGAAAAGGGTATTCTGGTAATTTACCTAAGGCATATAAACAACCTATCATACAACTACTTAAACGATGTGACCATAGGGTATAACCTCGGAAGGTTATTCCCTACCTACTATGGTCACCTAATGTATTTGGTCGGATCCTAATGATCGACCAAACTGGGTCGGGTTCGAGGTATAAGCGATTTATTAGATCGCTTACCCTACGACCCTAGACAACGTGGTAATCAGTAGGCATAGTCCCAAGGGACTATGACCATCGTGATTACAATCACGTTGCGAAGTTCAAACGAACTTCGCATTGACCATTACTGGTCAACGCTGAAAGTCAAACAAAGTTTGACTTTCTGACTCGAAAAGCAGTAAAATAAGGAAAAGAACGAAAGAATACTTACGAAGGGTCCCCGAAAGCTAACCCAGATCAAAATAGCTCAGGTATGAAACGAAGGTTCCAACTTAGAGCCCAAATGATCAGATTTGTGGGTTTTTAAGCCAAAGAGGGGTGGGTATTTATAGTTTTCGGGTAACCGTTAAGATCGTTTCTTGGAAAAGGGGGCACGATCAAGGCCGTACACTTGTCGGAATGTTATGGTACCTCAATTGGCCACCCACCATAAGGTATCAACATGTGGAAGAGAGATTAGGAGTGCAAAACAGCTGAAAACAGGCTGTTAAGTACTCTGCATCTGGTCTGAACTTGCTTTACGGACCTCAAAGCTGCCAATGTTGAGGTCCGTAAGGTAACAACTTTGGCAGATTTACAGTTTTGGTCCCTGCAGCCCCTAAACTTGGTTTTCGATGCATTTTTGACACGTTTAAGCTCCGTTAACCCCATTTCAAAGCTCTAAAATGAAGTTAAAGTATAGGGAACTTAAATTGTGCTCAAAAATATCTCGGATGTCGGTTCGTTTAGCCGTACGAACGCGATGTTCGCTTAAATACGACGGAATGCGCACAAGCGCGAAAAACGTTCCAAATGACGTGACGAATGGATTTTTGGCAAGCCAAACACTAAAGCATAATATAGTCATGCTTACATAAATTTTTGGATGTCCGGATGTATTCAGAACGTAAGTTATGCGCGAAAATGCAAACTTGTGCACTTTTTGACACTTTTAGTCCCTGAATGACACAAAAGTTTATTTTAGCATACCGAACACCTCAAAGCCTATTTCTAAGCTATGTAAAGTATATTTATGGTATGTTTAACTTATGGTCATGTTCCGGAATGTCTGTTACAGTTCAAATTGGCATACTTTCGCAGTTTGTCAACTTTAGTCCCTGTAGGCGATTAAACTTTGATTTCACCACACCAAACTTTCCAAAACTTATATCTAAGTTATGTAGAGGTTATTTAAGGTATGTTAAGCCTATTTCACTATTCCGGAGTGTTCGTTGGATTAAACTGGTTATATTTACGCATCAGAGCGCGTATAACCCTCCAGAAAGCGATTTAAAGCTTAAAATCGAACAAGAGTTGATATGTGTAAATGATACACATATTTTTACAACTCTCAAGTATGAAATACAATATTTCATTGGTTTGACATTTGTTTGATGGTTGAAATGACACAGGTGTTACAGTCTCCCCTACTTTAGGAAATTTCGTCCCGAAATTAATTCGTAGGAGTCTATTTGTGACTTTGTGTTAAATAACCACCAAAGATATAAAAGGCATAATCCTGACATTTCCTTAACGGACATTCTTCAGAACCGAAAATGAACGAAAGGAGTCATTTTTCACCATTTCTTCAGAAACCAAAAATGAACGACAAGAGTCATTTTTCACCATTTCTTCAGAAACCAAAAATGAACGAAAAGAGTCATTTTCACTATTTCTTCCGAAACCAAAAATGAACGACAAGAGTCATTTTTCACCATTTCTTCAGAAACCAAAAATGAACGAAAAGAGTCATTTTTCACCATTTCTTCAGAAACCAAAAATGAACGACAAGAGTCATTTTTCACCATTTCTTCAGAAACCAAAAATGAACGAAAAGAGTCATTTTTCACCGTTTCTTCAGAAACCAAAAATGAACGAAAAGAGTCATTTTTCACCATTTCTTCAGAAACAAAAAATGAACGAAAAGAGTCATTTTTCACCGTTTCTTCAGAAACCAAAAATGAACGAAAAGAGTCATTTTTCAGACACATGACCAAACTAGCTGTGGTTTCCGTGCACTGAATTCCATAATTACGTATGCATCCATAATTACGTAATTCCTTGCATAGTCCGCACAGTTTGTCTTGAAATGTTTTAGGGGAGGAAAAATCAAACCCGCAATGAGTGTGAATAGACTACCATAGGGTCCTTTTAATTAGATCGACAAATGATCCTTTTAATTAGATCGACAAATGATCCTTTTAATTAGATCGACAAATGATCCTTTTAATTAGGCCGCCAAGGAGTCCTTTCAGCTATATCATCACATGATATTCCTAACCAGATTTTTGGATCAATCTGTTTACCTAGACCACTCAGGGGTCTAATTATGGAATAGTACAATATAATCCAAGGGTCTTTACTATCACGTAAAAGCCCATTGAGGATTTAATATAGTACCTTTGGATATCCTACTACGAATTCCTTATACAAAGATATGGAAGATTCTTCGAGGATTTGGATAACAAAAACTTGGATTACACAAAAACATAAAAGGAAACACATAAGCACATAATCACATAGTTGTTTAACTTGGTTATTAATTTGTTATCTTCGGACGCGGATACTTAAAGCACACCAAGAATCCAATTCTTGGATTTCATTTGGCACTTTAATCCTTTCAAGAATCCATCCATGAAGATAGGATGATCTACCAAAAAATTTGATTTTCGTTTTCAGGAAAACGCAATATTCGAATTAAGGTACACAATAATTTAGGACATATGGAAATACCCTTAGGTACCCTATTAAGAATTTATAGTGGTACTTGGGGTATTCGTACGGAATTATAACTTGCACCTTGTACTACGTTTCTTTGCAAGAGACGGGTACTTAGGATCCTTGTGGAAAACGCAAGAGATGGTAAAATGGAAGAATTTTGGGAGTAGTTTGTTTTTCAAGGAATACTATTCCTTGATTGTCGGTATTGTAAGGGATATGTTGTTTACACATACAATCACATAAATACACTGCAATGTAAAAAGATTTATTTATAAACAATGATAACAACTGTTTCATGGACCTTGACAACAAAAGAAAATAATACATAAGATGTGATTATTTCTAAAGAGTGTTGTCTTCTAGTCGATCAGATGCTCATCTCTGTGCTGGATTAGCATTAGCAAGCTTTGGGCAATTTCTTCGGAAATGTCCCATCTCGCCACACTTGTAGCAAGAACCTGGAGGAAAGCGAGCTCGAGCAGGTTTGTTGTCAGCTTGATTTAGTGCAACTGTTGCTACGCAAACTTTTGCTGTATGACCTTTACGTCCACAAATTTGGCATTCGCGGCACTTTACATTTACATGATGATAAAGGTTACATCGGTTGCACAAAGGTGAAGTTCCATTGTATGGCTTCCTAGTACGGGGTTTAGCTGGTTGGTTGGGGGCGGCTTGATCATTGTGAGCGATCATGGCGAAGTTCTGAGAAGCCTTTTGCTTCTTTGACCGCTCAAGGGATCCAGTCTGTTCATCCATGGTCTTTGATTCCTTGATTGGTTTCGATTCCTCGACCGGTTTCTTGTCACCCTTTCGGAAAAGCTTACGTTTCCTGATCTGAGATTCAGTCAACGTTGCAGATAGCTCAATGGCCTGCCTAACCGTAGTGGGGTTACTACCAGTAACAATGTCTTGAACTGTGTCAGGGAGACCATCTATGTATTTTTCGATCGCCTTATCCAAAGGCGTGACCATGGTAGGACACAACAGGCTCAGCTCCTCATATCGATCAGTGTATGCTCGATGTTCGCCGCTGTCTTGCTTAAGATCGTCGAATTCCCTTTCCAATGCCCTGATCTCGTGACGAGGACAGAATTCCTTCATCATCAGTGCTCGAAGTTCTTCCCAAGTTTGGGCCAGTGCCACTTCGGCACCCCTATCTCTCACCACACCGTTCCACCATGTCAAAGCTCGTTTCTCGAAGACACTAGATGCAAAATCTACCTTTCGCTCGTTTGGACATTGAACATGCCTGAAGGTGCTCTCTAGACTCTCGAACCATTGCAGAAGTGCAGTCGCTCCTTGAGACCCAGAAAACTTTGATGGCTTAGCCGAGTTGAACGTCTTGAAGTTGCATGGGGCATTATTGTTGTTGATAGCTTGGTGACATTGGGCAACGATGATCGGGATTGCAGCAGTCATTTGCTGTGTAATGACAACTGCCAGCTCGTCAACAGATACTGGATTTTCGCGTCATGGAGGCATTCTAAAAGAGAAAACATGAAAGGAAACGAGTGAAAGAATTAGACGAAAAGAATGAGATGAAACAAATCTGATGAAAGCAAGGATAGTGGTCATTTGTTTGTTACTACAAAGCAACAAACGACACACAGTGATTAATCAAAGTAGATAGGTCAAAAATAATGTATCGCGAAGACATGCTCGCCTATAAGTGAACACTCATCCCAAGAATTCCCAGGTAAGCACAACTGGTCTCGCGTCTGATGAGATGTATACGAAGTGCTTGCCTAGACAGAAAACCCAGAATACAGGCATTCACCCTTCCAGTTTGCACGTGTTCACATTATTTAAAACCCAGAACCTTGACGAGATTTTGAAAACTCAAAAGGGTTCAAAACCTTATAACAAAGGGTTCAAAACCTAGTAATTAATCATCCTAGAACAGATGATTAGTTTTCAAAGCGGTTTTGAAATTTATGTTCTTGTTGTGGTCGTCGCCTAAGGATAGGTGACGGTATTGTTTTATGACTAAACGCAAGTAAACTCGCGTTAGGGTCCTAAGAAAGTTATAGACTAGGTCAAAGCATTATTAATAACCTAATTCCCTATAACCATTGGCTCTGATACCATCTTTTCTGTCACACCCCGACCACGTGGAACATACAAAACGTGGCGGAAATGTCGGGGAGTGTTGTAACAGAATTAATTGTTTCATAACCATGGCAATTGAAGTTACGTTTTATTAAGTAAAAGTGATACAATGTCTTAACAAACAAAGAAATACAACATAATTAACTAGTCTTGCATCTTTTATTGTTACTAAAGCCCAAGTCTGCCTATGTGTATCTTGACCATCTTATGCAACAGCTCCTGAAAAACACATGTGAAAATAGGTACGTCAGCATAAAAATGCCTGTGAGATACATAGGTTTTGTGAAAATAGGTTCCATGACTTATGTTTGAGAAAATGTTTAGTCATGAACCTTGTAATTTGCTTTGTTTTGTAAATCACTTGAAAAACAATGAGTTCAGATGATATGTATACAATAAATGAATAATGTATGGTTAAATGAATAACCATAGTAAAAATGGATTTGTATAAGATAGGTTGTTTGTAAAACAATGTCTTGTGAAAAGTATGTTATTTGTATAAAATGTCATATGTATCAAAATGAAATGATTCAAATAACGCTACAATATGTAATACCATACAAACACTTATATATAGGAAGTACCAGCGGCGTATCCACCATGCTTGTATCATATTACACACGCATCGTTACTTAATCACTTAATCAAACCAAACCAAACCAATGCCAAAATGTCTATGTCAAATATCCATGTCAAATGTCTATGTCAAATATCCATGTCAAATGTCTATGTCAAAATATCCATGTCAAATGTCTATGTCAAAATATCATGTATGGCAAGTGAAATGTCTCAACTAAACCAAATACACAAAAACAAAGTATTGAAGTAAAACTTGGTTTAAATCAAAGTTATGTTTTGTGGGAAATACATGATCAAATGTCAATCATGTTAAAATGTCTATGCCGAAATGTCTATGTCAAATACGGTTCACACGGTTCACAGATACAAACGGTTCACAGATATCAACGGATCACAGTCAAGTGATTACAACGGTTCAATATGTAGTATAATGTGTTCATATGCTGGATAAGCATATGCAACAGAAAAGCAACGTAAAACAATGTACTAAGTACGCACACAATGGGCATACATAGCATGAAATGTAATGTAGAACGATGTACTAAGTACGCACACAATGGGCATACATAGCATAAAATGTAATGTAAAACAATGTACTAAGTACGCACACAATGGGCATACATAGCATGAAATGTAATGAAATCATGTACTATAATGTACTAATGAACATAGCAAGTATATGATGTCAGAACAGGAAAGCATGAAAGTAACAAGTAGGCACATGTGTTCCACCCCAAAACAGTTTGGAAAACAGTAAAAGAGGGGTCTATGTACTCACTTGAGATTGCTCAGATGTCTAAAGATAGTCACCAAGTAATGCTAGGGATCTCGGAATCAAACGACACCTAATATAGGTAACTATGTTAATAACCGGACCTAGATCGGAAGATCGGATAGCATTAGGGTTTGTAAACCAAACGAGTGTAGAGACTCGTGTCATTTGGTTTAACAAAGCCTACATACTAAATGAAACCTAACATAATTGTTTACGACCCATTACGACCCGTTTAGGTAGCTTATGCTACTTTAACGCGTCGTTCGCGTGTAACGCGTTCGGACCGCCTAACTAGCCCTATGACAAGTGTTATATGCCTAAACATGTTACATAATCAGTTACGTGACAAAAGTTTAGGTTACATATGCTAAATTACCAATTATGTGTGAAAAGGGTATTCTGGTAATTTACCTAAGGCATATAAACAACCTATCATACAACTACTTAAACGATGTGACCATAGGGTATAACCTCGGAAGGTTATTCCCTACCTACTATGGTCACCTAATGTATTTGGTCGGATCCTAATGATCGACCAAACTGGGTCGGGTTCGAGGTATAAGCGATTTATTAGATCGCTTACCCTACGACCTAGACAACGTGGTAATCAGTAGGCATAGTCCCAAGGGACTATGACCATCGTGATTACAATCACGTTGCGAAGTTCAAACGAACTTCGCATTGACCATTACTGGTCAACGCTGAAAGTCAAACAAAGTTTGACTTTCTGACTCGAAAAGCAGTAAAATAAGGAAAAGAACGAAAGAATACTTACGAAGGGTCCCCGAAAGCTAACCCAGATCAAAATAGCTCAGGTATGAAACGAAGGTTCCAACTTAGAGCCCAAATGATCAGATTTGTGGGTTTTTAAGCCAAAGGGGGGTGGGTATTTATAGTTTTCGGGTAACCGTTAAGATCGTTTCTTGGAAAAGGGGGCACGATCAAGGCCGTACACTTGTCGGAATGTTATGGTACCTCAATTGGCCACCCACCATAAGGTATCAACATGTGGAAGAGAGATTAGGAGTGCAAAACAGCTGAAAACAGGCTGTTAAGTACTCTGCATCTGGTCTGAACTTGCTTTACGGACCTCAAAGCTGCCAATGTTGAGGTCCGTAAGGTAACAACTTTGGCAGATTTACAGTTTTGGTCCCTGCAGCCCCTAAACTTGGTTTTCGATGCATTTTTGACACGTTTAAGCTCCGTTAACCCCATTTCAAAGCTCTAAAATGAAGTTAAAGTATAGGGAACTTAAATTGTGCTCAAAAATATCTCGGATGTCGGTTCGTTTAGCCGTACGAACGCGATGTTCGCTTAAATACGACGGAATGCGCACAAGCGCGAAAAACGATCCAAATGACGTGACGAATGGATTTTTGGCAAGCCAAACACTAAAGCATAATATAGTCATGCTTACATAAATTTTTGGATGTCCGGATGTATTCAGAACGTAAGTTATGCGCGAAAATGCAAACTTGTGCACTTTTTGACACTTTTAGTCCCTGAATGACACAAAAGTTTATTTTAGCATACCGAACACCTCAAAGCCTATTTCTAAGCTATGTAAAGTATATTTATGGTATGTTTAACTTATGGTCATGTTCCGGAATGTCTGTTACAGTTCAAATTGGCATACTTTCGCAGTTTGTCAACTTTAGTCCCTGTAAGCGATTAAACTTTGATTTCACCACACCAAACTTTCCAAAACTTATATCTAAGTTATGTAGAGGTTATTTAAGGTATGTTAAGCCTATTTCACTATTCCGGAGTGTTCGTTGGATTAAACTGGTTATATTTACGCATCAGAGCGCGTATAACCCTCCAGAAAGCGATTTAAAGCTTAAAATCGAACAAGAGTTGATATGTGTAAATGATACACATATTTTTACAACTCTCAAGTATGAAATACAATATTTCATTGGTTTGACATTTGTTTGATGGTTGAAATGACACAGGTGTTACAAAATGCCTGTGAGATACATAGGTTTTATTATAATAGGATTCATGACTTGTAAGTTTGGAGAAAAATGTTTAATCAAAATAGTCATGAACCTTAAAGTATTTTCTTTTATAAATCATACTAAAATTCATAAGAAATCAGAGGATATAATAGAATGATGTATAAATAATTAAGTAAAATGAGTTTGTATAAAATATATTTTGATAAAAAGGTTTGTAGTATACATAAAAATATACTTTGGTTTTAAGAAAGTCGAATAAGTAATATATTAAAATATATTTCAGTTTCAAAATAATTAAACAGATAGTATATTAAATATACTTTAGTCGTCAAAATAATAGTTTTAAGTAGTATATCAAAAGTATACTTTGGTTTTATACATAACATACTAGGTTATCACCCGGGATTGCTTCCCGGGTAGGAAATTTTAATTTTAAATACTCCAAGTGTATAATTAAAATAAACTCAAATAATTTGACGTATTAGATAAGTTAATGACAAAATGCATACTTTATTTTGGAGCATTCTATAAGCATAGAAGTGTCGCAGACTCATGCCGTGGGTTCAACGTGTACAATGTATCTTTGATATCTAACAACGAAAAATATGCTTCTATCTCATGCAACTTTTGATTATCAATAAAAAAAGATAATGTATTAACTTTACAAGTAGTGAATACCTCCAATACTTTGTTGACACAATGACCCACATTGACTTCCTATCGCGTTCAACATCCCAATTTTCAATATAATTGTATTTATGTAGGCAACAAACCATTAAGTTTTACAATAATTCATCTTTAACACAAAAGGAAAACAGATCATAACCCGAACTAGTATAAAACAAACCTAACCACTAAATTTGTGCAGAGTCCACCCCTGCATCTTCAACACATACACCACATCCATAGCGATAACAATTTTGATAAAATGTGTCCCTATATTCAAAAGTCTTCTGTAAAAAAGTTGAATTATTATAATAATATAATATTTTCTATTATACTTAAAACAGAGTTAAACAAACATTTGGTGTATAATTTGTTTTTTTTTTAATTAGCTTGCTTTAAAAATTTAAGTTGTCAAATTGCTAATCCTTGGCATAGATAATTGACCATCTAAGAGCCAACCAACGCCCAATTAGGTGGGCAATTTATTTAGCACAATCAGTACCAAAGTGAAAGTTAGACTCTAATTAATCTTGTTCAACTACCAACATCTGTTTAACTCAATTTCAAAGGAAATACAAAATGTAACAAACCATGTCTTGTAATGAATAGACTTCAAATTGATGCATGGTAGAGGTTAACACAATAATAGCACTAACACAACATACAATCAAAACAACACGTATGGATAGATCCGATCGATAACAATAAAAGCTTTAAGCGACACAAACATGATCGTTCGAAAAGATTTGGTTAGACAACCATTTTTACACGCAAAGAAGACCTTGCTACCGCGAATTTACTATTCACTATACTCATTAACCAACAAAACATTCCAAAACTCTCCTACATATTAACTAAAGTATCTTTGAAAATAGTAATTCCCTAATTCTTAAAATGATCACAAGTTGTTAGGCATTGATTGCTTATCCAAAAAAACTTCCTTTCTCATCCCAGTCTAACTTGGAAAGAATGTAGGAATCCTCACATTTAATAACTACACATAGTAATAGTTCTATACGTAATTAGACTGAAATCAATAATATTATCAATAAAAAAGATATTTGTATTTCTGGACCAGAATAGAATGAAAATAAACTATTGGCATTTCATCAAACAACTTATAGACATGCCCAAAACAACCAGAACACATGCAATATTCAACTCATGAACACATGCAACAATGAATACATAAAGAAAAAAACTTCCATACATGAAGAAAAACGTTGAATCTGAACACGAAAAGTGTTATACCTTAAGCTTTGATCCATCCAATTACCCAGAGGGCATAATTTCCCTAAGCAATTATAATAAAAAAAGAACATACACTCATTTGAAAAACAATTGCGAATCAAGAAGTGAAGAAACATTTACGGACTGGATACTAACCTCAAAGAACTTAAATCAAGAAGGGAAAAGACACGAAGAAAGGAGCCTGAACAAATAAAGAAGATGAAAGATATAAAAGTTATCTTTAATGGTAAAAGATACTAACCCAACCAAAAATATACAATTTGACATTTGACTATTGTGGTTAAATGACTAAAATACCTTGACTGATGAATATAATCGGAAGTAAAAAGCTAGAAGCAATCAAGAGAATCCAGAGAACCTTTACGAATCTTTTTATTTGTCCATTCAACAATGGGCTGGTATTAAGCAACCACTTCAAAGTTACATCCTATTATGTTTCTAAAAGACCATATGGAAGAAGCACACAACTTTGGAAGAACATTTAAATATTCTTTTCCGTTAATGAAGGGATGTGTTTGCAGTATTTTATGAGGTTATTCAAATTGCTCACAAAGTCAATAGTAAGAACGTACCTATACATTTGGTGTTCCATAAAATCCTCCTTCATCTTGAGAAGAGAATGTCGTGTCTCTTCTCCTAGTGCAGACCAAAAATCAACCAAAGTGTCAACCAGAACGTCTGGCAATATGCAAGGCACATGTTCCGCGGGTCAAATGACCTCTACCATACCCCACCACATGCATCAGTATAAAGCAATTCACGCTCCGCTCTCTTGCTCTGGCACTACCAAAGACCTAATTGAGTAAAATGTGAGATACAAAAGCTTACCACTCCACGTAAAGAGAAAACAAAGCAACAAATATATAATTATACGACTGACACACATTTTGAAGGCCTTTTAGAGATTTTGAATACAAATAGCAATCCAAAAGAGTAAGTGTTCCATCACGAGTAGTGGTTAGACCTCCCCAAGGATGTACAGAGGGATCTTGAATGTCATCAACACACATGGATGTCAAGCAAAAAACTTCGATAATTTCATATTTGAGGTTCTGCTCCGTTGCAAGGAGCCTGACCAACTACTGCAGCCTACTGTAAAGACTTTCTATATATGACAATTTGCAAGAAACCCTCTAGAAGCAACCCATTGCAACTGGAGCACTACATATTTTTTTGAGCTTGTTCAAAAAGAGTTTACTTATCAACTCTTAGAAGCTCTTGCCATGCTTGTGGCGATAGCTCACTCCAAAACTACAATCAATCATACCCAGTAAAATCCCACAAATAGCAAAGCTATTTGTAGGGTCTGGGGAGGGTGGGATGTAGGCACACCTTACCTCTACCCCTAAGGATAGAGAGGCTGCTTCCAGAGAGACCCTCGGCTCCAAAACACCCAGGAAAGAAATAAATAAAGCATGAGGTGTGTGTGTATGTGTATGAAGCTACCAATGTAGTATGAGTTGCGAAATAGTGCATGGTAGAACAGAACAAATATGACACACAAAACAGTCTATACACATAGTTACATATCTACGGCCATACACTACACCTAGAAACACAACTGTACAAAACATCCTATACACATAGTTACTTATGTACGACCATACACTACACCTAAAAACACAATAGTACCCTTTCCTAGAAATCCTTAACCTTAATCCTACGTCTCCACGAGCTCCTATCATGGACCATGTTCTCAGAGAGGTGCAATTTTTGCAAGTCCTGCCTAATCCGCTCATCCCAAGTAATTTTGGGTCTGCCTCTACTCCTCCTCCCCTCCACCTCGAGGGTTTCAACCACTCTAACTGGTTCAATCATCTGCCTCCTCTTCACATGCCCAAACCATCTCAATCTTCCCTCCTTTATCTTATCTGATATACTAGCTACTTCTAACCTTTTCCTAAAAACATCATTTCTTATCCGGTCTAACCTTGTGTGGCCACACGTCCATCTTAGCATTCTCATCTCTGCTACCTCCATCTTACGTGCCTGTACTTCCTTAATGGCCCAACATTCGGTTCCATATAACATAGCAGGTCTAATTGCAACCCTATAAAATTTCCCTTTCAATTTTGTTGGGAACCTCTTATCGCACAGCACCCCAGTGGCCGCTCTCCACCTACACCATCCGACCTGGATGCGGTGGGCAACGTCACTATCTATCTCCCCATCCCTCTGGACAAACGATCCTAGATACTTGAACTTAGTCACCTGCGGGACCGCTTGACTGTCAATGGTGATCTGAATGTCCTCATCGTTGTCTACTCCACTAAAGTCGCAATACAAGTACTCAGTCTTAGATCGACTAATCTTTAAACCTCTTCCCTCTAAAGCTGCTCGCCACTCTTCTAACCTCGCATTCAGGCTTTGTTTACTATCAGCAACTAACACAATATCATCTGCAAAAAGCAGGCACCACGGAAGAGCCCCCTGAATTAACTTAGTCAACTCATCTAGGATAACTGCAAATAGAAAAGGTCTCAAAGCGGACCCTTGGTGGAGTCCTACCTCCACCGGGAAAGAATCAGTATCCCCTACAGGCGCTCGGACACTAGTCTCAGTCCTAACATACATATCCCTAATTAAGTCTATATACTTCCCAGAAACCCCTCTACTCTCCAAACTATCCCAAATCAGTCTACGTGGCACACTGTCATAGGCCTTTTCAAGATCAATGAACACCATGTGTAGGTCCCGTTTCTTCTCCCTATACTTCTCCATCAATCTCCTTAGAATATGTATTGCCTCCGTAGTCTATCTCCCTGGCATAAAACCAAATTGGTTTACCGTGACTTGAGTTTCTCTTCAGATTCTCGTCTCAATTATTCTCTCCCATAATTTCATAGTGTGCCCTAGCAACTTAATCCCTCTATAATTCCCACAACATTGGGCGTCCCCTTTGTTCTTATACACAGGTACTACTACACTATTCCTCCATTGATCTGGCATTTTCCCAGATTTGAAAATAAGATTGAATAAAATTGTTAGCCAATGTACTCCTTTTTCTCCCAAGCATTTCCATACCTCAATCGGTATGTTATCCGGCCCAACTGCCTTAGCCCTTCCCATCTTTCTAAGGTTTGTTCTCACCTCCTCCCGTGTGATACGTCGACAGTAGCCGTTATTCCGTAGTCGCCTTTGCGTAGGTGGATCATCATTTTCTTCAATTTCTTGTTGGTAATCCCTCCTGCCATTGAAAAGATTGTAGAAGTACACTTGCCATCTCATCTTAATGTCGTGTTCTTTGACCAAAACGCATCCGTCCTCTCCCTTTAAAAACTTCACTGCTCCTAAGTCTTGCCTTCTACGCTCTCTAGCTTTTGCAATCTTGAACATGTCATGCTCCCCTTCCTTTGTTTCCAGTCGATCATACATTCGCTTGTAAGCTGCGTTCTTCGCCTCTGACACTGCCTTCTTCGCCTCTCTCTTAGCCTCTTTATATCTATCCCTTAAAATCGCTTGCTCCTCCTCGACTGTACACCTCAAAAGATCCCTAAAGCACCCTTGTTTAATCCTTATTTTAGTTTGAACATCTTCATTCCACCACCATGACTCCTTATGGCCACCCCTCTTTCCTTTTACAACCCCTAACGTTTCCTTCGCCACATTAGTAATGGTGTTTGCCATGTCCTCCCACATTTGGTTTGCGTCCCCATCTACTCTAGGCGATGTCATTAAGAGGACCTTATCTCTAAACACTTCGATTTTGTCGCCCTTTAACATACCCCATCTAACCCTAGGTCGCATTACCCTCTCTCCCTTGGTCAGCTTTCCCCTCATAATTATATCCGCCACCAATAAATGGTGTTGAGTCACTGCTGTCTCCCCTGGTATAACCTTGCAGTCCCTCCACCACCTTCGATCTCCTAGCCTCATCAAAATATAGTCAATCTGAGTGTTACGTCCGCAACTGCTAAAAGTAATCAACTGTGATTCTTTCTTCTTAAAGAAAGAATTCAGAATACCTAGGTTGTGGGCCACCGCAAACTCTAGCAAATCCCTACCAGGGTTGTTCCTATCACCAAAACCAAAGCCCCCATGGACCTCACTAAAACCATCACTATGCCTACCAATATGGCCATTAAAATCGCCCCCTATGAAAATTCTTTCTTCCCTAGGTATAGCCCTCATAACTCCGTCTAGGCAGTCCCAAAAATCTCTTTTCTCTTGATCCCCTAATCCCACTTGTGGGGCATATGCGCAAACAACTGTCACCACTTCCTCTCCTAGTACTAATCTCAACACCATGATCCTATCGTTGTATCGTATCACCTCTACCACATTTTTATACAAGTTTATATCTACTAGAAATCCTACCCCATTCTTTACCCCATCAGACCCTGAATATAGCAACTTGTACCCATTGCGCTCATCCCCTTTATGTCCCTTCCACCTAGTCTCCTGAAGGCACGCTATCTCTACCCTACGTCTTTTTAGTGTATCTATGATCTCCAACAACTTACTACTAAGGGTTCCTACATTCCACGAAGCCACACGCAAACTATACCCCCTTTCTTCTCCCCTCCCTGCACCCCTCGTCCTCGAACATGATCTCAATGAAAAATCATGATATCTACCGTCTATGATTGCTACAAATCACCCGATAATCCAAAAAGGGCACACGCATAACAAATAATGATCAAATAGAGAGTTATAAATAAGTTCACACAATAAGTAAACAATCACAAATACGATCAAGAACAATGCCTAAACAATAACACAACAGGTAGACAGCCGAATAAGATAAGACAACAGGTAAACAGCAGAATAAGATAAGTTCACACAATAAGATAACACAACAGGTAAACAGTAGAAATAACAACACAAAAAAAAACCAGACACGAGCAACACAGACAATAACAACTCAACAAACAAGAGGTAATCAACAACAGAATATAACAAACAGCATATAGGAAACACAGAATATATCAGCAGCAATAAGAATGCCTAAATGCAACAGGATGTACCCTTCCTGTGTCCCAATCGATCAAACCGGTCCAACTACCCCGGCAACAAGAATGCCTAAATGCAGAAAACGTAAAAACAAAATTATGACAAGGAAAGATCTCACCAAGGCAGCAAACCCCAGCAAGGGTTTCACCAGTACAGATTAGGATTTTACAACCTTCTAGGGTTGAACCCTAACCGAACAGCAGCTTCCAAGTCCTTTTTTTTTCCACGAATCCAAGCACCGCAACAAGGTTGTCAAGATATGACAACACAACACAACCGGAAAAACTGTACAAACCTTATTCCAAAATAAATCGGAATTTGTGAAGAAATACCGACGCCGGTGATGTATGACGTAATTTTCCGACGAGAAACGGAAATGTTGGTGGATTTGACCGGCGATTGATGAATCGGAGACGAATAATAGCGATCACACAACGCAGCTCCTCAGACTGCCTCGTTGACGGTTGCGGTGGGTGAAGGTGCGGTGGGTGAAGGTGAGGGTGGAAACCTAGATCCGGTAACGGCTCCGATGAGAGAGATAAACCCGTCGGATTCACCTCTCCGTGTATTGTCGCCGGAAGTTTGTAGCCGTTGAAGAAGAAGATCGCCACTAGCTCTCAAGTATTTAGCAAATGATGAGACGTTTGTAGACGGAAGTTTGTAGCCGTTGAAGAAGAAGATCGCCACTAGCTCTCAAGAAGAAGATCGCCACACCCTTTTAAAAATTAGAAAAAGATACTCCAAAACTACAATAAATATAGAAATTCAATCACTACCAAGTTACAGTTAATTCTATATCTTAAGACTTAAACAAATAATAAACTATTTGTATTTAACCGATACAAGAATGATATGTAAACTGCATCACCCGAATAGATAGATTGTTGAAAAACATCACATAGAGTTATATTAAAAAAACTTAAAAATGGATCATAGTAAGGCTGTGCAACAGTTTAGAACCGGACCGAACCGAATCGGAATTGTTAAATGCGAAATATAAGAACCAGAACCGAACACGGCTCCGGTTCGGTTTGGAACCGGGTTAAACGGTTCTCGTGTGAACGGTTCTAGTCGGAGTCGATTGTCAATTAAATTCTAAAAATAACAATTCAATAATACTCAAGTATTGCATACTAAAATTCCACACTAAAATTTTCGTGGTTGAATGATATAACTCAAGGTTAAAGAAAAGTTTGCATTGGGGTATTCAAATAAAATTCCACAACCCTAAAGTACAATATTCAAATGGTGAACATTAGTCTTAATGCTTTTAAATTTGTAAAAATTTAATTCTTGTGCCATAGGTTACAGTTCTAGCGGTCGGTTTTAGTAAGTTGAGAAGCTCTATAATTAAATAGGGTTTTTAAAATATTTTATAATCCCAAACGGTTCTTGATGTTATTCAGCCGGAACTGTCGGTCTTAACCGGAACTTCCGGAAACCATTTTCACCCAAATTTAACAACCGGAACCGGACCCTATATACAAAAATACGGTTCGGATCTAGCGGTTCTGGTTTGGTTCCCCAGTTCTAGGGTTTGAAACCGTAAACTTCTCATCCCTAATCATAGATGTCAACCTTTTTTTTAGTTTTGTTATGAGAATTCAAGCATTTGTTCATCAAAACAATAAACTGTTATTTTTCACCTTCTTTTCTCTCAAGAGCCTACAACCAATTCCAAACATGGATATTAATAAATATAAACTTAGAAAAAATATATCATTCATATTTATCTCTTTTTCCAATTTTGTAGCATATGTTAATAACGAATAATGGATGTTTCTTATTTTACACTATAGTAGATGACCCTTCATAAAGCTATATTGATAAAAGAAAAAGCAGAATATACAAAGTAATTGATTTTAGACACTCAAATTCCAATCATGTGTTTAGTTTTAAAATGTATAATCTCGTTGCCCTTCAGTACTTTATACTATTTATTTTTTCTAATTTGAAAAAGTAGATGAATCGAGACCAATCTATTGACTACAACTACAAATCGAAGAATGTAGACATAAGAATGAATGGCGGGTACCTGTGAAACTGAGGGTAATTAAGTCGACGATAAAACCAAGTAACTGAAACATCTTCTTCTGGAAATCATCACGATAACCCTAAAACCACTACCAACCCTTAAACGATGTACATAAGTAGATTAATTAAAAACAGAAACGAAAATAAAAAGCAAAACGAACCGTATCTTCGATTTTCAAGTGAGTTTCCTTCATAGCATTTTAAAGCACTGAATCTCCATGAAGAAAATGAAGAATATGTGCCGGTGAAACCCCAGTCACCATGTTGTCATTAACGTCCTGCAAGAACACAATTAAACAATGAAATTGAGTTTTGTCACCACATGTATTTGATGAAGCGAAACAATTATATTGAAAATTACTTCATCATCTCAAATAAGGGCAAGTGACCGTCTTCACTTTCTTAATTTTCATATCCAAAATACGAATCGGAAGCACAAATTACCAAGAAGATAATCTGCAGAAACACAAGTAGTAACCCTAGAATGGATTGATGTGGTTGAAGATATGGACTTCCATGTGAGAGTAAGATAAAAATTAAAGGGTTTCTCTAGATATAATATGATTCAATTACCCCTTCAAACATCAAAGATTTAGAGAATTACCTGTATTCAATCGGATCTTCAGTTGTATATCAACGATGATAAAATCATTGAACACAGAGAAGGAGTAGGAGTCGTCAACAGAATATAAGAAACCCTAATTTCAAAAAACCCAAAAATCTTAAGAATCAAATGAAAACAGAGGATAAATAAGAAAGATTAGAAATGGAATATGTAAAGTTTACCCTGTATTATATCGGATTTTGACTTGTATATCGCCGTTGATAAGAAGGGGGAGGAGGCGGACAGCACAATAACACAGAGAAGATAGGGTTAACAATGGTTGTTGGCGATGACACAAATGAAGATTGGAAATAATATAATTTTTTATAATATATATATATACGGATCCGAATTAGCGGATCCGGATACAAAACGGGGCTTCATTATATGTGAAAAGAATACCCATTCAGTTTCCAGCCAAAACCACATCTAAGAAGCCCTAATTTGGTGCCAAGTGTCCCAAATTTTTTTTTTGTTTATTATATATAATAGATAATAGATTAAACTATACTTTGGTTTTGTAAATAACATATTAAACTATGCTTTGGTTTTATAAATAACATATCAAACTATGTTTTTAGTGATTAACAAAATATACATGTTGTTTTGTACAATATCACACATGAGAGCATATCGAACTATACTTTTGGAAGTATAATAAAATATACAATAAAAATTGTGATTTGGAATTTATTCAAACCTTAGTGCATCAAACTACACCAATTGAGACTAAAGAAATACCACAAAGGCAATCTCTATTTGGATAAAATATCGGTTTCTGACATTCCTTATAACAGGAATGGGGTGTCTAGTCCTATAGCGCTATATCATACTACCAACCAGTCTGGTGAACATAAAATAAGTAATATCCAACAACTAATTTTATAATCTTTGAAAAATTAGAGTTTAAACCATAAAAAATTATTCAGTTTGTAAAAAGATAAGTGCTAACATGTATAATCAATTATACTTTTGAAATCATGAACATAACAATTAGGTACACATATTTCACCCCAAAACATTTGAAAACAGTAAAATAGGGGACTACGTACTCACTTGAGATTGCTTAGAAGTCTTGAATAACAACCAAGCAAAGGTAGAGGGGTCACGAAATCAAACGGCACCTAATAAAGGTAACTAAGTAAATAAACCGGACCTAAATCGGAAGATCGGATAGAATGAGGTTTCGTAAACCATATGAGTATGGGAACTCATGTAATATGGTTTAACAAAGCCTACATACTAAATCGAAACCTAACCTAAGTGCTTATGACCCATTACGACCCGTTTAGGTAGCTTACGCTACTTTAACGCGTTGTTCGTGTAAAACGCGTTCGGACCGCCTAACTAGTCCTATGACAAGTAATATATGTCTTAACATGTCTAATAATGTTGCCTAATCAGTTTAGATGTCAAAATTTATGTTACATATGCTTAAAATGAATTTATGCGTAAAAAGAGCATTTTGGTCGTTTACATAAGGCATATAAACTACCTATCATATAACTACTTAAACGAAGTAACCATAAGGTATAACCTCGGAAGGTTATTTCCTATGCAACCATGGTCACATAATATGTTTGGTCGGATCCTAAAGATCGACCAAACGGGTCTAGTTCGAAAGTGTCACACCCCGATATTTCCACGTATTACCGGTGGGCCCGGTGGGGAGTATCGTGACGTAGTTGATATCGTTATAGTCAAACAACACAATATTTAATATGCACAGCGAAAGCAAAAGATAGATATATTTCAACCGAATAATATTGTAATATCACGTATCACAAACAGTTGAAAATAATCCACAGGTGGATCAAATTAAAATGGAAACATTGTTCAACAGTTTTGACATCCAAGCTTGCGAAACTTATTGTGGATGCTAGGAGAAAGCCAACCTAGTTCGCGTAGTACCTACACTTAACCTTTTTGGGAAAATACGTCAGTTTACACTGGTAAATACAATTAACTGACTCAGTTGAAAAGGTTTAATAAAATTGATTTGAATGCACGTGGCACAAACTCTTTATAACTTGGGATAATTATTTGAATATAATCTTGTAAAAGAATTACATGTTCCTTATGCGTTCAGTAGCCCGTTCCGTAGACCGGGTTAAAGATCAATAGACACACCACATTATTTATTTATTTATGCACTGACGGGTGTACGCCTACACCCCGTGCTCAGGTCGTGGCCATCTCGTAAGATGATGCCAAGGATATCCAGGACATGGTCATTAACCCCCCAAAGGCTTTAAGCAAACAAAACATTTCAAAATGGAGCATATCAATGGTTTAACCTCTATTCGATTAAAGATTCAATGCCCGAACCAAGCGGTATTTTATATACCATACCCCAAGCCCGTATAGGGAAAATAAGTTAAAAGTATTTACATTTGCAAGTATCAATCACAAATAGCAAGTACGTGTAGCTTTTACCGGGTCTCCTATTCTGAAACGAAGGTTTATAATAACTTATTAGAATCCTAACGGTCTTTAGTTAAGCTTAAGCTTAGACCGGATAGTTTTAAAGGAAGATACGGTTCGAACGCGTGATTAAGCGAAGACCGGAATAGGATGTGGTTTAGACCCGATAAGTTTGAAGACTTGTATAATATGGGTAAACTAAACACATTCTGGATTTTGAGATAAAAACGATAAGGTTCGACCCGTTTCGGCTAATTTATGCAAACTAGTTACATAAACCGAACCGAACGCGCAAGAGGCGTAACGGGTAACCATGAGAGTCATTTACAGGTTTCCTAAGTTAATATGCCTTAAATAGGTTGTGATATCAGTAGGATACCTTCCATTATGCCCAAAACGAGTTTAATCTAAATTTAAGCCCCGTAGGGGTATTTTGGTCATTTTAAAGATTATAAAAGAGATTAAATGAAATTCTGAGATACGGGTCTGAATAAATCAGTAAGATAACATAATTTATCAGATTATATCAGTTGGTGATAAGTCTTATATGACAAAATGGTTTAAAACATAAACTATGTGTTTAATACGCTTAAAAAAACAATTTTAAGCGAATTCCGGGTTATACAGGAAATCTGAGTTTTCTGATTAGGTTATAAAGTTCAAAATACTTCATTTATTATTTAAAATCAGTAGCAATTGGATTGGTGTCAAAATACTATGTAGAACTCATTTTATACACAAGAAGGGTATATTCGGTATTTACTGAATCAAGGCCATAACCTTTGGTTATGAGCAGGTTAAAAATAAGTAAAAATCTTTAAAAATCCCAAAATATTAAATTACATCAGTGGGTAAAAGGTTTGGTGTCAAATATTGGGTTTAGATAGGCTTTATGCTAATGACGCCGTTTAATTACTAAGAAGCGTTCTAATTACGTCATTGAGCATAACTCCTAATCTAGACCTCGAACTGATATGAAACTTTAGGGACATGCTTATAATTCAGCAACAAAGATTATTGTCCTCTCACATATCCAAAATTTTCGTTTTATGGTAAAAAGGGCATTATGGTCAACATTAAGCAATTAACGGAAACGTGTAAACGAATTGGGTAATCAATGAACCAATCACAGAGGGTTATACCAACATGTAGCCTGGTCCTAAGTAAGCTCTAAGGCATTTCCAAATCATACTAAATCGAGTCAGAACTGAAGTCAAAGCAAAAGTCAAAGTTTTGCGACTTTCAGTTCCGAACCGGGTCTAAACAGAAAATTGTCGGGTCGAACATGCTTAGACATGTTCTTACATTTATTACTAAGTTATATGAGTGGTAAAATAGGTTACATGCCTTCTACATTGCTAATTACATGTTAATTCGCAAATTAAGTTTCTGTTGACTATTTATAAACAACTTTGACCCGACATTTGATCTAGTTAGAGCGGGAATCAGAGGGTGCCCTTTTAAGGGTTTAATGCCCACATGATTACCAACTTATAAATACCTTTGATTCAACTAAACACTGAACCATTAATGATTAATTGCTAAGTCAAACGTTAATTACGACGTTTTGACTTTTAAGCTAATAACTAAATAAAACTCAATTAAGGAAGGTCAAGGATGCTTACCAAAGTCTAATGCACGACCAGAGATGCTTAGAGAAGGCTCTTGAGCTCCAGAAATGATCAGAAGATGAGTTGTGAGTAAATGATCAAGGTTGCAACCAATGGGCTTTATATAGTGTTTTCAATTGCTTGTGATCTTGACAAATCATGCTACCATTGATCCCTGGTCATCAACAAGTGTCCCTCATGTCTAAAAGCAAGCCTAGGCAGCCCTTGGTGTTGAGAAAAGGCACTATAAGTCGGTTATAATGGACATAGAAGACATCTATCAAGATTTTCGGCATCAGAGGGCCCCTCGCGGCACGCGTAGGTCCCCTAGGGGTCCCTCTCGTCGCGCGATGCCCCTTCTGATCCAAATCAAATTTTTAGATTTTTGTGTTTTGGTCCTTGGTCCATATAAAGTTGTTTCGACTTTATTTATTGCATTATTAGCCCTCCAATTTGACTTATAAGGGCTTCAAGACTTATACCCACTTTGTTAAGTCCTTGGTTAACTTTGTTATCACCCGAAAAGTCATAAACTTCATCGTTGACGCTTTTAATCCCTCGTGTACGAATTTTATCATAACTTTCTCATACGGTAACGAAACTTGGTGAAATTTTTTATCGTGCATTCTAGTGAGCATATTTAATCGTTACAAAGCTTCGGGTTTGCTAAAAGGTCACTCAGAGGTATACTTTAAACATGTTGACACATTTAACCCCTGTAATTTGTAATCTCTCACTTTCTTTCATATTTAGCTTCGTATGATCCATGATTTATTCGTTTGAAGGTATAAACATCGTGTAGGGTTATTGAAAAGTATATTTATCCTTTGTTGACATTTTTAACCCTTATATTTACACACTTTTCTTGTTTGTCAACTTTAGTCCTTCTAGAACATTCTTTCACACGTTCAAAGCTTATGACACGTGTCAATACATTATAGGACGTGAATTTTCGAGGTGTCACATCCTCACCCCCTTAAAAGAAATCTCGACCTCGAGATTTACGGAAACAAATGAGGGTACTTTTCTTTCATTGTGGACTCTACCTCCCACGTATACTCAGAACCTCTACGGGCATCCCATTTAACCTTTACGATTGGTACATGCTTCCTTTGAAGCTTCTTTACCTGTCGATCCTCGATTAACACAGGTTTTTCAACAAACTTCAAGCTCTCTTCTATGTGCACATCTGTATGTGGTATGACTAGTGATTCATCAGCGAAGCACTTCTTCAGATTGCAGATGTGGAATACATTATGAATACCACTGAGCTCTTCAGGTAAGTTTAACTTATAGGAAACGGATCCGACACGTTCGATGACCTCGAATGGTCCTATGTATCTCGGGCTTAACTTGCCTTTCTTACCAAATCGCATCACTCCCTTCCAGGGTGATACTTTAAGCAACACTTTATCACCTACCTCGAATTTCAGAGGTTTACGCTTTAGATCCGCGTAGCTTTTCTGCCTATCCCTGGAAGCTTTTAGGCGGTCACGAATCTGGACAATCTTGTCCGTTATTTCAAAGACTATTTCCGATCCTGTCAGTTGGACATCTCCAACTTCCGCCCAACAAACGGGCGTTCTGCATTTCCTACCATACAATGCCTCAAAAGGCGCAGCCTTAATGCTGGTATGATAGCTGTTGTTATAGGAAAACTCAATCAATGGCAGGTGGTTATCCCAACTACCACCTAAATCGATCACACATGCTCGAAGCATGTCTTCCAAAGTTTGGATAGTACGCTCACTCTGGCCGTCCGTCTGAGGATGGTAAGTCGTACTAAAATTTAAGCGCGTGCCCAAAGACTGTTGGAAACTTTTCCAAAAATGTGACGTGTATCTAGTATCTCTATCAGAGATAATAGACACTGGTACGCCATGTAGAGCTACGATTTTATCGACGTACAATTGGGCTAACATGTCGGAGCTATACGTCTCCTTAATGGGTAGGAAATGTGCTGACTTAGTCAGTCTATCTACTATTACCCATATCGTATCATTTCCTTTCCTTGTCTTTGGCATTTTGGTGATGAAATCCATCGTCACCATTTCCCACTTCCACGTGGGAAGTTCAGGCTGTTGTAGCAAACCTGACGGCTTCTAATGTTCAGCCTTGACTTGCGCACACGTCAAACATTTAGCTACATAGGTAGCTATAGACTTCTTCAAGCCTATCCACCAAAAGTTTGCTTTCAAATCCTGGTACATCTTGTCAGCTCCAGGATGAACGGAGTATTTAGAACTATGGGCTTCCTGGAGGATGACATCCCGAAGTCCTCCATAAACTGGAACCCATATTCGTCCATTCAACCTTAGGATTCCGTCCTTGCCATAGGATAACTGTTCTTCAGTTACTCCTAGCTTTTCATTAGGATAGTTAGCTTCCAACACAGCTTCCTTCTATGCAGCTAACAACCTTTCATTCAAACTGTTCTTTATCTCAATGCTCTTGGCATTGATTCTAATTGGCTTCACTCTTTCCTTTTGACTTAAGGCGTCGGCGACTACATTCGCCTTGCCAGGATGGTATCTTATCTCACAATCATAATCATTCAAGGTTTCCATCCAACGTCGTTGTCTCATGTTCAAATCCTTTTGGTTAAACAGGTGTTGGAGGCTCTTGTGATCAGAATAGATCACGCACTTGATACCATATAGATAGTGCATCCATAGTTTCAGTGCGAATACAACGGCACCCAACTCCAAGTCATGGGTGGTGTAATTGTTTTCATGCACTTTTAATTGATGTGAAGCATAGGCAATAACTTTGCCTTTCTGCATGAGCACACATCCCATCCCGGTGTGTGATGCATCACAATATACCACGAACTCTTCTATTCCATCAGGCAATGTCAACACAGGTGCATTGCTTAGCTTCTGCTTAAGGATATCAAAAGATTCTTGTTGCTTCGGTCCCCAGTTGAACTTTATCTTCTTCCTAGTCAGAGAAGTTAGGGGTGCAGCAATCCTTGAAAAATTTTCGATGAAACGCCTGTAGTATCATGCCAATCCCAAGAAACTGCGAATTTCTATGGGCGTCTTTGGCTCTTGCCAATTCATGACAGCGTCAACCTTAGCGGGATCCACTTGGATACCACGCTCACTAACCATATGTCCAAGGAATTGGACTTCTCGAAGCCAAAAATCACACTTGGAAAATTTGTCATAGAGTTTTTCCTGCTGAAGTAGTGAAAGAATACATCGAAGATGTTTCTCATGGTCGGCCTGATTCTTTGAATAAATCAGAATGTCGTCAATGAAGACGATAACAAATTTATCCAAGTATGGTTTGTAGACACGGTTCATGAGATCCATGAATGCCGCTAGTGCATTAGTGAGCCCAAAAGGCATCACTAGGAACTCGTAATGACCATAACGAGTCCTAAATGCAGTCTTGTGAACGTCTTCATCTCTAACTTTCAGTTGGTGATAGCCTGACCTTAAGTCAATCTTAGAGAAGTAACTTGCCCCTTGAAGCTGATCGCACAGATCGTCGATCCTGGGCAATGGGTACCTATTCTTGATAGTGACTTTATTAAGCTCACGGTAATCGATGCAAAGACGCATCGATCCATCCTTCTTCTTGACAAATAAGATTGGTGCTCTCCAAGGAGACTAACTAGGTATAATGAAACCCTTGGCTAGCAATTCATCTAGTTGTGTCCTCAATTCCTTCATCTCTGTAGGTACTAACCTATAAGGCGCCCTTACTACTGGTGCTGCTCCAGGGATGATGCCAATTCTGAATTCCACTTGCCTATCTGGTGGTAAACCAGGTAGTTCTTCAGGAAAAACTTCAGGGTATTCAGAAATGACAGGGATGTCCTCAATCTTAGGCTTCGGCTCATCAATAGTCACTTGTGCCATGTAGATGACACAACCCTTCTTCAAACACCTAGAGGCCTTGAGCATAGTCACTTGCTCAGGCTGTCCATACTGGGTATCTCCCTGAATGGTAAGTGACTCACCAGACGGAGTCTTGATCACCACTTGCTTCTTATTGCGGACAATCTGGGCCTGGTTATGAGATAACCAGTCCATACCCAAAACTATGTCGAAACCGGAAAACTTCAAAGGTAGCAGGGACAAAGGAAAAGAGTGGTTCTTAATGGATATGAAACATCCATCTAATATGGTTGAGGCGGTTTCTAAGGTGCCATCTACTAATTCCACCTCATACTTTACACTTAGGGTTTTAACAGGTAAATTCAGCAATTTGCAAAACTTATTATCTACAAATGATTTATCAGCTCCTGAATCAAATAGCACTCTCGCATAAACATCATTTATAAGGAAGGTACCTGTGATCACATTGTCGTCCTGCACAGCTTCCTTTGCATCCATCCTGAAGACCCTAGCATTGGTCTTCTTTCCATCATCAGCTTTCTTTGCATTTTTAGGGCAATTTGTCTTAATGTGCCCTTTTTTGTTGCAACTATAGCACGTTGCTTCCTTCAGTTTCTTGCACTCTAGGGTCTTATGTTCCGAAGATTTGCAAATCCCACAAGGCCTCGTCTGAGATTGGGATTTTGAGTCAAGTCTGCACCTCCCAAAGTGGTGCTTCTGACAAATCTTGCACTTGGGCTTATCTCCAGATTGATGCCCATCCTTCTTAGAGCCAGACCCCTTCTTGTGGTCATTGTTTCCTCGGTGCTTCTTGTCTGACCTTCGCGAATTGTCATCTTCACGCTTCCTCTTCTCGGCATCCGTGTTCCTCAGCGATCTCTGCCTGACCGCGTCCAGTGTGAGGGACAAGGATATATCAGCTGCAGACCTGAATGTAGCTGGCCGAGAGGCTTTTACACTTGCCTTAATCTCTGGGGCTAAACCCCCAATGAAACGAGCTATTCTTTTGGGTTCCGGGGTCACCAGGTAAGGAACCAACCTTTACATTGTATTAAAGCTCGTAAGGTAAGCTTGGCAATCCAGATTTTTCATTACCAATGACAGAAAATCCGACTCAATCTTTTCCACCTCATGCTGAGGACAGTAGTTCTCCTTTATGAGGGTAACAAATTGTTCCCATGTCATATTGTACAGTGGAATCTTCCCGGTAGCTTGAACCAACGATCTCCACCAGGCTAAGGCCTCACCTTTGAACGATTGAGACACAAACTTTACCACATCCTTCTCAGCGCATCCGCTGATATCAACTACTGTGTCCATTTCATCTAACCATGTCTTGCAGTCTATAGCTCCTTTCTCCCCAGTGAAATCCCTGGGTTTGCATGAAACAAAGTACTTGTAGGAGCAACCCTTATCACGGGGTCCTTGATTCAGTACGATCCTTTGAGATGGAACACTTTGCTGATTTGAAGATTGACAATCATCATCACCTTTCTTTAGTTCATCTTTCTTGGATGGTGGTTTGCTGTGAGCCTCAGAATGAGTCTTAGGCTTGGAATGTGGTGCAGATAGGGTCCTACTTCGAGTCCCACTATATTCATTATACTGCCGCTCTATTGCCTTTGTAACAGCATTGTCTATTAACGCTTGCAGTTCAACACCCGCTATATTAATTCGGGCATCATCCTGATTCTCCTTAGGGTGACTGTTGATCTCGTCAGAATCAGCCATGTAGTTTGAGCTGTTACATAAGATTTTGACAATAATTTATTTGGGAGTTTATTATGGAATTGCCCCTTAGGGTAATTCATTAACTATGGTAAACATATACCATATTTGGTTAATTTGTTACTCACATTTAATTAGGATTTTACGATAATCTATCCTAATTATAACACAATAACAGTATTTATTAGCTCAAAGGCCTAGTCACAGGGACATTTTAAATTATAAGCCATGATTTCAGAGAATCAAGGCATGAAGGTTTGAACATAGTTCATTACCTTTCTCTGACAGGGAGTCGTAGACTACTACTGTCTTTTGTCTTATATGACAATGAGTATGGCCCGTAGGCACTATATTACCAAGATATGGTCAACATATGATCATCTTAATTGATGATTTAAACCCATGATTTATAGATCATTAAGTTAGGTTGGGAATCTTTTGAAGAATCCTTATATAAGAATGACGTGTGTGATTTTTAACGAATCACGTCTGCCAGGAGCGTTAACATGTTTTTAGATGTTAACAGGGATCCGAATCATTTAAACAAGTCTTACCATCTTGGCCAAGTCTTATAATGACATGCAGGCTAGGTTATACCTTTGAGATTCTCATTTAATATATAATAGGCAGATCATTTTCAAAAGGAATGATTTTGGTTCATTTATTTCATATATTTATGCATATAATGACAAAAGTGAAAAAAAAAAACTTAACATTCCATTAATTATTAAAAGGATTACACATTGCCCTAAACGGGACTTTTAACAGAAACAATTTACCCACGCAGGGGCTAAACCGAGATACATGTCCACGCAGGGACCAATTAATAAAATAGATGTCCACGCAGGGACTAAAAAGGCAAGTCCACGCAGGGACTAAATACACAGATAAATGTCCACGCAGGGACTAAACACAAAGATGAATGTCCACGCAGGGACTTGATTGAAATAGGAAATACAACCATACATATAGGGATTTAATGATCCCTCTTCTTCTTCCCCTTTAGCAAGCTCGCTAGGCCCTTGAGGAAACCCCTGTTGTTCCTGCGTTCCTCTTGGAATTCATGTTCCACCCGACTAAGTCTTTGTAGGATTTCCTCCTGTTCTGGTGGGGAAAACCGTGGTGGTTGTGGCTGGTGCAGCAACGGAGGTTGAGCAGGTACTTGGTATCCATGAGTTGGGTATCCAACTCCCCAAGGAGCTCCATATGGTCCTTCTGGGTGGAGGGCATTGTAGTTTGCAGCCACAAGGTACGGATCGGCCACAGCATAATTATAGTTTGTGTGAGCCAGTTGCTCAAACGGATTGTACCTCGTTGAACCTGTATATGCAGGAATCGGGTTATCAAAACCCATCGGTGGTGACTGTGGTGCAACTGGGTTTGAATGCCCACCCATTTGTGGGTCTTCATGTAGTGGCGGAGAGTGACTGCCACTTGAGTGATGAGGGGTGCTGAAGTGAAAATCCCCTCCTCGCGCGGATATTCGCGCGCCTGTCCTCCTACGCCTTGGCGGTTCTGGAGGCGCTTGATGAACTGGTGGCGGTGGAGGCGGTGGCCTGACTGCCATGAATCGCGAATCCCTAGAGGGATCCTGGTGCAGCTGCTAGTGGGGCGATGAATGGTGAGAAGGTGTGAAGTACCATTCATGCTGGTTAAACCTTGCCTGGAAACTATCTGGACCACGATAAGGGTGATCCGTGAAATGATGAACCATCAGAGACCTCGATGGGATGGTTGGGGGTCCCGGTTGCAGGCTCCATAGGGTCGGTGTCCTCATCCATATCCATGGCGTTATCGCCAGAAAAGTGATCCTCCGGTCCCAATGGGTTAAAACCCACTGGTTCTTGAATATAGTTTTCTGGGTTAAACCGACCCTGAAAAACGGGAGTGGGGTTGCCAAAGGAATTGTGCGAAAGGGATCGCTGGAGAGGTATATATGAAGGTTGTGGGTTATCGGGCTCGTTTTCCGAATGCGGCCCAAATGAATGACGGTAAGGAGGCGTTGAGCTGTGTGAGACAGACCGTCTAGCGGGCTCCGTATAGGTCCTCCAGGCTCCTTATGGATCGGCACTCGCAGTAGTAGAAGGAGCTCGCCTGTGCGAAGGCCCGACTTCGTGATCATTGGGGGCGGTGATTGGCCCCTTGCCTCGTCCTCCTCTTCTAAATCTTGGCGGCATTGTTAATCCTGTCAACACAAATAAAAGATACAACAAGAAATATAAAGGACAAAGTTAAGATAAAAAAAAACAAAAACAAATTTGGATTTGTCCTAAGTTCTTTGTCTAGACTCGAAAAATTAGGAATGTGCAATTGTGTCATTGAGATTAAACACAAAAGGCTAGTGCTTAATTCACTCAATGGTGGCTCTGATACCAACCGGTCACACCCCGATATTTCCACGTATTACCGGTGGGCCCGGTGGGGAGTATCGTGACGTAGTTGATATCGTTATAGTCAAACAACACAATATTTAATATGCACAGCGGAAGCAAAAGATAAATATATTTCAACCGAATAATATTGTAATATCACGTATCACAAACAGTTGAAAATAATCCACATGTGGATCAAATTAAAATGGAAACATTGTTCAACAGTTTTGACATCCAAACTTGCGAGACTTATTGTGGACGCTAGGAGAAAGCCAGCCTAGTTCGCGTAGTACCTGCACTTAACCTTTTTGGGAAAATACGTCAGTTTACACTGGTAAATACAATTAACTGACTCAGTTGAAAAGGTTTAATAAAATTGATTTGAATGCACGTGGCACAAACTCTTTATAACTTGGGATAATTATTTGAATATAATCTTGTAAAAGAATTACATGTTCCTTATGCGTTCAGTAGCCCGTTCCGTAGACCGGGTTAAAGATCAATAGACACACCACATTATTTATTTATGCACTGACGGGTGTACGCCTACACCCCGTGCTCAGGTCGTGGCCATCTCGTAAGATGAAGCCAAGGATATCCGGGACATGGTCATTAACACCCAAAGGCTTTAAGCAAACAAAACATTTCAAAATGGACCATATCAATGGTTTAACCTCTATTCGATTAAAGATTCAACGCCCGAACCAAGCGGTATTTTATATACCATACCCCAAGCCCGTATAGGGAAAATAAGTTAAAAGTATTTACCTTTACAAGTATCAATCACAAATAGCAAGTGCGTGTAGCTTTTACCGGGTCTCCTATTCTGGAACGAAGGTTTATAATAACCTTTTAGAATCCTAACGGTCTTTAGTTAAGCTTAAGCTTAGACCAGATAGTTTTAAAGGAAGATACGGTTCGAACGCGTGATTAAGCGAAGACCGGAATATGATGTGGTTTAGACCCGACAAGTTTGAAGACTTGTATAATATGGGTAAACTAAACACATTCTGGATTTTGAGATAAAAACGATAAGGTTCGACCCGTTTCGGCTAATTTATGCAGACTAGTTACATAAACCGAACCGAACGCGCAAGAGGCGTAACGGGTAACCATGAGAGTCATTTACAGGTTTCCTAAGTTAATATGCCTTAAATAGGTTGTGATATCAGTAGGATACCTTCCATTATGCCCAAAACGAGTTTAATCTAAATTTAAGCCCCGTAGGGGTATTTTGGTCATTTTAAAGATTATAAAAGAGATTAAATGAAATTCTGAGATACGGGTCTAAATAAATCATTAAGATAACATAATTTATCATATTATATCAATTGGTGATAAGTCTTATATGACAAAACGGTTTTAAACATAAACTATGTGTTTAATACGCTTAAAAACTATTTGAAGCGAATTCCGGGTTATACAGAAAATCTGAGTTTTCTGATAAGGTTATAAAGTTCAAAATACTTCATTTATTATTTAAAATCAGTAGCAATTGGATTGGTGTCAAAATACTATCTAGAACTCATTTTATACACAAAAAGGGTATAATCGGTATTTACCGAATCAAGGCCATAACCTTAGGTTATGAGCAGGTTAAAAATAATTAAAAAACTTTAAAAATCCCAAAATATTATAATACATCAGTGGGTAAAAGGTTTGGTGTCAAAAATTGGGTTTAGATAGGCTTTATGCTAATGACGCCGTTTAATTACTAAGAAGCGTTCTAATTACGTCATTGAGCATAACTCCTAATCTAGACCTCGAACTGATATGAAACTTTAGGGACATGCTTATAATTCAGCAACAAAGATTATTGTCCTCTCACATATCCAAAATTTTCGTTTTATGGTAAAAAGGGCATTATGGTCAACATTAAGCAATTAACGGAAACGTGTAAACGAATCGGGTAATCAATGAACCAACCACAGAGGGTTATACCAACATGTAGCCTGGTCCTAAGGAAGCTCTAAGGTATTTCCAAATCATACTAAATCGAGTCAGAATTAAAGTCAAAGCAATATTCAAAGTTTTGCGACTTTCGGTTCCGAACCGGGTCTAAACAGAAAATTGTCCGGTCGAACATGCTTAGACATGTTCTTACATTTATTACTAAGTTATATGAGTGGTAAAATAGGTTACATGCCTTCTACATTGCTAATTACATGTTAATTCGCAAATTAAGTTTCTGTTGACTTTTTATAAACAACTTTGACCCGACATTTGATCTAGTTAGAGCGGGAATCAGAGGGTGCCCTTTTAAGGGTTTAATGCCCACATGATTACCAACTTATAACTACCTTTGATTCGACTAAACATTGAACCATTAATGATTAATTGCTAAGTCAAATGTTAATTACGACGGTTTGGCTTTTAAGTTAATAACTAAGTAAAACTCAATTAAGGAAGGTCAATGATGCTTACCAAAGTCTAATGCATGACCAGAGATGCTTAGAGAAGGCTCTTGAGCTCTAGAAATGATAAGAGGATGAGTTGTGAGTGAATGATCAAGGTTGCAACCAATGGGATTTATATAGTGTTTTCAATTGCTTGTGATCTTGACAAATCATGCTACCATTGATCCCTGATCATCAACAAGTGTCCCTCATGTCTAAAAGCAAGCCTAGGTAGCCCTTGGTGTTGAGAAAAGGCATTATAAGTCGGTTATAATGGACATAGCAGACATCTATCAAGATTTTCGGCATCAGAGGGCCCCTCGCAGCACGCGTAGGTCCCCTACGGGTCCCTCGCGTCGCGCGATGCCCCTTCTGATCCAAATCAAATTTTTAGATTTTTGTGTTTTGGTCCTTGGTCCATATAAAGTTGTTTCGACTTTATTTCTTGCATTATGAGCCCTCCAAATTGACTTATAAGGGCTTCAAGACTTATACCCACTTTGTTAAGTCCTTGGTTAACTTTGTTATCACCCGAAAAGTCATAAACTTCATCGTTGACGCTTTTAATCCCTCGTGTACGAATTTTATCATAACTTTCTCATACGGTAACGAAACTTGGTGAAATTTTTTATCGTGCATTCTAGTGAGCATATTTAATCGTTACAAAGCTTCGGGTTTGCTAAAAGGTCACTCAGAGGTATACTTTAAACATGTTGACACATTTAACCCCTGTAGTTTGTAATCTCTCACTTTCTTTCATATTTAGCTTCGTATGATCCATGATTTATTCGTTTGAAGGTATAAACATTGTGTAGGGTTATTGAAAAGTATATTTATCCTTTGTTGACATTTTGAACCCTTATATTTACACACTTTTCTTGTTTGTCAACTTTAGTCCTTCTAGAACATTCTTTCACACGTTCAAAGCTTATGACACGTGTCAATACATTATAGGACGTGAATTTTTGAGGTGTCACAGAAAGTCTAAGCGGTGGTTTAGACCGCTTGACTTACGACTTTAAACAAGCACTAAACTAAAAGTGACGAGCTAAACATGTTGGAACATGTTTAACTAAATTAGAAAACAGGTTTTGATATCAAAACAAAGTATTTTGATACCTTAGAGTAGTTTGGTTTCAAAATACGCATAAATGCGCATTTTGACCAAAACTACGACTCGTCACTACGCCTAGTCAACGTGGTAATCAGTAGGCATTGTCGCAAGGGACTATAACCATCGTGATTACGCTCACGTTGCAAAGTTCAAAAGAACTTTGTGTTGACCAACTCGTGGTCAAAGCAGAAAGTCAAACACTGTTTGACTTTCACGCTCGAAAAGCGATAAAAGAATGAAAGAAGCTTACAAAGGGTCCTTGCTAGGGAGAACTTGATCTAAATATCTCAGGTATGAAGTTTAGCAACTTCAACTTAGAGAAATCAGATCAAGGGTGAAGAAAAATGAATGAGGGCCATGCTATTTATAGTTGTTGCAAGTTCATAGGATCAAGACACTTGTTTGTGTGGCCAAAAAGCATGAAATCTCAACCATACAAGTGTTATGAGCAGGTGTTATGCCTTGGAGAGGTGTTAACTTGGTTAACACACCAAGAAATTTGCAAGAACAGCCCCTGAACATCAAACAGATTGCTAAAAATCATTTTTGGTCGCTAGGAACTTTTACACGGCCCGCGTAAGATGAGGGACAGGTCTTACGTGGCCCGCCTGGTCCCTGCAGTTCAGCATAACTTTCAACATTTGCAGTTTTAGTCCCTGCACATACATAAGCCCATTTTTGGCACTTTTAACACCCGTTAAGCCATCTTCAAGGCTCTACAAGGTCATTAAAGTTTAGAGGACTCAAAATATGCTCGGAAAACTCTCGGATGTCGGTTCGTTTGGTCGTACGGTCACGTTATTCGTTTAATTACGATGAAACTCGAACGGACGCGAAAACGATCCAAATTACGCGACGAATGGAATTTTATTATGCCATTCACTAAAATAAAATATTTTAATGATTGCATAAATTTTTGGATGTCCCGATATATTCAGAACGTAAGATATGCGCGTAAATGCAAACTTATGCACTTTTTGACGCTTTTAGTCCCTATTGATCAAAAAGTTTATTTTTGCGCACCAAACACCTCAAAGCCTATTTCTAAGCTATGTAAAGGATATTTAGGGCATATTTAACTTATGATCAAGTTCTGGAATGTTCGCTACAGTACGAATCGGCATACTTTCGCAGTTTGTCGAAATTAGTCCCTGTAAGCGAATAAGCTTGATTTCGACACACCAAACCATCCAAAACTTATTTCTAAGTTATGTAAAGGTTATTTAAGGTATGTTGAGCCTATGTCACTATTCCGGAGTGTTTGTTGCATTAAACTGGTTATATTTACGCATCAGATCGCGTATAACCTTCCAGAAAGCGATTTAAAGCTCGAAATCGCACAAGAATTGATATGGGCAAATGAAACACATATGTATACAAATACCAAGTATGAAATACAATATTTCATTGGTTTGGTATTTTTATGATGGTTGAAGTGACACAGGTGTCACACTTGAAAACCCTCTACAACAACCACCATGGCCGAAAATTTTTGAGAGAGCATATATTGAGTTCTTGCACTTGAAATGTTAGAGAAAAAGGGTATTAAAATTTGAGATAAGTTCACCTCCAAATTCACCAAATCAAGAGGCTTCCTTTTTAAGATATTGCATGTAATATTATTGGTGGAAACCACCTTAGTAAGACCAAAAGGGGGCGGCTCAACCAAGGGTTTTCTTCCCAAAATTTTCAATTTTCTTTTAAAATAAGTCTTGTATATATATTTTATAACTTTTATAAAATATAACATAGCATGTTACAAGACTTTATACAACATCTCACAACCTTTTAAAATGTTATTTAACCCATTAAATAACAAAATAAAATATTCTCTCAAAATAAATTATCTATATAATTTATTAACTTCTCAAGTGCAATTATTTAGAAAACCAATTTCTAAATTATTTAGAAAACCAATTTCTAAATATTCTAAATGTTAATATTTATTTATTTGATCATATCATAAATAAATATTATTGGTGTTTGTCTAGCTTGTTATTGGGTATGACCCGACTTGAATCATAACGTACTAGCCACATCAATTTAATATGTGTCTTGGGCATACATAGTCCAACAATCTACGTCATAGATTGAAGAACTTAGTTTTCTTAACTCAAAAGGTTCTTATTTTATCATTCCCATGAATAGAATACTAGAATATGAGCATCTTGATTAAATATGATGGGTCCCACACATCCCTGGTCTAATACCGAAATTGACATATTAAATAAGGTCAAATAAAGAAATTTACATGTCTAAATAAGGGGGTCAAGTAAAGAAATTGACCCTAGCGGCCAGGTGTTGAAGTATGAGAGGATTGCATGGGTCCGTTTGCATGGGGTACCTCTAGTTTTATCTTGTTCTCAAGTCTTGGATGTCATAGCATCTAACTTTGGTAGGGTGGTCCTTTCGGCTCAGTTTGACGAAGAAGGAAACGATTTATCGTCTGCGGTGGTTGGGGTGATGGTTGATAAGGTGGATCGAGTGAATAAAAAATGTGTTATTAATTGGCATTCTTCTAGAGTCGACGTCTTGGTTGAGGAGGAGGAGGACGTTTGTTGGTTACCAGATTGCTTAGTAGATTTAGAGGAGGAGGAGGAGGAGGATATTGCGGTGGGGATGGGGAATACGGTAGTGGAGGAGGAGGGTGACAAGGGAGTGGAGGAAGGGGAGATTGCTATGGAGGATATTGAGATTCAGGATGGGTCCAGGAAGAGTGGTGTGGATAACGTTATTATTCAGAATGGGGACATTCAGGAGGTGATTTCAAACCAGTTACCGAAGGTAGTAGGTCCGTGATGTCTAAAAAGAAGAGGAGGAAGAGTATGCGTAAGAAGTCTCCAGGTAAATCGCCTTCTCATTCCGATCCAGGCAGACCTAAGAAACGTCAAAGAGATGGTAGCGACCCGTTTGATATCGATAGATTCATCTTTCCGGAACCTAATCATCTTGTCTTTGAGAGTACCTCGGGGAATCAAGATGGTGACTTTGTGACTCTGGATCTTAATAATTGTTTGGACTCGAATGAAGGAGGTTTAGATAAAGATGGGACAGGTGTTGAGAGTCGTGCAAATGTTGAAACGGTTAATTCTCCAGTCTTTGATCAAGCAGAGGAAGTGCATGAAACTATTGCTTTAGCTAAAGTTCTGGGGGCTGAGAATATGGAGCTGTTCGAAGAATCTTTGGCAAACGAAATTCATAAAAAAGGAGTTCAACCGGTTGCTCAATGAATGTGGTCTCGATTAATATTAGAGGTATAGGGAATGTTGAAAAAGGTGATTGGATTCGTAATATTCGTATTCAAAATGGAGCGGCTTTTGTTTTGATACAGGAGACTCAATTCGCTAGTTTGGAAGGGTTTAACATTAGCAGGTTCTGGGGTAATGATAATTATGGTATGCAATGCGTAGACGCGACCGGTAGATCGGGAGGATTGGTTACGCTATGTGATAATAAGAAGTACAATTCGGTTTCGGTGCTTAAAAATCGGTATTTTTTGTCTTTGCGTGGGATAGTGAAAGAAAGTGGCAAAGAATTATGTGTCATCAACGTTTATGCTCCACAAAAGTCGGCGGAGAAGAAGGTGTTATGGGTTGAATTGGCGCGTTTTCTTGATAACTATAGAGGGATGGTGATTATTGGAGGCGATTTTAATTGTGTCCGGAATAGAGACGAGCGTAAGAACTCCAAATTTAATGTGGGCTCGGCTAGTGACTTTAACGAGTTTTTGGAAGAGGTCGGTCTCCATGAATATGGTTTACGTGGTCGAAGTTTACGTATGTGACGGGGAACAAATGTAGTCGCATTGACCGGATTTTCGTTTCATGGGATATCTTGTTGGAGTGGCCAAATGCCGAGTACCGGGCTTTGGCTAGGGAAAAATCGGATCACATTCCGCTTATTTTGAAGGTGGAAGATCGTAATTATGGTCCTAAACTGTCGCAACCCCCGATCCCTGATCCCCGGGAACGGGCGGATGCGAGCTCAGAGTTTGGTGGTATCAGGTTTATTTAATCTCGCAGCGGAATTTACATCAGGACCGTAGTTAGGAAATGTTTATCAGAGTAAAACCACCTCATTTAATATTAATAAACACATGGGTGAAACCCAAGTTTCTTATTACAATACATTTATAGGGACAAACCCTATTTTATTGAATTTAAAACATCGTTTATTAGGTAACTTTTATAGCCACATTTTTCCCAAGCCTTCAGTGCTCTCCAACTGGCTTTTTACTAATTGGCTTTCACATTGGGTTACCTGAAACGCGTTTTAAAAACATTTGTCAGTCGGAAATACTGGTGAGTGAATCCCAGTTTAATCAAGAAAACATTTTATTAATTAAAACAATATCGAGGATGATTACAATGTTTATGTCTACACAATTACTCCATTTGGTACTATCAATCCACTGACTTGTGGGTCATATTACACATTGGCTAACTCATTGTCCAATGGTAAGTACTGTCATACTCGACTTACTACTCGCAAGTAGTACAAATTTTGTATACAAAACCCCAACATACCGGCAGTAATTGAAGACTACAAAGACTCAATCACTGCTTAATTATATTGTAAAACATTTAAGGTTTTGTAAAAACTGTTAATAAAAAGGAGATTACTCACATTGCTATCTTAGGCTTTTTGTAAGGGTTTCCTGAATATAATCTATAATTTATACAAATGTACATTGGTTAGTATCATAACCCTTTGAAAATATTAATAATACCCTCCCCGAGACGGCATTCCAACAACTACGTCGGGCAGAACCACGACAGTTGTTACGGAACCCTAAATCAACCGGGCAGCGTAACTATTACGAAACTGGAGTTATAATACTTACAACGGAGCAGAACCTCGCTAATTAGGGGTATAATACCCGTGTATTATAACTTCTCTACAGAATTTAGATTGAAAATTGAGATTGTGAGCGACGAAAAACGTAGACTGATGGCCTTCTTATATAGTTGCTGATATTGACTCTCAGGCGGCCCGCGTAAGGTAAGGCTAAGCCTTACGCGGCCCGCGTCAACATGCGGTCAACATATAGCTTAGCTGATTCGATACGTAGGTCCGCCACGATGATGACACGTGTCATCACCTGATGTCTCCGCGTTTCATGATCTGTCGCGGCCCGCGTCAACTTAGACGAGGTCTTACGCGGCCCGCTTGAACTACAGAAGTCAGCGGAGTCAAAGTCTGGTCTTGATACGGCCCGCGTGAGCTTGAGGTGAGATCTTACGCGGCCCGCCTCGGCTTACTATTTCTTGTTTTTGATTTATTTTATAAATTATAACATAATTTGGGCTCGGTTTTTACATACGGGGTGTAATATAAGACATATTGGGACATTTTAAGATATAATAGGGTATTGGGAATATACTGAGGGTGTCGGTTTTACCGAGGGTTGTTACATTCTCCCCACCTTACTTTAGAGCTCGTCCTCGAGATCTACTGAAACAAATGCGGATATTTCTTTTGCATTTCTGACTCTAGTTCCCATGTATATTCAGGTCCTATTTTGGAGTCCCACTTCACTTTGACTAGAACTAGTCTCTTATGCTTGAGATTCTTGACTTTCATGTCTTCAATCTGTAGAGGTCTTTCTACAAACTTGAGTTGTTCGTTTACCTTTATATCCTTAAGAGGTACTATCAATGATTCATCAGCTAAACACTTTTTAAGATTAGATACATGAAACACATCATGTATTTCTGCCATTTCCTCTGGCAGTTGTAGCTGATAGGCTACAGGTCCTATTCTTCTAATAATCTTAAAAGGTCCAACATACCTGGGACTTAGCTTTCCCCGTTTGATGAATCTTACCATTCCTTTCCAAGGAGAGACTTTTAACAATACTTTATCTCCTACCTGAAATTCCAATGGCTTGCGTCGGTTATTAGCATAACTCTTTTGTCGATCACGTGCTGCTTTTAGTCGTTCCTTGACTTGAATAATTTTGTCAGTTGTTTTTTTGCACTATCTCAGGTCCAGATAGTTGCTTTTCCCCAATTTCTGCCCAACAGACTGGGGTTCGGCACTTTCATCCATAAAGTGCTTCGAATGGTGCAGCATTGATACTTGTGTGATAACTATTATTATAAGAAAATTCTATTAAAGGTAAGTGATCGTCCCAATTACCTCCAAAATCGATTACACAAGCTCTAAGCATGTCTTCCATTGTCTGAATTGTTCTTTCGCTTTGTCCATCTGTTTGTGGATGATAAGCCGTACTTAGCTTTAACTTGGTTCCCATTGCCTTTTGGAAACTTGACCAAAAATGAGATGTAAAACGACTATCTCTATCAGAAACAATTGATAAAGGAATACCATGTAAAGAAACAATTTCATTTACATACAATTTAGATAATTGTTCCATACTAATTGTTTCCTTCATTGGTAGAAAATGAGCTGACTTGGTTAGTCTATCTACAATCACCCAGATTGTACCATTTCCTTTCTTAGTTTTGGGTAATTTAGTAACAAAATCCATAGTTATTAATTCCCATTTCCATACTGGCATTTCTAATTGCTGTAACAAACCTGAGGGTTTCTGATGTTCAGCTTTAACTTGTGAACAAGTTAAACATTTAGAAACATAGGCTGCTATGTCCTTCTTCATTCATATCCACCAGAAATTTTTTCCTTAAATCCTGGTACATTTTATCACTTCCTGGATGCATCGTGTATTTAGACTTATGGGCTTCTTCTAGTATATGATTACGCAGGTTTCCTAATTTAGGTATCCACATTCTCTTTTCATGGAATCTCCATATTCCATCTGTTCCTTGTTTTAATTCTTTTAACATACCTTTTAATTTTTCAGAATCATCCTTGATTACTGATTCTTGTGCTTCTCTTATTTGATCATTTAAATCTACTTGCAGATTTAATTTAAGAGAACGTACCCTTTTTGGCTTTTCATAATATTTTCGACTTAAAGCATCTGCCACTATATTTGCTTTTCCTTCATGATACTGGATATTACAATCATAATCACTAAGAAATTCCATCCAACGTCTTTGCCTCATATTCAACTCTTTTTGCTTGAAGATATACCTTAAACTTTTATGATCAGTGAATATGGTAAACTTACTACCATAAAGGTAATGTCTCCAAATTTTAAGAGCAAAAATTATAGCTCCTAACTCTAAATCATGGGTTGAATAATTCTCTTCATGATTCTTAAGTTGTCTGGATGCGTAAGCTATAACCTTTTGTCTTTGCATCAATACACATCCATAACCTAATTTAGAAGCATCACAGTAGACTATAAAGTCTTCAGTTCCTTCTGGTAATGCTAGTATAGGTGTATGGGTCAATCTTTGCTTAAGAATTCTAAAGGCTTCTTCTTGTTTTACTCCCCATTCAAACTTAACAGATTTACAGGTTAACTTAGTTAAAGGAATGGCTATTCTAGAAAAATCTTGAATAAATCTTCTATAATAACTAGCCAATCCTAAGAAACTTCTAATCTCAGTTGGTGATTCAGGGGTTTTCCATTTCGTAATTGCCTCAATCTTGGTTGGATCTACATGAATTCCTTCATGATTAACTAGGTGTCCAAGGAATTGCACCTGTTCTAACCAAAATTCACATTTAGAAAACTTAGCATAAAGTTTTTCCTTTCTTAACAAACTTAAAAGTGTGTGCAAATGCTTAGCATGATCCTCTTCATTCTTAGAGTAAATTAGAATATCATCTATGAATACAATTATGAATTTATCCAAATATGGCTTACATATTCGGTTTATCATGTCAATAAATGCAGCTGGGGCATTGGTTAAACCAAATGGCATGACAGTAAATTCATAATGACCATACCTCATTCTGAATGCGGTTTTAGGAATATCCTCTTCCTGTACCTTTAATTGATGATATCCTGACCTTAAATCGATCTTAGAGAAAAATCGAGCTCCTTGCAGTTGGTCAAACAAATCATCGATTCTTGGTAATGGGTACTGACGGGTGGTCCATGGGACAACCCTTAAGTGTGTTAAAAGACGAGTTAATCCCTCATTTGATCATGTAATTTTCTTGAATTAGATAACTACGGTTGCTTGTGTTTCAGGTACATTTGGAGCTTAAAAGTATGGAAATAAAGCTTCGAATAGACACGACTGGATTGGAGATTGAAAGACGGAGAATAAATGAAAAAAATAAAATTTTGGAATTGAAGAATTAAGAAGATAACATGATAGAGGATGAAATTACGAGAACGTAGGCGAAAACGGTGAAGAAAACGGAGTTGAAACGAGAAAGTTATGAAGAAAACAAAATTGATTGTTGAAGCCTACCGTAAATTACGGTAGCTAGCGTAATTTACGGTAGACTCTGACAAAATTGATGCCGTAAGACAGTTTAAATCCACCGTAAGCCATTTTAAGCCACCGTAAGCTACGGTGGAGCCTGCGAAAAAAGTGTAACTCCCCACTTTTAAGGTGTTTTATGGTGTCTTTTCATTGGCAATCATTGTGGGACGTTTTGGAGCAGTTCTTGGGGCGATTTTGGCTGTTTCTTCTTGGTTCTAAACAATTCTAAACAATTGGTTTGTGTTTTCGATTCATATGAACATTAATCCTTTTGTTATGATGTTTGTTCAAGCCATGAGTGGCTAAACTTTTTATGATTGTCTTTAGTTGAAGGTTTGTAAGACTTTATGCTTTGATTTCCTTATTTCTAGAATAACAAACTTTATCTTTAAAAAGAAAAAAAATCATAAAGATAAAGTTTGTTATGGTGTGTGATTAGTTGTTAGTAAATTATTGATTCTTATGTTAATCTAATTTGAAATCATACGTTCTTTGTGCCATTGGCAATCGAGATATCATGGGTAGAATTAGGCTTGGGTAAGGGTTAATTGGTCATCGGGTAACAACCTCACGTTCTAGGAATCTGAGTACTTATTTCCCTTTCATCACTACAAGTAATCACACATGATCTATGTCTATGTAGTTCTTTCTAGTGGAATGATAGCATGAATGTCAATGCAAACCGGAAACTAAAGATAGTCATTCGTCTCTAAATTGTTTACAAACCAAAGCTTTCATTTTGCAATTAGAATAGTAATCTTAGTTTTTAAACTCAAATCAATCAAACCAACTCTTGAACTTTACTTTCATTGCAATTAGTTTAATTTTAGTTAACTTAGATAAACCTTTAAATAACACATATTCCACAAACTCCCTGTGTTCGATACCCACTTGCCACTAACTATTTAGTAGTAATTGGATTAAATTTGATTGTGACCACGACATCACGTCAGGTACCGATTCTTAATCGTGACCTTGTTTAATTCATGGTAATCAATGCACATACGCATTGATCCGTCCTTCTTTTTAACAAACAGTATCGGTGCTCCCCATGGCGACGAACTTGGTTGTATAAATCCTTTTTCTAACAATTCATCCAATTGTTTCTTTAATTCTTGCATTTTAGCGGGTGTCAACCGATAAGGTGTTTTGGCAATTGGTGATATTCCTGGTATTAAATGAATTCTGAATTCAACTTCTCTGTCTGGAGGTTGTCCTGGCAATTCTTCTGGAAATACATCTGAAAACTGAGATACTACTGGAATATCTTTTAAATTCTTTCCTTTAGTGTTAATGATTATAGAAATCAAATACACTATAGAACCTTTTCTCATACAACTTACAGTTTTCATCACAGAAATGAATTTAGTAGATCTAGAAGTTTTATCCCCTTTAATTGTGATCATTTTACCTTTTGATGAATTTACTTGAATTAACTTTCGATCACATAAAATACTAGCTTTATTGGCTATTAACCAATCCATCCCTAAAACAACATCAAATCCTACCAGATTCATGGGATATAGGTTTGCAATAAACTTCTGATTTAAAATTTCTATTCTTGCTCCCTGCAAGATTTCAGAAATTCTAACAGTTTCTCCATTAGCTGTCTCTACTACACATTCATGTGGTAGTTTAGTTAATGACTGATTTAGAAACTTGCAAAACGATGTATTAATAAAGCTTTGGTTTGCACCAGAGTCAAATAATACTTTAGCAAAGACATCATTAACTAAAAACGTACCAGCTATGACATCTGGAATCATCTTAGCTTCTTCTGCAGTCAGAACAAATGCTCTAGCATTTTTAGTATTCTTGTTATCTGGAGCTGGAGCTAATTTTGGACAATTTAACTTGATATGACCTTGTTCTCCGCAATTGTAACATACCTTACTGTTAGCTTTCTTCCTGCAGTTTTCTTCCTTGTGTCCCGATATTTTGCAAAAGTTACAATATATGGAGCATCTTCCGGAATGCTTTCTTTTGCAATACATACAGTAGGGTGCAGATGTAGAACCTATATTTTTCCCATGGTTAGAATTTCCAGAACGAAATTCTTGGGTCAACTTCTGGGTTAGGTTCCTCCTTTGATCCTCTTCTCTGGTACGGACTAACTCATCAGTCAAGGTATTTGCTAGTTCTACAACTTCTTCTATGGTTTGAGGTCTAGCTGCCTTGACTACGTGTCTTATTTCCCCAATTAATCCCTAAATATAACGGGAGATTAACACTGGTTCTGGTGAGGCAAGAGTTGGTACTATTCTAGCATATTCAAAGAATATGTTAGTGTATCCCTTGCTATCTACACCAGTTATCCTAAGATTTAGGAATTTGTTTGCTATCTGTTCTTTCTCATTGGGTGGGCAGAATTTTCTTTCTACCTTGTCCTTAAACTCTTCCCATTCCATATTATAGGTTCTATCACTTCCTTTTGTTTGGAGGATAGTGTTCCACCATTCTAGTGCTGCGTTCTTAAACAGATTAGAAGCAAACAATATCTTATCTTCTTCAGCACACTTACTTATTCTTAAGACTGCCTCAGTCTTTTCTATCCAGCGTAGGGTTGCAATGGCCCCTTCGTTGCCCGAGAATTCCATTGGTTTACAAGACCAGAATTCTTTATAAGAACAACCATAAGGCACGGTTCTTCTTCTTTTGGGAATGGGCATTTGAAGTACAGGTCCATTGTTCACGCTGTTTTCTGGTTCAATGGGTCGCTTACTGCTATGTTTACTTTTATTATCAGCATCTTTAACAGTTTGAAGTATAAATGGCATTGCATCTATAATTCCCTGTGCTACTATGTGTTGAATAACACTATTGTCCACTTGATTTCCATTATTATTGTTATTGATGCTTGGATTTTCGTTAACCACGTTAATGTTACTCTGGTTATCGTTATTCAGATTTCCTTGATTTCCTTCATCGGCCATCTGAATTTTAAACATTTATCCCATATTAATATCACAATTAATAAGTAATATTGCAATTTACATGACACGCAATCTAGCCAAAAACGTAGATCATTGCTACTTGTACTCTTTTTCATATACTATGCGTCTATTACACACTAGTACAGAAATAAAGATTACAATACCAACAGAAATAAAATAGTAATATGCATCCGTACACACATATTTTATTTTATTTTATTTTATTATTATTACTACCGCTTCTTCCATTCTAACATTCACGGATATGGATTTATCCAAAAATCCATATTGCGCTCATCGTATTTCCATACGAGACGCTCTCCCACCTGACGCATCCTCTCACTGCTTTCTAAAATTTCCTCCCCGAAAGTCCTAAGTTCTTGGACGTTTTCTACACTCATTGGGGGTGCAGGTTCTAGGACTGAGTTTGGAATCTGGGGTGCAGGTTCCTGATATGGGGGTGGCGGTTCCTGAAATCGGTAAGGATTTTCCAAGATTCCCTTAATGTAGTTATCATGATAATAGGGATCTAAAGGGTCCATACCTGCATAGGCTCCTATAGGTGTGTCTTCAGGAATAGAGTAACGTTGCACATAGTCCCTATTCTCATCCCTCCATGGGTCATAATTTGGGTCTAGGGGATTTGGTGCAGGTACCCTAGGGATTTCGTCAGGGTTAAAGTCATGCATCTCCACTTGGGTCTCCTGGTTTTCTATCTCCATAGGTTGTTCTGGGTTTTGTGGTTGTGGGGCTACTAGTTGTTCCAGACTTGGGTCAGCAGCAGTTGTAGCTAAGATATGGAAATTAGCTAGGCTTCTATTAAGCATATCTTGAGTATGGGCATCTGTCTCTCGCTTAATAGCTGCTAAAGCCCTTTGCTGTTGCAATTTTCGCATTCTCTTCCTACGAGCAAAAGCTTCTTTACTGAACCATCCTCGTTTCTTATTAGGAAATGGTTCTTCAGATTTAGCTCTAAAGGCAAATATCTCGTCTTCCTGATCAGCTGTATACCCAGAGAGGGCAGGCTGTGATGATGTACCTTCACTCCTAGGTGAATCAGATAACTGACGATTTATATCTGATGGTTCTTGATCACTAATACTGAAAACTAACAGACAGTCAAATAACACATAACACATAATTACAGTTATGCATGTATTTCCGTAATTATTTCCTAACACAAAATTTAGAATTTAAGTGTCAGCAGAACACTTTTTTGGCTCAGGCCAGTGGCTAGGCTCTGATACCACCTTCTGTCGCAACCCCCGATCCCTGATCCCCGGGAACGGGCGGACGCGAGCTCAGAGTTTGGTGGTATCAGGATTATTTAATCTCGCAGCGGAATTTACATCAAGACCGTAGTTAGGAAATGTTTATCAGAGTAAAACCACCTCATTTAATATTAATAAACACATGGGTAAAACCCAAGTTTCTTATTACAATACATTTATAGGGACAAACCCTATTTTATTGAATTTAAAACATCGTTTATTAGGTAACTTTTATAGCCACATTTTTCCCAAGCCTTCAGTGCTCTCCAGCTGGCTTTTTACTAATTGGCTTTCACATTGGGTTACCTGAAACGCGTTTTAAAAACATTTGTCAGTCGGAAATACTGGTGAGTGAATCCCAGTTTAATCAAGAAAACATTTTAGTAATTAAAACAGTATCGAGGACGATTACAATGTTTATGTGTTGATGCATTAATGTCTATCGCCTTCGTCAATCTGAGTCGTAGCGAGGAACTGAAGATTTTGAGTCTTGAAAGTATTATATTTAGACAAAAGGCAAGGTGGCAATCTTGTAATTAATGAAAAGTTTCATTAAAAAGCCTTGGCCTATAAATAGGGAGTGTTAGTATTATTTTAGAGACTTTTGCTCATTTGTCACTTTGAAGAAAATCTTCTAGAGAGAGAAAGTCTAGAGAGAGAAACCTCTCTCAAGTGATTGTACAAGTGTATTTTCAATAGAATCAAGGTTCTAGTACGTTCTCGTGTGTTCGGTCACGCACGTTCACGGATTCCGCACGTCGAACGTGTCGTTAAGCAATCGAACGGTGTCAAAACCGGTCCTACAAGTGGTATCAGAGCTAGGAGCTCGATTGCTTGATCAAACACATTGATTCGTACCTGATTTCAGCGGATTCAGACCCGAATTTCACCGATTTCTTCAATTTTTCATTTTTTTGTCACGTTTTTGCTGAAATTTGTCAAATTGAACGAGATTTTACGGTCCGAATCGGCTGAATTTTTGATATGTTATGCGAAAATACATGTTTTAAAACCCTACCAAGTTTCAAATCAAAACTCCAAGCCGTTTTGGAGTAATTCGAGTTTTTGTGTTCGTTTTTCTGTTTGAATCAGCAAGATTTCGCTTGAAAACATTCAAGCGAAACCCTTAAAAGTGAGTTTCGCTTGAAAAGAATGGCTGCTTGAAGCGAAATCTGTCATTTCGCTTGAAAACTGATACTTGTAGATTCCGCTTGAAAATCAGAACTGAAAGATTTCGCTTGAAACATTACATCATCATCATTTCGCTTCAATTGATAATTCACATGATCATCAAAAGTGTTGTCGGCTTATGTGAGCATGTGAACTGATTAAATATTTCAAACCATTTAATACATCATCGAAAATTGAATTTGATAAGTATTTGTTGGATTCTTAACTGCATATACAGTTGTCGGCCATTTCAAAAAGAGATACATGTGATTTGTAATGTCGGTTTAATCAATATTCAGATTTAATTGACGGTCATTAATCAAAAGCAATTGTCTGATCAGTCACGCGAACATTTCCAATCATAGTGTGCATGTAATTTCAGTTTGTCGGCCACGATACTTAGATAGGTTGATGTGATAAAACAAGAGAATATGTAAGTCGATGTGATTATTTGTTGTCGGTTTAGTGCATATTAGAGGTCCAATGAATTAAAAGATAACATCACCGACCCATGTTTGATAATCGAGATATTTGAAACATTAACAAGAGGTTGTCTTGAAATTACAATTCACGTGATGCACTAATTTTGGTAAAGTGTGTTTGTCAGTTCAAAGAATATTGATGAAGTTGCATGTGATCGAGGTAGTCAATAGTTTGCATATGCTTTTATCGATACAATTGAGGGATGATCACAAATTGTCGGTCATTTGATCAGAGTAAACACGTGAACAGCAGAATCTATTTGAGTTTATTGTCATCGTTTATTGTGAATTGTTGTTGGATAATATGATTTAAAAGTTGAACGGTCAAATCACTTTTGTATGTCACTTGAAAAAGTATTCAGCCTAATCAGTGTGGTAATTGTTTGGTAATCAAGAATTTTGTCGTTTAGTGTGATACAATTGAAAAATCAACTTACACGGATTGAATAGAATCAAGGTGATCCTAGGTGATTTGACAAGCATCGGATACTCACCCGAGCGAATTTCCACTCGATCCACTGTCGCCTGATCTTTGCTATTCAATTGAATAGTCAGTTGATTATGTGAATTTTTGTAGTGTTTGAAAATTTGTTGTTGTGTATTTCTCATTACCAAAGCATGGATTCTGAAATTGATATTGCACTGAACAAGTTTGATAATTTTACAGGTATCAAAGGAGAGTCTATAAAAGAATTGTTTGATAGGTATTGCATTCTAGTTTTGGAGATGAGGAAATTGAATATAATCAAGACCGATAAGGAATTGAAAGACAAAGTGGCAAATGCTTTACCAAAGGATGAGTGGGGTATTTACCTGATGATGCTGAAAAATACTTCAGGCATTCATAATCTGAATCTTAGTGGTTTCATTGAAAAGATTGAAACTCAAGAACTTGAGTTCCAAAAGATTAGAAAAAAGAAATCTGAAGAAAATGATCAAGTGATAAAAAAGCTAGTTGATGAAATTTCAGCTTTGAAGGTTGAGAAGAAAGCTGATGATGAACAGATTCTGGAGTTGCGATTGAATTGTGAAAAGCTGAAAGTTGAAAATGACAAACTGTTAAATGACATGAACAGTTTGACATTGGAAAACAAAGTTTTGAAAGAAAAGGAAAAAGATTTTGAAAATGAAAAATTGAAATTGAAAAAGATTTTCAAAATCAAATCAAGATTTTAGAAGATGAGAGAGATATTTTTGGTAAAGATAATCTTGAAAAACAAATTGAAATCAATTCTCATCTTGCTAAAATCATTCAGCTTGAAAAAGAAGCTGAAAGTGATCAGATTAAAATTGCTGAGTTAGAAAGTAAATTGAAAGGTTTTGTGACTTCTGCACCTTATGTGTGTCCAGAACCGATCAATTCAAGTAACAATGTCAAAATTGAAGATTGCGATGAAAAATCTGATGATGAAAAAGTAAAAATTGACAAAAAGAATTTATTTTTGAAGTTAAAAGAAAAGTTTCAAGAAACTGTTACACAATCAACTGAAAAGGGAGAATGCTCTAAGCAAAAACCTTTGAAGAAGAAAGTGGAACAAAAACAAAAAGAGAAAAATTTGGAAAATGTTCAAAAAGAAATTAAAAGTTCATCAGATCAATCATCCAATCACAATCAAAAATTACAAAAAGTAAAAAATGAAAATTCAAAAATTGTTGGTAATGAGTGGTGCAGGTCGGACCACAGAGCTCAAAGGCCAAATCTAGCTTTCAAGAGGAGTGATGATTACCACAAAGCTAAACAGTGCTATGACTTGAATGTGTGGACTGAAGGTGGTACATGGTACGATAACAGAATGTGTTACAGATGCGGTTATCAAGGACACATTGCTGTTAACTGCCAGAGTTGGAGTTATGAGACGAGAAGATGCTATAACTGCCAAATCAAAGGTCATATTGCCAGAGATTGCCCAATGAGATCAAAGGGAAGATCGAGGGTTGAATCTCAGAAAATGGCAAAGAAACCAGTCAATGTCAAAGCAAAGCCCGAGGAACAGAAAGTTCTAAAACCGAAAGTGAAGCTTTCTCAGGGGCAAAAAGACAGACTGAGGAAGAAGAGGAAGAAGGCCAGAGAGTATCTGGAAAGGATTTTGTCCTCGGATACAACTGGTAAAACAGATAAAAGTTCTGATAAATCGTCTTGCTCGCCAAAGAATGACAAATCAAGCAAAACGCATTCATCAGATACAAATCTGAGGACGAAAGAGGAGATAAAGAAGAAGAAAATGGTCGGCGATGAATCTGACATGTCAAAGTCAGACAAGCCACCTTCAGGCGATGAATCTGGCTCATCAAAGTCATACAAGCCACATTCAGGCGATGAATCTGGTGTGGTAAAGCCAGAGGAGCCAGTTTTTGAGGTAAAAACTGAGAGTTCTAGTCTAACAATGGATGATGCAAACTATCCACCATTGTTGAACAAGAATTCTAAATCACCCAAGGACCGTCAGGCTTGGGTGAATCTGTTCAAATGAAAAAACCTGACTTGCCGGAGTTCCCAGGTTGGTAAGCATGGAACATGAATCGGCACATTTCTTGAGAAATTTCACTCTGGTGATTTTTCGTCTTACAAGTGGTTAGTCAAGGACATTAAGTTGTACTTGATTTAACTTTCTTACAAGTGGTAACTGTGTTTGTGATAAACCTACAAGAAATTGAAAACAGGTGATGAATGAAACCCCATGTTTGTGAAACGACACACAAAACTAATTTTCCGGAAAAACCATTTGATTAAAACAAACTTAAGTGTTTTGAAATCAATGGGAAATTAGTTTGTTGTGAGGGGGAGTTCTGATTGTTTATGCCAGGTGGATGGCGAATTGAGGTAATTTGATATCGGTTGTCAATTTTTTTTAGAAAACAAACTGTACAGGTAGAGTATTAAAATTTGTTTTCAAATTTCCTAAAATGTGTTTGCATTTTAGGGGGAGTAAGAAAATTTTAGAAAATCCAAAAACATTTGAAAATTTGAAAAAGTAAAAAACATTGAAAAAATCAAAAATGAGTTTTGTTGAGAAAAGAGGAAATGATAGTACATCAGTGGACTATCACAGCATGCTAAAGAAATGTAATGTCAAATGTGATAAACGGTCTCACAAAAGATGTGACGATAGGCTCAGCTAGACTAGTAGATTTGCGATAATGATACAAACCTAAATGAAAAAGCCTAGTTCTAGTGGGAAACATGGTCAAAAGCATAGTACTTAGTTTTGTCCTTCTTGACTGTGTGCCTACTCAGTAATCGCTGATTGTCGAAAGACATAAAACTGGTTAAGTTTGTGAACTTTCACAACTTTGCTGAAAAGTCACTGTGATTGTGCATTTCATTTTGCAAAGATTTAAACTTGTTTTATTTCTTTATTTTGTTTAAGCATCGGACATCCTCTGCGTATACGTGAGTATCGACCTGGATGTTGTTGCCTAAACGTTCTGCTTTATTTTCTTTGGTGTTTCGTTTAAGCTTTGGACCTCCTCTGCGTATACGGGAGTATCGACCTGGTGGTTAAAGCCTAAACAACTTCAACTTATTTTATTTTTCTTATTTTGTTTAAACATTGGACTTTCTCTGCGTATACGGAAGTATCGACCTGATTGTTAATGCTTAAACATTCTGCTTTGTTTTCGCACAAATCATAGTTGATAAAAGTTTAGAGGCATTACTTGAGTTAGTGTATTGCATGATGAGGGGATATGCTGAGATCGTGGGGTCCATAAGAATTTAGTGCAAAATTAATATACCTTAACGTATCGGCAAGCTTTTCGAAAGTTTTTAGATTGAGCTTAAGAGGACAATTATATCGTCAATCAACGTGAATCGTTTAGAACTTAAAACGATTAAAAGCTTAACGGTGCTTGTGATGTGTCTCATAAACTGATATGATCCTCTTACGCAAACTCACAAAAATATGATTGTACATATTTTATTTCTGTATTACATTTCTCTTATTACAAAATCCAAAAAGATTTTAGTGTGTTTTAGCCTAATTTTTGAAAAATTCAAAAAGATTTTCGACAACTGATGTTGAAAAGCTGATATTCAAAATCTCAAAGGCTAAACAAGATGAACAATTGGTTTGGTTAAGATGATGAGAAGTTGGAAGATAATCCTCAAATGATTAGATGATTCATTAATTTGAATCACAAAATTGTGTGTTATATGCTTGAAAATTTTGAGTGAATTCTTTTAGAATCAAAATTATTTTGTCTTACGAGAGGTTGAGACATGTAGGTTTTTGATTCTTTGGACACGGAAAGCCAGGCGTCGATCCCAAAAGCACGGAAGCTTGAAGAAAGGGGGAGCCTAACGAGACTACCGAAAGGGGGAGCTGAATCTGAAGACAGATCCACCGGAATTCTGATCGAGCAAGAATCAAGAGAGAGAGAGAAAGGAAAGTCGTTACAAGTTTGACTAAGGATTGACTGCGGCAATATCCAAGGGGGAGTTTGTTGATGCATTAATGTCTATCGCCTTCGTCAATCCGAGTCGTAGCGAGGAACTGAAGATTTTGAGTCTTGAAAGTATTATATTTAGACAAAAGGCAAGGTGGCAATCTTGTAATTAATGAAAAGTTTCATTAAAAAGCCTTGGCCTATAAATAGGGAGTGTTAGTATTATTTTAGAGACTTTTGCTCATTTGTCACTTTGAAGAAAATCTTCTAGAGAGAGAAAGTCTAGAGAGAGAAACCTCTCTCAAGTGATTGTACAAGTGTATTTTCAATAGAATCAAGGTTCTAGTACGTTCTCGTGTGTTCGGTCACGCACGTTCACGGATTCCGCACGTCGAACGTGTCGTTAAGCAATCGAACGGTGTCAAAACCGGTCCTACATTATGTCTACACAATTACTCCATTTGGTACTATCAATCCACTGACTTGTGGGTCATATTATACATTGGCTAACTCATTGTCCAATGGTAATGTACTATCATACTCGACTTACTACTCGCAGGTAGTACAAATTTTGTATACAAAACCCCAACATACCGGCAGTAATTGAAGACTACAAAGACTCAATCACTGCTTAATTATATTGTAAAACATTTAAGGTTTTGTAAAAACTGTTAATAAGAAGGAGATTACTCACATTGCTATCTTAGGCTTTTTGTAAGGGTTTCCTGAATATAATCTATAATTTATACAAATGTACATTGGTTAGTATCATAACCCTTTGAAAATATTAATAATACCCTCCCCGAGACGGCATTCCAACAACTACGTCGGGCAGAACCACGACAGTTGTTACGGAACCCTAAATCAATCGGGCAGCGTAACTATTACGAAACTGGAGTTATAATACTTACAACAGAGCAGAACCTCGCTAATTAAGGGTATAATACCCATGTATCATAACTTCTCTACAGAATTTAGATTGAGAATTGAGATTGTGAGCGACGAAAAACGTAGACTGATGGCCTTCTTATATAGTTGCTGATATTGACTCTCAGGCGGCCCGCGTAAGGTAAGGCTAAGCCTTACGCGTCCCGCATCAACATGCGGTCAACATATAGCTTAGCTGATTCGATACGTAGGTCCGCCACGATGATGACACTTGTCAGCACCTGATGTCTCCGCGTTTTATGATCTGTCGCGGCCCGCGTCAACTTAGACGAGGTCTTACGCGGCCCGCTTGAACTACAGAAGTCAGCAGAGTCAAAGTCTGGTCTTGATACGGTCCGCGTGAGCTTGAGGTGAGATCTTACGCGGCCCGCCTCAGCTTACTATTTCTTGTTTTTGATTTATTTTATAAATTATAACATAATTTGGGCTCGGTTTTTACATACGGGGTGTAATATAAGACATATTGGGACATTTTAAGATATAATAGGGTATTGGGAATATACCGAGGGTGTCGGTTTTACCGAGGGTTGTTACATAAACCTTTCAACCTTTTCAATTCGTGGCTTCATAGGAAAGACTTCGATGATGTGGTGTCTAAAGCTTGTTTGGATTATAGTGGTAGGGGAGATCCTGATGTGTATTTTTTGAATAAACTGAAGTTTTTGAGACAAGCTATTTTGGTGTGGAAGGATTCGGTTAACAAAGAGGAAGAGGTTGAATATGCTAGTTTGTCTAAGGAAGTGAATGATCTGGACGAGATAGTTGAGGAGCGGGACCTGGTTGAAGCCGAACAATGGATCTACTCGGAAGCCAAAGTTAGATTAAAAGAATTGGAAGAGTTCAAAGCCAAAGATTTGCGACAAAAATCGAGGGTGAAATGGGCGAAGGAAGGGGATGAGAATACGAGCTTTTTTCACGGTGTTATTAATAAACGAAGAGTCTCTAATGCGATTCCGGGGTTGGTTGTCAATGGGGGTTGGGTAACTAAACCTTCTCTAGTCAAAAAAGAAGTGTTTAGTTTTTTTAAAAAGAAATTTGAAGAAGATATGACGGTTCGTCCTTGGCTTGATTGTTATGGGTTGCGGCTTTTGATTGTGGTGGTGATAAGGCTCCAAGTCCAGACGGGTTTAATTTTAGATTTATTAAAAAATATTGGAGTTTATTATCTGACGACTTTGTGCAGATTTTTCATTCGTTTGCGGAGTCGGCTAGTATTAACAGAGGTGTGGGTTCTTCATTTATCACGCTTATTCCTAAAGTTTCGGATCCTGTTTCCCTTGCTGAGTATAGGCCCATTAATTTAATTGGGGTGGTGAGCAAGGTTATTTCGAAGGTGCTAGCGAATAGATTGAGGATGGTCATGGGAGACATTACTCATGATACTCAATCGGCATTTTTGACTGGGAGATACATTTTGGATGGGCCTATGATGATTAGTGAGATTTTGTCTTGGGCGAAACGGAAGGGGAAAAAATTATTTATGTTTAAAATAGACTTCGAGAAAGCTTACGATAACGTTAACTGGGGTTTTTTGATCTCGGTGATGCGTCAAATGCGCTTTCCGGAGTTGTGGTGTAGGTGGATTTATGGTGTTCTTTCTTCGGCTAGATCGTCTGTTCTAGTCAACGGTTCCCCGACTTTCGAGTTTGGTTGTGGTAAAGGGTTGCGGCAGGGAGATCCTATTTCCCCGTTCTTATTTATTATTGTCATGGAGGCTTTTTCCGGAATGCTTAGAAAAGCTTGTGACTTAGGAGCGTTTAATGGTGTGAAGTTATCGGAAGGGGGTCCTATTATTTCGCATTTGCTATATGCAGACGACGCAATGGGCATGGGTGAATGGTCTAAGTTTAATTTCGTGGGTTTAAGGAGAATGCTTCGTATCTTTCATATGTACTCCGGTCTCCGTATTAACATTAACAAATCTACCCTTTTTGGGGTGGGTAGAAGTGATGAGGAAGTGAAGGAGGAAGCGGAAGCTTTGGGTTGCCGTCCGGGTTCCACTCCGTTTAAGTACTTAGGTATTCTCGTGGGTGTGAACATGGGTCGGATCAATAATTGGGAGCCTGTCATTAAGGTTTTCAACAATCGGTTATCTAAATGGAGGGCTATAACGTTGTCGATGGGTGGTAGGGTCATTTTACATAAATCGGTTTTAGAGAGCCTTCCCACGTATTTTTTTTTTCGCTATACAAGGCGCCTTTGGCTGTGGTGAATAAACTTGAAGGTATCGTGAAGAGATTCCTTTGGGGTGGTAGTGATGAGGTGAGGAAAACGCATTGGGTAGCATGGGATGTAGTGACTCAAGCTAAGGAGGATGGCGGTTTGGGGATTAGTCAGTTAGAGGTGGTGAACAATGCTTTGCTTTTAAAGTGGTTGTGGAGGTACAAAGTAGAGACCAATGCCTTGTGGCGAAAAACGATTAATGCTATACATGTTATGAGGAGAAAGTGGGATGCTTTTCCGGTTAATGCTAGTATTAATGGTACGTGGGCTAAAGTGGTAAAACTTGGTTTTAGACTTAAAGTTAATGGTAATCAGTTAGTGAGTATGATTAGAGGGGTTGTTGGTAAAGGAACGGACATTAAGTTTTGGATTGATCCATGGGTTAAAGATGTGCCGTTGCGGACTATGTTTCCAAATATTTTTCGTCTTGAAGTGGACAAGTGGTGTTCTGTTCAGGATCGGCTTCAAGGGGGTTCAGAAGTGGGAGCGGTGACTTGGAATTGGTCTGCTTATCCCTCATCGGACATTGAAATTCAAGAGCTGCTGGAATGTCATCGGATAATTGCTGCTGTTCGTAAATCGAAGAAAAGGGATGAGTGGGTTTGGAATAAAGAAGGGGCGCTGGAATTCTCTGTTAAGGAAACAAAGAAATGGCTTTTAACGGAGGCTCCGAGGAACAATGTTAACGTGTTTAAGTGGAGTACGTGGATCCCGAACAAATGTAATTTGTTTATGTGGAGGGCGAACTTGGATAGAATACCGACTAAGGTGGCTCTTGCGAAGAGGAACATCATGTTTGGTGATAATACTTGTGTTTTATGCAGCGATTCAGACGAGAGCACAAAACACTTGTTCACGGCTTGTGCTATTGCGAGTGGAGTTTGGGATGCCATCTGTTCCTGGTGCAATATTCCAAAGACCTTCCTGTTTTCTTTTGGCGATATTCTTGATTTGGCTAAACAGGTGGATAGGTCGGCTAACAGGAAGCAAGTTATCTATGGAGTGGTCATTTTGACTTGTTGGTGTCTTTGGAGATCTAGAAACGACAAACAATTCAATAATAAGGAGGTCAAGGTAACGAAGATTGTGTTAGATGTCAAAGCTTTGGGTTATTTGTGATATAGGAGCCGGTATAAAGGGGGTACGGTAGATTGGAATCGTTGGATTTCTTGTTGTATTGATGTGATGTAATTGCATGTTGGTCTCTCCGTCTTGGAGAGGCTCCTCGTTTGTGTTTAATGAAGTTTAACTTTCAAAAAAAAAAGTAAAGAAATTGACATATATTATATAAATTTTAATTGGGAGATCAAATAAGGGGAACAAATAAAGATATTTTATTTTATTTTATACATACCTGGACTAATGGTGAAAATAATGGCAGACAGTTGTCTGACACTTCCCCATTGATCCACCCAAATTACGATTTTGCCTCATTTAAATTTATAGTTTTACCATTGGTTTTTTTCTCCCAGTCAAATTACAATTACGATTTTACCATCAGTTCAAATTTATAGTTTTGCCATTAGTTTTTTTTTGGTTAAATTACAAATTTGCCGCCAGTGTAAAATTACAGTAATACCATTGTCTTAGTTTTTTTTAATAGTGGCAGGCAACTGCCTGACACTTCCCCATTGGTCCAACCAAATTACGATTTGGCCTGTTTAAATTTACCGTTTTGCCATTCATTTTATTTTTTCCCTCCCAGCCAAATACGATTTTGCGCTCAATTCAAATTTATAGTTTTGCTATCGTTTTTTTCCCCTGAAAATTACAAATTTTCCCCCAGTGTAAAATTATAGTCATGCAATCGGTTTTTTTCGGGAATAGTGTCAGGTAGTATATACGTTTACCATGGAGGGGAATAGTGCCAGGCAGCTACCTGACACTTCCACATTAGTCTACCCAAATTACAATTTTGCCATGTTCAAATTTACAGTTTTACCATTGGTTTTTTTCTCTCCTCCCAACCAAATTACGATTTTGCTCTCAGTTCAAATTTATAGTTTTGCCATCGTTTTTGTTTTTTTCGGTCAATTTACGAATTTGTCCCAGTGTAAAATTACAGTCATGCCATCGTTTTAGTTTTTTTAATAGTGTCAGGCAACTGCCTGGCACTTCCCCATTGGTCCAGCCAAATTAAGATTTGGCCCCGTTTAAATTTACCGTTTTTCCATTCGTTTTGTTTTTTCCTTCCCAGCCAAATTACGATTTTGCACTCAGTTCAAATTTACAGTTTTGTCATCGGTTATGGTTTTTTTCATGTCAAATTATGAATTTGCCGCCAGTGTAAAATTACAGTCATGCCATCGGTTTTTTTGGTATACTGCTAGGCAACCTAGCACTTCCCAATTGGTCCAGCTAAATTATGATTTTGCTTCATTTAAATTTACAGTTTTGCCATTGGTTTGTCGTTTTCCTTCCAGACAAATTACGAATTTACCCTCGGTTCAAATTTACAGTTTTGTCATTGTTTATTTTTTCTGTCAAATTACGAATTTTCCCCAGTGTAAACTTACAGTCATGCCATCGTTTTAATTTTTTTTTAGTCAAAACTATGGTAGTGATTTGTTTTAATTGGTAGACTCGGTGTAATTTTTATTCGTGCTAGGCGGCTGCCTGCCACAAGCTCATTTGTCTTGATCAATTACAATTTTGACATAGTTTAAAAATATAGTGTTTCCATCATTTTAGTTTCCTTTTTTTTTCCTTTTGCAAAAGTATGTCAGTGTTTTGTTTTAATTGATTGACTCGATGTAATTTTTTTGAGAACGTGTTATAAGTAGTAGGTACAAGTAACCGAAATACAGACATACATGTTATGAGATAGAAATATTCGGCTTGGTGCCCCGCAACGCGGACGGGGCAATAACTAGTTGACATGTACAAATTATAATTGGGAGTTCAAAAATAAGGGGGCCAAATAAAGAAATTGACATGTACAACTTATAATTGTGAGTTCAAAAAAGTCATGTAATAAGTGGGTCAAATAAAGAAACTGAATTATAATTGGATTTATATGCAAAACATTGAGGTTAAACTAATCAAAACAAAATGCAAGAGTTTGCCTCCGGTTCATATAGAATAATGGTTATTTTTTCCAAAGCTTAAAATTCCTTGATTCAATGTACATAAATGTTGAAACACAAACTAAAATTCCATAATTCAATGTACAAGTTGAAACACAGACAAAACTCTATGAATCTTTTAAAGAAAACTTATCAATTTTTTTTTCTATTTTCTCTTTTCTTATTTAGTTTTACCAAACTTAAACTAGATCAACCCAAACAATATTAAAAAAAGAGTAAATTGTAATTTTGTCTATGAGGTTTGCCTGAACTAACATGTTTCGTCCATCCTTCACATCTTTATTCCCTGATGTTTGATGTTTTAACACTATGAATCCCTGAATCTAATGGTCGTTAACTTTTATGTTAGTTTTTGTGTGAAATTACTGATATACTCTTTATGGAATCGTTGACCGGAAATGAAAAGGAGACGACTGGTGGTAGTGCTTATGTTAGCCGATGGTGTTAGTTAGCTCAAGCGATAGTGGAGGTGGTGGTTGTGTTAGGGGCTGGTTGGAAACTAAGATGGGGGCTTGTGCTAGGTGGTCATCGGTGAATCTTAGTTGGGGTCGGGGCTAGGGCCAGGGGTACTAATTTAAATTTACTGATTTTATATGTATCGAGTCCACCCTCTCCCGAAATTTTTTAAAAATAGTCATTAAGATCCGCAAATGAAGGTGGTGGTGATGGTGGTGGTAGTAAAGTCTGATTGGAGAAGAAGATGGGGGGTATATTAGTAATTTCAAGAAAAAACTAATAGAAAAGTTAATATCCTCCGTTAAGGCAAGGGATGGTTTGTGTTAAAAGAACAAATAACAAAAAACTCGAGATTTTAATATTGAATTGAACGTGTTAACTGAGAGAAACCTTAGGGACGTAAAGTGAAATTTACTCCAATCCAAATTATCACCTTTGACCTTTCCCGTTCAATAAAAAAAAGATCCGTTTCTGCTTTCTATCTCCTGGTCGACATCAATAGCGTAGGACCCACTCACACCACGCCACGTTCCGTTCCTTTTCTTTCCGTTTCTTTTTTTCTTTTTTAAATTAAAATCAATTTCTTTCCGACCGTTACACACATTCCATAAAAATAAACCCATCACTCCCCAATCCCCATAACACACACCACACCACACCGCCTCAACTCAACACAACATGACCACCACCGCCGGAGCCAAAAGCAACTGGAAAAAGGTTGCCAGGATCACCAAATCGCTCTTCTTCAACTCCTTCAACACTTCCAAATGGTTAGATCTCTCTTCTCTCCATCTTTTGATCCTAATTTCACACGTGTTATTGAGCCCTAATTGAGGTTTCTGCTTGTCAAATGCAGTAAGAGGGCGGCGAAGCTGGCGGTGGCCAGGATAAAGCTGCTGCGGAACAAGAGGGAGGTGGTGGTCAGGCAGATGAGGCGTGACATTGCGCTGCTGCTTCAGTCTGGTCAAGATGCCACTGCTCGTATTAGGGTACGCTTGTTAATTGTTGTTACTTCATTTTACTTTATGTGACACTTGTTTGTTAAGTAGTTTAGTGATAACGGTTAATCAGTTATAGTGTGGTGGTTTTTTGATAATGTGATGTGAAATTTGAAGCTAGGGTTTGGATCTTAGTTGTCAATAGTGGTTGCTATGGTCCCTACAGCGAATAGCGTAGCGTACATAAATAGCGGGATTTCAGTTATCTATTTATTTATTTTTTTAAAAATAAATAGAGATCAAATATAGCTATAAATTAGTTGGATTTGTAGGTTTTTGTTAAATATACATGTATTTTGATATAATGTACATATAAAATTTTTAATTTTTTTTTCTAGTGTAATAAAATAGCGCCCACTATTTATAGGTATTTGCTATGTACCATATAGTTACCTTATCGCTATTTTTCGCTATTCGCCATTAACAACGTTGAATTCCCTGATTTCTCTGCTACTTACAGGTCATTAAAGTTTTAATTTGATTGTGAGTGGATTATGGCCGTCTTTGTTTAGTCACCAAAATGAATTTGTAGTATCTGTTTTAGTTCTGGATTTGGAAATTTTGACTAGATTGAATGTTCACAGTTAGAAGTGGGACATTAATCAATAATGATTTATTCTTCTTTTTCATGTGTTATTATTATATACATCAAATTACTGATCCAATAGGTTGATGAACAAATGTGCTTGGTGGGTATGCATATTTTTGAATTGTAGATTGATGGTGCTAAGTGTGTTGTGTATAGTTTCTCTTTCATTAACTGACCTGCAATTTTCTTTGTGTTAAGGTTGAACATGTGATGAGAGAACAGAATATTCTGGCTGCTAACGAGTTTATCGAGCTCTTCTGTGAACTTATTGTGCAACGACTAACCATTATTGCAAAACAAAGGTATATTAAGGCTAAAATTAAAGAACTTTATTATCTACTTGACTACTTCTATACCACATTAATAGCACTGCTCACTGTTTGGGTCGAATTGTTCCAGGGAGTGCCCAGCCGATCTAAAAGAAGGGATATCAAGTTTAATATTTGCAGCTCCTAGATGTTCGGAAATTCCTGAATTGGTTGCACTTAGAGACGTTTTTGAGAAAAAATATGGTAAAGATTTTGTTGGAGCAGCTACTGATCTACGACCCAGCTGTGGTGTAAATCGAATGGTGAGTCTGCTGATTATCCTACAATTATGCTCAATAAGTTTATAACCTGCTTCCTTGTTTGCTTTTCTTATTAGTTAAAAAAGAGTAAAATGCCATTTTTGTCCCCGAGGTTTGGCCAGTTTTGTGACTTTCGTCTAAAGGTTTGTTTTTCTGCATCTGGATCCAAAGTTAACGAGCCAGATGAAAATGGCAAGATCTCAAACCTTTTGGATCCAGATGCGCAAAAATAAACCTTTGGACAAAAGTTGCAAAACTGGCCAAACCTCAGGGACGAAATTGGCATTTTACTCGTTCAAAAATTGATTGACATTTTCATATTGTTCACAGCTTATTGACAAGCTCTCTGTAAGAACTCCTGCTGGTGAACTGAAGTTGAAAGTTCTGAAAGAAATAGCGAAAGAATACCAGATTGATTGGGACACAACAGAGTCGGAAACCGAACTTCTCAAACCACCTGAAAAGCTTATTGTGCGTTTCAATATCTCTATACATTTTTTATGAACCCGTAAAGGGTGCTAAACGGGTGTAGCGAAAGAATACTTGAAAAGCTTATGTGTAGGGGTGCTAAACGGGTCATGTTCACGGGTTGGCGGGTTCCGAACCCAAAAATTTTAAACGAACCCGAAAATCGTGTCATACATATGAACCCAAACACGACCCCGGATATTCGTGGATTGACCCAAACACGATCCTGTTCAACCCAATGAATTTAGTTTTTTTTCGAAAATTAATATATTAATCTATGCAGTTAATATCGCCAATATATCAGTTATCGGTTCCCTGGTGAGGTATTGGTGCAAAATATCGGTTAGCATATCGGTTCTGATATTATCGGCGATATTGACCGATATTTACCTGGTATTGGACATATATTTGACCGATATATTCCTAATATCAGTACCTTTCTTCTTAGTTCTACCATTGCTTTTTCTTTTTATTGCTGCTATTAGTATTAGTGTTTTAAGTCTTAATTGTTAACTGTAATGTTAAATGTTGGTTTTTCAAGTCTTAATAAGTTTTACTTGCTACAATTGTTAGTGTTTTGCAAGTTGCAAAAGGTTAATTTGTTAATGGTAGGAGAGTATATTGAATTGCTAGTGTTAAAATGGTATATATATAAATTCAGCATGATATTAAAATTGCCGATGTCCCACTGCAATTACCGATATCTCAAATATCAATCCTTGACCGATATTCGATTTTTACCGCAATAACTGCTTTGATTAAAATTAAATTTACTAAAAAAACACAAATGTATAATACAATTACATTTAAATTATTAAATCGTATGTCAATGTCTCTTTTTAAGATATAGTTATGGGCATAAAGTACACAATTAAATTTTTAACATAAAGCATGTAAAAAATATAATATAAATGGGTCGGGTTGACCGGACCGGGTTGACCCAAACCCAAACTAAAAAGGTTCGCGGGATCAACCTGAAACTGACCCAAACACGTTAGGTTCGTGTCGTGTTTTGGGGTCGTGTCAGATATTCACACACCTATATATATGTGATATGAACGCACGCACAGTCGCGCACACACACTGTGTGTCTGCTTGCTACCCAATTTAGTATCTTTTAATCAACGTTGTTGTCTATTTTTCTGCAGGACGGGCCTCAGACATTTGTGAGTGCTTCTAGCATGCCTATTAATCCTCCACGTGAAGAAACCGTTCAGCCAAACAACCCACCATCACGCCGGTACTCAGACAAAGGTCAAAAAAACATGATGCATTTCGACAACACAAAATCAGCTGCTGAAGCTGCTGCTGAGTCAGCTAAAATGGCAATAGCTGCCGCAGAAGCCGCTGCATACTTAGCCAGCAAAGAATCAAACCAGTCAACTCAACCACATGGATTCGTAAACGGTCCTAAAAGTGCCAACAATTTCGACTCTTTTTCTAGCAGCCCTCCCATCGATTTTGGCAAAACGTCAAGACAGAGTTCCGAGAGGTCTCATGTTTCGCAGGGTCAACGGAGACACAGTTACAATGCATCCGGTGTGAAGTTTGATGAATCAGACTGTGACGAACAAGCTGAAATAGATTATAACAAGATGAATAGACGACACACCTACAACGCACCTCCTCCGGTTTCTTCTGTCAAGTTTGATGAGTATGAGTCTGACTACGATGAAGAAATTGAGATGGAGCATGACCATGACCGTTCTAGTGGGATGGACAATGGTCCACCAAACCGGCCTGCACCACCAGCACCAACTTCTGGTAATATGAAACATGGTCAGCGAGTTCATCCTAAGCTGCCAGATTATGATACACTTGCGGCTCGTTTCGAAGCTCTCAAGCATTACAAACCTTAGGTCAGATTATGGTTGCTTTTGTCTACTTTGATCATTCGTTTATTCGCAATATTCATCTATGTGTATTACATTATATGCTGCCCTTTGGTTTGGCAGATAGGTATGAATGTCGGTATATTTTTTGTTAAATATATGTATAAAAAGATTTGTTATAATTCGAAGTCTTAAGAGTTGATGCATGTCACAGTTGCCTTTCTTTATATTTGTGGAACCTTGTCATCGAAAAAAATAACAGAGCCCCGCTAATACCCTGCTATACCCCGCTAATAGTCCGCTAAATGCAGCTTGCTGTGTGAACATGTCCTTCAAGAGATTATAGGCAGAAACTAGTGAAACCTGGGTTCGATCCTTGAGCCAAACGGGTTTTATCGGTAATTTCACCGTTGTCTCTACGGGCGGGTGGGTTACCGGGTTTTCTCCGGAATTGGTGGTGGGTGACTCGGGTTACTCTCGGAATACTCCGTTTGTCTACTGGGTGCCCCGAGAGTGCTCGGGATTGATTTGTTGGCCGTTCAAAAAAAAAAAAAAACATCAAGTCGCATTAAGAACACCAAACGGATTTTAGTACATAAAAAGAGTTGATAATTAAGATGTTAGTTCCTTTCAAAAAAAAATTAAGATGTTAGTTTTATGGTATAACTTGTTTAAATGATAACTTTATTTAATTCACCTATTTCTTAAAACTAATAAATGAAAATGCACTGGTATGTGAAATGAATACACAATAATCCAATTAATGCCAAATTTTGTTAAAATGATGTGATATAAAAAAAAAGTTATAATTTCAAATTTCCAAAGTTATATTCCTACTTTTATTCTAATAATTTCTCCAAGTATAAAATATAAATCACTCACAAGACAAAACATGACCCATTATTTTGTGTGTAACACCACCAACGGAAAAAACCGGTAAATTTGTAGGGTGTTCTCTCACCCTCCCTCCAAAATCATCTTCAACAAACTTTTAAACCATTTCCCCCTCATTTCTTCATTCTTTCTGCAAAATCAAACACAACAGAATAAATCTTTGATCTAGCAGCCATGGATGAAACCGCGGAGTTATCGTGCCCTGAAAACGACATGATGAACCCAGCGTTGACATTGGCGACGCAGGTCTCCGCCATTTTGGTTCTCTCCCATGTGTTTCAGATTTTCCTCAAACCGTTGGGCCAGCCTGCGCCGCTTGCTCAGATCCTCGTAAGTATGTCTCATCTTCCATCCACATTCATTCAACTGCATTTTGTAATTCTGCTTCTTTATTTTAATTCCTGTCATATATTGGGTCATGCCACGTTGAATTGCCAGTAAACGAACCGAACAAACACAAGCGGGGCATGTTCGTGTTCATTTGTTTGACTTTAACTGAACAAATAATTGAACACGGACAATTAAACGAACGAGTTTCATGTTTGTGTTTGCCTGTAAAGAAAATAAGCGTATTCGTGTTCCTTTGTTAAAAGTATAAAATAAATGTTTCACGAATGAAAATGATCATAACTGAACATAGATGACGAACATTAGAAGTAAATCATCATCATACACAGTAAATCCCACCAATAACAAAATTAAGGTATGGTCTGAGGAGGGTAAGATGTAGACAGTCTTACCTCTACCCGGTAGGAATAGAGAGACTGCTTCCAGTGAGACCCCCGGCTCCATAGTAGTTTTGCATCAAGCCTTGGACATAAGGCGCATAACTCTCGGCAAAAAGGCCGATTAGTGCAAGTACCCCCTTGTCTTTCGGCTATCAACGCCACTACATGACATATAATTAACCGTCCCCCGTTATTTTCACGAAATTAGTAAAATAATGTTAAAATTAGTGCAATTTCACTTTTGCCCCCCGAGGGCCCACACATATATACATTATATGTGCACACTCAAGCGGGAAGTAACCAATCAGAAGTAAATGTGAAAATCAATTTGTTGGGCCTAAAAGTTAATAAAGCTAGACTAAATTGTAATAGGTGATATTTTAATTTTGTAAAACTATTCTAAATTGTAATGGGCCTAAAAATTTAAACGAATATATAAATGAACATAAACAAACGAACTTAAACACACATAAACTAACAAACATAAATGACGTAAACAAATGAGCATAAACAAGTACCCCCTTGTCTTTCGGCTATCAACGCCACTAATGAACGAATGTTACATGTGTTCATGCTCGTTCTTTTTAATAAATGAACAAAAAAAGTTGTTCATGTTTGATCGTTTATTAGATAAACAAACTTCCCGCCGAACGATTCATCAAACGTTCGGTTCGCTTACAAGCCTATAATAAATGGCATGAATGGGGTGCAGGTGTGAGTTTATGAATCCAATCTCATGCCAAACAAGCTCATGATATATATTATGCATCAAATGTGCATAATGGTTAACTGTTGTAGTCTTGTTTCTTTTTACCACAGGCAGGGTTTGTGCTAGGTCCATCAGGCTTATCAAGATCACAATCAATACATATCTTCTTCTTTCAGGATTTTGCTGTTGATTTCTACGAAAGCATGGCACTATACTGTAGAATCAGTATCATGTTCCTCATTGGCCTTGAAATGGACATCCCATTTTTAATGAGAAACTTGCGTCCAGCAAGCATTATCGCGTGCGGTGGTTGTTTAATGTGCACAATATTTGCATCCACCATTTCTTTCTTTGTATATGAAGAAACAGGATCGCGTGGATCACGGTTCACATTAGCATTAGTCATCACAGTGATCTTAGCCAACACCGCATCTCCAATCGTGTTCCGTTTGGCTGCTGATTTGAAATTTGCAACCTCTGATATTGGAAGATTAGCTATATCTTCTTCTTTGATTGGGGACATGTATGCTGTGTTTATTTTGGTTATCATATCCGGTGAGAAAAACAAACGAACTGTTAACGGTTGGGCACTCATGGCTTTCTTTTCGCTTCTACTTCTAGTGGGAATTATTATTTTCACCTCGTATTTAGTTAACTGGCTTAACCGACGGAACAGAAATGAAAAGAATCTTCAAGCAGTAGAAGTAATGTTACTTTGTTCAGTCATTCTTGTTGCTGCAATGACTTTAGAAACTATGGGATTTAGCAGCATAATAGCTTGTTTTTTAATGGGGTCCACATTTCCAAGGGGCGGGAAATCGGCCCGAACGTTACTAGCCATTCTCACGTATACGGTTCACAACTTCATCTTCCCGATTTACTTTGGTTACACCGGGTTTAAAGCGGATACACGTTATATAAATGAGTTGAAAAGACTAGCTATAGTTTTAATGGTTATTGTGTTGAGCATTGGTGGCAAGATCTTTGGGACCCTTGCTGCTTGTTATTATTTGAAGACACCATTAAATGAAGGTGTACTCCTTGCTTTTTTGATGAACATGAAGGGGCATGTAGATATTTTGACTTTGACCACAGCTATGCAGAATAGAGTAAGTGCTTCCTTATGTTAATTTAGTGGTTTCTTCTGATATATTTTTTGCATTTTTATAAGGAATTTCTAAATTTGTGTTAATGCAGGTGATTAACAGTGCAGTATTTTACAATTTAATGGTTTCGGCTGTAGTGATTAGTTCCATACTCTCGGCTGCTCTGATCGGTGTCTTGGTGAGAAGAGAAAAAGATATGATAGGAATCAAACACATACCGATGGAATATCATAGTCCCGATAAAGAACTAAAACTACTCGCGTGTGTGCATAGTAGTCACCCTGTAAATTCTATGGTAAGACTCATTGTATCGTTAAGAGGGTCAGACAACGTTCCAATTTCTCCATACTTAATGCATTTAGTCGAGCTTCCCGAGCAGATAAAAAGAAGTTCATCTCTATATGAGCAAGAAGAAGACGAACTTAGTGAAGATGAAGATGATGGAAAAAACGATGCGGTTGAAATAAATGAAACCGTTGATATGTTCATTGAAGAAACAAAAATGATGATTCATCAAGCTAAAATAGTAGCACCTTTTACAACAATGTATCAAGATGTTTGTCACTTTGCTGGTGATAAGAGGACATCGTTTATCGTTCTTCCATTTCATAAACATCAAAGAATCGATGGGAAGTTTGAGAATGGTAAAGAAGGTATAAGGATTACTAATCAAAAAGTGTTGAGACATGCTAAGTGTTCAGTGGCTATTCTTGTTGACCGCAGTCATACTACAACGGGGACACAAGCTGCAGGTTCAGAATCTTTGCAGCAAATTGCTACTTTGTTTTTTGGTGGGCCCGATGACCGTGAAGCGTTGGGGTTTAGTAAACGGCTTAGTACACATCATCATACGAGTCTTACTGTCATTAGATTTTTACCAACATCGGCAAAAGATCCTAATGGCGGAATTGATGTTTCACATAAGGAGGATGATGTTTTTGTGACTATACAAGATCAGGATACTGAAGTTGCAGAGGCTGATAATTCTGCCTTAGCCAATTTTTATCACAGGTATGACAAAATAATTTAGTGCGTTGGTGAAAATTTCGACCCGTTTACTTATGAACGGGCTGATTTGGGCATGGCTTTTTAGTCATCACAGATGGGTCGAGAGTCTCCCAAAGTGCATTATTAATGTATATCTTCCTAAATTGCTTTTTATTAACCATTTTATTATTGCATCAATATATTTTGTAATAATAATAATTAATGCTTTAATTATTTATATATAATTTTAAAAGGGAGAAAAAAGTGTTTGTAACAAGTGAGTGATTTGTTGAAAATATGTGACATTGAAAACTAGTGATTGGCTGTATTTTCAGGTATGTGACATCAGGGAAAGTGAGATTTGTTGAAAAATATGTGGATAATGGGGTCCAAACAGGAATGATTTTGAGAGACATGGCGGAAACCTACTCGATGTTTGTAGTGGGCAAAGGCGGCAGAGGTGACTCTCTTTTAACAACTGGAATAAGTGACTGGGAAGAATGCCCCGAGCTTGGTGTAGTAGGCGATTTCTTGGCTTCTAGTGAATTTGATACTAGTGGTTCGGTATTAGTTGTTCAACAACATAGATGACTTATTACAAACATAGATACGCGATACACTATAAACAGTCTTTTCTAAAACAACCAGCTTTAATGATAGCATTGCATCAAGCACAAGATCACGCAGGTTAAACCTTTGAAAGATTGCAGGATTTAGAAAGGAAAAAAATTTCGGGCAGAAGATGGATGTGACAGTTTATATGTATAGGTTTTGTGTAATATGTACTCGTTCGGAAAAGAGTAGAGTGGTCATTTTGAATGATGTAGTTGGTTGTATATGTGTATGTAATGTAGATGCAGGCTTACAAATTTAAATGTTTAAAATAGAAATGACATGTTAGTCCTGATTTGTGAATGCGTCATATTACAAACAAACATATAGTCTGCACATCAAATTGATTAATATTTCACTTTTAATTTCCATTTGCAATGCTTTTTGCAAGATGTGTGTTCTACTAGTGAGTTGGTTCCTATTGATGCTACTACTGATGATCGATGCATTGGTTCCTACCGATTAGTTGGAGTCATGATAGTTAAGTAGTTAAATCAGTTGGATAGTTATTTAATAAATGAACAATAGTGAGACATTTGACAATGATCTATACCAACTTTATGCACTCATTCTTACGGTCAACTACTACCACCTTCACGATGGTGATCAATAGGGAGACATTTGACAAAGATCTGACAATGATCTCTACTAACATAGAGACATTGGGTGGGTATATAAGTTTGCACTGAAGATGGGATTGAGGCCGGGTTTGCACGATGGTTGGTGAGGTGTGACGTTGGTGGTGGTGGTGGTTAAGTATGATGCCTATTGTAACAGAAAAATAGAAATATATTTATTATAACTATAATAATTGGAAAAACAAGAAATCATGGTCTTGATAGAAGTGTTGGTCATAAACTAAGATGATCATAGTAACTATGGAAAGCAATCTCAACCTTTTCCCCTTGGATTATATTGATCCAAAAGGCTCTACCTTCTATAAGTTATTTCCCTTTCGTTCCTCAAACTTACCACACAGACAGATACGGCCATGGAACTCAGAGCTCGAAAATGCACGCTGCTCGTGATCTGTGTGGCCGTTTTTAGTGTGCTTACAGGATCCACAAAGGGTCGAACCATAGCGCCGATATTTATATTTGGTGACTCAACATTGGATGTTGGCACAAACAACCACGTGGCTAACTGCAGCTCAAGGGCCGATCACCCATACAACGGGATAGATTATCCAGGGTCCCAAGCAACCGGGAGGTTCAGCAATGGTCTCAACACTGCTGACACTATTGGTAGGTTGCGCCTGACGATTTCAGCTCCCGAGCGATTTGTTTCAAAATATTTTTATCTCTAACGGGTCAACCTAATAAAACCAATATATTATCTGAAAAACAGTCAAATGGGTCGGAATATCTCCTATACAAAGTATGGTATTGTTATCAAAATAAAACAATGTTACATACCAAACAAGAGAACTTGACCCAAAAGACTAGTCTGGTGGGTGAGAGAGCTCATTTGGTATATAAACCCGACATGTGTTGCCCATACAACAAATGTGGGAAAAGTCTCATACCTTCCAATGGTTTCAATCCGTAACATACAACTTTTGTAATCATATTGAGAACAGTTACTTGCTTGTGCAGTTCAACTTTTAGGTGGCTATGATCTCAGTCCGCTGCCATATCTTGCACTCGTTGAGGATGGGTCTAACTTCACAAGAGAGATACTTCATGGAGTTAACTTTGCTTCGGGAGGTGCTGGTCTTAGTAAAGTAACCGGGCAAAAATTTGTAGGTCTCTTTTTTTAGAAAGAATATGTTATACAGCAGCCCGGGCATTTAATTTAAAGGTTAACATAGGTAGCAGTTTGACTCATTTTTGGTTTGATTTGGGTTACCTTAACGAGTCAAAAAAGTAAGTTAACCTGTAATTTAACCAAGCTTGGCTTGACAATGTCGGTCGCAGATCGACTCCCATGTGGGTCCTTCCCAAAATTTATGCATATCTGATATTATTAACAAATCATGTTTCAAACCCAAAACAAATGTATGACATCAAACAAATTATATATAGGGGCGAGTTGTATCTATGGAAGAACAAGTCCAACAATTTGCAACGGTTAGGGGAAACATAACAGCATTACTCGGGGAGTCTAAAGGTGATCGACTACTTCAAAAGTCCATGTACATCTTCAGCATTGGAAGCAACGACATCATGGAATACTTGTTCTCTCCTTTGAAGACTATGACTCCCGAGCAGTTTGTAATCAACCTTACCGACGCCTATGCCATCCACCTAAAGGTTCCCTTTACTTCTAAATTGCTTAGAATCACTAATGTGATAAAGATTTTGTAATCATATATGGGAAATCATATATGCTGCTGTGAGCACATAACTTGGGTGCAGCCAATGAAGAATGACAAAAAAAATATACTTTTATAAGCTTTGGTTTACCCAAGTTGAATATGATTTGCCCATCATATTTACCATATCGGTAAGTTACAAATTTCAAATATATATTAAAAGACTACGATGTTTTTCGGATCAACCCAAACCCGATCAGATCCGTCTTGACCCATACCAAATATAATTACATGTTTTGATCACTTACCCTGCGTCTGACTCGCCTGTAGTGCCAACTATACTCTAAACTTAACTCTATAAACTGTCTAATTATGTTATATTAATTTTGTGTTTTTTTGCCCTGGCAGAACTTATACAGTATGGGGGCAAGAAAGTTTGGAATATTAAGTATTCCACCAATCGGGTGTTGTCCATTTGCACGTTTTGTGTCTAATGGTACTTGTTCCAATGAGACAAACGATTTGGCTAGCACGTGCCACACCTCATTTGAATCCCTTATGAAAAACATGAGCTCTACGCTTGAAGGATTCAAGTACTCACTTGTGAACACATACAATATGACAATGACTGTCATTACCCAAAAAATTGGTAATCATAAGTTTTCTTTTTTACCTTCAAATGCCTACATATTCAACCTCCGCGATCAGCCTAGTGTCCAGAGGTAGCAATATCAACACTTTTATATGAAAACATGTCAATATGGGTTGTATTGTATATTGTTTGATAAGAGATCAAGCCTGTAAATATATAGGAAAAACAAGGTCATAATGAGTGAAACATATCGTCCTAAATCGTTTTACTTAAAGAAATTAATCAACTTATATTTATTATGCTAGCAATAGAGCTTTTTTATCATATTTAATACATTAGTTATTTGGAAAGAATTAAAAAAAAAGTGTTGGCACGTCTCTGTGACCAGGCCTGTTATGACTGGAACCCACTTTGACCCGTTACCCCACCCGCCCGTTTTGTGATCTCTAGTCTATCAGAATGGATCTTTTTACATTAGAGTGGCACATTTTCAGGGTTCAAAGACGTCGTGTCAGCATGTTGTGCCGATAAGACACCATTTGGATTAAGTGAATGCTTGAAAGGAGTGCACCTTTGCAAGTATCGGGATGATTATTTGTTCTGGGACGCATTTCATCCGACTGAAAAAGCCTCCAAATTGGCAGCTACTGTAGTGGTTTCTAGCCAAGATCCAGCTTTTGTGTCTCCTGTAAATTTTGGCAGTTTGAGAAAGGCTTGAAAAGATTGTCAAGTGCATCATGTGCACATTATGAACTAAATGTATCATTCCCAAATAAACTACACCAGATCTTGTATGTCACTATTTTCAAATCATCTATCAATAAAAACAGCCAGCTTTAATGATAACATTGCATCCAGCACAAGATCACGCAGGTTAAACCTTTGAAAGATTGCACAGTTTAGAAAGAAGAATGTTTTCGGGCAGAAGATGGATGTGACAGTTTATGCTAATTATATTGATTGAATATCCATCACAAAGCATCCCTATATATGGACTAGCTAGGACATTACAATTGAGTACCCTCTAGTATGTTAATATCCATCTAATATTCCCCCGCAAGCTAAGGGCGTGGAACGACCTGAAGCTTGGACCTCAAAAACAGAAAGCGTTGTGACAGGAGAGGCTTCATTAAGACATCAACGATTTGATTAATCGTGGAGATTGTCACACCCTGGCTTTGCGGAATCGTGGTTAACTTTGGTGTGACTTCTTAATACCATAGCTTAATCATAACAAGCTATATGAATTTAAAAACCATGCAAGTCATCCATTGAAAATTAAATTACAGTACCATTGTTTTAATCAACAACCATAACCTTGTTCAACAACCTTACAACCCTTAACATAACATAAACGTGGTTTAAGGACTGTGTCTTGTCCAGGAAAGAGACACATCCCCTAAACCCGGATGACTCCATGACAAGTGCAGCGGAAAACGTTCCATACCGTGCCAGATCTCGTTAATTTCCTGAAATACATGTGAGTTGAAAAATCAACAATAATGTTGAGCGAGTTCATGTGTAAGTGAGTAAGTAAAACACTTGTAAGTATAAAAGTTTCCTGGTATGCAGCAGTGTAAGAGGACTTGTGATCACCAATGGTTTGCAAGGCCATCAGTATGTTGTGAAATGCAAGTAGGAAGACTCAACCCTAGCGGATTTATGCGTTGGGCACAAAGTCACCCCAAGGTCCGTTCTGTTTGGCCTGGGGCTGGGCTCGCTACACCCAGATAGATCTACCGCTCCTGTCCCTCGGTCCTACCCTGAGGATTAATAGCCTCAAGTTTCCGCCTACCCATTCACATGATCTAAACCTCCTTACGTTATCATACCGTGTATAAAAGTACTTGTAAACAAAGTAACATGTATTTCACCCCCGCGGTTAAGTAAACTGAAAACAGTTAGAGAAAAGGGGGACATGAACTCACAGTGAATGCGCGTCTCTACCAAGTGTCTCCAATACAGTAAGCTGTGCAACGACCTACAAGTGCTAATTCTATTAGACGGGCGGCCGTGCTTTAGCTTTATAGTTCGAGTCTTTGGGAAATAGTTAGACAACTATTTCGTGTTTATGTTCCGTATACACTTGGTAGTTATTCTTCTTCCCAAGGATGGGAGATACAATACATGTGCGTAAGTTACGTTTTATCAATCTTGTGGTAATGTAATTACCGGTGTAACTTATATGTTTGTGGAAGCGTTCGTAAAGTTTTGGAATCATTAACGCTTGTAAATATTATTTTTACTCTAAAATAATATTTATGTATTTTCACAAAATAATCATAAACAGTGTTGTGACAAATATCTTTATCACGTTAATCTTTGTGAAAATCCCACCTCCGAATATTTAGTAAAATATAGTGCTGGCGAAATTTATGTTTCGAAAGTATGTCCAAAAATAGTTCTAACACTTGTTGTGTAAAAAGTCTAAGTGTTAGGTTTTTAGAAAAATTTCGCCAGAGTTTCCTCTGTAACTGGAGGTGGCCACGCTTTCAAGCGTATCATTTTCTTTTAACAAATCAATCAACAATCTTCTTTATTCAATCAAACAATCTCCAACACAACAAACTAGTCGACAAGTATGTAAATTTGCATAATCGCATGAACTTGCAGTTTTTCCGCATCTTTAATGTAAATCACCTTTATATATGTAGATCTTTATATAAAGTAGCTTTAATCTTGTAAAAACCTCGTGTTTAAAGAGTTCCCGTCTTTACAACTTCTAGTCACTTTTCCCAAAAATAGTTATTTGTCGGATCTTTTCATTTCACAAGTGTCTACACGCTTGTGGTTTATAAAATCATATTTATTAGTGTAAGATCCATCTTTAGAAAAACATGATTTCTTAAAGGTGTGGTCTTTCAAAAATACCACTTGCGGATACGTAGATCCGCTAGTTTTAAACACCATTTTACCGGTTAAATCACTTTTACACAACTAAAATATTTCCACACAAGTTCATGTCTCTAAAATGTGGTAGTGTTTCACCTTTAACCCTTGTATCTTTCAAAAACAAGCTTATGTGATGATACGTAATTTTACAAAGTCGGGTTAAACGAAGATTTGAGCTACCACATCATAGATCGGGTCTAGATAAACACAAATTTCAAGTCCTACGACTTTTACACAAGTTATATGCTATTAACCACCATTTTTGTGATTTTACTAGACTTTAAAGTTTCAAAACGCATGTTTACGCTATTTAACCGACGAAAGTTCTTTTAACCACTTTAGATAAGCTTAAAAACGAGTTTTAAACAATATACCTCTAGCTCGGGGCTAGGGAAGAATCGTGACGAAAAATGCGTGGATAAAAGCTAACGGTTGAGGTCCTTCGTGTTCCGCTTGCACCAAAGCTCCTAATACGCGACCTTGGATGTTTGTATGATGATGGAATGGAGTGATCAAGATCGAAAAGTATGATGGTGTGTGTGAGGGAGTTCGGCCGAGAGTGGGAGAGAGCAAGAGAGTAGTGTGAGTTTGTTGATAAGTGAGGTGATTAAGTCTTGTGTGATTAGTGGGTATTTATAGAAGAAGTCATGTGCTATTGTCCAATGGTTAAGGTGTAGCATAGATACTAGACAACATTGGATTCAACAAGATCTCAAGTACAAAGTGGTGCTCCCTAGGTAACCGATCGGTTGGAGGGGGGGGGGGTCCTTGGTCCGATTTTAATTAGATGGTTAGTGTTTAGTTATGCTAAACCAAGTTAGGTTATGGGTTAAACTCCGTTAGTTATGTACAACGTGTTTAGACGGGTGTTAGGGTAACCAGGGACCCTAACTGGCTCAGAAAAAAAGTAATAATAAAAATAGTATTATTTTCATGTTCCGGGTAAAGTCCGGGTGTCCGGTTGGATATTAATCCGTTAAAGTGTTACAAAAGGCTTTAACGTGTCGTTATTACATTTTTAGTGACACAAATTGTTTTCCCGACACTTTAGAAAGTGTCTAGTGTTATTTTCTCATTTTCTGGCACTTTACTAGTCAGCTAGAAGCTGGTTAAATTATTAAAGTGCTGTGTTTGGTACTTAAAGTACGTTTTGGCACATCCGAATCAGTGTATCTTATCCCTAGAGACGCGGTAACACAACCCTCATATCCTACACTCACTACCAGTGTAGCCAAAATATATGAGGCTCTTAACAGGCCTTAGAGGCAGTACTTGCCTGATGCTGGTTATATCAGCATGTTCACTGTGTATCCGTTTAGTGCTACTGTGCTTTTCGTGCATCATGTTTGTCACTAGGGTTCAGTATGTAATCAATGTAGTGACAGCAAATAAAGTATGATGCAAGTAAGTGCATGTATCAGTATGCAGGTAGCAGTTTATCAGCTAGTTTCAATCAAGCACAGTAATTAAGCAGTAATTAATCAGTAATTAAATTGTACGGATACCTGGTTTAGTGCGGGTTGTCACATTCTCCCCCCGTTAAATAAATTTCGTCCCGAAATTTAAGTTCTGCTTGTAGAAGCAGGGTTCTTAGGAAATAAGTGGGGGTATTTCTCTTTCATCCAGTCCTCACGTTCCCATGTGAATTCAGGACCATGTCTGGCATTCCAACGTACTTTGACGAGTTTGACACTGCTCCGGCGGGTCTTGTTAACTTTCCAATCCGTGACCTCAACAGGTTCTTCAACAAAGTGGAGCGTGTCGTCAATATGAATCTCGTCGATAGGAATGGCAACGTCAATTTGAGTTGGACTTTTCTTTAAATTGGATACATGAAATGTATCGTGAACACCATTTAGTTCAGCGGGTAGGTCCAACTTGTATGCTACCGTCCCAATTCTCTCCAGAATTCTGAAGGGACCAATGTAGCGCGGATTTAACTTCCCACGCTTTCCAAAGCGTGCTACCCCTTTCCAGGGTGAAACCTTTAACAACACCATTTCTCCGACTTGGAAGTCCACGTGCTTCCGGTTTGGATCCGCGTAGGCCTTTTGCCTGTGGCGAGCGGCTTCGATGCGTTTAAGAATTTGCGCGATCTTATCTGTCGTCTCTTGGACGATCTCGGGACCAGCAAGCTGCCTATCACCCGCGTCAGACCAACATAGCGGTGATCGGCACTTGCGTCCGTATAGGGCCTCAAATGGCGCGACACCAATACTGGTGTGGTAGCTGTTGTTGTATGAAAATTCAACCAAAGGTAAGTGTTTATCCCAGCTACCGCCTAAATCCATAACACATGCCCTCAGCATGTCTTCCAACGTTTGTATTGTTCGCTCGCTCTGGCCATCAGTTTGCGGATGGAATGCAGTGCTCAGATTCAATTGTGAGCCAAAAGATTCTTGGAAAGATTGCCATATTCTTGACACAAACCTTCCGTCTCTATCAGAGATGATCGAGAGTGGTACTCCATGACGTGCTACGATCTCTCTCATGTAAATTTCCGCAAGTTTACTAGTACTGTCTTTCTCCTTGATTGGCAGACAGTGTGCGGACTTTGTTAGGCGGTCAACAATCACCCAAATCATATCATGACCTCTTGGCGTTCTTGGCAGTTTTGTAACAAAATCCATTGAGATTTGTTCCCATTTCCACTTGGGAATCTCAGGTTGTTGCAGAAGTCCCGAAGGCTTCTGGTATTCCGCCTTGACCTTAGCGCACGTTAAACATTTGCTCACGTAAACAGCAACGTCGCCTTTCATCCTAGGCCACCAATAGTAATCCTTGAGATCTTGGTACATCTTATCCGATCCAGGGTGGATAGAGTACCGTGACTTGTGCGCTTCGTCGAAAATAACTTCCCTTAATCCACCAAACAGAGGAACCCAAATCCTTTTCTCAAAACATAGCGTCCCTTCCTCGTTTGGTACCAAAAGCTTCTCCATTCCACGGAGATATTCTTCCTCAAGGTTTCCCTCCTTGAGAGCCTCCTTTTGTGCAGCGCGAATGCGTGAGGAGAGATCGGTTCGTATAATCATTTCCAATGCTCTAACCCTTATGGGCTTGATTCTTTCTTTACGACTTAGGGCATCGGCAACTACATTCGCCTTCCCTGGGTGATATTTTATCTCGCAGTCGTAATCGTTCAATAATTCAACCCATCGTCTTTGCCTCATGTTCAACTCCTTCTGGTTGAATATGTGCTGTAGGCTTTTGTGATCTGTGAAGATTGTGCACTTCGTACCATACAGGTAGTGCCTCCAGATCTTTAAAGCGAAAACCACTGCGCCAAGCTCTAAATCGTGGGTGGTATAGTTCTTTTCGTGCACTTTCAGTTGGCGTGATGCGTAAGCAATGACCTTTTGGCGTTGCATCAACACACAACCCAATCCCTGACGCGATGCGTCGCAGTATACCAAGAAGTCATCAGTACCTTCTGGTAGAGCTAAGATTGGCGCGTTACAAAGCTTATCCTTCAATATCTGAAATGCTTCATCCTGCTTGATTCCCCAATCGAACGTCCTTTCCTTCTGCGTGAGGAGCGTTAAAGGTTGAGCGATTTTTGAGAAATCCTCGATGAACCTTCTATAGTAGCCAGCCAAACCCAAGAATTGTCGAATCTCGGTTGGCGTTGTAGGCGTTTCCCAATTCCTGATTGCCTCGATCTTTGTGGGATCAACATGGATTCCATCCCCATTAACCACATGTCCAAGAAACTGGACTTCGCGTAGCCAAAACTCGCACTTAGAAAACTTGGCGTACAGTTGTTCTTTCTTTAGCAGCTCCAGTATGGTTCTAAGATGTTGCTCGTGTTCAGCCTTCGTCTTTGAGTAAATCAGGATGTCGTCGATGAATACAATCACGAACTTGTCTAAGTATGGCTTGCAAACCCTATTCATTAGGTCCATGAATACCGCAGGCGCGTTTGTCAAACCAAATGGCATAACGAGGAACTCGTAGTGTCCATAACGAGTTCGGAAGGCTGTTTTCGGGATACTTTCCTCCTGTATCCTTAGTTGATGGTATCCAGATCGAAGATCGATCTTAGAGTAACAGCTTGAGCCTTGAAGTTGATCGAACAGATCGTCGATTCTAGGCAGAGGATACCTGTTCTTGATCGTCAGCTTGTTCAATTCTCTGTAGTCAATACACATTCGGAAACTTCCGTCCTTCTTCTTGACAAACAAGACCGGAGCTCCCCAAGGCGAGAAGCTTGGTCGGATAAAACCCTTGTCTAACAACGCTTGGAGTTGTGTCGACAATTCTTGCATCTCAGACGGCGCAAGTCTGTAAGGTGCCTTAGCTACAGGCGCTGCGCCTGGAACTAAGTCGATGTGAAACTCCACTTGCCTCTGAGGTGGCAGTCCAGGTAAGTCTTCTGGGAAGACCTCTGGATACTCCCTTACGACAGGGATGTCTTCGATCGTTGGCTCAGCAGCCTTCTTGTCCACGATGTGTGCCAGAAAAGCAACACATCCCTTCTGTAAACACTTCCTTGCTTTCAAGCAGCTGATAAATCTTAGCGGTGTGTCACGCTTCTCTCCGTGAACCACAATCGTCTCACCATCATCGGTTGGGATGCGAACAACTTTCTCGTGACATACTATCTCAGCCTTGTTTCCGGATAACCAATCCATTCCTACTACCACGTCGAAACTTCCCAATTGGACTGGTAGTAGATCCAGAGTAAACTCGCGTTCTCCCAATTCTATCACACAACCTCTGATTACTTCGTCGACTCCAACTAACTTCCCATTAGCTAATTCGATCGAGTAGGGAATGTCTAACTTATTTGCAGCTAACCCAAGCATATTTTTAAATTCTAGTGATACGAAGCTATAGTCGGCACCAGTATCAAATAAAACAGATGCATAGCGCTGATTGATAGGGAACGTACCCGTAACAACATTTGGATCTTGGCGTGTTTCTCTAGCTTCGAGCTGGAATACTCTACCACGGGCTTGATTCAATGTTGGGCAATTCTTCTTAAAATGCCCGATTTCCCCGCAGTTATAACATCCGAGCCTCTGCCCGTTTCCATCACCGTTTCCAGCTGGGGTGTTGTTCTGGTTGGCATTGCCAGCCTGATTTGCATTGTTGCCTCGGTTTCTGTTTCCTCCAAAATTTCCTGGTAAGCGGTTTCCATTTCCACCACGGTTATCATTTCTATTTCCATATCCTCCCTGGCCTCCGCGGCCTGCACTAGCCCAACATGATTCCCTTGTGTGGCCCGGTTTTCCACACGAATCACATACTCTCAACCCACATCGGCCAGAATGGTGACGTTGGCATGCATTACACTTGGGCTGGGTGCCCAAGTATCCCCTTCCTTTCCTTCCACTGCCCGTCGTACCCTGAGCTGGCGTGTTTGGCGCTCCTCTCTTACCATCACCGCTAACACTTTGTTTGAAGTTCGAAAACTTTCTTTTGTTAACCCCTGAGGACTCAACGTGAGTCTCTGTCTTCTTTGCCTTGACTTCATCAAACTTGTTTAAACGAATCGCCTCCTCGGTGAGAGCCACGCTCAAATCGATGGCTTCAGTGACAGTCGCTGGTTTGGAGGAGGTTACCATGCTTATTATTTGGGGAGCCAAACCCCAAATGAAGCGCTCGATTCGCTTGTATTCAGGCGTAACCATGTAAGGAACCACTTGAGATAGGTCATGAAACCTCTGAACGTACTCTGCTACTTTCGGACCATCCATCTTTAAGTGCCAAAATTCAGTCTCCAACCTTTGAATTTCTGCGCGTGAACAGTACTTTTTGCGCATCAGTTCTTTCAACTCGGCCCAAGTCAGGGCGTAGGCGGCAGTTTCGCCTAATGTTTGGACTTGTAGGTTCCACCAAGATAGGGCTCCGTCTAGAAATAGCCCTGAAATATACGTGACTTGCTGATCCTCGGCACACTTGCTCATGCGTAACACAGAATCGGTTTTCTCAGCCCAGCGGGTAAAGGCAACTGCACCTCCTGTGCCATCGAAGTTAACTGGTTTGCAGTCTAAGAACTGCTTGTAGGTGCATCCTGCACGTATGTTAAAACATGTGTTTGGCATTAGCATCACCGCTAAAATCTCCGACTAGTTCATGGCAGGTTCGAATGGCGTGGTATTACCGTGAGGTGGATTGTTATTGCCTTGGTTAACACTTCCGCTTGCTCCTGGCTGAGATGCTGCGTACTGTGCTATGGCAGCAGCAATAATCTGCTGTAGTTCTGCCTCATTTGTTGGCATGTTTGGTTCGCGTCTTGGCGGCATCTTCTAAAAGATGGTTTAAGTTGGTTAGGCCTTAGTAAGGCTCCGTTGTTATAATACGTAAATTAGTTCGTAATATAGCGTACGTATATAACGGTAGTAATAGTATAATCACATAACATCACAGGTTATCACACATCACAAATATTAATCACACACATCCCATGTCATAACAAGTAATCAAGCGAATCCAAATATGGTGAGAAAGCTGCGATTGCCATATAAATGAGACCACATTGTAAGTGTATACATACAATCATCAATCATTAGGGGCTACATCACCCCTGTCAAAAACTACATCAGTATCAATACAACATCAAGTACATAACAAAAGTCAAATCATATCGTAGTCTCCCCAAAATGCTGTGTAATCAAAAAGCAATCGCCGCCTTATCACCTCGCCTACCCATGTGGCACCGATGAGCTCTAAGCAGATGGTGGTGGAGGAGGAGGAAAACGGGTATAAAACAAATGGCGCAACTGTAACCAGTCCGCCTCCATCGCCTGCTGTGTGCGAATAATGGAAGCAATCTGCTGCTCCAAAGTAGTAAGACGAGCAGCGTAGTCAGGGGGTAATGGTCGAAACGGCTGTAACGGAGAGGGTACCCGGCCATGGCACTGACATGGCTGCAGACGGGCTCTCTCCAAATCCTGTAGTCGCTGCTCATGCGACTCGTGCTGGTGTACAAACGACATCAATACATCCTCGATGGTATGTCCCACGTGGAATCTGTGATATGGATCAGTGGGTGGCATGGGGGAAAACGGTGACCACAGCAGTGGCTCACGTGTAGGGTCAAAGGGTGCCACACCAAAAGGAGCTGTAGTAGGTGGAACAAAAGGAATCTGAGGCATGAAAGGCATGGGCATCGGTACATGCCCATCAGGGTGTGCTGAAGAGCCCTCTCCAGGCCCTGCTGGAGGTATAAACATAGGTACCTGAAACGAAAAGTCAGTATGTGGTGCAACGGGAATCTGTGGAGGGAATGGGGGAACGTCCTCGTCTTCCGGTATCCAGCCATGCTGGGCAGACTCGTCCGGTGGATCCATATGTGCCGCGAACGGTGCATGTCCGGGCTCTATGGGAACAGGATCAAACAAGGGAGCAACAACAGGGTGAACGGGTGCCAAGTGCTCTATAGGGTGGTCAGCAGGTATATCAACAATGGGTAAAGGACCAATGGGATCAACAGGAACATCTATGTGGTGATCATCAGCAATAGGCTCAAAAGGTACATCAGCATGCACAGGGTCATGCTCTGGTAAAGGGTCAAGGGCAGCTGCCTGCTCAGGTGCAATGGCAGGCTCAACGTCATCAAACGCCATGTCAACATCAAAATCGGGATCAATCGGATCAAAAGGGTCAACAGCGTCTACTGGGTCCTCCATCAACTCGTCCATCGGGACATACTCTAAATCACGGTCAGGTTCAAATCCTGGTGGGAACATAGGATCTGAATCCTCCTCGTCGTCATGGTCAAAAACAAGTCCAGGTACGGAAGCAACAGAAAAAGCCTGGTCAGAATCGGACCCATGGGAGAAGTGCTGCGCACTATGAGCATGTGTGGGTACAGAAGCCACAGACTCAAAGGAGTCCGCGACTGGGGAATGAGCAGGTGACTCCGCAGCCGGAGCATCTGCGATCAGTAAGGGAGCAACAGCAGGTAGGGCCTCGCCCTGAGCATCCTCCATAGGCTCCTCCTCAAACATATCGACGTCGTCCTCCTCGTCGTCGATGGGTAAATGGTAAGCTGGGTACGCAGCCAGCGGTATAGGAGCAGGGATCAGTGCCAGTGGTAGATCCCCGGCTGGAAGGTCAACTGGGAGCTCATCAACGCCGTCGGGTAAGGCGAATGGCTGAAAGTCATCGTCATCCGTGCTGGTGAAATCTGACGTATAAACCTCATGCTCCGACGACTCCAGGTCATCCGATACAATACGCCTGGGGTCGGTGATGTCTGAACCACCTGAATCAGCCGAATCCATGTATTTGTAACATAAATACAAGTATGCACAAACAGTTAATCACATAATCAGATAATCACATAAGTCATCAAGTAAGGCATCACATAATCCTCCTAGTCTTACTAGCCAAATACCATCCAGTCTACCAGACTGCTCTATCCTTTACTTAAACCACACCTCGATCCTCCAGATCGATCCTTAGCCCTCCAGGCTGAACCTTTTCTTCCTAGCCTTGCTAGCCCACTATCTTGGTCACCTAGACCAAGCCTCGATCCTCCAGATCGATCCTATAACAAACCAACGTGCTCAACTACCTTGACCATCTCGATCCTCCAGATCGATCCTCAGCCCTCCAAGCTGAACTTATAAATAAATAAAATGTGCTCAACATTTGTTTGTAAAAAGTGTGGTTCTGGACTTAAGTGGTATGCAGAAAAAATGTTTTCGTGAGAGCCCTAGTGATCATAGTCTAGACTCGAGACAGAATCCTAGTTCGCTATGATCAGAGCTCTGATACCAAGCTGTCACACCCTGGCTTTGCGGAAGCGTGGTTAACTTTGGTGTGACTTCTTAATACCATAGCTTAATCATAACAAGCTATATGAATTTAAAAACCATGCAAGTCATCCATTGAAAATTAAATTACAGTACCATTGTTTTAATCAACAACCATAACCTTGTTCAACAACCTTACAACCCTTAACATAACATAAACGTGGTTTAAGGACTGTGTCTTGTCCAGGAAAGAGACACATCCCCTAAACCCGGATGACTCCATGACAAGTGCAGCGGAAAACGTTCCATACCGTGCCAGATCTCGTTAATTTCCTGAAATACATGTGAGTTGAAAAATCAACAATAATGTTGAGCGAGTTCATGTGTAAGTGAGTAAGTAAAACACTTGTAAGTATAAAAGTTTCCTGGTATGCAGCAGTGTAAGAGGACTTGTGATCACCAATGGTTTGCAAGGCCATCAGTATGTTGTGAAATGCAAGTAAGAAGACTCAACCCTAGCGGATTTATGCGTTGGGCACAAAGTCACCCCAAGGTCCGTTCTGTTTGGCCTGGGGCTGGGCTCGCTACACCCAGATAGATCTACCGCTCCTGTCCCTCGGTCCTACCCTGAGGATTAATAGCCTCAAGTTTCCGCCTACCCATTCACATGATCTAAACCTCCTTACGTTATCATACCGTGTATAAAAGTACTTGTAAACAAAGTAACATGTATTTCACCCCCGCGGTTAAGTAAACTGAAAACAGTTAGAGAAAAGGGGGACATGAACTCACAGTGAATGCGCGTCTCTACCAAGTGTCTCCAATACAGTAAGCTGTGCAACGACCTACAAGTGCTAATTCTATTAGACGGACGGCCGTGCTTTAGCTTTATAGTTCGAGTCTTTGGGAAATAGTTAGACAACTATTTCGTGTTTATGTTCCGTATACACTTGGTAGTTATTCTTCTTCCCAAGGATGGGAGATACAATACATGTGCGTAAGTTACGTTTTATCAATCTTGTGGTAATGTAATTACCGGTGTAACTTATATGTTTGTGGAAGCGTTCGTAAAGTTTTGGAATCATTAACGCTTGTAAATATTATTTTTACTCTAAAATAATATTTATGTATTTTCACAAAATAATCATAAACAGTGTTGTGACAAATATCTTTATCACGTTAATCTTTGTGAAAATCCCACCTCCGAATATTTAGTAAAATATAGTGCTGGCGAAATTTATGTTTCGAAAGTATGTCCAAAAATAGTTCTAACACTTGTTGTGTAAAAAGTCTAAGTGTTAGGTTTTTAGAAAAATTTCGCCAGAGTTTCCTCTGTAACTGGAGGTGGCCACGCTTTCAAGCGTATCATTTTCTTTTAACAAATCAATCAACAATCTTCTTTATTCAATCAAACAATCTCCAACACAACAAACTAGTCGACAAGTATGTAAATTTGCATAATCGCATGAACTTGCAGTTTTTCCGCATCTTTAATGTAAATCACCTTTATATATGTAGATCTTTATATAAAGTAGCTTTAATCTTGTAAAAACCTCGTGTTTAAAGAGTTCCCGTCTTTACAACTTCTAGTCACTTTTCCCAAAAATAGTTATTTGTCGGATCTTTTCATTTCACAAGTGTCTACACGCTTGTGGTTTATAAAATCATATTTATTAGTGTAAGATCCATCTTTAGAAAAACATGATTTCTTAAAGGTGTGGTCTTTCAAAAATACCACTTGCGGATACGTAGATCCGCTAGTTTTAAACACCATTTTACCGGTTAAATCACTTTTACACAACTAAAATATTTCCACACAAGTTCATGTCTCTAAAATGTGGTAGTGTTTCACCTTTAACCCTTGTATCTTTCAAAAACAAGCTTATGTGATGATACGTAATTTTACAAAGTCGGGTTAAACGAAGATTTGAGCTACCACATCATAGATCGGGTCTAGATAAACACAAATTTCAAGTCCTACGACTTTTACACAAGTTATATGCTATTAACCACCATTTTTGTGATTTTACTAGACTTTAAAGTTTCAAAACGCATGTTTACGCTATTTAACCGACGAAAGTTCTTTTAACCACTTTAGATAAGCTTAAAAACGAGTTTTAAACAATATACCTCTAGCTCGGGGCTAGGGAAGAATCGTGACGAAAAATGCGTGGATAAAAGCTAACGGTTGAGGTCCTTCGTGTTCCGCTTGCACCAAAGCTCCTAATACGCGACCTTGGATGTTTGTATGATGATGGAATGGAGTGATCAAGATCGAAAAGTATGATGGTGTGTGTGAGGGAGTTCGGCCGAGAGTGGGAGAGAGCAAGAGAGTAGTGTGAGTTTGTTGATAAGTGAGGTGATTAAGTCTTGTGTGATTAGTGGGTATTTATAGAAGAAGTCATGTGCTATTGTCCAATGGTTAAGGTGTAGCATAGATACTAGACAACATTGGATTCAACAAGATCTCAAGTACAAAGTGGTGCTCCCTAGGTAACCGATCGGTTGGAGGGGGGGGGGGGTCCTTGGTCCGATTTTAATTAGATGGTTAGTGTTTAGTTATGCTAAACCAAGTTAGGTTATGGGTTAAACTCCGTTAGTTATGTACAACGTGTTTAGACGGGTGTTAGGGTAACCAGGGACCCTAACTGGCTCAGAAAAAAAGTAATAATAAAAATAGTATTATTTTCATGTTCCGGGTAAAGTCCGGGTGTCCGGTTGGATATTAATCCGTTAAAGTGTTACAAAAGGCTTTAAAGTGTCGTTATTACATTTTTAGTGACACAAATTGTTTTCCCGACACTTTAGAAAGTGTCTAGTGTTATTTTCTCATTTTCTGGCACTTTACTAGTCAGCTAGAAGCTGGTTAAATTATTAAAGTGCTGTGTTTGGTACTTAAAGTACGTTTTGGCACATCCGAATCAGTGTATCTTATCCCTAGAGACGCGGTAACACAACCCTCATATCCTACACTCACTACCAGTGTAGCCAAAATATATGAGGCTCTTAACAGGCCTTAGAGGCAGTACTTGCCTGATGCTGGTTATATCAGCATGTTCACTGTGTATCCGTTTAGTGCTACTGTGTTTTTCGTGCATCATGTTTGTCACTAGGGTTCAGTATGTAATCAATGTAGTGACAGCAAATAAAGTATGATGCAAGTAAGTGCATGTATCAGTATGCAGGTAGCAGTTTATCAGCTAGTTTCAATCAAGCACAGTAATTAAGCAGTAATTAATCAGTAATTAAATTGTACGGATACCTGGTTTAGTGCGGGTTGTCACAGAGATAACTTGAACCTTCAGTTTTACTTGTGCCACCTTCTCCCGAACAAAGTGAAAATCGACCTCAACGTGTTTAGTTTGAGCATGAAATACGGGATTGGCAGATAAATACGTGGCACCAAGGTTATCACCCATAGAGTGGATGAACTTTTGCTTGTAACACTGAGCTCATGAAGAAGAGCTTCCAACCAAGTTAATTCAGAAATTGTATTAGCAAGAGCTTTATATTCTGATTCGGCTGACGAGCGAGAAACCGTTCGCTGTTTACGAGTTGTCCATGAGATCAAATTGAATCCCAAATATATAGCAAATCCTCCCGTGGACCAGCGATCATAGAGACACCCGGCCCAGTCAGCATCCGTGGAAGTTTTAATCCCTACACATCCTTAAGTTCAAGGGTTATATGGTAATTAGTATAAAGATTGGCGGTTACAAAGTTGAGGGGCGATTTGTGACAAAACAGAACTTGGTAACCACCACCCCAAGGGTGGCGAAATCCCTTGGGAGACACCCCTTGATCGATGGCTGCAAAGGAAGAAGGAAGGGATGCGACTTTTGGATCTTAGAGACGCACCCCTTCATGTTTAATTGCATCCACATATTCAAGAGACACACCCGTTCGTGAAAGGACACGTCTATTGGATCGCACCCATTAGAAACTATAAATAGGGCTTTAGATTTCAATTGTAATTCAATTTATGTATTCAGTTTATATTCAAGTTATTCGATTGTCTAGAGATCAAAGATCCATTTTGGGGCCAACAATTGGTATCAGAGCATCAGGCTCTAGGCATCGCAGGGAATTCGCGATCAGGTTTTATTATTCTTTCTCAATTCGCATGTTAGTTTTATTTTCGGTTCAGGGTCGAACCAGGGGTTAGGAATCTAGGGTTTTGATTCTGGGGTTTTGTCACGACCCCGACCCACCGTAGACGGAATCGGGAGCTACGAACAGCCAAGTGGTACCGGTGATTATTTTGAAAAATATTGCAGCGGAAATTTCATCAGGACCGTGAGTTAGGAAAAATATCAGAGTTTAGAAAACACCGGATTTTATTTATTAAATAGATGGGATAAACCCATGTTTTACAAATGTAGCTTTAATAAGGGATAAACCCAATTACATAAAACAATATTTCTTAATTCGATTTAATTAATAATATAAGCCACTTCTTGAAGCCTTTCAATGCTGTATCCATTTCTTACTCCAATCTACTGTAATTACTTGAAACGCGTTTTAAAAAAGGTTTTGTCAGCAGGAAATACTGGTGAGTTCATTCATTTTGCTTAAAACGACGCATTTGTTATAATCTACAGTATTAAGAGCGATTACAATGTTTCCTTATATCAACCAACTACCCACAGTATTTGTCACTCGAACATCCATCGGTAACCTCTGAGTCCAATGGTGTCTGTGACTATGGTCATATCACCCCTTGGCTAACTCGTTGTCCAATGGTGAAGTTTATCAAGTAATGTATACAAAACCCCACATACCGGCTGTAATTTGGTGATTACAAAGACTTAATTCCCGTAATTATAACCTTGAAAATAAATAGAGTTTTGTAAAGTAATTTGATAAAAAGAGAATGACTCACATTATAAGCATGCAGATTTATACAGGCAGAGCTTAGCCTATTGATTAGTCTTGTAACCTAGTGCACACGAACTCGGTAGGTAACTAATACAGCATTTACGATAACTCACGAGATTAAAACCCTCACAACAAACGACAAAGTGCAACACTTAAACATCCATCGAATTAACAACGAATGACAAAGCATAACCCAAGTTTGAGCAGCACTTAAACATTCATCGGATAGTTTAAATCAATCTGACATTGAATCGTAGCAGCGATCGAGTTATTACCCTGCTTTGCGGCAGAATTCGGGCTTATGTGTGTGTTTGGTAGTAATCAGACTATAACTCGGTGTACGAATTGAGTTTTATCGTCGTTCCAACGCCAAAATGCAAGTCCCACACCCCTCTATTTATACTGAGAATTTGACCCCCTCGCGTGGCGCGAGGGGTCCATGTGGTTGCGTCGCGTGGCGCGACGGGTCACATTTTATCATAGGGTTGCCACGTGTTTTTCTAGCCTAGCTGAGTCGACGGATCTTGAAAATTCGATTTAGACAGCAAGATATGTGGATAATCGTCAGTAGGGAATACCCCCCCCCCCCCCTTGAGTTTTAGGGACCCTGATCCTGATCCTGATTCTGATTGTTCTGAAATTTTTAGGATTTATGTAGGATTACTTAAGGGTCTTAACTAAGGTTTCCTTGTGAACAAAATATAATAATAAATAATAGTTTTGGTGAGAGTTGTTATGGTTTGGGACAAAAAGGAAATAAAATGGTGAGAAAAGAGAATTGACTCGCTTTGTAACTTTAGGGTTCAATTAGAAAACCTCCTGGTAGAATTTTGGGTATAATTTCTGAGCTATATAAAAATATATATTTGTAATTGTGTTAAGTATAGTACCCCTAATTCAACCTTATCCCAATGTCCCGAGACAGAACCCCAATAAACTTAGTCGGGCAGAGCCCTGACTTATGTTATGGGGCTCAGATCAATCGGAAAGGGTAGCGATGATCGGGGGTTAAAACACTTAAAACGAGGCATGGCTTTATTATTTATTATAGTGTAAATAAATAATAAAATAAAAAGATAAGAATATAATATATGTAGAGAGTGAGCTCGAGAGATGAAAGGACATATTTATTTTCTAAACAGTCTGTGCCTTTTATAGTTGAAATCTCAATTCTTGGAGGACACATAACCCTGACACGTATACTTATCAAATAAATTTTCATGTATACGTGCACCTTATGCACATCATTCATATCCACTTTGAATTATATATTAGAGATTTTGATTTTGATTTTATTATTATACATATTTTGTTTCTATTGTCTCGACAGTACACATACTTCAAACAAATCTCATTTGTTAAATTTATTTTGTTATTTATATATATATTATAATTAATTTAACTGCTTCACTTATTTGGCGCTTATAACTTTTAAAATATGATGTTTTATAAAATAATGAATATGTCTTTAGAATGAGAATATTTTTGTCTACATTTTGAACCAAGTTTCATTAAAAACAGAGTAGATTCAAATGTCATGTATTTTTATAATTTAATTATTAAACGGTTCATGGGTCCGTCTAATTACTTCATATTTCTAATCTTCAACTTACCCGTAATCTACCCGTCTAATAATATAAGTTTTTATATACTTTTATTTTATTTAGAAAGGTCACCTTTATACAGGCCAGGCCAATTAATTAATATAATATTTCAACCAACTATATAAAATAGTGTTTAAAACTATTTGGGTTGAATATTTATATTAAAAATAAACTAGTTACTAGTTACTAGTGGTTAATAAATTTAACCAAACCTATAATTCTTATATAAAAATAAGAATGTTACATCCTCCCCACCTTGTTTTAAATCTCGTCCTCGAGATTTGGGTTACGCTATTTCTTTTAGACTTATGTCATATTTTAGTCAATAAAAACAATATTAAGGTAGATGACACAGAATTAAAATATCAAATTTTGTGAATGCGAGTTGTACAATAAGTAGGATTCAATGGTTCAAGAAATTGATGACAAACGAATGAGATGAAATGATATAATTTCCAAGATGACTAGGTTCAAGCTAAAAGATATATGATTAATAGATATTTAAAATGAATGTGAAGGACTTTTAGAATTAATAAAATTCTTTGTCAAAAGAAAGCTTACTTTGATTGGCAACTGAGGAAGACTTTAGAATTGACAGGTTTCAAATGAAATAAAAGCATGAAAATGATTTGTCAAATATTAAATTATGATATGAGAAAATCAATGTGCTGAGATGAGTGAATTGCAAGGATACACGAAAAGACAATAGAGTTAGTGTATTATTGTCTTAATACATTAAGACGATTTTTTTTCTAGGGGTTTAAGTCCCTATGATCTGCATAACTCTTTTGTTGATCTTATACATAATACTTCTATAAGTATTTAATAGTTCTGGAATATTAAACAAGATGAACAATTACTTATAAGTATAAAATGTCTTGTCCATGAATACTTTGACAGTTATTTAGATAATTTTATTCGTCCCTCTAATTCTTGTATTGTTTTATGAAAATATGTCTTCTTCTTACAGTACAAAGTATATATATTTTATATATATATATATAAATTTACTAAATAAGTATGATGACTTAATTTATATACATTAACTAGTCATTATCATGGTTGGATATTGGTTAGTGCTGCCTTGTTTAAGCATGGGTGATCAGTCCATGCCTAACTAAGGCTAGGCTACCCAATATTTGCCCCTACAATAACCCTAGTACTTAAAAATAATATATATTATTACTAATAATAAAACTAATATTAATTACCAATAATAAATAACTAAACATAAACTTAAATGAGCGTATACCTCAAACATAATTTTATAAAAAAAAAATATAAATTCTTCACCTCAATGGTTTTAACAAGAAAATTTTAAATATAGTAATACTATATTGTAAATTAGGTAATTACTTATGTAAGTTTCAATATATAATCAATTAAATTTATATAATGTTTTTTTATAAGAAAGTTCGGACATGGTCACAACAAAACCATGTATGCCAAAGGAAATTGAGTTTTTCAAAAATTCATTGACTCGATATCAAAGAGTCATCGTTTTGCAATAATGCGGTTTACAGTGCAAAAAGTGGAATGATATTTGAGTTTGGATAAAACAACAAATTGGAATGAAGCCCTCCAGTGGTCTTCATAAATCAAACGAACCACATGCGCAACAAACAGTGCATGTGTAACGTGTGGATTTACCAAGAAATGAAATAGATCAATATTTGCTAATATGAAAGAAATCCTCGTGGTATGATGATCATTAGAGGAAGTAGAAACGCGAAAGTCAACTTATCAGAATTTCAACGAAAGAAATATAAGAACTTTATCTGGAATTTCGTGTGATAACCGTTGTTAAGTGACATTACCAGGGAATGTCGAATAAAATGAAATAGGGGAATTACAAAGATATGTGACTCCTTTTGCAGTGCTAATAATTATGACTCTGATTAGACTGTGCACCGATGGTTGTGAAATCTTGTTCCAATGTACCTTAGCGATATTCATGTTGTTTGTAGGATCATGTGGCAAAGTGTCACTTTTTGATCAGTAGTTCTCCCACTGACAGGATTTGCAATGGTGTCGTCGTGCCCAATTTATATTTTCCAAAGGTCTTGCCTTGGAAGTCGTGTGTGATATACTTTGACGTCTGTGGACGTATAATTTAAGTTTCATGTGTTTTCTTGTGCACTAGCACAACTTTACATGCTTCTTACTTGCGTTAATAGTTTATGGTAATGTATTGGAAATTCTTTATACTTTTGATGGTGTCCCAACTTAATGGGTTTCCATTGTTATTTGGAAATTCTTTATACTTTTGATGGTGTCCCAACTTAATGAGTTTCCATTGTTATTATTGTCGCTCGAGTTACGAGGTAGATGATCAAACAAAATAATGTTTGATATCGAAAAAGAGATTCTTGATAAAGAAATCTAGACACCTATGTTTGTGCTTTATTCCAAATTGACTTTTGGAATTTCTTATAGATATACATATCTATATAATCATATATTTCATATGCTACATTATACATACCCTTTATAAGGTCAATGTATTCAACAGATTCATATTTCCAAAGCAAATCAGATATCAGGTCATGATACTATTTAGGGAAAACTTGTCACTTGTTTGACATATTATATACCCCGTCTTATCCGGTTCTCGCCGGAGAGGTAACCCTTATTATATCCGGACAAGCTGGAGAGTCTGCTACACCATACCCAGTCTTGCCGGAGAAGAAATTTATATTTCCCATAAATAGTATTTTTCTTAAATCATGATTTGGAAAGTGCATTATGACTTTCAACAAGGACTAAGCAAATTAGTCTTCAAATGACGGATCATATTCTATAACAAAGTAGTACCAACAAATAAATAAGAAATAACAGTGGTCAAGTGTTATTGTTTATTTATTATATTTGCAATGTTCTAATTATTATATATTTTTTTACGGCATATCAAAACCCATCATACTTTATGTATACAAGTATTTAGTTTATCTCGACGCTTATACTAAGGCATCTTTTCTTAAGTTCAAGTCTAAATACTATCCTGTGTGCTACCAGTTAATAGCAATCTCCTAACTCTTTTATATAAACTTAGGTATGATTATCACAACACCTATAGGCTTAAATCAGTGGCTCTGATACCACCTTCTGTCACGACCCCGACCCACCCTAGACGGAATCGGGAGCTGCGAACAACCAAGTGGTACCGGTGATTATTTTGAAAAATATTGCAGCGAAAATTTCATCAGGACCGTGAGTTAGGAAAAATATCAGAGTTTAGAAAACACCGGATTTTATTTATTAAATAGATGGGACAATCCCATGTTTTACAAAGGTAGCTTTAATAAGGGATAAACCCAATTACATAAAACAATATTTCTTAATTTGATTTAATTAATAAAATAAGCCACTTCTTGAAGCCTTTCAATGTTGTATCCATTTCTTACTCCAATCTACTGTAATTACCTGAAACACGTTTTAAAAAGGTGTTGTCAGCAGGAAATACTGGTGAGTTCATTCATTTTGCTTAAAACGACGCATTTGTTATAATCTACAGTATTAAGAGCGATTACAATGTTTCCATATATCAACCAACTACCCACAGTATTTGTCACTCGAACATCCATCGGTAACCTCTGAGTCCAATGGTGACTGTGACTATGGTCATATCACCCCTTGGCTAACTCGTTGTCCAATGGTGAAGTTTATCAAGTAATGTATACAAAACCCCACATACCGGCTGTAATTTGGTGATTACAAAGACTTAATCCCCGTAATTATAACCTTGAAAATAAATAGAGTTTTGTAAAGTAATTTGATAAAAAGAGAATGACTCACATTATAAGCATGCAGATTTATACAGGCAGAGCTTAGCCTATTGATTAGTCTTGTAACCTAGTGCACACGAACTCGGTAGGTAACTAATACAACATTTACGATAACTCACGAGATTAAAACCCTCACAACAAACGACAAAGTGCAACACTTAAACATCCATCGAATTAACAACGAATGATAAAGCATAACCCAAGTTTGAGCAGCACTTAAACATTCATCGGATAGTTTAAATCAATCTGACATTGAATCGTAGCAGCGATCGAGTTATTACCCTGCTTTGCGGCAGAATTCGGGCTTATGTGTGTGTTTGGTAGTAATCAGACTATAACTCGGTGTACGAATTGAGTTTTATCGTCGTTCCAACGCCAAAATGCAAGTCCCACACCCCTCTATTTATACTGAGAATTTGAACCCCTCGCGTAGCGCGAGGGGTCCATGTGGTTGCGTCGCGTGGCGCGACGGGTCACATTTTATCATAGGGTTGCCACGTGTTTTTCTAGCCTAGCTGAGTCGACGGATCTTGAAAATTCGATTTAGACAGCAAGATCTGTGGATAATCGTCAGTAGGGAATACCCCCCCCCCCTGAGTTTTAGGGGCTCTGATCCTGATTCTGATTGTTCTGAAACTTTTAGGATTTATGTAGGATTACTTAAGGGTCTTAACTAAGGTTTCCTTGTGAACAAAATATAATAATAAATAATAGTTTTGGTGAGAGTTGTTACGGTTTGGGACAAAAAGGAAATAAAATGGTGAGAAAAGAGAATGGACTCGCTTTGTAACTTTAGGGTTCAATTAGAAAACCTCCTGGTAGAATTTTGGGTATAATTTCTGAGCTATATAAAAATATATATTTGTAATTGTGTTAAGTATAGTACCCCTAATTCAACCTTATCCCGATGTCCCGAGACAGAACCCCAATAAACTTAGTCGGGCAGAGCCCTGACATATGTTATGGGGCTCAGATCAATCGAAAATGGTAGCGGTGATCGGGGGTTAAAACATTTAAAACGAGGCATGGCTTTATTATTTATTATAGTGTAAATAAATAATAAAATAATATGAATATAAAATTTCCATTTCGAGTAATATAAAGAGCAAATTACAAATCATAGGTTGGTAGACGGGCAACAAGCTGCGCCGCCACCCCCTTTTGAATTGCAAATCCTACTCGGCTAAACACATAACTATGGCCTACCGACACTGTCGCATGCGCAAGTGCTGCCTTTTGAACCCGCTTCAAGAAACCGGACGCCACAGGGGCCAGACAACCAAAGGTATCGAACGCGAAAGGAAGGAAGGCATGTTGATTATCTATGCAGGCCTGCTCGTGCTTGGATATTTTCCCCGCCTCAGCCTTCCGCGCCGCTTGCCCTTAGACAAAACCACTGCCCCTGAAACCGGCAAGAGGCGACACCCCCGTGAGATCAATGCAAGCATGTTTACCCCCGGACCATCCAAAAAACAGCACATCGGCTGGTCGAAGGGAAGACCTCCCCTCCTTCGGGTCCGTTAGGAAATTAACCGGAGCCTCTTTTTTGGCAGCGATACCAGCTCGCTTGAGAACGTCAAACAACACATCTCTATCCAGATCGTGTCTGTACTTGAAGCGAGGAAGCTCTTTGCAGTGAAGGGCATGTTCCCCGAAGCTATCAAGACACACCTTCCGACAAACAGGGCATGGTTCATCCTCAGGGTACAACGGTATCATCAAACGATATTTGAGGACAGACCGATATTCTACTGCCGACATACATTGCCCCAAGCCCTCGATCGGGATAACAGTAAGGAAATCTTGAGCGTGGGGGGCTCGTAAACAATCAAAAACAGCTTTTTGCCGAGGGGATAACCCGAAAACACCATTGATAACCCGAAAACACAATCAAAAACAGCTTTTTGCCGAGGGGATAATAAAATAAAAAGATAAGAATATAATATATGTAGAGAGTGAGCTCGAGAGATGAAAGAAGGACATATTTATTTTCTAAACAGCCTGTGCCTTTTATAACCCTGACACGTATACTTATCAAATAAATTTTCATGTATACGTGCACCTTATGCACATCATTCATATCCACTTTGAATTCTATATTAGAGATTTTGATTTTTATTTTATTATTATACATATTTTGTTTCTATTGTCTCGACAGTACACATACTTCAAACAAATCTCATTTGTTAAATTTATTTTGTTATTTATATATATATTATAATTAATTTAACTACTTCACTTATTTGGCGCTTATAACTTTTAAAATATGATGTTTTATAAAATAATGAATATGTCTTTAGAATGAGAATATTTTTGTCTACATTTTGAACCAAGTTTCATTAAAAACGGAGTAGGTTCAAATGCCATGTATTTTTATAATTTAATTATTAAACGGTTCATGGGTCCGTCTAATTACTTCATATTTCTAATCTTCAACTTACCCGTAATCTACCCGTCTAATAATATAAGTTTGTATATACTTTTATTTTATTTAGAAAGGTCACCTTTATACAGGCCAGGCCAATTAATTAATATAATATTTCAACCAACTATATAAAATAGTGTTTAAAACTATTTTGGTTGAATATTTATATTAAAAATAAACTAGTTACTAGTGGTTAATAAATTTAACCAAACCTGTAATTCTTATATAACAATAGGAATGTTACAGGTTTAGTGCGAATTATATTGGTATGTTATTACGCGCTGTGGTTATACGTGGGTTAAAGAATTGAAGGTTCTAGAAAGTCAAAGTTTACCGATACAGGAGTTTGTATTGGTGGTCAGAAATTTTTTGAAACAAGAAAAATAAGGTTTATTAAAAGTGAAGATTGTTCGGTCAGAGGATATGTCAGGGGTAACCGAACAAACTCCACAAATTATAATTCAAAAGGAAGGACGTTCTCTTTCCTAATTTCAGTGTCCAATCCTGAAACCGACAAACCATACGGTTTGGGCAATTCGCATCAAAATCATTTTAGAAGCAAAAGGACTTTGGGAAACGATTGAACCGGCAGAAAACACATAGACAGATGTTAAGAAAGATAAGGCGGCAATTGATTATCTGTTCCAAGCAATACCGGAAGACGTTGTATTGCAAGTTGCAAGACTACAAAGGAAAATTGGGAAAACTTAAAGACAAGACACGTTGGTGTTGATCGGGAAAGGCTCGTTGGCATACACTAATGTCAGAGTTCGAATTAATGCAAATGAAAGAAGACGACACGATAGACTCTTTCACCGCAAAGATAAGCAGTGTTGTTACATGGGCAAGTGAATTAGGGACAACACTGAGTCGACTCTGGTATGAAAACTTCTAAACGTCGTCCCAGATAGATTTACTTAAATGGTTGCATCAATCAAGCAATACTCCGATCTAGACACAATGACGCTAGACGAAGCTATTGGTAGATTAAAAACGTATGAAGAAAGGTTAAAGTTGAAGAAAAAGGAAAACCCTGTGAACAATCTAGAAGAACTCTTGTATGCGGGTCATGGACAACATGTTGGAAATCGTGGACGAGGGAGATTTCTTCCGTCACGAGGCCGAGGGATAGGCAATTATCAACATAGGGGTGAAGGCCACACCTCTTACGAATCGGAAGGAACCGACGAACCACAAAGGGATGATAGCAAGCAAGAAACATCGGCTATGAGAAATAAGTTGAAAATCACTTGCTACAGATGTGAGAAACTTGGGCACTATGCCTACGAATGCCCAACCAAGAAAACCAAGGAAAATAAGACACTCTTGGTCGAAATGGAAGATGGTGATGAACTGGCACTTCTGTTGTGCCTAGACGATGAAGAGCAGTAGAAACATGGAATTTGGTCGTGTGAAACGATCAAAGGGAAGAACCATGTGATATGGAGAGAAAGATAACCTGTGAAAGGTACAGCAAAACAATCTAGTGAGTTGATCAGGAAAAAGTGAAGAATCTGTTAAGGAAGCAATCAATGATAAAGAACCCGTTGTGAGAAACAACCATGATAACGAGATTAAATCTGTGATAGACCAAAAGAAGGCACGCGCGTGAACGAAACAAGTAATCCTATGACTGGGTCAAAAGAAGGAATTGTTGTGTGATACAACCGCAAGACAAATCTGATTAATCAAGACCGGTGGAGTTCGTGTTGAGACAACTGCGTAAGAAAAGGTTCGTGTGATACAAATCAAGTGCAGTCAAGACAAGTGTGAATCAAAATATTCGTGTGAAGCAAGTTCGAGTGAAACAAGGTTCGTGAAGAGCAAGGTTCTTGAATAAGAAGACACATGTAAAGTGTTGGATACCGAGGAGATTCGAGAAGATAAAACTGCTCGGAGTTCAAGATCTACAACAACTCAAGGATGTTCGTGATTAGGGGGTGAATGAAAGTTATAATCCATACACATCCTTAAGTTCAAGGGTTATATGGTAATTAGTATAAAGATTGGCGGTTACAAAGTTGAGGGGCTATTTGTGATAAAACAGAACTTGGTAACCACCACCCCAAGGGTGGCAAAATCCCTTGGGAGACACCCCTTGATCGATGGCTGCAAAGGAAGAAAGAAGGAACGCGACTTTTCGATCTTAGAGATGATGACTGTCATAAGAGTCATGCAAAAACCTAATTAAACTAAGTAGATAGCGTAAGTAGGGTATCGTATCCACAGGGAATATGTGGTTAGTGTTTAGCTAAATTATTTAATTAACTACTACTAATCTAAAATTGGGGGTTTTGATTAATTTGAAAGAAACTAAAAAAAACTAACTACAAGAAAAATATCAGATTTATAAAACGTAACTTCCTCCAAACTTCATGTTCTAGGTTTCACAAAACTCAGTTGTAACACCTCGAAAATTCATGTCCTATAAGGTATTGACACGTGTCATAGGTTTGAACGTGTGAAAGAATGTTCTAGAGGGACTAAAAGTTGACAAACATGGAAAGTATGTGAATATGAGGGTTCAAAATGTCAACAATGGATAAATATATTTTTAAATAACCCTACATGATGTTCATACCTTCAAACGAATAAATCATGGATCATACAAAGCTAAATATGAAAGAAAGTGAGAGATTACAAACTACAGGGGTTAAATGTGTCAACATGTTTAAGTTATACCTCTGAGTGACCTTTTAGCAAACCCGAAGCTTTGTAACGATTAATTATGCTCACTAGAATGCACGATAAAAATTTTATAAAGTTTCGTTATCGTATGAGAAAGTTATGATCAAATTCGTATACGAGGGGTTAAAGCGTCAACATTGAAAATTATGACGTTTCGGGTAACATGGAGTGACCAAGAACTTAACAAAGTGGGTATAAGTCATGAACCCCTTATAAGTCAAGTTGAGGGGCTCAAATTGCAAGAAGTAAATCTTGGTTGACCTTTCGAAGGGCCAAGGGACAAGATGCAACAACTTGAAAATGTGAAACCTGATTACAAGGCTCAGGCGGGCCGCGTTCGATCCCCAGTTACAGAAAGTTGGGACAACAGCCTGCTTTCATGCTATAACCGACTTTAAACAGATATTTCACTCCATGGGCGACCCCTAAATAATTCCTAGGCCCTTAGGGACATCTGTGGATGATCCATGGCCATTGCTAGGCTTGTGTGTCAACAATCTATGGAATTTTAAGCACTATATAAAGGCCTCTTATTGCAACCAATTGATCACACCTTCCTTCTGCATTTCTGGAGCTTCCTGGAACTTAAGAGCAGACCCAAGACATTCCTAATCGTGCATAGGACTTCAGTAAGTATGCTTAACCTTTCTTAGTTGAGTTTTTACTTAGTTTTAGCTTAAAAGTCAAACCGTCGTAATTAACGGTTGACTTAGCGATTAATCATTAATGGCACAATGATTAGTCGAATTGAAGGTAGTTATAAGTTGGTAATTATGTGGGCATTAAACCCTTAAAAGGGCACCCTATGATTCCCACTCTAACTAGACCATTTGTCGGGTCAAAGTTGATTAGAAAAAGTCAACAGAATGCTAACTTTCAAATTAACATGTAATTAGCAATGTAGAAGGCATGTAAACTATTTTATTACTCATATAACTTGGTAATAAGTATAATAACAGGTCTAAGCTTGTTTGATCCGACAATTTTCTGTTTTGACCCGGTTCGGAACCGAAAGTCGCAAAACTTTGACTTTTGCTTTGACTTCAGTTCTGACCCGTTTAAGCATGTTTTAGAAATGCCTTGGAGCTTTAATTGGACTAGGTTACATGCTAGTATAACCCTTTGTGATTATACACCTTGGTTCATTAGTTATCCAATTAATATGCATGATTCCGTTAAATGCTCATATGTTGACCATTATGCCCTTTTCACCATAAAACGTGATTTTTGAAAATGTAAAAGAGAAGAAACCTTAGTTACTGATTTATAAACTTGTACCCAAAATTTGACATCAGTTTGGGGTGTAGGTTGAGAGTTATGCTCATTAGCGTAATTAGAAAGCTTTTTAGCGATTTAACGACATAATTAGCATATAGCCTACTTAAACCCGCTTTTTGATATCAAACTTGTTACCCACTGATGTAATATATTATTTTGGGATTTTTGAAGATTTTTAATTAATTTTAGGCTGAACATAACTTAGAGTTATAAGCTTGAGTCAGAAATTGTCGGTTTTGCCCTTTTGGGCTATAAAATGAGTTTTACCTATCTTTTTGACCCCAAACATTTTGCTACTGATTTTATATGATAAATAAATTATTTTAAACCTTCTGGAATAATAAAAATATCAGCTTTCTATATAGAACCCGGAAACGGCTTCTAATCGCCTTTTTAAGCGTTTTTAACGCATAGTATGTACTAAAACTATTTTAAACATACAAGGGTTGATACCTACTGATATTTTAGGTAAATTATAATATTTTAATAGTAAGCAAAAGTTTCTTAACTCAGACTTCAGTTTTGAACTTTTCGGCTTATGTGAAATTACCAAAATGCCCCTACGGTGCATAGTTTGGTTATAATTGATAAGTTTCACATATATGCAATACTCTACTGTTATAACTTATTAAATTAAGTATTTTACTAATGATATCAGACCTGTAACTCAGGTTAATACTTGAACTCTTTTATAACCTTATAAATGACCAAAATACCCCTACGGGGCATGGTTTGAGTTTAAATTCGTTGCGGGCATAATAAAAGATATCTTACTGATGTCACAACTGATCGGAGTGTCGCGCTCCGGTCAAAGATAATATTTATATGCCCTAATTACCCTTAACAAATAGCTAGTGGTAGTGAGGGGTCGAACCACGAAGAGTATGTGGTTTGTGCATGGATTCGAATGAATTAGAACAAATGTCACGATATATGAAGCTTGCTAGAATAATTTTGTGTTTTCGTTTAATTGAGAGATATGATTTTTAACTAAATGAATTGATTAAATTGATGAACAACTAATGATTAACAATTACGAGAAAATGGTTACTAGAACAATAATAATAAAAAGGAATCACGCCCGGTTTCGGTAATTGTTAACCTAGGGTTTCTACAAGTTTTAGTTTCAAACTCAAATGCATTCGATTAACGGATTTAGTGTACCGTGACTTAGGTGCTACTAGCTATCAACATCCCGAAGAACGGACAAAAAGACACTTTGTAATCAACACAAGTAAATCCTAACAATGATAATGCACAATTACATATCACTGTTTCGCAAAGTCATAACTTTTAACATCGCTCGACAATTCACGAATTCGCAACAAATGTAATACTATTATCAAGAGTTTCAAAAACCAAATACAAATTGTCACTAAGTTGAACAAGAACAATTCGAAACCCTAAAATTAACAACTACCTACACCGAGGTGAAACCGAGATGATTAGCCGCTCATGGTTGAAGAAGCTTGATCACCGGATGTTTGGAACACGAGTGAAGACATCTTGAAGCTTTGATGGATGAATTAATGGGGAATGATGATAGATTGATGAAGGATGATGGTGGTAGGATTGATGATTGATGATATGAAGAACTAGGGTTTGGATGGATGAATTGATTGTGTAAAATGGATGATGATTCGGTTGTTGTGGATGTTAGAGATGTTAGAGATGGAATGGTAGGTGAAAGATGTTGATACTTGGCTCCAAGATGAAGATTCAAACTCCAAGTGAAGTGTAACTCCCGAATTCAATGCCCCAAGAACCAATAAAATCGAACTCCAACCCAAAAAGTCTAAAAATCTCGTTTTCGGAATCTGACGCCCGTCGCCGACGGGCATGACCCCGTCGCCGACGGGTTCCCAAAAGCGTGCTTTCGTCCGACGGTTTAAATGACTGGTTACGAGTTCAAACTTTCTGGGGCCCGTCCGGGACGGGTTATACCCCGTCGCCGACGGGTTCTTGAACACCAACTTCTCATTTTTCATCTCTCGCACTCCCGGTTGATCCATAATGCGTCCCGGTGCTCTGGTTTTCGACCCGGTGACCCGTAAAGCTCCCAAATAGCTCCTTAAACTTTGTCAAACTTGCAAAACACATTCTTGATTAAAAGTAGGCTATTCGAAACTAAAACTTACGTAAAAACGTCAAGTTAAACAATAACGAGCACCAGTTTTCAACCACGTATCACATCCCCACACTTATCTTTTGCTTGTCCTCAAGCAAATCTGTTTTTCACTTTCACGTGGGTCGAACAACAAATACACTTCCCATTCCCGAGACAAAGGTTAAGGTCTATTGTCATGCAAAAGTTCATATTCTTTACAATTTCCACATATTTACCGGTAAAGTGAATAATCACATATAATAATGGTTATCCAAGATTAACCCGTCCTTAAAACTACCATCTCATGCATATCCCTCACAATGTGCTCTCCACTCGGCTTAAAATTGGCTAACATGTATAATGTATTAGCACTTCAATAATTAATCGCTCAAAACCAATTAGAACACGTACCCGCATAGGCTTGCAACTCAATCATTCTCCACCACCGATCACGAATACTAAGCACAAGTCAAAAGGTCTTTGAAGGGTTGTAATGGGGCTAGGCTAAGGGTAGGAATTGGGATATTTTAAAGTGGCTAAGGCGATGAAAATTCGATTTTTTTATTACAAACCACTAAATTAAACAAAACTAAATATAAACATCAACTAGGGCAATAATCTTTCACCCTTTTATCCGACAACTACTAACACTTCTTTTTGTGTTTTTCTTCAACAATTTTCAATTCTTTTTCATAATATTTTCTGTTTTTTTTTTCGCAACAATGCAAACAATCAAGAATAACTATACAAATACGACTCCTATAATCGAATTTCCATCACACGGGTTTAAAAAGAAAAGGTTTAAGGCTATGGGCTATAGGGTGGTCAAACGAAAGGTTTAGGCTCAAAATGGGCGACTAGGGAATTTGTTCGGGTAAGGATAGATAAATGGTTTTAAGAGAAAAGGTTTACCTAATACCTTAATCATTCTCGTGCTTGTATTCGGTCTATACTCTCAAACGTATCAAAAGTTGCAAGTTCTACAATACGCGACTAATGGTCCACTCAAACAAAGAAACATGTAAATGTAAATCTATGATATAAAAGTGGCTCAAACCTCACGTATAAGGGTATGATATGTGATATGCATAAATTGCTAGTTCCTTAGGCGAATTATTCCCAAATAACCACCCGCTAAATACCCGTTATGCTTATTAATTTGAACTTGACCATGACAAAAGACCAAATGGGTTGTGACATCCCTCGTTGACTTGGTTACTTGTGCTTTTAAGATCGCTTTTGAGACAAGAAATTTTGAAATTTTTTTTTGAAATTTTCCCCCATCCCCACACTTGAGGTAAACATTGTCCTCAATGTATAGAATTTAAATGAATGGGTCAAAATGGAAAACTTTTACTACTCCCCCATCCCCACACTTGAGGTAAACATTGTCCTCAATGTGCAAGAACTAGAGTTTTAAAACGCACAAGGGATGTGACACGTCTAACCTTCCCAAAATCTCACCCCGGAAAATAAAATACAATGTACAATCCACTTATTCCTAACTAAGAATCAAAGTAAAAGGAAACACATGCACCTGATTTTTGTCGCTTGATACTCATATCTCCTTCGCCTCTTCATAAAAACAGTTGTCCCGCGAACATGTTGTACCTACAAATTCTAATCCTTGTGTAGAAGTATGCTTCTCACAACCATCAAAATTTGTTAGTTACCTAGTTCTACCCTTTTTTATGAAACATATTACCAAGCCATGTGTTATTTCACTTCGATTTATGTGGACAATAATTTACAACAACAATAAACCTAACTCACTTTCGTAGGAATCACGGTTGCATTTAGCTTATGCAACAAGCCCTTTTAAACCCCCCCAATAGCTTGGGAGGACGAGAGGTCTCGTGAGGGTTATATAGGGAACACACCCACAACGTTCATTTAACTAGGCGAAAATAAATAACATGAAATAAAAAAAACGGAAACAAAATAATATACAACAACAACAACAAAAACATACCATACCTCTACCGTTGATATCGCTCGTTTGGATCCACTGGCGGGTTGGGCTGGTATTGATAACCAGTGAGGGACTCGAACATCTCCCTATAGTTATCAAGGGGACTCTGCTCCCCTTGAGGCGGCGGTTGGTACGGAATCGGGATAAAGCTAGAACCGACTGCCTCGGGCCAATGAGGGGTGGGATCGGATGGACCTAGTGGATGAGGAAGATTGGGGTAATCAGTCCACCCCGAGTGTTCAATGTACGGGAGACCGGCTTGAAGGTCTCTTTGATGGCGCTCCTGATCGTGGAGTATATTGGTGTTGTTAATCGCCATTTGGTGAGAGACAGCCAAAGCACTCCATCGGCGTCGTTCCAATTCTCTTGCTTCATCTTGACGCCTAACCTCATCTTCTTCCCAAGCCCGTCTTCGGGCTTCCTCATCCTCTTGCCTCTTCGCCAACTGTTCCATGTGTGACCTCTGCATTGCTTGGAACAGTTGTTGCTCTTCCATAAACTTATCCATTCTCTCCCGATGGGCTGCTTGAACTGCCCAAAACTCCTGCATTTGAGGTCCCTGTGCCTCCTCATATGCTTCCCTCCTTCGGTTATACTCTCGGCCTTCACCTATGCATGCAGAGACATTGTCATATATCTCTTGCTGTCCCCTATCAAAATTCTTGTAGGAGGGAACCCGTCTAGTGGTCACAAAGCCTGCAACATCTGCATTAATTTCTCTATGTGGCCTCATGTATCTTTGTCGTGGTCTTTGTGGACCGGAGGGTTCAACTTCCTCCTCTTCATCACCCATCTCTTCATCTTCTCCCGATTCTGGTGGTGCCCCTGAAGTAAGGAACTCATACTTATGACCCAACTTGTCGGTCACAACATACTTGTTCCCCGAGAGTTTAACTTCTATATTCCAGTTCTTCTTCATGGAGGCCTTGTTAAGTTCTTCCAACGGTTTAGTTACCCATAGTGATTCCGAAGGTAGGCAACTTTGTTGAACAATCATGGTACTAATGAGGCGTGCGTATGGAATAAAACGCCTCTGGGATGACTCCCGAGTAGCCCACGTATTCATCATCACTATATGTCTCCATGACAATGTCGGGGTCCCGTATAGCAAAGAATGCACCACCCTACAGTCACCCGCTCTAACACCTCCACGATCACCAAACCTCACCAAAATGTTCTCAACATTAATCCCTTGGAGAATCTTTCCCTCAATCGTCATGTGCTTTCTCTTTGCCTCTCCCCCATCATGATAAGGTAAAACAACCGCGGTCATCTGCTCCGGATCACCATCATTCGCATGACTATCCAAAAATTGTTGCATGGTTGGATAATCATATGCTTGTACTCCTAGAGAATCAAAGCGAGCGATGCAGTTAATTGTTTCGAATGACATCTTCATTGTCCCTCGAGTTGTCTTCCCAATCAAATTCCATTCCGCGGGAGGGCTATCCTTATTCATAAGCCTTAGTGTCGATAACCATTCACATACCTCCGACAAATATATCCGCGAAGTGTTATCTTCGCACCAATCAAGCACTCTTTCCCATCCCAACCTCTCAAACATTTGTGTTATTCCAAATTGTTTGAACTCTTCAACATTCACCACTCTTTCACATAAAATCCTTTCCGGAACTGAGGTACTCACGTTATTGACCATTTTCCATTTCCATAGCTTGGCCTCTAACTTCCTATCTTGATATTCCGATAAAGGTTTTCTCTTCTCCTCATCCCAAACTTCGGCGCTTTTGCTATCCCTAAACTTTGCCCACTCCCAATCTTGTCTGTACAGTCTTGCATCCCCCTCTGCGATGGAGCTTAATTGCTCCCACTTCCTCGGTAGTAAACCGGAAGAAGAACCGACTCCTGATGATGAAGCTTGCCCAGTAGTCTTTTGTCTTTTACCACCGGCCATAACTACAATCACAAACAGGCAAAATATCAATATAACCCCAAGCCTTTACTAAACTCTCAAACTTTGAACATGATGTGTGATGTTGACATTTTAATTAACAAGTGAATGTAAAATCGCCTCTTTAAACTTCCAAAGTCGCTCACTTTATCATAAACTTATCAATTTCTTGTTAATCTTACAATTTCTTATAATTTCAACAAAAGTCGACATCACCTTCATGTTCAATCATGTTCATAACAAGTGCAATCACTTCACTATGGTTATAACATGCTCAAATTCCATACAAAGCAACTAATCTTACTCAAAATCATGCTAGAACAACATACATTGTCTAAACAACCTACTCTTAAACTAAAAAGTTTAAAATTTCGGAAGAAAAACACTAACATATGATAATCATGCATGAAATTAAGGAAAATCCATACCTTTGATGTTGTTAGACAAGAAGAACTAAGAAAAGATGGCAAACAAGCAACTTGATGAACACCCTTTCAAAAACCCTAGGTAACACGCCCAGAAATTTTGCAAAGTAGCAAGAATTGATGAAAACCGTGTTGGGGATTTTGTTCCTCTCGAAAAATCACACAAGATGGACCCAAAAATCAGGTGATTTGGTGGAGAATTGAGAGAGTTATGAGAGCTTGAAGGATTTTGGGTTCTTGAGGATTGTTGTGGAAGAGATGAAGTGAGAGGAGAGAGGTAGAGAGAGAGTAATCAGATTGTGGAGATGTATAAAAGTTATGTACAATGAGACAAGCAACTCGGGTCATGTATGTGACCAACATTGGGTTTTAGATAGGTTTATTAGGTAAAATAACGATTTTGGTTCGGTGTAATGTGCCTGAAAACGGAGCTGTTCCGTCGCGAGAAAGGATGCCCGTCGCCGACGGACCCCATCCCGTCGCCGACGGGTTCATTTTTGCTGTGAGTTGGCCGACGGCCTAAGCCCCTGGATACGGGAATTTGTACCCGACGGGTATTTTTGTTGCCCGTCCCGGACGGTTCCATACCCGTCGCCGACGGGGTCCCATTCACAATATATATATATATATATATATTAAAAAATAGGAAGATTTTTATGAGTTTTTAATAAAGGGACTATACACAAACAAAAATCCTAAAAATTATTAAAATTGTTTTTGTAATTTTTTATAAGTTAAATTTTCAAAACGCTAAAACCGTTAACGGCCCTACCACCCCCCCAAAAAGCCGTGCATTGTCCTCAATGCACAATACGAAGTCTAAAAACATACCTTACGTCTTCAAACTCGTTCAGGATATCCGGACTTCACACAATCAAACGGGATTAGTACAAAACGATAACGATTATGTCTAAAGCACTCAAACAATTAAAAATTATACATAACTTTACATAGAATGTTACCGGTCCTTATTAGTCGACCTCGTAAATCGGTGTGCTTACCACAAAGCTCACCAATTCCTTGCTTTCTTCTACCTTCTCGTTACCATCGAGAAACAGTTTTAGTCGATGACCATTTACCGTTTGTCGTACCCCATCCTTCGGGTCCTCGATAGTAACATCACCCAATTGTCCGACCCGGGTGATAATATAAGGTCCCATCCATTTGCTCCGGAGCTTTCCGGGAAAGAATTTGAGCTTCGAATTGTAAAGCCACACTTTTTGACCCACTTCGAACTCTTTCTTTCTCAACTTGGCATCATGCGCTCTTTTCATCCCATCTTTGTACTTAGATGCACATTCATATGCCATTTCCCTTAGCTCCTCCAACTCGCACAACTTGAGCTTACGTTCCTTACCTGCATCATCATATTGAACATTAACCTCTTTAATAGCCCATAATGATTTGTGCACAAGTTCAACCGGTAAATGACAATTTTTACCGTAAACCAACCGGTAAGGTGTGGTGCCTATGGGTGTTTTATGTGCCGTACGGTAGGCCCATAAAGCATCGTTCAACTTAATTAACCAATCCTTACGGTCCGCCCGCACGGTCTTTTGCAAAATCTCTTTGATTTGCCTATTTGACACCTCGACTTGCCCGCTTGTTTGCGGGTGATAGGGGGTAGCAATCCTATGATCAACACCAAACCGTTTAAGAAGTTTCCCAAACCGAAAATTTTTAAAATGAGATCCTCCATCACTTATGATGACACGAGGAATCCCAAACCTTGAGAAAATATTGGTTTGAACAAAATTACACACTACGGAATGGTCGTTCGTCTTGGTGGCTATTGCTTCGACCCACTTTGACACATAATCAACGACCACCAAGATGTACAAGTTGCCATAAGAATTGGGGAATGGGCCCATGAAATCAATACCCCACACATCGAAAACATCGACTACAAGGATTGGTTGCATGGGCATCTCATCCCTTTTTGAAATACCCCCTATTTTCTGGCACTCTATGCAATTCTTTGAAAACTCGTTAGCATCTTTAAAAATAGTGGGCCAATAAAGACCACTGTTTAACACTTTATGACCCGTTTTGTGGCCACTAAAATGACCACCACATGCAAACGAGTGTAGATGCTGCAACACGCTTGGAATCTCTTCGTCATCTATGCATCTTCTTATCACTTGATCCGCACATTCCTTCCACAAGTGCGGTTCTTCCAACCGATAGTACTTGATTTGAGACATGAAGTGTTGCCTCTTCCGTCTATCCCAATGTGCTGGCATATCACCTGTAACAAGATAATTGACAATGTTAGCATACCATGGCAATTTATCTAATTTCATTATGTGCTCATCTGGGAAAGACTCATTGATCTCTACAGTTGTAGGATCCTCTTCAACCATCAACCGGGACAAATGGTCCGCCACAACATTCTCGGTACCCTTTTTGTCCCGTATCTCCAAATCGAACTCTTGTAACAAAAGAACCCATCGGATTAATCTCGGCTTTGCATCCTTCTTGTCCATGAGATACCTAACTGCAGAATGGTCAGAATAAACAATGACCTTAGTACCCCATATATAAGCACGGAATTTATCCAACGCATATACCACCGCAAGTAGCTCTTTCTCAGTAGTTGTATAGTTTAATTGTGCATCCGAAAGAGTCTTACTTGCGTAGTAAATGGCAACCAGTTTCTTATCTACCCTTTGACCCAATACAGCCCCCACCGCGTAATCACTTGCATCACACATAATTTCGAATGGTAAAGACCAATTCGGTGATTGCAAGATTGGAGCCTCAACTAACTTTTTCTTCAAAATATTAAAGGCGTTTTGGCAATTTTTATCAAAGTCAAATGTTTTATCTTTTAACAACAAATTGCATAAGGGTTTTGTTATGTCACTAAAGCTTTTTATGAACCTCCTATAAAACCCCGCGTGTCCCAAAAACGACCGAACGCCCTTAACACTTGTAGGATAAGGCAAAGTGGATATGACTTGCACCTTTGCTCTATCCACCTTAATCCCCTGACTCGAAACAACATGCCCTAACACAATCCTTTCTTGAACCATAAAATGGCTCTTTTCCCAACTCAAAACCAATTTTTTCTCAACACATCTTTGCAAAACTTTTTCGAGTTGGCCAAGGCATTCATCAAATGATGACCCAAATATCGAGAAATCATCCATGAAGATTTCTAAAGACTCCCCCACCATATCTGAAAAGATACTCGTCATACACCTTTGAAAGGTGGCGGGGGCATTACAAAGTCCAAAGGGCATTCGCCTAAATGCGAAGGTACCGTATGGGCAAGTAAACGTAGTCTTTGCTTGGTCTTCCGGATGTATAGCAATTTGATTGTATCCGGAATAACCATCCAGAAAACAATAAATTTTTTGTCCGGCTAATTTCTCAACAATTTGGTCAATAAATGGTAAAGGAAAATGATCTTTGGAAGTTGCAGCATTTAACTTCCTATAGTCAATACAAATACGCCACTCGGTTACTGGCCGAGTGGCGACCTCTTCACCTGCGTCATTTGTGATGACTTGAATACCCGCCTTCTTCGGAACTGTTTGTGTCGGGCTCACCCATTGGCTATCCGAGATAGGGTAAATAATACCCGCATCTAGCCACTTTAATACCTCCTTCTTGACAACTTCTCGCATATTCGGATTTAATCTTCTTTGTGTGTTGCGAGAAGGATTCATACCATCTTCAGTGATGATCTTGTGCATCACTACCGAGGGACTAATTCCCTTCAAATCTGCAATGGTCCACCCGATAGCGGCTCTATGAGTGACCAAAATTTTCATCAACTTCTCTTCTTGCTCCCCGGTCAAATTGGATGCAATAATTACCGGGAGCGTGCTACCTTCACCCACATAAGCATATATAAGATGCTTGGGTAGCCCCTTCAACTCTAGTACCGGAGGTTCTTCCAATGACGGCTTCAACTTCGTGTCGATGCTTTCCGGAAGACTTTCCACTTGATGCGTCTGATGGAGAGTGTGAAACCCGAGTGTTAATGTGCTTAATTTATGTGTTTTATTGTCGTTCATGTGATTACACGCTTTGAATATGTTAACTACGAGTTCGTGTGGGTTTTACAGGTTAACCATTTAATTCGGTAAAGTTGGAGCGTTTGGTGATGAAGCGGAACTATCAAAGATAATAGTCGAGACACACTATATTATTCGGAGGCCGTTACGAGTCAAAATATAGCTTGAATGTGCAAAGAATGCAAAATAATGGAGCATCGGGGGTTAATTCATCAACAACAGACATCACCGTAGATTACGGTGGTGGGACCTCCACTTACGGTTAGAAGCAATAAAAGAAACAGAAACATTCTATCGTAAGTTACGCTATGTAACCGTAGACTACAGTTAGAATGAAAAGGCAGCATGTGATTTGTTTATTCAAGGAAATAAGTGGAATTACTTTGAGGGATATATAGCAATAATCATCCACTAATTGAAAGGGGGCATCTATGAAATTTGGGAGGCTGGCCGATTGAAACAAAAGTCAAGGAATCAATCATCTTGACATCATCATACATGTGGATTGGCAGACATCAGCTATTCACGTGCACTGCAGGGGATTCTTTCAAGAAGTCAACATACATTCTCATCATGGGCCATATATCATCACGCATGCAAATGGGCCGACAGTCTCAAATATATACACACGTACACAGGAGAGTCATGTGGACTTGGGCCACATCATCATTAAATTGGGCGGCACATCTTGGACTTGACGGCAGATTAGAGAAGCAATTTCACGTGTGGGCCTGACTTTTGGACGGCATATGTATTTGGGGGGTGCACGTGGATTTTAGGAGTGGACAACATTAAGTCACATGATCCATCATCGTTAGTGGGCCGATTCAGGGAGTAGGGACTTGACTTTTGAAGGGCAATTAATTAAAATATCATTATTACATCATCGAGACATGTCATCTCGACGGCAGTATACGACAGACAAAAGGGGGGGACGATGATTGAAGCCATTGAAGATCAACAACCTAACATGAGCGGCTAAATCTTTCGTGGACACTTCGGGTGAATGATTCTTGTTAGACACTTTTAATTCTAGTTTTTGTTTTGTATTGAGATTTAGATTTGTAGTCGGGTGACAGCCGACTATTTGCATGATTATATAATTTGTGTGACAGACAAATCCTGCGTGACAGTCAGAGTTATAATCATGTTTTGAATCCAATTATGCTTTTGTTGATCGAATGATTCCTATGAATGTTTGTTTTAATATTTCTCTGATCAATTAATATTAAGATTTTGAACTGCGTAGGTAATTGGTAGATGTGACAGATTTACTATTCAATCAATAGCATCCAATAAAATCAGAACTAGGTTATTAGTAATTACAGAATCTGAATCCCGGAGTAATCAACTTTTCCCATCATTGTTTGTTACAACTCAATCTTTTTCTTAATTGCAACTTGTTTCATGTGTTTTAATTTCATATCAGTTTATTTTTTTTATAGTTGTTAGTAAATACTTAACGTTACACACTTTCCACAATCCTCCTCTGGTTCGATACCAGACTTACTCTAGCTACCTAGTTTATTTCGGTTTTTGCATGTCACTAACGACAGCCATCAAAATGGCGTCGTTGCCGGGGAGGCATGCGCAAAGTGTTTAGTGTTAAGTTTTTAGTAGAAATAAAAAAAATCCAAAAATAGTGTCAGTTTTGTTTTGTTTTGTTTTGTTCATGATTTATGTGGGTAGTTGAGTTGTGTTTGTGCAGGATGACAGATCTTACTATATTTTGTGGCTCTTCTACATGCATTTTGTGCGGGGAACCACTTCACCCGTGTATCGGTTGCCACGAGGCCCGATTTAGACGGGAAAGAGCGAAATTGGAAGAAACACCGATGCCTTGCTTTGATAATCCTTCCCCTCTACCATATTTCTATGATTCTGATACAATGGTGGAGGATGGTTATTACTCTTACGGGTGGGATCGGGACGAGGATGCTTATTATGAACCAAGGACGGATGGACGATGTTTCTGTTGCGGTCGTGACCATACTTCTTATTATGATGATGTGTGCGCGGTGTATTTGGAAAATCCAGAGTATTGGAATAAAAAAATGATGGATGCGTACATCTCAACACCGTATCAAGGATACCGACAGTGTCATCCCGAGGAATATTCTGAGCCCGAGGGTGTTTATATTTGTCAGACCGAGGAGGAGAAAGAGCTTGCTATGTTGGAAGTGACTTTGTCCAAACTCGAGCAGTATTTATCAGCACCCAACCTTTCCGATGAAGATCGAATCAGCTGTTTAGTTTCTAAGTGTCAGAATTTAAAAATGAAGATAGAAATAGAACAACGCCTTTCACCATTACCTGATGACATTATAGATTATTCTCACATGAAGGAGGAGGTTGTGGAGGATAATACCACACCAATGAGTCCTTTATCTGATGAAGAGTCACTGGTGGATCAGATGGTGTGTGCAGATGAGGAGGCAGAGCAGTCTGAGGAGATGAATATGTGTACCGAACCTCTTCCCATATCAATCATTCCAATTAACAAGTGTGGGGAAGAGGGTTCGAGGAAGAAGATGAAAAGGGTGAAGCTACAAGACATCGGTGTATATCCCGTGAAGTGGATCAGCAAAACCCGCATGTGCTTTCTAAACATGCCAATTATACTGACGAGCTTATGGAGATGGCATGTAAATTTCCGGGCATTCGTTGGAAATGTTTTGGGTAAGTGTGCATTGAGACCACCGTAACGCATATCAGGTACGGTCTGGCTGAAGACCTTTAAACTTAGCGCTCTCGGGAGGCAGCCCGAGGATGTAGAGTATTGTATTGTATTGTATTGTATTTTGTTTTGGTTTCGTTTGGTGTGTTGTGTTTTGACAGGTTTCTACGCGTCTATCTTCACGGATGCAATGATTCAAGTGTGGGGATGTTTTGCAACATCCCCAGTGAGATATCAGAGAATCCCTGGATGTGTATTCTCCGGTTTTGAGCGCAACAGTTACACCGCCACATACACTCACTTGTTTTCTGATCAGGTGCATGTGTCTATCTATCTTGTGTTTTATTTGTTTTAGTGTATTTGGTGGTGTGAAATTTTTGTGTTGGGAGTGGTTTTATGTGTCGAGTCGTCTAGTTGTTAGCCGTTCATGGTTTGCGGGTGGTATCTCTCGGGTTATGACTATAAATTGCACCATACATTGGGGACAATGTATCCCAAGTGTGGGGATGCGGTAACTCGAGAGAGGGTTGGTATAATTGTTGATCTTAAATGCTTAAAGGGTTGAATTTGCTAAAAATTGAAATTTTTTGTCTCAAGTATGCTTGAACTAGATGAAAACCAACATTTTCAATCGCTAGAGGGTTTCTTGCTGATATTAAACTAACTTAGATCCCTAGTCATGATTGTCCCTTTAAGTTTCATGAGAGTATTTCTGACAAGTTTTAGAAAATAGTTGAGAAGAGATGCCTAACTAGGGGTAACATGCTTTAGGAATTACACATGCTATGTGTCGGCAACCCAATTTCCTTTTATTCGGTGAGATATTTGAGCCTACTAATTGTTAGATGAATTTGCAATAAATGTTCAATTGATGAGTGTAGGCCATATGTTGCTTTGTGTTAGAACTTGTGTGGTTTGATACGTGCCGAGACTGTGCTTTAGCGTTTACACATAAATGATAAAGGCATTAGGATTCATTCATTGTTTTACATGTTGATTGTTGATTTCACCCACCTTAGTTAACCATGTTGAGCCTTTATACCTTTCATTTGTTACACCTTGTTTGACCCGTTTGATTACCAACCATGAATGACGAGTATGTTTAGAAGTATGTTAAGAAAATAAAAAAAAATTGAAAAGAGAAAAAAAAGAAAGAAAGCAAAAAGAAAAAAAAATCATTGTTATGTTCATGTTCAATAAATGGGTTGAAAATCACCCCAAAGTGTTAGTATTATTGTGAATAAGTTGTCATGGTTTGGTATATTCATTTGTGTTCGCCAATAAAAATACAAAAAAATCCAAAAATACTTCCTCACCTTTACCCATAACCCAAAACCCAAAAGTCCTTTTGATATGTGTTACGTTATTTGATACAGTGGAGGTGCGATTGCTATACAAGTTTATGATTGCAAGGTAGCATATTTGGTTTTGAGCGAAATATATACTAGCACATTACACGCTAGTCTTGATTAAACCGAGAGGAGTGAGTATTGTGAGGGGTGTGTGGCATGTGTGTAGTATCATAAGCATGTTAGTTTTAGTTAGGCAAGTCTTAAATTGTTTTAAATACGTATCACTTATCTGTCAGATTGTCAACCTCGATTGTGTCAGTCTATGGGACGGGTATGACTTGTGATCTTGAATTGTTAATTCGGTAAGGGATTCAATGGTGATTTGTTAATAAGGTGAGTATTGTTTGTGATGATTGCTTGAGGACAATCAATGTTAAGTGTGAGGATGTGATGGAGAGTGTGAAACCCGAGTGTTAATGTGCTTAATTTATGTGTTTTATTGTCGTTCATGTGATTACACGCTTTGAATATGTTAACTACGAGTTCGTATGGGTTTTATAGGTTAACCGTTTAATTCGGTAAAGTTGGAGCGTTTGGTGATGAAGCGGAACTATCAAAGATAATAGTCGAGACACACTATATTATTCGGAGGCCGTTACGAGTCAAAATATAGCTTGAATGTGCAAAGAATGCAAAATAATGGAGCATCGGGGGTTAATTCATCAACAACAGACATCACCGTAGATTACGGTGGTGGGACCTCCAATTACGGTTAGAAGCAATAAAAGAAACAGAAACATTCTATCATAAGTTACGCTATGTTACCGTAGACTACAGATAGAATGAAAAGGCAGCATGTGATTTGTTTATTCAAGGAAATAAGTGGAATTACTTTGAGGGATATATAGCAATAATCATCCACTAATTGAAAGGGGGCATCTATGAAATTTGGGAGGCTGGCCGATTGAAACAAAAGTCAAGGAATCAATCATCTTGACATCATCATACATGTGGATTGGCAGACATCAGCTATTCACGTGCACTGCAGGGGATTCATTCAAGAAGTCAACATACATTCTCATCATGGGCCATATATCATCACGCATGCAAATGGGCCGACAATCTCAAATATATACACACGTACACAGGAGAGTCATGTGGACTTGGGCCACATCATCATTAAATTGGGCGGCACATCTTGGACTTGACGGCAGATTAGAGAAGCAATTTCACATGTGGGCCTGACTTTTGGACGGCATATGTATTTGGGGGGTGCACGTGGATTTTAGGAGTGGACAACATTAAGTCACATGATCCATCATCGTTAGTGGGCCGATTCAGGGAGTAGGGACTTGACTTTTGAAGGGCAATTAATTAAAATAACATTATTACATCATCGAGACATATCATCTCGACGGCAGTATACGACAGACAAAAGGGGGGGGGGGGGGGGACGATGATTGAAGCCATTGAAGATCAACAACCTAACATGAGCGGCTAAATCTTTCGTGGACACTTCGGGTGAATGATTCTTGTTAGACACATTTAATTCTAGTTTCTGTTTTGTTTTGAGATTTAGATTTGTAGTCGGGTGACAGCCGACTATTTGCATGATTATATAATTTGTGTGACAGACAAATCCTGAGTGACAGTCAAAGTTATAATCATGTTTTGAATCCAATTATGCTTTTGTTGATTGAATGATTACTATGAATGTTTGTTTTAATATTTCTCTGATCAATTAATATTAAGATTTTGAACTGCGTAGGTAATTGGTAGATGTGACAGATTTACTATTCAATCAATAGCATCCAATAAAATCAGAACTAGGTTATTAGTAATTACAGAATCTGAATCCCGGAGTGATCACCTTTGTAATGCCCGGATTTTTAAATAATAAAATATTACTTATATTCAATAACATGTTAATAGTTAAATACTAAGTATCCTCATATGTCGTTAATATATCTAAAATTTTATAGAATAACATATACTTTCAAAAAGATAAAAATATATAAGCAAAGGAAAAAAAAAACATGATACGTAGAAAATAATATATGTGTAAAAATTTTTCTCCAACAACCTTGCACCAACTCATTGATTTTCATATTGACACCTGTGGGTTATGACACCTCATCCAAATTTTGTAATAATCTCTTTAACTGTGATATTTATCCTAAGCTTGGTGGCCAAGTTAACCCACTATAAGAACGAGACATGGCTTCCCAATATTCTATATCTTTTTTTCTATCATCCATATTCTCCCAACAACTTTCTATAATTTCTGGTATACACACGAAGGTATTATATTAAACCTACTCTTATTTAATAAATAATTTTATTGTCCTTTTTAGTTTAATTATTTTGAAGCAACTTGATTTGGGTTTAATTATGATCAATCCAAAAACAGCCTATCCATGTTGTTTCTCTAATATTTTGACACTATTTAAATGTTATGATATAAGTCTAGTAAATAACTCACAGAGATTTTATTCTTTATTTTGAAAAACAATTATGAAATTATTGTTATCAAATATAATAACATAAGTAAGTATTGTATTTTATTATCAGTTACATATTATGAATCACTAGTAATCAGGCCCGCGCGCGTTGCGGCGCGGCCGCGGGACATTGGAAAATCGAATGCGTGTGAATACATTGCAAACATCGAACGATTAGTCCAAGAGTATCCATATGAAAACATATATAAAAATAAGCACGACTGACATATAAGCAAACAAAAAGTGTAATCTAACCTGTTTCACTTTTCGGTAAGATTGATTTGTAAACGAAACCAGGTTTTAAAATCCAGGAATAAACAATCGTATTGGGTTTCAGATACTAACACCTCACAAAGGCCCACAATTGTGTCTCTTCTCTTGCTACATTTTAGGTTCACCACCACTATTTTGTCTCCCACAAATGCACCTGCAACTGCCAAATTTTTTTAGTAAAGTTTGCATCTTCAAATCAATATTATTTTCATAACAAAACTCATGACTCACTTCCATAATTAAAATACTTGATCCCCTCATATCAACTCGTTTCTTCATCGGTGATAAATCCAAATTCTGGATCTCTAATTTCCAAGATTCAAGTTCAATCAACTCGGCTTGTATTGTTCTCTCATGACCGCGCAATAGTTGAATGTAATGAATTGTATCTTTGACTATTGTTGCCTTGTCCATCTTCAAAAAAAGAAAAGTTATAATTCAACTGAATAAAATCAGTAAAGGATATTTTTTTTAAAACCTGACCAGTTAACAAACCGAGCATTCTACACGTTTATTGGTTGGACCAGTCAATTGTAACACTCTTAACCTTTTACTATATATGATTTTGATTAAAACAAATTAGTAACTACAAAACAGTAACAGCTTACTAATAGTGGGGACCATTGCTCAAAGTGAAAGAGCCTAGCGTTCAACTATTTCCTCTGGTTCCTCTTGGAGACGATTCCTTTAGGCAAGCTTGAATCATAGTAGCCGGAAAAAGTTTCTTCCAATCTGCGCCAACTATTGGGTCAAAGTTAGGAAAGGAAATATTTGAATTATACAACAACACTCCAATCCTTCTGTGTATTCAAAAGAGTCAGAAACAACGTTTATCTCAGGTTCATGAGCGTTCATCAGCCTGAAATCTATATAATGTATCTTTACTTATTTTCTTCTACTGTTAAAAAAAGAACGTGTGTAACTCGAATAAATGTCCCAGCTCAATAAATTTTAATAAAGTTTTTAGTGTGCTAAATGGAACAACCAAACTATCATTGACATCAAATTATCAATCAAGAACATGTTGCTTAGCGTATGGTCATTCTAATGGTCCCAAGTCTAAGGAAGGCGCGGTATATTCGGTAGCGAAGTCTGGTCCAAAGGTAGGCGCACATGACAACTTTTTGTCTGGTGGCGCTGCATTGGATAATCCAGCAGCTACAGTAGAGAAAAAACGTGCAAGCCGAAGTGAATAACGCTCTTGTCGACACGCGCATAATCTATGCATTACCCAAAAGGTAAAGGCCTACCCTTGGCAATCTATTTTTTTTCCAAATCACCCAGTCCAGATCATGCCTCTTGAATGAACGAATAACATAAGACAACGGGAAACATATCTGACAGATTTAACCGAGAAGGCCCCTTCGGGTCAGCCGACCATTGCCACGAATCTTTATTCTACGATAGAGAAATTGCAACTCTTCACTGCACCGCTTTAGCTCTTCCAACTCAATCCGCCTAGTAGGATTTTCGACTCAATCCCAATTTAACTGCACCGACCATTGTTGCAAATAAGTCGTTTATTAACCGTGATATCTCTTGAGCTTTCTAAATTGAATAGATTAGGATAGGCGATAGAGAGAGGGCATGATCCGACCCACATATCCTTCCAAAATCGAATTGAGATTGTAAAAGTAAAGGTCTGGACATGGAATTGCTTTTTGAAGATACCAAGTAACCTAACAGAATCTAAACCCTCCCAAATCAACTATAACCTACACCAAATGACATCAACTTCAGATAAAAAAAACCCCACTGCTAAGAACCTTGTGAGTCTTCCAATTGAGTTCCAGAGCTGTGCCGCTGTGGTCGGATAGGTCACCGCAATTTAATACCTGAAAACTCATACCTCAACAAATTATGCATTGCAATTATGCATATTAACGTAATTATCTTAGGTAAAGGGTTATATAAATTAAATAATAAATATAATTAGGTATAAGGGATGATTATTGCACCTACCACGATGTAAATAACAAACGTAGAAAAAAACCTCTGATCTTTTTTCCTATTGAAGTACAAACCACTTGTAAAATTCATTACCTTCTGATTACCCAATAACGAAATCGCCATAGTTCCTTTGGAAAACCCACCATCGGAGAAAGCGAGAGTGTGCGCTGCCGGTGACGACGGCAGAACGGACCTTTATCGGAGGTCACTTCCTCTCCTTCCATTCTTAGCTTATGTTCAGTCCGACTCTCATTCCCCACGGTTGAAGCTGCCGGAGACCACCAGATCGGCTGGATTCCGACAACCGCCGGCGGCTCCGGCTGCCGTGGATCTATGGCAGAGTGTCTCGCTGAAGGCGGAGATCAAGATACTGACGACATGGAGCTATCAATGGACAATGAAATCAACCGGATGATTTCGAGGAGTGATTCGGGGAGATGTGGCATGGTTTGATCCGTGATGATGAGAATTTTGAACTTTTAGGTGATTGTTTTGAGGTTTTGATGGATGGTTTTGAAGGGGTTGAAGTGTTGACTTATATTTGTGGGAAATACACCGACATATGTAGACAAACACGGAGAAGTTAGTCGGTGGCGAAAGCCACCGACTTTGTACTTTAAGACTTTAGGGAAATAGGATTTTGACCCGCCGCACGTTGCGGCGGCGTCGAAAGTTAAATTAACTCGTATTGCTCTAATATACATAGGTAAACCTACACAACCTGTATTCATATAATCAAATTCCATTTCAACTCAATGCATCAAGCAATAATCATTAACTTAATAATAGTCAAACTTTAAGGTGAAAACAAACTAATATGCAAACATTGGGACGAACTTATAGTGCAGCAAATTGAATGGAATTACCAGCCATACCAAGTATACACCAAATGCAGCGGATAATATAAGCATACACTAATACGAAGGGGGAAATAGAAGTGTGTAGAACATACATTCCCTAAACATTCTAGGAGAAACAGTCGAATAATATAAGCATACACCAAATGCAGCGGACATGTTTATATGTTTCAATCAATCAATAACTCTAAGCAAGAAAATGAACTTGTCTAAAATGCAAATACACTAAAATATACCAAAGTATCGATTTTGACACATGGATTGTCTGTACATATCATAACATTAAAAAAGGAAAAACAATTCTTGAAGATAAAGAAACATACTTGATTCGGTGAAGTAGCAAGGGAGAAGGGAGGAGATCGACGGCGTGGCAAGGGAGAGAGCAGCAGCAGCGACGGGGTGGCATGGCGTGGCGGAGGGCAGCAGCAGCATCGACGGCGAACCGGAGGGCAGCAGCACCAGCGACGGCGAGGAAGAAAGAGGGGATCGACGGTGTGTGAAGGGGAGGAGGAGATGCCGGCTTGACATGAAGAGAATCAATCAGATTCTGATAATAAACTTATATTCCTAAATTTAGTGAAAATTAACATTAATTAATGTTATTTCAAACGCCTAGATATTATCAACAGCTCAGCATTTAACCGTAACACTTATTTTTTACCTTATAATCTCTTTCTTGCAGCAAAATTCAACAATATTATCACGTAACTACGGTGGTTAGCCCTAATTTTTATGCAGTTAATGATTTTACACTTAAGTAAGCTCAAAAGGCAAATCTTTATAACAAATAATTATCTACAGATCACAAATAAAACTTCATAAACTTCACTACACATACACATCTACTCGGACTACAGCAACTCAAACTCGAACCGATACAATTTCAAGTCTTTCATATACCTAATGACTCAAGCTTCAACTTCTAAGATCAATAATAATTCCATAATATTAAACACTTTAAGCATAATTTCAATTTCAACTCCACAATTAATGTCACAAAAAAACATATCATGATGTTGAATTAGTAAAAACTAAAAAAGTAAATACATATTCGTGCATACGAATTACGATCACTAACACAAACCTAAATGAAACACGAAATCAATTCAATTCAATCAAAAAGCAGCAAAATACGCCCTAATTTAAATAGCTGAATTAATTAATTAATTAGCAAAATGAAATGAAAACATGAACAATAAGTAAGTAATTAGTAAGAGAAATACCAGATTACTGTTGATGCGTTCGAGATCCAAACACTTAACGGCAACAACATGATTAGACGGAAGATAGATCGCTCGGTAGACGGTGGCACTGGCGCCGTAACCGACTGATTCTAGAAGATTGTAATCGTCTGGATTAGTGGTGTAGTTGGACGGCGGCGATGGGAGGAGGAGGAGGGGATGACGGTGTTTGAAGGGGAGAAGGAGCTAGGGTTTTATTTGTCTGTGTTTTGTGTATCTGGGAAGAAAGGAAACAAACGACAAAAGACAAAAGAAAATGATATATAGTACATGTGAAGACAAAAGGGTAAAAGCGGCGAAACTGGTCGGATGGTCGGTGGCGAAAGGTTTTTAAGACTATAGGGTAATTATATTACGTACATACCTATATATTTGTGTTTCTTTAAGTTTAAAAATAACCATAGAATTAGATTCTTGAATAATGATGCTAATTATTTTCACCGTATTTAAGTTCATATTTAGTGTATCAAAACTATCAAGGCTGGAATAAAGTTATATATATTGTGTAGAATTAATATTAATAAGTATTTTCAAATATCATATTTTCAAATCAATTGTCCAGCATATGTGAGCTTTAAAGGTCTATTAAAGCCACAATTATAATAGTAAGTTTACTAATTATTATTATTTTAGAAAAAAATGAATTATAAATAGAGCAACTATGAAACCATATTTCTTTTCTAATACGTATAAATTTAAATCCAACGATGTTGTAGGATTCCATGATCATATAAGCGTAATTTGTTATCTCGGTTTTGTGATCATCGGTTAAGGTACGGATAGAATCCCTTCCTTCATTACATGTCATTTGGCCTTCGGGCATCTGATTTTTAAATTATGCAATAAGTTTATATTATAAAAATGTTACGAGTTTATAAAGTTTACGTGTTTATAAATATACAAGTTTAAGGTTACGTACATGTATTATGTTACCCAAGTCAGTCCCTTTTCTGTGAAGATGACCACAGACCCATCATTGTGGCATAAAATGATGTGGCACCATCCGTGACGGTGAGTCGAGTTCACGGCGTCTCTTCTGTTTTAGTCTATGGACTTCTGTTCAGAGGCGTATGGATCGATCCTAGGAAAAAGTAAATAAAGTCTGATATTTGGTGAATGGTCGGTGTGATTTGCCCACACTCCATTCATGTCTGGATACATGGGCTAGCTACCCTGTATCAACCTCTGTAATAAAATGAACCTTTTGGACTTCGGGTAAGTCTGTATATCATATTCGGATAATATTGGTTATACTTATTTAATATATTTTGAATTATGAAAACTTAGCGTTTTTGCTAAAACAAATGATTTTTGAAGAACTTAGCCTTTTTCTCAAATAAAATAAGCCTTTTTGTTTCCCTCTATCCGCGCACTGGGCAAAACTTTCAAATTTTGCTCAGACGTACGTTGTTGTGTTTTCTTCTTTACGTCAGGTTATCAAGACAATTTGGGACGGGATACAGAAGAGTGCTCGAGTATATGAAAAAGACATCATAGAAATAAATGTATTAAATTAAACATCCTTAAGTTGTTATGCCTTGTAACACTTTCAAGTATAAATGGAATTATGTTTTTGATCTGACTCTGTAATAGTGACACGTCGACCCGTTCCGGGTTGGGGTGTTACAACCTTTTCCCATCATTGTTTGTTACAACTCAATCTTTTTCTTAATTGCAACTTGTTTCATGTGTTTTAATTTCATATCAGTTTATTTTTTTATAGTTGTTAGTAAATACTTAACGTTACACACTTTCCACAATCCTCCTCTGGTTCGATACCCGACTTACTCTAGCTACCTAGTTTATTTCGGTTTTTGCATGTCACTAATGACAGACATCAGCGTCTAAGTGGGCCTTCCTTCTTTTGCCGCCATAACCTCCAATTCTTTCATCTCTTCATCCGTGCTCCGATTTGTTTCTCCTTGCAACCTCTCAAACATGAAACATTCCTCTATTGTGTTTTCCTCTTCGACACTAGTGTCACATAGAGGTATACACTCGTCAACAATGTCCGCCATGTAGCATTCATCGCTAACTAGAGGATCCGTTAATCCCGAAAATACATTTAACCGCAACCGAAGGTTACCAAAAGTCATGTCGACCGTGCCCGATTTGCAATTAATTTGGGCATTCGATGTTGCCAAAAATGGTCGACCGAGGATCACCGTTGGTTGCTTGGTTCGGTCCAAAGAGACATAATCTAATACAAGAAAGTTCACCGGATAGTAAAAGTCCTCGACTATTACATCCGTGACTATCCCACGGGGTAGTTTAGGGGTTAAGTCGGCTAACACCACGGTGGTGTTCGACACCTGAAGTGGACCAAAATCATATTGGTCATATAAACTACCCGGCAAGATACTCACACTTGCCCCAAGATCCAAAAGTGCCCGTGTCATTTTGAATTCCCCAACTTGTATTGAAATAATGGGCGCCCCCGGATCTTGAAGTTTTGGTGGAAGTGCACCCGAAAGAATCGAACTCACATTTTCGGTTAAATCAAGTTTCTTAGGAAACTTGTGAGTTCGCTTTTGTGTGCATAAATCTTTCAAGTATTTAGCATATGAAGGTACTTGCTTAATTGCATCTAAGAGTGGTAAGTTGATTTTGACTTGTTTAAAAATTTCCCACATCTCTTCTTGTTGTGGGCCTCGTTTGTTTACCACTTTCTTAGATGGTCCCAACAAGGCTTCGGGATAAGGGGCGGTATTAACCTCCACACCCTTTTCCTTAGCTTTTGGGACGGGAATGGTCACAACGGGTGTAGTATTATTAATTTTAACATCATTTTTCTTTGGACCCGTTTGACCATTTTTACCTTCATCATCACTCGCATCTTCCACCACCCCTTCAACAAACTCGGGTGGTGGTGGCTCGACACCACTATCTATGACTCGACCACTACGTAAAGAAATTTTATTTATTGGCACCTCACGCGTGTTCCTTGAGTTCGACCCTTGATGCTTAGGGTTCACTGTGGTGTCACTTGGAAGTCCTCCTCCACTTCCCCGAACTTGAGCCATCTCTTGAGCAAGTTGCCCCACTTGCTTCTCTAATGCCTTTTGGGATTTGTCTCTCACCTCAAACTCTTTTCGCATTTCAATTTTAATTTCTTGGTTTAAATTCCGCATTTCAGTTCTAAGTTCTTGATGCGAGTTGGTGAGAGTGTTCATGATAGCGTCTAGTTTCGAGCTAATCGAATCATCACCTTGGGAGTTAGACGCACCACCCCCATTACCACCTTGATTGTAACCCCGTTGATAATTGCCTTCACGGTTTTGATATCCTTGGTTACCACCTTGGTTGTAATTCCTTTGGTAACCCCCTTGGTTACCACCTTGACGATTATTGTATGAAGACCCACCTTGACCTCCTTGATTACCCTGATTACCCGATTGAAAGTTCGGGTTCATTTTATTCGAAGCGTTACCGTACCGGAAATTAGGGTGATTTCTCAACCCCGGATGGTAAGTGTTGGAGTTCATGTCGTATTGTTTCCTATCTCCATACACTTGGTTGACTTCTTCAGTGTAGCCACTCGAACCCGTTGGACATTGCTCGGTTGTATGCCCAATATCTCCACATTCTTCACAAACCGCAAACTGAACCGCATTTACCTCTTTCTTCTTCATACGAGCCATTTCCCGCTCTAAGGTGGAAATCCGATCTTTAGAGTCAAGATCGGGAAGTGACCGTGAAATGGGATGCTTCTTAGCTCGATCGACCGATTCTTTCTCTTTCGAACGTTTACTCATCCGTTCCAAGAATTCCCAATCATCATCTTCATGGTTGCTTAGAAGGGTCCCATTGCTCGTTGATTCAAGTCGGTTCCATGTGTTGTCATCTAAACCTCGTACAAAGCACTTGACCAACTCCCACTTTTCTATTTGATGATGTGGGCATCTTCGCATCATTTCTTTAAATCTTGTAAAAGCTTCATGCAACGGCTCGCCCGATAATTGGCGAAAAGACCTAATTTCATCACGAGCATCATCGGTCTTCGCCATAGAATAATATTCATCTAGAAAAGCTTGTTGCATTTCTCCCCATGTGCGAATGCTATTGGCCGGGAGTGTAAGGAACCATTGCTTCGCTTTGTCCTTCAATGAGAATTGGAACAACCGAAGTTTAACCTCATCTAGTGCAAAGTTATGCCCCCCGATAGTGCCGCAAATGGAAGAAAACTCTGTCAAATGTGTGTACGGTTCGTCATTAGATCTTCCATTAAAATGAGGAAGTATGTTGATGTAATGTGGTTTACAATCAAACATCCTCCTCTCACAAACAATTGGTGAGTCATTCTCGGTAACAACCGGCCTGAAACAATCATTCACTCCCCGTGGAGGTCGTTGACGACGATGTGGACCGTTAACTTCTTGATCGACCGGTCTTCTATTATCCCGTCTTTCACCTCTTCGATCATCTCTTCGATCCTCTCTTCTATTATCCCTTGGGTTACCACCTCCCACGAAACGAGGAATCCGGTTAGGGTTTGCATTGTTGTTGTTGTTATAAAACCCATCATTCCGGTTCCGTTGGTCATTGTTTCATGGTTGACAGTTGTTCCCATAACCATCATTTCTTCCACCTTCGTAACCGTATTCATCATCCCCAACGTAATTGGCATGTTGGTAGCCAAATTCCTCATCATCATACCTTCTAGCGTTGTGGACATTTCCCCTATTCACGTAACCCCAATCTTCATCATCGTTAGCCCTATCATCATAATATCCCCCGTCATCCGAATTTTCCGTATGAACACTCACATGTTCCGGCGATTGATAACCAGGAACACTATACGGTTCATCATCGGGGATTGCATTCCTCAAGTCATCGAGGTTGAAGAATGGGTCTTCATTTGCGGGATTGCCGCGATCACGATTTCCCCGACGGTCGGAATTGACATTCCGGTCATCTAGGTTGATGGGTAGGGAATTGTGTCTATGAAGGTTTTGTTGTTGGGGTGTTCGTTGAGTGTTATTGTGATTTTGGTTTTGAAACGGTGGTGTGGGTGGTCCATTGTTGTTGTTACCACCCGGTTGCTCTTGAGGCATAGGTTGAACAATTGGGGCGGGATTGAAGTTGCTTTGGTATTGAAATTGGTTCGAGTTAAGGTTTTGGTTTGAGTTTTGGTTCGCCATTGAATCGGTTTCAATGGATGGTGTATGTTGTGGTGTGTTGGTGGTTTGATTAGAAGCGAGTGTTGCTTCTAACCGGCATGCTAGGTTCCTTCTTGCTACTCTTTCAATTTCTGGTTCGTAGACTAACGGTGAAGTCCTCCCGGAGTTCCGCGTATGCATACACTACCTGTATCCTGCACAAGTAACACACCCGCGTAACAAGGAAAAAGACAAAGTGCAAAAAGAAAGCTAAACAGTTTAAACAGTTAATCACGCAAATTCAAACAATATCCAAACACAAAGCGCACGCACTCCCCGGCAACGGCGCCAAAATTTGATCGGAGTGTCGCGCTCCGGTCAAAGATAATATTTATATGCCCTAATTACCCTTAAAAAATAGCTAGTGGTAGTGAGGGGTCGAACCACGAAGAGTATGTGGTTTGTGTATGGATTCGAATGAATTAGAACAAATGTCACGATACATGAAGCTTGCTAGAATAATTTTGTGTTTTCGTTTAATTGAGAGATATGATTTTTAACTAAATGAATTGATTAAATTGATGAACAACTAATGATTAACAATTACGAGAAAATGGTTACTAGAACAATAATAATAAAAAGGAATCACGCCCGGTTTCGGTAATTGTTAACCTAGGGTTTCTATAAGTTTTAGTTTCAAACTCAAATGCATTCGATTAACGGATTTAGTGTACCGTGACTTAGGTGCTACTAGCTATCAACGTCCCGAAGAACGGACAAAAAGACACTTTGTAATCAACACAAGTAAATCCTAACAATGATAATGCACAATTACATATCACCGTTTCGCAAAGTCATAACTTTTAAAATCACTCGACAATTCACGAATTCGCAACAAATGTAATACTATTATCAAGAGTTTCAAAAACCAAATACAAATTGTCACTAAGTTGAACAAGAACAATTCGAAACCCTAAAATTAACAACTACCTACACCGAGGTGAAACCGAGATGATTAGCCGCTCATGGTTGAAGAAGCTTGATCACCGGATGTTTGGAACACGAGTGAAGACATCTTGAAGCTTTGATGGATGAATTAACGGGGAATGATGATAGATTGATGAAGGATGATGGTGGTAGGATTAATGATTGATGATATGAAGAACTAGGGTTTGGATGGATGAATTGATTGTGTAAAATGGATGATGATTCGGTTGTTGTGGATGTTCTCGATGTTAGAGATGGAATGGTAGGTGAAAGATGTTGATACTTGGCTCCAAGATGAAGATTCAAACTCCAAGTGAAGTGTAACTCCCGAATTCAATGCCCCAAGAACCAATAAAATCGAACTCCAACCCAAAAAGTCTAAAAATCTCGTTTTCGGAATCTGACGCCCGTCGCCGACGGGCATGACCCCGTCGCTGACGGGTTCCCAAAAGCGTGCTTTCGTCCGACGGTTTAAATGACTGGTTACGAGCAATGTTGGCCGACGGAACTTTCTGGGGCCCGTCCGGGACGGGTTATACCCCGTCGCCGACGGGTTCTTGAACACCAACTTCTCATTTTTCGTCTCTCGCACTCCCGGTTGATCCATAACGCGTCCCGGTGCTCTGGTTTTCGACCCGGTGACCCGTAAAGCTCCCAAATAGCTCCTTAAACTTCGTCAAACCTGCAAATCACATTCTTGATTAAAAGTAGGCTATTCGAAACTAAAACTTACGTAAAAACGTCAAGTTAAACAATAACGAGCACCGGTTTTCAACCACGTATCAACAACATATTTGAGGCATATTAACTTAGGAAACCAGTATATGGCTCTTATGGTTACCCGTTACGCATTCTTCGCGTTCGGTTTGGTTTATGTAACTAGTTTACATAAATTGGCCGAAACGGGTCAAACCTTATCATTTTTATCTCAAAATCTAGAATGTGTCTAGATTACCCATATAAGACAAGTCTTCAAACTTGTCGGGTCTAAATCACATTCTATTCCGGTCTTCGCTTAATCACGCGTTCGAACCGTATCGTTCCTTAAAACTAATCGGTCTAAGCTTCAGCTTAACTAAAGACCGTTAGGATTCTAATAGGTTATTATAAACCTTTGTTCTAGAATAGGAGAACCGGTAAAAGCTACCCGCATTTGCTAATTGTTAATTATACTTGCAAAGGTAAATACTTTTAACTTATTTTCCCTTATACGGGCTTGGGGTACGGTATATAAAATAAAGCTTGGTCGGGCATTCGACCTTAATCGATTGGTGCTTAAGTATTATCGAGATGACCCGTTTAAATATGTTTTGTTTGCTTAACGCCTTTGGGAGGTTAATAACCATGTCCCGGATATCCTTGGCATCATTTTACGAAATGGCCACGACCTAAGCGCGGGGTGTAGGCGTACACTCATCAGTGCATAAATTAATAATGTGGTGTGTCTATTGATCTTTAACCCGGCACGAACCGGGCTACTGAACGCATGAGGAACATGTAATCCTTTTACAAGTTTATATATTTAAATAATTATCCCAAGTTATAAAAAGTTTGTGCCATGTGCATTCAAATCAATTTTATTAAACTTTTCAAAACTGAGTCAGTTGAATGTATTTACCAGTGTAAACTGATGTATTTCCCAAAAAGGTTAAGTGCAGGTACTAAGCGAACTAGGCTGGCTTTCTCCTAGAGTCCACAATAAGTCTCGCAAGCGTGGACGCCAAACTGTTGAACAATGTTTCCTATTTATTTTTTATCCTTCTGTGGATTATTTTTCAACTGTTTGTGATACTTGATATTACAATTATATTTGGTTGAAATATATCTTTCTTTTGCTTCCGCTGTGCATTTAAATATTGTGTTGTTTGACTGTAATGTTACCAACCACGTCACGTAACTCCCCCACCGGGCCCATCGGTCAAACGTGGAAATATCGGGGTGTGACATCAGTTTACTCAGTTAATTGGCCATCACATAGACATGATGTTGGAAAGTTGGTTAATTTAATATGGTAATAAAAAATAGGTCTTTGTTATCAGACCTTTTATAATTCGATTAACCCTATTTACTAGAGTGAGTCAACCTACTCTATGTCACTCAACAAGTTACTAGGTTTTATCATCAACCGAACAAGTTGTAAAGCAAAACTCAAAACACATGTAAATAGTTCAAATAAACCAACACATCAATGTATTCATACAACTTTGTCAAGGTCAAAAATAAATCCAAACCTGAGTATAAACTGAATAAACTAAAAACCTAACTGAACCGTACGCCTGGAGAAAGCCACAAAGAGCCTAGCCTCTCATAGTTGTCTTCACCTCATCAGTTGTGATCCCGAGTTGGTTGGATACCATAGAGTAGCTTGAAAGACGTGAGAATAAAAATTGGTCCCTCATCGACAATTCTTTTATCTTTTTATATAGGCATACGACGGCTGCCAATTCCCTTTTATTCTTGGGTGTGCCTATTGGCACATCAAAGTGCCTATTGGGACACCAAACCCTAGCAAAACTAGGGTTTATCTACGCAGCGTATGGGTCAATACGTAGCGTATAGGGTTAACCCTCTACGCTGCGTATTCACCTATACGCTGCGTAGATAAACTATGGATCTCAGTGCCTAATAACCAATCATTGCACAGAAATCAAGGTTTATATACGCTGCGTATACGTTTCTACGCAGCGTATATAAACCATCTGAGAATTTGGGGTCATTTTGGTAGGTTTGAAGCATCAAATTTTTACAAGGTTTATATACGCTGCGTAGAGACCTATACGCAGCGTATATAACCTCTGTGAATTTTGTTTCAACATTCGGCCTATTTGTGGTATAAATTCTCACCCGGTTACAACGTTAACTCGCTTAAAATATATAACGAGTTAAAAATATATAATGTTTTTTATTATTTAGTCGACGTCGTCGTTAATTTATTTAGTCGATGTCATCGAAAAGCGTGTAATGTAAAACTTTTGAAAAGCGTATATACGGTTCGAATACTATAACTTTAAAATGTTATAGGCTAAATAAGTGGAAATACCCGGGTATTGTTCGAATATGTTAAACCGTTTACAACAAAAGTTTTATATGTACACCAAAAGTTTGATACATACAGCAAAATGATAAAATAATAAAATACTATGGCTGCTGCTCCTGCTGATGCTGATCCCATTCCGCATCCGTAATGAAGGGTCGTGGAGGTAACCCGTCATGCTGTCGGAACTCCTACAGCTCCGCAGCCACCCACTCCAACAGATAGTTGTTCCCTTCAACGTACCGAAGTAGCCGCTGATGTGATGGGTCAGGACCGGGCCAAACATGGCATGGGAATTGAGGCACCCCGGGTGGTCCACGCGGCGGTGGTGGCTGCGGAATGACGACGACCGGCTCATGCGCCTCCGGCACCTCCGGATCGCGTTGGGGATATACCCGTTCGAACTATGTCGGCAGCTGTGTAAGCTCGTATTGTGTACCGTCCAGATTCTTTAACCGCTTCCCGCATGAGAAATCTTTCGTAACGTGCATTCCGGATAATGTGTTCATCCCCATCCGCTTCAGCTGCTTCGCCGGGCTTACACGGTCGCGGTCATTCTCTGGATGATAGCCCAACGAAAGGGCTATCCTAGTCACGTAGGCGCCGCCGTATAGCAGTCCGCGCTCCTGTCGATGATGCGCGGAGGCGAAGTACTGCAACAACCCGTAGGCGATAGCGCACGGCCTCTTGTATAAGAGGCAATATAAGAAAAACAAGTCACCACTGGTACACCACTCCCGGCTTTTGTTTCGAGCAGTGATCGAAGTGGAAATCATTTTGTGCAAATACCTACACAAAAGGAAACCAGTCAGTAAATAATAATCAGACGACATCGACTAAATGAGGAAAAAAAAACAATATATTTTTGACTCGTTACAGATTTCGACACGCGTAACGGACCTACGCGCCTTACGAGCGTCGAAACTAAGATCGTCGTTAAATTATATTTTTTTATTATTTAGTCTACGTCGTCCGTAAGGCACGTACGGGCCTAACGAGCGTCGAAACTAAGTTCGTCGTTAAAATAATTTTTTTTATTATTTAGTCGAAGTCGAACCGTAAGGCACACATGGGAACCACATGATGCGTTAAGTTTCCGAAACACCTCCAGCTTCCTCAGTAGCTCTTTTGCCAGCAAATCAAGTGCTTTATGGGAAACCTTTCCACGTAGGTTGTCCAACAGTGGGTGTCTGTGGTGGTTCATCATTTTTTCGATGCTCTCGGTGAAACTTTTTTGTATTTCATCGTACTGAGTTTCAACTATATCAATGACGCATCTTGCTATTCGCTCTAATGAACTCCCGAGCGTAACGTATCTTTTTAAATTTGCGTGCTGGCTCTCAACTCTGTTGGTGGTGCGCTGACCAAAGTTGCGACACTTATCGGTCCACGCATAAAAGAACATTTCTTTATAGTCTTTGAGCCAGTTTTCGTAGACGTAATCAAAGACACCAGCAAAAATAAAATAATGAAATGTAAAAGCGTGTGTAAAATATAATAGATTGGGTGAGTCGTTTGTTGAAGGAACACTTACTTTCTCGGTTAGCAACCACGAGTCGGTTATACATTTTCTCCAAGTTGTACTTGTACATGGGCTCTAAAGCAGATTCGCACACTCTCCGCCAGTACGACATAAATTTCCCCCAATCTTCTTTATTGAACCCTTGCTTGCAATGTCTACTTATATTTTGTTCGATGTGAAAGTGGCATAGAAGCCTAGTTGCGTTCGGGAATACTTTAGCACACGCGTTAATTAGGGCAATATCTCTATCCGTGACTATCACACGCAACATCATACATTCATGCAACATTAACTTGATCCGCTCAAGCACCCACACGTAGTTATCCCTTCGTTCTTTGCAAATAACGGCCTGTGCGATACAAAAAGACTTGTTGGTTGACGTCAAACCCACAACCTGGACAAATAGCATGTTGTAGATGTTTGTTTTGTAGGTCTCCTCGATCAAGATCACGTGCGGGAATGCACGCCACATAGTGATTGAATAAGGATGAACAAAGAAAATCTCTGTTACGACATCTGTTTTGGGTTCCTGTCGGGTGTCGTAAATGAATCGGTTGTCATGCAGCACGCTTTCCAGTGCCTGCATAAGCGTCTTTCCGTCCATCAGTGTCGCTCTAATTTTTTGTACCGCATTTTGCACGTCTTTCAGAACATGCAGGCTGTCGGGGAACTGGTTTCTTAGGGTTTGAAATATGATACGTGGCTCCATGTTTTGAGTAGTTAGCTGTTCCACTAGCTTGTATTCGACTTCAGTAAATTTTCGCACAAAAGCGTGGCCCAACAGACTCGTCGTAGGTTCGTGGTTATGGTTTGCGTTGTCCACTTTTAACTCCCACGTGTCATTCGTCACGTCCCGGATGGCGATTAATGAAAATGGGCAACCGATTTTTTTGCTACCAGCTTTCCTAACTGTTGCTTTACTACGGTGCTCACCACTACGGTCGCACACAAGCCATACCATCCCAGTAGTACCGCCAATATTTTTCGATCGGCGGGTAACAATTACGTAACCATTCTCCTTTCCCGTTTCTTGTACCCAATTCTTCAAATCAGTTAGAGACATGAAACGCTAAAAAAGTTACGTTAATAATAATAACAACAATAATAACAACAATAACAACAACAATATTAATAATAATAATAATAATAATAATAATAATAATAATTTTAACAATAATAATAATAACAATAATAATAATAATAATAATTATTATAATTATAATATTTTTAACAATAATAATAATAATTATAATATTTTTAATAATAATAATAATAATTATAATAATAATATTTTTAACAATAATAATAATAATAGTAATAATAATAATACTAATAACAACAACAACAACAATAATAATAGGGTGGCTTAATAATAATAATAATAATAATAATAATAATAATAATAATAATAATAATAATAATAATAATAATAATAATAATAATAATAATAGTTTTAACAATAATAATAATAATAATAATAACAATAACAATAACAATTCTAACAATAATAATTATTATAAAAATAATAATTATTATAAAAATAATAATTATTTTAATGTAATACCTCATTTATTTGAAACGGATTGTCCGGGGTATATGGTTCATAATCATCATAAAGTGGTGTGTTACGGGGCTCATAACCATATCCACTGTATTCTTCGTATCCACTGTAGCCTCCGTATCCACCGTATCCACCTTCACCCCATATCTATCGTATCCAATGTATCCACCTTCACCCCCGTATCCACCGTAACCTCCGTCTCCACCTTCACCCCCGTATCCCCCGTAACCCGGATACGATTGCTGCGTCGGGTAATATGGTTCATCAACAGGTGCATTCTTAGCACCGTATCCACTTTGTTACACGTACGGAGATTCATACCCGTATCCGTAATCCGGATACACTTGATGCGCCGGGTAATTTGGTTCATCAACATGTGGAGTGGGACTCGTTCAAGTCTGGCAACTGTGTTTTTTGATCAACAAGGACTCCAGACACAACCTCTTCTTCCTCATTGGCATCATTTGCTCCCCATGTGTCGTTAGAATAGCGATTACCGAAATAATTCTCGTTCCAAAATGTTCCAAAATGATGACATTTTAACAATATTGAACAAAAAACAGAACAAATGATTTTGGTTTGGGTATAAATTGTTAGTGAAGAAGAAGATGAAAAACAGAAGAAGAGGTGAAGTCTAAGGGAAGCAGAGATGCATGGATAAATAGACTTTCAAATTTACTAAAATACGCAGCGTATAGCTCTCTACTCCCCGTATTGCTTTATTCACGTGCCTAGACAACATCATATCAGTGTCAAATCAGCCTGAGATACGCTGCGTAGAGACCTCTACGCAGCGTATAGGGTTACCTCTATACGCTGCGTATAGATCTATACGCAGCGTATGTCAGACTGATTTGACATTGTACCAGGTTTGACTGTCTGGTCGTGTACCTGCCCCTTACATACGCTGCGTAGAATTCTCTACGCAGCGTATGTAAACCCTAAGTGTGTAGATAGCTTGCTAAGGTGTGCGGCGCCTTATTCTTTCACACCTAAGCCAAAGTCCAAGATGTCCGCTCATAAGTATTTTTAGTGGCCATGTGCTAAATCTCCTTTTCAACGACCCAAACTCAACTTCCATTTATTCATTTGGTCTAGCCCAACATAAATCCAAAACTTTCTCTCGTAGATTACCTGCACCATGAACGGCTAATTTCTTTAATCCCTGTCGTCTGTGGGTCTTGAACCCAAGACCTCCCATTCCAAACCTTGGTGTTTTAAAGGCTTTGCCTTTGCCAATGGACCACCACCCCATTGGTACCAGCACCATTAATGTATTTGGTTTTTATCTTTTATGACTTTGAAAGTGGATTAGTAACAATTAAAATATTATTTATTGTAACATATAATTCAATTCAATTTGACTAATTCTCGTTCGTATGTTTTTTTTAGTCATCAATCCACCAATTAATTAGTAGCCAACAAACTAAATAAGCCACCAATTACTTATTTTTTAACGGCAAATTTGGATCACTGACTGACCACTGGAGTATTATCATGCCACCAGTAGAATCACCCGATCATATCCATCTCCACTAGGCATAATGCCTATACACCAATTCAGGAGGAAACCCAATAAATTTATTTATATTTACACTTTCAACTCATTTAAAGCTAATAATCCCCTCAAACTTGAAAATATATAAACACCTTAGAGCAATACATTTTATACAAAAATCATCGCATTTTACTAAATAATTAATATCAAATAAGGTGTACGTAAAATGCGCTAATCAAGAGACACACCCCTTCATGTTTAATTACATCCACATATTCAAGAGACGCACCCGTTCATGAAGGGACATGTCTATTGGATCGCACCCATTAGAAATTATAAATAGGGCTTTAGATTTCAATTGTAATTCAATTTATGTATTCAGATATTCAGTTTATATTCAAGTTATTCGATTGTCTAGAGATCAAAGATCCATTTTGGGGCCAACAATCCGAATACACTTCAACCAATGGATTGATGGTTATGCCTATGAACATCTATAAAAGCATGCAAGGTAGCACCAGAATCGTGACGGATAAACAAACCATAATCAGAGGTGTTGTTTTAAGTAACACATGATCAGTTTCATAACAACCCAATGATTCTCAGTTGGGGCATGAATATATTGACAAACTTTATTAACCACAAATGTCATATCCGGTCTCGAGAGAGTAACGTATTGGAGAGCACCAACCAGCTGTTGATAGTTTGAAGGATCGGTAAGTAGTGGGTTCTCCTTAAGAGCCAATGGTTAAGAGGTGCTCATAGGAGAGTTTACGGGTTTAGGTTCCGAAATACCAAGAATCTCAAGATTTCCACAATGTATTTGTGTTGGGACAGGAAGATATTACAACCATGAGGAACAACTTCAATACCCAGAAAATAGTTCAACGTACCAAGATCTTTAAAAGCAAAAATAGAACTGAGCTGATGTATGATCTTGTTGATGGAATTAGCGTCATTTCCATGATAATGATGTCGTCAACATATACAAGAACATATACAAGAATCCCGCAGAGTGCAAAATAAAAATATAAATAGAGATGGGTCCCTTTTGGATCCATTAAAACCAAGCTGTTGAAGTGTGGTTGGTAAACAATGAAACCAGGCCCTTGGGGCTTGTTTGAGCCCGTACAACAACTTGTGTAGAAGACACACATGATCTGGCCTAGCGGAATCTACAAATCCTGGTAGTTGTAGAATATAAACTGTTTCTTGTAAGTCACCATGCAAAAAGGCATTTTGGACATCTAGTTGTCTGAGAGACCATTTGCTGGTGACAGCCAGAGACAACACAACACAAATGGTTGTTGACTTAATGATTGGGCTAGAAGTTTCATGATAATCGATGCTCGGTTGTTGTGGAAACCCCTTGGCAACAAGGCGGCCTTTATAACGAATGATCTTGCCCGTGGAGCCTTCTTTAACATGTAAACAAACTTACAATCAATGATATTAGTGTAATTAACATATGGTACTAATGACCAAGTCCCGTTCTTAACAAGTGCATGAAACTCCTCAGACATGGCTTGACGCCACTCGGGAATTTTGTTAGCAACAGTAAAGGAAACAGGATCGGTTGGTGAGACAGGAGATGTCACACCCCGATATTTCCACATATACTGGTGGGCCCAATGGGGAGTATCGTGACGTAGTTGATATCATCATAGTCAAATATACACAGTTCATAGCACAGCGGAAGTCTCGGAGGAAATTACTATTACAAACCGAAATGTAAAGTACAAATAAAATGTAATACAGACGGTTGTACGATAGGATCCATAGGCGGATCAAAATATAATACAAAACGTTGTTCAACAGATTTTAAGCATTTAAGAACTTGCAAGATTCTTTATCTAATGCTCAGAAGCTTCCAGCCAATTTCGAGTAGTACCTGCCACTTATTCTTTTTGAAAAATACGTAAGTTTACACTGGTAAATACAATTAACCGACTCTTTTGAAACATTTATGAAAATTGATTTAAATGCACAAGGCACAAATACTTTTTATAACTTGGGATAATTATATAAAATAATCTTATATGCAGATTTACATGTTTGTCGTACGTTCAGGGCCCGAGATAGAAGCCGAGACGTGATTAATAGACACACCACTAATATAATCACAAGGAGTTATCCTCACGTGTGGTTATATCTTTTTACATACGCAACTGTCAGGTGTATGCCTACACCCCGTGCTTAAGTCGTGGCCATTTTCAAATGAAATGAGCCGAGGATATCCAGGACACGGTCATATTAACCCCAAAAGTTTATATATCAAACAACACAGATAAAAACGGGTTATATCAATGAATTAACCACTAATCGATTAAATATTCCACACCCGACCAAGCGGTAATAATTTACCGTATCCCAAGCCCATATAAGGGAAAATAAGTTAAAAGTATTTACCTGAGCTTAAAATGCAAATTTTTGTATACTCAGCCGTATATTCTAATCAAACAAGTGTAGGTAGCTTTTACCGGGCTCCTAATCTGGAACGAAGGTTTTAATTACCTATTAGATTCCTAACGGGTCTTATTTAAGTTGTAAACTTAGACTGGTTAGTTTTAAAGAAAGATTTACGGTACGAAACGCAAGATTAAGCGATTACCGGATTGGAATGTAATTAAGACCTGAAAAGTATGGAGACTTGTATAAAATGGGTAAACTAAATACATTCTGGATTTTGAAGTAAAAATGATAAGGTTTGACCCGTTTCGGCTAATTTATGCAAACTAGTTACATAAACTGTACCGAACGCGTATATGCATAATGGCTAACCATATGAGTCATGTACAAGTTCCATAAGTTATTATGCTTTAAATATGTTATGATATCAGTAGGATATCATCAATTATGCCCAAAAATGTTTTTAAACTAATTTAAGTCCTGTAAGGGTATTTTGGTCATTTTAAAGTCTATAAAAGAGGTTTAATAGTAAACTGAGGTTCTGGTCTAAAACATTCTGTTAAAATATTTATTTTATGATGTTAAATCAGTAAGATATCATACATATGTGTGGTTTACCATTTATGGCCAAACTATGCACCGTAGAGGCATTTTGGTCATTTCACATATGTTTTTAAGGACAAATTTGGAAGTCTGAGTTCATGACTTGTACTTACTATAAAAATATTAAAATTTATTTATAAATTCAGTAGGTGACAAGTCTTAGGTGTTAAATATGGTTTTAAACCATATTATGCACCTAATTATCGTAAAAGTCGATAATTGACGATATTTGAGATGTTTATGAAATTCTAAGATTTTGGTCAGTCTTAAATGTTTAAACATTTTATTTTTCATATAAAATCAGTAGGAAAAGGTTTGGCATGTTAATCATATGTTAATCTCATTTTATTAACAAAAAGGGTATTATCGTCATTTATCAAATTATACAAGAACTCAATGATATGGTCAGTTTATAATCTGGCCCAATATTCCAAAAATCCCTAAAAATAATATCAAAACAATAGGTAATGAGTTTGGTGCCAAAATTTGGGTTTAAACATGATTTATGCTAAAAAGCGTAGTTTAATTAATTAAAAGTTTCATTTTACGATATCTTGCATAACTTAAGTTTGAGACCAGATACTGATGTCAAATTTATTTGACATGCTTATATATCAGTAATAAATATATTTGTATACTCATATATCCAAAAATCTCGTTTTTACATTATAAGGGCATAATAGTCAAATTTAAGCGAATAACAAAAGCATGCAAATGAACTCTGATTTCTAAAGGACCATGTAGTATAACCTCAGAGGGTTATACTAACATATAATATGGTCACAAAGGAACCCTAAGGCATAAAGATACTAAGCTAATTCAGGTCAGAACTGAAAGTCAAAGGAAAAGTCAACTTTTGTGACTTTCGGTTGCGAACCGAGCCTAAACTCAGGATTGTCGGGTTGAACATGTCTAAACATGTTCTTATAATATTTACCAAGTTATTAAAGTGATAAAACGTGTTTTATAGCTTCTACATTATCAGTTATGAATTCTTTTATAAAAATTGACTCGTTTGACTTTTCTGTTCATTACTTTGACTCGACAATTGACTAAGTAAATGTGATAATTAGGAGGTGCCCCCTTTGAGGGATTATCACCTACTTAATTACCAACACATAGCCACATTCGTTTAGAACCATGGTTGGATCGTTAATGATTAAATTAAAAGTCAACACATAATTACGCTATCTATGAGTTTCGGTCCTTATTCTAATAAAACTTGAACTACAGGAGCCAAGAACACTTACAAGGGTCCTTAGCATGAAAGTTTGAACTTAGAGAGCTTCCTTTAAGATCAGGATGCTCCAAAGAATGCTCCAAAAGCTTGAGCAAATGAGAGAGTGAAATATAAAAGTGTGCAAGTAATGAGGCTGCCCAAAATGCTCTATTTATAGAGTTTGAGAGTACCTCCAGATCATCCCAGCTGTTAAATGTTGTTTCCAGATGAGTGCACGTGTCCATAGTGGTTTTTAGAAACCATTAGAGTCCATAGAATTCGAGTTATGTGGCAATGAACTTGGATTAGAGCAGAAACCATGCATAACCTGCAGCTGTGCAGGTCTGACTGTCGAAGACAAGCCGTCGCGTCGCGCGACGGCATATAGGGTCAGGCGTCGCGCAGCACGACCAAACAATGAACCAGCCAAACAAGTTTCGAACTTGGCAGAACTTGCCCCTGAACCTTTGAAAGCCTTGAAACTTTCATTTTAAGCACATTTACCCCTAAAAGTTAGTGTATGGAGGATCTTTAGGATATAATCAAATATCGTTAGGTCCGGTTTCGTTAAACGATCACCGAAAACACTAGTTTCACTTTGTTGACACTTTTAACCCTTTATTTACGAAAGTTAGCGTAAGCAACACATAATGATATCGAAACCTCGTGAATTTATTGTCTCTTATTCTTGAAAGTATAATTATACATTACAAAGCCTCGGGATCGTTAAAAGGTAACTCAGAGGTAAAAATTAACAAGTTGACACGTTTAACCCCTTTGTCTTGTAAACTTTCAATTTCTTTTGCAAACGGCTTCATACGTTCCATAATTTATTCGTTTAAGAATACCAACATCGTGAAAGGTTTATGAAAATGATAGTTTTCATATGTTGACACTTTTGGCCCTTCCACACACATCTTTTCTGTTACACCCCCAAAATCCACATGCGAAGTATCACCGCTTGGAGGCGTGACTGACCAGGATCAAGCCACCAATCATATTGAACAAGCATAAGTAAACATAAAATCCAACACAATATAATTGGTGTCCAAATCAAAAACATAGTTTAAGTTGCAAGCGGAAGCATAATGTCAAAAACCAAAGCATAAGTTAATAATGTTAAGTTCATCATGAACACTCAATGTCCATGCTCCACAACGACTCTTCTCCATGCAAGCTCCTGCTAAACCTAATGACCTGCAAAGCATGTAGTAACGAGTCAACAATAATGTTGAGCGAGTTCACAGTTGGGTGTTTGTTTTAAGTTGTTCCAAAAACAGTTTCCTTTAACTGGCATCCCTGCCGTGGGGGTTACCCCATAGTTGAAAACGTGTTTTGTTTATTCCCGTTTACTCTGGCAATCCAGCCGTGGGGGCTACCCCATGTTTTTATCAGGCTCTTTTGCCATGGGGGCTACCCCATGTATATACTACTAGACTCGTTACCATATCGACCACTGACTTTAGTCATGTTTATGAGCCCTTAGCGTCAATGTCTATCATCATTGACGTGCCCAGATCCATTAGTTCACGCCCGTCCTCTGCGGCACGGTGTGAGGCTTGTCAGACCTAAATAGCGCTATCAACTAATATCTCGTTCGCTCCCCGCGATTAATCGATATATACGTAAGGGGACTTTCGTGGAAGAGTTTTCGTTTAGTATGGAAGTTCCTGATCTTGGGAATACATGTTTTGAACTTATGAGTTTCGTTTAATTACTATTCCGTTCCCTCGGAATATTAGGTTCCCAAACCACCGTGAATACATGCTTAGAGTGTTAGTCGTGAACTCACCTTAGGTTAGCTCGGCATATAAGTAAAGGTCAATCGAGCTGCTAGAGGTCAACCACGTCCTAACATGGTTACCATACACGTCAGGTCTAGGTTCAAATAGTGCACGTATGTTTACACATAGATAGCAAGTTACAAACAAATGGTATACACGGCATACACGTAAAGCAATATCAGATAAGTAAATAACAAAGCCCAAAAATACCCAGCCCAACATGTTGTACGTTCAGCACAGCCTTGTGCGACCCACAACATGTTGTGCGATCCAACATATACCCGACCCAATAATTTAGAAGCCCAAAAATGACAAACAGTGATCTTGTGCGGTCCGGATGGACTTGTGCGATCCGAACGACTTGTGCGATCCTGTTGGGTTGTGCGAATGGACATTGGGCTTTAAGGCCCAACAGTCCTAACGTTCGTGTGAGGCCCAAGCATTGTGCGATCGGCACAACCTTGTGCGATCCACAAGGTCTTGTGCGGTCATGCAAAAGCTGTGTTGTACGCTGTGTTTAATCAATTGCACTAGTCTTGTGCGACTGCCTTGTGTGATCAGATCAGATCTTGTGTGATCCGATCTTGTGCGACCAAGGAGTCTTGTGCGATTTGTTTTAATATCCGAAACTTGTGCTATTTAGTTATATCATTCAACAGTTTCCTTCTATACACAAAATCAATCAACACAGTTAACAGTTTTAGATCATGCAAATCATTGATCAAACAAGCATATTCCAACCGATTTCTTAAGAACCCTAGTTACGAATAACACATGAACAATAATCAAAATCATTAACATGGCTCATGTTCTTGATTACTAGCATACATCCTATCATGACAACACAATGAATCATCCTAATCGTAAACATATCACAGCCGATTAACAAGCATTCGGTTTTCATTCATCAACAAATTCAATTTGTACTAACACAACCAAACCATTCGGATCCAAACCCCTATAGAGCCGATTACATTCATTCATGATCAATCACATATTATTCATACCAACATAACAATACATCATCATATAAACATCATCATTCATCATACATGTAACCCTAACCATTTTATCAAACCATGGAATCATAACATCATTCATAAACACATATCATGAAACACTAACCGATTAAAGAATGGAATGAGAAGTGATCCGAATAGAGAGTCTTCGATGGAGAAAGGATGTGGCTGCCGTCGATTTCGTGAGGGAGAGAAAGAGAGAGTAGGGTTTGGTGTGTATTCTTGTTTTGCAACAAATGAGAAGCAACCCCACACATGGGTGCTTGTATGCGCATAAAGAGTGTAGCCCGAATGGGCTTGTGCGATCGGATTGTGTTGTGCGATCCGAGTCATATATATATATACATACAAAATTTCACATAATACAAACATAAAGTCTCATAAACATTCATTAAATCAACATATCAGATTATCACACAAGGTTCACATACGTTACATTAAGCACAAAGATAAGTTCTGAAATACGAGTTGTCACATTATCCCCAAGTTGAAAGAAATTTCGTCCCGAAATTTGGTACGTACTCACTGAGGAAGCTAGTTAAGTTGCATGGTTTTCCTGATTTTCCTGGGGTGTCACATCCTCCCCCCGTTGATCTGGAATTTCGTCCCGAAATTCCGCAGTAGCTTCAGCCTTAGTAGTGGTTGTACTGTTTGCGAACAATTGGGGATACTTTTCTTTCATTTGATCTTCGCGTTCCCAGGTGAACTCTGGGCCACGACGTGAGTTCCAACGAACTCGAACAAGAGGAATTCTAGTACGCTTGAGAATCTTCACATCTCGGCCAGTAATCTCTACTGGTTCCTCAACGAATCGTAACTGATCGTCGATAGTGAGCTCCTTCAAAGGAACTATGAGGGTCTCATCTGACAGACACTTCTTCAGATTCGACACGTGGAAAACGTTGTGAACTCCACTGAGTTCTGTTGGTAGGTTCAGTTTGTAGGCCACTTTTCCTATTTTCTCTATGATTTCAAATGGTCCAACATATCGTGGATTAAGTTTGCCTCGTTTACCAAAACGAATAACACCCTTCCAGGGTGAGACTTTGAGTAGCACTCGATCCCCAACCTGGAACTCGAGTGGTTTCCTGCCCTTATCGGCGTAGCTTTTCTGACGGTCACGAGCTGCCGCCATTCGTTGTCGTATCTGAGCAATCCTTTCTGTTGTGTCTACCACAAGTTCTGGGCCAGTGATCTGGCTATCCCCCACCTCTGCCCAACAAAGAGGTGATCGGCATTTACGCCCGTACAATGCCTCAAATGGAGCGGCCTGAATGCTGGTGTGGTAACTGTTATTATACGAGAACTCCACTAATGGGAGATGCTTTTCCCAGCCATTGCCAAAATCGATAACACATGCACGAAGCATGTCTTCAAGGGTCTGGATGGTGCATTCAGACTGCCCATCCGTTTGTGGGTGATAAGTTGTGCTCATATCTAAGCGTGAGCCAAAGGACTTGTGCATTGCTTGCCACAGTTCAGAAGTAAAGCGTGCATCACGATCAGAGATAATAGAGGTGGGCACCCCGTGCCTCGAGACAACTTCCTTAAGATATACTTCTGCTAGAGTGGAGAACTTATCCGTTTCCTTGATAGCTAAGAAGTGTGTAGACTTTGTGAGTCGATCCACGATCACCCAAATAGTATCATTTCCACGCTGGGATCTAGGTAGGCCAGTAACGAAATCCATGGAAATCTGCTCCCATTTCCATTGTGGGATCTCAGGTTGTTGGAGTAGGCCTGAGGGTTTCTGATATTCGACTTTGACTCTCGCACAAGTCAAACATTTACTAACGTAGGTTGCTATGTGGGCTTTCATGCTAGGCCACCAGTACGTAGTTTTGAGATCGTGGTACATCTTATCCGAACCAGGATGTACTGAGTATCGAGACTTGTGTGCCTCATCCATCACAAGCTCTCGTAGGTTGCCATAGAGTGGGACCCAAATGCGTCCTGTTACATAGTATGCGCCGTCCTCCTTTTGTTCTAATCGTTGCCTTGAGCCGCGTAGGGCTTCAGCCCTGACGTTTTCTGGTTTCAATGCTTCTACCTGAGCATCTCGTATCTGTGCAGGAAGACTAGATTGGATAGTGAGTTGTAAAGCTTGTACGCGTTTAGGTGTAGTATCCTTTCGACTGAGGGCATTGGCCACAACATTGGCTTTGCCCAGATGGTATCTGATCGGGCATTCGTAATCATTCAATAGCTCGACCCATCGACGTTGTCGTGTGTTCAACTCCTTCTGTTTGAATATATGCTCGAGACTCCTGTGATCGGTGTAAATGGCGCACTTGGTACCGTACAGGTAATGTCTCCATATCTTAAGTGCAAAAACAACAGCTCCCAGCTCTAAATCATGTGTAGTGTAGTTCCTTTCATGTACTTTAAGTTGGCGTGAGGCGTACGCAATAACTTTATCCCGTTGCATCAACACACAACCAAGACCCTGAATTGATGCGTCGCAGTAAACCACAAAATCGTCTGTGCCCTCTGGCAATGAGAGGATAGGTGCGCTACAAAGTCTATCCTTTAAGTGCTGAAATGCTGATTCCTGTGTCGTAACCCAACGATAGACAACGCCTTTCTGAGTTAGTGAGGTGAGAGGTTGTGCGATCTTGGAGAAATCCTTGATAAACCTTCTGTAGTAACCTGCTAAGCCCAAGAATTGGCGGATTTCCGTTGGTGTGCGAGGTGCAGACCAGTTCTTGATCGAATCAACCTTGGATGGATCAACGTGAATCCCATCCTTGTTTACCACATGGCCTAGGAAATGGACTTCACGAAGCCAGAAGTCACATTTCGAGAACTTTGCATAAAGCTGTTCTGTTCGAAGGAGTTCCAAAATAAGTCATAGATGCTGCTCGTGTTCCTCCTGACTCTTAGAATAGATCAGGATGTCGTCGATGAACACTATAACGAACTTGGCTAGGTAAGGCTTGCACACTCGATTCATAAGGTCCATGAAAACCGCAGGTGCGTTTGTCAGCCCAAAAGGCATGACCAAAAACTCGTAGTGTCCATATCGAGTTCTAAAGGCTATTTTGGAGACGTCCTCTTCTCGGACTCTCAGCTGGTGATATCCTGATCTCAAATCAATCTTCGAGTAAAAGCTCGACCCTTGCAGCTGGTCGAATAGGTCATCAATGCGTGGAAGATGATAGCGATTCTTCACAGTCACCTTGTTGAGTTCGAGGTAGTCAATACACATTCTGAAGGTACCATCCTTCTTCTTCACGAATAGCACTGGAGCTCCCCATGGCGAAGAGCTAGGACGAATAAAGCCCTTATTCAAAAGCTCTTACAGTTGCGTGGACAGTTCTTCCAATTCTGATGGAGCTAGGTGATAAGGTGCACGAGCTATAGGCGCTGCTCCAGGAGCTAGCTCGATTTAAAACTCGACTTGACGATGAGGCGGAAGGCCAGGTAATTCCTCAGGGAATACCTCAGGAAAGTCACGTACGATAGGAAAATCTTCTATCTTCTTCTCCTTCTTGGAGGTGTCCGTAACGAGAGCCAAAATAGCAGTGTGGCCCTTTCGTAAACACTTCTGGGCCTTAAGGGAAGAGATGATGCTCACAACAGCACCACTCTTGTCGCCACGAATCATGAGAGGTTCATCACCTGAACGGGGAATACGAATAATCTTCTCGTTGCAAAGAATCTCTGCTTGATGTTGGGATAACCAATCCATCCCAATGACAACGTCGAAACTACCCAAAACGATAGGAATGAGGTCGATAGGGAAGGTCTGATTAGCAAGAACAAGGTTACAACCCTTGACTACGTGTGTGGCCTCTAAACTCTTACCGTTAGCTAACTCTATAGTGTGCTTGGTGTTCAATAGTATTAGGGTACGCTTAAGCATTTGACTAACTTTTAAGGACACGTAGCTAGTATCGGCACCCGAATCAAATAGTACAGTAACATAAAAGTCGTCCAGTTGAAACTTACCCGTCACAACGTTGGGATCGTTCCTCGCTTCACCCAGACCAATAACGAACACACGACCCCTTGCACCATTGCCGTTGTTACCCCCGTTGTTTCCATTCCCCTGGTTGTTATTATTGTTGTTGTTGTTCTAGTTCCGGTTCAGTTGGGGACAATCTCTCTTGAAGTGGCCTTCAGCTCCACACTGAAAGCACCCTTTGTTGATGCCTTGCTACTGCTGTTGCTGGCGTTGATTTTGTGGAGCTTGTTGTTGCTGACGATTCTGGTTTGCGGGGTACAAACTTCTGCAATCCTTTGCGGAATGGCCTGGCTTGTTGCACCGATGGCAGTTACTTCTGGTGCATGGCCCGCTGTGGTGTAGGTTACAGCGATTGCATTTGGGGTGAACTCCCTTGTACCCTCCTTGACTTTGACTACCAGATGGTTGCTGACTAGGGCTCTTGTAGTCGTCAGTCCTCCTCTGCTGAGACTGGGACTGAACAGAAGTTGAACCTTTACCAGAAGTTCCATCCCACTTACGTTTGTTGTCGCTGGGAGTATCAGAAGTAGCTGTAGTACTAATACGCTTTGGTAACCTGTTCTGCTCCACCGCCTGATCCGTGAGACGATGAGCCTGCTTGATGATCTGTTGAATGGTGCCAAGGTTTGCTGAGGTCACGTGACTTTGAATCTCTGGCACTAAACCCTTGAGATACAGTTCGATACGTTTGATGGGAGGGTCTACCATAGTAGGACACAGAATAGCCAACTCGTTTGATCTTCTCGTATATGCCTCGATTTCTGACCCCGTCCTCTTTAAGTTATAAAACTCTACCTCCAGCTTATGAATGTCATCACGGCTACAGTATTCTTCTTTGATCAATTCCTTGAAATCATTCCATGGGGTGGCGTTAGCAGCAACCAACCCCAGCATTTGGACCTGAGCGTTCCACCACGTGAGCGCTATACCCTCAAGAGTACCAGTAGCATATTTCACCCTGCGAGCCTCAGGGCATTCACACATCTCGAAGATAGATTCGAGCTTCTCAAACCAGTGGAGGAGGCCTACAGCTCCTTCAGTGCCGCTGAAAGTAGTGGGTCGGCAGTCCAAAAAGTTTTGAAGGTGCACACAGGTGGCTGAGCATGTTGACCTGTCGTGGGTGTAAGAAGGGACAAGGTTAAGCACAAGTGTTGGTTTACGAGAGTAGGACCTGAAGATCCTAGAGTGAGTTTAGACTGCAGGGTATACCTCCTGCTTGTGCGGCTGCAAGTGCCACAGCAACTTGTTGGTTAATCAGAGCCGTCAACTGGGCTTGAGTCATGTTAACGCGTCCACTCATGATCTTCATATCAAAGGAAAACATGAGTGAGAGAGGTTCGTGAAAGTGCGATGACAGAAGAGAGTAAGCACACATGTGTTTTCAAACTATCGTTGCTACGTTTATCTAAGCATACCATAAGCAAAGTTCTATGTAATATAGCAAGAAGGCAATAAAACATAATCCATATCACCTAGAATGTCGAGTCTTGCACGTGGAGCGAAGCGTCATTGTGGACCGTTGAGCACTGTACAGGTTATAGTCTGGTTTTAACAAAACTTTTTCCCTTATTAAAACCAAGTTCGCTATAACCAATGGCTCTGATACCAATCTATCACACCCCCAAAATCCACCTACGGAGTATCACCGCTTGGAGGCGTGACTGACCAGGATCAAGCCACTAATCATATTGAACAAGCATAAGTAAACATAAAATCCAACACAATATAATTGGTGTCCAAATCAAAAACATAGTTTAAGTTGCAAGCGGAAGCATAATGTCAAAAACCAAAGCATAAGTTAATAATGTTAAGTTCATCAAGAACACTCAATGTCCATGCTCCACAACGACTCTTCTCCATGCAAGCTCCTGCTAAACCTAATGACCTGCAAAGCATGTAGTAACGAGTCAACAATAATGTTGAGCGAGTTCACAGTTGGGTGTTTGTTTTAAGTTGTTCCAAAAACAGTTTCCTTTAACTGGCATCCCTGCCGTGGGGGTTACCCCATAGTTGAAAACGTGTTTTGTTTATTCCCGTTCACTCTGGTAATCCAGCCGTGGGGGCTACCCCATGTTTTTATCTGGCTCTCTGGCCGTGGGGGCTACCCCATGTATATACTACTAGACTCGTTACCATATCGACCACTGACTTTAGTCATGTTTATGTGCCCTTAGCGTCAATGTCTATCATCATTGACGTGCCCAGATCTATTAGTTCACGCCCGTCCTCTGCGGCACGGTGTGAGGCTTGTCAGACCTAAATAGCGCTATCAACTAATATCCCGTTCGCTCCCCGTGATTAATCGATATATACGGAAGGGGACTTTCATGGTAGAGTTTTCGTTTAGTATGGAAGTTCCCGATCTTGGGAATACATGTTTTGAACTTATGAGTTTCGTTTAATTACTATTCCGTTCCCTCGGAATATTAGGTTCCCAAACCACCGGGAATACATGCTTAGAGTGTTAGTCGTGAACTCACCTTAGGTTATCTCGGCAGATAAGTAAAGGTCAATCGAGCTGCTAGAGGTCAACCACGTCCTAACATGGTTACCATACACGTCAGGTCTAGGTTCAAATAGTGCACGTATGTTTACACAGAGATAGCAAGTTACGAACACATGGTATACACGACATACACGTAAAGCAATATCAGATAAGTAAATAACAAAGCCCAAAAATACCCAGCCCAACATGTTGTGCGTTCAGCACAGCCTTGTGCGACCCACAACATGTTGTGCGATCCAACATATACCCGGCCCAATAATTTAGAAGCACAAAAATGACAAACAGTGATCTTGTGCGGTCCGGATGGACTTGTGCGATCCGAACGACTTGTGCGATCCTGTTGGGTTGTGCGAATGGACATTGGGCTTTAAGGCCCAACAGTCCTAACGTTCGTGTGAGGCCCAAGCCTTGTGCGATCGGCACAACCTTGTGCGATCCACAAGGTCTTGTGCGATCATGCAAAAGCTGTGTTCTACGCTGTGTTTAATCAATTGCACTAGTCTTGTGCGACTGCCTTGTGTGATCAGATCAGATCTTGTGTGATCTGATCTTGTGCGACCAAGGTGTCTTGTGCAATTTGTTTTAATATCTGAAACTTGTGCTATTTAGTTATATCATTCAACAGTTTCCTTCTATACGCAAAATCAATCAACACAATTAACAGTTTTAGATCATGCAAATCATTGATCAAACAAGCATATTCCAACCAATTTCTTATCAACCCTAGTTACGAATAACACATGAACAATAATCAAAATCATTAACACGGCTCATGTTCTTGATTACTAGCATACATCCTATCATGACAACACAATGAATCATCCTAATCGTAAACATATCACAACCGATTAACAAGCATTAGGTTTTCATTCATCAACAAATTCAGTTTGTACTAACACAACCTAACCATTCGGATCCAAACCCCTATAGAGCCGATTACATTCATTCATGATCAATCACATATTATTCATACCAACATACCAATACATCATCATATAAACATCATCATTCATCATATATGTAACCCTAACCATTTTATCAAACCATGGAATCATAACATCATTCATAAAAACATATCATGAAACACTAACCGATTAAAGAATGGAATGAGAAGTGATCCGAATAGAGAGTCTTCGATGGAGAAAGGATGTGGCTGCCGTCGAGTTCGTGAGGGAGAGAAAGAGAGAGTAGGGTTTGGTGTGTATTCTTGTTTTGCAACAAATGAGAAGCAACCCCACACATGGGTGCTTGTATGCGCATAAAAGGGAGTGGGCCGAACCCCCACTTGGGCTGTCCATTGGTTTCAGATTCAAAGAGTGTAGCCCGAATGGGCTTGTGCGATCGGATTGTGTTGTGCGATCCGAGTCATATATATATATAGACATACAAAGATTCACATAATACAAACATAAAGTCTCATAAACATTCATTAAATCAACATATCAGATTATCACACAAGGTTCACATACGTTACATTAAGCACAAAGATAAGTTCTGAAATACGAGTTATCACATTTTCTTTGTTTGTCAGCTTTAGTCCCTTATAAACAATTCATTACACGTTTAGGGTTTATGACACGTGTTTTTATAATATTGAACATGATTTTGCGAGGTGTTACATGCTCACCCCCTTAAAAGAATTCTCGACCTCGAGATTTACTGAAACAAATGAGGGTATTTCTGACGCATCGTGGATTCAACTTCCCACGTATATTCTGGGCCTCTACGGGCATCCCATTTCACTTTTACTATTGGCACATTCTTTCTTCGAGGCTTTTTAACATGTCGATCCTCGATCGACAAAGGTTTTTCAACAAAATTTTAGCTTTCGTCAATCTGCATGTCCTTATGAGACATTGCTAGCGATTCATCGGCTAGACATTTCTTTAAATTGTAGATGTGGAACACATTGTGAATTCCACTAAGCTCTTCAGGAAGATTCAGCTTATATGCCACACTCCCGACACATTCGATGATTTCGAAAGGTCCGATATATCTTGGGCTCAGCTTGCCCTTTTTACCAAATCGCATCACTCCCTTCCAGGGTGACACCTTGAGCGATACTTTATCACCTACCTCAAATTTTAGAGGTTTGCGCCTCTTATCTGTTTAGCTCTTCTGCCTATCCCTGGCAGCTTTTAGACGATCACGGATCTGCACAATTTTAGAGGTTTGCGCCTCTTATCCGTCGTCTCAAGTACTATCTCAGGTCCTGATAGTTGGGTTTCTCCAACTTCCGCCCAACACACTGGCGTTCTGCACTTTCTTCCATACAAGGCCTCAAAAGGCGTGGCTTGGATGCTTGAATGATAACTATTATTGTATGAAAATTCAATCAAAGAAATATGGTCATCCCAACTTCCACCCAAGTCAATAACACAAGCCCGGAGCATGTCTTCCAGTGTTTGAATCGTACGCTCACTTTGTCCATCCATCTGAGGATGATAAGCAGTACTGAAATTCAAACGAGTTCCTAGAGATTGCTAAAAGCTTTTCCAAAAATGAGATGTGTATCTAGTATCCCTATAAGATATAATAGATACTGGCACTCCGTGGAGAGATACAATCTCATCCACATAAAGCTGGGCTAATTTATCGGAGCTATGCGTCTCCTTGATGGGTATAAAATGAGCTGACTTCGTCAGTCTGTCGACTATAACCCATATTGTATCATTCCCATGTTTCGTCCTTGGTAACTTAGTAATAAAATCCATAGTTACCATTTCCCACTTCCAAGTGGGAAGTTCAGGCTGTTGTAGTAAACCTGACGGCTTTTGATGCTCGGCTTTAACTTGTGCGCACGTCAGACATTTAGCCACATAAGTGGCTATGGATTTCTTCAAACCCATCCACCAGTAATTTGCCTTCAGATCTTGGTACATTTTATCATTGCCCGGATGTATTGAATATTTAGAGTTATGGGCTTCTTGGAGGATTTCATCTCTAAGTCCCCCACGAATTGGAACCCAGATTCGACCATTCAATCTAAGGATTCCATCGTTCCCTGGTAACAACTGATCAACGGTTACACCTAGTCTTTCTGCTGGAAAATTTTCTTCCATAACGGCTTCTTTCTGAGCTGATAACAACTTTTTGTTTAAACTATTCTTTAGTTCAATGCTTTTGGCATTGATCCTAATAGGTTTGACCCTTTCTTTCCTGCTTAGTGCGTTAGCGACAACATTCGCTTTTCCCGGGTGATAGCGAATCTCACAATCATAATTGTTCAATGTTTCCATCCAATGACGCTGCCTCATATTGAGATCTTTCTGGTTAAACAAGTGTTGAAGCCTTTTATGATCTGAATAAATCACACACTTGGACCCATATAGGTAATGCCTCCAAAGCTTGAGTGCAAATACAACGGCACCCAACTCCAAATCATGGGTGGTGTAGTTCTTTTCATGCACTTTTAGTTGTCGCGAAGCATAGGCAATCACCTTACCTTTCTGCATAAGCACACAACCCATACCAGTGTGCGATGCGTCGCAATAAACAACAAACTCTTCTATCCCTTCTAGCAATGTCAACACAGGAGCATTGCTTAATTTCTGCTTGAGAATCTCAAAAGATTCCTGTTGTTTGGGACCCCAGTCAAACTTTACATTCTTGCGAGTTAACGAAGTTAAAGGTGCATCAATTCTTGAAAATTTTTCGATGAAACGCCTGTAGTAACCTGCCAAACCTAAGAAGCTGCGAATTTTCGTGGGCGTCTTAGGTGCTTGCCAATTCATAATCGCTTCTATCTTAGCGGGATCCACTTGGATACCACGCTCACTTACCACATGTCCAAGAAATTAGACTTCTCGAAGCCAGAATTCACATTTAGAGAATTTTGCGTAGAGCTTCTCGTGTTGCAGAAGTTTAAGGATGCATCAGAGATGTTTTTCATGATCGGCGTGAGTCTTTGAATAAATAAGTATGTCATAAATGAAGACAATGACAAATTTGTCTAGATACGGCTTGCAGACACGATTCATGAGATCCATGAATGCTGCAGGTGCATTAGTGAGCCCAAAAGGCATCACTAAGAACTCGTAATAGAAATATCTTGTTCTAAACACGGTCGTGTGTACATCTTCGGTTCTGACCTTCAACTGATGATACCCTAACCTCAAATCGATCTTTCAAAAGAAACTTGCCCCTTGCAGCTGATCGAACAGATCGTCAATCCTGGGCAATGGATATCGTTTCTTGATTGTAACTTTGTTCAGCTCCCGATAATCAATGCATAGACGCATTGAGCCATCCTTCTTCTTCACAAATAGAATTAACGCTCCCCAAGGAGACGAGGTTGGTTGAATAAAACCTTTCTCTAATAAATCATCCAACTGGGTCCTTAATTCTTTCATTTCAGTCGGTGCCAACCGATAAGGAGCTCGTGCGACTGTTGCTGCTCCTGGTATAATATCAATCCTGAATTCCACTTGTCTGTCAGGAGGTAACCCAGGTAGTTCTTCTGAAAAAACGTCTGTGTATTCTGAAATAATCAGGATATCTTCAATCTTGGGCTTTGGCGCATCCACTGTTACCTGTGCCATGTAAATGACATAACCTTTCTTCAAACACTTTGATGCCTTAAGCATAGATACTTGTTCAGGCAATCCATACTGCGTATCTCCTTGAATAGTAAGTGATTCACCATAAGGGGTCTTGATAACAACTTGCTTTTTATCACAGGCAATTTGAGCTTGGTTAAGAGATAACCAATCCATGCCTATAACTATATCGAATCCTGCCAATTTCATCGGTAATAAACACAACGGAAAAGAGTGATTCCTAATGGATATGAAACATCCATCTAAAATTGTTGAAGCAGTTTCTAAGGTACCATCGGCCAATTCTACCTCATATTTTATGTCTAGAGTTTTAACAGACAGATTTAATAGTTTACAAAATTTATTGTCTACAAAGGACTTATCTGCGCCAGAATCAAATAAAACTCTAGCATAAACATCATTTATGAGGAAAGTCTGCACTGCCTCTCTGGCATTCATCTGGAAAACTCGAGCATTGGTCTTCTTGGCCTCTTCAGGCTTCTTTGGGTTTTTCGGGCAGTTGGTCCTTATGTGCCCCTTCTCATTGCAACCATAACAGGTTACATTCTTCATATTCTTACACTCCAAAGTTTTATGATCCTTAGACTTGTAGACCCGCAAGGTTTAGCTTGTGAGTCAAGTCTGCATTTCCCAAAGTGGTGTTTCTTGCAAGTCTTGCATAGAGGTTTCTCACCTGACTGGTGGGAGTTCTTCTTAAACCCAGAACTCTTCTTATGCTCAGAATTACCTTTCTTTTTCTTGTTAGAGCGATGTGAGCTCTCATTTTCCCTCTTTCTCTTTCCTTCATCAGTAGTCTTAACAGACTTATTCCTAATTGCATCGAGCGTGAGGGATAAGGACAAATCCACCACGGACCTATAAGTGGTAGGCCTGGAAGCCTTGACATTTCCTTTAATTTCCGGGGCCAGGTCTCCAATGAAGCGCGCTATGCCCTTAGGTTCTGGTGTAACCAAGTAGGGGACAAGTCGGGACATGGTTTTGAAACTCGTGACATATGCTTGGCAATCCAAATTCTTCATGACCAGAGTCAAGAAGTCGGTTTCAATCTTTTCCACCTCATACTGGGGACAGAAATTTTTCTTAATCAGTGCTACAAATTCATCCCACGACAAGTTATAGAGTGGAATCTTTCTCGTGGCTTGGACCAATGACTTCCACCAAGCCAATGCCTCTCCTTTAAATGATTGTGCTACGAACTTCACAACATCCTGCTCTGCACAACCACTGATATCTACCACGATATCCATTGCATCAAGCCATGTCATACAGTCAATGGCACCTTTTTTTCCTGTAAAATCCCTTGGTTTACAGGAGACGAAGTATTTATAAGAACAAGTCTTGACACGCGGTTCCTGATCGAGCACTATTTTCTTAGATGGCTGACTTTTCTGATTCGACGAGTGCTGAGAGTCGTCCTTCTTTAATTCATGTGTTTTGGAAGGGGGCTTTGAATGAGCCACTGATTGTGTCTTGGTGTGAATATCACTTGGTTCTTTGAACATTCTGCCAACGGCTTTAGTGACAACATTGTCTATTAATGCTTGTAGATCTGCACCTGTTATGTTCATTCTGGTGTTATCATTTCTCTCCCTTGGATGACTATTAACTTCTTCTGATTCAACCATTGTGGATCTTGATTGCTTTAAAACAATTGACAATAATTTATTTAGAAGTCTATTATGGAATCATCATTTTTAATGATTCTTTAACCATGGTAAATATAGACCATCTTGGTTAATTTGTTAATCGGATTCATTTAAATTTTCCATTATAATTATACCCAGTTATAAAACATTAAGGATATTACGATGGCATATAAGGCCTTGTCACAAGGACAATTTTGAATTTATAAGCCATGATCTTATAGGATCGAGGCATTAAGGTTTGAACATAGTTCTTCACCTTTCTTGAGAGGGAGTCGTAGCCTACAACTCTCATTTGTCTTATTGGACAACAAATATAGCCTGTAGGCACTTCATCACTAATGGATGTTTATAATGTGATCATCGCATTGATGATATAAGCCATGATGTTCTAGATCATTGGGCTAAATAAGGAATTGGAAGAATCCAAAATAGGGATGACTAGTGTGATTTTCTCGAATCACATTCGCCAAGAGTGCTAACATGTTCTTAGATGTTAACAAGGATGTATTATCTTAAAAAAGATTTACTATCATGGCCATGTCTAAAATGACATATAGGCTAGGTTATACCTTTAAGATTTTATTTTGAGATTCAATGGCAGATCAATTATAAATTGAAATTATATTTTGATTTGTGATATAATGTATATGTATATGTTTAATGCCAAATGTAATTGCAAAAAGGAAACTTCTCATAATAAGTCTTAAGAATTACAATAGTTACCCTAAAAGGGTCTTTAAACAATTAAACTTGTCCTCGCAAGGACTAAATAAGAAAGCAAGCCCACGCAGGGACTAAATACTTAAATACAAATGTCCACGCAGGGACTTAATTGAAATTTAAAATTACAAAATAATAAATAAGGTCTCTAAAGATCCTTCTTCTTTTCCCCTTGATAAGGTTTGCCAATCCTTTTAGAAAACTGCGGTGACTTCTATTTCCTTCTTCCACCCTGTGTTCTACCTCATGCAACCTTTGGAGAATTTCTTGTTGTTGTGGTTGCTGGAGTGGAGGTTGTGGTGGCTGTTGCTGCTGAGGTGGTGGAGGTGGCGGGTATTGATACCCATATGTAGGGTACCCAGTTGGATATGCTGGCGGAAAAGGAGAGGGGTAAAGAGCATTAAAGTTAGCTGCCTCTAAGTATGGGTCGACAACAGGTGCATGGTACTGATAACCCGAGTAAGCTTGTTGCTCATACAGGTTGTACCCAGGGATCGCAGGGATCGGGTTTTATAACCCATGGGTGGTGGTGGTGGTGCAGGAGCGACATGTCTAAGGTCGACCTCAGAAACGGCATCTGAAGGCCCACCCATTTGTGGTTCTTCATACAGCGGCGGGTAGTTGCCAAAGTGTTGGGGGGGTGCTGAAATGAAAACCCCCACGCATGGACATCCGTGCACTTCTTCTTCGCCTCAATGGTTCAGGAGGCGGTGGCTGCTCTGGAGCTGGCGGTGGCGTGACCGCCTGAAAGTGTGGGTCCTCTGAGGGAACCTGTTGGTGAGGTTGTGAGTAGTGGTGTGGGGGAGTAAACTCCCACTTATATGTGCTACACCTTTCGGCCCATATATCAGGGCCTCTGTACGGCGAACCATGAAAAGAAGATCTGCTGGAAATATCGATGGGATGCGTGGGCGTCCCAGATGGTGGCATAGCGGGATCCGGATCGTCGTCCAGATCCATGTCCTGGTATTCAGGATAGTAGTCTGTGGGCTCCAGTGGGTTAGGGCCCACTGGTTGTTCAACTTGGTTCATTGGGTTGAACCTCCTCTGGAAGTAGGGTGTAGGGTTCTGAAAGGAGTGGTGAGAGTCGGAACGCTGCAAAGGTCTGAATGAATGGTGTGAGCCATGGGGCTCGTCTTCCTGGTGCGGCCTGAATGAGTTATGGTATGACGGCAACGAGCTAAGCGATACAGAGCGCCTCGCGGGTTCGAGATAGGTCCTCTAGTCTTCATGCGGGCTGGAGCCGAGGGATGCTGACGGTGTGCGTCGGTGTGACGGCCCTGCTTCATGATCATTTCTACCCCGTATCGGGGCTTTACGTTGTCCACTTCTGCCTCTAACTCCTGGCGGCATGATTGAATGTAGTCCTGTCAAAACAAAAATAAAAAAATATAAACCAAATAAGATTAGGATTAATCCTAGATCATTTGCCTAGACTCGGAAGTCAAGGAATGTGCTACTGTGTCATTGAGATTAAACACAAAAGGCTAGTGTTTAATTCACTTAATGTTGGCTCTGATACCAACCTGTCACACCCCGATATTTCCACATATTACCGGTGGAGAGTATCATGACGTAGTTGATATCATCATAAATATACACAGTTCATAGCACAGCGGAAGTCTCTGAGGAAATTACTATTACAAACCGAAATGTAAAGTACAAACAAAATGTAATACACACAGTTGTACGATAGGATCCACAGGCGGATCAAAATATAATACACAACGTTGTTCAACAAATTTTAAGCATTTAAGAACTTGCAAGATTCTTTATCTAATGCTCAGAAGCTTCCAGCCAATTTCGAGTAGTACCTGCCACTTATTCTTTTCGAAAAATATGTCGGTTTACACTGTTAAATACAATAAACCGACTCTTTTGAAACATTTATGAAAATTGATTTAAATGCCCAAGGCACAAATACTTTTTATAACTTGGGATAATTATATAAAATAATCTTGTATACATATTTACATGTTTGTCGTACGTTCAGGGCTCGGGATAGAAGCCGAGACGTGATTAATAGACACACCACTAATATAATCACAAGGAGTTATCCTCACGTGTGGTTATGTCTTTTTACATACGCAACTGTCAGGTGTATGCCTACATCCCGTGCTTAAGTCGTGGCCATTTTCAAATGAAATGAGCCGAGGATATCCAGCACACGGTCATATTAACCCCTAAAAGTTTATATATCAAACAACACATATTAAAACGGGTTATGTCAATGAATTAACCACTAATCGATTAAATATTCCACACCCAACCAAGCGGTAATAATTTACCGTATCCCAAGCCCGTATAAGGGAAAATAAGTTAAGAGTATTTAACTGAGCTTAAAATGCAATTTTTTGTATACTCAGCCGTATATTCTACTCAAACAAGTGTAGGTAGCTTTTACCAGGCTCCTAATCTGGAACGAAGGTTTTAATTACCTATTAGATTCCTAGCGGGTCTTATTTAAGTTGTAAACTTAGACCGGTTAGTTTTAAAGAAAGATTTACGGTGTGAAACGCAAGATTAAGTGATGACTGGATTGGAATGTAATTTAGACCTGACAAGTATGGAGACTTGTATAAAATGGGTAAACTAAATACACTCTGGATTTTGAAGTAAAAATGATAAGGTTTGACCCGTTTCGGCTAATTTATACAAACTGGTTACATAAACCGTACCGAGCGCGTATATGCATAACGGGTAACCGTATGAGTCATGTACAAGTTCCATAAGTTATTATGCTTTAAATATTTTATGATATTAGTAGGATAGTGGAGGGTTCAAATGAGAAGAATTTTTTTGTAAGAAGAAAAAAGAAGAAGTTTCAACCAATAAGAATGCTCTATTTTACTTCATTTAATATTTGTGTTTAATTTTAATATAAGGGTATATTGGTAAACTTACATATATTATTAATTTGTATTCTTCCCCTTTAATAACTAGCTAAATTAAATTTGTAACTCATTTTCAAAATATATACTTGTTCTAAATTAAAAAAAACAACTTAATTTAAAGTGTAGAATAAATTACCAATTGTGTAGGATAAATTACGAGTTGTGTAGGATATATGTTGAGGTGTGTAGGATAAATTTCGACTGTGTAGGATAAACTTCTATAATATGTAGGGTATATGTAGGAAAATTTTGATATGTGTAGGTTTTGTATATTATATGTAGGATAATTAATGATTAGTTGACTAATTAATTAAATAGAGAAAATTAATGATATGAGTTATAAATAAAATAGCATTTTACTAATATACCTTTTCTTCTTTTTCTTCTCACATTAAATTTCTTCTCAAATGAACCTTCCCCTAGTAGGATATCATCAATTATGCCCACAAGATTTTTAAACCAATTTAAGTCCCGTAAGGGTATTTTGGTCATTTTAAAGTTTATAAAAGAGGTTTAATAGTAAACTGAGGTTCTGGTCTAAAACATTCTGTAAAAATATTTATTTTATGATGTTAAATCAGTAAGATATCATACATATGTGTGGTTTACCATTTATGGCCAAACTATGCACCGTAGTGGCATTTTGGTCATTTCACATATGTTTTTAAGGAGAAATTTGGAAGTCTGAGTTCATGACTTGTACTTACTGTAAAAATATTAAAATTTATTTATAAACTCAGTAGGTGACAAGTCTTAGGTTTTAAATATGGTTTTAAAACATACTATGCACCTAATTATCATAAAAATCGATAATTGACGATATTTGAGATGTTTATGAAATTATGAGATTTTGGTTAGTCTTAAATGTTTAAAATATTTTATTTTTCATATAAAATCAGTAGGAAAAGGTTTGGCATGTTAATCATATGTTAATCTCATTTTATTAACAAAAAGGGTATTATCATCATTTATCAAATTATACAAGAACTCAATGATATGGTCAGTTTATAATCTGACCCAATATTCCAAAAATCCCTAAAAATAATATCAAAACAGTAGGTAATGAGTATGGTGCCAAAATTTGGGTTTAAACATGATTTATGCTAAAAAGCGTAGTTTAATTAATAAAAAGTTTCATTTTACGATATCTTGCATAACTTTAGTTTGAGACCAGAAACTGATGTCAAATTTATTTGACATGCTTATATATTAGTAATAAAGATATTTGTATACTCATATATCCAAAAATCTCGTTTTTACATTATAAGGGCATAATAGTTAAATTTAAGCAAATAACGGAAACATGCAAATGAACTCTGATTTCTATAGGACCATGTAGTATAACCTCAAAGGGTTATACTAACATATAATATGGTCACAAAGGAACCCTAAGGCATAAATATAGTAAGATAATTCGGGTTAGAACTGAAAGTCAAAGTAAAAGTCAACTTTTGCGACTTTCGGTTGCGAACTGAGCCTAAACTAAGGATTGTCGGGTTGAACATGTCTAAACATGTTCTTATAATATTTACCAAGTTATTAAAGTGATAAAACGTGTTTTTATAGCTTCTACATTATCAGTTATGAATTCTTTTATAAAAACTGACTCGTTTGACTTTTCTGTTCATTACTTTGACCCGACAATTGACTAAGTAAATGTGATAATTAGGAGGTGCCCGCTTTGAGGGATTATCACCTACTTAATTTCCAACACATAGCCACATTCGTTTAGAACCATGGCTGGACCGTTAATGATTAAATTAAAAGTCAACGCAGAATTATGCTATCTTTGACTTTCGGTCCTTATTCTAATAAAACTTGAACTACATGAGCCAAGAACACTTACAAGGGTCCTTTGCACGAAAGATTGGACTTAGATAGCTTCCTTTAAGATCAGGATGCTCCAAAGAATGCTCCAAAAGCTTGAGCAACTGAGAGAGTGAAATATTGAAGTGTGCAAGTAATGAGGCTGCCCAAAATGCTCTATTTATAGAGTTTGAGAGTACCTCCAGATCATCCCAGATGTTAAATGTTGTTTCAATATGAGTACAAGTGTCCATAGTGGTTTTTAGAAACCATTAGAGTCCATAGAATTCAAGTTATGAGGCAAGGAACTTGGATTGGAGCAGAAACCATGCATAACCTGCAGCTGTGCAGGTCTAACTGTCGAAGACAAGCCGTCGCGTCACGCGACGGCATATAGGGTCAGGCGTCGCGCAGCACGACCAAACAATGAACCAGCTAAACAAGTTTCGAACTTGGCAGAACTGGCCCCTGAACCTTTGAAAGCCTTGAAACTTTCATTTTAAGCACATTTACACCTAAAAGTTAATGTATGGAGGATCTTTAGGATATAATCAAACACCGTTAGGTCCGGTTTCATTAAACGATCACCGAAAACACTAGTTTCACTTTGTTGACACTTTTAACCCTTTGTTTACGAAAGTTAGCGTAATCAACACATAATGATATCGAAACCTCGTGAATTTATCGTCACTTATTCTTGAAAGTATAATTATACATTACAAAGCCTCTGGATCGTTAAAAGGTCACTCAGAGGGAAAAATTAACATTTTGACACGTTTAACCCCTTTGTCTTGTAAACTTTCAATTTCTTTTGCAAACGGCTTCAAACGTTCCATAATTTATTCGTTTAAGAATACCAACATCGTGAAAAGTTTATGAAAAGCATAGTTTTCGTTTGTTGACACTTTTGGCCCTTCCCAATATCCTTTCTTTCTTAGTTCTTGTAATCATTCAAAGTATATATTAACATTAGTCGATAATGTTTATATTAACATTAGTCGGTAATGATTATCGGCACCAAGATATTATCCAATATCCTTTCTTTCTTAGTTCTTGTAATCATTCAAAGTGTGTGTGTCTGTTATTAACTACTTGTTTGAAGTTTGATATGGATTCAATCAACAAGTTCTGTGAATCCAGTCCTGATATCCATACGAGTGATGATGTCAAACTTTCGCTGCCAACATGTGGTATTAGAGCCACGGTTGAATATGATGAAGATCTCAAACCAACGTCATCTGTCATGCCCTGCAAGCATTGCTCTGATGAAAAGAAGGAACGACGAAAGACAAATTCAACTCACAAAAGATGTTATTATTGCAATGAGCCCGATCATCAAATCATTTCATGCAAGAGAAAGGATAATGATGAAGCAACACAATTGATCCGTCAAGCCATCAATACCGGTATTCAACAACAGGAAGCCAACGAAGATCATGATATGGAATACATAATCACCGGTACAGAAGGGGGTTTGTGGTCGGTAATCTGGTATGTTAGTACCAAATTTAAACACCATTATGCGGGTAATTTAGATATTTTTAAGAGAATTAAAAACATGTTTGGTGTAGAAACTAAGACCGGTGAAAACAATTTTTTCTTTATAAGAGGAATTGGGGCTGTAGATGTTATGTCAGGGAATGATAAGTTTCGCATTCAGAGTGTGTTTACACCCCTGAATTAGACCGAAACATTCTTAGTCTGGATCAGTTAGTTATTCAAGGTTACACGAATAAGATCAGTTGAGAAAAATACAGAATATTTCCCACTTTTAGTGTATCTGTCATAAACAAAAGGAATGATATATCTGGTTTAACGAAAGAAGATGAGATTGGTATAAAAGAAAAATAATCAATAATCAACAGGCAATCGGATCATGAAGATTACAAAACTGATTATTTGAATAATTGCTTTGAAAATCTGAATTTGTCATCTAATGAACCCGACTGGAACATCATGATTTTACAAGCAATGAAGTTCAATGAATTTCAAGATTGTAAAGCCCTGTTGGAAATGCTAGAAGATGTCGATTATGTCAGAAAATACAAGTACAATCTATAGATTAAGTTTGACGAGATGTTAGACTGGTTTATAAGAATGAAGTTGGGAATTACCACGAGACCAATTCCGGCGTACATGAGTGATAAAAGGAAGGTTAATTTGCTTGAACTTTACATGGTGGTGAAGAGGGAAGGTGGTCACAGGAATGTGACTTCTAATAATTTATGGGCATTAGTATCAAAAGATATGGGGTATGATTATCGTGATGGAGAGTTTATGAGAATAATGTATGCCATGTATTTGGATGTTCTCGTGTATTACTATAAGTTCAAGACAACCCAGCAGAATGTTAGAGAAAGAAGAACTGTGAACAGGGGTGAGTCCACCAGCCAAAGTCAGAACACTCCGAGATACGAGATGAAGTTGCAGAACAGAGAGGAAAAGCAATGAGTGATGGCTGCATACCGGAAGAAGAAGGAGAGCATTACGCGTTGTTTGCTGGAAACGACTGGACTGGAATGAAAAAGCTACAAAAACGACGACGATTCAATTTCAAGCAAGCGGAAAAGGCTATAGACGAAGCCAATCGAAGTGTTCTTATGCATTCCCGTAAATACAATCCAGTTTAGGGGAGTGTGTTAGATAGTAAACTTGATTATATTTATGTCTTATGTAACTTAGGATAATTTATCTTAATTATACTTATGTTTATGTATGTAATAATATCGAACAAGTGAAGGGACATGGCAGTTGAAAGGCATCGTTTCAAATGGTAGTTATTCCCAATATCCTTTCTTTCTTAGTTCTTGTAATCATTCAAAGTATATATTAACATTAGTCGGTAATGTTTATATTAACATTAGTCGGTAATGTTTATATTAACATTAGTCGGTAATGTTTATCGGCACCAAGATATTATCCAATATCCTTTCTTTCTTAGTTCTTGTAATCATTCAAAGTGTGTGTGTCTGTTATTAACTACTTGTTTGAAGTTTGATATGGATTCAATCAACAAGTTCTGTGAATCCAGTCCTGATATCCATACGAGTGATGATGTCAAACTTTCGCTGCCAACATGTGGTATTAGAGCCACGGTTGAATATGATGAAGATCTCAAACCAACGTCATCTGTCATGCCTTGCAAGCATTGCTCTGATGAAAAGAAGGAACGACGAAAGACAAATTCAACTCACAAAAGATGTTATTATTGCAATGAGCCCGATCATCAAATCATTTCATGCAAGAGAAAGGATAATGATGAAGCAACACAATTGATCCGTCAAGCCATCAATACTGGTATTCAACAACAGGAAGCCAACGAAGATCATGATATGGAATACATAATCACCGGTACAGAAGGGGGTTTGTGGTCGGAAATCTGGTATGTTAGTACCAAATTTAAACACCATTATGCGGGTAATTTAGATATTTTTAAGAGAATTAAAAACATGTTTGGTGTAGAAACTAAGACCGGTGAAAACAATTTTTTCTTTATAAGAGGAATTGGGGCTGTAGATGTTATGTCAGGGAATGATAAGTTTCGCATTCAGAGTGTGTTTTACACCCCTGAATTAGACCGAAACATTCTTAGTCTGGATCGTTAGTTATTCAAGGTTACACGAATAAGATCAGTTGAGAAAAATACAGAATATTTCCCACTTTTAGTGTATCGGTCATAAACAAAAGGAATGATATATCTGGTTTAACGAAAGAAGATGAGATTGGTATAAAAGAAAAATAATCAATAATCAACAGGCAATCGGATCATGAAGATTACAAAACTGATTATTTGAATAATTACTTTGAAAATCTGAATTTGTCATCTAATGAACCCGACTGGAACATCATGATTTTACAAGCAATGAAGTTCAATGAATTTCAAGATTGTAAAGCCCTGTTGGAAATGCTAGAAGATGTCGATTATGTCAGAAAATACAAGTACAATCTAGAGATTAAGTTTGACGAGATGTTAGACTGGTTTATAAGAATGAAGTTGGGAATTACCACGAGACCAATTCCGGCGTACATGAGTGATAAAAGGAAGGTTAATTTGCTTGAACTTTACATGGTGGTGAAGAGGGAAGGTGGTCACAGGAATGTGACTTCTAATAATTTATGGGCATTAGTATCAAAAGATATGGGGTATGATTATCGTGATGGAGAGTTTATGAGAATAATGTATGCCATGTATTTGGATGTTCTCGTGTATTACTATAAGTTCAAGACAACCCAGCAGAATGTTAGAGAAAGAAGAACTGTGAACAGGGGTGAGTCCACCAGCCAAAGTCAGAACACTCCGAGATACGAGATGAAGTTGCAGAACAGAGAGGAAAAGCAATGAGTGATGGCTGCATACCGGAAGAAGAAGGAGAGCATTACGCGTTGTTTGCTGGAAACGACTGGACTGGAATGAAAAAGCTACAAAAACGACGACGATTCAATTTCAAGCAAGCGGAAAAGGCTGTAGACGAAACCAATCGAAGTGTTCTTATGCATTCCCGTAAATACAATCCAGTTTAGGGGAGTGTGTTAGATAGTAAACTTGATTATATTTATGTCTTATGTAACTTAGGATAATTTATCTTAATTATACTTATGTTTATGTATGTAATAATATCGAACAAGTGAAGGGACATGGCAGTTGAAAGGCATCGTTTCAAATGGTAGTTATTCCCGCCAAGAATAACCACCGGATTAACTGCCCTCTACATATGTATATATTAACATTAGCCGGTAATGTTTATCGGCACCAAGATATTATCCAATATCCTTTCTTTCTTAGTTCTTGTAATCATTCAAAGTGTGTGTGTCTGTTATTAATCACTTGTTTGAAGTTTGATATGGATTCAATCAACAAGTTCTGTTAATCCAGTCCTGATATCCATACGAGTGATGATGTTAAACTTTCGCTGCCAACATTTTGCATCAAGTGTTTTTGCTAGATGTGTGTTCTAATGGTGAGTTAGTTCTTACTGATGGTACCACTTATGTTCCTACTGATTAGTTGAAAAGGAGTCATGATAGTTAAGTAGTTAAATCAGTTGGATAGTTATTTAATTATTAACAATAGTGAGACATTTGACATCTCTATAACTTTATGCACTCATTCTTATGGTTAACTACTAGTCTACTACCACCTTCGTGTGACGGCAATCAATAGGGAGACATTTGACAATGATCTCTAACAACTTAGAGACATTGGGTGAGGATATGGTTTGCATTGAAGATGGGATTGAGGCGGGGCTTGCACGATTGTTGGTGTGGTGTCATGGTGGTGATTATGGTGCTGGTTAAGTAAAAAAAATATTGATATTTATACAGCTGTAATAACTGGAAAAACAAGAAACCATGGTCTTGACAGAAATGTTGGTAATAAACTAAGATGGTCATAGTAAACTAAGGTAAGCAATAAAATCTAACCTTTTCCACTTGGATTATATTGATCCAAAAGGCTATACCTTCTATAAGTTATTGCTCTATTGTTCCTCAAACTTACCGCACAGACAAATATAGTCATGGAATTCAGAGCTCAAAAACGCGCGCTGCTCGTGATTTATGTAGTCGTTTTGAGTATTCTGACAACATCCACAAATGGTGGAACCATTGTGCCGATATTTATATTTGGTGACTCAACGATGGATGTCGGCACAAACAACCATGTGGCTAACTGCAGCTCAACGGCCAATCACCCATACAACGGGATAGATTATCCAGGGTCCCAAGCAACCGGGAGGTACAGCAATGGTCTCAACACTGCTGACTCTATTGGTATGTTGCGGCTGACAATTTTAACTCCTGAGCAAGTTGTTTCAGAATTTTTTTTATCTCTAACGGTTCAACCTATATACTAATATATTGTTATACAAAAAAACAGTCAGACGAGTCGGAATATCTCTTATACAAAATATTCTGTTGTTATCACAATATAACTTTTTGTAATGACGTTGAAAACAATTACTTGCATGTGCAGTGCAACTTCTGGGCGGCTATGATCTCAGTCCGCCGCCATATCTTTCACTCGTCGAGGATGGTTCCAACTTCACGAGAGGGATATTTAACGGAGTTAACTTTGCTTCCGGAGGTGCTGGTCTTGGTAAACTAACTGTAAGTCTCTTTTCTGAAAAAGAAAATGATATACAAATTTATGTATATCTGACATTACTGTTTTAAACACAAAACAAATATATGACATCAAACAAATTATATATAGGAGAAAGTTGTATCTATGGAAGAACAGGTCCAACAATTTGCAACGGTTCAGGGAAACATAACAGCATTACTTGGTAAGTTTAAAGGTGATCGTCTACTTCAAAAGTCCATGTACATCTTCAGCGTTGGAAGCAACGACATCATGGAATACTATCTCACCTATCCTAGGATTATGACTCACGAGCAGTTTGTGATCAACCTTACCGACACCTATGCCATCCACCTAAAGGTTCCCTTTACTTCTAATTTCTAAATTGCTTAGAATTATTATTGTGATCAACCTATAGTGCCACCTATAATCTAAACTTAACTCTTTAAACTGTCTAGTTGTATTATATTAATTTTGTGTATTTTGCACTAGCAGAACTTATACAGTATGGGGGCAAGAAAGTTTGGAATATTAAGTATTCCACCAATCGGGTGTTGTCCAGCTGCACGTTTTGCGGCTCCTAATGGTACTTGTGTCAATGAGCTAAACGATTTGGCTAGAGCGTGCCACGCCTCATTTGAATCCCTTACGAAAAACATGAGCTGTACGCTTGAAGGATTCAAGTACTCACTTGCGAACACATACAATATGACAATGAGTGTCATTACCCAAAAAATTGGTAAACATATGTTTTCTTTTTACATTCAAAGGCTTACTTATTCAACCTCAGTGATCAGCCTAGTGTCCACAGTACGTCCTAAATCGTTTTAATTAAAAGAAATTAATCAACTTATACTTATTACGCTAGCAACAGAGCTTTTTATGGTATATAATACATTAGTTATTTGGAAAGAATTAAAAAAAAAAGACAAAAAGTGTTGTCATGCGTGACCAGGTTTGTTTTGACCGGAACCCACTTTGACCTGTTACCCCACCCACCCGTTTTGCGACCTCTAGGGTTAAAACCAAAAAATCTTTGTTGTTTTCTCTTTATCAAAATGGATGTTTTTACATCATTTTCAGGGTTCAAAGACGTCGTGTCAGCATGTTGTGCCGATAATTCACCATTTGGATTAAGTGAATGCTTGAAAGGAGTGCACCTTTGCAAGTATCGGGATGATTATTTGTTCTGGGACAAATTTCATCCGACTGAAAAAGCCTCCAAATTAGCAGCTACTGTAGTGGTTTCTAGCCAAGATCCAGCTTTTGTGTCTCCCATAAATTTTGGTAGTTTGAGAAAGGCTTGAAAAGATTGTTACACATTATGTACTAAATGTATTGCATTCCCAAATAAACTACACCAGATCTTGTATGTCTCTATTTTCAGATTATTTATCTATAAAATGTAACAATAATACATGAATGAATGTCATTTGTATTGGCAGAATGTAATTGATGTAACGTTGGTGATCATTGCCGTATTAGTGAGACATTTAATAATAATTTCTATCGGTTTAGAATGACGTTGATGGTGAAAAAACACTTCGATGAAGATTGATGAGTGGATGTAAGATGAATTCGTTAACATCCACCCGAACAATTTACAATGTTCTCTTTTTTTACTTGAACTTTAATTTCCTTGAATAATAATTTATACGTCAACAAGAATTTTACAAAACCCAAGTAAAAAATCAAAAATAGCTTATGTGCTCTAGGGTTACCATCACCACCACCACTCCCCATAAATATATGAAAACAACTGAAATTATAACTTAAAAAAAAATTAAAACCTTAGCTGCCATAGGATTTGTTAACTTTTTAACAGATAATGTTTTAATTACATATAAAGTTTTTTTTGCCTACAAACACACATACATTCGGTCCTACATAGATATAGATACTGATACATATCCAACTGACCTAACGGGTCAAATAAACCCGTTTCCTGCCGATTATCCTAGACCCATGGCCCAATTAATTGCAGTTCTAACCCCGTCAAAGGACCCAATTAACTGCAGCTCTAATCAAGGGGGAAACTGACGTAATGTGGGGATATGTTAATGGGCGGTTACTTAGTATTTTGTGTCTTTGAATAAGTTATTTAAGGTGAGAATAAGTTGAGGATAATATTTTTTTTTGAACGGCTAAATTTTCCCCTTAAATACTTAAACCTTCCAAGGATTGAACATTGGTCTCCCCACAAGAGATAATTTCTCTTGACCACTACGCTATAGCCTAAGTTGCAAGAAAGGATAACATGACAATACATTTTCTTAAGCTTTTTTCTAATTGTTTATTATTATTACTGATGATTATAAGGACACTGATATATAAAAAAATTTACAAAATAAAACATAACCAATTTTAGAGTGGTGTTTGGTCAAGGGTGGTGTGAATTATAAAGAAAATTATATTTTACAAAAATAATTTACTACTACTATTATTGTTATAATTAATAATTAATAATTAGTAATAATAATAATAATAATAATAATAATAATAATAATACTCGAAAACGTTCAGAATATTATAAAAATGAATAAAAACAAGGATACTAATAAGGAAAAAACAAGAAAGCATTTTCTTGACAGAAATTTGGTCATAAACTAGGATGCTCATAGTAAACTAGGTAAACAATCTCAACCTTTTCCCCTTGAATTATCTTGATCCAAAAGGCTATAACATCTATAAGTAATTTCTCTATTGATCCTCAAACTTACCACACTGACAAATATGGCCATAGAACTGAGAGGTCGAAAACGCGTGCAGCTCGTGATCTATGTAGCTGTTTTAAGTGTGCTGACAACATCCACAAACGGTGCACCGATATTTATATTTGGTGACTCGACGATGGATGTTGGCACAAACAATCATGTGGAAAACTGCAGCGCAAGGGCCGATCACCCATACTATGGGATAGATTATCCAGGGGCCCAAGCAACTGGGAGGTTCAGCAATGGTTTCAGCACTGCTGACACTATTGGTAAGTAGAGGTTGACAAGTTTCAACTACCGAGAGATGGAGCGAGTTTATAGTTGTTAATAGCGAATAACGGACGATAGCGCAATCTACCTATACGCTACGTAGCGATAGCGATGAAATAGCAGATGCTAATTTATGTTTAGCGATACACTAGAAGATAATTTTAGAAATGTTTTATATGTGTATTTTGACACATTTATCGAAATACGTTGTTTTCGTATGTATATTTAAAAAACAAAAATTCTGCTATTTTATAGGCATATATTACCTCTATTTATATTAAAACAAAAAAAGCTATAATCCCGTATTTCCACGCTATGGAGGCGCCAAAATCAGATTGCGAGGGATAATCGCATCGCCACGCTAAATGTTATACCGATCGCTATGCTCGCTATTAACACACTACTAGAAAATAAGGTATTTGCTACCACATTTTCGGTCGCAAAACGGTAGCAATTGCTCTTTTGCCACCGTTTTGCCACCAAAAACTCGGTGGCAAAAACACACGTAGCAAATGCCCTATTGCCACCTATTTGCTACCGTTTTATTTTTTGCTACCATTTTGCTACCGTTAATTTGCCACTGTTTTGCTACCGCTTTTTGTCACCGTTTTGCTACCGTTATTTTGCCACCTTTTTGCTACCGCTTTTTGTCACCGTTTTGCTACCACATTTTGTTTTGCCACCGTGTTGCTACTGCTATTTTGCCACCTTTTTGCTACCACTTTGTCACATTTTACCACCGTTTTGCTACCATTTATGGTATTACATTCTATAAATTGGCTATTCCATTTCATAAAAACATAACAATTTATAACTTGTTGCCATTCGATTAAAACGTAAAAATTTATACATCCAACGTTCCTCATAATAAACATCCAAATCAAAACATCAAATAACTAAAATTAAATTTTCCAAATCCAAATATCCAAACTAAAAGCTTGTGTTTCTATAAGGGTGGGATTTCTTTCAAGAATAGATTCTTCTTTAAACCTGAGCTTGCAAGATAACTCTCATTTACTGTGAAAACATGCATCAATCCACGATGATCACAATATACCTTTCCTAAAATGAGATTATAAATGGCGATGGTAACCTGATAACCATACATAAGCAAATATTAGATTAACTCAAAAACTGTGAAAGAATAAATAAAAGGAGAAATATTTAAGGGTCAAAACACATGTAGCTTCAACTACTTAGAAAACCTCACCCTCATCAAATTCAAGGGTCAAACCTCCCAGCAACCAGTTCACAATGGCAAGCTATTAGGGTGGGATGGTGACTGACCTGTCAAGTTACCTACTAAACTCACATGTATCCTTTCATAACCACTTGTAGCTAATTTTAAAATCCACTGATCCTGTTCAGCCTCAATTTTTGGGTTTACCTAAATTTTGTTCTTTTCTGCTAAATCATCGAGGACTCCATAAGAAGAAAAATGCACGTATGTTTACTTCAAATATGCCAACCGTGTCGCATAAATGAATATCTTGCTAAGCTAGTCTCATACCTGTGTCTGGTAATCCCATATGTAGACTGTCCCCGAATACAAACTTGTTAGAATCCTGTAAAAAAACAAAAGCACCATTACAATTAATACAAGTAAACACGTAATTACTAGCCAATTATCGTCCCTCCGCCTTAGGTGATTGCAGCTATTAGTTAAAAGAGCTACAGATCAATGTATATCTACTTCATAATAAAAAAACACCAGTAACCTAGATAAATTCAGTTACAATGAGTAAGAGTAAAATTACCATGGCTCCGTCGGATGCAGATCCACCGATTTTACTCTTTCGGATCTTTGAGCGAGTTTCCTCTGCCAAAACCACTCATAATTAGCATAACTAACTATAACTATTTACTTAAATACTTTATAACAAAAACAACAATATTGACATGATCCAGCGTCAAATGAGCAAAGGAGGTTAGTTCTACTTCATATTGGATACACTATTGAGTATATAGTCTATTCATATTTTTACTACATGTTTTTATTTTAAAAACGATGAGTATATAGCCCACGTTTTTAAGAACTGGTAAAATTCAATAACTATACTAAAAATAATGGCCTAAATTGAATAGTTGTGATTTTCCCATATTTGAATTGTCATTTGAACATGCAACCAACCATATTGTTGGATCGAATTTCAAGTTCTTTATTTTTTTCAAATTTTTATTCTAAAAACTCATTTTCTAACTTAGTTATTTTTAAATTAGTTATACATATTCTTTTTTAATGTTTAATATAGTTATTAGTTATAACGTTTATCTTTTTCTTTAAACTTTTGAAAACATGCATTAATAGTGTATAAAAAACTTTATCAATGGCGCCATTCCCGCCAACCTGTTCAGCTTACTGAACGTCACCAATATCGAGTTCGACGACAACCACCTCACCGGCGAACTTCCTCAAACAATGTCCAGCCACTTTCACAGCTTTTTCCACAGCGGCTTCAATGTCCTCCTCCTCTGTCTCCAAGCAGAACACCAGCCCCGTACCACTAGCCTTAACACTGCTGCGTATAATATATGAAGAAAAAAGATGAAATATGTACTATACGAGGCCTAAATTACATAAAAAACGAATTAAATATTTTCAAGGATGATAAGCATATGAAAACAACAAATTGTTAAAGAAAACAGTTATCATACAACCAGAACAGCAAATATAGTGCAAGTATTGTTTAAAATGACTGAAAATTAGTAAGAGAAACGTTATTTGGAGTAGAAAATCGTATAAAAATGAACATGTGTTGTGATATAACGTGAAGCAATAGCAGCAAAAGCGTAACCGCTAAAAACTACAACGAACAGCTATTTTATACGGATCCAAACAACAAATCGCCAACAAAACAGTTATTATACAACTGGAACAACAAATGTAATGCAAGTTATAAATAACAAGAAGAAAAATGACTAAAAACTAGCATGATAAACTTTATTTAGTGTACAAAATCGTATAAAAACAAAGAATATATGTAGTGGGATACTTTGAAGCAATAACACAAGCAAATCATCACGTTCAGACAGTAAAATCGTAACAAAACCACTAAAAACTACAAAGAAAAGCTGTTTTATATAGATCTTAACTATTTTATACAACGAGAACAACAAATGTAGTGCAGGTTATGAAACCAGAAGAAAATGACTGAAAATGAGCATGTGAAACGTAAATTAGGGCAGAAAATCGTATAAAAACAAAGAACACATGCAGTGTTACATTACAAAGCAATACTACAAGCAAATCATCAAGTTCAGGCAGCAAAATCATAACAAAAACGTAACAAAACCGCTAAAACCTAAAACTAACAGCTATTTCACAAAGATCTAAGCAAACGAACAAAATATCAAGCATATAACACGATTAAATCATCAAAAAACCGAGAAAGAATGCTTACGGAGTTGTGGAGTCATCAGCGAGATCAGAAATCAGAATCGTAGACGAACAGAGCTTGATCTCAACGGAGAGAAGCAGCGGAAGCTCCTAATCGGCTTTCCTCTTCGGATTACTTACACGATTCACCTCCTCAGCTCCGAACGCCGCCTTGTAGAATGCAACGGCGTCGTTCACCTTTGAGGCTTCCACAAACACCTGCGGTTTTAGTGTTGTGAACGTCACTGGATGTGCTGTCGGAGCTGCTCCGTTTGTCACTGATGATATTGGTGTCAATTTCATTGCATTTGGCATAAAAAACAACCAAATTTAACAGTTAACCTATGTTCCTACTTCCCTATGGCAAGGTGGAATATATTGCAATATGATTTTACTACTATTTCTAATAAATTAGCTAAAACAACAAGTAAATCAACGTAAATCTAAGTTCTATGAGCAGCTAGGGCATCAAACTATCACATCTCATCAACAAAAAAATTCATCATTAATATTACCCTCGAGTATAACCTAATTCAACCTAATATTCACTAGATCCATAAAACAAACACAAAATCAAACTACAACTAAATCAAAGCATAACATTATCATCAAAAACCCGTAGAACATAAAAATCAACAAAATCCGAACCTGAATCTGAACAAAAACAATGAATAGACTACACAAAGCTCTGTTCCGTACGAGCGATTGATCTTCGATAGATCTGTAGTGGATCGATTGATATCGTAGGAGCGATTGATCTGTAGCGGAGCGACTGATCTTCGATTGATTAAGTCATTCACCACTCTTAATCGATTGAGAAATATCGTCGTCGGAGTGCTGATCCGGAATAGATTAAGTCATTCACAGCTCTGAATCGATTGAGTTCTGCTCCTGAATCTTTTGACCGAACGGATGAATCGATGAATCTAGGGTTTAGATTGACAGAGGAATCGATGAATCTAGGGTTTAGATTGACGGATGAATCGATGAATCTAGGTTTAGATTTGATTAACGATTCAATTGAAGTTTGAACTTTGAGGAGATGAAGAGACGAATCTAGGGTTTACGATTTTGTCGAGATGAGGAGATGAATCAGAGATATGAGCCATGAGCGTGATGTTTAATCGGGGCAATTTCATTGTTGACACCACTAATACGGTGGCAATTCGATGTATTTTTGCCACTAACAAAAAACTACAAGTACCCCGTGTAAAGTTGTGCCTTATTTTGCTACCGTTTTTTTTTGGTGGCAAATAGTGGTGGCAGTTGCCTTATTTTGTAGTAGTGACAAGACTGAGCGAGTTGTTTTAGAGTATTTTTATCTCGGGTTAGGCTAGATCTTATCTCTAAAGAAAGCCATATTTGAAACGGGTCAAAATATATTGAAAAAAAAATTATATTATTACTGAAATAATATAACTTCTGTGATCGTCTTGTAAATGTGCAGTTCAACTTCTGGGTGGCTATGATCTCAGTCCGCTGCCATATCTAGCACTCGTTGAGGATGGGTCTAACTTCACAAGAGAGATACTTCATGGAGTTAACTTTGCTTCGGGAGGTGCCGGCCTAGCTAAAGCGACCAATCAAGGTTTTTACGTAAGTCTCTTTTCTAAAAAGAAAATGTTATACAGCAGCTCGAGTTTGTAATCTAACGTTGTCACAAATTTTATGTGTATCTGACATTGTTTACGAGCCCTGTTTCAAACACAACAAATGTATGACATTAAGCGAATTACATATAGGGAAAAGTAGTATCTATGGAAGATCAGGTCCAACAATTTGCAACGGTTCGAGGAAACATAACAGCATTACTTGGAGGGACTAAAGGTGATCATCTACTTAGAAAGTCCATGTACATCTTCAGCATCGGAAGCAACGACCTCACGACCTACATATTCACTAAGCCTATGACTCCCGAGCAGTTTGTGATCAACCTTACCGACACCTATGCCATCCACCTAAAGGTTGCTATACTCCTAAATTGCTCTATATACATAAAACTGAATTTGTTATTGTGTTATATTTATTGTGTATTTTGAAATGGCAGAACTTATATAGTTTAGGGGCAAGAAAGTTTGGGATAATAAGTCTTCCACCACTCGGGTGTTGTCCAATTGCACGTGCATATAGTGGTGTTTGTGACGATGATTCAAATAATTTGGCTAGAGCGTGCCACGCCTCGTTTGATAACCTTTTAAAAAACTTGAGCTCTACGCTCAAAGGATTCAAGTACTCACTTGCGAACGCGTACAATATGACCATGAATGTCATTAACAATCCAAGTGGTAACCATAAGTGTTCCTTTTACCTTTAAATGCTTAAATATTCAACTTCCATGATCAGCAGAGCGTCCAGAGGTGGCAGTACAACCCGTTTATGTGAAAACATGTCAACACGTATTTGTTGGATAAGAAATCAACCTCGTAAAAAAATATAGAAAAACCAAGGTTAAAACAGGTGAAACATGTACAAAGTAGAGCGTCCTAAATTGTTTTATTTAAAAATAATTGAAAGGACTCTAATTATCATGTTAGCTATAGGATTTTATCATATTTAATACATTAACTATTTTGCAAACATAAATAAATAAAAAGAAAAAGAAAGAAAGAAAAACAAAAAAAAAAGTGTTGACACGTTGGCATGTTTTGACCAGAAACCCACTTCGATCCATTGCCCAACCTGCCCGTTTTGCCCCCTCTAAGCTTACCCAGATGGGATGTTTTTACATAATAATGACACGTTTTCAGGGTTCAAAAATATCACATCTGCATGTTGTGCCGATCCGACATTACTAGGAATGCCATGCCAGAAAGGAGCGCAGCTTTGCAAGAATCGGGACGATTATTTATTCTGGGACGCATTTCATCCAACTCAAAAAGCCTCCGTATTGGCAGCTAACGTATTGGTTACTAGCCAAGATCCAGATTTTATGTCTCCGATAAATTTTGGCAGTTTGAGAAACGCTTGATCAGAAGATCGTAACATATATATGCATCACATGTACATTATGTCATTATGTACCAATTGTATCTATCATTCCCAAATAAACTACACCAGATCTCGGCTGTCACCATTTACAAAAATTTTATCAATAAAAGGTAACAACAATACATAAACGAACATTAATTAGAGGACAGCTTCACTAGATTGATGAGCAAAGTACTTTTGCCTAAGGAATACATATGGATATCCTATAACCGCTTCACTAGATTAGTTATTTGGAAAGAATTAAAAAAAGACAAAAAGTGTTGTCACGTCTGTGTGACCAGGCTTGTTACCCCACCCATCCGTTTTGCGACGTCTAGGGTTAAAACCAAAAAATCTTTGTTGTTTTCTCTTTATCAGAATGGATGATTTTACATTAGAGTGGCACATTTTCAGGGTTCAAAGACGTTGTATCAGCATGTTGTGCCGATAATTCACCATTTGGATTAAGTGAATGCTTGAAAGGAGTGCACCTTTGCAAGTATCGGGATGATTATTTGTTCTGGGACAAATTTCATCCGACTGAAAAAGCCTCCAAATTAGCAGCTACTGTAGTGGTTTCTAGCCAAGATCCAGCTTTTGTGTCTCCCATAAATTTTGGTAGTTTGAGAAAGGCTTGAAAAGATTGTTACACATTATGTACCAAATGTATCGCATTCCCAAATAAACTACGCTAGATCTTGTATGTCTCTATTTTCAAATTATATATCAATAAAATGTAACAATAATACATGAATGAATGTCAAATTGTCAATTTGCATTGGCGGAATGGCAGAATGTAATTGATGTAACGTTGGTGATTACTACCATATTAGTGAGACATTTAATAATATTTCTATCGGTTTAGAATTAATGACGTTGATGGTGAAAAAACACTTTGATGAAGATTGATGAGTAAACGTAAGATGAATTCGTTAACGTCCACCCGAACAACTTACAATGTTTTCTTTTTATCCTTGCACTTTAATTTACTTGAATAATTTATAGGTAGACAGGAATTTTACAAAACCCAAGTAAAAAATCAAAAATAGCTTATGTGCTCTAGGGTTACCATCACCACCACCACATAAATATATGAAAACAACTGAAATCATAACTTATAAAAAAAGTAATATTGGATTTTAAATGAAAACAACTGAAATCATAACTTATAAAAAAAGGAATATTGGATTTTAACAATCCTAACTATTCGTCGTTGGCCGCCAACAGTTCCAACTTAAAAAATAACCACTGGCAGTCTCAACTATTAACATACTAGGTTATATCCCCGTGTATTACACAGGTTAAGTAAATAAAAAAACAAATAGTTAAAAAAGAAGATTTAACAATGATAAAATGCTATTTTAAGACGTTTTTATGATATCCAAACAAAATTTTGTGTCATGTACGATCAAAACTTGTGACGTTTATCAAGTTTATAAATATGAAAGCATTTGAACCATCGATTAGAAGACAAACTGTATTATCGACTTTCTCACGAGTTTTAACAGTCATGTGGACATACATTTAACAACCCAAGTTTTATTTACATAATAGTAGTCTTAATTTATTAGTTCTAAAAAAATGTTGAAATGTCCAGATTAGGCATATAGCAATTAGCCAATTAGTTAAACTTATAGGTACAAATTAATATTTAAATTAATTAGATAAGTATAAATTATCGGTAATTATTAAATTTTATAACTTTAAAATTTAAATATCTGAACGTAAGTTGCATCTTTAAAGAATATAGTTGTTTTTGGATAAATTTATTAGTATTATAAATGTAGTTATTATTCTTCTTGCATTTTAAATAGATGTTTGTATTTTATTAATTTGAAATACTACGTCATATTTTCTGCTCATTTCAAGAAATTTAAGCTTAAAATAGTAGTGTTTATTTCTATCATGTGATCAATGCAAGCATAGTAAAATTTCCCATGTATTAGAATATTAGACCATCAGTAGTCGTCAAATTTTGGGCATTTTTTGTTGAATTCCACGCCCCAAAACGCCCCCAAGCCTGCTCCCTGGGCGTTTTTTTCAAAAAAAAAAAATCGTTTTGGCATTGTTTTTTCACGCCGTGTTCAAAAGATTTGGCCAATCACTGCTGTTCTACTTTTTCTTTGTCCAATAAAGGTTTTTGATGTTTTTTGTTATTTAATTTTATTTACACCCTTTTTTTAACATAATGTCCACATCCCCACTACACTTATTTTAGAAAAATGCCCCATAATGCCCTATTGCTGACTGGACTGTCATATGGCGCACAACGCCCATGGGTAGGGGCATTATTCATGTCTACCATAACTCACCACAAGGAGCTCCTAAAAATCATCTTCCATCCTCTTTTCATAGAATCGGGACATCATCTCGTCTATAGCCATTTAATGAAGCAAACTGTAAAATTTCGGTCAAAGTACTTTTAATTATAATATAATAATTAAATTGAATTTAGACCTATACGAAAGTCTTCCTTTTGATATTTCTTAAATGTTTGAAATATATATTAAACTAGGTTAATGCCCGCGCGATGCGCGGCTTCATCCAAAACCATATTATTTACTTTGAAATATAATATTTTGTACAAACGCATACATTGGAAGAAAAAAATAGAAAACTATTCAAATGCCGGAAAAAACTTCCTTGTAGACTACATTTGTTGTTTTACTCGTTACATTCTCATTTTTGTCTAGTATAAGCAACTTCACACCGCCTCTGCTTTTAACTCTTGATAACACAACATAAAGCTGACCATGTGAGAAAACTGGATATTTCAAATACAATCCAACCGTTGATAAAGATTGTCCTTGACTTTTATTTATAGTCATTGCAAAACATACATTTAAGGGGAATTGTCGTCGTTGAAACTTGATAGGAATTCTTTTATCCGACGGTGTCAAACTGATTCGTGGAATAAACGTTCTGGTCCCTATGTTTCCTCCGGATATAATCTCCGCCTCTATAACACGTTTATAAAGTTTAGTAGTAGTCTCGTACCGTTGCATAAACCATTTTGTTTTTCGATATTACGAAGCAACATTACAGGTACACCAACTTTAAGGACTAATCGATGATTAGGCAGACCAGCAATTTTAAGACCATTCAGAACATCTGGAGAATATAGTCTCGCATGTGCTTCGTTCTTTCCTTGATCAGTTTGACAAATACTATCAGAACTCAGATACTCCACTTCATTGCCAGGAAACGAAGCAAGCAATTTTTCATTAATTTCTTGAACAACCTCGTTTGTTGGTGCCAATATAGCTCTTTCAGCAAAATAATCTTTATCTTTGTACAGTTGAAAAAGTGAAGGATATACAAAGTCAATCAGATCTGACATAGGATCCTCAGAGCACTTGATTAACAAATCTTCAGGAATATCTATAACCACCTCACAATCATCACTATCACCAATCTTTCCCTCACCCAACTCAAGCAACCAATTCGAAAAAGCTTTAATCTCTTATATATCAGATGCGTTGGCTCCTACAGTTAACCTCATGTTTTTTGTTAACGTAAGGACCTTGCAACTACTCAAAATAACGACGACGTGATTGAAGCATTAACGATTTCTCGCCTACTGCCATTTGGTACAACCGGAAGTATTTGTCTAAAGTCACCACCGAACACCATAACTTTTCCACCAAAGGTCATCTCACATTTGAAGATATCTTTCATTGTTCGGTCAAGTGCTTCAAACGCATGTTTGTGATTCATCGGTGCTTCATCCCAAATGATCAATTTCGTTTTCTTCAATAAATTAGCAACGTCATCATCCGGTTTAATAAAACACATTGAGCTTTCTATTAAATTTAAAGGTATATGAAACCTTGAATGTGCAGTACGTCCACCAGGTAACAAAAGAGATGCGATTCCACTTGATGCAACATTTAGTACAATATCTCCTTTACATCTAATGGATGCAGATAATGTCTTCCAAAGAAATGTCTTACCAGTACCTCAGTAGTCATAGACGAAGAACAGACCACCCGTATTACTATTAACTGCTTCAATTATCTCATCAAACACTAAACGCTGCTCATCGGTTAGGTTGCTTAAATTATTATCAAATTCAATGGCAGTAGCGCTTACATCGTACCTAAGCTCGTCAGCAATTAAACGGTTGTCTGCTGAATATATTGATTCACTGTCGGATTGAGGCATAGACGGAAACCGACTTAAACTTGAGTTGTTACGTAATAAGTAACGCTCAATTTCCAGCAACGTTAGGTTCCTTATTTGTTCTTCTGGAAGAGACAAACCTATTAAAATTATGTAAATAAATTATTAAAATTCTTGTAAATAAAAAATGAAATGAATAAACACTAATCTATAAGACATAACTGTGAAAATATTAAATAACAATTTGCGTACCTTCGATCCTCAAAAGCTTTTGGCGATTGTATAAAATACCATCCGCAAGGTACTCCCATGTGTTTTCCCAAACATGTTCAGGCTTTGATAATGTATTAGACGCCAACATTGTAGCAAACAGATTACGAAGATAGTAACCTGAACCTGTGTAGTATGCCTCTTTAATAGCTTCTATATACTCCTTGTCGTCGTCTAAAAGGCCTCTAGCATAGCACGCATCTTTAAATATTGGGAAGACTTAATGAACATCAAATGCAAATATGCGCCATGAAGCTTCGCATGCCGAGATATATCTACAATCGTAATACTCTTTGATTTCATCTTTTCCATCTTCAAGCTGACCTTCATCGGCATCTTGTACAAAACCAAATGCTACCCTATCTGGTCCTTTGTTAATGTATTTAAACAAATACTTAATGGACGCAGCCTGGTTACACCATTCGACGTTAATGTGTGCCTGATAACATCTCAATAGGGTTTTGCTATAAGGAACCACGCTTCTGTTATCAAGCTGAATACCAGATTTCTCAACAAAAAAAACCTGAATCGGCTCGTCTATAGACCGGATAACCATTCGAATCTAGAGAAGTCTTATCACAGAAGTTCTTAGGAAATTTCTTCGAACAGTATATAGACCTGGATCTAAGTTTTTGTTAGGTATCTCGGCAGAAATAAACTTGTCAACATGCTCAACTGAAGGAAGCTTACTTTCGTCATTCAAGAACAGACAGATATGCGCATGCGGTAGACCTCGTTTATGAAACTCTATGGTATAGACAACTGCAATAGGATAGTTAATATTAAAATACTTATTTTTGAAGTTATGGTTATGAACGTAGCAGACCAAAAAAACTATAATAAAGTAACTGATTTAAATGGATGCTTACCTGCCGATGCATTGCCGAATAAAGATTTCTCTCGCAAGTCTTTCATGATTGCGTCAAGCTTAATTTTGAACAATCGGCATAAAATGTCCGGTCTATCCTTGGGATTAATCTTCGTGTCCTTCAGAAATCTTTTAATCTTCGGCCATTTAGGATTACACGTGATCGTAATGAAAAAATCAGGGTAGCCAAACCATTTACAAATGGTCATCGCATCATAATAATTCTTCCTCATAAAACATGATCCACCGGTAAACGAAGACGGTAGTAGTACGCATGTTCCAACGTTTGACATATCTGGATTACCATTTTGTCCAAGCTTTCTAAGGTTCTCATATGTCTCAGATCTCAGATTTTTGTGCTGCAGACGTATGAATAGTAATCGTTCACTTTCAATCATCGTATATACGTCAACCAAGAACTGTTGCAAAAGTCTTCGAGCATTGAGAATCAAAGAGAAATGATTCACTATATCTTGAACATGGTAAGCAAAATACTCTCTCATTGTACATTTTGACTCTTTCTTCTTCGTTAATGCCCTTCCTTCTCTATGAAGAATATCAACCCGGTAACCATCTTCACCAAAAGGGAAAAGCAATGGATACTGAAGCGCGAGATACGATGGATAAAGCTCGCTAATACGTTGTAGACCATATTTCTTTGACTCAACAACTACATCACGATTATCAAGAGCATCCTCAATGTCTCCAACAATAAGCGCAGCAACTTCGGATGACGTCGGTAGGTTGTATGTACGACCATCTTTAGACCTATTTGCCTTAAGCCGTAATTTTAAGTCAACATGAGGATTATCAACAAACCGATCTCGTACACGTCTATAGGTTTTCACCAGCTGATTATTTGAATCTAAAATCAGCTTAAGGTACTATATGAGTTCAGTGTCAAGCAAATCAGAAGTTGCGGAAGCTGGTTTCTTTGAGTTACTATAAAGCAATTGTAAGACAAAAGCGAAACTATCAGTAAGTGTTTATATAACATAAAACCAAAAATAAATCAAAAAAATAAATAACGAAATGGTTTCCAGGGATACCTAAATACGGTTTTGCGATTACAGACTTCATTATCTGTGTCGTATATGTAAAGTTGCGCAAACTTTGGTTCACCACCTTCTTTAGGAAGAAGACTTCCCAGTGTATAATAATTCTCCCCACTAATTCGGTATACATACGGAGCATTTCCTCTATTGATTTTCGAATCAACTTTACCACCCATTGAAGTGAACGAAAACATACAATTAAAACGACGAATATTCAGTAAGAAATGCTTGCTCTTGTCGTCTAAACTCTTGAAAAGATTTTGATATTCCAGACACGTCTCTTTAAAATTAGGAAGATGTGCTTTTCCATAAGCACAACAAAGCATGTAAGTTGTTCTTCCTGAGTAAACCCTTCCTTTTCCGGCCTCAACTTTCCACAACTTAGCATTACATACGTCACATACAACTACTTGATCACCATGATCCAAATAATCTATTATTGAAAATAAAAAAATATATCATTTTGTGCTATTTGTTATGGAATTAATATAATGACGTTCTTCAAGTGGAACTTAAAGTAGTGAGTGTGTAAGGTACTTACTGTTAGAAACTCCTTTATATGGATCTTCAACTAATTGTTGAGGAATAATATGATCGTCGGAAGATAAGTCAACCATTGGAACAGGATATACGCAGCGACCTTTAGTAGAAAACCTTTCTTTAACTCTTTGTTTCCTCTTTACACCTATATGTTGATAGCAACGAAAAATAATAAAAATGTCAGATTCAAAATAAAGAAATGTGAAATACGTAAATAAATACCACCAACCTGAAGTCGATGCTTTAGACGGACTTGTTAATGGTGTGGTTGGGCAAAAACGTGGATCGATGGTATTGATATAAGACAATGAACGCATTGGTGTTACGATCCGGCATTCATTTGTATTGGATGCTGAAACATTGCATGACCGAGTAACGTTTTTTGAAATGGAAGATTTGTTACTCACATTATGTCTCTTATTATCCAAATGTAATTTCCTATATTTTCTTCATTCAGCTGATTGTTGTGGCTCAACATCATTAGAAGCAACTGAAAAAAAATATGGATATCCATAAAATATCAAATTATACATTAAAACATGTATTCTTGTCTAAAAAACCAAAGAATTTACCATTTCTAATGTTACACAAATTATAAATGAAAATTTGTATTCATGTGTAAAAAATTATAGAATTTACCATTTGTAATATTACCCAATGGACTTTTTCCAGTTTCAACTGCAACAAAAAAAGTCTAAGTTACCGTTTGAAACATGTTTATGTATTACATAATTTTTTATTTAAAAAAAAGAAACTCATAATCATAATAAATAAAATTTAAATATGTAAGTAAATAACACCAACCTGATGTATACGCCTCGTACGAATTTGTTAAAGGTGTGGTTGGCAAGATACGTCTATCAATGGTATTGATATAAGAGGATGCACGAATTGGTGTTACGACACGGCAATCATTTGTATCGGATACTGAAACATTGGATGACCGAATTACGTTTTGTGAAGTGGAAAATTTGTTAGTCACGTTATGTCTCTTATTATCCAAATGTACTTTCTTTAATTTTCTTCGTTCAGCTGATTTTTGATGCTCAACGTCATTATAAGCAACTGGAAAAAAAATGGAAATCCATAAATTAACAAATTATACATTAAAAATTGAATTCCTGTCTAAAAAAACAAATAATTTACCATTTGTAATGTTAAACAAATTATAAATGAAAAATTGTATTCATGTGTACAAAAAAATTACCATTTGTAATATTAGCCAATGGACTTCTTCCAGCTTCAACTGAAACAAATAAAGTCCAATTTACCGAATCAAATATGTTTATGTATTACATATTTTTTTATTTAAAAAAAAACAAACTCATAATCATAGTAAACAAAATTTAAATATGTAAATAAATAACACCAAACTGACGTACACGCCCTTTAGGGATTTGTTAAAGGTGTGGTTGGCAAAATACGCTCATCCATGGTATTGATATAAGAGGATGAGCGAATTCTTGCCTAAAAAACCAAAGAATTTACCATTTGTAATGTTACACAAATTATAAATGAAAATTTGTATTCATGTGTAAAAAATCATAGAATTTACCATTTGTAATATTACCCAATGGACTTCTTCAAGTTTCAACTGCAACAAAAAAAGTGTAAGTTACCGTTTGAAACATGTTTATGTATTACAAAATTTTTATTTAAAAAAAAATAAACTCATAATCATAATAAATAAAATTTAAATATGTAAGTAAATAACACCAACCTGATGTATACGCCTCGTACGGATTTGTTAAAGGTGTGGTTGGCAAGATACGTCTATCAATGGTATTGATATAAGAGGATGCGCGAATTGGTGTTACGACACGGCAATCATTTGTATCGGATACTGAAACATTGGATGACCGAATTACGTTTTGTGAAGTGGAAAATTTGTTAGTCACGTTATGTCTCTTATTATCCAAATGTATTTTCTTTAATTTTCTTCGTTCAGCTGATTTTTGATGCTCAACATCATTATAAGCAACTGGAAAAAAAATGTAAATCCATAAATTATCAAATTATACATTAAAAATTGAATTCCTGTCTAAAAAAACAAATAATTTACCATTTGTAATGTTAAACAAATTATAAATGAAAAATTGTATTCATGTGTACAAAAAAATTACCATTTGTAATATTAGCCAATGGACTTCTTCCAGCTTCAACTGAAACAAATAAAGTTCAATTTACCGAATCAAATATGTTTATGTATTACATAATTTTTTATTTAAAAAAATCAAAACTCATAATCATAGTAAACAAAATTTAAATATGTAAATAAATAACACCAAACTGACGTACACGCCCTTTAGGGATTTGTTAAAGGTGTGGTTGGCAAAATACGCTCATCCATGGTATTGATATAAGAGGATGAGCGAATTCTTGTCTAAAAAACCAAAGAATTTACCATTTGTAATGTTACACAAATTATAAATGAAAATTTGTATTCATGTGTAAAAAATCATAGAATTTACCATTTGTAATATTACCCAATGGACTTCTTCCAGTTTCAACTGCAACAAAAAAAAGTGTAAGTTACCGTTTGAAACATGTTTATGTATTACAAAATTTTTATTTAAAAAAAAATAAACTCATAATCATAATAAATAAAATTTAAATATGTATGTAAATAACACCAACCTGATGTATACGCCTCGTACGGATTTGTTAAAGGTGTGGTTGGCAAGATACGTCTATCAATGGTATTGATATAAGAGGATGCACGAATTGGTGTTACGACACGGCAATCATTTGTATCGGATACTGAAATATTGGATGACCGAATTACGTTTTGTGAAGTGGAAAATTTGTTAGTCACGTTATGTCTCTTATTATCCAAATGTACTTTCTTTAATTTTCTTCGTTCAGCTGATTTTTGATGCTCAACATCATTATAAGCAACTGGAAAAAAATGGAAATCCATAAGTTATCAAATTATACATTAAAAATTGAATTCCTAAAAACAAATAATTTACCATTTGTAATGTTAAACAAATTATAAATGAAAAATTGTATTCATGTGTACAAAAAAAATTACCATTTGTAATATTAGCCAATGGATTTCTTCCAGCTTCAACTGAAACAAATAAAGTCCAATTTACCGAATCAAATATGTTTATGTATTACATTATTTTTTATTTAAAAAAAACAAACTCATAATCATAGTAAACAAAATTTAAATATGTAAATAAATAACACCAAACTGACGTACACGCCCTTTAGTGATTTGTTAAAGGTGTGGTTGGCAAAATACGTTCATCCATGGTATTGATATAAGAGGATGAACGAATTGGTGTTACCACACGTCAATCATTTGTATCGGATACTGAAACGTTGGATGAACGAATGACGTTTTGTGAAGTGGAAGATTTATTATTTGCATTTCTTCTTTCATTATCCAACTAAAGTTTCCTTAATTTTCTGCGTTCAACATAATCTTGATGCTCAACTTGATTAGGATCAACTGAAGAATAAAATGCATATAAAAAATTAACTATTTATAAAAACAAAATTCAATTCATGTCTAAAAAATTGCAAACATTACCATTCGTAATGTTAGACAAAGTACTTCTACCAACACCACCTGCAAAAATTTAAGTAAAATTAACATTACGTAACATAGTTACATATTATATCATTTTTTATTGTATTTGTAAACAGAAATAAAAATAAAGTACATACTATTGGAAGGTTGAACACCAGTAGGAAGTGGAAATGAAGGTAAAGTTTGAGGCTTTGCACGTTTAGGCATATCCTAATATTGTATCATATATAACATACCAATGCATAAAAAAAGTATTAGAATAACTTAAAAGTATAAGTATAATACAAAAAGATAACACTTACGTGTATGAGAAATGACCAAACGTCAAAACTTCAAAAATGCATGAATGTGGTGAGAGAGTTTTCTGATTTAGACTTGTAGAACCTTTAGTCTAAAACATTGAGTGTGTATTATGAATAAGAAAAGAGATTCTTATAGTATTAGAAGTTATTGTAAAAAAGGAAACTATAAATTTAAAAAAAAATCGGTCATAAGTGTAAAAAAGGAAACAATTTAAATTAAAATTAATTGGAGGTAAATCTATAAAATCTGGCCGAATTTTTTTTTAAATTATATATTGTCGGTTATACAATTTAAAAAAGGAAACAAAATCATACAAATTTTTATTTTTAGATAAATTTTAAAAAAAGTGGAGGTTTTTTTATAAAATTTTATATTATAAGTTTTAAAATATTGGGGATTGTTAAAAATATAGTTATAGTAATTACATAATGATTACAGAAATTTAATTACTTAAATTCGGTTACTAAAAATTATAGTTTGTATAAAAGACTAAATGTATACATGCAAAACCTTTATGCCTTTATAATAAAAGTTTAAAAATGTCTAATTTCAAAAACATAAACAAATATTTTTGGAAACATTTTATATATGCAACAGAATAAAACAAAGATAAAGTAACAAAAGATAAAGATTAAAGGAGTATAGGTAATAGGAAATATTCCAAACCAGCCATTAAAACCAACAAACCATATGTTTCAAAAAAAAACAACAAACCATATGTTTCAAAAAAAAAAACCAAACCAACCAACCATGACAAATCAATCCAAACCAATGAAACACGCAAACGAAACCAAAGCAGCAATATTCGGAAAAAGATAAATTGTTTTTGGTAAAAATACTTCAACCATGAACTACTTCTCAATCTTTGGAACCAGCAGAATCGTTTCGTCATCAATTTGGACATCTGATGTCACACCCTAACTTTTGCGGAAGCGTGATTATGTGTGACTTGTTTAATATCATTGCATTCAACCATAACAAACAACTATATATTAAAACTAAAGATAATCATCCATTAAATAAGTTTAAAATTTCACAAACAACATTATCTTAGAAATCCAACACAGACCTTGAATCCATATTACAAACCATGCAAATAGTTTTAAAGTTACATGAGGACTCGACAAAAGACTTTAAATAAAACCAAGCTTTGAATTATGTATCTTATCCAGGATAAGACACACAATCCAAACCTTTAGACTCCGGATGACATCTTTTATTTTCAACATTACTTGAAACTTCCAAACGCCCGCCAGATCCACAACTAATTCCCTGAAATACATGTAGTTTGAAAGCATCAACAAAAGTTGAGCGAGTTCATGTGTTTGTGAGTGTGCACGAATAAACCTTTGAAATCATGGAAAGTATGTATGTTTGTAAATCCTGGTATGAGAGCAAAAAAGGAAAACAGATCGATTAATGGTTTGCAAGGCCATTAATATGTGTGACGTGATGCAGGAAGGCTCAAACCTAGCAGATTTTGCACCGGGCTTCCGGCTGTAAGACATAGTCACCTCATGGGCCAAACCATGGTCCACATGGCCGGGGCTCTCTACACCCAATAGATCTATCACTCATGTCCCTCGGTCCTACAACGATGATTAATGGTCTTAAGCGTTGTACCCACCACTCACATGATCTAGCAGTATCTATCCTTAGCTAAATATACCACATATAAACGTTTGTAAACAATTTGTAACATGTACTTCACCCTCGAAGTTATAAAACTGAAAACAGTTAAAAGAAAAGGGGGACATGAACTCATAGTCTTGCGTTCTTCGTAATCACAGTAACTCAAAGCTTCCCCTGGTGTACACAACTACCTACAACGTACTAAGTTCTATTAGACGAGCGGGTCGTGCCTTGACTTAGTATTAATTAGTGTATTTGAGTTACGTTTCTTTGTGTCTTCAATATTATTCCAAGTTATATAATTTATTTGTTAAAATAATAAATATTTTAACTTGATACTTTTCAAGTATTTATACATGTATATCCTTCCCAAGAATGGGTGTATTTGTATTTGTATTCTTATACTTGTGTATTTTTGCCATGTATTGGTGTCGTATCCCGGAGTGTATTTATACGTAAAAAAATACGTATTTTCTTGTAATTGTTAAGTATTCTTATACTTAATTTTCTGGAATAATATCTCTAGTAAAAATACATTAATATATATTTCTAAAATATATTTTTTAAGAAATATTAATTAGAAAAATTACTTATAATTTTTCCCTTAGCAAAAATATTTATAAATTTCATACAAGTCTTAAAAATAATATATTTTCAAGTCTAACTTAGAAAATATATATATGAACTCATTTTTCATCCAAAAATAATATAATTCATGTTTGTTTGAGAAAATATATATTTCTTTTGAAAATAATACATCCTTTAATAACTCCAAGAAAATATATACATATTTTTTTTATTTGTCAAAAATAATATATTTTCTCAAAGTGAAAAATATGATATGTTTGTAATACTTGTAAAAATCATATTTTTGTTCTTTTGGTGTCCAAAATATTATTTACCAAAAATATACTTACGAATAAATTTTCCGGAATATTTTGTGAGTTATATTCCTTAGTTCGGTTTCTCCAATATTGTGGGTATAATTTGAATATTCATATTCTTGGGATTTTGGTAATATTTTGGATTGTAATTTTGGTATTTTGATGAGTTATATTATTTCAAGTCCTAAAATAATATAACTAATACACATAATATTCCAATAATCACACACATGGTGACTTCTAAATATATATTTTCCTACATATTTAGTCACTTTTTATTATAAAAACCAACCTCCAATGTTTATAAATTTTGTAACAAAATTTATGGCAAACTTTATGTGAAAATCCATGGTTTAAAATATACTTGTAAATATTTGTTTAAAAATATTTTTTTAAGTGTTTAATTTTTAGAAAAATTTTGCTATAGTTTCCCCTAAAAATGGAGGTTTCCATGCCTTCAAGGCATATCATTTTCTTTTGTAAATCAACACAATCAATCAACAATAAACAATCTATACTTACCAATTTTGCCAAAATCAAGCATAAACTACCATTTCATGAACTTGAAAAGTTACAAAAATTTATAGTAAATTACTAGTGTGTTTAGTAAGCCTAGTTACCCTTTAAAGTGTGGTTGATTCTTTAAAAACATCATTTTTGAAGAATCTAAATCTTTACAACTTATAATCACATTTTCTAAAAATGCTTCTTCTTGGATTTTTTTTGTTACACATGTGTTTCTACACTTGTTTAACCTCTAAAAACATGGTTGATTTCTTTAAGAACCAAGATTTAGTAAACTTTGTATTTTTAACTTGGTTTCTTGAAAAATCATTCTTGAAATCTTAGATTTACAAGACTTACAACTCACTTTAATCATCATTTTACAAGAAAACAATGTATTCTTTCAAGTTCATGATTTATGTGAGGTTATTCTATGGATCTTTAACACTTTCATCCTCTCATCTTGCTAGATTATGTTTTTAATCATGATCTAGCAAGATAATATGATGATCTACATCATTCACATAAGTAAACAACAATCAACAAGTATAATGTCACACCCCCAATTTCCACATGCGGAGTACCACCGCTTGGAGGCGTGACTGACCAGGATCCAGCCACCAATTATACTGAGCATTGATCAACGGTAAGAATATTCACCAACCACGTTAGTTAGTAAACATCACAGTTTAAAGTTTTAAAGGTTTAAATTCGAATAATAGTTTAAGTAAGCAGCGGAAGCATAAACCAAACAGTTTTCAAAACAAGGTTCATAGTTTAAAGATTATTTAAAACCCAACACACGGGTTAAAACGACCACTACACATCCCCAAGCTGCAAGCTCCTGAGTCACTGGTTACCTGCAAAGCATGCAGTAGGGTGTCAACAAAAATGTTGGCGAGTTCACGAAATATCCAGTTTTAACTTTTCAAAAGAAAATGTAGGTTGTTTAGGTAAAGCATTTATAATCACGTCATGGGGAGCTACCCCATATGAAAGCTACTAAACTTGAATTACCGAAACTGTTGACGAGAAGATTTGGTGCCCCAGGTCAATGTCTATCGTCATTGACCGAGATGCAAGGTCTACTAGTTCACGCCTGATCTCCCCCGGTCACGGTGTGAGGTTGTCAAACCTAATAGCGCTATCAACTAATAACCCGTTCGCCCCCGGCGATTAATCGGTATTATAAGCAGGGACTTTACATGATAGAGATTCGTTTAGTGTTGCTAGTTGTGATTTATAAATAATACCAAAACGTATCTCCCTCGGATGAAGTAGTACAAGAGTACCATTTGCATATTCCCCCGGAAATTATCAGTTTGAAAACATTCTTTAGTTTGTTCGTGTCCCTCCCTGGGACGCATGCTTTTAGTGTGTGAACTCACCTTGGGTTGCTCGGCAGACAGTTTACTTGGTCAAGTATGCTAGTCACCACGTCCTAATATGGTTACCAGTATAGGTCAGGTACGGACACAAGTAGTCACGTATATGGTGCACGTATTTAACACATAGCATATAAAACATAGACGGGTATTGGGCCTGCTCTAATAATGGTTCAGTAAACCAGTAACAATTAGCACGTAGTCCAGTCAATCAGTAATCGTACACAGACAGTCCATACACTAAGGCCCAATAATGAAGGCCAGTAGCCCACTCGAGATAAGGTGGTCTCGAGTCGAGACAGGGAGATCTCGAGTCGCAACCAAGAGATCTCGAGTAATGCCGGTATGAGTCGCAATCCCGTAGGTCTCGAGTCCAGTCTCGAGTCGGGATCATGAGATCTCGAGTCGAGACCTTGCTGATTTCAAGTTCCTGATGTCCGCTTTGTCTGGTCTCGAGTTTTCACGTATGGTCTCGAGTCAAAATCACACGATCTCGAGTTGTAGTGTGATGGTCTCGAGTTGTAGGTTGCTGGTCTCGGGTCGAGACAGGAGGTCTCGACTCGCACACCTGATGACCGAACACCTTCTAGAACTTGTCTAATAGTACTATCCAATAGAATTGTGTTTTCATAAAACTATATACTAACCAATAGGATTTCATAAACATGTTTTCTTGTCCAAATCCTAATTAAATTAGATCAAACATCACATATTCAAATTTTTATCTCACATTCAACATTGTTCATCATATGTTCATACCATATTTAGTACATATTCATAATGTTCTTCATGGGATCATTCAAGCATGAAATATTATGATCAAAGGTCAAGCGAATCTTGCATCATCTATCAAACACACATTTGTCCTAAAATACCTAACATGAATCGGATAACAAGATCATCCTAGGCTATTTGTCATTTATCCTTCAAAACACCTTAGCAAGACATTATCATACAATTGCTCACACACATTAATCATCATATTGCAAACTCACAAAACATACAAGAATCATACAACAAGACCTCTAATACTAACCATGCATCTTATTCATTAAGCACACACGTAGATTTCTAACACACATTTAAAACACTAACCGGTTCCAAAGCGTGGAGGTGTGAGGGGATTCACCGAGATCCGAGAGCTCCTTTCCTTGGCCGACGGTTGTTCCGAGAAGAAGGAGGAGAGTGTTGGTGGAGCTTTAGGGTTTTAGTGATTTGAAGGAATGTGGGAGAGTGTGTGAATGATGGGAATGTCAAAATGAGAGAAGGTGGGCTTGGGCATGGGTTTTATACTCGATCTAAGGTCGGTACACCCTAATGGGTTCGGGTGGGCTTTTTAGAGGTGCACGGCCCAACCGGCCCAGTCGTTCACTCGAGACCGAGTGGTCTCGAGTTGGGTTCATGGTCTCGGTTCACTTACACGTACATATATATATATTACATATACACTCTCACATAGAACAAGAAGATAACACGACTTTCATTTAATAACATGTATACACACAATGAAATTACAAGATATTTACTCGGGAAAACCTAGAGTGTCACATATAACAACACATAAACATCAAGATTTCTTATGATTTTAAGCTTATGTTCATGTTTCATTCTCTTAACTCTTAGTGTTCTTCAAGATTAACATCATGTATCATCTTTTAACCACTTAAATAAGATGTAAAATGAAGAAATTAGTGTTCTTACCACTAGCTCAAGGCTAGGGATGATCAAGAGAAGAAAAGAAGTGGATAAAAGAAAATGGAGAAGGTCTTTCAACTTCTACAAGCTCCTAGCTTCCTTGTGCACCTTCTAACACCCTTGAGTATATGTGGAATTGGATGAAGATGAATGATGATGATGGTGGTGGTGCTTGTGGTTGCTCTCGGCCGAACACAAGAAGGAGAGGAGGAGAAGAGCTCCAAAGTTGTGAAGTTGTGTAATGAAAGTTATGGTTCTAGTAGGTTACACTTATATCCATCATCAACACATTTTCCATTGTATAATATGTCTTTAAAAGAACAACATGATCTAATATTTAATCAAAATAAAATCCAATGTGGGGCCACATGGTTGGGCCATAAACTAAGTGGGGGGTATAGGTGTAGGTTGTAACTAGTAAGTTAGATTTTGGTTAGAAATCAAGTATTCTAGTAAGGGATTTAATTACTAGTTGTTATGTGATGTGTTATGATGTTCGGGGATCATAACTCGCTTGGTAATGTTAAAACAATGCTTCTAGTGGAAATTTGGTGTTTCGGGTAGTGTCCGGTTGTTTGGTTAGTTACCGGTTCGTTAAGGTGCTAAACTATGCAGTTTAGTGTGCTTTATGTACCCTTTTGTGACAGTTTTGATTCCCGACACTTAGGAAAGCATTCAAGACCATTTAACCATATTTCTACATGATATTAGTGTGTTTAAATGCTGAATTTGCTGATTTTCTGCAGAATTATGCAGTTTATGTGAGTTTTAGGCACTTTCCGGCACTTAAACTATCACTAGGAAGGCAGTTTTATGATCCTTACTTTCCTACACACTATACTAGTGTAATACTTGGTTTCTAGCCCATTATGTGTCTCAACACATTATCTGTCTATGTACTAAATTTTGTCAGCAATTTTCTGATTTGTCTGATAACTGTGCTAACTGTGTTTCATGCATCATTTGAGTCAATAAAGTTCTCATGCAATAATGATATGACATTAAGCAATATGTGATGCACATGTATGTATATGGCAATAGTCAGAAAGCAATTCTAGTCGTTAATTGTGATTCAACACAGTCATTAAGCACTAATCATAGTTTAATAGTTGTACGGATACCTGAAATTTTGACTATTGTCACATTCCCCCCTATTAAGAAAATTTCGTCCCGAAATTTTAAGCCTCGCTACTAGCAGCAGGGGAGTTGGGGAACAAATGCGGGTATTTTGCTTTCATACGATCTTCACGCTCCCAAGTAAACTCTGGGTCATGACGCGCGTTCCATCGAACCTTGACGAGTTTCACACTTGTAAAACCCATGAGGATCTTTCAATGATATCAAACAATAACTTGTGTAAGTGCGGAATCAAACACAAGCAGATTCAAGAACAAATATAACCGAAACACCAAAGGCAATTAAAAACAAACCAAGATATCTTGCATTCACTGAAAGAAGGTGACGGATACAAGACACAATAGATTTCGGCTGGCCCCTTCCTTGTTTGCTATCGACTGATCAACCTTAACTCCAAGGTTAAGGTTTGTTTAAATACAAAATCATATGGGTAAATACCCTAGGCCCAACCGAAACTAACTAGACTAACCCAACCCATACATATCGACCCAAAACATATATTTAACAATTACACAATCAACCCTTTAACTATGCAATCCTTCATGTATAAACCTTCTGGTTCCAACAATCTCCCCCTAGGTTTATGCGTGGAGGATCTTGAGACTTCAACTTTCACGATCACCACCCAACCGATCCTTGAGCCCACCAAAACCTTTTGTGCGAATATGAATGGCTGAAACAACAGCAGCAGTCCATCCTTTTGCAATCTCTTCGTACTTTTCAGTAGCTCTAATTTGATTTCGAGCTAACACCTCCAGGTCTTCAAGAGCAAAATTCAGCACATCAACTTGATCAACCAATCAAAAATTCACATCATCATCACAAACAATCACAGCCTGTCCTAGACGCTCATCATAAGCCCAAAAATGTAAGGACTTCAAAGCACCTTTTGGAATCTTTTTCACCAACGGAATCATCTTTTCTTTGTCAGTTACAGGCCAGTGCACAATCTTCATACGCTTGTTTGTGTATGGATCTCTAATGCCTTTAACTGGTTTAACAAAGGATTCTGCCGTGCGCATTGAAGGAAAGTTACGAAGAACTTCCCTCTTCAATCTCTCGAAAAACACATATCCAGGACCTCCAGGCTTATCATCTACATAAGGTGCTTTAGACAAATTTGTCAAATCAACCTTAGTGAAAGACTGAAACTGGCCTGGATTTTTGTACCACTCGACAGGACCAACTTTTCTCTTTATCCACCATCTTTGGCGATCATGATCAAATCCCCAGCTAACCACACCAGAACGATTTCCAACTTTATCATAGAGAGTTTCACCAACATCCATTAAATGGTGAGTTGCATGAGCATCATCATCATCTGGATTTAGATTCTTGTTCTTCAGAATTACAAACTCCCTTTTCTTTTTAATTCTTTCAGCCATCTCTTTGTCTGCCACTGGATCAGTAACTCTTTCGAAGTATTGTTCCATAGCAGCACTTCTCTCAGCATCATCCTTATCGAAGGCTTTTCTTCTGTTTTCAACGTCAGTCGGATCAGAAAACTCTTGTCCAAATTTCTTCTCCAACTTTCCACGTAAATCATAAACCATATTGAACAACAAACTAACATCTCCTTGAAGCTGTTCAATCTGTTGATCTTTCTTCACTATAGTATCTTCAAGTTGGATAATCTTGGCATCTTTATGAATTGAATCTTGCTCAAGCACAACCAGTCGTTTCTTCATCTCCCTCATGCTAATAAACTCATCATCATCACTTGAGTCATCATCAAACGGCACCCTCAATGGTTCTTCAGGTCTCTTACCACTTGAACTGCCAGGCACATCATGAATGACTCCAGAAGGACCTGCAGATTCAGAGATACCATGAGGTATTGACCCACTTATAGATTCAGAAACAACATTCGTAACTAGAACATCAGCAGTGGTGGTCTCTAAATTATCTCTCTGAGTATCAGCATCAAACTCAAAGATATCTTCAGTAATGGTGGTGGTATTAGTGACACTTTTCTCAAAATCGAAGTCATACAAACCATCATCATCTTCAGCAATATTCATGGATTGATCTTTGTTTTGTTCAACATACATTCCGAGTCGAGGATCCCTCCTTTTCCGCTTCAATGGCAGGGAATCAAGATCCTTTGGGTTCTCACTAGGCTTTTCACTTGATACTGAAATATCAGAAGGAGGATTTCCTATCTTATCAGTTACAGACTTTAACAGCAAAGCCAAATTTTCAGCAGAAATCACAGGTGGAACAGCAGAAACAGCAATATCAGCTTCAGCTTCAGGAGGAAGCTCTTCATCATCTCCTGAATCACACATAATCTCTATGCCTTCATCGTCAGAGTTGATTGTTAAAATCTCTGTCTCAGGCTCATCTTCAATAGCCCTTTGAATATCATGTTCTTCAGCAACTATAGCATTTGCAGGTGCATTGATTGGCGCATCATTCACTGGAACAGGTTGCACTATTACTGGATTAGCAGCTACATCTTCAGTCTCTGCAAATTGACCAAATTTCTCTAACGGAATTAAACCTTCAAATTTCTTTTCAGTACCCTTCTTTGGAGTGAGAGCACCAAAACAAGCTGGACCCATGGGCTTCAACTCCAATGTGTTTCCAGATCTCTCCAACTCTGGATAGCAAGCATTAAAAATCATTTGCAAGAACCTTGGATACATAAGAAACTTGTCCTTTCTGACTCCAAACACATTTCTCTTCATCGCTTCCAAAATATACTTTGAATAATTGAAAGGCTCGTTCGTTATCACACAAACAAGAGCAGCAGACTGTGTGATATTTAATTGATCTGTACCTCCTCTATTTTCTGTCATACACAACATAAACATGTGCACCAAAAGGCGCCAATAAGGATGCACAAACTTCTTGACCAACGGCAGATACTTTCCTTCATAACTCAATCGAGGTAAAATTGCCTCCACCGTTCCAGCTGGAAGCTCAATGGAGTCTGTTTCTTGGTCATTGAAATGTAATACTTCTCGAATCATCTGCTCTGTCACAGTGACAACCTTCTTTTGAATGTCAACAACAATAACTCCCTTTCCTTCAATAACTTCTATCCTTGCACTTTTCCAAAACTCTTGAATAAGACTTTCATAGACTACTGGATTTTCTCGTAATGCGTGAACAATGCGGCAACTGTTGAGACCTTTCATTAATGACGTGTACATCTTCTTGTGTTTCTCCGGAGGTGGTGCTAAGTATCCTGCTTGATTATGTGTCGAAATGAATTTTAAATCCATAATCTGCATAAAACACAAATGTATTAGAAACATTGACAGTTATATATTTGTATGAAACTTTCAAATCACAAAGTCAACAATCAGAACAAGTCAGCAGCACCATGACTCAGATGATAAATTTTGACTCAAAACTGTTAATTTTGACTCGAGACTATGAGTCGAGTCCATGAGTCGAGACTATGAGTCGAGACTATGAGTTCTCGAGTCGAGACTATGAGTTCTCGAGTCGAGACCATGAGTTGAGACCTTGAGGTCTCGAGTCGAGACCATGAGATTGCGACTCGTAACCATCGGTCTCGAGTCCTTATGTGTTATCTGAGTCGAGACCAAATCTCTGAAATCTTAACTGGGAATAGATTGAGAAGAGAACAGAATAGATCTTAAGCAGAGATGGTATAATATACAGATCAAATGAGTTTTTCTCAGTTTGATATAGGTTTCTTGGGTTTCTTTTGGGCACTTGAGGGCCTCTTTCGGGTGTATAATTGATCTACAGAGCGACAACGTATAGCCAGGTCAGCATGTATTTGGATGCAGCAGAAGCTGACGTTGCCTAGCACCTCCAGGTCAGCATATATCTGGATGCAGCAGAAGAGATACACGACTTTTTTAGAGAAGATTTCAGAGTCAGACCAAAATTGTGTGTATCGGGATAACATATAGACATTCAAATAGACATGAGCTAATTCTAAGTGATTTTCTTTTCTGAGGTCATGTACTATTTTAGTTCTGAACAGAAACAGTCAATGTTTCCAGTCTTAAGGATAGAGCCTACCAACACATCATACTAGAGTCAAACTATTTCGATACTGGTCTTACATGAGTCAGCCCTTGACCACAATGTGAAAATTCATTTCATTTCCCAGTCATGCAACGCCTCTTTTTGTATTTTTTTCCAATTTTTTAATGTTTTTGTATTTTTCATAATTTTCTCCCCCTAAATTTGAGCATAAATAAAAACTACCTAAGAATAGAAAATTTTATGAACAAATTTACCTACGAATAAAACAAAGACATGCTCAGTCGGTAAAGCGGATCATTTTCAGAAAATCCACAAGCACTTGAAATTTCGAACTGCTGACAGGTTTTGTGAACAAATCGGCAGCATTTGCATCTGTGTCGATTTGCTCCAGTTTGATAAGACCTCTATCAAAACAGTCCCGTATAAAACGAACTTTAATATCAATGTGCTTGGTTTTTGAGTGGAAAACAGGATTTTTCACAATTTGTATTGCAGCATCATTATCACAGTATATGGTAGTCTTAAGATAAGTCAAACTGTAGTCCTGCAATTGATGTTGCATCCACACCACTTGAGAGCAAGACGCCGAAGCTGCAACATATTCTGCTTCAGCTGTGGAAATAGCTATCGTTTGTTGCTTCTTGCATTGCCAAGAAATGAGCCTGTCACCCAAAAATTGACATCCAGCAGAGGTGGATTTCCTGTCTTTGTCAGTGCCTCCAAAATTACTGTCAGAAAACGCAAACAGGTCAAAATTCGAATCCCTCGGATACCACAGACCAAACCTGGGTCGGCCTTTAAGGTACCGAAAGATTCGTTTAACAGCAGTAAGATGAGAAGTTTTAGGATTAGCCTGATATCGTGCGCAATTGCAGACATCAAACATAATGTCAGGACGACTAGCTGTCAGATACATCAACGATCCAATCATAGACCTATAAAGTCGTTGATCAACAGGGGATCCTTCAGCATCTTCAGTCAACAACGGTCTTTCTGCCATTGGAGTTTCTGCCGGTTTAGCGTCAGTGAACTTGAATTTCTTCAGCACATCGTCCACATATTTCCCTTGATGAATTAGAATGCCCCGTGAATCTTGTTTAACTTGTAAACCCAAAAACAATGTCATTTCACCAAGTGCACTCATCTCGAACTTCTTTTGCATAACTCTCTCAAATTCTTTGCAAAGCTCCTCACTTGTAGACCCGAAGATAATATCATCGACATAAATTTGAACCAAGATTTGATCCTTGCCCACTCTTTTGATAAACAGAGTCTGATCTATTGTGCCTCGTGTGTATCCATGAGCCAGAAGATGTTCTGTCATAGTTGCATACCAAGCCCTATGTGCTTGATGCAACCCATATAATGCCTTATCAAGCTTGTAGGCATATTCTGGATGGTCTGGATGAATAAAACCCGGCGGTTGCTCAACAAAAATTTCTTCCTTCACTTCTCCGTACAAAAATGCCGTTTTGACATCCATCTGGTAAACAGTGAATCCCATGAAGGATGCGTATGCTAAGAAAATCCGAATTGCTTCAAGTCGAGCAACAGGGGCATAGACTTCATCATAATCCAGTCCTTCTATTTGTCTGAATCCTTGGACCACTAATCGTGCTTTATTTCGAACAATAACTCCTTCAGAATCTTGCTTGTTTCTGAAAACCCAGCGAGTTCCAAGCTTGCGTTTTCCTTTTGGCAACTCCACAAGTTTCCATACCCCTAGCTTCTCGAATTGGTTTAGCTCTTCGTGCATAGCATCAACCCATCCTGGTTCCTGCAATGCTACATCAATGGTTTTAGGTTCAATTTGAGAAATGTAGCTAGAATATAAACACAAATTAATGGTTCCTGATTGGCTTCTGGTCTGAACTCCTGCATTCACTGGACCTATCACATTCTCAATAGGATGATTTCTTTGAACACTTGTTGGAATGGCAAATTCAGGTATCGTCTCGTCTACAGATGTGTGTATGTTGCTTGACTCCCCCTCATTAGGTGCTAGCGGACTGTGACTCACAGGAGTGGTAACAGTACACTCTTCAGGAATAGGATCAGCAAACAATTCTGATCCAGCTGTATTAGGTGAAATTACACTAGATTGTGCACCTTCAGGAGATTGATGAGACATTTGTTGAGGCAGAGGATGCTGTGTAAACACCATTCCCGGTGGGTCAATGGTGTGATGTCTAAAGCTTCCTTCTGTCTGTTCTTCTTCTTCAGTATCTTCAAAAGACAACGGTTGCTTTGGAGTAGATATGTCTGCATCTGAAGAAACACTTGACAAAATGTTAAATGATTTAAACAAATTTGCATAATCGTATAACCAATCTGGTCCAACTCTAGCATCCGTAGCATTTTCTTCGAGCCATTCAATATTGCACGACTCGACGACCTTTTTAGTTACTTTGTTGTATACTCTATAGGCAGAGCCTTTTGCATATCTAACAAAGAAACATTCATCCCCTTTGACTTCAAACTTTCCATTAGAGTCCATAAGTAATAATACACATGGACATCCAAAGATACGAAAGTGTGAAACCAAAGGTTTACGTCCTTCCAGAATCTCATAAGGAGTTTTCATATGATGTTTATTTACTAAAGCATGATTCTGAACGTAACAAGTCGTGCTAACTGCCTCAGCCCAAAAGAAACTAGGAAGCTTCGAGTCAGCCAGCATAGTTCGTGCAGCCTCAATAAGAGTACGATTTCTTCTCTCAGCTACTCCATTTTGTTGAGGAGTTCGTGGTGCACTATACTGACGATCAATTCCCTTTTCAGTGCAAAATGTGTCTGAAGTTACGTTCTTGAATTCTGTCCCATTGTCAGATCGAATAACCTTCACTTTGGTGCTCGCTTGATTTTCTGCCAGAGTGATGAATTGTTTCACTAAGACTGCAGTTTCATTCTTGTGGCTGAGAAAATACACCTAGGTGTAACGTGAATAATCATCAACGATTACGAGACAATAAGCTTTCTTGCCAATACTCAACACGTTCACTGGACCAAAAAGATCCATGTGAAGTAATTCGAGCACAGCTTTCGTTGAGGGTGCAGGTTTAGACTTATGAGGTTTTCGATGAGCTTTTCCTTTCGCACAAGCAACACATTTTTCAACCAACATGAAATCTTTTATTGTTCATGCCCAAGACGACGATGCCACAGTAGACCATCATGTTCTGAAATCTTTAAGAATAGGCAAGTAACTTCTTCACACGGTTTCTTGTTCATATCAATCACATAAGCATTTCCTCGTCTCTCTGCTGACATTAAGAACCAATCTTCTGGAATGACAATTCCAGGTTTAAGTACATAACATCCTTTCTTTGTAAAGTGAACTGAATTTCCTCGATCACAAATCTGAGAGATGCTCAAGAGATTGTGTTTCAGTTCTGGAACATAGTTAACATTCTCAAAGCTTAAAACACCGTTTCTTACTGTTCCTTTCAGTGTGATCCTTCCTGATTCTCCTCCCGTAAATGAGACATATCCACCATTAAATTCTTTTACATTTATCAGTTGGGATAAGTCTCCTGTCATGTGCCTGGAACAGCCACTATCCATGTACCAAAGTCGCACGGTAGTCCTCCACAGCTGTTCCTGCACGATTAGCGGGATTAGTTCGATCTAGGAACCCAGCCCATAGTGGATCTGGGTTTTCCTTGTGCATCAATATATGTCACTTTTTGCCAAATTAGATTATCTTTGATCAGAAATCTTGAAGGATTTTTCATGAGAGATCTTTGGCGAAAAGTATTAGATTGTGCAGCACCAGTTTTGGGTTTCCAAAATGTGTTTGACCAATTTGAATTATAGTTACCAAAACCATTATGTTGATTTCTTTGAAATCTGTTCTTTTGATTTTGATTTCGACATTTTGCTGCATTCCAATCTTGATCAGAAGGTTTAGTTTTGCGATAGTTGTTCTTCATTTTCTTAGACCTTTCCGTCGTCATTGAATCTGAACAACGATATCGGTTAGACTTAACCTTCTGATTTTGTACAAACTTCTTCTTGGACTGGGCACTTGGGAGTTGAACACAGTTTCTAGCAATGTGTCCAGCAATTCCACAATTAAAACAAGTTTGCCATTTCATTGTGTGAGTATTATGAAAATTTTTATACTTTAATGAAGAATCTTTGTTTGATTTTGAATGATTGGACATTTTGATTTTCCTAAAATGTTTTGCTTGTGGCTGTACTGAGCATTTTGATGTATGCTGAATAGAAGTTACACATTCATGTGATGTTGATGAACAATTTGACACCCTTTCTTTACCGAGATCATCATTTGAAGTTGATGTTTTAATTTCAAAAATATTTTCTAATGACTCTTTATTTAACTCAAACCCTTTTTCTTCTTTACCAAAATCAGTTTCAGTATTTGAACATGCAGAAGTCTAATCAATATGCGTTTCATCAACACATTTTTCATGTGAAACTAATTCAGGTTCAGTTTCCACTACAGTTTCCAATGGGATCCCACTAGATTCAACATTAGGGATGCCCACTGAGACAGATTCAGAAGAAGAATCACGATACTCTTGATTTTCTTGTGAAGAAGTTTCAGTGGTTTCACTGAATGTGTCCTGAGGGACCTCACCTGTAACACTGTCATCAACCAAAGGGTTAGAAACATCACATTCACAATCATTAACTGAAGAAAATTCATCATCAGACTTATTGTTCAAAGGTTCAACACAACATTATCAGTTTTGCCCAAAACATCAGGCTCACTAGACGAAACATAAGCACAAAACGACGCAAACAAAGACCAACCAAAAGCAATATCTGATTCAGTTTGTTCAAAATAATTTTCAGAAATATTAGTATGAACAACTGGTTCACTCCCAAGAACTTCTCCACATTTTACTTCAGATACTTTATCTGCACATGAAGACGAAGTGTTAGGATCAATTGAGCCTTTAGAAACAAAATTTATTGGAGCAGACTTCTGTTTCTCAATTGGTCTGTCATTAAATGATGACTTATTGTTTTTGGGACCATAAGTCATTTTACTTTCATTCATCATCTCCTCCTCAGTCATGGGTAAATAAGTATAATTGTCATTATAGGGAGGAGGAGCCTGATTAAAACCCAAACCACGCCCTTTCTTTTCCTTGTATGCGAGCTGTTGATCACACAAGTTTTTGACTAATTTGCTGGAAGAATCAAATTTCTTAATGTTAAGTTCATTTATTTGATATCTATCTCTGATATCTTCCAGTACCTTAGTCACAGTGCACAGTTTCTCCTGAACATATAAGACTTGAGTTGTTTTCACACTTACATCATCCTTGAGTTTGACGATGTCTTTTCGCTGAGCTTCAATCTTTTCTTTATAAAGTTTTTCGTTTTTCGATAAAGTAAAGTTTTTATTTTTTATATCTTGATAATCTTGAATTAGCTCAGCGTTGTGTATTCTATCAGCTTCAACTCTTTCTCTACACTCAGGAGTACAGAAAGCAGAAAGTACCTCTTCTTTGGTGAGACCTTTGACTGGAGCTGAAAGAATCTGGGTCATGAGAGCCAAGTTTTCAGCTGATGCCTCCTCCTCTGGTACAGAAACTTGATCATTTGAGGTCATGAAAGCAATGTTGTTTGAAGCAGCTTGATTTTCTGGAGCTGAGATGTTCAGTCGCTCAATTTCCGAATTCCAATCAAAGTTGATGTCAGGCTGAACCACCAAGGCTTGAGCTAATCCCAGTGGTTGAGGACTTCCAGTAGCAGCAACATCCGTTATAATTGATGTGGTCACAAGAGCTCTCTCTCGATTAGGTGTTACAGGCTGGGCAGGAGTCTGTTCTCTATTAATCGGAGGCTTTGTGCAGTTTCGAGCATAGTGTCCTTCCTCATGACAGTTGTAACAGCGTAGTTTAAAAGGCACTGTAGACGCTCCTGTAAATGAAGCACCCCATTTGTTTTTACAAGTTCTTTTCATAAACCTTGTTGCCCTGAATGCAGCCATAGCCATCTGCCAAGTGATGTCCATTTCTTCAACATCATGAGGATGAATCTGATGTAAGTCATCGCCACACCATTTAGGAGGGTCAATTTTTCCTGCAACAAATGCATTCAAACAGTTTATAATAGAGGCTGCGATATCCAGATTTTCTTTAGACTGTTGTGTAAAGAAAGCAATCATCTCATTTTTCACAGTGGAAGCAGGAGTAGTAGTGGATGCATTCACAGCGGAAGCAGAAGCAGCAGTAGAAAGTGATGGAGCAGCTTGTGTAGGAGACCCAGAGTAATAGACATTTGCTGAAGTAGGAGCAGCCTTAGCAGATGCCGCGTTGCTAAACATTTGAAATCCTCCTTGAGACAAGAGAGCTGCGTTGTTATTGTTTGACGAAGTAGGAGCAACAGAGAATCCTGCAGCTAGCATGTTGTTCTTATAGTTGGTTTCTCTTTGTTTATCATCTAGTTCACAGGCTTTGATATGAGAAATCATCTCTGACAAACTGCACCTACCAAGATCTTTTGTTTTCTTGATCATTGCAACATGATGATCCCAGCTTTTTGGTAACGCATTCAGAAGTTGTCTATTTGTCGAAGCATTTGATGTATGAATTTCTTCCATCTGCATTTGAGTGACCAGTTTGACAAACCTCTGAAGTTGGTTATCAACAGTTTCTCCATAGATATGGTTGAAATTGTTGAAATTTTGTCTCAGCAAATTTCTTCGACTCTCCTTCATGTCCTCATTTCCTTCATAAACATCGATCAGAGATTCCCACAGTTCTTTGGAAGATTTGCAGGTACGAAAACCAATAGCAATGTCTGGACCCAATCCCATGGTCAAATAGGACAGTGCTCTTTCATCTTCTTCAATTATATTGAAATCATCTTCAGTATATTGACTTTTGGGTTTCTTTATTTTTACTCCTGGTTCAGTAGGACTATCTGTCATGATCTCCCTTCGACCTCTCAGAATACTTCTCCAAATTTTAGAATCCTTGACCTTCACATGTTGTTCAAAACGCCATTTCCACTCAGGAAAATCGTTTGCATCAGTCAACCTTGGAATGCGTGTAGTGGTTCCAACCTTTGAATCTAGTTCTTGTTGTTTGTTAAGGGCAGCCAAGTCAACATTATTTGCAGACATGATTAATTAATCAATTAATTATTTTAAGTCCAAAGATTCTGTTCAAAGTTCAAAGTCCAAAGTCCAAATCACGTTGAAAATTGTCGTTGCGAGTCGAGACCACGGTTGCGAGTCGAGACAATAATGAAGATGACTCGAGACCACAGATGGTTGCGAGTCGAGACCAAAAGTAGACAACTCGAGACTGAAGATGGTTGCGAGTCAAGACAGCAAGTTCACAAGTCGAGATCAGCTGTCGAGACCCTGCAAAACAAACAATGTGATAACACCAGCAGAAATCCCTGATTATCAGCAGCTTCCAAAATTCAAAGATTTTGAAATCTTTGAATTTTAATCCTCAACAAACTTCCGAGAAAACAACAAACAACTCACTGAAATCACACAAACCAAAATCAGTAAATTCTTTCAATAATTTCTAAGAACAGTTTGAAGATTGAATGATCCGAAGACAGAACATGCAACCAAAACTGTTGTCACTGCAAAACAAACACTATCAAAACTGGATCAGTAAAATAAGATATCCTTGAATCTGAATGATATCAAAACCGAACCAAGAATTGGTTTCTTGGCTCTGATACCAATTGTAAAACCCGTGAGGATCTTTCAATGATATCAAACAATAACTTGTGTAAGTGCGGAAATCAAACACAAGCAGATTCAAGAACAAATATAACCGAAACACCAAAGGCAATTGAAAACAAACCAAGATATATTGCATTCACTGAAAGAAGGTGACGGATACAAGACACAATAGATTTCGGCTGGCCCCTTCCTTGTTTGCTATCGACTGATCAACCTTAACTCAAAGGTTAAGGTTTGTTTAAATACAAAATCATATGGGTAAATATCCTAGACCCAACCGAAACTAACTAGACTAACCCAACCCATACATATCGACCCAAAACATATATTTAACAATTATACAATCAACCCTTTAACTATGCAATCCTTCATGTATAAACCTTCAGGTTCCAACAACACTACTCCTCCGAGTCTTGTTAACCTTCCAATCTGTAACCTCAACGGGTTCTTCGGTAAAGTGGAGTGTGTCGTCAATGTGAACTTCATCAGCAGGGATGACCACTGTTTCTTGTGTTGGACTTTTCTTCAGATTAGATACATGGAATGTATCATGAACACCATTAAGTTTTGCTGGTAGCTCCAACTTGTATGCTACCGTACCAACCCTTTCTAAGATTCTGAATGGTCCGATAAATCGTGGGTTTAACGTACCACGCTTCCCGAAGCGTGCCACACCTTTCCAAGGTGAAACTTTCAATAAAACCATATCACCCACTTCGAATTCCAAGGGTTTTCGTCTTTGGTCCGCATAACTCTTTTGGCGATCACGAGCCACCTTGATGCGCTCTCGGATCTGCATGATCTTATCAGTCGTCTCTTGGACCAGTTCGGGACCAACCAACTGTCTATCACCTGCATCTGCCCAACATAATGGTGATATATACTTACGTCCGTAAAGAGCCTCGAACGGTGCAGCTTGAATGCTTGTATGGTAGCTGTTGTTATAGGAGAACTCAACCAAAGTTAGGTGAGTGTCCCAACTGTCACCCAAGTCCATTACGCAAGAACATAGCATATCTTCTAGCGTCTGAATCGTTCTCTCGCTCTGATCGTCCACCTGTGGATGAAAAGCAGTACTCAGATTCAGCTGAGAACCAAACGCTTCTTGAAAGGATTGCCAAATCCTTGACACAAATCTTCCATCTCTATCTGATATAATCGAGATAGGCACTCCATGACGTGCGACTATCTCCCTTAGGTACAGCTCAGCTAGCTTACATGTGTTATCCTTTTCTCTGATCGGCAAAAAGTGCGCAGACTTTGTCAAACGGTCCACGATTACCTAAATCGTATCATGACCTCTGGGAGTCTTGGGCAACTTCGTTATGAAATCCATTGAGATCCGCTCCCATTTCCACATGGGTATCTTAGGTTGTTGTAGAAGACCTGAAGGCTTCTGATACTCGGCCTTTACCTTGGCACAAGTCAAACACTTTCCAACATAAGTAGCCACATCGCCCTTAAGTCTTGGCCACCAATACTAATCCTTCAAATCTTGGTACATCTTATCCGACCGTGGATGGATCGAGTACCTTGACTTATGGGCTTCATCAAAAATAACCTCTCTAAGACCACCAAAAAGCGGAACCCAAATTCGTCCCATAAAATACAAGGTTCCTTCCTCGTTGGGTACCAATCTTTTCTCTATCCCATGGAGATATTCAACCTTTAAGTTTTCTTTTTTAAGAGCTTCTATCTGTACAGCACGAATACACAACGAGAGGTCCGTCTGAATAATCATCTCCAAAGCCCTAACCCTTATGGGCTTGATCCTGTCTTTGCGACTCAAGGCGTCTGCCACCACATTCGCCTTTCCTTGATGATATTTGATTTCGCAATCATAATCATTTAACAGCTCTACCGAACGTCGTTGTCTCATGTTAAGCTCTTTCTGATCGAATATATGCTGTAGACTCTTGTGATCTGTAAAGATCGTACATCGGGTACCATACAGATAATGCCGCCAAATCTTCAAAGCAAACACCACTGCGCCTAATTCCAAATCATGCGTGGTGTAGTTCTTCTCATGAACCTTTAACTGGCACGAAGCATATGCGATAACCTTTTGTCGCTGCATTAGCACACAACCCAATCCCTGACGCGAGGCGTCACAGTATACCATGAATTCGTCGGTGCCTTCGGGTAGGGTCAATATAGGTGCATCGCAAAGCTTATTCATAAGCAGCTGAAAAGCTTCTTCTAGTTTATCTCCCCAGTCATACTTCTTATCTTTTTGAGTAAGGGAGATTAGCGGTTGAGTGATTTTTGAAAAATCCTCAATGAATCTGCCAGATTTCGGTTGGTGTCTTCAGAGTTTCCCAATTCTTAATCACCTCGACCTTGGTGGGATCCACATGAATTCCATCCTCGTTCACCACGTGACCAAGGAACTGTACCTCACGCAACCAAAACTCGCACTTCGAGAACTTAGCATAGAGCTTCTCCTTCTTTAGAAGCTCTAAGATGGCTCTAAGGTGCTGCTCATGCTCTTCCTTAGTCTGCGAGTAGATCAAAATATCGTCGATAAATACAATCACGAATTTATCGAGATATGGCTTGCAAACTCGATTCATCAAATCCATGAATACTGCCGGTGCATTTGTCAAACCAAATGGCATTACTAGAAACTCATAATGTCCATAACGAGTTCTAAAGGCAGTCTTTGGTATACTTTCTTCCTGAATCCGCAGTTGGTGATAACCTGATCGAAGATCGATCTTGGAGTAGTAACTCGAACCTTGAAGTTGATCGAATAAATCATCAATCCTCGGAAAAGGATACCAATTCTTGATGGTTACCTTGTTCAGTTCTCGGTAGTCAATGCACATACGAAAACTACTGTCCTTCTTCTTGACAAATAGTACTGGAGCTCCCCAAGGCGAGAAGCTTGGTCTAATGAATCCCTTGTCTAACAACTCCTGAAGCTGCGTCGACAACTCTTGCATCTCTGAAGGCGCAAGTCGATAAGGTGCCTTGGCTACAGGCGTAGCGCCTGGAACCAAGTCAATGTGGAATTCGACTTGTCATTGGGGTGGTAATCCTGGAAAGTCTTCGGGGAAGACTTCAGGATATTCCCTTACCACATGGATACCTTCGAGCTTTGGTTCGGCCTCTTTATCGTCTACGTGAGCCAAGAAGGCAACACATCCTCTACGCATAAACTTTCGGGCCTTCAAACAACTGATAATCCGTAGGGGGTATCATGCTTTTCTCCATGCACTACAATCGTCTCTCCTTTTGCCATCGGGATGCGGATAATCTTCTCATGACATACGATCTCAGCTCGGTTACTCAACAACCAATCCATTCCAACCACTACGTCGAAACTTCCCAACTCAACTGGTAGCAGATCAAGTGTAAACTCACGCTCTCCCAGCTCTATCACACAGCCTCTAATCACTTTGTTTGCTTCTACTAGCTTCCCATTAGCTAGTTCTATCGAATACGGGATATCTAACTTACTTGCAACTAACCCAAGTATATCCTTAAATTCTAGAGATACGAAGCTATAGTCGGCACTAGTATCAAATAGTACAGATGCAAAATGTTGATTGATGGGGAACGTACCAGTGACTACTTTCGGATCCTGACGAGCTTCCCTAGATCCAACGTTGAAAACTCTTCCCTGAGCTTGGTTGTTCTTTGGGCAATCCCGCTTGAAGTGCCCTACATCACCACAGCCAAAGCAACCTTGGCCGTGACCATTTCCTTTCCCATTTCTGCCCTGGTTGTTGTTTGCTCCACGGTTTCCATTACCAGCTTGATTCCCGTTTCCATTCTGGTTTCCATTACCTCCCTGATTATTTCTATTCCCATAACCGTTTCCACCACGGTTACCATTGCCGTTGCCATTTCCATTTCCTCTCTGACTGCCATTTCCACGACCATTACCAACCCAGCACGTTTCCTTAGAATGACTGTTCTTTCCACATGATTCACATTTCCTAAACCTACACTGGTCGGCATGATGAAACTGACATACATCACATTTGGGCAGGGTGCCCATGTATCCTTTCCCTTTGTTCTTAGAACTTGCAGCACTAGTCCTGACCTCGGCTGGTGGGTTAGCATCTTTACGCTTGTTAGTACCACTGTTGTGTCCTTGGCTACCCTTCTTGAAATTCGAGAACTTCCTTTTGTTCTCTCCAGACGACTTGACATGAGTCTCTTTCTTCTTCTGCTCAAAGATTGAAAACTTGCCCAATCTGATCGCTTCCTCAGTCAAAGCCACACTCAAGTCAATAGCTTCAGTAATCATTGGAGGCTTCGAAGTAGTCACCATGCTCAGTATTTGGAGTGCCAATCCCCAAATGAAACGTTCAACTCGCTTGAATTCTGGCTCTACCATGTAGGGGACAACACAAGACAAATCATGGAATCTCTGCACGTACTCAGCTATCTTAGGACCATCCATTTTCAGATTCCGAAACTCGGTTTCCAACTTCTGAATCTCAGCCCTTGAATAGTACTTCTTGTGCATCAACTCTTTCATCTCATCCCAAGTCATAGCATACGCTGCAGCTTCACCCAAGGTTTGAACCTGAAGGTTCCACAACGACAGGGCTCCATCTAGGAATAGTCCAGAAATGTAGGTAACTTGGTGCTCTGGCGCACACTTACTCATTCGCAGCACAGAATCCGTCTTCTCAGCCCATCTAACAAAAGCTATGGCACCTCCAGTGCCGTCAAAGTTCAGAGGCTTGCAGTCAAGGAACTGCTTGTAAGTACAGCCTATACACAAGCAACATCATTCATAGAAAGCATTAGCAAACGCACATGGAAATGTCTAAACGTATTGTAATGTGTCTTAAGTGACTTAAACATTACCGTTAGGTGGGTTATTACATGAGGTGCCTCCGCTATGTTCAGAGCCTAGGGCCTCATGATGTCCGATTGCCAGTGAAATTCGTTCTTGTAATTAGGCCTCGGTTATGGGAAATTGAGTGTTCCTTCGAGGAGGCATCTTCTAAGAAGAAGATTGGATAGGTCAGATCTTATTTGTATAATAAGTAGTACGTATATATAATAGCGTTCATCATAGCAAGCATGTCATTTAGCATCACAATCAAATTACAAACATGTGAATTAACAACGTATTTAATGAGAACATGGCGATTGAGCTTTCATTAATCATCGACCATAAATATTGTTACATGTTTTACAAAATGTACCATATCAAAAGGAACACAGGGTCACACTACCCTTGTCCAACAAGTCTATCAGTCTACAAAAGTCATACAATCAAAAGGTGGTCTCCAAAAGGCTTCACAAGCTAGGCTCAATAGTGGTGCTCTCATCAAAAGCAATGCAACCTACATAAAACAAAAAACCAGCTATGCTGATGGTGCTGGAGGAGGAGGTGAAGGAAAGAAAAGAAAGCTGCGCACATGCGCAAGCTCCTCCTCAAGCTCATAGACATGACGCAGCAGATAACTGATCTGCTGCTCGACGGTAAGAAATCAAGCATCAAACTCTGGAAATGGAGTAAGAGGTGCAAGTGGATGTGAAAATGGAGACGGTGATGAACGAGGGGGAACAAAAGCGGGCTGACAAGGATATGGTAAAGGACGTGGTGTCATCTCAAGCTCCAAAATCCTACGACTCATGATCTCATACTGAAGCTTAAGTGATAAGAGTAACTCATCCCGGGTATAACCAACAAAGTGCGAGGGATGGTAGGGATCCGGAATTGGCATGGTGTACGGTGGGAACCATCAGAGTGGCTCATCCAGTGGCGAAGAAGTAAAAGGAGCAAAAGGTGCAGACTGGGGAATGTGTGGAAAAGCTGCTGAAACATGAGGGTCATGACTAGGCTGCTGGCCTGAAGTACCTTCCCCTGGACGGGGTACGGGTATGTCCTGTAAGAAAATGATAGGTAAGTCAACACGATGAACATCGGACTCCACAGGGTGAAAAGGAGTAACATCAGCGGGTGCGGGTGCAGGTGGAGGATTGAATGGCTCAATAAAAGGAGGGTCAACGGGTGAAGGAACTGGGTCAGGTTTGAGGGGTGCAATGTCAGGTAAGCCAAATGGAATCGGGTCATGGTCAGGTAAGGGCTCAGGATCAGCAGGTATAACAACCCTCCTAAATTTTTCTGACACCCTAAAATACATTAAAATATCCCTATATGTCCTAAAATACACCCTGTATGTGAAAACCGAGCCCAAAATACAATATATCATTAAAAATAAAATAAAAACAAAGTTTTTGTGTCGCTCGCGGGCCGCGTAGACTCCTTAGGGATCTTACGCAGGGCGCGACAGCTCCAAACTCAGACGAAACCCTAGTGTGCCACGTGTCATCATCGTGTCAACCCTAAACTCGACGAATCGGCAAGCCTACGCCCTATTACTCTATGTCGCGGGCCGCGTAAGCCTTAGCTTAATCTTACGCGGGCCGCGAGGGAAGTTGAAGGGTCGCATGTATATAGAGGTCCTCAGCCTTCAGTTTCCGTTGCTCAATTCCTTCGAGTCTCTCTCAAATTCTGAATAGTAGGCATAAGTATCGGGTATTATACCCCCCTAATTAAAGAAGTTCTGCCCCGATGTAAGTATCATAACCCCGGTTACGTATTAGATACGCTGCCCGATTGATCCAGGGTTCCGTAACGGCTGTCGAGGTTCTGCCCGACGTAGTCGTTGGAATGCCGTCTCGGGGAGGGTATTGCTAATGTAAATATTGGGTTATTATACTAACATATGTACATTTGTGTAATTAATAGATAATCACCAGGAAACCCTTACAGAAAACCTGAGACAGCAATGTGAGTAATCTCCTTTTTATAAACTGTTTTTACAAAACCTTAAATGTTTTACAATGTGATTAAGCAGTGATTGAGTCTTTGTAATTCTTCAATTACTGCCAGTATTATGGGGTTTTGTATACATTACTTGATAACCTTCACAATTGGACAACGGGTTAGCCAATGTGTGATATGACCATAGCCATAGATACGGTCGAGTGGCAAGTACTGAATGAGTAATTGTGTAGATATAAACATTGTAATCGCTCTCAATACTGTGTTAATCAATAAAACTCTTCTTGATTAAACTGGGATTCACTCACCAGTATTTCCCACTGACAAAATATTTTTAAACGCGTTTCAGGTAACAAATGTGAAAGCCAACTAGAAGCCAGCAGGACAGCACTGAAGGCTTGGAAAAAGTGGCTATAAAAGTTACCTAAATAAAAGAAGATGTTTTATTCAAAAAAATAGGGATTTTTCCTATGAAAATGTTTGTAATAAAAACTTGGGTTTTATCCCAATATGTTTAATATTATAAAAGTGTGATATTTACTCTGATAAAATATTTCCTAACTACGGTCCTGATGAATCTTCCGCTGCCAAATTGATAAGCAAACGATACCACCAAAACTGGTTTCGCGGCCGCCCGTTCCCGGGACAGATAGGGGGCGGGGGTTGTGACATAAGGTGGTATCAGAGCTAAGCCACTGATTCAGCCACAAAAGTGTTCTGCTGACACCTAATTACTATTCAAATTGTTAGGAAATTAATTATGGAAATACGTGCATATTTGTATTTTATTGTTGTGTATTATTTGACTATTTATTAGTTTACAGTATGAGCGATCAACGACCCTCAGACGCATATCGTCAGTTGTCCGATTCACCTAGGAGTGAAGGTACCTCTTCACAGCCTGCCCTCTCTGGGTATGCTGCTGATAATGAAGAAGGGATGTTTGTGTTTAAGGCTCAGTCTGAAGAGCCATTCCCTCATAAAAAAAAAAAGAGGATGGTTCAGTAAGGGAGCACACAAGCGTAGGAAAAGAATGAGAAAGTTGCAACAGCAGAGAGTCTTAGCAGTAGCTAAGCGAGAGTTAGATGCCCATACACAGGATATGCTTAATAGGAGCTTAGCCAATTTTCATATCCTGGCAACCACAGCTGCCGACCCAAATCTGGAACAACTAGTAGCCCCACAACCATTGCCTTTGTTTCCCACGCAGCTGATGGAGATAGAAAACAACCCCGAAAACCAAGTCCAAATGCATGATTTCAACCCTGAGGAGATACCTAGGATACCAGCCCCTAATCGGCTAATCCCTTAGGCCCATATTATGATCCATGGTTCGATGATCATAGGGATCATGTGCCACCCTATCACCTAAACGACGAACCCATGCCAAACTTAGCAACCTATCCAGGTCTGGACCCTCTAGATCCCTACTACGATAACGGTGAATACATTAGGGAGATCTTAGAGAATCCGTACCCTCAGGAGGAGCCCATGCCCTAGTACCCAGACCCAGTACCAGCACCTGCACCCCCAATGAATGCAGAAAATGTGCATGAGCTCTGAACTTTCGGAGAAGAGATTTTAGAGAATAACGAGAGGATGAGGCAGGTAGGAGAGCGACTCGTCTGGAAGTACGACGAGCGCAATATGGATTACTGGATGAATCCATATCAGTGAAGGTGATGGTGGAATTGGTAATAATATATATATATATATACTACGTTATAAAGCATATAGGAAGGATAGAATGGTCATTTGCCACTTTTGAAAGTCTTTAAAGCCCATTGTACAAACCTGTTAAGCACAAAGTGTTGAAAACTTGTTTTCAACACCTGATACCCACGCGGATCTTACCCGGATCAACTTGACCCGTTTTTAGTTTGATGGATCCAATATAATGTTTCTTTCACTCGCTTTCTAAACCCTATTTCATTTCATCTGCCGCTCCTCCTTTCTCTCACTTCTCACTGGTGATTTTCAATTTAGGTTTCTTACCTCCTGTGGTATGAGCAAGATCTCACCAGATCCAACAATGGTGTGGTCTGTAAAAGTGGTCGAGGCAAGTTCCAACAACCCGAGGTAAGTCCGACAACCTCCTTTGATTTGTTTAGGTCATGCCCTTTAGGGTTTTTTGTTGTTTTGCTGAATGTTTTCTTAGATCTACCAGACCACCATCGACTTTTAGGGTTTTTTGTTGTTTTGTTGTAGATGAAGATGGAGCGGTGGAGATACACGAGCCAGAAGGATGAAGCTTTGCAGATCTGAGTTTTTAGCTACATTCAAGAACGGTACAAACAACATTCTTGCGTCAATCAGAAGGATGAAGCTTCGGTGTAGTTGAAATCAGGTAGGTTTTTTCTATTTTCTACCAAAGGTTTTCTCAGATCTACCGGGTTACCCTTAATTTTTGACATTTTTGGTTGATTTGTTGTAGATGAAGATGGCAAGCAAAACTTTGCAGATCTAAGACTTTTTCTTTCTCTAATAACTTTGCAGGAAACAAGCAGAGCTAGGGAAGATGACAAGCCCGGATTTGATAGGTTTGCTTCGGTATAGTTGCAATCGGTGGATGAAGATGGAAATCAGGTAGGTTTTTTCTATTTTCTACCAAAGGTTTTCTCAGATCTAAGGTGCTACCGTTAATTTTTGATGTTTTTGGTTGTAGATGAAGATGGAGTGACGGAGATGACAAGCAAAACTTTGCAGATCTGAGTTTTTATGGTTGTAAACCCTATATATTTTTACGAATCTTCTAATTTGTTTTCGAAATTTTTTATTTTTTTCAGTTGTTTAGTGGATGATTGTGGCATTAGGTTCATCTTAGATGTGATTTCTTGTATGTTGAAGGCTATGATGATCCAGCTCTCCGTTTTAGCAGGCCTGTTAACTTCATATGCCCATCTTTATTTGTCATTAGTTTCGTTTTTTGATTGGATTAATTGTTGATTTCAGGGTGCAAGTTAAGATGCACGTGCAATGCTCTTGATGAAAGCTGTTACTCAATCGACTGGTTGTACGCAGCCTTGGTGGCATAGGATTAAAGATGGTGTCGTGTTGTCTTTTGGTTAATCTAATGGTGTTGGTGGTAATACGGATTCGCCTATAGTTCCACAATCTGGTATATGTTAATGGAGTTTATTTAATTAGATGCCTGTGGGTTAACAGATCGGTTATTTCTCACTGTACTTAATATTTATGTTAATATGCCTGTGGGTTCTCTTTGATTTTGTCTCATGGGGCGTGTGTAAACTATAAGCTTCTTGAAGATGCGTTTAATTTCGAAATTATATTTTTTGTATCTGTTGTTTTTGTTTTGTTAGGTGTGTGCGTATGAAAGAATGCTAGCTGGCATGTACAGGCTTGAACGTTTGGCCATCAGCATGACTCATCCAGCCGATCTTTCTTCCGCAGAGCCGGTCTTTCTTTCGCAGTGAATCAGCTGCCCGATGAGGCAATCGCTTTAGTTGCTGTATCCCACATCGAGCGAGAATTACAAATAACCCCCTGGAATTTAGGCAGCAACTTTGTCGCGTGTACAAATCAGGTATATTTCACTCTCTCTGTTTAAATCTTGTGTAAGTGAACTCAAATCGGAATATTCATGAATATCTATTTGGCTGAATCTTGATTTGTATTAATTTTTTCAGGACAAAGGAAATATTGAGCGGTTGGAAATTACCGGTGTTGGTGATCCATTTGGCAGAGGCTTCTTGAAGATGCCTTTAATTTCGAAATTATATTTTTTATCTGTTGTTTTTGTTTTGTTAGGTGTGCGTATGATAGCATGCTAGCTGGCATGTACAGGCTCAAACGTTTGGGCATCAGCATGACTCATCCAGCCGGTCTTTCTTCCGCAGTGAATCAGTAGCCCGATGAGGCAATCGCTTTAGCTGTTGCATCCCACATCGAGCGAGAATTACAAATAACCCCCCTGGAATTTAAGCAGCAACTTTGTTGCTTGATCACGAGGTAAGTTAAGATAAAATCACTTGTTGAATATGGTGTATTTTCATTTGCTTTATTTTTAAATAATTCTGAGCAATCTAGATTAAAAAAGAAATCGTTTGAAACTCTTAAAATTTCTGTGAGTTACACAACATGAAACTTGTCTCTTCTGTAGTTTTATAAATCAAATTAATGAAAAGAAAAAAAACCTTAATTTTAAAATTTGAGATCTGATGGCTGGGTCGATTGAAGATAGCGAATTTTGGGTGGTCTGTTCAGTCAAAAAACAAGAGACACACAATGTGTGGAACATTAGTTATGGTGGATCTGAAGGCAAGGGTTTTTATTTCAATATCCTATTGCGATTTTCAGGTTATTTGATGACAAGGGACACAGAAGTTATGGTGGATCTGAAGGCAACAGAGGTGGATATGGAAATCGACGGCTGTGATGCAATAGGATACCGGCAGGTATTTGGGTGACCAGAGTATGACGTTCTAGCTTTTCCCAATGATATATATAACTTCTGTAAAGATTTTACTTTATTTCAAATCTTGGGGCTTCCATTTTAATTTTTTCCTAATTTTATAATTTTGGAGGATGCGTAACTTGCATTTTGTAGGGTGGATTTTGGATCAGACTTTGTTTGGTTCAAAAACTGAATTGTTTTGTTTGTATCTGTGTTAAATTCTTTGGTGCTTAAAACCTACTAGATTTGTATCAGTTGAGTTTGACTTTTAAGTCATGAAAGAGTTTTTGAACAAACTGGATTTGTTGTTTTGGTTGAGATGTTGAAATCGAGATTGGGCGAATTTCGTTTTTTTACTTCAACCAATTAAATGTCAATACTATAATTAAAGGTCAAGATCTTTTTGTTCAGTATGGTATTCTTAGTTCCTTTTACTCCACTTTTTTTGCGGCTGCAAAGCTAGCATTGGTTAGGATGACCATATTTGGGCACGTCTCATGTGGCAATTTCAACCTATTTGTTTATGTGTAGATTAATTTATATTATGTTTCTACTAATTGTTACTTCAGATCTCCGAAATGGGACCCATTAGAGATAAAATATAACCTGAAATGACCCATTCGTAAGTATTGAACCAAATTGCTATTTAAGTTGTTAATCTACAGTTGTCTGAATGGACTTATATGCGTTACCACTTGCATACACTGATATATGTAGCTTTTAAGCTAGAGGCATCATTTTTACCTCAGTTACTAAATGTCTGAACGGTTTGATTTGGATTCAGTTTCATGTCAAACGGGTCAAATAACTGAAATATAGCTAAAACGGGTCTATGTCATATGGGTTGGAAAACGGCCAAAGTCTGTTTATAATGCATTCAACCATCCAAGTTTTTTTTATTGAGTGTTCTGTAATCACATATATAATACACTAATTATTTACATAAGATTTCAAAAGAAAGTGTTTTGCGGGTCCACTAAAACCGACCCACAATATATATCCCACTGAAACCTGGGCGCATTACTACAGAGTTAAACCACCTTAGTTGACACATAATTTTATGATGGTTACTATCTACTCTTGCTACTACAGGTCCTTCCTATTATACTTGATGTTTGAACCATCAACGAAAGCTTCTACAAGAGCATCTATTTAAGTAGCCACATATTCAAAGTCAAAAGAATTTCATACGTTAGCCATGTGTAACCCAACTAAACCACACATTTGAAAACAAGGAACGTTACAATCTTTGTATTGTCTTCCCATTTAGTATTGCTTTAAATTAAATTAAAGATATTTAATTAGAATCAACGGAAAATAACACTGTCGAAAATCTAACAGAAAACGAGTACAATGATGTAATATGTCCACTCTGCCAATCACACTTATACATTTAGTACCTTGGTGAACAATTGTTTTTGGTTTTGTTATGATCTATAAAGCTTATGACGCACCGATGCTACAAATAAAAAAAGCTAAAAGTACTATACAACATATCATGAGAGGATTGATAAACTAACAAAAAAACGTGTACCGTGTAGTAATATGTAACCCCCGCCGCATCGCGCGGGTAGAAGTCTAGTATATATATATATATATATATATATATATATATAGGGAGAAGATCATGCGAGAACCACCTCTTATTGTGAGAACCGCGAGAACCAATGTGAACACACCAAAAATGCCTAAAAATAGCTAAAAATCACACAAAATTTTTTTTTTCAATTTTTTAATATTTAAAAAAAAATCGCTACTTTTCGAAGCCAAAAAAAAAAAAAAAAATTTTGGCTTCGAAAAGTAGCGATTTTAACATAAAAAATATTAAAAAATTCAAAAAAAATTGTTTAGATTTTTTTTTAGATTTTTTTAGGTTTTTTTGGGGTTTAGTTTTTAGCATTTTAGCTTTGGGGGGGGGGGGGGGTGGGGGGGTTAGGTTTTTAGGGGGTGGGGGAGGGGGGTTTAGGTTTTGGGGGGGGGGGGTTAGGTTTTTTTTAGCATTTAGCTTGGGGGGGGGGGGGTTAGGTTTTTTGGGGGTAGGGGTGGGGGTTAGGTTTTTTTAGCTATTTTAGGTTGTGTTCACATTGGTTCTCAAGGTTCTCACAATAAGGGTGGTTCTCGCATGAGCCCCTCCCTATATATATATATATATATATATATATATATATATATAGGGAGCCGCTAAAATGAGAACCACCCCCAGTTGTAAGAACTATGAGAACCACTCTCCACCAATCATATTTAGCCAACAAAAGGGGTAATTTGGTCATTTACTCTATATGTCAATTCTCTCTCTCTCTTTCTGTCACATTTATTATAATTAGCTTTTTATTCCTCTAACCTCTCTCATCTAACAAAACCCACATATCTCTTTCTCTCTCTAACTTAAGCACAACTCCACAGATCCTTCACCCTCAAATCTCTCTCTCTCTAACAAAACCCACCAGCCACCACCGTCAGGATCCACCACCAGCAACCCCACATTTCTCGTTTTTGTCATGTTGGCTCAATCAGGGGGTCATTTTTTAGTGATGTTTCTTCACCCCCACTTTCTCGATTCCAAAGTTATCGCCGGCCACCCCCAACTGTGGTGGCGGCTCGGGATGCCGGTGGCCCAAAACAGAGGCGGAAGGCGGTGGTGGGGCGGTGGTTTGGTGGGAGTTCGGCAGAGGGGGAAGGCGGTGGTGGTTTGTGGGTTTTGATCTGTTTTGATTTGTGGGTTTTGATCTGTTGAATCTGGGTTTTGAATGTTTTGATTTGTGGGTTTTGATCTGTTGAATCTTGGCCTGTGTTCTTGATTTGTTGAATTTTTGGTATGTGTTCTTTCTTTTTCTGGGTTTTGAATGTTTGAATCGGTTGAATCTTTTGGCCTGTGTTCTTGATCTATGGGTTTTGAATGTTTGATATGTGGGTTGAATGATGTTCATGTTCCTTGTGGGTTTGAATCTGGGTTTAAATCGGCCGTGAATGTTGAATCTGGGTTTTGAATCGGCTATGAATGTTGAATCTGGGTTTTGAATCTGGGTTTGAATGTTGAATCTAGGTTTTTAATTTTGTTGAATCTGGGTTTAAATCGGCTGTGATGATGCAAAAAAAACTGACTATGGCGCGGCAAGCATGGCGGAGGGTAGGGTTTTGAACCTGCAACCCCACTTTGCAGCCTCTGATTATCGGAAAATCTGAGCCAAAACTTCGTTTTTTTTCTAGAATCCACTCGTTCTTTTGATTTTTGTTTGTTGGGTTTTTTTTTATTTTTTATTTTAGGCGTCGATGATGATAACAATATATCTGAGACGCTTCACCGAGTTTGCGATTTCTGGGTGCGTTCGTTTTTGCGTAAAAAAGTTTGTTGTAAAAAAAATTAAACCATAAACTTTTTGACGTAAACCGTAAACTTTTTAACGTAAATCGTAAAAAGTTTAGGTAAAACGTAAAAGCGTAAATTTTTTTTACCAAAACGTAAAAAACGTTAACGAAAAAAACCTGAATTTAAAAATGTTAACCTAAAAAACATTAACGTAAAAAACCGGCGCGTAAAACGTAAAGACGTAAAAAACGTTAACGTAAAAAAACTGGCTCGTAAAACGTAAAAAAACGTTAACGTAAAAAACCGGCGCGTAAAACATAAAAACCGGAGCGTAAAACGTAAATAACGTTAACGTAAAAATGGCGCGTAAAACGTAAAAAAACGTTAACGTAAAAAACCGACGCGTAAAACGTAAAAAACGGGGGCGTAAAACGTAAAAAACCGACGCGTAAAACGTAAAATAACGTTAACGTAAACGACCAGCGCGTAAAACGTAAAAAAACGCTAACGTAAAAAACCGGGGCGTAAAACGTAAAAACGGCGCGTTGAAAAAACGACGCGTGAAAAAGTCGGGCGTAAAAAGGGCGCGTCAAAAAACGAGGCGTGAAAAGGTCGGGCGTAAAAACGTAAAACGTTAAACGTAAAAATCTGTAAATAAATCTGAATTTGAAAATGTTTATTAAAAAACTAAGTTTAAAAAATAAAAATCTAATATAATAATACCAAAAATTAATAAAAAAAACAACAAAGGCAAAAGGACAAAATAGTGTAATTTTACTTAAATACCCTTTTGGATTAAAATATAAAAGACATAATAAGACAAAAAAATACTTAATATTATTTTTTAATACTTTTAATCTCATCTATCCATCTACTTGTTCTAATGGCTAGAAAGTGGTTCTCGCGGTTCTTACAACTGGAGGTGATTCTCATTCTAGCGGTCCCCTATATATATATGTGTGTGTGTGTGTGTGTTATAATAATAATAATAATATATGTTGTAGTATAGACCACTTTGTGGTTAGTGATGCATAATAGTATTGTAATTTTAATTCCAGTCTTAGTGTGTATTTGACGCATACTATAATAGAAAAGAGTAAGTCGCAATGCTCGACGCTTTTGATCAATATCTATGTTGTGTGGTTGTTGCCTAAATTATTAATTATTTTGTGATATTAATAATTGGCAAATGTTTAAAATTCAGATGGCCGACGAAGTAAACCAGGAAAACCAGAATAATGATAAGTAGAGTAACAATAACCCGGATAATGAAAATCCAAACAACAACAATAATGGAAACCAAGTGGATAACAGTGCCATGTAGCATATAGTGGCACAAGGGATAATAGATGCAATGTCATATATCAAAACGGTTAGGGAAGTAGAAAATAAAAGTAAACATGATAGCAAACGACCCTCTGAAACTGAAAACAGCGTGAACAATGGACCCGTACTTCAAGTGTTCATTCCTAAAACAAGAAGAACCGTGTCTTACGGTTGTTCTTATAAAGAATTATGGTCTTTTAAACCAATGGAATTCTCGGGCAATGAAGGGGCCGTTGCATCTCTACGCTGGATAGAAAAGACTGAGGCAGTCTTAAGAATAAGCAAAGGTGCAGAAGAGGATAAGATAATGTTTGCTTCCAATCTGTTTAAGAATTCAGCACTAGAATGGTGGAACACTATCCTTCAGTCTAGGGGAAGTGATAGAACTTACAATATGGAATGAGAGGAGTTTAAAAACATGGTAGAAAGGAAATTTTGCCCTCCTAATGAAAAAGAACAGATAGAAAACAAATTCCTAAACCTTAGGATGACTGGAGTAGATAGTAAGGGTTATACTACATTATTCTTTGAATATGCCTGAATAGTACCAACCCTTGCATCGCCTAAACCAGTATTAATCTTTCGTTACATCTGGGGATTAATTGGGGAGATAAGGGATGTAGTCAAGGCAGCTAGACCCCAAACCATAGAAGAAGCTGTAGAACTAGCAAACACCTTGACATATGAATTAGTTCGTACACGAGAAGAGGATCAAAGGAGGAACCTAACCCAGAAGCTTACCCAAGAATTCCATTCTGGAAATTCTAACCGTGGGAAAAATGTAAGTTCTACCTCTGCACCTTACTGTAAGTATTGCAAAAGGAAGCATTCAGAAAAATGCTCCATATACTGTAACTTCTACAAAATGTCGGGACACAAGGAAGAAGACTGCAGGAAGAAAAACAACAGGATATGCTACAACTGCGGAGAACAAGGTCGTATCAAGCCTAACTGTCCAAAGTTAGCTCCAGCCACGAACACCAAGAATACTAAAAATGCTAGAGCATTTGTTCTTACCGCAGAAGAAGCAAAGATGATCCCGGATGTGATCACCGGTACGGGTTTAGTTAATGATGTTTTTGCTAAAGTATTATTTTACTCTGGTGCGAACCAATGTTTTATTAATACTTCATTTTGCAAACTTCTCAATCAAACATTAACTAAACTACCACAAGAATGTCTAGTAGAGACAGCAAATGGGGAAACCATTAAGATTTCTAAGATCTTGCAGGGAGCAAGAATAGAAATTCTAAATCAGAAATTTATTGCAAACCTTTACCCCATGAATCTGGCAGGATTTGATGTTGTGTTAGGAATGGATTGGTTAATAGCCAATAAAGCCAGTATTTTGTGTAATTAAAAGTCAATTCAAGTAAATTCACCAAGGGGTGAAAAGATCACAATTAAAGGAAATAAAACCTCTAGATCCACAAAGTTCATCTATGTGATGAAAATAGCAAGTTATATAAGAAAAGGGTCATTAGTGTATTTGATTTCTATAATCACTAACACTAAAGTAAAAGAATTAAAGGATATTCCAGTAGTATCCCAGTTTTCAGATGTATTTCCAGAAGAGCTACCAGGGCAACCTCCAGATAGAGAAGTTGAATTCAGAATCCATTTGATACCAGGAACTGCACCAATTGCCAAAGCACCTTACCGTTTGGTACCTGCAGAAATGCAGGAACTAAAGAAACAGTTAGACGAATTGTTTGAGAAAGGACTCATTCAGCCAAGCTCATCACCATGGGGAGCACCGATTTTATTCGTTAAAAAGAAGGACAGATCAATGCGTATGTGCATTGACTACCGTGAATTGAATAAAGTCACGATTAAGAATCGGTATCCATTTCCAAGAATTGAGGATCTGTTTGATCAATTGCAAGGAGCACGATTTTTCTCAAAAATCGATTTAAGGTCAGGATATCATCAATTAAAGGTACAGGAATAGGGCATTCCTAAGACCGCTTTCAGAACAAGGTATAGCCATTATGAATTTACTGTCATGCCATTTGGTTTAACCAATGCCAAGCTGCATTTATGGACATGATGAACCGAATATGTAAGTCATATTTGGATAAATTCATAATTGTCTTTATAGATGATATTCTTATTTATTCTAAAAGCAAAGAGGAACATGCAGCGCATCTGCACGCACTTCTAAGTTTATTAAGAAAAGAAAAGCTTTATGCTAAATTTTTGAAGTGTGAGTTTTGGTTACAACAGGTACAATTTCTTGGACATCTAGTTAATCATGAAGGAATTCATGTAGATCCCACCAAGATCGAGGCAATTACCAAATGGAAAACCCCTGAGTCACCAACCGAGGTTAGAAGTTTCTTAGGATTGGTCGGTTATTATAGAAGATTTATTCGAGATTTTTCTAGAATAGCCATTCCCTTAACTAAGCTAACCTGTAAATCCGTTAAATTCGAAAGGGAACCAAAACAAGAAGAAGCCTTTAGAATTCTTAAGCAAAGATTAACCCATGCACCCATACTAGTGTTACCAGAAGGAACTGAAGATTTTGTAATCTATTGTGACGCTTCTAAGTTAGGTTATGGATATGTGTTAATGCAACGTCAAAAGGTTATAGCTTATGCCTCTAGACAACTTAAGAATCATGAAGAGAATTATTCAACCCATGATCTAGAGTTAGGAGCTATAATTTTTGCTCTCAAAATTTGGACACATTACCTATACGGTAGTAAGTTTACCATTTTCACCGACCATAAGAGTTTAAGGTATGTTTTTGGGCAAAAGGAGTTGAATATGAGACAAAGACGCTAGATGGAGATACTTAGTGATTATGATTGTAATATCCAGTACCATGCAGGAAAGGCAAACGTAGTAGCTGATGTTTTAAGCCGAAAGTATCATGAGAAGCCAAAAAGAGTACGTTCTCTTAAGTTAAATCTACAAGTAGATTTAAATCATCAGATTAGAAAAGCACAAGAATCAGTAATCAAGGATGATACTGAGAAGTTAAAAGGAATGATTAAGGAATTAGAACAAGGAACAGATGGAATTTGGAGATTCCATAAGAAAAGAATGTGGATACCTAAATTAGGAAACCTACGCCACAATATATATTAGAAGAAGCCCATAAGTCAAAGTATACGATGCATCCTGGAAGTGATAAGATGTATCAGGGCTTAAGAAATAATTTTTGGTGGATAGGAATGAAAAAGGATATAGCAGCATATGTTGCAAAGTGTTTAACATGTTCACAAGTCAAAGCTGAACACCAGAAACCTTCAGGTTTACTGCAACAGTTATAAATGCCTGTTTGGAAATGGGAATTGATAACAATGGATTTTGTTACTAAATTACCCAAAACAAGAAAAGGTAATGATATAATCTGGTTGATTGTAGACAGGTTAACCAAGTCAGCTCATTTCCTACCAATGAAAGAAACTTTCAGTATGGAACAGTTAGCTAAATTATATGGAAAGGAAATAGTTTCATTACATGGAATTCCTCTATCAATTGTTTCTGACAGAGATAGTAGCTTTACCTCTCATTTTTGGATAAGTTTCCAAAAAGCAATGGGAACCAAGATAAATCTAAGCACAACCTATCATCCTCAAACGGACGGACAAAGTGAAAGGACAATTCAAACACTGGAGGACATGCTTAGAGCTTGTGTAATTGATTTCGGAGGTAATTGGGATGATCACTTACCTTTGATGGAATTTTCTTATAATAATAGTTATCACACAAGTATCAATGTTGTACCTTTCGAAGCACTTTATGGACGAAAGTGCCAAACACCAGTCTGTTGGGCAGAAATTGGAGAAAAGCAACTATCCGGACCTGAGATAGTACAAGAAACAACAGACAAGATCATTCAAGTCAAGGAATGACTGAAAGCGGCACGTGATCGACAAAAGAGTAATGCAGATAATAGACGAAAGCCGTTGGAATTTCAGATAGGAGATAAAGTATTATTGAAAGTCTCTCCTTGGAAAAGAGTGGTAAGATTCATCAAAAGGGGAAAGCTAAGCCCCGGGTATGTTAGACCTTTTGAGATTATTAGAAGAATATGACCTGTAGCCTATCAGCTACAACTGCCAGAGGAAATGGCAGGAATACATGATGTATTTCATGTATCTAATCTCAAGAAATGCCTAGCTGATGAATCACTTGTAGTACCTCTTAATGATATAGAGGTAAATGAGCAGTTAAAATTTGTGGAAAGGCCTCTACAAATTGAAGACAGGAAGGTTAAAAACCTCAAGCATAAGAGACTAGTTCTAGTCATAGTGAACTGGGACTCCAAAAGTGGACCAGAATACACATGGGAGCTTGAATCAGAAATGCAAAGGAAATATCCACACTTATTCCAGTAGATCTCGAGGACGAGCTCCAAAACAAGGTGGGAGGATATAACAACCCTCCTAAATTTTTCTGACACCCTAAAATATATTAAAATATCCCTATATGTCCTAAAATACACCCTGTATGTGAAAACCGAGCCCAAAATACGATATATCAATAAAAATAAAATAAAAACAAAGTTTTTGTGTCGCTCGCGGGCCGCGTAGACCCCTTAGGGATCTTACGCGGGGCGCGACAGCTCCAAAGTCAGACGAAACCCTAGCGTGCCACGTGTCATCATCGTGTCAACCCTAAACTCGATGAATCAGCAAGCCTATGCCCTATTACTCTACGCCGCGGGCCGCGTAAGCCTTAGCTTAATCTTACGCGGGCCGCGAGGGAAGTTGAAGGGTCACATATATAGAGGTCCTCAGCCTTCAGTTTCCGTTGCTTAATTCCTTCGATTCTCTCTCAAATTCTGAATAATAGGCATAATTATCGGGTATTATACCCCCCCTAATTAACGAAGTTCTGCCCCGATGTAAGTATCATAACCTCGGTTACGTATTAGATACGCTGCCCGATTGATCCAGGGTTCCGTAACGGCTGTCGAGGTTCTGCCTGACGTAGTCGTTGGAATGCCGTCTCGGGGAGGGTATTGCTAATGTAAATATTGGGTTATTATACTAACATATGTACATTTGTGTAATTAATAGATAATCACCAGGAAACCCTTACAGAAAACCTAAGACAGCAATGTGAGTAATCTCCTTTTTGTAAACTGTTTTTACAAAACCTTAAATGTTTTACAATGTGATTAAGCAGTGATTGAGTCTTTGTAATTATTTAATTACTGCCGGTATTATGGGGTTTTGTATACATTACTTGATAACATTCACAATTGGACAACGGGTTAGCCAATGTGTGATATGACCATAGCCACAGATACGGTCGAGTGGCAAGTACTAAATAAGTAATTGTGTAGATATAAACATTGTAATCGCTCTCAATACTGTGTTAATCAATAAAACTCTTCTTGATTAAACTGGGATTCACTCCCCAGTATTTTCCACTGACAAAATGTTTTTAAACGCGTTTCAGGTAACAAAATGTGAAAGCCAGCTGGACAGCACAGAAGGCTTGGAAAAAGTGGCTATAAAAGTTACCTAAATAAAAGAAGATGTTTTATTCAATAAAATAGGGATTTTTCCTATGAAAATGTTTGTAATAAAAACTTGGGTTTTATCCCAATATGTTTAATATTATAAAAGTGTGGTATTTACTGTGATAAAATATTTCCTAACTACGGTCCTGATGAATTTTCCGCTGCCTAATTGATAAACAAACGATACCACCAAAACTGGTTTCGCGGCCGCCCGTTCTTGGAACAGATATGGGGCGGGGGTTGTGACAGCATGTGCAACGTCAGGCTGATCAATAGGAACAAAATTTGGCTTAAGACCAGGCTCGAGGTCATATGGAGGAGATGGTGCAGCTGACATGGCTGTATCATCATCAGAATCAATGGCATAGCGCTGTAATCCAACTGCCTGCAAGGCGGAAGACGTCACAGACTCAAAGGAATCTGAGACAGAGTGCAAACTAGTATCAAAGGACAACTCAATAACAGGAATCTCAGGAAGCGGAATAGCAACAACGTCCTCATCTCGCTCTCCATCACCATGGGCATCATCAGGAGGACCATCAACAAATAGATCAATGTCATCATCAAACAGATCATCAAAAGGCCAATCCTCAGGAGGGATGACAACTAGAGGAACAGGAGCGAGGATCGGTGCCACAATATGCTCACCATCGGGACGCCCGATGATAAGATGATCATGGACTGGAATGGGAACAACAAAAGGATCCTCTTCTGGAATATCATCAGCAAGCGGTAAGTCATCTCCAAAATCAGGCAACGCAAACGGATGAAAGTCGTCATCGTCGTCTGATAGCATGTATGGGTCGCTCTCAGTATCTGAGGTAAATATCTTTGGCTCTGGTGCGATCTCGTCATAGGACACAATAGCCATAGGGTCATCAGTATCGGACAATCTGCTCTCAGATGAAGACATATTGTCTGTAACAGAACAATCATAACATATGCACATATATTATTCACTATCATTTAATATGCAATCAAAGACAATGTATCACGAAATCATGTATCCTTCCTAGTCTCCCAGACTAAACCACCCAGTCTCCCAGACTAAACCACCTAGTCTCCTAGACTAGACCACCTAGTCTCCCAGACTAAACCACCTAGTCTCCCAGGCTAAACCACAAAAGTAAACCTTGCAATCGTGTTTCTTGTCTTTCTGTTTGTGAAAATGTTTGTTTCGTTGGATCTGGGCGTTTGTGTATGCAATGAAAACGTGTTGTAAAAACATTTTTCGTGAGAGCCCTAATGATTGTAGTCTAGACTCAAGAAAGAATCCTAGTTCGCTACCATCAAATCTCTGATACCAAACTGTCACACCCTGACTTTTGCGGAAGCGTGATTATGTGTGACTTGCTTAATATCATTGCATTCAACCATAACAAACAACCATATGATAAAACTAAAGATAATCATCTATTAAATAAGTTTAAAATATCACAAACAACATTGTCTTAGAAATCCAACACAGACCTTGAATCTATATTACAAACCATGCAAATAGTTTAGAGTTCCATGAGGACTCGATAAAAGACTTTAAATAAAACCAAGCTTTGAATTATATATCTTATCCAGGATAAGACACACAATCCAAACCTTTAGACTCCGGATAACATCTTTTATTTCCAACATTACTTGAAACTTCCAAACGCCCGCCAGATCAACAACTAATTCCCTGTAATACATGTAGTTTGAAAACATCAACAAAAGTTGAGCGAGTTCATGTGTTTGTGAGTGTGCACGAATAAACCTTTGAAATCATGGAAAGTATGTATGTTTGTAAATCCTGGTATGAGAGCAAACAAGGAAAACAGATCGATTAATGGTTTGCAAGGCCATTAATATGTGTGACGTGATGCAGGAAGGCTCAAACCTAGCAGATTTTGCACCGGGCTTCCGGCTGTAAGACATAGTCACCTCATGGGCCAAACCCTGGTCCACATGGGCGGGGCTCGCTACACCCAAATAGATCTATCACTCATGTCCCTCGGTCCTACAACGAGGACTAATGGTCTTAAGCGTTGTACCCACCACTCACATGATCTAGCAGTACCTTTCCTTAGCTAACCATACCACATATAAACGTTTGTAAATAGTTTGTAACATGTACTTCACCCCCGAAGTTATAAAACTGAAAACAGTTAAAAGAAAAGGGGACATGAACTCACAGTCTTGCGTTCTTCGTAATCACAGTAACTCAAAGCTTCCCCTGGTGTACACGACTACGTACAACGTACTAAGGTCTATTAGACGAGCGGGTCGTGCCTTGACTTATTATTAATTAGTGTCTTTGAGTTACGTTTTTTGTGTCTTCAATATTATTTCAAGTTATATAATTTATTTGTTAAAATAATAAATATTTTAACTTGATACTTTTCAAGTATTTATACATGTAAATCCTTCCCAAGGATGGGTGTATTTGTATTTGTATTCTTATACTTGTATATTTTTTGCATGTATTGGTGTCGTATCCCAGAGTGTATTTATACGTACAAAAATACGTATTTTCTTGTAATTTTTAAGTATTCTTATACTTAATTTTCCGGAATAATATCTCTAGTAAAAATACATTAATATATATTTCCAAAATATATTTTTTAAGAAATATTACTTAGAAAAATTATTTATAATTTTTCCCTTAGCAAAAATATTTATAAATTTCATACAAGTCTCAAAAATAATATATTTTCAAGTCTAACTTAGAAAATATATATATGAACTCATTTTTCATCCAAAAATAATATATTTCATGTTTGTTTGAGAAAATATATATTTCTTCCGAAAATAATACATCCTTTAATAACTCCAAGAAAATATATACATATTTTTTTGTTTGTCAAAAATAATATATTTTCTCATGGTCAAAAATATGATATGTTTGTAATACTTGTAAAAATCATATTTTTGTTCTTTTGGTGTCCAAAATATTATTTACCAAAAATATACTTACGAATAAATTTTCCGGAATATTTAGTGAATTATATTCCTTAGTTCGGTTTCTCCAATATTGTGGGTATAATTCATATATTCATATACTTGGGATTTTGGTAATTTTTTGGATTGTAATTTTGGTATTTTGATGAGTTATATTATTTCAAGTCCTAAAATAATATAACTAATACACATAATATACCAATAATCACACACATGGTGACTTCTAAATATATATTTTCCTACATATTTAGTCACTTTTTATTATAAAAACCAACCTCCAATATTTATAAATTTTGTAACAAAATTTATGGCAAACTTTATGTGAAAATCCATGGTTTGAAATATACTTGTAAATATTTGTTTATAAATATTTTTCTAAGTGTTTAATTTTTAGAAAAAATTTGCCATAGTTACCCCTAAAAATGGAGGTTTCCATGCCTTCAAGGCATATCATTTTCTTTTGTAAATCAACACAATCAACAATAAACAATCTATACTTACCAATTTTGCCAAAATCAAGCATAAACTACCACTTCATGAACTTGAAAATTTACAAAAAATTGTAGTAACTTACTAGTGTGTTTAGTAAGCCTAGTTACCCTTTAAAGTGTGGTTGATTCATTAAAAACATCATTTTTGAATAATCTAGATCTTTACAACTTATAATCACATTTTCTAAAAATTCTTCTTCTTGGATTTTTCTTGTTACACATGTGTTTCTACACTTGTTTAACCTCTAAAAACATGGTTGATTTCTTTAAGAACCAAGATTTAGTAAACTTTGTATTTTTAACTTGGTTTCTTGAAAAAATCATTCTTGAAATCTTAGATTTACAAGACTTACAACTCACTTTAATCATCATTTTACAAGAAAACAATGTATTCTTTCAAGTTCATGATTTATGTGAGGTTGATCTATGGATCTTTAACACTTTCATCATCTCATCTTGCTAGATTATGTTTTTAATCATGATCTAGCAAGATAATATGATGATCTACATCATTCACATAAGTAAACAACAATCAACAAGTATAACAACACATAAACATCAAGATTTCTTATGATTTTAAGCTTATGTTCATGTTTCATTCTCTTGATTCTTAGTGTTCTTCAAGATTAACATCATGTATCATCTTTTAACCACTTAAATAAGATGTAAAATAAAGAGATTAGTGTTCTTACCACTAGCTCAAGGCTAGGGATGATCAAGAGAAGAAAAGAAGTGGATAAAAGCAAATGGAGAAGGTCTTTCAACTTCTACAAGCTCCTAGCTTCCTTGTACACCTTCTAACACCCTTGAGTATATGTAGAATTGGATGAAGATGAATGATGATGATGGTGGTGGTGCTTGTGGTTGCTCTCGGCCGAACACAAGAAGGAGAAGAGCTCCAAAGTTGTGAAGTTGTGCAATGAAAGTTATGGTTCTAGTAGGTTACACTTATATCCATCATCAACACATTTTCCATTGTATAATATGTCTTTAAAAGAACAACATGATCTAATATCTAATCAAAATAAAATCCAATGTGGGGCCACATGGTTGGGGTATATGTATAGGTTGTAACTAGTAAGTTAGATTATGGTTAGAAATCAAGTATTCTAGTAAGGGATTTAATTACTAGTTGTTATGTGATGTGTTATGATGTTCGGGGAACATACTAGCTTGGTAATGTTAAAACAGTGCTTCTAGTGAAAATTTGGTGTTTCGGGTAGTGTCCGGTTGTTCGGTTAGTTACCGGTTCGTTAAGGTGCTAAACTATGCAGTTTAGTGTGCTTTATGTACCCTTTTGTGACAGTTTTGATTCCCGACACTTATAAAAGCATTCAGGACCATTTAACCATATTTCTGCATGATATTAGTGTGTTTAAATGCTGAATTTGTTGATTTTCTACATAATTATGCAGTGTATGTGAGTTTTAGGCACTTTCCGGCACTTAAACTATCACTAGGAAGGCAGTTTTATGATCCTTACTTTCCTACACACTATACTAGTGTAATACTTGGTTTCTTTCCCATTTTGTGTCTCAACACATTATCTGTCTATGTACTGAACTCCGTCAGCATTTTTCTGATTTGTCTAATAACTGTGCTAACTGTGTTTCGTGCATCATTTGAGTCAACAAAGTTCTCATGCAATAATGATATGACATTAAGCGATATCTGATGCACATGTATGTATATGGCAATAGTCAAAAAGCAATTCAAATCATTAATTGTAATTCAGCACAGTCATTAAGCACTAATCATGGTTTAATAGTTGTACGGATACCTGAAATTTTGACTGTTGTCACATCTGAGACACCAGCCTTTTTAACCTTTGTTGATGATAGAGAGGTGCTTTCTCCAACTTCATACACGTCTGCAAGGTTACGCTTCAATTCAGTAGACGAAGTCTTAGAACAATCTTTAGATGTGCAATCGGGTGTGAAGCTATCACCAATAGAATCCACAGCATCCTGTATGATATATTCAAAATTAGAAACCATATAAAATGTTTAGAGCATTTGGTATTTTGTAAAATTAAGTTAAAATTCATACCTTTAGAGCAAAAGGGTTTTGAGTTGATAAATCACTAAGTGAAACATCAGTAGCCGCCTCGTCCACACCCTGCAATTGATAAAATAATAAGGCTAGGCACAACAAAAATAATAAATTTCTAACATATATTTAATTAAAAGGTTTGTATGACTTAACCTGTTCAGCTGGAATTCGACTCTACAAGGATTCAATTATTGCTGGATCATTCAGCAACTTATGAACAGCATAACCATCAATATGGTTGTCAATATTGAATTGACCAACTTGAATCTTAAAAGCATACTTTTTATCATTCAAAGCTTTAAACTGATAGGGAATGGTTTTCTCTTCCAAAGATGCCTAATACACGTGAATTAAAATTTATTGAAAAGAACATAATAATCAGATTTAGACATTACTAATATGTACCTTGTATAACAATTTAAAAAAAAGACTAATGTGAAATACGTTACCTGATCCACTTTTGAATTCTCAAGCAATTGAATTGCAGTCATTCCCTGTTGATGCATATTTTGTGTCTGTAACTTGTTCATTTTAAGTGTTGTAATTTACGGTCTTTTATATTATCGAGTTTGTATTTCCGTCCGTCGACCAAGTCGGATATCCTCCTATCCTACTTGTGTCCGACAGTTTGTCTCATTTTTTTGTAATGTTATATGAACAATGCATGTTGCATGTTGCATATTGGGTATTAACTATGTTTGTGTGTTTATACAAGTCTGCTGCAAACTGTTAACAGTTTGCAGCATATCAGATTTTGCGTTTCGTCTAGTACATGTATGACGAAACACCCTTGAGTGGACAATCCAAGTTTCGCCATGAACAGTGACGACACCTAGTGTTTCGTCAACTTTGGTGTTTCGTCAGGCCCATTTGGTGTTTCGTCAACACTTGGGCTGGGCTGCCTATATAAACACAACATGGTTTCTGTGTGAAACTATGAGAGCATACCTTACTGTGAAGTTTATTGTCAAACATTGTGTGTATTTCTTTGATCCTTGTTCTCATCCGTTTTAATCAATTGACTGTGATTCGTTGGTTACTTCATGTTGTTATTGTCTATGTTTGGTTTGGCATCATCACGGGGATTCCACACTCGTGACCGTGTTTGATATAAGCAAGGGTTTGGTTTCGTAATCGATCCTCCGAAAACGGACCTACAAGTGGTATCAGAGCATTGGCTCTTATCCTTGTTTAAAACCAAACATAGTTGTGATTTTATCAAGTGTTTAAAGTGTTGTTTGTGATTTTCTGAAAAATGTGTTTTTGAAAAACTCATAATTTTCTAGTAAAGTTTCTGAAAATCTGTAAGATCTTGTTTGTTTGCTAAAAAGTTTTATCGAAAACCTTGTTAGATTGCATGTTTACATGGTAAACCGGGTTTTTAGTGAAAGTTTTGTGCAAATTTGTGATTCGGAAAATTCTCCGGTGAAAAACTTGGCCGGAAAGTTCATATCTTCAAGTTTTCATCAGTGTTCTTCATATCTTCAAGTGACATTCAAAGATATTCTAGATTTTAAAATTAAAATATAAAAAGATAATTTGATTAAAATATGGTAGACCATGATTAGGTTGGTAGAATGGGTATGTTGGTAAGTTGAAATCGTGTGTCTTTGTCAGACAATAGGATAAGATTTACTTTTGAAAAATCTCACCAACTTTCTGTCAATATCTGTGACCTTATCTCGACGAAAGACATAAGAGACGAAAGATCCTAGTGTTTCGTCAAAAGCAACCTCGGCGAATCACCTAGTGTTTCGTTAAAGGTATTTCGACGAAAGACCTTGAGTTTCGTGGCAAGTGTGTCTGACGAAAAACCATCTTTCATCAAACTTGTTTTTTCGCCAAAGATCCAGTGTTTCGTCGAGACACTTGTCAATATTTTCAATAGAGGCTTTGTAAAAGTGTTTGAACAGTATGTTTTCAAGTGTGTGACCAGGTGTTATCTTTCATACATCAATCATGAGTAGTACTAGTCCATGGGATTGGAGCACGGACCCAAGACCAGGTGAAGATCAAACCTCCGCAGTCATTTGGTTAAGGAATGTAATTCCACAACAATCTATTAGTGCAAGTCAATGGGCATTGGTGACGAACCAGAATCAAAGCATTCAGAATCTATTGTTAAGTGAGAGTGAAACGGGTAGCAACAACCGCCCGCCAAAGCTGAATCATATGAATGACTATCCGACTTGGAAAGGTCGTTTCTAGGACAAAACACCGAGTTATGGACGTGCTTCATTTCGCCATATAACACAGCTCTTGAAGAAGCAGGATCAAATGCGACAACCTTTATGAATATGCAAGAAGCCGACAAAAAGGCATATGATCTGGAGAAGAAGGTGTTTTCTATTCTCACACAAGCACTCCACAAAGACATCTATCATCAATTCGGTTATTGTACTAGCACAAAAGCTTTATGGGATGCCTTGGTAGCAAGAGGAGAAGGGAATGCGGCTACAAGAAAAACACGCCATGACTTGTTGAAGAAGGAATTTGAAGCATTTCAATTCATGGATAACGAAACACTAAATGATATGACAACTCATTTTTATCATTTAATTAGTGAAATGTATTCTTATGGTGTTATTGCAACGCAACAGGAAATGGTTGCAAGGTTTGCTGATGGCCTACCTCCAAAGTGGAGTTCATTCATTGAACTGTTAAAGCATACGGGCACTTTAGATACTGTTAGTATCTATGAATTCATTCAGATGTTGGAGCACAAGAATGATGAAGAAATCCGGAAAGCTAAACAGATTCCAGTTCCTCAAAATACTGAAATGTACCTCGGTGGTTTTAATCCTGCAGCTAGTTCCAGTTCCAGTCAGCAACCAAAGCTACAAACGGCGTTTATGTCAAATACAAGCTCTTTTCCTTTTCCACAGTCAGCTCCTCCTCAGGTTTTCGATCCAAGTGCTTATCTTCCACCAGCGCATGTTATTGCTCACGCTCACGCTTTATCAAAGCCTCAATTCGATGCGAGTGCCTGGCTACCTAAACCCCAACCTCCACCTCAAGTTTCCACTACTCAACCTCAATTTGATCCTAATGCTTATATTCCGCCCCCACCACAAGCCCAACCACAACAACAGCAAGCATGTTACAGTAACAACCCTCCACCTCAAAACCCCAACACAGTCAGAGTTGATACTTCAAACCTTTTGAAAGTAAGCATCTAAGTGGCTAAGGAACATATGGAACTTATCAATACAAAGGTCAGTGCCTACTGCGGATTGGTCGCAGGTCAAATTGGAAACATTAATTTGACCAATGAAGATTATCAATAGATAGACCGTGATGAAATGGAGTTAATGGACATCAAGTGAGCGTTGGCGAGTGCTGTTAGAAGGGCGAAAGATTATATGACTCGAACAGGAAGAACTTCCTTGGAAAGCAAGAAGGATACAGTACGGTTTCGATAAGGATGCGGTTACCTGTTTTAATTGCGGTGAAAATGGTCACTTCAAACGTGAGTGCACCCGACCAAGTAAACAAGGCAACCAAAATCCCTTCCGTAATCAGACAAGTACTTCCAACACGAATCAAGCTAATCGTGAAAAAGGGATAGTAGCTGTGAACAACACAACCAACCAAACCCAGGCTGGACCATCAAACACCAAGCAAGCATTAGTTGTTCAAGCTGATGAAGGGTGTAACTGGTCAGTACAGTTTGGATATGGTGATCTAGAAGGAGGAGGAGGAACCACATGTTATGCAAAGATGTGTGTCTGCTCAAAGGAAATGGAGAAGTTCTTCTCTGAAGATGGATCAAAGGAAATGGAGAAGTTCTTCTCTGAAGATGGATCTTTTTCATATCAGACTGCCTTTATGGAAAATGTCTCAGCCTCGACGAGTCAGGTAAATTCCGACACTCCTACTCCTAGTGTATGTAATATATGTGCAGATTTGAAACTGGAATCCGAAAAGGTTCATAGTCATAATCAAAGTTTGGTTATTGAGCTGTCTAAATGCAAAGAGGCAAACATTGCTTTAGCTTGAAATGAAAAAGATTTCAAAGAAGTAATCGAAACTTTAAAGAAAAGTGTTTCCGAATTAACAAAAACTGTTTTTAACAAACAAATTGGTATTGACAATTACATTAATATCATTGAGGAAACCAAGAAAGAGCTAGCCATTGCTAAATGCGAGCATGATGCAATTAAGCTCAAATTGGAGAGTTATTCTAACTCCCGATATGTGCTCAATCACATCATAGATGCTCAACAGCTGAAAGAGAACAAAAAAGGCGTTGGGTATAAGAGGTGCTGTAACAACTCTCATCAAAAGTCATAATTATTAAATTAATTTGACCAATAAGAAACCCTAATTGAGACACCCAAAGTGATTCTGCGCAAACCCTAAAATTTTCAGAACAATCAGAATCAGGATCAGGGCCCCTAAAACTCAGGGGGGGCATTCCCTACTCAACAATTATCCTTATAACTTATTATAAAAATCGAATTTAAACGTTTCGTTGACTCAGCAGGTCTAGTCTCACACGTGGCAACAATTTAGGAAAAATGTGACCCTTACGGACCGTAAGGGTTTATGCTTACGGTCCGTAAGCTAAGTCAAAATCGTGTATAAATAGAGGGCAGTGGCACTTGATTTCTGGAATTTGAGCGACGAACCAATTCGTAATACGCTTCGAGATATCTTCTGTTTACCACAATTAACACACACGGATCACTAATCGACGCCGCAATCAGGGTATTAACTCGATCGCTGATACGATTCAATGTCCGATTGATCAAAATATCCAATGGATGTTTAAGTGCTGCCCACATTAGGGTTTATGCTTTGTCATTCGTCGTTAAATCGATGGATGTTTAAGTATCGCACTTTGTCATTCGTTGTGAGGGTTTGATCTCGTGAGTTATCGTAAATGTTGTATTAAGTTACTAACAGAATTGTGTGCCTGTTATTAAATTTAGGTTAAAAAGGCTAATCAGTAGGCTAAACTCTGCTCAAATTAAATCTGCAATGTGAGTCATTCTCTTTTTATCAACTATTTTACAATACCTCAAATTATTTTCAAGGTTATAATTACAGGGACTAAGTCGTGGATATCTTGAAGTACTGGTTAGTGGGGTATTGTGCACATTACTAATTTCTCCCAGTTAGGTTCATTGACCTACTCGGGATAATCACTGTTAGGTTCATTGACCTACAGGGATAATCATCACTATTTAGGTTCATTGATCTAATAGTGGTATGACCATCGTCACCATTGTGACATGTCACCATTGTGACAAGATGCCAGATAAAATTAAGATAGAAGCCATTGTAATCGCTCTTATGCTGTAATTATTAACTATGCATCATTATGCAAAATAGAATGATTCACTCAGTATTTCCCGCTGACAAAACCTTTTTCAAACATGTTTCAGGTAATCTATTATGATCCAGGAAAAGTGCCATATAGCAGTACAAGCTCAAAGAAGTGGCTCAGTATAAAATAAAGAAACATGTTTTGTAAAATAAAAGATTTCTTCGTGAAATCTCAAGATTGTAAATTACCGGGTTTTATCCCGCGTTGTGAAATAAAATAATCGGGAAATATTTCAGTCTTAAAAAGATCCTGATGTCAAACTTCCGCTGTTAAACTCAATTAATTAAATACCACGGGATTTCTGTCCCGCGGCTCCTGAAACGGGTCAAACCGGGTCGGGGGCCGTGACAGAAAAAGGTGGTATCAGAGCCACTGATCGAGCCACTGATTAAGCCAATTAAGTATTTAGAAAATACTTAATTTGTATTAATTGCTATTTTATGTGTTTTATTATCTAACTAATTGTGTACAGTATGGGCAGATATTTATATGCTAACCACTGTAGCAGTAAATACAAATCTTTAAATATTTTGATTTAAGTTCTAACACCCTTATTAAATATAAGTCAGAAACCTGATTCAGTAAATAAATAAATTTACAAATAAAACTTAGTGTGTTTTAATTTTCAGTTGTTTTGATAATTACCCAGTATGAAATAGTATTCAAAAGTTTTTCTATAAAATTTTGTTATGATTTTTAACTTAGTATTTGTGTGTACTTTGCATAACAGCATGAGTGACTTGTCGGAAGCCCTTCAGAATTTAAATCTCTATCCGGTAAGCATAGAGGTTTCCAGAGATTTCAATAGGTATATACCAGATATAGAAGAACCTATAGAATTCAATGCTTCACCTCTCGAGAAACCCAAGTCTAAGAAAATGGAAATTGAGGAAAGCTCTAGGCAAATTGAGGGGTTACCATCTCAGGAAGAACTAGATTTTATAATAGCAAACGATGATACTATTGAGCCTATTAATGAAAATGATTTTATTCATTCTCTTGAAACACAACTACCAATGAATTTAGAACCAGCTATTCCCAACCCTTCAATCCACCCGCAAATAGATGAATGGTTGACTAATGAAATACAGTTACAAAACAATCCCTATAAGCTTTTTCCTAAATTCAATCCAGAACCTTTACCAAATCCACCAATGAGTAACGAGAATATGGCTGAACTCCGTTATTTTAACAAAGAACTAATGGATGCTGGGAATAGGATCCAAGAGATTTTGGGACAGATCTCCTGGAAATACGATGAGAAGGAACGCCGTTACTAGAATATCACCTGACAAAGGATAGGGGATTATGAAACTGTGGTTGTGTAATAGTAATAGTAAAATCAGTATTTGTAAAATAAATAATAAAACGGTTGTATATAGAAGCATGACATAATCTATAAAAAAACAAATAAAATTTTAGAAAATTTACAATTTATTTGTATATTCGTTTACGTGATTATGTGCAATTAATTGTGACATTGGATTATTTCTTTCATACTAATTATTTATCTATAAATTAAATATCAGATGGAAAACGTTATTAATGAACCAGTTAATGAGGTTAATCAATCTGAGCAACAACCGGGGAATCAATTTATGACTAGGCAGGATATAGAAAATATCGTTGCTCAAGGAATAGCCAACGCTATTCCAGCAATAGTTGCTCAAGGGATAGCCAATGCTATTCCGGCAATAGTCGCTACTGTCCAGAAGCCTGCTGAACCTCAACAAATCGTTCCTAGCAAACGTATTTCTGAAGATAACTTCAGTAATAGCATAAACGGAGGCAATGATCATGTTAATCATGATAATGAACCACGGAAAGCTCTGCTCCCTAAGAAAAGGAAAACTGCAACGCCTGGTTGCACTTACAAAGAATTTCTTGCTTGTAAACCCACTGAGTTTGCAGGCAATGAAGGAGCGACTGCGGCACTGCGTTGGTTAGAGAAAACCGAGGCAGTAATTGCCATAAGTAAATGTGCTCAGGATGATCAGGTCATGTATGCGTCAAATCTTTTCAAAGAAGTGGCGCTAGAATGGTGGAATACGGTGTTACAAGCAAAAGGAAGAAGGATGGCATATGCTATGAACTGGGAAGAATTTAAGAGCTTTGTAGAAAGAAAATTATGTCCCGAGTATGAAAAGGAACAAATGACAAATAAGTTTCTAACCCACCGGATGGTGGATGTAGATTGTCGAGGGTATACTACGACATTCTTCGAATATGCTCGAGTGGTACTAACCCTGGCTTCGCCAGAGCCGGTACTTATTTCTCGTTATATTTGGGGATTAATTGGCGAAATCCATAATATCGTCAAGGCTGCAAAACCTTGCACAATTGATGATGCGGTAGATTTAGCCAATACTCTGACTGATGAACTAGTCCGGACAAGAGAAGAAAATAGAAGGAAGGAAGTAGCCCAAAAGATTACCCAAGAATTCCACCCGGGTAACCATAACAATTTTAAGAGAAAAGGAAATGGGCAATCTACCACTAGTTCATTTTGCAATTTTTGCAAAAGGAAGCATTTTGGAAGATGCAAAGGATATTGCAATTTTTGCAAAATTCCGGGGCATCAAGAAGAAGACTGCAGGAGGAAGAAATTTTCAGTCTGCTACAACTGTGGAGAAGCTGGACATCTTAGGCCAGATTGTCCAAAATTAAACAAACCATATGATAATAAAGCTAAACCTGCAGAAGGAGCAAAAAGGAATGTAAGAGCCTTCCAACTAACTGCTAAGGAAGCAGAACTCATTCCAGATGTGATAGCCGGTACGTTCTTAGTTCACAACGTTTACATAAAAGTATTATTTGACTCTGGTGCAAAACTTTTAACTTACCTGTAACCAGCATTAGACAAATTTCTACAATAGAAACGACAGATGGGAATTCAGTTAAAATAAATAAGGTTCTGCAAAACGTAGAAATAGAACTTTTAAGTCATAAATTTTCTGCAACCCTATTATCTATGAAATTAGTTGAAATCAAGGTTGTGCTAAGAATGGATTGATTAGTAAAACAATTATGCTCAAATTATCTGTGACAAGAATTCCATAGAAATTTGTGCACCCATTAGAGAAGTAATAATGATTACAGGAGATAAGCCATGTAAACCCATAAAGTTCATATCAATGAAAGTTGCTAATTATGAACGAAAGCAAGGAATAGTATATATGATTTCATTAATCATTAATACTAAAGATAAAGAACTTAAGGAAATTTCTAAAGTTTCAGAATACCCAGATGTATTCCCAGAAGATTTATCTGGATTACCACCAGATAGGGAGGTGGAATTTAGGATTGATCTAATTCCAGGAATTATATCAATAGCTAAGGCACCTTATCGGTTAGCACCCACAGAAATATTAAAACTGAAAAAGTAATTAGATGAATTATTAAGTAAAGGTTTCATACAACCTAGTTTATCCCCGCGCGGGGGGGGGGGCATCAGTGTTGTTTATTAAGAAAAAGATGGTTCGATGAGAAAGTGTATTGATTATAGGGAATTGAATAAGGTTACAATTAAGAATCAATACCCATTACTTGATGATTTATTCGATCAATTCCAGGGAAATAGATATTTTCTAAGATCGACTTACGTTCCGGATATCATCAATTGAAAGTACAAGAGGAAGACATACCTAAAAATGCTTTCAGGACTAGGTATGGTCATTACGAGTTTACAGTCATGCCCTTCGGATTAACGAATGCACCTGCAACATTCATGGACATGATGAATAGGATCTGTAAACCATATTTGGATAAATTGGTAATTGTCTTCATCGACGATATACTTATTTATTCAAAAAGTCAGGAAGAACATTGTCAGCACTTGTATGCATTCTTAACTTTGTTAAGAAAGAAAAGCTTTATGTCAAATTTTCGAAGTGTGAATTTTGACTGCCAGAAGTGCAATTTCTAGGTCATATGGTAAATCATGAAGGTATTCACATAGATCCTGATAAGATAGCAGCAATTACCAAATGGAAGATTCCTCAATCTACAATGGAAATTAGGAGTTTTGTAAGTTTAGCTGGATACTATAGACGGTTTATTAACTAAGCTAACCTGTAAAACGGTTAAGTTTGAATAGGGACTTAAACAAGTAGAAGTCTTTAGGATCTTAAAGCATAAGTTAACAAATGCCTCAATCCTAGCCTTACCAGAAGGAACAGAAGATTTTAAAGTATACGGTGACGCTTCAAAGCTAGGATTTGGAGGTGTGTTAATGTAACGCAAAAAGGTAATTGCGTATGCATCAAGACTTAGAATTAGGAGCCATAAGTTTTGCCCTTAAGATTTGGAGACATTATCTGTATGAAAGTAAGTTTACTGTCTATACAAATCATAAGAATTTAAGATATATATTTGGGCAAAAAGAATTAAACATAAGACAAAGGAGATGGATGAAAATCCTAAGTGACTACGACTGTGATATTTACTATCGCAAAGGAAAGGCTGAAGACGGCTAAAGATCGCCAGAAGAGTTATACGGATAATAGATAAAAGCCGTTGAAATTCCAAGTTGGAGAGAAAATGCTATTGAAAGTATCTCCTTGAAAAGGAGTTGTTAGATTCAATAAGAAAGGAAAGTTAAGTCCAAGGTACGTAGGACCATTTCCAGTGATCCAACGTATAGGACCAGTTGCTTATCGTTTACAACTACCAAGAGAATTATCTGGGGTACATGATGTATTTCATGTATCCAATCTCAAGAAATATCTATCAGACGAATCTTTGGTAGTACCTTTCCAACTTATAAAGGTAAACGAGTACTGTTAGTTATAGTAAAGTAGGATTCAAAGATATGATCCTAATACATTTAGGAGTTAGAATCAGGAATTAAGCAAAAGTATCCTCAATTATTCCAGTAAATCTCGAGGACGAGATTTTTATTAAGGTGGGGAGAATGTAACAACTCTCATCAAAAGTCATAATTATTAAATTAATTTGACCAATAAGAAACCCTAATTGAGACACCCAAAGTGATTCTGCGCAAACCCTAAAATTTTCAGAACAATCAGAATCAGGATCAGGGCCCCTAAAACTCAGGGGGGGCATTCCCTACTCAACGATTATCCTTATAACTTATTATAAAAATCGAATTTAAACGTTTCTTCGACTCAGCAGGTCTAGTCCCACACGTGGCAACAATTTAGGAAAAATGTGACCCTTACGGACCGTAAGGGTTTATGCTTACGGTCCGTAAGCTAAGTCAAAATCGTGTATAAATAGAGGGCAGTGGCACTTGATTTCTGGAATTTGAGCGACGAACCAATTCGTAATACGCTTCGAGATATCTTCTGTTTACCACAATTAACACACACGGATCACTAATCGACGCCGCAATCAGGGTATTAACTCGATCGCTGATACGATTCAATGTCCGATTGATCAAAATATCCAATGGATGTTTAAGTGCTGCCCACATTAGGGTTTATGCTTTGTCATTCGTCGTTAAATCGATGGATGTTTAAGTATCGCACTTTGTCATTCGTTGCGAGGGTTTGATCTCGTGAGTTATCGTAAATGCTGTATTAAGTTACTAACAGAATTGTGTGCCTGTTATTAAATTTAGGTTAAAAAGGCTAATCAGTAGGCTAAACTCTGCTCAAATTAAATCTGCAATGTGAGTCATTCTCTTTTTATCAACTATTTTACAATACCTCAAATTATTTTCAAGGTTATAATTACAGGGACTAAGTCGTGGATATCTTGAATTACTGGTTAGTGGGGTATTGTGCACATTACTAATTTCTCCCAGTTAGGTTCATTGACCTACTCGGGATAATCACTGTTAGGTTCATTGACCTACAGGGATAATCATCACTATTTAGGTTCATTGATCTAATAGTGGTATGACCATCGTCACCATTGTGACATGTCACCATTGTGACAAGATGCCAGATAAAATTAAGATAGAAGCCATTGTAATCGCTCTTATGCTGTAATTATTAACTATGCATCATTATACAAAATAGAATGATTCACTCAGTATTTCCCGCTGACAAAACCTTTTTCAAACATGTTTCAGGTAATCTATTATGATCCAGGAAAAGTGCCATATAGCACTACAAGCTCAAAGAAGTGGCTCAGTATAAAATAAAGAAACATGTTTTGTAAAATAAAAGATTTCTTCGTGAAATCTCAAGATTGTAAATTACCGGGTTTTATCCCGCGTTGTGAAATAAAATAATCGGGAAATATTTCAGTCTTAAAAAGATCCTGATGTCAAACTTCCGCTGTTAAACTCAATTAATTAAATACCACGGGATTTCTGTCCCGCAGCTCCTGAAACGGGTCAAACCGGGTCGGGGGCCTTGACAAGTGCCCGCCCCCTTTGAGACACAACTATACTCGAATGCCTGATGAAGAGGAAATACCTCATTTTGAACCCAGTGATCCTCTTGATTATGAGGAAGTTACTACTGGATTAGGCTTCAAATCGGACAGTTCCTCAAGTACCTCATCTGAAGAAACTGAAACTTCAACATCGACGCATCAAAGTGCTCCAATTATTGAGGACTATGAGTCGTCTGATGATGAATCAGATGTGAGTGATCAGGATAAATCACTTGATAAGTTGAAAGGAGTAGAAATTCCAATCGAGAATCATATTCTTTGTGATCCTCCTACTCCTGTTGTGCAACCCATTGCCAAACAAGTGATAGATCCTGTCAAGGATGTCAAGGATGACAAGGAATCTGTGTCTGCTGTTAAGAGCAATAACGTGTTGTATACTTTGGCCGGTGATGCTAAAATTTACTCAGTCAAAGACTTTCCAATTAAAAACGTCAATCCATTGTCGATTGATAAAGTTTTTGAAGATAATACAAGCAAATTTTTGGGAAAGACAATTCCGGGAGTTGTTGTAACTCAATGTGACCCAATTCCAAAAGCTGAAATCAGAAAACAATTTGGAAATCAAAGACAACCGACAAAGCAACAACCTATTGCTTCTAAGGGTAAACAACCAGTTCAACGAGCTCAAAAGCCTAAAGTTTCTCAATCAAAGTTTGAAACAAAAGGAGCTCGTTACCAGAAGAAAAGCAGTGATGTCAAATTTGTAGCATCAAAGGGTACTGATAAAATTGAGACTTTTGAAAACAAATCAAACACCGATTTTGTCCAACAAGTCAAAATTTTAAAACGAAATAGTCAAAACAACTACACCCAACACACAAACGGATGTGATGAAAAAGCAAGTACCTCCCGTTCTACAGGTTCGACATCTGTTCGTCAATCGGATTTTCCTAAGTTTGTTGAAAGGAGAACTTGTTTTAAGTGTGGGGAGTTTAGACATATCATTAAAAATTCTACAAATACTCCCAAATAGAAATTTGTTGAGAGAGCCCCTCCTAAAAAAGGTCCCCAACAATGTCTTCCTGTTTCACCAAAACATGATAAACGAACCATTAAAGAACAAGAAACAAAACAACGACGCCAAAACGTCAAGGCAGATGAAAAGGCTTTAAAATCTGAAGTCAAATCTGTTAAAAGGGAACCAAGTTCATCGCAACTGTTAAAACCAGAAGTTTCAAAATCTTTTCATAAAATTCAAACTGGTAAACAAAATCAAACTTGGAAACCTAAGACGGGTGAAAGTTCAGGGGGAGGTGTTGTGTTTGAAAATCATCAGGAAATCGAGATCACTTTTCGTGATGCTCAGGGATGACCCAAGACCACTAAGGCTTGGGTCCCCATGCTTAACTGATCGTTGGATGATATGTGCAGGATGTTCCAGGAGGAACTGTTTATAGTCATTGGATTGTTGACAGTTGAACATCTAGGCACATGACAGGCGACTTACGGCTTCTTTATGATGTGAAAAACATTAGAGGAGGTTATGTCGCATTTGCTGGAGACAAAGGCGGATATATCACTGGAGAAGGAATGATCTCCAATGGTGTTGTATGTTTCGATAAGATCAATTATGTTCGTCAAATTGATCACAATCTTCTGAGCGTTTCGCAAATCTGCGATAAGAAATTCACCATGCATTTTGATGATGCCGGTTGTTATGTGCTGAAGCTTGGTTTCAAAATTCCAAAAGAATGGATTCTCTTATCGGCTCCAAGAGTTAATGATCTTTATATTCTTGATATGAGCCAAGCGATTATGACATCTGCACAAGTAACATGTTTTGTCTCGAAAGCCACAGAGAAGGAGTCTATATCTTGGCACAGACGAATGGGGCACATTCACTTGTGAAAAATGAACCATTTGGTGAAAAACAATCTTGTGAATGGCGTGCCTGTGAGAAGTTTTCATCTACAAGATGTCTGTGTTTCATGCCTGAAAGGGAAGCAAACGAAGAAATCTCACCCGATTAAGAAAGTCAACATTGTTAGCATGCCTCTCGAACGTCTTCATATGGACCGCTTTGGACCTATGAAACAAAAGAAAACATTTGGGGATGCTTATTGTCTGGTGGTTACTGATGACTACTCTAGATTTTCTTGGGTATCTTTTATGGCGCACAAGAGTGAAACTCCTGAAATCCTCAAGAATCTTCTTACCTTGCTAGAAAACTTGTACTCATTGAAAGTGAAGAAGATCTGAAGCGACAATGGCACTAAGTTTAAAAACCGTATAATGGATGAGTTCTGTACTTCAAAGGGCATTCTTCATGAATACAGTTCTCGCTACACTCCACAACAAAACGGTGTTGCTGAGAGGAAGAATAGGACGATAATAGAAACTGCAAGAACAATGTTGGTAGAGTCGGAGCTTATTGTTCAATTCTGCGGGGAGGCTGTGTCTACTGCTTGCTACATGCTAAACAGAGTTCTCACAGTTAAAAGGCATGACAAAACTTGTTTCGAACTTCTACACAAAAGGAAACCTGATATTTCTCACCTAGAACCTTTTGGCGCTCCATGCACTATGATTGAGCCACACGGAAAGTTTGGTCCCAAAGCTATCGAGGGTTTCTTCCTTGGATATGCTACTCCGAATTTTCGTGTATGGAATTTGGCGACCAAAAAGATTGAGTTATGGAATGAAGTAAAGGTTCAAAGGTATATTGATTCTGTTACAGCTTCAGGTGATCCTTTGATGTTCGATTATGATGGGCTATTCGACTCCTTTAATCTGCAAACCTTTGACGAAGCATCTGCAGCTGCTCAAATGCTATTTGAAAGTGACAACGCGGCTGGCTCGCCATTGGTTAGACCAATTATTGTTAACCCTCAAGCTTCTAATTCGGTTAACAACATGGTGCAAAATGAGGAATTTGAAGATACTGCTGATTTCAATGAGTCGTCGGAAGATGATGAATACCATGATGCAAATGAAGGCACTTCAGCTCCGGTTGCTCCTGTTCAAGGTGCTTCTGAAGCAACTCCTCATGAGCAGAATGTAGACACTGCTGAAGGGAATGCATCCACTTCTACGCCTATGCCCGGTGTGGAGTTGGTTGTTGATCTTAATCTTAACAATTTAGGTATTAATACTCGTGTTCCTGATATTCCTGAAACGAGAATTCATGATACTCATCCACAGCAGAATATTATTGGAGATGTCCAACGCGGTGTGCAGACGCGTAAGCAGCTGAGAAACAACCAGAATGTTGGTTTGTATTAAGCCATTAGAGAATCTGGTCTTCTAAATGATTGGTCTTTCTCGTGTTACGTTTCGCAAGAAGAACCAAAGTCTTGGAAAGAAGCTCTTAAGGATAATTCTTGGGTGGAATCCATGCAGGATGAACCACAACAGTTTCAAAAACTGGGTGTTTGGAAGCTTGTTGAAAGACCTGAAAACTACAAGAAAATTGGCACACATTGGGTTTTCAAATGCAAAAAGGACGATCATGGAGTAGTCATTCGAAACAAGGCGAGATTGGTTGTTCAAGGATTTCGTCAGATCGAAGGTATTGACCACAATGAAGTTTATGCACCAGTTGCACGTCTGGAAGCTATTCGGATCTTTCTAGCTTATGCTTCATTTAAAGGATTCAAAGTCTACCAGATGGACGTCAAAAGTGCTTTCTTACATGGTGTGGTTCAAGAAGAGGTGCACGTCGAACAACCTCCGGGTTTTGAAGATCCTATTCACCCCGATCGGGTTTGGTTGCTCAACAAAGCTCTTTATGGTTTACATCAAGCACCTAGGGCTTGGTATGCAACCTTATCCAACTATCTACTGGAGAATGGTTTTCGACATGGTCTTATTGATTGCACTCTCTTTATCAAAGAACAAGATGGAGATCTTCTGTTGGTGCAGGTATACGTTGATGATATCATTTTTGGTTCAACTAATGATTCTTTGTGCAGGCAATTCGAGCGTGTGATGCAAGAAAAATTCGAGATGAGCGCAATGGGGGAAATGAATTTCTTCTTGGGCCTACAAGTTCAACAAACCGAGTCTGGGATATTCATCCATCAGACTAAATATGTTGGTGACATCTTGAGCCAGTTCCAGATGTCTGATGCAACGCCCATTGGTACCCCACTTCCGCAGAATCACGGGATTACTCCGGATCTGAATGGTGAAAGCATTAACTCTTCATACTATCGCGCAATGATCGGATCTCTAATGTATCTCACAGCCTCAAGGCCTGACATCATGTATCCTACATGCCTGCTTGCAAGATATCAAGCCAACCCGAAGGCCTCGCATCTGGTAGCTGTTAAAAGGATTTTCTGCTATTTGAAGGGTTGCCCGGACACCGGTCTCTGGTACCCTAGGGATGATAGCTTTGACTTGATTGCATACAGTGATTCTGATTTTGGTGGTTGCAAAATTGATGGCAAATCAACAACAGCTGGATGTCAATTTTTAGGAAATCGCCTAGTCACGTGGCAGTGCAAGAAGCAAACCTGTGTTGCTACATCAACTTGTGAAGCAGAATACATTGTTGCCTCTAGTTGTTGCTCCCAAGTCTTGTGGATCCAACAACAAATGCGCGACTACGGTTTTGAATTCCTATCTACTCATATTTTTGTTGATAACAATGTTGCCTTACAGATCACTAGAAATCCTGTGCAGCATTCCAAGACCAAACACATCGAAATTAAATATCACTTCGTACGTGATTGTTTTGACAAGAGATTAATCGATGTTGTTAAATTTCACACCGATCACCAACGTGCCGACCAGTTCACTAAAGCTTTTGATAAATCACGTTTTGATTATCTTCTTTTGGTCAATGGCATTAAGGTGATACCCGAGTAAAACTTCTTTGGCTAATACTTTTTGTAAATATTTTCTTTCAAAACTCTAAAAATACAAAAATATTTTCGTTTTCGTAACCTTTTAGCATTTTAGGGGGAGTAAATTCAAGAAAATACAAAAACATTTGAAAAAGTCAAAAATCCAAAAAGATGTCTTTACTTTCTGTCCTTTCGTTTGAAAAATTCAAAAAAAAATTAGAAAACCAAAAATGAGTTTCTTGGATAAAGGAAAATGATGATATTCACTGGTGTGGTCGGTCAACATGTTCAAAATGCAAAACAAAAAAAATTGAGAAATGATAAGTATCTCTACTAATGATGTATCGGTAGGCTCACAATCAGACTAAAATGTGCAGGGTGATACAAATCTAACAGACTTCAAGTCAGGTGGGAACCATTCATTGGCATATGTTCTTCGTACCGAAATTTCATTTGAGAGATTGCCGAGGTTCTGAGATATTCGGTCTTTATGTTGTCTTATCATCTGTATCATGGTTGTTTCTTTTAGCGAAAAATAACGGAGACGAAGTCTAGATCTTCCATGATACTATACATACATGTACATATTGCATTCGACCTCAATAAGTGATCAACTGTTAAAGCACCGGATCGATGACGAACATCAAACATTGCACTTGATTCAAGACATGAAGAACAAAATATGAACACAGATAGAAATACGTAGAAGATGAACCCTTTATATTGAATCAGTCATCACAGATTACATACCAAAGGAGTAAACATCATCTACAAGCTGGTTTAGATCACAAAGATCTAAACCCTAGCTTTCTCTCACTAACACATAGTCTCTCTCTCTCTAGATGTGCACACCAGGAGGAACACGAAGTGAGAGCGGTGCACAAAGCTTTCAAGGGTTTTGGATATGGATCCCCCATCCATGAATCCCTGCCCTAATCCTATACAACACATATATATAGACTAGGACTAAACTCGGACAAAACAATCAACACCAAAACCCTGACTTTTGTCCCTACCAAAAACCTCTGACCTTTGTCCTAGACATAAACCTCAGACAAAAGCCTTGACACAAAACTTGGACAAAGTGTCCCTAGGATAAAGTTGGGACAAAGTGTCCCTAGGATAAAGTTGGGACAATCTTTCAACAATGTACAATAAAGACCCTATGGAATGGGAGACATGCATTTATCACCTAAAGTGCATTAACAAACTCCCCCCTTGGTCTTCATGTGGTCTTGAATTCTTCATTATCGTTGACTTTAACTTGGACTTCTGTTTTGGTTGACACATAACCGATAAGCGACAGTTACCCGGCACGAACTGCACTTACAGTCTCCCCTTAACTGTTTCATCAGTTCTGTGTGGCATCGATAATCTTCAGTCACCGGATACTGCACTTACAGACTCCCCCTTGACTGATGATATCATGGTTGCTATCAACTTTGGCTGAGACTTGATCTTTCTGGTAGAGCACAGCGATCTTCAACCCTTCTAATTAAAGACTTGCTGACGATCACTTAATGCCGCTTTGAGAAACCCGAAGAATCCAACATCAAACACTGTAGATCCTCCCCCTCAAACTTCCCCCGAATCAAATTAACGCGAACCAACTTACAACAACATGTGAGAATATCGCTCGATACATTAATCTTCAAACTTAACCGGTAGAAGAACGAAACGTCGGATTTCCAATGCCTAACATCAAACACTTCAAATTTCGCAAAGACATGAAGCTCAGTTCGATAAGTTAATAACAAACTGAACTTTGTAAAAGTACATCCACCATCTTGATCAAAAGTCTTCAACCCTTCATGTATGATCTCATCTCGTCACGAATCTTCATGAATCAATCTCCTATCTTCACGAATCCCCTGAACCCCCGATGGCTTTCATCTCCGACCTTCCCCTCAAATCAAGAAGCCCCACATTATTTCGAGACCAGAACTAATCTTCTCTACTCTAAATAGCAACTTAATAAGGCTCAATCTTCAACTAGTCATCAACCGAGAATTCAGCTTCATCATGTCAACACTTGATTAATAACATAAACACACGTGACAAAAACTCCATCACACACGAGCTATTTTGTAAAAGCACCAGATCGATGACGAACATCAAACATTGCACTTGATTCAAGACATGAAGAACAAACATATGAACAAGATAGAAATACGTAGAAGATGAACCCTTTATATTGAATCAGTCATCACAGATTACATACCAAAGGAGTAAACATCATCTACAAGCTGGTTTAGATCACAAAGATCTAAACCCTAGCTTTCTCTCACTAACACATAGTCTATCTCTCTAGGATGTGCACACCAGGAGGAACAAGAAGTGAGAGAGGTGCACAAAGCTTCTTGATCGATCCCTCATCCATGGATGCGTGCCCTAATCCTATACAACACATATATATAGACTAGGACAAAACTCGGACAAACAATCTACACCAAAACCCTGACTTTTGTCCCTAACATAAACCTCTGACCTTTTTCCTAGACATAAAACTTGGACAAAATGTCCCTAGGATAAAGTTGGGACTATCTTTCAAGACTTGTACAATAAAGACCCTAACAATTGGAAAGCATGCACTTATCACCCAAAGTGCACTAACAAACTCCCCTTGGTCTTCATGTGGTCTTGAATTCTTCATTATCGTTGACTTTAACTTGGACTTCTGTTTTGATTAATACGGAACTGATAAGCGACAGTTACCCAGCAGGAACTGCACTTACAGTCTCCCCCTTAACTGTTGCATTAGTTCTGTGTGGCATCGATAATCTTCAGTCACCGGATACTGCACTTACAAACTCCCCCTTGACTGATGATGTCATGGCTGCTATCAACATTGGCTGAGACTTGATCTTTTAGGTAGAGCACATCGATCTTCAACCCTTCTAATTAAAGACTTGCTGACGATCACTTAAGGCCGCTTTGAGAAACCCGAAGAATCCAACATCAAACACTGTAGATCCTCCCCCTCAAACTACTCCCGATCAAGTTAACGCGAACCGACCTACAACCACATGTAGGAATCTCGCTCGATACATTAATCTTCAAACCTAACCGGTAGCAGAAAGAAACGTCGGATTTCCAATGCCCAACATCAAACACTTCAAATTCCGCAAACATATGAAGCTCAGTTCGATAAGTTAATAACAAACTGAACTTTGTAAAAGTACATCCACCATCTTGATCAAAAGTCTTCAACCCTTCATGTATAATCTCATCTCGTCACGTATCCTCATGAATCAATCTCCTATCTTCACAAATCCGCTAAATCCCCGATGGCTTTCATCTCCGACCTTCCCCTCAAATCAAGAAGCCCCACATTATTTCGAGACCAGAACTAATCTACTCTACTCTAAACAGCAACTTAATAAGGCTCAATCTTCAACTAGTCATCAACCGAGAATTCAGCTTCATCACGTCAACACTTGATTAATAACATAAACACACGTGACAAAACTCCATCACACATGAGCTTTTTTATGCACAAGCTTTAGATTTACGAAGAAAATAAGATTTTTTTTTACTCCCCCTATTTCTTCGTAAACTGTCAATGTCCAATCAAGTTTTATTTCATTCACCTTTAATGCTCGATAATAGTCTTCACTTGTTACACGAATCTCTAGTAAGAACCACATTCCAATACTGAGAATCTTGTAAATAACCATGGACCGCCATTACCGAACAAAAATTCACAGGAAAAATTTTCATCGCAGAAGGAAGATCATGACCCATCGTATCAGTTCCTGATTTTCGTGCAGACACTGCATCAACACATGAAAGAAGTATCGCCACTGCCCAATAATCAATGCCTTGTAGATTTCCTTCCTGGTAAAAGGGCCAACGTAACCGAAAGATCTAACCCCACGTTCACGGATTTCCCGCACATAGCACGTGTTTCCATGATCTAAATTACCAAAACGAAGAGCCGCACGACTAACTGCCTCTGTGATAACAATAGAACTTCCAGAAACAGTAGCTTCGATAGAATCATCAACAATCCGAGCCGTACGCCAAAAATCCTCAATATACGCTTGCACTTGGTGAATATTTTCTGAAATCGCGAAACCAATTCTTGAATTTCGAAAAAAATGTATAATATCAGTATATTCGGCTCCACCACGAACGTTCTCGTTTAGGAAGGCAATTTGATTATGATTACGATGAAACTCACGAACCGGACGAGGTTGTTCTGCCATTTCTTACTGTAAAGAAACTCAGAACCTTTGCACTCGGAACATATGATGAATTGTATGTAAAACTCGGACAAAGCAGAGCCCACATACATAAAACTCGGACAAAGAATATTTCCAAACGACTGAAAAACTCGGACAATACATCAATACTCGGAGCATATACTTGCAATAAAAAAAATTGGAACAGACATCCACATAAAAAACTCGGAACAATAGAGTTTATGTCAAAACTCGGACCCTATTAAAAATCGGATAGAGGTTTCACAGATCAGATCCTGTTCTTCTTCTTCACTTTTTAAACCTCGGAACAGCTGTAACCTTCTTCACTTTAGAAAACTCGGACCAGCTGTAACCTTTAAAAAAACCTCGGAACCCATTTAAAAACTCAGACAAAAGAAACTCAGACACAATGAAACTCAGACCCACTAAAATTCGGACAAAAGAATCAAAGAAACTCAGAACTGGCTAAACCTCAGACCTTCAAAAATTGAAAACTCTGAATATAAGAAACTCCGACCAATTAACTGCTTACTGGATCTGAGTTTCGCACATGAAGAAAAAAAACTCGGACCTTTTGTAAACCTTCTAAAACTCAGAACAAGGTTGTACTGTTTAAAAACTCTGAACAAAGTTGTACTGTTTAAAAACTCGGAATAATGCAGAACTGTTTGTTGTTTGTTAAGACAAACTGTGACAAAAACTCGGAATACCTTAACTGTATCAAAACTCGGAATACACTGAAACAGTTTGAAAAACTCGGAACTGCGACTTTAAAATCTGTGACATCACACAGTTGTTAAAACTCGGAACTTTGAATAAAACTCGAACATCAGACTACACTGTTTACTGTGACCAGAACTCGGAGTTAAAACTCGAATTTTAAAGTTCAAACTTCAAAATCAAAACTCGGATAAACTAAAGAAGGTAAACTCGGAATACAAGAATCAAAGGTAAACCTCGGACATCAATCGTATAAAGAAACTCGGACTCAAGGAGTGTAAAGAAACTCGGATTCAATGAGTTCAGTAACCAGTCTCCGAACTATCTCCCCAGTGTGACTTCACACTGGTTCACCAAAAACCCCGGAAACACAAACACAGAGTTTTAAAAACTCAGACAAGTTTAACACTAAGAAAAACTCGGACAGAGCAATTTTTGGATCAAACCTCATATCTGCAACAACTTGGAGAACAAAACAACCACGAACAGCTTCATTTTCTTCAACTTTTCTGCAAAATCTTCAAGTCTTCAAGATGTTTGGCGGAAACAAACATCAAATCAAGAGCAATGGTGATTCGGAAGGCGGTTAGACCATTCCAAATCAGTAACCATGCTCTGATACCACTTGTAAAAGCACCGGATCGATGACGAACATCAAACATTGCACTTGATTCAAGACATGAAGAACAAACATATGAACAAGATAGAAATACGTAGAAGATGAACCCTTTATATTGAATCAGTCATCACAGATTACATACCAAAGGAGTAAACATCATCTACAAGCTGGTTTAGATCACAAAGATCTAAACCCTAGCTTTCTCTCACTAACACATAGTCTCTCTCTCTAGGATGTGCACACCAGGAGGAACAAGAAGTGAGAGAGGTGCACAAAGCTTCTTGATCGATCCCTCATCCATGGATGCTTGCACTAATCCTATACAACACATATATATAGACTAGGACAAAACTCGGACAAACAATCTACACCAAAACCCTGACTTTTGTCCCTAACATAAACCTCTGACCTTTTTCCTAGACATAAAACTTGGACAAAATGTCCCTAGGATAAAGTTGGGACTATCTTTCAAGACTTGTACAATAAAGACCCTATGGAATGGGAGACATGCATTTATCACCTAAAGTGCATTAACAAACTCCCCCTTGGTCTTCATGTGGTCTTGAATTCTTCATTATCGTTGACTTTAACTTGGACTTCTGTTTTGGTTGACACATAACCGATAAGCGACAATTACCCGGCACGAACTGCACTTACAGTCTCCCCCTTAACTGCTGCATCAGTTCTGTGTGGCATCAATAATCTTCAGTCACCGGATACTGCACTTACATATTTCACGCACAAGCTTTATCTTTACAAAGAAAACAGGAACTTCAAAATTTTTACTCCCCCTTTTTCTTTGTAAACTGTCAACGTTCAAGCCAAGTCACGATAATATCCAAGATTGTCCCAAAACTCTAGTAAGTACCGAATCCGAACTCTGAGAATCTTGAAAAGAATACCGTGGACCACCGTTACCGCGTCTCGTCCCCTCATTTAATCCGGACAACATAATTTCAATGACCCGAAACTGACTTAAAGTTTCACAAAGAAACTCGGAACAAACAAGAGTCAAAACTCGGAGTATAAAACTCAGATGAGCACTGTTTGACCAAAACTGTAAAGTTCCGAACTTATAGTCGATAAAATTCGGAACAGACGAGTGTTTGAATAAAACTCGGAGCTGAAAGAGTTTAACAAAACTCGGAAAGTTTTGAATAAAAACTCGGAATCAATTGTTGAAATAAAACTCGGAAACTTGGAAACTCGTAAAACTCAGACATTTGAACTAAAATTCGGAAATATCCGACTTTCCACAAAGCTTGGACCCTTTAGGTGTGCATATCAACCGATTAGTGGGTGCATGTGAAGTAACATAAGTCCACTAATTCAACCGATCATTTTTTTGTGTTAAAAAATAACGGTCCAATCACTTGTCAGTTTAGCGGGGTGTGCATCAAGTGATTTGTTACTTGAATTGATAGGTAAAAGGTATCAAAGATGCAGCCCAATCATATCGATTACATGAATTGATAGGTCCAACTGTCTAATTGAAGCCCACTACGTTTGAGGTCCTATCAAACTGATAAACCTCGGAAACTCGGAAAGCAGTCCTTTAACTCGGAACCTCGGAAAACAGTCATATCAAACTGATAAACCTCGGAAAACTTTGAACAAAAAACTCAGAACTGAAGTTTTGAGAATGAAACTCGGACTCAATGCAAAGGATTCAGTAATCAGTTCACTTGGGATATCATTCCTTTGTGAAACCTGAGGAATGATTAAAACTCGGACCAAAGTAAACATAAAAAATAATTTCGGACAGGAATTTTAAAAATCGGACCTAAGAAGGAATGTAAAAAGATCGGACCTAATGAAATAAGGAAAACTCGGACTCAATGTGTGAAGGAAACTCGGACCAACAGGTAGACTTAAACTCGGACCAAAGGAAAATTTAAACTCGGTCTCAGACAGAGTTCAAATCTCGGACCTGATTAAAAAATTTGAAAATCGGACTATGAAATGTATTGAAACTTGGACCCAAGGAAAAAATTCGGACAAAATAAATATAGTGGTCAAAAACTCAGACTAAATATGGTAGATAAAACTCAGACTCACATAGAAACAAAGGTCAGAACAATTAATCCATCTATCAAATTCGGAGCATATACCAAAAGTCGGAGTAAATATTCTGAGTAAAAAAAAGATCGGACTGTTAACATTTAACAGAAACCTGGAACTGAAATGTTTGAACAAAAACTCGGAGACACATAAAAGGAACTGTAAAACTCGGACCACTTGCACACATGAAACTCGGAACATTATCAACAAGGAAAAACTCGGAATTTATCACACAGTTAATTCAAGTTTCAAAACTCGGAGACAAGTTTTTGACCTATTCAAAACTCGGACAATTGACAATACTCGGACATGGTGAAGCTCAGAAACAAGTCTCCGGACTTTCTCCCTAGTGTGACTTCACACTAGTTCACCAAAACCCCGGAAACAACAAACACAGAGTTTTAAAACTCAGACAAGTTTAACACTAAGAAAAACTCGGACAGAGCAATTTTTGGATCAAACCTCATATCTGCAACAACTTGGAGAACAAAACAACCACGAACAGCTTCATTTTCTTCAACTTTTCTGCAAAATCTTCAAGTCTTCAAGATGTTTGGCGGAAACAAACATCAAATCAAGAGCAATGGTGATTCGGAAGGCGGTTAGACCATTCCAAATCGGTAACCATGCTCTGATACCACTGTGAAAGTACCGGATCGATGACGAACATCAAACATTGCACTTGATTCAAGACATGAAGAACAAAATATGAACACAGATAGAAATACGTAGAAGATGAACCCTTTATATTGAATCAGTCATCACAGATTACATACCAAAGGAGTAAACATCATCTACAAGCTGGTTTAGATCACAAAGATCTAAACCCTAGCTTTCTCTCACTAACACATAGTCTCTCTCTCTCTCTAGATGTGCACACCAGGAGGAACAAGAAGTGAGAGCGGTGCACAAAGCTTTCAAGGGTTTTGGATATGGATCCCCCATCCATGAATCCCTGCCCTAATCCTATACAACACATATATATAGACTAGGACTAAACTCGGACAAAACAATCAACACCAAAACCCTGACTTTTGTCCCTACCAAAAACCTCTGACCTTTGTCCTAGACATAAACCTCAGACAAAAGCCTTGACACAAAACTTGGACAAAGTGTCCCTAGGATAAAGTTGGGACAAAGTGTCCCTAGGATAAAGTTGGGACAATCTTTCAACAATGTACAATAAAGACCCTATGGAATGGGAGACATGCATTTATCACCTAAAGTGCATTAACAAACTCCCCCTTGGTCTTCATGTGGTCTTGAATTCTTCATTATCGTTGACTTTAACTTGGACTTCTGTTTTGGTTGACACATAACCGATAAGCGACAGTTACCCGGCACGAACTGCACTTACATCAACAATCACATGTCCAAACAAAATAAGTGATAAAATATCACATTTATCCGGGAGTCAAGTTCGTCCCTTTGTTGTACGTTGTACTGACCTGTTCACGGACTTGCTCCTATGCCCTCATGCATATGAAAATCAAGTTCCTCATCAATAAGTGATTCTGTCACATAGGGCTTGTTTTCAATCAAAAATGAGTGAGTTTCTCACATTCTTTTATACGGTCAAACAGATGATAAACGGTATACTCACCGGTAAGATGAACTCTCGTGCATACCTTGATACGGGAATGTGTCGTGAGTGGATGAACACCGACTTGTAAGTATAATCCTTACCGTAAATCGTATCTCCTAATTATGATTACATCTGATCAGTTTGAGCTTATGTGGACAACAATACCGATAATCGTGGTAGTATACTTATCCAAAGCTTTAAACCGAACAAAAAACCATGTTGACTAAGACTGTAAGCTGGTATAATTCCTTTTCTTTGAAACTCGCAAAAAGATTGATTTTGTACAGTCGTTTACTGCCTTTTATAGATTTTTGTTAGTTTACCGCACTTTAAATTCAGTTTTAGTGTAATTTGTAAAGTTCGTTTTTTATTAGCCGAAGTTGTAACTTGGAGTTTTCTGCCGAAAGCCTGAAACCTTCTTCATAAAATGTCCTTTGCATTTGGTAAACTCAATCAAAATGAAAATCTGTTCAAATAAACAAAATCTGTTCAAGTGTGAAATTTCAAAAGACTTGGTAATTTTTGAAAAAGGTTTGACGAAAAACCCATAGGTCGACGAAAGACCTTAAATGTCGACGAAAAACCATGGTCAGGTCAATTGTTTTCATCTTGGTCAAAATTGAATGTGTTCACGACGAAACACCTTGTGTTTCGTCGAGGTCACGGCGAAATACCATTGGGCCTTTTTAACTTTCGTCTTGGGCTTACTGTTCAAGCCCAACCAAGTGTTTTGTCGAGCCCACAAGGAGTTTCGTCAAGAATGAAGTTTCGTCGGGGTATGATTATATAAGGGGTCCCAGTTGTCAAAAGACTCACTTTTTCAAACCTACTCCCTGTTCATCTTCTCCAACACTCAACACCCCATACCTTTCACCAGCTCTCAAACCCTTCATTTTCTTTACCATTTTCATCAAAATCAAAGGTATACGAATGCTTGATCAAATGATTCGAACCTTAGGAAACCTGTGTTTTGTTTGAAACTTTTTCACAAACCCTCGGAGACCCGGTTCATTCGATTTCCTCATATAAAACACTGTTTTTTGTGCTTGTTTTTAATAAAATCTGTTAATCATAGTGTTTGTATATGTTGATTTGTACATTGATTTGGTTTGGGTTTTGGATAACAAAAACATAGGATGTTTGTTTGTTTGTTGTTTAAATTGTTTAGGTATTTTTCGGTCAAAACTCATGTCGGTTTTGCATCTAGGTTTATTTCGTCTTGTTTGTGGTTAAACAAAGGTTCGAATTGTGTTTGATTTTGAGAATCATTCATCAGATAACCGTCTATCGGCGAAACACCCTTTGAATTTGAAAACCCCCAATTCAACGAAACCCTAGCTGCTCACGACGAAACCCCTTTGACGACGAAACTTATGTTTCTTCAAACTGATGACGACGAAACCCCCTGCGACGAAACAACCCTTTTACAATGGAACATCTTTCGTCAAGAGGCTGTCGACGAAACTCCACTGGTCAAAGGTCAACTCTGACCTTGTTTGACCAAGGGTGTTTCGCCATGAAAACAAGTCTTTCGTCGAAGTGCTGGTGTTTCGTCGTCCAGGACTTAGAAAATTTTCAAGTTTGGTTGCCCTTTCACAGAAGAATTGTATTTGCTTGTTAAACTGTCTACTTCATACTTGAACTTGCATAGACATATGTCTAATACACATTTTGACTTTGTGACTTATTGTGGATGTTTTCGAATACAGGTGGCACCGAAAGAAAAGAAACGCAAGCCCGCGACCAAGATAACCAACAAACCGGAAGAACTAGTGATGTCCGAAAGGAGTCACAATATGATTGCCTATCTTGATCCGGAAGGGAAGATCTCTGAACTAAAGGAGATCACGCAGTGGATAAGGGAGTCGCGGATAAACAAAGCTGTTACTTTTTCAACTCCAGTTTACAAATCGCTCGTCAAAGCATTTTGGAATTCTGCAAGCGTTGTCCAAATTGATGGAACCCAAGTTATTCAAGGGCAAGTGAATGATGTGAACGTGAATGTCTCACCGGAAATCTTAAACATCGTTCTAGAGCTGCAAGATGATCTAAATGCACCGTACCCTATTCCAATAATGTGCACACGTGGTTGTCTACTAAGGATGAAATGTATTGGTGATATTTTCAGCAGTCAGATCAACAAGGGAGATCTGCCCATGCGGTACAAGTTTTTATTACACGTACTTATTCAATGTCTTAGCAACAGGCGAGCTGGCTATGACATGGCAGGCAACGATCTCGTGGGACTCATGGTGGCATTAGTGCTGAACAAACCGTTTAGAATTTCAAAGTACATCTTTGCCAACATGAAGCAGAACATGACAAGAACTGGTGGTCGAATAACTGGGCATAAATTCTGGATGTGTCCTCGTTTTCTACAAATGATCATGAATGTCCAGCATCCAAATCTTCCAAAAGCCTACGATGATATCTTGAAGATAGATTCTATGATTGAACATTCACCGAAGATTTTCAGGGGCCTTGCAATAAAGGGATACAAAGAAAGTAAGCCGCCTAGAAAATTGTTTGGTGCTCTTGATAAAACCGACTACATCGCTCCAGAAGATGACAAATGGCGTCACAATGACAACCAATCTGATGATGAGGAGCCGGAGTTAAAGAAGAAGATGGAAGAAAAGTTTGGTCGAAAAGATTCTGGTTCTTCCGACAGCGAGAGTGATGGTGATGATGAAGCTGGTGATGGTGATGATGAAGCTGGTGATGGTGGTGATACAGGTGCCGTTGGTGCATCTGGTGCTGGTGCATCGACTGCTGTTACAGCTGGTGATACTTCAGCTGGCGGTGATGAAGAAGATACTGAATCAGACGACAATGTTCCTGAGCCCGGGTACAAGTTCTATTTGGATGAACGTGGTGTAAGGCAGGTCAGGAGGATTAGACAAGAAGATGACCCTGAATACGTTCCTTTGGATACCGAAACGAAACGTTTGAAGAAAAAGAAAATGGTTGTCTATCGAAAGAAGAAAGCAAGAAAGTATATTGGTACTTCATCTGCGCAGCAGTCCGTCCCTCAACAAGAGCCTTCTCAAGAAGCGGAAATGGATCCAAACCTTGGATTCACGGTCACTGAAGCTACTGCTATGGTGTATTCTCCTCCAAGGTCTTCAGAACCAACACCTGTAGTGACTTCAACTCCTGAAACTCCTACAGTGACTCCTCAAGCACCGACTCGCTCTATTGCATCGACCATTCGTGCAACTACTTCGCAGCCGAGCGCAGAGCGCAGACAGACTATATTCTCTCAGATGCAGCAGGATGAAAGGGTAAACTTCCTATTCTCCCAACTGCAAGTTACTGCAGGTCAAATCAACAGGCAATCGGAAGTGATAAACGCTATAAGAGCAGACACTATCAAGCAACAGTTGGAGATAAACACACTGAATTCCATTGTTGGGTGGAAACAAGCAGAGATCACTCGCCAACAAGCAGAAATAGAGCAACTGAAAGCAGAAAATGCTCGCTTGAAAGCTGCAGATGAAGAAAGAGAACGACAGTTGCAACAGATGTGAGCGGCGGATAATACTCGTGGTATTGAAATGAACCGCGTGAAACAAAGAAGCTCTGAGCTTCAGAGGTTGGCCGAGGCTCTCAAAGAAAAGCATGACTATATGAAGGAGTGGTACAATTCTCGAAACACCACAATAGTTGATGGAGTCAAGCAAATCACTGAAGGTTTTGAGTTTGTGAGAAAGTGAGTCAATATTATGTGGGCCGATCGATGTAAATAGCAGGAAGTGTTACAGAAAAGGGATCATGATGCTGAGGATCCAGGGAATCCGGACCCTTCTGCCACATCAGAGCAACCACCAGCAACTACCTCTACTCAACTCGTTGTCTTCAAACCTTCGCAGCTTGGATCTGCTCAAGGAACCTCCAGTGGAACCGTTGAAGAGATACAACAGCTTGAAAGCAGTTCTTACATTAAAAGCTCTTTGCCTGGTACATCTTCTGTTCCTAGCACTGCTGATCTTGCTTTGCAGGCTGTTCATCCTATCACTGGAGAAGTTCTTGAAGAAGGAGAGTTTGTAGTGGATCTTTCACATGAACAGCTGCTTGCCTTGAACGAAATGAAGTCAGTTGAAGATTCTGTGATTGATCAAATGTCAGTTGAACCAGAGACTGCAGATGTTGAAAACATTAAAGAAATAGTGTTTGAAGGCGAATCAAGCAAATCAACGTATGTCCGTGCTGACAGAATGGAGTTTGATCCGTTTGATGAAGAATGGATGAAAGAAAATCAAGAAGACATTGATGAGCAGTTAAAGAATCGCACGTCTTTTGATAATCCGACTGATTCATTCCAAGAATGGAGAAAACGGTTCTTGTCGAAGGTTGAAAAGCCTACGCCTCCGGAAGCACAGGTTGATTTTCTGCAATTTGAAAAAGTCAAGCCGCATGGGAAAATTCTGAGCTGGATGTTCGTGAAGGAAATTCATTGTGTTGCGATCAAGCGCGAACACGGAATCCAGTACTTCAACTCCATGCTGAGTATTCTATCTTTGCTGTTCTATGATGTTGCTGCCTTATCAAAGCTTGAAATTATTAATCGTTTAAATTACTTTGGCGCAACGTTATTTGCAAAAAAAATCAAGTTCGAACGGAAGAAAGGATGGAAGGATGAGTCGTACAAGCCACAGTTTCTGATATATCAACAGATCAAGTTCACGTTGGATCCGTTGACCAACACGGCTCGATACAATCTCATATACCAGCCGACGAAGGTCATGAAAAAGATTCTGTTGAAGCCTATCGAACAGAACTTTCTTGAAGAAATGGCGTTATAGTGTTACGACTCGGATACTCATGAAGCGGTGATTATGTTCAAGGGTGATCGTGAAAACTTTCGGATGCTAGATCCGATGTGGATCGTAAATATGTCGGTGAACGACATCAGCAAGCTTTTTCGGCTTGATATATTTTACGAATACAAGGACGCTCATCAAGCGCTACAAGTTCAACGCGTCGCTTGTTACTGCTTTTACCGAGGAATACATGCTGGAAGCACCTGGTCGCTGAAGCACTAAAGATTAAAGACCAAAAACCAAGTAACAGACAAGGAGGAGTTTGTTGATGCATATTTTGTGTCTGTAACTTGTTCATTTTAAGTGTTGTAATTTACGGTTTTTTATATTATCGAGTCTGTATTTTCGTCCGTCGACCAAGTCGGATATCCTCCTATCCTACTTGTGTCCGACAGTTTGTCTCATTGTTTTGTAATGTTATATGAACAATGCATGTTGCATATTGGGTATTAACTATGTTTGTGTGTTTATACAAGTCTGCTGCAAACTGTTAACAGTTTGCAGCATATCAGATTTTGCAGCCCTCGACGAAATTCTGTGTTTCGTCTAGTACATGTATGACGAAACACCCTTGAGTGGTCAATCCAAGTTTCGCCATGAACAGTGATGAAACACCTAGTGTTTCGTCAACTTTGGTGTTTCGTCAGGCCCATTTGGTGTTTCGTCAACACTTGGGCTGGGCTGCCTATATAAACAGAACATGGTTTCTATGTGAAACTATGAGAGCATACCCTACTGTGAAGTTTACTGTCAAACATTGTGTGTATTTGTTTGATCCTTGTTCTCATCTGTTTTAATCAATTGACTATGATTCGTTGGTTACTTCGTGTTGTTATTATCTGTGTTTGGTTTGGCATCGTCACAGGGATTCCGCACTCGTGACCGTGTTTGATATAAACAAGGGTTTGGTTTCGTAATCGATCCTCTGAAAACGGACCTACATTCCCAACATTTTTCTGGCTTCACGGTCAAACAAAGTCAAAGAGGCAATAGCTGCAGAATCTTGTACTCTAATCGGAATCCTAAAACTAAATTCACAAAAAGTATTTCACAAAATAAATACAATTTACATTTGTAAAGTAGAATAACATAAGCATAAATATTATAAAATTACAAAAAATATAAGTAACTTACATCGGTGTCGCAGTCACAACCTCTTTAGGACATTCAGGATATGAGCAAACTAAAACCTGTTTAAACTTCGGTTCCTCAGCACCGTCTTCAGCCTCCTCAATGACTACAGTTGTCTCCACCTTCCGATTGCACTCTTCACAACCAAGGTAGTACCAATCATCTTTATCATCCACACACATGATCGTACCAAGAACTATGACCTCACAAGGCTGAAATTAAATGTAAGAAAATAGAGTTATAAATATAAATTTGTGAAACAATTTTGTTTAATGTATTTATTTAAAATATTAAAAAGTAGACACACACCTTATCCAAGAGCGTAATATCACTGAAATTGGAAAACGGATGCTTGACTAAAAAGTCATCCGCAACACTTATGCTTCCAGATGAACCAGTTGATTTCTGACCATTAGAGGATGTTTTACATATCTTCTCAACAAACCTGTTTACAATAATATAAGCAAAAAAAAAAGTTAACATCAATAAGTAGTTCATATTATTTTATAAACTGTTTACTTTGTTTTGAATGAACGAATCTCCTCTATGTCAGCATTGATAAACAGCCTTGTTATATGGAAAGCATTAGATAGCGTTGTCTTCCCTGTGTAAAAAAATTAATATCAGAGATTAGGATATTCAATTTCGTAAATCATATAAAAATTTATATAAAATTAACAAAGTTTATAAACAGTGAATACCTTTATACTTGTTGAAACTACCAAACTGCACAAGCAGAACAACATGAACTTCTTCTTTATGGCTCTGAATGTAACCAAACATCTCATCGCAATACTCATCCCATAAATTGCAGTTTAACTTGATACCCCTACATAAATAGAAATTAAACACATCGGAGGATATCATGTAAAAAATATATATAATACTAAAGTTGCAATGAAATTCAATTAGCATTTAATAAACAGACTCTTCATCCAGCAATTGCAAGTTCATGTATTTGCTATCTTTTCCCATCTTCCTTTTGGTCATTTCTGGTTCAGACCACTCATCTACATATCCAATAAAATCTGAAAATAAAAATTGATTAATACGAAATGTAATCAGCATAAAAAAACAAAAATTAAAAAAATAATCTATATTTATATATTTTTTAATTTCGGATGTTGTTGTTATATATGATGAAGTACAAACCAACTCGATACTTGACATCGACTTCACCGGCTTTAATGGACTCAAACGATGCTAACTGAATACCATATACACTTCTATCAAAGTTCTCACACTTTTTAACAGATGTATCAAAATTTAAGCTAATAGCATGTTCCTTGTCAAAGTGTTTGAAAGTTGACTTAATGACAGAAAGTTGAGATTTATAAATATAATAAGACTTATTTTCATTAAGCAAAATTTCATGTTTTTTCATAAACTTGCTCCAAACAGTAGCCTGCATCCTGTTACCCTAATAAAAAACACAAATTAAAAGTGGTAAGTATAAACAACAATATAAAAATTAAGCTACATTTTAAAAAGCAAATGACATTCAAACCAACCTGCTCATCCATGACCACCATTTCAATACCAAGGGTTTCTCCTTTTCTCTTTGGATTCACACGAATCCAAAGTCTTAACACCTTGACCTTGATGGTAAACAGCTTGGATCTCCAATCAAGATTGTTTAAGAAAGTAATAGTGTTTTCATCCATTTCGATGAAATATGAGCCGAATATAGATGATTGATGTTAGAAAATGCTTTGTAATTGAATCAAATGAATGTAGTAAGTAAATATATATACAAATTTCGTTTAATTATTTTTGTAAAGTTGAAAAATCAGTTTATTAATATAAAAAATTGTTACCGAAATTACACAGATTAGTATTTTTAGAAATGGATTGACATTTCTAAAAAAACTACAAATCTCAAAAAGATTAGGTGATATTTAATTCCGTTACCTAAAAAATTAAACAATAATCATTTATTTAAAACGACCTATACATACAAAAAATAGACAAAAAACATATGCAACATTTATTCAAAAAATTCCTAAAACTACACTCTACAGCAACGCATGCAAACAACACAAAATGCAATACCACCCAAAAAATAAACACATAAGATACATCAAATTAACTATTAAAAAGGTAACCTCAAAGTGTAAAAAGATCCAAAAAGTTAGGTTTGTGGACAAAAGAATAAGAAAATATAACCAATAACTTGAAATTATAATAAATCTGTAGTTTATTTTATAATTTTTAAAAAATTCATTAAACGGTGTAGTTTACATTGGATCTTTTAATAAAGAAAATTTAAGATTTACTTAAAATTTAGGATACGGTTGTTTGGATTTTTTTGTAATAGGTTGTAGTTAATTTCGGAATTTTTTTATTAAAGTTAATTGATTAATTAAATATGGCATGATTGTAATGGTTTTAAAAATCATTGTTTAAAGTCAAAAAATTATATGTCAGCAGCGGTTTTTAAAAAACTTCCATATAAAAGTTTGAAAATTTGTTTTTACTTTCCAAATTTAAATAAAACAACCTTAAGAATGTTTTATTAAAATCTAAATAAAACGACCAGAAATATTTTTGAATTTAAAAACTGAAACATTAAAATTAAGAAAACAATTTGATATACATATTTATTTATAATTTATATCAGAAACCATTTTAATTATTTCATTGTTTAAGCTATTAATAATATATATTTTCTAATTTATGCAATCAAAAACTCAATTTATGTAGCTTACATAATACATAATACATTCCTACATAACTTATTTAACTTACTTATAAATAGTAATAAAAAAATTTGGTGCAAATTTCAAACACAAGTTTAATAAAATCAAATTTTTAATTTCAAACATTTTTATTTCAATAACCAAAATTTTTTATTTATACAAAAGTAGCATATTCAACCTAAACTTTTCAATTGTAGATATTTAACCATTCAATGAAGGTTACGAAAACTTTAAATTGATTTAAATGGAAAGTATTTTTAAGTTTATGTACTTAAATAAAATGGTTATCCGTTTTAAGTTTCTATATTTCAAAAGTGGAAGACTTAAAAATGGATGGTATTATTTTAGTCAAACCCAGTAATTTTGGAATTTCAAAATTTAAAGGTAAACATTAAACCATTATATCAATTTTATATTTAAATCAGAATCAACTATTTTCTTACAACTTAGTATATCATTAAAAGAATTTGAAGACATATTTGTCGATTTTAAAAAAAAAAATACATTAGATCAGATAAATTTGTTTGTTATTAATATTTAAAGCATTGACTTTTTTGGTTTAGATTAATAAGCAATGGTAACCATTTATTGAAATCATACAATTGGCACTAATCAAAAAAATTACATAAATGGTGTTTAATATGTTCAATACTTTACTTCATTCTTAAACTAATAAAATACAATTTCAAGCACTAATCATTTCACTAAAACAGAGAATATTAACATGATATTGTTAAATATATAGTTTACAAACTTGTAGATAGGTTCATTTAAACACAAACAGGTAGCAAAAAACAGAAACAACGCCTGGTCATAAGCATTATAAAACTACGTGCTTCAGCCACACAAATAAACGACCCAAAAAAAGTATCAGCAACATCTATCATGACATAAGGTTCAGCGTAATGACCACACCAAAAACATACCACTACATGTATCTAACCACCAACAGTTTATGCAAAAAATACTACCAAAACATACCATGTACCTTCACCAGCTCAGTTATAAAGCAACACACCTTTACTTTTAACAAATATCATCTGAAACGAAGAACCATATACCAACTGTTTGTCTCTAACAAACTCTCTCATACCTGTGACATTTGTGACAATTGTGCTCTGTAATCGATGTACAATGTAAAACAATGTTAATTATTAATAAAACAATGTGTTTTGGTGTTATTATGTGTGTATTTGTGTTTGATGATTTTACGATTTGATTCGATTCCGATTTCAAGCTTTAAATCGCTTTCTGGAAGGTTATACGCAAACTGGTGCGTAAACGCAGACAGTTTAACACGAAAAACACTCCGGAATAGTGACATAGGAGTAACATACCTTAAATAACCTTTACACAACTTAAGAAATAAGTTTTGGATGGTTTGGTGTGTTGAAAATAAGTCTATTCGATCGCAGGGACTATTTGTGTCAAACTGTGAAACTATACCGATTCGTATGGTATCGAACAGTCCAGAACTTGATCATAAGCTAAACATACCATAAATAACCTAAACATAGCTTAAAAATAAGCTTTGAGTGGCTCGGTGTGCGAAAGCATGCTTATTTGATCTTACATGGACTAAAAGTGTCAAAAACGACGTAAGTTTGCATTTTCGCGCATATCTTACGTTCTGACCACATCTGGACACCCGAAATTTTTGTAGACACTAAAATATTTTTATTTTAGTGATCGGCATGCAAAAATACCATTCGTCGCTTAATTTGGTTCGTTTTCGCGTCCGTTCGAGTTTCGTCGTACTTAACCGAACAACGTGACCGTACGACCAAACGAACCGACATCCGTGATATTTCTGAGCATATTTCAGGTCCCTACACTTTGACGACCTTGTAGAGCCTTGAAAATGGCTTAATGGAGGTTAAATACGTCAAATACGCAAGTTTCGGTGTGCAGGGACTGTTTCTGACAATTTTTGAAAGTATCAGCCTACACCCTGGCGTCGCGCGACAGCCATAGGGCCTTGTGGTCGCGCCACGCGACCAGCACATCTGGGCAAAAACTTATTTTTGTGCAGCAGATTGAATTTGAGGGACCATTCTTGCAATTCCTTTGTGTGGTAGCCAAGTTAACACCTCCCCAAGCAAATTTGCTGGCCTCTAACGCTTGTATGGCTAGGATTTAATGCTTGGTAACCACACAAACACATGGATTGATCCTTTGAACCTACAACAAGTATAAATAGCCATGCTCTTCATTTGTTGCAACTCACACTTGATCTAAATTCTCTAAGTTGAGGTTTTATAACTTCGTACCTGAGAATTATAAGATCAAGTTCTAGCAAGGACCCTTTGTAAGCTTCCTTCATTCTTTTATTGCTTTCCTAGCTAGAAAGTCAAACAGTGTTTGACTTTCAGCTTTGACCACGAGTTGGTCAACGAGAAGTTCGTTTGAACTTCGCAACGTGAGCGTAATCACGATAGTTATAGTCCCTAGTGAATATACCTACTGATTACCACGTTGACTAGGCGTAGTGACGAGTCGTAGTTTCGGTCAAAATGCGCATATACGCGTATTTTGCAACCAAACTACTTTTGGGTATCAAAACACTTAAAACACTTTGTTTTGATATCAAAACTTGTTTTCTAACTTAGTTAAGCATGTTTTAACATGCTTCGCTCGTCACTTTTAGTTTAGTGCTTCTTTAGAGTCGTTAGTCAAGCGGTCTAAACCACCGCTTAGACTTTCAAACTTGACCCGTTTGGTCGATCATTAGGATCCGACCAAGCATGTTTACTGACTTTGTTTTTACATATGTTTCAGGTGATGTTGCGTGATGTATGCTAGGGAGCATGTTCACTTAGGATCTGGACGTGGCCTTAGTGACATAAAAACGATAATAGACGATGTTTAATTTGTTTGTTTGGTTTTAAGACAATGTAATTTACTTAATGAATCAATAAAACGAAACTTTTAATTACCATGGTTGTTGAAACGATGATTCTGTTACAACACTCCCTGACGTTTCCGCCACGGTTTGTTGTTTTACGTGGTCGGGGTGTGACAGAAGAGTTGGTATCAGAGCCAATGGTTATAGGGAATTAGGTTATTAGCAATGCTTTGACCTAGACTATAACTTTCTAGGACCCAAACACGAGTTATCTTGCGTTTAGATTTTAAAACAATACCGTCACCTATCCTTAGGTGATAACCACAACGAGAACACAAATTTCGAATCCGCTTTGAAAATTAATCATCTGTTCTAGGATGATTGATTACTAGGTTTTGAACCCTCTGAGTTTTCAAAATCTCGTCAAAGTTTGGGTCTAAATTGTAACAACTCTCATCAAAAAGTACTATTTATTATTTTAATTTGACCAATAGGAAACCCTAATTGAGAAACCCAAGTGATTCTGAACAAACCCTAAATTTTTCAGAATAAGTGGAATTAGAATCAGGGCCTCTAAAACTCAAGGGGGGGTAAACCCTAATTGATAATTATCTTCGAAATACGCTGTCAAATTTGAGATACGTTCGAATAACAACTCACCAGGCCTATACTAGTGACTAACCTACCCTACCCTACCTTGACACCCCAGGCGACTCGCGACAGGAACGGCGACACCCTCCGCGACACGCGGGGGAACCCATTTTCAAGTATAAATAGAACAGTCTGTTTCATGCAATTGAGTGTTCATTCGACGTAAAAATTCTTTACGTAGACAAAGTTAGACACTGTTTACTACAAAAACACACACTGATCACGAAGTGCTGCCGCAATTCAGGGTAATAACTCGATCGCTACTACGATTCAATGTCCGATCAATTAAACTATCCAATGGATGTTTAAGTGCTGCCCACATTAGGGTTTATGCTTTGTCATTCATTGTTAATTCAATGGATATTTAAGTATCGCAGTTTGTCATTCGTTCTGAAGGTTTTAATCTCGTGAGTTATCGTAAATGTTGTATTAAGTTACTAACCTAGTTTGTGTGCATCATTATTTAAACTAGGTTATCAAGGCTAATCAGTAGGCTAAGCTCTGTTCATAATTAAATCTGCAATGTGAGTCATTCTCTCTTTTTATCAAATTTTTTTATAAATGCATGTTTATTTTCAAAGTTATAATTACGGGGATTAAGTCTTTGTAATCACCAAGTTACAGCCGGTATGTGGGGTTTTGTATACATTACTTGATAATCGTCACCATTGGGGCAGCCAATGGGGGATATGACCATAGTCACAGATCCGGTCGAGTGACAAATACCGTGGGTAGTTGGTTTGATATCAGGAACATTGTAATCGCTCTTAATACTGTAAATTATAACAAAAGAGTCATTTTATTAAAAAGAATGATTCACTCAGTATTTCCCGCTGACAAAACCTTTTTCAAACATGTTTCAGGTGATCTGTTGTGATCCAGGAAAAGTGCCGTGAAGCACTAAAAGCTTAAGGAAGTGGCTCAGTATAAAAATAAAGAAACATGTTTTGTAAAATAAAAGATTTCTTTGTGAAATCTTAAGATTGTAAATTACCGGGTTTTATCCCGAGTTGTGAAATAAAATAATCGAGAAATATTTCAGTTTTTAAAAGATCCTGAAGAAACTTCCGCGGTTAAATAAATACCACGGGATTTCTGTCCCACGGCTCCTAAAACGGGTCAAACCGGGTCGGGGGCCGTGACAGAAAAAGGTGGTATCATAGCCACTAATCTAAGCCTATTAAGTATTTAGAAATACTTAATTTTACTAATTGCCAATTATGTGATTATGTGTTTTATTAACTGATTATTTGTTAGTTACAGTATGGGTAAACAAAAGTTGTCAAATATCTATCTTAAACTAGATAGGTCATCCAACGAGAAGGGAAGTTCATCCCAAACAAAACCTTATGTAATTCCTGAAGATGAAATATTTGTGAGAAAGGCACATTACGAGAAACCACTTTCTCCTAATAAGAGAAATTTGATTATTAGGAAAAGTCAGGAGGAAATAAGGAAAAACCGAGAGAAGAAGATTAAACAGGAAACCCAGGAACTAACTAGTAAAACACCTTGGGAGGACAAATTAGATGAGAAATGGGCAGATCTTTATATGCTAGCCACATTAGCAGAAAATGCAAATCTCTAAATACTCTAACTCAAGTTTTAGCACCTTTATTTATCTACAATCCAGAAACCTTATTCAGTAAATAAATAAGTTCACAGTAAATCATAGTATATTTTACTTGTCAGTTGTTTTATGTATGGTATGTAATAATATTTAAGGGTTATCTATGAAATTTTGTTATTTTAACATTTGGTATGTATTTTGCATATATGCTAAACAGCATGAATGAGATATCTAAAGCTTTAGAAAATCTTAACCTCTATCCCGTTAAGATAGAAGTTTCCAAGGAATTCACCGGTTACTTCGCTGATAAAGAAGAACCCATGGAATTTCAATCTAAACCACTGGCAAAACCTAAACCCAAGAAAAGAAGCAGATTTGTGGGCTGGAGGCGTGTACGTAGGAAAAAGCCAGCAACAAGAAAGGTTACCAAAACTGAAGAACCAAAAGACAAAGGAAAAGGGGTAGAAATTGAGGAAAATGTTAATCAAGTAGAGATAGAAGCTGAGAAGAGTTTTAAGCAAACAGAAAGAGAAATCGGAGAAAGTTCTAGACAGAAACAGAAAATGACTCCCTGGGAAGTTTTAGATCATAAACTAGTAATGAGTGACCTCATCGGACCTGCCGATGGAAACCTTGAACCAGCTAATCCAAACCTTATATTTACTGAAGAAGATCTTTTCAGCTACCCACTAGAAGCTCCAATTCCAATCAATCTGGAACCTGCTATTCCAGATCCTATTGTCCAACCTCAACCACTACCAGTAGAATTAGATGTGTTGGACCGGTTTTGACTCCGAAACGATTGCGAAACGAACGTGAAACGTGCGGAATCCGTACACGAACGCGACCTAACACACGTGACGTAATATAAACGTGATTCTATTATAAATCTGAAAACGTACAGCACCTTGAATCACAATGACAACACTTTCTCTCTCTAGATTCTCTCTCTAGATCTAGAAAGCTCCAAATGACAAATGTAGCAAAAGTCTCTAATCTAAACATAAAGCTCCTATTTATAGACCTTGGCTTTTAATGAGATTTCTCATTATTACAATATTGCCACCTTGCCATTTGTCTAGATATTACATCATAACGACTCGTTTTCTTCTGTTTCTTGCTACTTCTCGGATTGACGAAGGCTATAGACATAAATGCACTAACAGACTCCCCCTTGGATATTGCCGCAGTCAATCTCGATCATTGAGTCAAACTCGTAGCATCTTCTTTTTCTCTTTTAGACTTCTTGAACAGAATCCCGGTGGATCTGTCTTCAGCTTCAGTTTCTTCTCCTTTCGGTAGACTCTTTTCTTCATCAGGCTCCCCCTTTCGTCAAGCTTTCATGCTTTGGGATCGACACCTTGCTTTTCGATTACAAGCTCCCCTTGCTTTGAGCTCGTCTTCAGACTCCCCCTTAGACTCAGCTTCCGGGATCGTAGTCTGGAATCTCATCTGCAATCTCTCAAACATTTATAAGTAATAACATTTCAAATTTCAGCTATCCAGGAATTGTAACCTGGCTCACTCAAACATTCTAAACAAACAATTTTCATGAATTTGGCAGTTTCATCGAATCGAAACGGAAACTAGCTCTATAACAGTATAAGCATCCAAATCCCTCATAGTTAATCATCCAAGTCCAAACTAATGACCTTGGAGATATCACAAACTGTTTTTGATTTTTTATTTTTAATTCAAGTTTTAAATTAATGAACTTGTTTTATTTTCAGAAACACAATCAGCTTACTTAGATTTTGAAACTCAACACTCAGACATCGGTTGTCGAAAATAAAGCAGAATCAAAAATCTTTTTGTATTTTCTGAAAATATAAAGCAGTAAAGAAATATGTACAAACATATTTACAGACAATATTTTTGTTTGAGTATGCGTTAGAGGATCATATCAGTTTCTGACAAGTCACAAGTACCGTTGAGCTTAATTTCACTTTAAGAATTAAACAATTCACTTAGATTGTCGATATACTTGTCCACTTAAATTTTCATACAAATTTCAACTGATTTAGGATACGAATTATGTATTTTAAGAACTTAAACCCATTCATGTGTCCCACCTCTTGAATATACTCCCGTATCCAGATCCCAATATTCAGTCTTACAGGTAATTATAACACAAATGATATCTGTAAGGGGTTAATAAATTATGAAGAATCATGAGAGCTCAGGTCAGAACTACCGTTCAGCAGAGAGATCATGACTCAACTTGTGGGTGTGTCCCCTTTAGAGGATCTTTTTTACAACAGCATTGCTAAGCAATTTTATTGTCTTATCATATATGCTGAGGGTGATGCTATGTTTCAAGCATTTGCAGAAAGTATTATTCAAGGACTAGGTCAGAACTTCCATTCAGCAGAAGTCCCGGAATAATACCCCAGATATCACTGAGTATAAAAACCTAGTATATCAGAAAAATGAATCTTTCAAACAAGATTTCAGGGGTTACCTATATATCCAAGTAGTGTTCCCCACGAAATAAGCAAGTATTTGAATTTAGGTTTATATCCCGAAAAAATTTACTAAATGTATAAAAACCTACCAACACATCCACGGTTAGATCGTTTAACACATTTAAACTTTCCATTTCTTTAGCGTACTGTAACTGTCTACTGATGTACTATCATTTCCTCTTTTTTACGCAAAAACTCAATTTTTGAATTTTATCATGTTTTTGACTTTTTCAAATTTTCAAATGTTTTTGTATTTTCTAACAACATTACTCCCCCTAAAATGCAAAACCATTTAAAGAAAATTTGACAACCAACACTGGTAGCTTTATCTCGCCATCCATTTTCTGCTTATCGTGTTCTGATTTGTAGAAAATATACATACCCCCATGATTTACAACCCACTGATCTTAACAGTTTGAAAACCTTTTTTCAATCTGATGAAAGTAATCATGTTTGTTCAGCCGTGAGGGTTTCGGCATATTCAATCAACACATATTTTTGTATTTTTGAATATTTGACAAAAATTAAAAACAAACATATTTTGGGTTTTTCAAGTTTTCCAATTTTTAGGATTTTTGAAATATTGTTTATTTATTTACAGAAAACATATAAACTTCCTGTTTCAACCAACACAGGATCCAGCAGCCTCCTCTCGATGTGCCAGGCTGCTCCAATCTCCAATTTCACAATCTTTGAATTCCATGAGCACCTGCACAAACAAACTACTCAATTACTTGAACAATTTAGCCCAGGTCTGTTGAACCTTAGGCATTTCAACACAATAATTTTCATTCAATGCTGGAAATTCTGTATCATTTTTCACAAAAACTTTCTCAATTTTAACTTCAATTTTCTCATCGTTTACCAATTCGACATGTTTCTTAACACTCCATGTTTGACCTTTTGGTGTTCCTCGTTTGTAAAAATGTGAAACTTTTTGAACATTTTGATTTTGAACAACAACTCTTGGTTTCCAAAACTCTTGAGGTTTTGTCATATCAACAGTTGTTTTCCAACTTTGTGTTGTTCTAAATCTGGGTGTGCGAGAATTCCAGATCTGTCTAGAATCGAACCTATTTGGGTCTGATTTCCAATTTTGATTTGAAGCAAACTTGTTTGTGTTGTACCTCCAAGTTTGTTTTAAATCAAATCTGGTTGACCTTTGTCTCACAGTTTCAGATTTTTGTTTCTCAGCATCAATCTTCATTTTGTCAACATCCACAGATTTTAGATTAGGACACTTGCGTGCAAGATGTCCTTTTTGATCACATTTGAAACATGTTCTCATGGACACATCTTTGACATGTGGTTGTTGCTTTTTCTTTTTAGCAAAGAACTCATCATTAGACTGCCTCAATTTTAGTTCTTTTTCTTCTGCTAAATTATTTCCCTGAACAAAACTCATTTTTGCCTAATAATTTAGCGTCTCATTTTTGTTCCGATTTTGTTTCTTCTTATAACCCAACCCAGCCTTCATGTTCCTCTTTTGGAAACCAGATTTGTTATACGAACCTTTATGACTCTTACCAACAAACTTTGAAATCTCAGACTTCTCAATCTCAACCATTTTGAACACTTTATTAACCTTTTCTGAAATCACATTCTGAATCGGGAATACAACATCAAAGAACAATTTATCCGGTCCAATCATGGTATAAACCAATCCTTTTGAATCATCATTCAAACTTTCCTCAGATTTTATGTTTTTCAGATAACCATCATGAAGATTTCCTTCATCTTCATCCTGTGATTCAGATTTACCTGTAACAACTGACTCTTCTTTCAACACACTTTCAACGACTTTACCTACCACCTCTGAATCATGAGAATCATCAGATTTGGAATAGGTTATGTCAATGTTGTCTGGCAATTGATCAACCATGTTGAAAGCTTTTTCGACCTTTTCCTCATCATAAAATGCAAATTTTCCCGGTGGTGGAACTTGATGAAATTTTGAACCAATACCTTTCTTGTTCTGCTCAGACTCACCCTCACCCGGTTTTATATTGAAAATTCTTTCAAGCACATATGACGACACGTGGTAACTTTTTAACTTGTTGTTATCCTGTTCTAAATCAGCAATCTGTCGCTTTAACTTAGCAACATCCTCAATATAGGAATTAACAACATCTTGTTTTATAGAATACATTCGTTTAAGCTCTTTGGTTGTTTCAGACATATAATTCATTCTTGATTGAGCATATTTCATTTCATCTTTTACTTTATCATATGACTCTTTTGTAATGTGATATGATAATTTCATTGAGTCATATTCCTTTTTCATTTCTTGACAAGCAATTTCCTTTTGTTCACATTCATTTGTCATTTTCAAAACATTTTCTTTCAAAACTTCATTTTCTTTCTCTAATTTGTTACATTTTTCTGAAAGTTTTTCATCATTTTCTTTAAAAACTTTTTTCTTTTTCTAGCATTTCTTTGCATTTTTCTTTGAAAATCTTTTCAATTTTTGTGAACTCAAGATCTCTTGTTCTAAATTGCTCATCTTTTTCAGTACAAGCTCTGCATGATTCCATGCATTTCTTGCACTGATCAACCAGTTTCAAGTTTTCAGAATCAGAATTTACCTCAGTGATTGGCACTTCGGTGTTTTCAGCAACCTCTTTCTGCTCAGCAACATTCTGCTTTTCTTCAATACCGACTTCATCACCAACATTATCAGCTTCCTCATTCTCATTATTTTCTTCTTTTTCTTCTTTCTTCACCTCTTCTTCAATCTGTTGTTCTTCAGTAACAACTTTCTCAACCTCTTCATTTTTTATTTCCTTCACAACTTAAACTTCAACAGTTTCTACTTTAACCTCTTCAGCAGCTTTCTTCAGATTGTTCACCATTTCTTCAACATTCTTCTTCATTCTCTCCTCATCCCTTTTTCTCAGACACGATAACATAGCATATCTGATCTCCTTTTCAAATCTCTTAGCGTATGTGTTATCTTTCAATACATTTCTATAGTATTCAGCTCTCAACGGGACTTTGAGAAGAACATCATCGAAGATTATGTCTTTCTTGGGAACAACCGGTTCTCCTTCTCTGTTGTAATAGCATTCTCTCTTTTTATCCCATCTTTTGCTACCGACAGCCATCTCATACTCCTCCTGCATGTCATCCATTCTGTTGTAGACCACGTTTCTTTCTCTGTAGGTCTTCTCACTCAAGATCTCTTCTCGAGTTTTCTCTTTGATCTCAACTTTTTCTTCGCGGATTTCAGCAGTGTCTTTGTCTTTGTTTTCATCTTGAATCTCAGCAACAAAAACAAATTTTCTTTCTTCTGTCATAGCTCTCCCCTTAGCTGTTTTACGAACATTCTCTAAACGATCTTCTTCTGGACAAACTGTGCTCCAGTCAAATCCTTCATCGGGATAGATTACTGCATATGCTCTTGACTTTTCTTTTGGTTTATCTTCAATCAACTTTGGTTCTTCTCTGCTTCGATGGTAGATTGCCTTTCGATAATAGTCATCGTTGAAAGGACGTTCACTTCCTTCAGCAACCTCAGAGTTTCGGCATTCTCTTTTGAAATGACCCTTTTGCCTACATCTGAAGCAGGTCACTTTGGTTTTGTCAAATCCAAGCTTTGTTGAAGCACCTCCAAGCGATTGTTTCCCGGTAATCTCCATATACCTCTGAGCTCTGCGAATACAACTAGCTAAACACCAACGGATGTCAATGAGCTCCATCTCTTCCGGATCAATCTGGTCGTAATCTTCTTTGGTCAATTCGGAGTTTCCAATTTTGCCAGCTACAAGACCTTCATATGACTCCAGAACAGAAGCAAGGAAACTCATTTGCTGCTTCGCTGCATTTATGCTCATTGCAGGAGAATTCTTCAGTTTAAGAGCAATGTTGCACAGAATTTCTTCAGATTCATCAGAATTTGTCTTTGAAGATGAATGATATCCAGAATGATGACTTGTTGACGTTGTTGGTGGTTCTTTCATCTTTTCACCACTAAATGCTGTTTTTGGTGAACCAACGCCTTTATCAGAAGGCACACTGCCTTTGTAGTACAAGCCAACGTTCTGTTGATGTGAAGAATCAGTCATCTTGTTTTGCTTTTGTAGCTCCAGATCATGACTTTCAATCTTTTCAAACAAAGCATCAAGAGTAATTGTATCATACAAAGCATCATTTTTCAAAATAAAAACAAACGTTTGCCACTGATCTGCTCGTGGTAACGCTTCAATCACTTTGTCTATCAGTTCCTCTCTTGTTTTATTTATCTCTAATCTCTCCAATTCAATTTTAAGATGACAGAATCTCTCAATCATTTGCCTCACTGACTCTCCTTTTATGTTATCAAACAGATCAAATTCTTTCTTTAATAAAGCGATTTTGTTCTTTTTAATCTGTTTACCCCCTTCAGCTTTAACACGTAAAGCTTCCCAGACAGACTTAGATGACCCGTCATGATTTAGTAAAGCAAAAATATCATTTCTGATTGCTGACTGAATCAATGCTATCATTCTCTGTTCAGCTCCGTATTCAGCTTTATCTTCTCTGGAAAACTTCTTGAATACAAGATCTTCGCCTTTATCATCTTTTGGTTTTTCATATCCATACTCCAAGCAGAACCAGCTTTCATGAGCATACGCTTTCGCCCAGTTAATAAACCATTCCTTCCACCATGTATAATCTTCAATGCTATCCAAAGTTGGTGGCTTTGAGTGAGTTCCATAAAAGTTATCATGCTTGATGTTTTCGTTGATCGCCTTCGTGATTGTTTTCGGTGTAACATTTGCAATCTCGGACGATTCGGATGTGAATGCGTTGAAAAACGTGTTGTAGAATTCCTCAGCCATGATGCGAGCTTCTTGAATTATCTTGAATATCTCGAATTACCTTGAATCAACAAACAAACAAACACTTATCAGTTTAAACACTTATCAAACAACTGAATCAAAATAATACTCGAACTGGTGAATATTCTGTGCGGACTGAAGGTTGACAGACTATGCAGACTGAACTTGATGCGAACTGAAATTTAAGTTGTGAAATCGTACGAAGTGCTATGACCCGGATCAAATTCAAACGACCTTTTTCAAAGACCTGACAAGGTTCAAATGAACTGGACCACCTCTTTTGAACTGATATGCTTTGAACTTGGGCCAATTCAATTAGTGGATCAACAAATATGATTTGCCAGCTAACAAACAACTTGAAATCTTATGTTTTTTTTTTATAACTCCTGACACCCGTTGACTTGATTGGATTTGATAGGGCCGCACCCACTAACCCAACAACATGATCGGGCTGCCAATTTCCACTAAACCAATATACATTAAATGTTTCACATGCAGCCGACACCTTTCTCGATCAAAAACACATGCAAGAACCGAATGATCACTTTTAATTGAAAGTTTGAAACAATTTTCAATTTATTGCCGACAACCTTTAATGTTCACTTTATTCTCATTGGACCTCAAAGTCAGTCAAACACTTTAACATATCTCGATCACATGAACTGATATAATATGCAATTCACATATGTCAACAAATTGTTTAAATGAAACAAGTAGTGGCCGACAACAATTAATATTCACAACTTGAAATCTCAGATTTTCATTGACAAAGTCTGACACTCAGTTTTATCATCAAATTATAACAGGACCGATGATCTTTAATCACGTGAACTGACAAGCTATTATTACTGAACTGTTCGATAATCTCAACACACCACACAACTCAGACCACTTTCTTTTGATTATAAATGGCCGACAAGCAAATCAGATTTCAACTGCGATACCCCTTGATATGATGTCACAAAAGCGAACCACACAAGCGGATCTCAAGAGCGAACCTACTGTTAATGTGACAAATGAGCGGACCTCAACTATTTTGTCACTAAAAGCGGACCTAATACTATCACATGAGCGGACCTCCTGCTATCTTATGAGCGGACCTCACAAAATGTTCGAATAAGCGGACCTGATTGTTACTATGAGCGGACCTCTTAAAATGTTCAAATAAGCGGATCTACCTGATAACACTACGCGAAATCGGACCGAAAACCTTCGATTTCTCCTAAACGGCTAGGAGTTTGGATCTGAAACTTGGTAGGGTTATAGATCAGGTGTATACGCACAACATATCAAAAAATCAGACGATTTGGACCATAAAAACCCGTTCAATTTGACGAAAATCAGTTAAAAATATGAAAAAGATGAAGAAATAATGCGATTCAGATCTGAAAACGCTATAATCTGGTACGAATCTTGTTGTTTGATCAACGCAATCGAGCTCCTGCTCTGATACCACTTGTTGGACCGGTTTTGAATCCGAAACGATTGCGAAACGAACGTGAAACGTGCGGAATCCGTACACGAACGCGACCTAACACACGTGACGTAATATAAACGTGATTCTATTATAAATCTGAAAACGTACAGCACCTTGAATCACAATGACAACACTTTCTCTCTCTAGATTCTCTCTCTAGATCTAGAAAGCTCCAAATGACAAATGTAGCAAAAGTCTCTAATCTAAACATAAAGCTCCTATTTATAGACCTTGGCTTTTAATGAGATTTCTCATTATTACAATATTGCCACCTTGCCATTTGTCTAGATATTACATCATAACGACTCGTTTTCTTCTGTTTCTTGCTACTTCTCGGATTGACGAAGGCTATAGACATAAATGCACTAACAAGATGAATGGTGGACAACTGATTGGCAATACCAAAATCTTTTAAACAACCCTGATACATTTTTCCCACAAGTTGACCCAGAACCTCCACTATACCCAACTATGAGCCCGGAGAATCTGGCTGAACTTCGTCTCTAGGGCGAAGAGTTAATTAATGCAGGAAATAGGATTAGGGATGTTGGAGAAAGAGTTACTTGGAAGTACGACGAAAGGGAGCATCGTTTTTAAGAAATTAGTTGACCAGATAATGGGAGTTTTCAGGAATATTTGTTTAATAAATAATCATAAGAACCGGTATGTGTAATAACTTAACAATAAAACGTTGTATGATAATCGCGTGTACGAGGCATAATATAATATATAGAAATGAAACTCAGGAAACCGATAATTTTTTGTTATACATGTTAATGTAATTATGTGCAAACTGTTTTATTATAATTGTATTTATACTAATTATTTATATAAAATTAATTATCAGGTGGCAAACATTGGTAACGAACCAGTAAATGAGGTTAATCAGTCTGAGCAACATCCAGGAGATCAATATATGACTAGGCAAGATATCGAAAATATTGTTGCTCAAGGGATAGCCAATGCTATTCCCGCAATCGTTGCTGCTGTAAAGAATCCAATCAAACCACAACAAATCGTTCCTAGTAAACGTATATCTGAAGATAACTTCAGTAATAGTGTAAACGGAGGCAATGATCATGTTAATCATAATGAGGAACCACATCAAGCTCCATTTCCTAAGAAAATGAAAACTGCAACGCCTGGTTGCACTTTCAAAGAATTCCTTGCTTGTAAACCCACTGAGTTTGCAGGCAATGAAGGACCAACTGCATCACTGCGTTGGTTAGAGAAAACCGAAGCAGTAATTGCAATAAGTAAATGTGCTAAAGATGATCAGGTCATGTATGCGTCAAATCTTTTCAAGGAAGGAGCACTCGAATGGTGGAACACTGTGTTACAATCAAAAGGAAGAATAATAGCTTATGCCATGACTTAGGAAGAATTTAAGGGTTTTGTAGAAAGAAAATTCTGTCCCGAGTATGAAAAGGAACAAATGACAAATAAGTTCCTAAATCATCGGATGATGGGTGTAGATTGTCGCGGTTATACTTCGACATTCTTTGAATATGCTAGAGTGGTACCAACGCTGGCTTCGCCAGAATCGGTACTCATTTCTCGCTACATTTGGGGACTAATTAGTGAAATCCGCAATATAGTTAAAGCTGCGAGACCTCACACTATTGACGATGCTGTGGAATTAGCTAACACCCTAACCGATGAACTGGTACGTACACAAGATGAAAACAAGAAGAAAGAATTGGCTCAGAAAATTACCCAAGGATTTCGTACGGGTAATAGTAGTAATTTCAAGAGAAGAGGAACTGGGAAATTCTCAACTCCGTCATTCTGCAGGAAATGCAAGAAGAAACATTATGGAAGATGCGATATAACCTGCAATTTTTGCAAAACTGTAGGACATCGTGAAGAAAACTGCAGAAAGAAAATAATAGTCTGCTATAACTGTGGAGAAAATGGACATTTCAAAACAGAATGTCCTAAATTGGGCAAACCAACAGACAACAAAACTAAGGCGACCGACGGAACTATTAAGAAGAATGCCAGGGCATTTCAGCTGACCACTCAAGAAGCAGAACTCATCCCAGATGTGATAGCGGGTACGTTCTTAGTTCACAACGTATACGCAAAAGTATTATTTGACTCTGGTGCAAACCAAAGTTTTATAAATACTTCATTCTGTCAAGCTCTTAATTTACCTTTAACCAATATTAGGCAGATTTTTACAGTTGAAACGGCAGACGGAAATTCAGTTAAAATAGATAAAGTTTTGCAGGAAGAAAATATAGAACTTTTAGGACATAAATTCTCTGCAAACCTAGTGCCAATGAATTTAGCTGAATTTGATGTTGTATTAGGAATGGATTGATTAGTAGCCAACCATGCTAGAATCCTTTGTGATCAGAATTCCATAGAAATTCAATCACCCATCGGAGAAGTAATTAGGATTATAGGAGATAAACCACGTAAGCCCATGAAGTTCATATCAGTAATGAAAGTTGCTAATTATGAACGAAAACAAGGAATAGTATATATGATTTCAGTAATCATTAGTACTAAGGGTAAAGAACTTAAGGAAATTCCTGTAGTCTCAGAATATCCGGATGTATTTCCAGAAGAGTTACCGGGATTACCCCCAGATAGGGAAGTAGAATTTAGGATTCATCTAATTCCAGGAACTACACAGATAGCCAAGGCACCTTATCGGTTAGCACCCACAGAAATGTTGGAACTGAAAAAGCAATTAGATGAATTACTAAGTAAAGGATTCATACAACCTAGTTCATCTCCTTGGGGAACACCAGTGCTACTTGTTAAGAAAAAGGATGGTTCAATGAGAATGTGTATCGATTATAGAGAATTCAATAAGGTTACAATTAAGAATCGATACCCATTACCTAGGATTGATGATCTATTTGATCAACTTCAAGGAGCTAGATATTTTTCTAAGATAGACTTACGCTCCGGATATCATCAATTGAAGGTACAAGAAGAAGACATACCTAAAACTGCTTTCAGAACTAGGTATGGTCATTACGAGTTTACAGTAATGCCCTTTGGGTTAACGAATGCACCTGCTGCATTCATGGACATGATGAATAGGATCTGTAAACCATATTTAGATAAATTTGTAATTGTTTTTATAGACGATATACTTATTTATTCCAAAAGTCAGACAGAGCATTGTGAACACCTTCATGCACTCTTAACTTTGTTAAGAAAAGAAAAGTTTTATGCCAAATTCTCGAAGTGTGAATTTTGGTTAAAGGAAGTGCAATTCCTAGGACACATGGTGAATCACGAAGGTATTCACGTAGATCCTGCTAAGATAGAGGCAATTACCAATTGGAAGGTTCCACAAACAGCAATGGAAATTAGAAGTTTTATAGGTTTAGCTGGGTACTATAGACGGTTTATTAAGGATTTTTCCAAGATAGCCGTACCATTAACTAAGTTAACCTGTAAAGCAGTTAAGTTTGAATGGGGATCAAAGCAAGAAGAAGCCTTTAGAATATTAAAGCAGAAATTAACAAATGCACTAATCTTAGCCTTACCAGAAGGAATTGAAGATTTTGAAGTATATTGTGATGCTTCAAAACTAGGATATGGATGTGTGCTTATGCAACGCAAAAAGGTAATTGCATATGCTTCAAGGCAATTGAAAAAGCACGAAGAAAACTATACGACTCGTGATTTAGAATTAGGAGCCGTAATTTTTGCCCTTAAGATTTGGAGACTTTATCTGTATGGAAGTAAATTTACTGTTTATACAGATCATAAAAGTTTAAGATATATATTTGGGCAAAAAGAGTTAAACATGAGGCAAAGGAGATGGATGGAAATTTTAAGTGACTACGACTGCGATATTCAGTATCACGAAGGAAAGGCAAATGTAGTTGCAGATGCCTTAAGTCGTAAGTATTATGAGAAACAACGATGGGTTCGTGCTCTCAGATTAAATCTACAAATAGATTTAATGGAACAATTGAAGAATATTCAAGCTACAGCAATCAAGGATGATGCTGAAGGAATGAAAGGACGAATAAAGGAATTAGAACAAGGAGTAGATGGAATTTGGAGATTCCACAAAAGTAGAATTTGGATACCTAAGCAGGGAGACTTAAGACCTAAGATTTTAGAAGAAGCCCATAAATCTAGGTATACTATGCACCCAGGAAACAATAAGATGTACCAAGATTTAAGAAAGAACTTCTGGTGGATAGGAATGAAAAAGGATATAGCGCAATATGTTTCTAAATGTCTCACTTGTTCACAAGTTAAGGCAGAACATCAGAAACCTTCAGGGTTACTACAACAATTAGAAATGCCAGTATGGAAATGGGAACTTATAACAATGGATTTTGTTACTATGTTACCCAAACCCAGAAAAGGTAATGATGCGATTTGGGTAATTGTGGATCGATTAACCAAATCAGCTCATTTTCTACCAATGAAAGAAACCTTTAGTATGGAAAGGTTGGCAAAATTGTATGTAGATGAAGTTGTATCCTTACATGGAGTTCCACTCTCCATTGTTTCGGATAGGGATAGTCATTTTACTTCTCATTTCTGGAAAAGCTTCCAGCAAGCTATGGGAACTCGATTAAATCTGAGCACTGCATATCATCCACAAACAGATGGACAAAGTGAAAGGGCGATCCAAACTCTAGAAGACATGCTCAGAGCATGTGTAATAGATTTTGGTGGAAATTGGGATGATCACTTACCATTAATTGAATTCTCCAATAACAATAGCTATCATTCAAGTATTGAAACCGCCCCATTTGAAGCACTATATGGAAGAAAGTGCAGAACTCCAGTTTGTTGGGCAGAAATAGGAGAAAGTCAATTATCAGGTCCTGAAATAGTGCAAGAGATGACTGATAAGATTACTCAAATCAAGGAAAGACTGAAAATGGCTCGTGATCGTCAAAAGAGTTATGCAGATAATCGGCTCAAGCCACTTGAATTCCAACTGGGAAACAAAGTATTATTAAAAGTTTCTCCTTGGAAAGGAGTAGTTAGATTCGGAAAGAAAGGAAAGCTAAGTCCAAGGTACGTAGAACCATTTTTAGTGATCCAACGTATAGGACCAGTTGCTTATCGTTTACAACTACCAGAAGAATTATCTGGAGTACATGATGTATTTCATGTATCCAATCTCAAGAAATGCTTATCATATGAATCATTGGTAGTACCTCTTCGAGATATAGAGGTAAACGAAAAGTTGAAATTTGTTGAGAAACCTCTTCAAATTGAGGATCGAAAGATCAAGTTTCTCAAACACAAACGACTAGTTTTAGTCAAAGTCAGATGGGATTCAAAGAGAGGAGCTGAATATACTTGGGAGCTGGAATCAGAAATGAAGCGAAAGTATCCTCACTTATTCCAGTAAATCTCGAGGACGAGATTTTTATTAAGGTAGGGAGAATGTAACAACTCTCATCAAAAAGTACTATTTATTATTTTAATTTGACCAATAGGAAACCCTAATTGAGAAACCCAAGTGATTCTGAACAAGCCCTAAATTTTTCAGAATAAGTGGAATTTGAATCAGGGCCTCTAAAACTCAGGGGGTAAATCCTAATTGATAATTATCTTCGAAATACGCTGTCAAATTTGAGATACGTTCGAATAACAACTCACCAGGCCTATACTAGTGACTAACCTACCCTACCCTACCTTGACACCCCAGGCGACTCGCGACAGGAACGGCGACACCCTCCGCAACACGCGGGGGAACCCATTTTCAAGTATAAATAGAACAGTCTGTTTCATGCAATTGAGTGTTCATTCGACGTTAAAATTCTTTACGTACACAAAGTTAGACACTGTTTACTACAAAAACACACACTGATCACGAAGTGCTGCCGCAATTCAGGGTAATAACTCGATCGCTACTACGATTCAATGTCCGATCGATTAAACTATCCAATGGATGTTTAAGTGCTACCCACATTAGGGTTTATGCTTTGTCATTCGTTGTTAATTCAATGGATGTTTAAGTATCGCACTTTGTCATTCGTTTTGAAGGTTTTAATCTCGTGAGTTATCGTAAATGTTGTATTAAGTTACTAACCTAGTTTGTGTGCATCATTATTTAAACTAGGTTATCAAGGCTAATCAGTAGGCTAAGCTCTGTTCATAATTAAATCTGCAATGTGAGTCATTCTCTCTTTTTATCAAATTTGTTTATAAATGCATGTTTATTTTCAAAGTTATAATTATGGGGATTAAGTCTTTGTAATCACCAAGTTACAGCCGGTATGTGGGGTTTTGTATACATTACTTGATAATCGTCACCATTGGGGCAGCCAATGGGGGATATGACCATAGTCACAGATCCGGTCGAGTGACAAATACCGTGGGTAGTTGGTTTGATATCAGGAACATTGTAATCGCTCTTAATACTGAAAATTATAACAAAAGAGTCGTTTTATTAAAAAGAATGATTCACTTAGTATTTCCCGCTGACAAAACCTTTTTCAAACATGTTTCAGGTGATCTGTTGTGATCCAGGAAAAGTGTCGTGAAGCACTAAAAGCTTAAGGAATTGGCTCAGTATAAAAATAAAGAAACATGTTTTGTAAAATAAAAGATTTCTTTGTGAAATCTTAAGATTGTAAATTACCGGGTTTTATCCCGAGTTGTGAAATAAAATAATCGAGAAATATTTCAGTTTTTAAAAGATCCTGAAGAAACTTCCGCTGTTAAATAAATACCACGGGATTTCTGTCCCACAGCTCCTGAAACGGGTCAAACCGGGTCGGGGGTCGTGACATAAATAATGTGAACACATGCAAACTGGAAGAGTGAATGCCTGTACCCTGAGTTTTCTGTCTAAGGCTAGAGTGTTCGTACAAATTCGTAGTATCGGATCAGTCACTCTTACCTGGGAACTCTTGGGGTGAGTGTTCACTTATAGGCGAGCATGTCTTCAGCGATACATTATTATGACCTATTTACTATGATTAGTCGCTGCGTGTCGTTTGTTTATTCGAGGCATCAAACGAACGATCGCCTTCCTTGTGTTTTGTCGATGTTTTCAATACCTATTTTGTTTTTCCAATTGTCGATCTCACTCGTTTCTCATGTTTCCTTGATTAGACAATGCCTCCCCGACGTGATGCTCAACCTTTTACTACTGAAGAAGTCGCAGCCCTTGTTGCTCAACAAATGGCTGCAGTGCTTCCTGGCGTAGTAACCCGGATCCACGAGTTATACAACAACAATAATAACAACAATAATGCACAATGTAGTTTCAAGAATTTTAATTATGCTAAGCCGCTGAAGTTTTCTGGGTCGCAAGGAGCAACTGCGCTCCTTCAGTGGTTCGAAAGTTTGGAAAGCACATTCAGACATGTGCAATGTCCGAATGAGCGTAAGGTTGAGTTTGCATCTAGTGTGTTCGAGAAGCGTGCTCTTACATGGTGGAACGGAGTGGTGCGTGATAGGGGTGCCGATGTGGCGATGGCACAAACATGGGAAGAGCTCCGAGCTCTCATGATGAGAGAGTTCTGTCCCCGTCACGAGATTCGAGCTTTAGAACGAGAATTCGATTATTTGAAACAAGATGGGGGAGAACACCGTGCTTATATGGATCGATTTGAGGAGCTCAGTTTGTTGTGTCCTACGATGGTTACCCCGTTGGAGAAGGCAATTGAGAGGCATATCGATGGTTTACCCGATTCTGTGCAAGACATTGTGACGGGCAGTAATCCTACTACTGTTCGCCAAGCGATTGAGTTGTCTGCTACTCTGACCGAGTCTCAGGTCAGGAAGGGTAAACTGACCCGTAAGGGTGATAAGAAGAAATCAGTCGATTCTGCACAAGACAAGGGTAAAGGTAAGTGGAAGAAGCAGGGTGAGTCTTCTAAAAAGTCAAGGAAGCGCAAGGCTTCCCAGAACTTTGCTGTCACCAACCAGAACCCTCAGAACCCACCAGCCCTACCTCCCGCGAAGAAGCAATATGCTGGTACCGCACCTCACTGTGCCCGATGCAACAGTCACCATGTTGCCCAGCAGGCCTGTAAACAGTGCACTACGTGTGGTAGACTTGGGCATTTGGCCAACATTTGTCGTTTGGGCCAAAATCCGGCTGCTCAGGTTCCAGCACAAGTTCAGGGGAATGTTGCGAGATTCCCACCGGGTTCGTGTTTTAATTGCGGAGAAATGGGTCATTTCCGCAACAACTACCCGAGGTTGCTAAATGCAAATGCGAATCCGAACGCGATAGCGAATGTAAATTCCGCTCGTGAACGAGCATTCAATCTAAATGCAAACGAGGCTCGAGCTGACAACGAAGTTGTTAACGGTACGTTCCTTGTTAACAATCAACTTGCATCTGTTCTTTTCGATTCCGGTGCCGATAAGAGTTTTGTTTCGTTATCTTTTGAGCCTTTACTTGCGAAACCTAGAACTAAACTGAGGAAACCCTTATATGTCGAAGTTGCTACTGGTAAAGCCCTTGTACTCGATTCTATTATTTGCGATTGTCAGTTGAACCTCGATAACCATCATTTTCCTATTGACCTCACGCTAATGCAACTTGGGAGCTTCGATATTATCGTGGGGATGGATTGGTTAACCAGACATCATGCTGAGGTGATTTGTTTCAATAAGATCATTCGTATTCCTTTTTTGTCTGGCGATGTTCTGGAAGTTCGTGGCGAGAAACCATCTGGTGGATTGAAACACATATCGTGTACTAAAGCCAGAGTTACTTACGAAAAGGATATGTTGCCTTCCTAGCACATGTCACCGAGGAGAAAGGCAAGAGCAAGAGTATTCAGGATATTCTGATTGTTCGGGATTATCCAGAGGTGTTTCCTGATGAACTGCCTGGTTTGCCTCCAGTTCGTCAAGTCAAGTTTCATATTGACCTTGTACCCAATGCTAACCCGATTGCGAAAGCACCTTATCATCTTGCATCGTCTGAGATGCAAGAATTATCAAAACGGCTTCAAGAGTTATCTGATAAAGGATTCATCCGACTGAGTCATTCACCTTGGGGCGCTCCTGTCCTCTTTGTGAAAAAGAAAGATGGATCTTTTCGGATGTGTATCGATTATCGTGAGCTGAACAAGCTTACCATCAAGAATCGATATCCCCAACCTCGAATTGATGATCTCTTTGACAAGCTGCAAGGTGCATCATGTTTTTCCAAGATCGATCTGCGTTCTGGGTATCATCAGCTTCGTGTATTCGAAGAAGATATTCCCAAAACTGCTTTCCGCACGAGATATGGGCATTATGAGTTTACCGTCATGCCTTTTGGTTTGACGAATGCTCCAGTTATCTTCATGGACTTAATGAATAGGGTCTGTAAACCTTTTTTAGACAAGTTCATCATTGTGTTCATCGACGATATTCTCATTTATTCGAAGTTTCGAGCCGATCACGAGCAACACCTTCGTTTGACATTGAAACTCCTGAAGAAGGAACAACTTTTTGCTAAATTCTCCAAGTGTGAATTTTGGCTTAAAGAAGTTCAGTTCTTGGGCCATATAGTCAACGAACAGGGTATTCATGTGGATCCATCCAAAATAGCCGCTATTAAGGATTGGAATACACCAACAACACCTACAGAGATTCGATCTTTTCTTTATCTTGCTGGATATTATCGTCGATTTATTTCGAACTTCTCGAAGATTGCGGTTCCACTCATTGCGTTGACTCAAAAGAATAAGCCTTTTGAGTGGGGACCCAAACAAGAAGATGCGTTTCAAACGCTGAAACAGAAGCTATGTGATGCTCCTATTCTATCTCTGCCCGAGGGAAATGAAGATTTCGTTGTCTACTGTGACGCATCTAATTTGGGCCTTGGTTGTGTTCTCATGCAAAGAGGCAAAGTTATAGCATATGCGTCTAGACAATTGAAAGTTCACGAGAAGAACTATACGACTCACGATCTTGAGTTGGGAGCTATGGTTTTCGCTCTCAAAATCTGGAGACACTATCTTTATGGCATGAAATGTGTGGTTTTCATAGACCACAAGAGTCTCCAGCACATTCTTAATCAGAAGGAGTTGAACATGAGGCAACGACGATGGGTTGAGCTCTTGAACGACTATGATTGCGAGATTCGTTACCATCCTGGTAAGGCGAATGTTGTAGCCGATGCACTTAGTCGAAAGGAGCGAGTCAAGCTTCATTCTGTTCGAACTCTATCTGATATTCAATCTCGTGTTCTTCAAGCTCAAAGGTCTTGTGTGATCAAAGGCTTATTGAAATATGAGCTACCGCTTCAATTCGAGCTTAAACTCGAAAGGAAAGACGATGGTTTACTCTATTTCAAGGATCGTTTGTGGATTCCGAAACGAGACGATCTTCGCACTTTAGTGATGGACGGATCTCATAAGTCTCGATATTCTATCCATCCTGGTGCTGATAAAATGTACAAGGATCTTCATACTCGGTACTGGTGGCCTGGTATGAAGAAAGATGTTGCCTTGTATGTGTCGAAATGCCTAACTTGTCTCAAAGTCAAGGCTGAACATCAACGACCTTCTGGCTTGCTTGTACAACCATAGATACCGGTATGGAAGTGGGAGAACATTGCAATGGGTCTCATCACTAAGTTACCGCGTACATCTAAAGGTCACGATGCTATTTGGGTTGTTATCGATCGATTAACGAAGTCAGCTCATTTTATTCCAATTCACGAGGATCTATCTGCTGATAAACTTGCAAAGATTTATGTTGATGAGATTGTATCACGACATGGTGTTCCTTTGGATATCATTTCCGATCGTGATGCTCGATTTTCATCTCATTTTTGGAAGACCATGCAATCTGCTATGGGAACCGAACTAAATCTAAGCACTGCTTATCATCCCCAAACAGATGGACAATCCGAGAGAACGATTCAAACTTTGGAGGATATGCTTAGAGCATGCGTGATAGACTTTGGTGGTAATTAGGACTCTCATCTGCCGTTGATCGAGTTCTCTTACAACAACAGTTATCATGCTAGCATTAATATGGCACCATTTGAAGCTCTTTACGGTCGAAAATGTCGTTCACCTGTCTGTTGGAATGAGATCGGTGAAGCTCAGCTTGCTGGACCTGAGCTCATTCTGGAGACGACAGACAAAATCAAGAAAATTCACGATAATCTTGTGACAGTTAGAAGCCGTCAAAAGAGTTACGCGGATATGCGATGCAAGCCCTTGGAATTTCAAGTCGGAGACCATGTCCTACTCAAGGTGTCACCTTGGAAGAGAGTGGTGAGATTTGGAAAGAAAGGAAAACTTGCACCACGATATGTTGGACCATTTAAGATTGTTGAAAGGGTTGGAAAGGTTGCCTATCGACTAGAGCTACCTCTAGAGCTTGGAAATATTCATCCGACTTTTCACGTGTCCAATTTGCGAAAGTGTTTAGCTGACGCTGATCTTCACATTCCACTCGACGAAATCCAAATCGATGAAATGATGCACTTTGTCGAGAAACCTGTGGAGATAGTAGACCGTGCAGTCAAACAGTTGAAGAACAAACGGATTCAAGTGGTCAAGATTCGCCGGGAATCCAAATGTGGCCCAGAGTTTACTTGGGAACGTGAGGACCAAATGAAGGCAAAATATCCGTTATTGTTCTAACAAGTTTCCTCTAGTTAAAATTTCGGGACGAAATTTCCTAAAGTAGGGGAGACTGTGACAACTGTGCTCTGTAATCGATGTACAATGTGAAAAAATGTTAATAATTAATAAAACAATGTGTTTTGGTGTTATTATGTGTGTATTTGTGTTTGATGATTTTACGATTTGATTCGATTCCGATTTCAAGCTTTAAATCGCTTTCTGGAAGGTTATACGCAAACTGGTGCGTAAACGCAGTTAGTTTAATGCGAAAAACACTTCGAAATAGTGACATAGGCTTAACATACCTTAAATAACCTTTACAAAACTTAAGAAATAAGTTTTGGATGGTTTGGTGTGTTGAAAATAAGTCTATTCGATCGCAGGGACTATTTGTGTCAAACTGTGAAACCATACCGATTCGTATGGTATCGAACAGTCCGGAACTTGATCATAAGCTAAAAAATACATAAATAACCTAAACATAGCTTAAAAATAAGCTTTGAGTGGTTCGGTGTGCGAAAGCATGCTTATTTGATCTTACAGGGACTAAAAGTGTCAAAAACGACGTAAGTTTTCATTTTCGCGCATATCTTACGTTCTGACCACATCTGGACACCCGAAAATTTTGTAGACACTAAAATATTTTTATTTTAGTGATCGGCATGCAAAAATACCATTCGTCGCTTAATTTGGTTCGTTTTCGCGTCCGTTCGAGTTTCGTCGTACTTAACCGAACAACGTGACCGTACGACCAAATGAACCGACATCCGTGATATTTCCAAGCATATTTCAGGTCCCCTACACTTTGCCGACCTTGTAGAGCCTTGAAAATGGCTTAACGGAGGTTAAATACGTCAAATACGCAAGTTTGGGTGTGCAGGGACTGTTTCTGACAATTTTTGAAAGTATCAGCCTACACCCTGGCGTCGCGCGACGGCCATAGGGCCTTGTGGTCGCGCCACGCGACCAGCACATCTGGGCAGAAACTTGTTTTTGTGCAGCAGATTGAATTTGAGGGACCATTCTTGCAATTGCTTTGTGTGGTAGCCAGGTTAACACCTCCCCAAGCAAATTAGCTGGCCTCTAACACTTGTATGGCTAGGATTTAATGCTTGGTAACCACACAAACACATGGATTGATCCTATGAACCTCCAACAAGTATAAATAGCCAGGCACTTCATTTGTTTCAACCCACACTTGATCTAAATTCTCTAAGTTGAGGTTTTATAACTTCGTACCTGAGAATTATAAGATCAAGTTCTAGCAAGGACCCTTTGTAAGCTTCCTTCATTCTTTTATTGCTTTCCTAGCTAGAAAGTCAAACAGTGTTTGACTTTCAGCTTTGACCACGAGTTGGTCAATGAGAAGTTCGTTTGATCTTCGCAACATGAGCGTAATCACGATGGTTATAGTCCCTAGTGACTATACCTACTGATTACCACATTGACTAGGCGTAGTGACGAGTCGTAGTTTCGGTCAAAATGCGCATATACGCGTATTTTGCAACCAAACTACTTTTGGGTATCAAAACACTTTGTTTTGATATCAAAACTTGTTTTCTAACTTAGTTAAGCATGTTTTAACATGCTTAGCTCGTCACTTTTAGTTTAGTGCTTCTTTAGAGTCGTAAGTCAAGCGGTCTAAACCACCGCTTAGACTTTCGAACTCGGCCCGTTTGGTCGATCATTAGGATCCGACCAAGCATGTTTAGTGACCATAGTTGCATAGGGAATAACCTTCCGAGGTTATACCTTATGGTCACCTATTTTAAGTAGTTGTATGATAGGTAGTTTATATGCCTTAGGTAAATTACCAAAATGCCCTTTTCATGCATAATTGGATTTTAAGCATATGTAACCTAAACATTTGTCACTTAACTGATTATGCAACATAATTAAACATGTTTAGGCATATAATACTTGTCATAGGACTAGTTAGACGTCTCGAACGCGCTTTTGCGCGCACGGCGCGTTAAAGTAGCATAAGCTACCTAAACGGGTCATAACGGGTCGAAAGGACTTAGGTTAGGTTCCGATTTAGAATGTAGAGTTTTTTAAACCATATCACATGAGTTCCAACACTCATTTTGTTTACAAGACCTCATTCTATCCGATCCTCCGATTTAGGTGTCGATTTATTTACTAGTGATCCGATTACTAGGTACTACTTGAATTTCCTAGGTTTGCCTGAGCTTCGCTAAGTTCTTTAGATCAAGGATACCCTTCTATTCAACGTGAGTACATAGTTCCCCTATTTTACGGTTTTCAATTGTTTTGGGGTGATTCATATGTATTAAAACAATTTCGATATTTTAACGATGTTTTAAAAAACGATTAACATGGTTTATATTAAACTAATAACGATTTCGATAATGTGAACAAACTTGTTGGACGTATTTACATAACGAATGACATTCATTAGCATTGATCAAGCCGACCAGTATTAAGTTATGGTACCATAGGATCTGACAAATCCCGTTATCAGACTACACCCATGGTTATGTGTGGGGGTTATGTAGGTAACCACCGAATCTGATGATTGTTAACTTACCCTTTGGTGGTTTGTTAAAACGAGAAACGAGATAGTCGAGTCACGAAGGTTTGAATGTTATTAGCGAGACGACCAAAAGTAGTTTAACAATTAGAACTAATACGGTTTGGAAACGAGTAAAACGATTTGAAACGACTTAAACGAGATAAACGATTCGATTAAACGATTGGTTTTGGGTAGTGATTAGATAATGGGATGGGTGTAGCATGATAAAAGCATGGTAGATACGCCGCTGGTACATCTTATATATAAGTGCTTTTATCATACTATATTCCGTGTCATTATTTAGTTCACTTGGGAAACGATTTCGAAACGATGTCACACAACGAGGTTTTCGAAATGATATAAACCATACGAGTTTTATTAACGAGTTTATACGAGATGTTTTACGAATTGGTTTACTAAAACAAATGTTTTGGGGTTAAGAATCATGGCTACGAAATTTTATAAACTATAACCATCTTGATTTGGGTTGGTTAATTATGTTGCAATACACTTTTCAAAACTAGGTTTGTACTTTTGACTCTTGTAGTCTAATAAGGTACTGCAACATACAAACGAGCCATGAATCTGAAACTCTCACAAAACCTATGTGCTCGCCAGCATTTCTTTACTGACTTTGTTTTTACATATGTTTCAGGTGATGTTGCGTGATGTATGCTAGGGAGCATGTTCACTTAGGATCTGGACGTGGCCTTAGTGACATAAAAACGATAATAGACGATGTTTAATTTGTTTGTTTGGTTTTAAGACAATGTAATTTACTTAATGAATCAATAAAACGAAACTTTTAATTACCATGGTTGTTGAAACGATGATTCTGTTACAACACTCCCCGACGTTTCCGCCACGGTTTGTTGTTTTAAGTGGTCGGGGTGTGACAACATTAAAGCGCGGACAGCCTTGCGAGAACTCCACACCAATAGCCACGTCCCAAGTTTGACCAGCGCTGTCCTTGATGGTCAAATCCATCTTTCGATCCAAGCCATGAGTTTGTGCCCACTTCTTCTTCAGACGCTACAAATCAGAATATAAATTTTAATAATTAATTTTTTTAACACTGGTTTTCCTACAACTGATGAGTTCAACTGGAATCCCCAAACGTACATTAATAGTATGAAGAAGTAAATAATGGAAACTTATATAATGATTGTCAACAACAAAAGTAACCGGTACTTCGTCATCAACACTCTGTTCAAATACAGGTGTAGCAACCGAATTAGGCACTTCATCATCAGACACTTCAATTAACTCATCAGTTGGTTCTTTTTTGGTAACACAAAGTTCAGGTGGGAAAGTTAGAAGGGCAGGCTTACAGCTAAAAACACTCAAATCAAACGTCTTAAAATCAACCATTTCAAAAACCAACAAATGATCATCCGTTATCAACATCACCTTCTTAATTCGACTCCAACCTGTGGTAATATAAAGCTCATGGTCTAACACATCCATCCGAACAAACCATTTACAATTTCCAGTTGAACGCACCACAACAGGATATGAAGGACAGGTATTCAGCATCGAGTGATGAACAAACAACCTGTTCACATACTACACATAGTACAAAACCATATATCAGGATCGATGGTATACATGACATACATAACAATGTATGAATGCAAGGATAAAATAATTTAAAACTGTATATGTTCAAGTACCATGCAGTCATCTCGGTCTTTTACATCATTTCCAGGTTTGTAGTAGAAGTAGTTAGAAGGCGCAAGAGAAATGTCTTGATAAAAGTGGAACAGCCGGAACGAAGATAAAGCTTCTTCATACTGGAAAACAACCCACGAATTGTCTGGTAATTTCAATGACGCGACCACATCCAACCAGCCGTTGTAAAGAAAGTAGTCGCCTGCAAGGTTCATCTCTTTGACTTCAAAGATCCTCCCATCGAGGGTCCGGATGACTACATTCTTCTCTGGATAAGAAAACGACTTAATCCAGTCACCATAACCAGCAGGAAGTTTCTATAACGGAAAAGGTAGGTATCGTTAATGGCAATTATAATATCAGTAATCACAAAGTCTTATATTAAAAACATTAAAAAAATGCTTATAATATCAATACTCACCAATGATTTTTTGTCGTTCTTCCACATACGGGCAGCGAATCCATACACCATCTCGCCTTTAAAGTTGTCGTCTTTTACAACCCCAAATTGTATATCAAAATTCAATAAAAAAGCTAAACATTTAGCTCAACAATTATCAAATACACATCAAAAAGCACTAACCAACCTAGTTTGAAACAAAACAACCTCAAATCCGCTATTAAAATTGATGAGTAGCAAACGATAGTCAATTATTACAACCAAATATAGGTAAGAATCTAAACCATTTAACAAAACAACATCAAATCGAATATCAAACCATATCAAAAAAGTGTTCACTTATTACATATTGAAATCATGTAAAAAACAAACATAGATCATCAATAAAATCAAATCGACTGATGATAATCAACAAATATCAGAAGATGAACACAGTAACCAACCAGTTTGAAACAAAACAACCTCAAATCCGCTATTAAAATTGATGAGTAGTAGACGACAGTCAATTATTACATCCAAATGTAGGTGAAAATCTAAACCATATAACAAAACAACATCAAATCGAATATCAAACCCTATGAAAAAAGTATTAACTTATTACATATTGAACTCATGTAAAAAAGCTACATAGATCATCGAAAAAATCAAATCGGCTGATGATAATAACCAAATAACAGAAGATGAACACAGTAACCAACCATGTCTGAAACAAAAGAACATCAAATACGATATTCGGCAATGATGAGTAACAAACGACACTCAATTATTACATCCAAACTGTAGGTGAAAATCAAAACCATCTAACAAAACAACACCAAATCAGATTTAAAACCCTAAAAAAGGGTTAACTTATTACATATTGAAATCAACAATAAAAAATCCGTATACATACACAAGAAACCCAAAAGTGCTAATAACAATCAACAAATCACAATACATGAACAAAGTAATTAAAACTCTAATACACAAAACATATATCGGTCCAACATCAAAATCGGGTATTACAGACCCTAAAAAAGAAATTATACACCACAATAACATCAATCACCTACCATAATCTAACAAACAAAGAATCAAACAAAACCATTGAATCTGAAACATCGGATAAAAGAAAACGAAATCGTATGTAAAAGAAGAAGATTCGGTCATCAAGAGATAACAAAACAGTAGATGATTCACTAAATCAACAATAAAAGATGGGGATATCAGAATCAGTACCGTCGATGAAGACTATTATCTAATGAAGATTGATTATACCTCTTCACTAAATCGCCGATTAGGGGTGATGCTTAGAGGAATCGCCGATTAGGGTTGATGACTATACGAATCGCCGGTTAGGGTTTCGCAGCAATCGTTTGGAGACTTTTGTGAGAATGAGAGAGAGAGTTGAGAGAAAGCGTAACATAGAAGCCAAGTTCAATCCCACACGGAGAGATATGCCACATGTATGCCTATGTGGCTGCTTATTTGGCATCAACCATAGGGTGACATGTGTCCCCCAATGGTTTGCTTTATTAGAGATATAGATATAATAATTTAAATTAAATAATAATTATCTATAATTAAAGATGGCCTAGAATAATGACAAGTGTCCTTTCATTGGTTTCTTTTATTATATAGTACTAGCGGTAAGACCCGTGTGCAAACACGGGTCGTTTCTTAGAAAACCATGCAACAGTGTAGATATTCAGATACGCAACAAAAAATATATAAAAAGTTAAAATCAATTTTCTTGTAACATTTAGGTATTCATACCGTTGATATTCGAAAAAAACAAAAATATATAAAAAGTTAAGTTTATCCACATCATTCTTGTAGATGAAAATAATCCATAAATGAAATGAAAACTAAGAACATCATTAAACAATATGCAACAATATCGATGAGAACATAGTGCAAATAATATATAAAAAGTTAAGCTTCTCCACATCATTCTTCCAAATATTCCTCAAACAACTGTGGTTTGAAACCACAATTTTAAGCCAACTACTGTGGTTTGAAACCTGATACATTTCCTTCAACTTCAGAGATATGGTGTTAAACCCTGCCATGAATTCATCTAGCCTGAAAGACGGAACCGAATCAGTATTTATACAAAAATCGCTTTCAGAACACAAATCCAAACACCCAAAAACAAAAAACATACCTTCTCTTTCTCCACTCATCATATTGTTTTTTCGTATCGTCGCGTTCATTGGTTACCACATTAAGCTCCTCGACACGCTCATTGTATATGCTTACTTTGTTCCGGTAACTATGAATAGAAGCAATAAAAGAACAGTTAACAGTTTAAAACAAACATGTAATAACAAACTGATTATTTTACGACTTTATGCACGTGATTTTTCATTTCTTACTCAGCGATGGAATCAAGATTAGGGTTCATCTCTTTCATCTGTGCTTCGAGTAGTGCCACCATTACTAGCGACTTTTTGAGATCGGAATCGTTAGAGAGATTCATCGGCGAGTGTGGCTTAAAGTTTTTCAGGGTCTACAAAATCTTTCTTAATCCTGCAAAAATTAAAAAAAAGAATAATGTTAAATTTAAATGTTTTAAATGTGTCGAGAAACGGTTAATATTTGAGACTTACTGTTCCATATGCTTCGAAAGACTGTTGTTTAATTCGTCCACCTTTTTCTTGTATCCTCTCTTTCATTTCTAACTCAGGCTGATCAACAATATTCACTGTATATTGCACCTTAGTCATGGGCATATAAACTTCAGAAAATGGTCTGCAGTTCATAAAAAGAAAATGGTGGCAACCTCAACCCATTAACGTATGAATGTGTCAAACATATTGAAATTTAATAACTATAGAAAACAGAAAGTAATTGAGGAAAAGTGTCATCGCTCAACTACACCTACTCGTTCCAACATGTATAAAGTTACCTGTAACCCGGCCCGCCCATTACATAACGGGTCATTCTTATATAACTTACTGACTTAGAACGGGTCAATAACTATTCATCAAATGTACTTATTTAAGAAGCACCTTGAAGAAACACAGAACTAATTAGGGGATAATCAGTTTGGTTTATGTTCCTTGCATAGTGGTTAATCTTCTCTTGGATTCCTGAGCTCCTTTATGACCGTGATTAACTGCAAAACAAAACACCGTTACTCGCTAAGAGGGGAATGTGGGGGTTTCCCTCTTAACCGGGCTCCGGCGTGAGAATAAGCGACTGTGCTTAGGAGATAATTAAGTATTAAGTGAGAGTAGAGGGAATGGAATGAATTAACCTGTGAAGTGAAGGTCTCTATTTATAGCCGGAGAGGTGTAAGAGGGTGTGGGCTGATGGGCCTTGGGCCGGGAGGCGACAACATGGAGGATATGCTCCTTGTCTCACTGGTGTCGACCGTTAGTGGCTTCTAGGAGCTTTGTGGAGTTGGCGCAACGTGATTGGAGCCACGTGTCACTGTTGTCGGCCTGGTCGCCCTTCTGCCATCAGCAGGTAAGTGGAGATCGTGGGGCAGTTGTCTCTGCCCTATGATTGGTGCCACATAGGCGTCCTTAAGTACTTTTTGTCTCCTGTATGTCAGACGATCGTGGAGCACGATTGCGCAGGAACAGAAGGACCCTGATTGGCTCTTTTATTCTGCCACTTGTACGTTGTGTACTATCTGGAAAGGCCTCGCGCCGTAGTCACGCACGTTTCTTGCTGAGCACGTTATTATCATGCGCGCGGCATGGGCTTTCAGATGTCCCTTTTAGGATGCTAAGTGTCGCTAACTGGAGTTTACTCTTGTGTGGACCTCGCGCCGCGCTACACAGGTGTGTTGTACGCCGCGCGAGGTTGGCGATCAAGAAAATTGCTGATTAAGGAGTATGGTCCCGCGCGGCTTTTTGGGACCATACCCCTTCAAGTCCCCCCAGTCCAGTGCTGCACCATGCGCAAGGCAAGTGGTTGGAGCTCTGGACTTAAGAAAATAAAGTAGAGTGATGATTTTGGCTTTGGTAGACGGCGCGCGTGTAAGTTGTTAGTTACTACGGCGCGGCTACCAGGCTTGTTGTTGGATTTTGCATGAAGTTTCTCATGACTTTGGGCGGGAGAAACCTCGAAGTTTGAATTTTCTGACAGGTTGGTGAAAAAGTCGCGGTTGGTGACGTTTGAGTTGACCTTTGACGGTTGTCATCAACTTGTTGCTGACGGTTCGGATTTTCGTCAGGAGAGTGAGGCCCACGCGCGCGTGGTAACTGTCACTCCGGGAAACACACCTTACGTGGCGCTTTATGGTTGGCCTTGCTTGCGGCGGTTTCGGCACGGTTACCGATCGCATTAAATGCGATCAGTATATATATGTGAAGAGATGTGAGGCTCATCACTTTCTCTCCTACTATTCTTCTACTTCTTCTCAAATCTTCTCTGAATCTTCAAGTTTTTGAAGAACGTTGTGGCAGATCATCAAGCAGAACACTCGAAACCTGTTTTATTTATCGATGGCTGAAGAACAACATGAGGATATCCCCGGAGAAGAAGGTCCTGTGCCTGTTCTCCGGTGGGACCTAGGGCTTTTCGAACAACTTTCCCGTAGTTTCCGGTTCCCACCGGAGTGGGATGCCCGGTACCCGGATCAGAACCAAACGGCCGCTGATGCACCGCCGGGGTACATCACCCTGTTCGAAGACTTCTTCCATCAGGGCAACTTCCGGTTGCCGGCGACTAACTTCATGGCTCATATTCTCCAACATTATGGGTTTCATATATCTCAGATGAGCCCACCTGGGATGGTTCGGGTTCGGCACTTCGAGTTCCTGTGCTGGGCTCATGGCATCGAGCCAACTGTTGACAAGTTCCGGGTCTTCTACACACTTCAGAGAAACATGGGTTTCTATTCCTTCGCTAGTCGAGGCGCGGCGAAGAAGATATTGCTAAATCCACCCAAGAGTTTCCATGACTGGAAACCAAAGTTTTTCTATATCCGAGAAGAGGTGGTTCCAATACCCATGACGTTTCGCGCCTGGACTGAACCAATCGAGAAGGAAGACTTGGCGATCCCCAAGACTGAGGGTTGGTACCGGGAACTTACCGCCACCCCAAACCGAGTGTTTGGGGAGAATGTCTTGGTTGCGGCGCGGATGAGCGATCAGTGGCAGCCTGACAGCAAGGAGGTTCCTGTCTTGATGCTTGGTGACCAAGGTTAGGAATTCTTATTTTTAATTACCTTTCGGGGCTTGCGCTTTTCCTTATTGTATGATTTATCTTGTAGAGGTGCGGTTGTATCAAGCTGCCTTCGCCGCTTTCGGCGGTAGGATGGGTGTACGCCCGCTTCAAGACGGAGAACAATATTGGTATGACCAAATAAGGGATAATTTTATGTATCCAGTTGCTGATGCATTCGCCGCGCCGCCTACTGCAAATGAAGGTGCGCATATACCTAAACCTCGTCCTCTGCACTCTGTGACTTCTGCTGGTGTGTTGCGCGACCTGGGTATCGACCCTGAAGAGAAGAAGAAGAAACCCTCAAAGAAGAAGAAGACGGGTGAGCCCGAAGTGACAAGCAAGAAGGGCGGGAGTAGCCGCGCAGCTGCTGGTAAAGGTAGTCTTCGTCTTCGTCAAAGTGACTTAAAAGATTATGTGATAATTAGTGACTCATTAGAGGGTTTGTCGCGCGTAGGCGAAGGTAAAGGCGGAGCAGGTCGCTCAAAAGATGAAGGTGGCGCGGGTTCTCGCAACCCGGATGCTGGCGCTACTCCTTCCTCTGTTGAGCATGCTGAAGAGGAGGAAGAAGAAGAAGCTGCTGGAAAGTTGATCAGCCGAAAAAGAACCAGGAGCGGGGCGACTGCTGGCGTGACTGTGGCGTCGAAGGCTGGAGGAGCTCTGGTGCTCGGTAAACAGAGCAATTTGCGCTCACTCTATCAATTCTCTCCTGGTAAAGTTTGTTTGTTTTTTTTTTTTTTTTTTTTTTGTGTGTGTCTTCTCTTGCCTTGACCCTTTGATTTATGCAGAGGGCAAGAAGAAGACCCCAGAGAAGGGTGTTGTTTTTACGGAGCCAGATCCAAAAAGGCCTAAGATTATCATCAAATCTTCCGAGGCTGCTGCGGCTGGGCATGACAAGGGCAAACATGTTGCTGAGGTCGATAAGGCAAAGGCTGCCGAAGAGAAGAAGAAGGCTGATGAGGAGCGTAGGAAGAAAGTAGATGAAGACAGGAGGAAAGAAGCTGAGGCGAAGAAGAAAGCTGATGAAGAGCAGCGCAAGGCTGAAGAGGCGCGCAAGAACAAAGCTGCTGAAGAGAAGAGGAAGAAGGCAGAGCAGGAAAGGAAGAGAGCCGATGATGAGAAGAGAAAGGCTGAGCAGGATAGAAGAGCTGCTGAGAAGGCTCTTGCTGATGCTGAGAAGGAGAAATCTGCTGCTGAAAGGCCTGCTGGTATTTCTATTACCAGAGGCGCGGGTTCAGGTTCATCTGTTGGTCGGGGTGGTATGAGAGCTGACGTGCCACCGCGCTCTCCGATTGGCCCTCGGGATACAGTGGGGGATATCTATTACAAGTCTTACACTGAAGAGAGTCGTGGTGACGCTCCGCACAATCCGCCTTGGGGTTTGAAGCAGAAGGATACTTTCCTCGAGTTCGCGCCTTGTCGTGACTGGTTGGTGAATTCGATTCCTCCGGGGGAGATGGATCGTCAACGGGCGCGGACTCACAGTGGGCTCTATCATGCATATGTTGTTGGTGAAGCCAACACCCGCGCCGCTAACCAAGAAATTGTCCGGGAATGGCGAACCATGGTTAGGGAGAGGGATGATTGGGAGAAATATCGCGATCGCATAATGAGGCGTGCTGCTGATTTGGAGAAGTCTAGAGCTGCGTTTGATGAGCAGAAAGCGAAGTTCGAGGCTGACCGAAAGTCTGAAGAGTAGGGGCGCGAAGCCCTGAAAAATAAACTTCATACTGCTGAACAGGAACTGGCTAAGGAAAAAACCGAGTTCAAGCGCATATGTGCGAAAGATAACGAGCGCGCGGCTGCGGATCGTAACAAGATAGTCAACCTTGAAGCCAAGGTTGTTGAATTATCAGGCAAGGTTGAGGATGCGCAAGCTGCACAAGTTGCTAAGGAGCAGGCTGAGGTTTGTGCAACTTATACGTTTCTCTGTACTTTGCTTTATAAAATAGCTTAAGGCCCTTTATTCCTTTTAGGTTGAGTTGGCTGAGGTGAAGGCTCAGTTGTCAAGTAAAGATAGGGACCTGCATGCTAAGGATGTGGAGATTGCGGAATTGAAACGCCGCCTGCATGAACAGGTTGATAAATGCGAGTCCTTGGAGATTGATCTGGAGGCTGAGAAGGTTAAGGCCGCAACTGCTGAGGAGGCCAAGCAACGAGCTGAGGAAGCGCGTGATGTCAGCACTTCTGCCCTCAACGTAGCACAAACTAATTATGCTGAAGCGCAGGGCATTGTTGACACTCTCGTTTCTGAGGCTGAATGGATGCGCGGCCGTGGAGTAGTGCTGGTATGTTATCCTTTTTTCCCTCCAAAGGGTATATTGTTAGAAGTTGTTTTTGATGCGCAAACTCTGATGTAGATTGCTAACTCCATTCTTAATGCTGGAGAGCTGGATCGTGCTGTCGCTGCTTTGACTGATGCTGCGCGCGCTGTTGGTCACCGAGGAGGGTACCTAGAATGCGCACAACACGTTGAAGAAGCGCTTGGACAGGAGTTTGACGTCAGTCATTGTTCAGTTACTGACCAGGCTAGTGCCGCGCTGACACGCGCTGAACATGCTTATGACCACTTGTCACTGCCTGTGATGGACTTAGTTGCCAAGGCTTTGGAACATGATGACTGGTGCCAGCGCCTTAAGGGCATTCTTGATCCACCTATAACGGTTGAGTTATCAGATGAGGAGGCAGCTGGGAATGATGGCGATGATGAAGGCGATGGTGGCGACAAGCATGATGGTGATGATGTTTGAGATTGTTTCGAGAAGATAGGTTTTGTATGGCACACATGCCTTGTGAATTTCTGTTAAGTTCCTGATGTAACTTCTTGCGCAGTCGCGCCTTTTAATGGATGACGTTTGCCTTTATGCAATTGTTGTGATTTTGTTTGAACATGACTTTATTCCGTTTCGTTGCAATTATTGCATTGTTGTTAGAAACTTAGGTTAAATTAGCGAGAATAAATGTAAACATGGCTCGTGTGAGTAACTGCCCGGTCTCGCGCTATGTTCGCGGAGGACCTTGGAGGCATGGCTGGAGTGTTTTCTTGCTAATCAGAAGTTTAACATGCATTTGTAACGAAAGAAGTCAGTCGTGATAAAAGAGCATGTCGTATGCTTTCTTTGACTAAGTAGGCGCTTAGGCCAAGATACATTACGTAAGTAGCAAAATAGGCGCTAAGCCAACATGAGTAATTACAAAGGCGCGTGGCCAACACGGGTGGGTAATGGCGCAAGGCCGATAGTAGTTATATATAGCACTTGCGCAGTTGTTGCGCATTCCACGTGCGCGGAATGATGTGTCCGTCCAGGGTGCGTAATTTGTAAGCCCCTTTTCCTAGCACTTCATGGACCAAGTATGGGCCTTCCCATTTGGGTGCTAGTTTTCCTGGGCGTTCCGCGTTTGAGGCTTCGTTGTCTCGAAAAACATATTCCCCTGGAGTGAAGGTACATATGCGGACTCGCGCATTGTAGTACCTTTCTAGTTGCGTTTTGTACTTGGCTTCTTTGATTCGCGCGATTTCGCGCCTTTCTTCTAGCAAATCCAAGTCAAGGCGACGCTCTGCCTCGTTGTTGATTGCGCTGACTGCTGTCAAGCGCGGAGAGGGCAGGCCAACTTCTGCCGGGATAACCGCTTCTGAGCCATAAACTAGGCTAAAAGGGGTTTCGCCGGTACTTGTTTTTGGCATGGTTCGGTGAGCCCACAAGATACTTGGGAGCTCATCCACCCAGCCTCTTCGTTTAGTACCCAATCGGGCCTTAATCCCATCGACGATACATTTGTTCACACTTTCAACCTGCCCGTTGGCCTGAGGATGCGCCACGGAGGAGAAAGTGTGTTCTATCTTCATTTCCTTCAACCATTTCTGGAGGTCCTCGTACGCAAAGTTGGTGCCGTTGTCTGTTACAATCTTGAGTGGGAGGCCAAACCTACAGATGATGTGTTCCCAAATGAACTTGCGCACCATCATGGCTGTAGTCGAAGCAAGGGCTTTGGCCTCCATCCACTTTGTGAAGTAATCGACGGCTATTATTATAAACTTGACAGCGCCTGGAGCCTCTGGGAAAGGTCCTACCATGTCGATTCCCCACTGCTGAAAAGGCCAGGCAGTTGACACGGGGATTAGATCGTTCTTGGGGCGCAGGGTTTTTGGGGAGTGCCGCTGACAGGAGTCGCACTTGCGCAGCTCCTTCAGGGCATCAACGTGCATCCCTGGCCAGTAATACCCGGCGTTCATGATCTTTGCAACAACCATGCGTGGTCCTGCATGGATGCCGCAAATTCCTTCATGGATCTCCCTTATCAGATAGTTCGCGTCTTGAGGGTCCACACAGCGCAGGAGTGGTCCCAAGAAGGACTTGCGGTATAAGATACCGTCATTCATTTCGTACTGCAGAGCTTTGTTCTGAATTTTTCTTGCCTCTGCCTTATTCTCTGGGAGTATTCCCTCTTTCAAGTATTGAATGATAGGGGTCATCCAGGATGGTTGCCCTATTTCGATCACATTGACTTGTCGCAACAAAACTGACGGGTTCTTGAGTACCTCAATCCTTACATCCTTGGCGAGATGTTGGAAGGACGTTGAAGCGAGCTTGCTCAAGGCGTCAGCTGGCTTGTTTTCAGAGCGGTTGATGTGGATGACCTTGTGAGACTTGAACTGCTGAAGCAACTCTTTCGCTTGTTCCAGATATAGGGCCATGACTTCACCCCTTGCATCGTATATACCATTGACTTGGCTGGCTATCAAGAGTGAATCAACATGTGCTTGTAGATTTTTTGCTCCCATTTTGATGGCGAGGCGCAGGCCTGCCAGAAATGCCTCGTATTCCGCCTCGTTGTTGGTGTTTTTGAAATCCAACCTGATTGCGTAAGTGAATTCGTGGTTTTCGGGGCTTACTAGGCGCAATCCAGCTCCCGCGCCATCCTCGTTTGAGGCCCCATCAGTATAAAGCATCCAAGTCTCATTTGTCGTGTCTTTTTCGGGAGTTTCCACCAGCTCACAATCTTTAATTTTATCGACTGGGACTTCTGTGATGAAGTCTGCAAGAATCTGACCCTTGATGGCTGGGCGCGGCCGATACAGAATATTGTGGCCCCCCAGCTCAATGGCCCATTTGGCGAGCCTTCCTGATGTTTCTGGTTTCTTAAGTATCGTGCCGATATGGAAGTTGGTAAGCACAGTGATCACATTTCCTGTGAAATACCTGCGCAGCCTTCTGGAGGCGTGTAACAACGCTAGTACCAGTTTTTCCATCGTGGAATATCTCGTTTCCGGGTCAGTGAGCACCCTGCTGACATAATAAATTGGAGTTTGGACTCCATTTCTTTCTACTAGCAATACTGATCCTACTGCCTTATCTGAAGAAGATAAGTACAGTATGAGTGGTTCTTTTTCAAATGGTGCAGTCAGGGTGGGGAGCTCGATTAAACACTCTTTCATTTGTTGAAAAGCCTTTTCTGCTTCAGGGGTCCACTTGAATTCTTGCTTCTTAACACAATTGCGCAATGTGGTGATAAAAGGGTACGATTTCGCGGCGTGATTCGACAAAAAGCGGTTAAGCGCGGCGAGGCGGCCGGCCAACCGTTGCATTTCTTTGATTGTTCGCGGCGATGGCATCCGTTCTATTGCTTGGACCTTTTCTGGGTTCACTTTGAAGCCGCCGTTGGTGACTATGAAGCCTAGAAACTTCCCTTCTTCCATGCCAAAAGAACACTTGGCTGGAATCAACTTCATGTTTACGCTGCGCAATGAATTGAACGTTTTCTCGATGTCCTTCAACATTTGGTCCTCTTCGGGACTTTTAACCACTAGATCATCGATGTAAACTTCAATATGCTTTCCGATGTCGTCCGCGAAGGTCTTGTCCATCAATCGCTGGTACGTGGCGCCAGCATTTTTCAAGCCGAATGGCATCTTCGTATAACAAAAAATCCCCAGATCCGTGCGAAAAGTCGTCTTGTCTTCATCCTCGAGCTTCATTTGTACTTGATGGTACCCCTTGTAGCAATCCAAGAAGCACTTCCATATGTATGGCGCGAGAGAGTCTATCTTTTTGTCGATCTCAGGCAAAGAGTAACAATCCTTAGGGCATGCCTTGTTGAGATCGGTATAGTCGACGCACATTCGCCATCCGTCACTAGACTTCTCTACCATTACGGGGTTCGCAACCCAACTCTGATAACGTACTTCTCGCAGGATGCCGGCTTTAAGTAACTCGCAAACTTGCTCATTCATTGCTTTCGTCTTGTCTGCCCCGAGGCTGCGCCTTCTTTGTACCTTCGGCTCAACCGAGGGATAGGTGTTTAAACAGTGCTCTGTGATGTCGCGCGGGACTCCGGTCATGTCAGTCGGGGTCCAGGCGAAAATATCCATGTTCTTGAATAGGAGCTGCTTGAGGCGAGTTCTGATATTAGGTGAGATAGTGTGACCTATCGTCACCGTTTGCTCCGGATATTTGCGATTCAAAACCCATTTTTCGGGCTCGGTTGCTGAAACTTTCGCCGCTTTTGTTGGGCGCATCTCTTCAGTTGACATTACTTCTTTCTTTGCATAAACGATTGCCACCCCCGTCTTGGTTGGGAAACCAATCGCTGAGTGGGGGGTGGAAGTAATCATGTTCAGCTCACCTTGCGTCTCTCTCCCGATCAGCACGTCATGTCTTGACTTAACAGGCATTACCATGAAGTTGACGTTTGTTGTCCTCGAATGCTTCCCGTCAGAGAGTGTGACGGGGAAGCTAATTTGGCCTAACGGGAAGACCATTTCATTACAGAACCCAGACAGTGGGTAGTCAACTGGTTCGAGTCTCGCTTTGTCTTCTTCGTCGAACTGGTTAAATCATTGTTCATAGATGATGTCTGCTGTACTCCCCGGGTCGATGAAGACGTATTCAGTTTCATAATGTCCGATGATACCGGTGATGACGATGGGTCGCGTGGCTCGGGGACCCCCGCGCACCACCGGGAAAATAACTTGCCATGAAGGCTCATACGGTCTTTTGCCTTTTTCTCTTGCGCTGTACCTTGGTCCATTGACCATGTGTGTTTCCAGGCGTCGAACCTTCTTGTGATTTCCTTCGTCGTGGCGATGGAGCTGTCTCGTTTCTTTGCGCACATTCTTCACTAAGTGGCTCAGCTTTCCACTCTTTAGTGCTCTCTCGATCTCTTGTCGCAAGCTGTAGCAATCATCTGTCAAATGGCCTGTATCTTTGTGGAAATCACAATACAGATTGGGGTCTTGACCCTTTTTGTTCGTCATAGGCCTGGGAGCCTTAAAGTCATGGTTCTCCGTCATTAGCACCTCTTTTGGTGTTTTTATGAGCGGAGTCCAGTGCTTTTCACGATTATCATCTCGGACTGTCTTTCTATAACCGATGCGGTCAATGGTGTCACGCGCGTCTTCTTTATAACGGGATCGTTCTTCGTAACGGGGTCGATCGCTATAACCGCTGGAGTGGTTGGCCTTCCACCCAGGGTTTTTGCCTTTGTTGCGCCTGTTGTCATCGCGCGGATGACCCGCTTTGAAAAATCTGTCTTCAGAACGATAGGTGTTGTTTCGTGCGAGAGACTCTTCTGTTTGCGCGACTATCTTCGCGGCTTCCATGAGCTTGTCCCACTCCTTTGGCATTCCATCTTTTCCAGTGATGGTTCTAATCAGGCTGTCGCAACGGATTGCTTTCTTGAAATGGCAGCGCATGAGTTGTTCGCTCACGCCACCAATCTCCAAACATTCTTTGTTAAAGCGCGTAATGAAATCTTCCAAACCCTCATTATCTCGTCGCCAGATGTCTTCGACTTCAGCTGTGTCGCGCTGGTATTGCCTTTGCTGACTGAAGTGACTCAGAAACTGAGTCCTGAAATCTACCCATGATTTTATTTTTCCCGGTGGAAGGCTGTCGAACCAGGCGCGAGCAGCCCCCGTTAATGTTTGGATAAACAAATGACACCACATGGGCATGTTCCAACCTCCCATGCAGCTCACGCTAGTAAACACTCTGACGTGATCGTCTGGGTCAGTCAATCCGTTGAACTTTCCGACGGTCGGAGGCAACTTTTCTCTCTCGAGCGGCGCTAGTGCTATCTTTGGGATGAACTTTGAGTGCTCTATAGCTTCTTCTGGTCGGTAGGCGAGGCGAAAGTCGCGCTCCGCCTCCTCAGTATAACCAACATGTTGCCTTGGCTTGTAATACTCGTGATTTCTTTGCAAACGATTGAAGACCGAAGATCCGTCATCGTTTTCCCAGGTTGGATCGTTCGGGTCAGTTTCTTCCCACTCATCGTTCATGTTGCGCGGCGTGAGCCGGCTATGAACTGGGCCTCTTCGGGAATTTGACGGTTCGTCATAGTAGCTTTCTGTCTCCCCCCGTGTATCTCGCGTATCTTGTACGCTTAACCTTCGGGTGGGGGGAGGTCTGTTAATTCTTCTTGGAATGTACTGCGGGACCGGCATCTGGCGCGGCCCGTGGCTGGGGCCGGTTGGTGTAACCAAGGACGGTTCTGCCGTTAAAACTGCTTGCTGAGCGCTCAAGGACTGATACGCTTCGTTAATAGTGGCCAGTTGCTTGGCGTACCATGAGGCTGGGGTTTCGCCTTCTGGTAGCCCTAATAGCGCCGATATGTTCTGAGGTGGAGCTGGGTTTGAAGGTCCAGCACCGTTGTTTCCTGGGGTGTTTTGAGTGATGCGGGTGAAGCTCCCGCGCGGACCCCCGGTGTTGGCTACTTCGACTTCACCAGCTTCTTCAAAGTGTTGGGGTTGGCCATTTTGATTACCTTCCCCCAACGCTGCATTTGGGTTTTCACCGAAACCCACGAACTCGGGTACGATTCCTTGACCAGCCATGGATCGAAGGAAGAAAAACAACGAAAAACTCAGGAACGAAGATGAGAGTGGTTTGTAGGAAAAAATCGGTGGGCGCCAATGAAGAAACACAGAACTAATTAGGGGATAATCAGTTTGGTTTATGTTCCTTGCATAGTGGTTAATCTTCTCTTGGATTCCTGAGCTCCTTTATGACCGTGATTAACTGCAAAACAAAACACCGTTACTCGCTAAGAGGGGAATGTGGGGGTTTCCCTCTTAACCGGGCTCCGACGTGAGAATAAGCGACTGTGCTTAGGAGATAATTAAGTATTAAGTGAGAGTAGATGGAATGGAATGAATTAACCTGTGAAGTGAAGGTCTCTATTTATAGCCGGAGAGGTGTAAGAGGGTGTGGGCTGATGGGCCTTGGGCCGGGAGGCGACAACATGGAGGATATGCTCCTTGTCTCACTGGTGTCGACCGTTAGTGGCTTCTAGGAGCTTTGTGGAGTTGGCGCAACGTGATTGGAGCCACGTGTCACTGTTGTCGGCCTGGTCGCCCTTCTGCCATCAGCAGGTAAGTGGAGATCGTGGGGCAGTTGTCTCTGCCCTATGATTGGTGCCACATAGGCGTCCTTAAGTACTTTTTGTCTCCTGTATGTCAGACGATCGTGGAGCACGATTGCGCAGGAACAGAAGGACCCTGATTGGCTCTTTTATTCTGCCACTTGTACGTTGTGTACTATCTGGAAAGGCCTCGCGCCGTAGTCACGCACGTTTCTTGCTGAGCACGTTATTATCATGCGCGCGGCATGGGCTTTCAGATGTCCCTTTTAGGATGCTAAGTGTCGCTAACTGGAGTTTACTCTTGTGTGGACCTCGCGCCGCGCTACACAGGTGTGTTGTACGCCGCGCGAGGTTGGCGATCAAGAAAATTGCTGATTAAGGAGTATGGTCCCGCGCGGCTTTTCGGGACCATACCCCTTCACACCTGATGGAAACCATTCTTGGATAGTTAAAAAACTTCTAAGAACAAAGTCGGCTTTAACATTCATATACCAGATAGATAATCATCCAATCTTATCTGCAAATTTTTCTTCACTGAAATTCCTTAGTTACTTATATAATCAAATTGGGTTTGGCGAAAACAGTAGTCGAAACCACTGTTGTTTAATATTTTATTGGGTTAACACAGAGTTTTGTAGAGAAAACAGTTGGTTGAAACCACTGTTGGGTAAAAACTGTGGTTTGAAACCACTGTTCGGCTAAAACAGTGTTTTGTCGAGAAAACAGTAGTTGAAACCATTGTTGGCTCAAACTACTGTGGTTTGAAACCATAATTTTAAGCCAACAGTGGTTTCAACTACTGTTTTCTCCACAAAACACTGTTTTAGCCGAACAGTGGTTTCAAACCACAGTTTTTACCCAACAGTGGTTTCAACCAACTGTTTTCTCCAAAAAAACATTGTTTTAACCTAATAAACCCAATAAAATATTACCTGACAGTGGTTTCAATCACTGTTTTCTCCAAGCCCAATTTGATAACCACAGTGGTTTGAACCACTGTTTTTCAATCACTGTTTTAACCGGATCCTCTGCCTCAAAGCCATCCAATATTTCAAAGTTGGTGGGTCACAACCCAAAAAGACCCAAGAATTTAGGCATTCACCTGAAATTATTCCAACTATGAAATTAACATTTTTTTTTTATTTTGTACTATTATCCAACTCGCACTCGTATACAAAGACTTAACTGTTTTTTACCTACCATATCTTTATTCCTACTCCAGTCATTGTGTCATGGATCGTTGTATCACGAACTGTAATCTTTGTCGAGGCTCCCGATGCTTATTCCATGTCCCGGTCCACAATCCACATTTTGTATGTTTATGCCGGAGCATCCTGTTTGTATCGAAACGCAATCATCGCCTGTTGAATTATTTAAAACACCAATTAAGATTACTCTAATTGTAAAAGAAAAAAGATAAATGTAATGACTTTAGGAGAACTTACTGTCTCAAGCCAATGTTGCAAGGCAAGCTTTTGTGCTTTACCATTCTTTGATAAGCCTTTTCCAACCTAAAAAAATCAAGAAATTATTCAATTTTTGATTGAGTAAAATGCCAAAATCGTCTTAGAGGTTTAGTGATTTTTGTTTGTTCCATCGAAAATGACTTTTTGTGCATTTGAGTCCCTCAGGTTTGCGCTTTATTGCCGTTTTCATCCATGAGTCTGGCAATTTATTGCGACTGTCGTACCTCGAAATTTGGCCCTCAGGGTGGCAAGATTTCAAACTTTTTGGAGGAAAATGGCACCTCAGGGACGAAAGTCGCAAAAGTGGTCAAACCTCATGGACGAAAATGACATTTTACTCTTTTTGATATAAAGTTTGTATATTTACCTTGGCAGCCCTTGTTCTTGCTCTGGACCAACGCGAAATCGCATTTTCTTGTTTATCAAGATCGAAAAATGATATCGAACTTCTTTTAAGTCCCGCAAAATCTAACAGCTTCCACCTACAAAAATGCATTAAAATACAAATAATTCAGAAACACTACAATCTACATGATTTCAGTAATTAAATTATTTAAAAAAATTGAAAAATTAAAAAATAAACACATACCAGCTTTGTTCAATAAGAACTACACAATCTGCAAGCTTTCTTCTTGTTCTAAAACTCTTATAAACTTTTTGCAGCTTTGTGGCAGCTTCATGTTTGCGACTACCTGATTCAAGACCTTCAAAAACAATACCAGATCTTGGTGATTTAGAGGGCATTTCAGTCTTTTCAACATGATTATCTGAATCAACTTTAAAGCTAACAGATTTATCAATCTTTTTCATTACTTGAGACCCCATCAATTGCATTGCCAATGGGTCAGAATCATTGATCTTAAAAATGCAAGATAACCCCAAACTTTTGACTTCATTATCTTCTTCAAAGTTGATGGATTTTAGGGCTTGTTCTATATGTGTATTTGCTGCAAATGGGCATGAAAATGATAGCCCCATGCAAATTTGGAAGCTGGTATGATTTTCCTATTGAAATATATTATTAGTCTGTATGTATTTGATGTTACACCAAACAGAAAAATTGTTGGTTTAATTGTATTGTTATGCCTGTTACGGTCACGTCAGTGTCTTCAATCGTGTTCGATTCAACACCATCACCGGATCCTCTGCCTCAAAGCCATCCAATATTTCAAAGTTGGTGGGTCACAACCTAAAAAGATCCAATAATTTAGGCATTCACCTGAAATTATTCCAACTATGAAATTAACATTTTTTATTTATTTTGAACTATTATCCAACTCGCACTCGTATACAAAGGCTTAACTGTTTTTTACCTGCCATATCTTTATTCCTACTCCACAATCCACATTTTGTATGTTTACGCCGGAGCATCCTGTTTGTATCGAAATGCAATCATCGCCTGTTGAATTATTTAAAACACCAATTAAGATTACAGTGATCATTCTTAAGATTACAGTGATCATTCTTGGTAGTGATTCTTCATATATATTGCATCCTATAGACTGACCTGTTTTCCAATCTCATCCTTAATGATCATTCTTGGTAGTGATTGGACCTGCATAGAGTTTTATTTGCACATATATCCACAGCATACATATATCCAGTTCAATAATCTGTTTTCCAGTCTCATTAAGCAATCCTCCTGTTAGCTTCAAATAAGAGAACACATTACCCTATTTTCTCTAGAAATACAATTAACATGTCTTATTTTCTCGTATTTGCACAAGAATTAACAATGAGAATCAGATTGAAATTGAAATCAAGTTCCTAATCAACAAAGGTGCCCAAATTTTAATGAAATATTATAAGTAGTCAATCACCTGTTTTGGCCCCTACAGTTGGTGTAGGGTTTAATATCAGAGAAGAAGATGATCCTGACTCCAACAATCCCTACACACAGCAACAGGAACGCTGATTCAACTCACCATCGATTACTCGAAGTCGTGAAGACTTCTCTTATCAAGATATTCGTCTCCCCATATGCCACTGTCTGTAATCTCTCTGCTATCTGTATGTCTTTTTTTCATGTACATATATATCTTTATCTCATTTCACGCCATTTTCACCTTTAAGGTCTGTGATTTGTATTGCGGAAGAGTTCCGGATGAAGAGAGGTGGGAGGAAGCTCAAATCGGTCACTTTATTGGAATTGGTAACTTAATGTTGTTTTGTATGTTTTGATTATTGATATGTGTGTGAAGTTGTTCAATCGTTTGGTTTAGAAACTTGAGTTAGGGGCTGTTTGGTAGCCTCTTAATGACCATTCAGATGCTACCTCTTAATGGTTTAAAACCTCTGAATGAATAAGAGTTAACCTCAAGTCTGAATGGATAAGAGGTAACCTCTGAATGGTAAATCATCACATGTCACATTCTTCTACCTTCTCATTGGTAAAATTCTTAATGGTTCCATTAAGAGATAGTCTCTTAATGTCCATTTAAAGGCTACCAAACAGCCCCTTAGGGTTTGTGGTGGTTGAACAAATTAGTCAACTACAGTTATGATGGAAACAAACATATTAAGAGTATTACTTACAGAAGTAGACATGGCTTTCCATCTATAACAACTCTCGTAAATTTTCCGACACCCTAATATGTTTTAAAATATCCCAATATGTCCCAAAATACACCTCATACGTGAAAACGGGCCCCGAATACCTTAAATATTATTAAAATTAATTAAAAATGAAGTTTTTAGGGTTGAGGCAGGCTGCGTAGCCCTTGGGTTAAACCTTACGCGGGCCGCGTGAAGGTGAAAGTTGGCTGACCCCTGGGCCGCCACGTGGCCTAACACATGTCGAGCCTACTAGCAGATCCGGATCGCCTATGCCGTTGACCAGAGTTGACGCGGGCCGCGTAGGCCTTTGCCTACTCTTACGCGGGCCGCGTAAAAGTCGAATCCAGGCCCTATAAGTAGAGGCCATCGGATCTTCAGTCAGTTCGTCCCAAAACTTTCTTTCTCACTTAATTTCTTAGTAGTAGGCATTATACTCGGGTCTAATACCCCCCTAAATAACGAAGTTCTGCTCCATTGTAAGTATCATAACCCCTGGATACGTATTAGATACTCTGCCCGATTGATCTAGGGTTCCGTAACGGCTGTCGTAGTTCTGCCCGACGTAGTCGTTGGAATGCCGTCTCGGGGAGGGTATTACTAATGCTAAAATGGGTTATTATACTAACACGTGTGCTTTTATGTAAGTTATAGATAATTCTCAGGAAACCCTAAAGGATAATCTAAGACAGCAATGTGAGTTGATCCGCTTTTTGTAAACTTTTTGTTAATTGTTTTTACAAAACCTCATACGATTAATTATATATTAAACAGTTATTGAATATTTGTAAGTATACAATTATCATGGGTATGTTGGGGTTTTGTATACAAAATTTGTTACTGGAGGGGTAACATTTCCACAAGTCGGGTCTGACAGTACCACGGGTGATAATTGATATGACTTGGAAACAAATATAATTGCGAGATCGCCCTCAATACTGTATATGGTTTTTATTAAATCTTGATTAAACTGGGATTCACTCACCAGTATTTCCCACTGACAAAATGTTTTTAAACGCGTTTCAGGTAACAAATTGTGAAAGCCATATAGAAGCCAGCTGGACAGCACTGAAGGCTTGGAAAAGTGGCAATAAAGTTACCTAAAATAAAATAGATTTTTATTAAATAAAATAGGATTTATTCCTATGAAAATGTGTGTACTGCAAACTTGGGTTTTATCTCATGTGTTTAATATTATGAAAATGTGGTATTTTACTATGATCCAATATTTCGTAACTACGGTCCTGATGAAAATTCCGCTGCCAAATTAGACAAACACGCGATACCACCGAAACTGGCTCGCAGTCGCCTGTTCCCGGGGATTAGGGATTGGGTGTTGCGACAGAAGGTGGTATCAGAGCTAAGCCACTGATTCAGCCACAGAAGTGTTCTGCTTACATCAAAATTCAATCTGTCAGGAAATAAATTACGGGAATACGTGCATAATTGTATTTCTTGTTATGTGTTATTTGACTATTTGTTAGTTTATAGTATGAGCGACCAAGGACCATCTGACGCGTATCGTCAATTTTCTGGTTCGCCTAGAAGCGAAGGCACCTCCTCTTCTCAGCCTGCCCTCTCAGGGTACGCTGCTGATACGGAAGAAGGAATATTCGTGTTTAAGGCTCAGTCCGAGGAGCCATTTCCTCATAAAAAGAGGGGATGGTTCAGTCGAGGGGCACACAAGCGTAGAAAGCGTATGAAAAAGTTACAAGACCAGAGAGCACTAGCAGCAGCCAAAAGAGAAACCGATGCCTATTCCCAGGAAATGATTAGTAGGGGTATAGCCAACATCCACATCCTAGCAACCACTGCAGCTGACCATAATCTGGAACAAATGATAGCACCCCAACCACAACTACCAATCCCTGACCAAACAATGGAAATAGAAAACTCTGAAAATCAAGTAGAAATGCATGACTTCAATCCAGAGGAAATACCTAGGGTACCAGCATCAAACCCCCTAGACCCAAATTACGACCCTTGGTGGGACGACAATAGGGACTATGTGCAACGTTACCCGATACATGAAGACATGCCCATGCCAAACATAGAAGCCTACCCAGGTTTGGATCCTTTAGATCCCTATTACCACGATGTATACATTAGGGAGATTTTAGAAAATCCCTATTACATGAAGACATGCCCATGCCAAACATAGAAGTCTTCATTTGTGTTTGGGTTTTTGTTTTGGTTCTTGTGAAGATGTTTTAAGCAGGGATCCAAAGCTTATTTTTTTAGATGAAAAAAACTGAGTTCGGATCTGTTTAAATAAAAAAAAACAAACAGTCTTCAAGGCCTTATGTCTGTCCGCCTGCAGAAATAGGCTCTTTACAGACGTTTTAAGCAAAAACAGACAGCAGCTTAATGTCAAGCCCAATTCATACGTGAGTGAATATGGCTTCCAAATCGTGGGCCCCCAAAACCCAATATGGCTGCCAACATGTTCTATCAAAAGTAAGTCTCCAAGATGCTGATCATGAATTATCTTAAAAAATAATCATCTTTATTCCTTGTTCAACGTCCTAAAAAAAAAAATATGAGAGTGGAGGGTATAGTCAATCACCCTAGGGTGTTTGAGTGAAATCCTACCCAATAATATTATGCCATGTCAACTCCCCATTTCACTCCTCATTTTGCACTCAATCAGGGGTACTCTAGGGTGTTTGAGTTATAAATTTTTTGATTGGTTAATCTCTCCTCTCTCCTCTCTCTCTCTCCCTCTCCTCCATCACTCCTCCACTTCGGTGAATACTCCACAATTTCTCACTCTCTCTTCTACTCAAACACACTAACTCAATCAAGAGGGTATAGTCACCGATCGGCAGTGGCGGACCCAGGATTTTTGAACAATGGGGTCCAAAAAAAAAAGACACAAAAAAACGAAGAAACAAGTATCGAACCCATGACCTTGTGTGTGTAAACAAGGGGTTTTACCACTGCACTAGGCTCACTTTCATTGTTATTGGGTCCAACTAAATTATTTTATGAGGTCCATAGACAATTTTATATACCGTTTCTACTACTTTTTAAAAAAAGATTGGGATCCAGGGACCCTGTTCCTCGTAACGTAGGTCCGCCCTACCGATCGGTGACACCCACTCACCGAACATTAAACCCTCCACCCTGATGTTGAGTGTGATGTTATTTTTGTGACAGCCCTTCCAAATAATGATGATGTGATGTTATTTAATGTTGTTGACTTTTTGTTTTTGCCTGCCGTACGTGCGTGTGTATCTCAAAGTTGGCCACTTCCTTTTAGAATTAGGGTTGTAAACCCTTTTAATATGTGTGCCCTTTGTCAACCGATGTAGCCTACGGGTCCCAAACTGACATGTGATACATTCGTATCATCCTTGAGTGGTATGCTTTGCCACCGAACACCTTAACTTCCCCATTTTAAGCTATTAATCTGCAAAATCATAAGTACTCGTAGTTATCACATTCAATATATATAATCACTTAAAATGCAATATAACACACATTATCACATAGTTTTCACACTCTTCATCATAGGGTTCTGTTAGTCAGGGTTTATTGGAAGCCGATATGTTAATAGTTGGGACCGCCAGTGGTTATTTTTGAAGTTGGAATTATTGGCGGCCAACAACCAATAGTTGGGATTATTAAAATCCAATATTCCTAAAAAAAACTTAGCTCCCATAGGATTTGTTAACTTTTTAATAGATAATGTTTTAGTTACATATAAAGTTTGTTTACCTACAAACAGGGGCGGTTCTTAGAAGAGCCGTGGCAGGGTCACGGTCCGGGCAAGTTTTTCGGGTGTAGTGTTAATTTTCTGCATTTCGATCGAAATTTTTTATATATACTATGTTTGGCCCGAGCTTGTCCGGGCTTTTTTTAGTGCCCTTGTCTTTCGGCCCTGGCATGTTCAACGGGCAAGATCCGCCACTGCCTACAAACACACATACATTCGGTCCTACACAGATACGGATACATATCCAACTAACCTAACGAGTCAAATTAACCTATTTCCTGCTGATGACCCTAGACCCATGACCCAATTAATTGTAGTTCTAACCCCGTCAAAGGACCCAATTAACTGCAGCCTCGGAAGCACGGAAACGCCTAGTAGGTGCCGTCTCCCGTCCCGGGGACTGCAAGGGGACGGAAACGACACGGGGACGGCGTGGATACGTTTCCGGCATGTTGGGGACGGCGTGGATACGTGATGTAGCAGGGGACGGATTATGGGGACGGCGTGGATACGTTTCCGGCATGTTTCCTTTTTTTTTTCAAGAAGCGTGGATACGTTTCCGGCATGGGGACTGAATGATTTTTTTTTTTGGCTGCTAAAGGTGATGTCGGGTACAAAGCAGGTGAAATTGTATGATCTGCGGCTGGGGTATGTTTGGTTTAGGGTTTGGAGGTGTGTATCGCTGAGAATGAAGAAGATAGAGAGATTGGCGGTTGTACAAAAAGATGTCGACTGAAATTGTTTTATTTGGCAGCTAGGTTTTTCAAATTGGGCCCACTTGGTGTGAGAGGGTACTGTATTTGATTTGGAATTATATGTATTTTGGGGTTTTTCGGTACCGGTATTTACAGGTATAACTATTTTGGGGTTTTGTGTTACATTATCTTTAATATATATTTATTTTTTTATATGTTTTTATTCCCGTACCCGTCCCGTCTTCTTAATTTTTTTAGTTTTGCCGTTTCCCGTTCCCGTACCCGTCCCCGTACTCGTCCCAGTGCATCATAGACTGCAGCTCTAATCAAGGGGGAAACTGACGTAATGTGGGAATATGTTAATGGGCGGTTACTTAGTATTTTGTGTCTTTAAATAAGTTGTTTTAAGTTGAGAATAAGTTATCTTGTATTTCTTGAATCGGCTAATCCTAGTGTTTGAACTTTAATAATACTCGAAAACGTTCAAAATATTATAAAAATGAATAAAAACAAGGATAGTAATAGGGTCTACATATTTACACACCTTATTGCCTATTTGGACACCCTTCAAGACGCCTCGTATAGACCTATACGAGGCGTATAGCCTTTTTCAATTTCCAAGAGAATCTCTGATTATGTCATATTTTGTCTTATTTGCCTCGTATACGCCTCGTATAGGCCTATACTGGGCGTCTAGGGGAAAAAAGACCATTTAGCCCCTGATTTAGGCCTATACTGGGGTAAATTGGTCTTTTTTGCCTCTCTTATATGCCTAGTATAGGCCTATACTAGGCGTATATAAGGGGTTTTTTTTTTTTTTTAACAAACATTTTAACAATATTAATCGTTTTAGCAAAACTTTTATACAAAAACAAGTTTTTTTATTTTAAATAATTAATATTAGGACCCCTCGTTGGTTTATTTTTGAGTTGAAAAATGGATGTTTTGGTAGGGTAATTTGATTGTTTTTGGAGGGTGATGTTTTTTGAGTAAAAAAATGGGTGTTTTGGTGGGGTAATTTGAGTTGTTTTTTTAAAAAAAGTTTTATTGTTTTTGTATAAAAGTTTGCTAAAACGATTAATATTGTATAAAATGTTTGTTTAAAAAAAAAAAAAACCCTTCAAGACGCCCAGTATAGGGCTATACTGGGGCTATACGAAGGGTCCAAAAGACCATTAAACCCCTGAATTGCCCCCAGTATAGGCCTAATTCAGGGGTATAATGGTCTTTTGGTCCACATAGACGCCCAGTATAGCCCTATACTGGGCGTCTTGAAGGGTTTTTTTTTTTTGTTTTCTCTTTTTAAATATCAATAACACTAATATTATCTATAAAAAACTCATATTAATTATAATAACACTAATATTAATTATAAAAAAACTCATATTAATTATAAAAAACTCATATTAATTATAATAACACTCATATTAATTATAATAACACTAATATTAATTATAAAAAACTCATATTAATTATAATAACACTAATATTAATTATAAAAAAACTCATATTAATATCAATAACACTAATATTAATTATAAAAAACTCATATTAATTATAATAACACTAATATTAACTATAAAAAACTCATATTAATTATAATAACACTAATATTAATTATAAAAAAAACTCATATTAATTATAAAAAACTCATATTAATTATAATAACACTCATATTAATTATAATAACACTAATATTAATTATAAAAAACTCATATTAATTATAATAACACTAATATTAATTATAAAAAAACTCATATTAATATCAATAACACTAATATTAATTATAAAAAACTCATATTAATTATAATAACACTAATATTAATTATACGATGCCTATACGAGACTTATACTATACTATACGATACGATACAACACGATAGGCTTATACAAGACTTATACGAGACTTATACTACACTATACTATACGATACGATGCGATACAACACGATACTATAGGATACGATACCACATCCATAGGCCCATACAATGCCTATACGAGATTTATACTACACTATACGATACGATACGATATGATACGATACAATACAATACGATACTAGACTATTGGATAAGATACAACACTCGTATAGGACTATAGGTGTGGTTTAGGTCCCGTTTAGGCCTATAGGCTTATACAAGACCTATAGGGGCCATATACTAGACTTATACTATACACTATACGATACGATACAACGCCCGTATACGTCGATAGGCCTATACAAGACCTATAAGGGACCTATACTACACTATATGATACGATAGTATCGTATTGTATCGTATAGTATGGTATCGTATTGTATCGTATAGTGTATAGTATAAGTCTCGTATAGGTCCCATATAGGTCTATACGAGAGCTATACGAGACTTATACTATACTATACGATACGATACAACATGATAGGCTTATACAAGACCTATACGAGACTTATACTACACTACACTACACTATACTATACTATACTATACTATACTATACTATACTATACTATACTATACTATACTATACTATACTATACTATACTATACTATACTATACTATACTATACTATACGATACGATACGATACGATACGATACGATACGATACGATACGATATGATACGATACAATACAATACGATATTAGACTATTGGATAAGATACAACACTCGTATAGGACTATAGGTGTGGTTTAGGTCCCGTTTAGGCCTATAGGCTTATACAAGACCTATATGGGACCCATACTAGACTTATACTATACACCATTTTTTTACTCAAAAAACATCACCCTCAAAAAACAATCAAATTACCCTACCAAAACATCTATTTTTCAACTAAAAAAAACCAACGAGGGGTCCTAATATTAATTATTTAAAATAAAAAAACTTGTTTTTGTATAAAAGTTTGCTAAAACGATTAATATTGTATAAAATGTTTGTTAAAAAAAAAAAAAAAAAAAAAAAAACCCTTCAAGACGCCCAGTATAGGCCTATACGAGGCATATAAGGGGCAAAGGGTCACATATGAGGCCTATACGAAGGGTCCTATACGCCCAGTATAGGCCTATACGAGGCATCTTGAAGGGGTCAAACCAGAAGTGACATGAGTCAGGCACTGATTTTGATGTAACCCTATACGCCTCGTATAGGCCTATACGAGGCGTCTAGGGCTTAAAGGTGTCTAAATAGGCAAGGAGGGTGTCCAAATAGGTCCTGCCTAGTAATAACGAAAAAACAAGAAAGCATTTTCTTGATAGAAATTTGGTCATAAACTAGGATGCTCATAGTAAACTACGTAAACAATCTCAACCTTTTTCCCCTTGTATTTTCTTGATCCAAAAGGCTCTAACATCTATAAGAAACTTCTCTATTGATCCGCAAACTTACCACACTGACAAATATGGCCATGGAACTGAGAGGTCGAAAACACGTGCAGCTCGTGATCTATGTAGCTATTTTAAGTGTGCTGACAACATCTACAAACGGTGCACCGATATTTATATTTGGTGACTCGACGATGGATGTTGGCACAAACAACCATTTGGAAAACTGCAAAGCAAGGGCAGATCACCAATACTATGGGATAGATTATCAAGGGTCCCAAGCAACTGGGAGGTTCAACAATGGTTTCAGCACTGCTGACACTATTGGTAAGTAGAGGTTGACAAGTTTCAACTACTGAGAGATGGAGCGAGTTAGCAGACGATAGCAACAAGCGTATAGAGCTACCTATACGCTTTACATAGCGATAAGGATGAAATAGCAGGCGCTATTTTATGTTTAGCGATACACTAGAAGATAATTTTAGAAATGTTTATGTGTATTTTATCAGTATTTTATTAAAGGGTTATTGGACTTTAATAATCCTAAGTTTCACCTGTTGGCCGATAATAATCTCAATTCTAAAAATTCCTTCCAGCGAACCCAACTTGTAAGAATTTGGCCTCCATCGATCCTTTTCAAACTGCAGGTGCACTTAATTCAATTAAGGAGGCTGCAGGTGCACATGAATCTATTGAGGATGCCAAATTCTTATATGTTACAAGTTGGGACCGTTGGAGGGAACTTTTAAAGTTGAGATTATTATCACCCAACAGGTGAAACTTAGAATTATGAAAATCCAATAACCCTTTTATTTAATACGCTATTTTCATACCTATATTAAAAAAACGAAAAATTCTGCTATTGTTGCTAATTATTTTAAAACAAAAAACCTATAATCCCGCTATTTCCACGCTATGGAGACGCTAAAATCAGATTGCGAGGGATAATCGCATCGCCACGCTAAATGCTATAGTGAGCGCTATGCTCGCTATTAACAACACTAAGCGGGTTGTTTTAGAATATTTTTATCTCGGGTCAAGCTAGATCTCATCTCTAAAGAAAGCTGGTCAAACGGGTCAAAATACATTTGAAAATATTAAATTATTACCGAAATAATATAACTTTTGCAATTGTCTTGTAAATGTGCAGTTCAACTTCTGGGCGGCTATGATCTCAGTCCGCTGCCATATCTAGCACTCGTCGAGGATGGTTCTAACTTCACGAGAGAGATACTTCATGGAGTTAACTTTGCTTCGGGAGGTGCCGGCCTAGCTAAAGCAATCAATCAAGCTTTTTACGTAAGTCTCTTTTCTGAAAAGAAAATGTAATACAGCAGCTCGGGTCTATAATCTAACGTTTAACATAGGTATGACAATGTCGTTGGGCCCGTCACAAATTTATGTGTATCTTACATTGTTTACGAGTCCTGTTTCAAACACAACAAATGTATGACATCAAGCGAATTACATATAGGGAAATGTAGTATCTATGGAAGATCAGGTCCAACAATTTGCAACGGTTCGAGGAAACATAACAGCATTACTTGGAGGGACTAAAGGTGATCATCTACTTAGAAAGTCCATGTACATCTTCAGCATCGGAAGCAACGACCTCATGACCTACATATTCACTAGGCCTATGACTCCCGAGCAGTTCGTGATCAACCTTACCGACACCTATGCCATCCACCTGAAGGTTCCTATACTCCTAAATTGCTCTATATACATAAAACTGAATTTGTTATTGTGTTATATTTATTGTGTATTTTGAAATGGCAGAACTTATATAGTTTAGGGGCAAGAAAGTTTGGGATAATAAGTCTTCCACCACTCGGGTGTTGTCCACTTGCACGTGCATCGACTCATGGTGGTGTTTGTGACGATGATTCAAATAATTTGGCTAGAGCGTGCCACGCCTCGTTTGATAACCTTTTAAAAAACTTGAGCTCTACGCTCAAAGGATTCAAGTACTCACTTGCGAACACGTACAATATGACTATGAATGTCATTAACAATCCAAGTGGTAACCATAAGTGTCCTTCCTACCTTTAAATGCTTAAATATTTAACTTCCATGATCAGCAGAGCGTACAGAGGTGGCAGTACAACCCGTTTATGTGAAAACATGTCAACACGAGCTGTATTTGTTGGATAAGAAATCAACCTCGTAAAAAAAATAGAAAAACCAAGGTCAAAACAGGTGAAACATGTACAAAGTAGAGCGTCCTAAATTGTTTTATTTAAAAATAATTGACCGGACTCTAATTAACATGTTAGCTATAGGATTTTATCATATTTAATACATTAACTATTTTACAAACATAAATACATAAAATGAAAAGGAAAGAAAGAAAAACAAAAAAAGTGTTGACACGTTGGCATGTTTTGACCAGAAACCCACTTCGATCCGTTGCCCAACCTGCCCATTTTGCCATCTCTAAGCTTACCCAGATGGATGTTTTTACATAATAATGACACATTTTCAGGGTTCAAAAATATCACATCTGCATGTTGTGCCGATCCAAAAATACTAGGAATGCCATGCCAGAAAGGAGCGCAACTTTGTAATATTCGGGACGATTATTTATTCTGGGACGCATTTCATCCAACTCAAAAAGCCTCCGTATTGGCAGCTAACGTATTGGTTACTAGCCAAGATCCAGATTTTATGTCTCCGATAAATTTTGGCAGTTTGAGAAACGCTTGATCAGAAGATCGTTAATTAGAGGACACAAACTTTTTAACTATGTCATTATGTACCAAATGTATCTATCATTCCCAAATAAACTACACCAGATCTCGGCTGTCACTATTTACAAATCTTTTATCAATAAAAGGTAACAACAATACGTACCGAACGTTAATTAGAGGACACAAACTTTTTAACTGCTTCACTAGATTGATGAGCAAAGTACTTTTGCCTAAGGAATACATATGGATATCCTATAACAGATAGAGCATGTGCTGGTTTTGAGAAGGAAAGTATTTCGTACCAAACTCGCTTGTCTCCGTCCATCTCAATTGCAAACCGCTCTTCTCCTGACTGTTTGCAACAAATTTATATGAGAAAGTCGATACAGAAATCAACATAATGGTTATTAGAAGTTTTTAAAAGAATTACATGAACAGAAAGACAGATTGAGACAGTTATCCCTGCAATTCCATGTAATTAAGCCTACAACAATCACGTCTAATTGGTTTTTTCGGTGTTTATATAAAAAAAGAATCACACTTTATCCGCAATGAATGTCACTTCTTTTTTTCATGTGACTTCAGATTTATTTGTATTCTTTTATAACCATTGATTTTTTGCTATTTTTATACCAAAAAAATTAACCATTGGTTTTTCGCTGTTTTTATAAAAAAAAGAGTAAAATGTCATTTCGTCCCTGAGGTTTGGCCACTTTTGCGACTTTGTCCAAATCTTGTCATTTTCATCCAACTCGTTAACTCCATCCATTTCTTCGTTAAAGGAGGGGCATTTCCGTCATTTTAGACACTTTTATTAAAATAAAAAACACTATAAGAAATAAAGATTCACCTCTGTTGACTTTCTCCCCACTCAAACCCTTTAATCATCACCAAAAAAAAAATGTATAAAAAGAGGAAAGTATCCCCTGACTTGACATCAAAAATGGATGAAGTTAACGAGCCGGATGAAAATGGCAAGATTTGAAGCCCTTTGGATCGAGATGAGGAAACACAAACCTTAGGATGAAAGTCGCAAAAGTGGCCAAACCCCATGGACGAAAATGGCATTTATCTCTAAAAAATCACACTTCTACTTGCTAGCTTTGATTATCATAACAGGGTACCCAATTAACATCTCCTTCAAGATAACTATTTTGATTCTATCAGTTTTGTTATTTAACATGACGAAACGAAGATGCTTAATACTAACAAACATAAAAGTTCTTTTTATGTTGTAAAATTCCAGAACATTTTTCACCAAACCAAATGAAAAATATTAGATACACAAAAGAAGAAGCACAAACCAGCAAGTGTCCCCTGAGAGTGCCGCCACCAAAACCAAAAGACGCAACGTTCGTTTTACGGCTTTTGGTTTCGTTAACATAAACAACCTGCAAAGGCATCCTAAGCCATGGAAAGAACTCCTTCACACAAATACAAAACTTCATCCCGTTTTCAATCGGTGTCTTTGGATCAACAAACGCCCAACTCAACCCAAAATGCCTAACAAAAACCACAATCAGATTTTATACTTTCCTTCAATATTATCAAATTTTTAAGAAAATTTGAGAAATATGCAAACAAACCTCCAAGTTTTGAGAGCAGTTTTCCCCTTTTCATATGTATCAGAGCCTGATCCCACCATGATTTTTGAATAATTTATTACAAATCCATCTTTTGAAAGCTCTTTATCTTCTTTAAGCAATGACAATGGCTTTGCAGTAGCTCCTCTGTACTTAACATCATAGTTAAAGGTACCTGACCTGATGCATATACTCCACAACACATTAGAAACAAACGGGTGTCGTTAAAGATACACCACCCCGTTAGTGTACACCAGCCCACATGTCACATCATACTGGCCGTATGGGTCATACAATCCTTGTGACAGGATGAAAAAAAGTCATACGCGCCACATGAGTTTGTCAATGGCCACAACAATTTCTTTGTCAGTCAAAACATCATACGGCCCGTATGATTTGGCCCCATGTAACCATTTCTCGCCATGTCATGCAGCCCATGGCGTCCATATTCTCCTTGTCATATAGCCCGTGTGACAAGTTGACGTCTGAATAGTGTGTAAGTTCCGGTGTGCAACCCGGACCCAACCCATATTATTATTTGTGTCAAAGATTTTAACCCTAACCAGCACAAACATAAATTCGGGTCAACCCGATCCGTTTAACCCGTTTTTTTTTAATGAGTCGTACATGTTGACAAGTTATAAGCGGGTTGTTGGGTTGTAAGCAGGTTATCGATAACATGTTTAATGTGAGTATGTGTGTGACAAGTAGATAACACTGTGTGTCAAAACTAATATTATTATTACTAATGTAAAATGGAAAACACAAAACAACAAATACAGATTAGGTCAACCCGAACCCAACCCGTTTTTTTACGGGTCAAACGTGTTGTGTTATTCGACCCAAACTTTTTTTTTTCGTGTCGGGTTTGGGGTCATGTCCAAGAATCACCAGTCTCCAAACAGACACACCCAGTGAAATCAGGGTTTCTGAGAATGGATAATTCCGCTACAGCAATCAGTAAATCACGGTATAACAAGAACAAAATTATTAAAAAAAGAAAACTGAAATGGAAACATGAAGTGAAGTAATTAATAATAACTTAAATCTCACTTGTTAATGCAATCTTTCTGCTCTTTGGGAGAGGGGCGAGTCCAAGACAAGAACACCATAAGTTGTATCTAACAGTTTCAATTTTGATTGCATAGATTGAATGATCAAAGTGTCAACAAACTGATGAATCTGACGAATAGGGGTTCAGTTTTGTGGTTACGCAGCAGGGTTTCAGATATGAACAACGTTAAGGGCATGTTTGGCTAAGCTTATTATAGTTAAAAAGGACTTTTGGAAAAGGACTTTTGGGAAAAGGACTTTTTGAAAAGGAGTTTAAAAAAAAAAGTGTTTGGATTAGCTTATTGATGTAAAATGACTAAAATGGGCATTCTTTTAGATATAAGGGGGTAAAGAAGGGGTATATTGGTAATTTGTAGTTTGAAAAGTTAAAAGCTGGCCAAGAAGTCATAATATTGTGACTTCTTGAAACCTCTTTTTTCTTCTTTGCAAAAAGCCATTTCTAAAAGGACTTTTGGCTTAGCCAAACACAAAAACAACTTATTGTCTTTTTGATAAGTCAATAAGCCAATAAGTTGTTTTGAAAAGCTTAGCCAAACATGCCCTAAAATCAATTGAGATGGGATATTGAATGGCCGGGGTGGTCCGGGTCGGGTCAAACGGTCATTTGTCATCAACTTCAAACTTGTTTCTTCGGATTTTAGGGCTATTTGACAACATTTGAATGGTTAAGTGGTGTCTGAATCATTAAGTGTTAAACTAGTAAGAGTCTGTACCATTAAGAGCTTGTATAATGCTTAACCGTTCAGGGGTAAATGTCTGACCAATTCAGATTAGAAGTCTTAACCATTCAGACTATGTATAATGCTTAACCATTCAGAGGCAAATATCTGAACCATTCAGACATCTGCTCGTGAAACAAAGAGTCTAAACCAATAAGTGCTGAACCAGTAAGAGATCTGAACCATTAAGAGTCTCATTAAGAGGTAAACAAACAACCCCTAAATGTTTTAAAGTACGTTAGAACAACATAAGAAAGAAAAATTTTATGGTTCATATTTCCGCTGCGACGTTTTCGGTTAAAACATGTTAGGGTGCTACAGAAGTAAGAGTCATTTTTTGATAACGTAATTCTAATAGACATTTGGTAATATATATTAATTTTAGGTATATAATTATTAAATATATTTTAGAGTTACTTACACTGATAGTTCTTGTGGTTTATTGAAAGTAATATCTTTGAGTACTAAAAGAAAGTTAAATAAGGGAATTTTAGTCATTTTATGTTGATTTGATAGAAAAACTAATGGACGTTAGTCTTAATACTCAAATGTGTTACAAAATCGAAACTATATAACCTGAGACAGTTAAAAAAAATAAGTTAGTACTCAAATGCGTTACTTTCAATAAACCACAAAAACTATCTGTGTAATTAACTCTAGTTCTTTTCTACCTATAATTTTTATACTTTTTTTTTCTTTTTTGCTAATAGGCTACTTTCACAGCAGATATAACATTGTTTCGTCAAATGAACTTATGAACTTATGTATAAACCACTCTTATTAGTTTATCCATTGCCATTATAAAGAATCTATGTGCTTAGTAAAAAGAAGGCCCATCAATAAATAATTATGTTTGTCAAAGACACCCATAGACATGTTATGAATTATTCCATCCTCTTTGACGAATTATTGAGTCATCGTTGTCATACCGTCGTTCTCCTTAAAAGAACAATAAAAAAATTCAAACAAAAGAAATAATAATGAAATTCAAACAAAAAAAAATCAAAGAACAATAAAAAGTTTCAAATAAAAGAAATACTAATGAAAATTCAAACAAAAAAAAGTCAAAGAGACGGATTCTATCCGCATCAGACCGCCCGTAGTGGGGCGTTTTTTTTTTTTTTAAATTCAAAAATAACGCCCCAAAACGCCCCCCCTCTCACTACACCCGGCGTTATAGGCGTTTTTTTTTTGAAAAAATTTGATCTTCGCGTTTTAATTATAACGCTGAATTTGCTTGCATGTGGCCACATGGTGGGTCCAAGGTTTTGACTAGCAGCCGTTTTATTTGAATAATGTGCAAGGGTCAAATGCAATATAATGGATGTGGCCAATAGGAGACTTCCAAGTGTAGTGCCATTTTTTTTTTTTTTTTTTCTTTCTTTTCTCTATAAAAAATAATTGTTTATTGATTGGAAGGGGCGTTATTGGCATAATGCTCCACTACGCCATTTTTGCTATAATGCCCCATTGCTGACTAGGACGCCACGTGTCGGATAATGCCCCATGGTGGGGGCATTATAACCCACTACCACTACACATGGTCTCAGAAAACTTTTATATTCTTTAAAGTCAATGTTTCTTTTATAATACAATATAATTCATAAATTTATTTAAAAGATACTAATTACAAAGAATTTACCAAATATTTTTTACAAAAAGAAAACTAGAACAATGAATGTTATAAGAAAAGCCCGTTATCAACATATTACAATACCCGAAATATTGCTAAATACTATATATTGCACTTTTATCACCTATTTTCAAAAACAAAAGAAAAAACTATTTCCCCTATGAGATACACCTCATGGAATAGGTCGCCACAGAGGAATCAACCGTGGGCGCACCATAAACTCTAGCGTGGTCACTCTCTATCCCGTAATCCATCATCGGACGGTACTCCAGATCCTCATCATGATCGTACACAAACTCTGGGATCTCGATCTCGTTCCTTCTCACATGTTCCCACAGATACGCCAATCGACTCACAAATCTCAGCTTTGCATATAACCTACATCATACACCCGCACACACATGATTACAATTCAATTCGTTTTTGAAAACTAAATCAGTTGTTCAAAAAGCACATGGCTTGCTTGAAGTTCGTTATAAACAAGCTCGACACGAAAAAAGCATGTTTGTACATGAGCCGAGCAGGCGGCTTGGCTCGTGGCTCACTCGATAACTGGCTCGTTTATTATTTAAACCCATATTTTAATATACAAAAATATTGAAAAAATAATACATAATAATATTTTTAATCTACCTATCTTTAAAAATATTTAAAAAACATAATAATAAATGTAATTTAAAACTTAATTTTTTTATCTTTTATAAAATGTAAAAAAAATATTTAAAAAAACATAATAATAAATGTATGTTAAAAAGTTATTTTTTAATCTCTTATAAAATGTAGAATAATACAAAAAAAAATACATTAATATGAGTTAATTGTCATTTTCGTTTCTGTAATTTGTCCAGTTATGCCAGTTCAGGCCAAATTTCAATTTTGTACCATTTCCATCCCTGACATTCTTGAAATATGCCAGTTCCGTCCAAAAAAACATGAAATTATTCGATTCAACTTTTGTTTTTTATATGGAATTTGCATGTTTCAAGAATGCCAAATGTTACAAATTTGAAATTTGGTCTGAACTGACATAACTGGACAAACCACGAGGACGAAAATGATAGTTAACTCTATTAATTTAAAAAAAATACTCATTAAACCGACTTGATGAGCGACGAGCTTGCTACAAGTTTTTTTGTGAGCACAACTCAAGCTCCGCTTGTCAGTTTTAAAATATACGAGTGGCTCGTTGAAGTTCGAGCTCGAGCCAACCCGACTCGGCTCGTTTAGCGCCAAGTTAAACGAGCCGAGTTGTTACACATACATCACTAACTATACTGTACAGATAAGTAATGCATAACAAACTAACTTCTGTAACCGTTTAACGTACCCTCCGGTGAAGATAAGCCGGCCAAATGTAGCCAGAAAAATTCTGGACTGCAGATCCGGGTGAACAAAGTAAACTGCCTCAAGATATTGTTTCACGGTCATCGGAATCGCGTCGTAAACAGACCGGAGAACGGATATTCCGGGGAAATTCTCGCTCTTCTGAACATCAGTGTGAACGTAAACCACCACAAACGGTCGTTCAAGTTTGGGGAAAATTTTCACTTCAAGATATTTTTTCAACAAGTCAACGGTCAAACTCTTAGCTGTAAACAAAATCAACAAATTTTCACTTCAAGATATTACTTCAAAATCACCAAAACGACTTCAATTAACAAATAATAATTTAAAAATCGATTGTTAGACTTCGATTAACAGATGATAAAATTGAAAACTATCAAAAAAAAATCAACTAATATAATTACTTAAAAATCGCTAATCCGACTTCAATTAACAAACAATACGAACGAAAATTAACGAAAGAAATCACCTAATATTACTTCAAAAATGCTAGATCCGACTACAATTAATAATAAACAAACAACATGAAGGAAAGTGGAAGAAAAATCACCTGGAAAGTTTTTTCCGATAATTCGTAAGATTTTGCGATTGTGTTTATCTCTGCCTTTGATTTTGAACAAATTAAGCTTGTGAATGAGTTTAATTTGATCAGGCGGCGGTTGTTCTTCAGCCATGGCGATTGAAGATTGATTTGGATGAAGTTAGGGTTTGATTGAGTGGTTATTTATATGTGGAAATTTGAAAGAGGATAAAGTGAGGGAAGAAGATGAGATGGAATCTGATCTGACGGTGGATATGCGGATGGAATATTCGGGTTTTGACTGAGTTGGATGGGTATGAATACAGGGTCGAGTTTCTACAGCGAGATGAGTATAGAGATGTGTGCCGGTGGTTGATGATCTGGACCGTTGATTAATGTATGGTTTAATACTTTAATTAATGGGCTTGATGATGGTCCGAGGTTTTGGACCGCCTAACTATGCCAAACTTTGGACTTTGTCAATATCAATTACTTACCAATGTCCATGTTCGTGTGTTTTTATTAGTAAAACTATTGGGATTCCTTAGGGGTTGCGGCGAGTATTGGTTTGGTATCGGCTTAGTTTGTTACAGTACTGGTGTGATATCGACATTTGATATAGCAATCAACATGTGTGTTACGTTGATTAAAAATCACAAAAACAAATAGTGGTACCAGTACTGATGCTATTCGGATAGGCTCGGTTCATTTCGTCACGGTATCATACCGACGTTGAATATAGCTTACAATACTGACGAGGTATGGTACTGGACCCGACCCGAGCGGTAGGACTTTCTTGCTATTTATCACTTTTATAGTAATTATATATTATTATTGCGTACTAACCCGCGAAGCCCAACGCGTTGTAGTTTATACTACACTAGGCTGTGGGCTCGTAGAGACAGCCCCTAACTGGGTCTGGCCCATTGAGGTTAGGGTTTTCCCATATCTCCTATATAAGGAGGTCTTCACCTCCTCATTAGGGCATCAGATATAGGGCAACACACTTTTGTAGCTGGAAATAGGGGATTCTTCCTCTACCGGTCGTCTCTACATTGCCCACGTTTCTCTCTTCTTATTTACAGGGCTAAGGATGAAGTGGAGAAGATGAGGTGTGGCCGTTCATCATCGTAGAAGTGCCGACCCGTCGAGGTCCATTCATCTTCAAATACCAAAAAAAAAAATTAATAAGTCAGTGTTGTTGAAATAATATCAGTTCTGAGTAAAGAAAAGAGGTCAAATTTATGTTTGAACGATTAAAAGGGTAAACATCGTTATTCTGTTAAAAAAAACAAAACAAAACCGGAAGCCAGGTTTGGTGATATGTATGCTTGTGTTTCTATCACTTTACAATATTATTCTGAACTAAAATTTATATCAACACGTGGATAAAAATAATCACGTCGCAACGACATAATTTGAACTTCATAAAACGACGTATGTTAAGTTGTAATAGAAAAACGAAACATGCTCAAATTGTTAAGTGTTTGACATGCGAACTCCACACTTGGTTTCTTAAAATGTACACATGTATGTACATTGAAGAGATATGGGCTCAAAACCTCTGCGGGGCAACCTGAACTCAACCCACAACCCATTAAACTAGCATAGACAAATGACCCTCTGGGACCATTTGTCACGTCAAACACACCAGGACTGAGGAGACAAATAGGACATCCCGAAACTGACGTCTGGTTGACGTTCTGTAGATCACTGCCTCCTTAGTCTCCACTAGTGGTTATTAGAGGAGAAACCAAAAGGACAGATGATAGCTACGTCTGGCCAATCACGTTCCCCGAATTCCTACTCCTTTTAACTTCCACTAACGGTTGCCACAAAAGAGACCAAAAGGATGCCCTGATAGCGACGTTTTGCCAATGACGCTCCATGAATACACACCCTCCTCTGCTACCACTAACGCTCAGCGTGGAGGGGACATAACAGATATCCTGAAGGCGACGTCTCGCCCAATACCTTCTCACCATCCCAGCTATAGATACCACACTTCTCCTTCAGGAGATCCATTCTAGTCTCTTACATTTACTCATCAATGAGGTTACTTATTTTTACGTCCGAGGGTAGTTAAAAAAAACCCCCAATCTTTCCTCCTAATGAGCCTAACGATGTTTTTCAGTTTTGCAAATCGAATCGTCAACAAAAACTCACGGTGATCAGAAGTTACCAACCTGTCAAACCTAGTCTAAAGAAGCCGTTGGATCTAGTGTTCCTTCATACATGTGTTCAAAAGATGTTGTTAACATGATAATAAGTGTTATAAATAATAGCCGACATAATATAATTGTAAATATTATATTATAGAAATAGATATCTCTCCAAAGAATAGGAGATATGGTTTTTGTAATTATATATACATTTGTCATGTATCAATGAAAATCAAGCAATTATACAATTCCTTCATGGTATCGAGACCACCCTACTGCCGCCGATCCTAAGCAACCTCCCACCTCTCTTCCGTTTACAACCCACCTTCTCCTTCACTCTTCTTCAATGGCTTCTAACCTACACCCTGCAGTCACAGTCTCGAACTTCAAACAACTGTTTCCTGTCACCCTTGACATTGAAACCGGCCACTACACAACATGGTCGGAGCTTTTCAAAATACAGTGCAAGGCTTATCAAGTCTTCGATCACCTTCAGCTGAAACCCGCAACATCTTCTTCCGGAACAGACAAAGGATCTGACAAAGACAAAGACGCGGCCCAAACCGAGTCTTGGGAGCGGCTCGATTCTATAGTTCTGCAGTGGATATATGGTACTATTTCTACTGATTTGCTTCACACCATTCTCAAACCTAACACTACGGCTTATGATGCTTGGATGGCACTCGCCAATCTTTTTCAAGATAATAAAGCTACCCGTATTATTGATCTAAACAATAAGTTTGCTAATACCCGCCTTGACCAGTTCTCTTCAATGTCAGCCTATTGCCAGGCCATGAAGGTCATCTTCGACCAATTAACGAACGTTGGATCTCCGATATCCGACGAGCAACTTGTTTTACAGATTCTCACCGGGTTGACAGAACAATATGAAGGAATCGGCCTCCTCATTCAACAAACCAAACCCCTACCGGATTTCTATGAAACCAGGTCCCGTTTGTGCATGGCCGAAACCCGAAAAATCAGTCAGGCAAAACACGCTGCACAGGCAGCAGGTACCGCTCTTAACACCGTTGAATCTTCTCAACGAACTGATCGGACGACGGATACTGCGGAGCGGGGCAGGGGAAGAGGCCGCGGACGAGGACGCGGCAGGGGACGCAGGTCTGGACGGGGACGCGGGTCAAATTTTTCACCACACCAGTCTCAAAATTACATGCCATGGCAGCCCAACTCTTTTGCTGCCTGGCCCAACTCCTACCCGAATAGCAACCAGGCCCAACAGTGGGCTCCTTGGGGCCCGCTACCTCCTTGTCCGTATCCAACTGCACCAAGGCCCAACTCGTCTGCTTCAGGCCAGGGTATTTTAGGCCCACATCCAGCCCAGTCATATGCTGCCAGTTATGCACCAAGTTACGCTCCAACGGACATTGATCAAGCTCTCCATGCCATGTCGCTCAACTCAGCCGATCCATCATGGACTATGGACACTGGTGCTACAGGTCACATGACTCCTAACTCTACTCTTTCGTCTACTTTTAATACTGGCATTAATAAAAATATAATTGTGGGCAACGGTAACACCATTACCGTTTATGGACAAGGCAACCTTACTACTGACAATAAACTATCTATTGAATTTGATCCGTATGGTTTTTTGGTGAAGGATCTCAAGACCAAGACCCCTATCCTACGATGCAATAGCTCCGGGGATCTTTACACATTTGATCCGACACAAGTTCTCAAGATCACCTCACCTACCGCCCTCACCGCTACCACTCAAGACACATGGCACCAACGTCTCGGACACCCGGGATTTAATTTATTGCATTCTCTTAAAAATTCTGAATTTATTAAGTATGAAACATTGAAAAATAAAGTTTGCCAATCTTGTGCATTTGGGAAACATATCAGACTTCCATTTGTTGATTCTATGAATTTTACTTCCTTGCCTTTTGATATATCATCCATAGTGATCTTTGGACCTCCCCTGTTTTAAGCATGGGCGGTCATCGTTATTATATCTTATTTCTTGATGATTTTAGTAATTTTCTGTGGACATATCCGTTAAGTAACAAATCTGATGTTTTCTCTACCTTCACTACTTTCTATAATCTTATTAAAACTCAATTTGAACGTCACATTAAACAATTCCAATGTGACAATGGAAGAGAATACGCTAATTCTATGTTTCAACAATTTTGTAAACAAAACGGCATGCAATTTCGATTTTCGTGCCCACACACTTCCTCTCAAAACGGCAAGGCCGAACGTAAAATCCGAACTATCAATAATATTATTCGGACACTTCTTGCCCATTCGTTATTACCTAACAATTATTGGCACCATGCTCTCGAAGTGGCCACATATCTTCTCAACATCTTACCTAGTAAACTTCTAAACAACCACTCTCCCACCCAACGATTATACCAACGTACCCCATCTTACACACATCTCCGTGTTTTTGGATGCCTTTGCTATCCTTTACTACCCTCCACCACAATACATAAATTAGCTTATCGTTCCATGCCGTGTGTCTTTCTCGGTTACCCCCTAACCATAGGGGTTACAAGTGTCTCGACCTAGCTACCCACAAAATCATCATAAATCAACATGTGATATTTGATGAAACCGTGTTTCCATTCGCAAATAATCCAACACCATCCCTCCACTCCTATGACTTTCTTACTCAGCCCATAAACAACATACCATGGGCCGCTATGCCCTCTCTTCCCACTCCCTCTACCAGCGGCCCAACCGACTCCCCTACAAGCCCACATCGGACAACACCTCCACCTCCTACTCCACAGTCTACCCAACCTGTTGTCCATTCCTCTCCTATCTTACACACTTACTCACGCAGACCTAGGCCCAACATCACCACTACTCAAGCCCAACAACCTAACCCGCCAACACAGACTACTCCATCTCCCACTTCATCACCCATTCCCACTCCACCGCCCCCTCCTACTCGTACCATTCGTACACGAGCAATGGATGGTATTTCGAAACCTAAACGAATTCTTAATCTTTCTTCATCTACCATTGTTCCTATACCTAAAACCCCAAAGGATGCCTTGTCCATAACGGAATGGCGTGACGCCATGACCACAGAATTTAATGCCCTTATTAAAAACAAGACTTGGGAGTTAGTTCCACGGGAGTCAAACATGAATGTCATTCGTAGTATGTGGATTTTTCGGCACAAATTTAAATTGGATGGAACTTTGGAACGATACAAAGCTCGGTTAGTATGTGATGGTAGCACACATCAGATTGGCATTGATTGTGGTAAGACTTTCAGTCCAGTGGTCAAACCCACTACGATTCGCACCGTCCTCACTTTTGCAATATCCCAAGCCTGGCCGATTCATCAACTTGATGTTACCAATGCTTTTCTACACGGTAATCTATCTGAAACGGTATACATGTATCAACCAATGGGCTTTCGACATCGTCACCTTCCAAATCACGTCTACCGCCTCAAGAAATCATTATATGGGTTGAAGCAAGCTCCTCGGGCGTGGTATCAAAGGTTCACAGATTTTGTTATGACTCTTGGTTTCTATCAAAGTAAATGTGATAACTCGCTCTTCATATTTCACAAAGATCATTTGACAGCTTACTTACTAATTTACGTCGATGATATTATTCTTACCACCTCTACAGACGAACTTCGTGTTCATCTCATGTCACGTTTGGCAAAAGAATTTGACTTGAAAGATCTAGGGGTGCTAAGTCACTTTTTGGGGTTACATGTAGCTTGAAATGGTTCCACTATGTTTCTTTCTCAACAGACCTATGCCAAAGACATTATTGAAAGGGCTGGGATGTCTTCGTGTAAGCCCGCCGCTACTCCGGTCGACTCTAAACCAAAGCTTAGTGCCACCGTGAGTTCAGAATTTGAAGATCCTACCCTATATCGCAGCCTGGCTGGTGCTTTACAGTACCTCACCTTCACTAGACCAGACATTAGTTATGTTGTTCAACAGGTATGCATGCATATGCACGCTCCACGGGTTGATCATTGGAACGCTTTAAAACGTATTATCCGTTACATTCAAGGTACCTGTTCTTATGGTCTTACTCTCACATCGTCCAATGACAAAACGCTTCGGGCCTACACTGACGCAGACTGGACCGGATGTCCAGACACTCGTCGATCGACATCAGGTTATTGTGTTTACTACGGTCCAAACCTACTATCTTGGTCTTCTAAACGCCAAGTGGTCGTCTCGCGTTCTAGTGCCGAGGCGGAATACCGTGGGGTCGCAAACGTGGTTGCCGAACTATGCTGGATTAGAAATTTGCTGTTAGAATTACAACGACCAGTTACAACTGCCAGTTTAGTATACTGTGATAACATCAGTGCCATATACTTATCCGGGAATCCAGTGCAACATCAGCGAACCAAGCATATTGAACTCGATATTCATTTTGTGCGAGAGCTTGTTAAACGCGGGGCTGTTCGTGTGCTTCATATTCCAACTCGCTGTCAAGTTGCCGAGATCTTCACAAAGGGGCTCCCAAAAGTGCTTTTTGATGACTTCAGATCCAGTCTCAGCATTCGACCTCCTCTCTCTTCGACTGCGGGGGTGTAATAGCTGACATAATATAATTGTAAATATTATATTATAGAAATAGATATCTCTCCAAAGAATAGGAGATATGGTTTTTGTAATTATATATACAGTTGTCATGTAACAATTCCTTCAATAAAACACGAAAGTTAGCAAACAAATTGAAAAGAAATATATTTTCGATATAAATATATTGGGTGCGGTGTGAGGCATGAAATACAAGGAAAAAGAACCCAAATAAATAACAATTTCATGAAAGCGTTTAATTTTTAATGCTCTTAATAGTTAAAACAAGTCAAAAGGCTTTAATCTATATAAAGACCATTTTCACCAATCATTTATAAAAGTTTATATACTTTCAATCTCAATTGTGAAGTATTTATAAAAGTTTATTAACTTTTGAATTATTTTATAACAATTTTTAAACAACTTACGTTGTATTATTTCTTTTTATAAACACTCTCTTGATTTTATAAAACCTGTGTAGTTATGATTATTTATCCTTAACATATTTCACTTATCTTCAATGATCTTGCTTTTATATTTGACTTTTCCGATTTTGTAATTTAGTGAGTCTATTTTGTGTTTGACTTTGTTAGTATTACATTCATCTCTTAATTTGTATTTGACCATGTATTAATCTTCCAAGTTCCAACTTGTCTTTGTTCTTGTATTTTGACTTGAATTTTACTTTGTATGATAAAAGATGATTATTCCATGATCATGTGTATATATTTTGTACTTTAGTTATTTTAATCCACTTATTAGTGCACAAAACCACAGTAGACTGTAATTGTTGATATTTTGACCACTGATTATGACTTGTGTGTGAATTCAATGCAGTGCAATTTGCAAATGTCTGGTGATAAATGTAATGATAAACTACTGATGCAATATTCTGCACAATGATTATGCTTTATGTGTTTATAAATGTAGAGCTGCAACATTGTCTGATAAATCATCGTTTTGACCTGACGCGTTTTAGGTTAAACACGTTTTGACCCTGTTACCCGACCTGCTCATTTTACCACCCTTTAATGATATAAAGAAATCATAACATTCAAGAATCAAGACAAGTGGGATTTGAACTGGACGATTGGTAATATTGGTTGTGGAGATGCTAGATCGCCGAGTGCTTTGTCCTCAGAGGTGTTACAATGCAGTATATATGGCAAAATGAGCGAGTTTTGTAACATAGAATGTGTTACGGGTCAAAACATGTTATTTGGGGTTCACCCAAAACCTTTTGACCAAAGTCTTTGTATAACCGGTGTGTTGAATATGATTGAAGAAGTTATATTATTTCAGTTCGTGAATAAAATAATTTATAAGGGTTCATAAATTTAAAGTACACCATGGGCGACTTTCAACACGTTTGCTTAAAAGCTATTTTATTTTTCTGTCTTACCCGTTTAACCCGTTAATGATAAAGCATATCTTGGACACATATTCACCAGCATATGTGAAAGGTTATAAGAAACACTCACGAATATAATCTTGTTTATAATTGCAGAAACACAAGATGTTGATGATGATGTAAACGTAATTGGAAATTATATTAGCAGAAGTACAAATAGAGTTATGAAAAGCAGGTTGAATGTCTTTGGGTTAGAAAATGGAATTTGTGTTTTGTCCCACATCGGGGGGTGGGTGTGAAAGGAGGTGAGTATGAGGTGTATAAAAGGAGGTGTTGGAGGTGTGGTAAAGTTATCTTTGCGCTTGGGGCAATGACGCAGCTAATGAGGTAATAACCGAGGCGCGTCAATTGCTGGTTGAAAACTATTTCCAAACCCCCTCCTCGGCTTTGGGTCTCCCTTGGCCGTCGAGAATTTCTGGAAGGACTCCCTTTCGAGGGTAAAGTCCTACAATTTCTAGTACAAGTTTCCTATGTGGGTTTTTTCTTTCATCATTTACATTAGTCTCTTGTTATATTTTATAAATCGGCTAATTTCGATTTCTTTTATTTTGTTTTTAAAAAAGTTTGATACTTAGTTTTGAATTGTTTAAAGATAGAAATTCGATTTAATTTTTCATCATATTAAAGATTTCTTATCTATACTATAATAAAAGAAACCAATAAAGGGATATTTGTCATTATTCTAGATCATTCTTAATTGTAGGTAATTATTATTTAATTTAAATTATTAAATATTAATTGAATTAAATATTAAATAATAGTTTGGATGCTTTTTATACGCGCATAATTTTAGTTATGTTTGTTTTACCCTAGATTTAAACATATATATATTTTTTAAATATATTGGTCCCTACATCTTGCTGGGATATGTTGGTTTTGAATGCATTTGCCTTGCTTTTCCAAAAAAATAAAAATTGTAAACTTTTAAATATATTTTGATTATTACCCTAAATTTAAATTGATTTTTTAGTTTGTAATTAAAAATAATCAGATACCCATGTTTAAAAATTAATTAAAGTTTTACCCAAATAAAACAATAGTTTGCCGTAAAATCATTAGAAATAACATTATAAAATCATATATATTTAGATACTAGGTTATAACCCCGTGTATTACACGGGTTAAATAAATAAATTTTATATACTAAATAATAAAACAATATATCTTTATAAACCTGCTTTATTGCACGGGTTATATAAAGTTAATTTTATATATTAAATAATAAAAAAGTTATATCTGTAGGAACCATATTGTACGGGTTGAATAAATGTAATTTTATATACCAAATAATAAAAAGTTATATTTTTAAAAACCCTCGTGTGTTGCACGACTTGAATAAATATGATTTTATATACCAAATAATAGGAAAAATTATATTTAAAAAAATTAATAGATATACTCGGTACGCGATAGATATGGTGATTGCGGAGATGAATTATTGAAAAGAAGATACAATGGTCAAACATGTTATTCAATAAGCAAATAAGCAACCATTTGAGTGATAAAATATAAATTATATTTAAAAAATCCGTAATAAATATAATTTAAAAAATATTAAGACTTTGCTATTATTAGTAAACTCGGTGATAAACTAATGAAGGAATACTTGTCATTATTCTAGACCATCCCTAATTGTAGATAATTATTATTTAATTTAAATTGTTAAATATTAATCGAATTAATATAAATCTTATCAACTCTAAATCATAATTTTAAATATAACTTTTTTATTGTTTGGTATATAAAATTACATTTATTCAACCCGCATAATACACGAGGTTATTAAAGATATAATTTTTTTATTATTTAATATATAAATTATATTTACTCAACACACGTGTACTAAATGAGGTTTATAAAAATATATTGTTTTTATTTAGTATATAAAATTACATTTATTAAACCCGTATAATACACGGGGTTCTAAACTAGTTAGGTATAAAACTAAGTATCGAAAGAAATAGTTAATCAACAATATACAACACCTAACAAGGTTTTTATTATTCTAAAAGTTTTCAAAGTGTAAACTAATAACTAAAACGTCCACGACACAACCAGGACATGTTGCATTACAACAAAGCTGAAATTTCTAGACCTGTTACTACAACTTCGTACATAATTAAACACGGCATTTCGCGAAAATACTAACTCAACGAAGCCCTACGAAATTCCATGTATGCATGTATGTATGTGAAACCGAGATTTCACATGGAATGAGATACAACAAAACAATACATGTTATGTACATACATCATGGTTGCATGTTGGCCTCAGCAGATTGTTTAGCAAGCTCTGCTAGTTCTCCACTGAATTCACCGGCTTCGAATCCCGATGCTTTAGCAAGTTCTGGGAATTCTTGAAGTCCTTTATATACCTGCACTCCAAAAACAACTTATGCTTCATACATGGAAATTATATAAGTTTGTTCAAGATTCCCAAAATTAACACTTTATACAAAGTTTTAATACAAAAGTATCTCCTTAAACCAAAGTATAATTCAGTTGTGGGAATCTTTCATTATCGTTACTAATTATCAAGCCTCGCAGAACAAGGATGGTCCCTGTGGTTTACCAAAATTTTAGATATGGTCCCTAGCTTTCTGAAAGTACACGGATGGTCCATGTGGTTTGCACTTTGTAACGAATTTAATCCCCAGCCAACAAATCTAAAGGTTTTAGCATGTCCAAGTCAGGGACTAAATGCGTTACCAAGTGCAAACCACAAGGACAATCCATGTACTTTTGGTAAAAGTTGGGGACTAAATGCGTTACAAAGTGCAAATCACAGGGGACCATCTGTGTCATAATTGTTAATGGCGAATAGCGACAAACAACAATAAGGTACCTATATGCTACATAGCGATAATTAGCGGACACTATTTTATAAATAGAGATACACTAGAAAAAAAAATTTATATGTATATTATATCAAAATACCCTTGTATATATACTATTTTACATGTATATTTAACAAAAACCAAAAATCTAGCTACTTTATAGCTATATTTAATTGCTATTTGTATTAAAAAAAATACAAAAAAATAAATATTGTTGTCGCTATCTATCGCTACAACCCTAATAACGAGCCCAGACCTATACGCTACGTAGCGCACTATAGCGATTGCTACGCTCGCTATTGACAACTATGATTTGTGTACTTTTGGAAAGTTAGGGACCAAATCCAATATTTTGGTAAACCACAGGGACTACCCGTGTGCTTTACTCGATAAAATATCAAAGTGGGTTGACCAACTATATTTGCTTCTATGTCGGGTAGTGATGTCAGCGAAGACCGATAGGTGGTGTGGCGGAGGTTACGTCAGTGGTGACAGCAGATATGTGGATGGTTGTGGCGGCATTGGTGTGGGCGGTGGTTGGTAGTGCTGACCCATTGGGCCTGTTCTAAGTTAACCAGTTCCACAAGAGTGACTTATTCTATAATTTCCTAATCAACTCATTTAGCTTAAAAATTGCCCAAATCAACCCATTTAGCTTAAAAGATTGGCCGAACCAACCCATTAATTTAGAGTAAAGTACACGGATGGTCCCTGTGGTTTACAAAAAAAATGGATTTGGTCACTAGCTTTCCAAAAGTACATGGATGGTCCTTGTAGTTTGCATTTTGTAACGTATTTAGTCCCCAACTATTTACAAAAGTAATGATCCCTGTGGCTTGCACCTTGTAACGCATTTAGCCCCACCCCTAACTTGGACCTGTTGAAGCCTTTAGATTTGTTGGTTAGGGACTAAATGCGTTACAAAGTGCAAACCACACGGACCATCCGTGTACTTTTGGAAAGCAAGGGACCAAATCCAAAATTTTGGTAGATCACACGGAGCATCCATGTAGTTTACCATTAATTTAAGAACGAGTAATGATTGCCAGGTGAACTTATTATTCGCGACACAAGATTCCACCAATTTTTGTACGAATGAAGGGTATTTTAGACATTCGACTTAATAATCCAACGTTTTCAGTTAAGCTTTAGTAGAGTAAAATATTCCAACAATGGAAATGCGAGAGATGAGTATTTTTTAAACTTTAAATTAGCATTCTCACCTGACCGTTGATCACCCACATTGGGAACCCTTCAATTTTGATTTTCTTACATTCCTTACTTAATTCCGTCCCGGATTTGAATCCATCCGGGAAGCATTCGGCATAGTCTATCAGCTTTGCTGCTTCACGTCCGAACATCTACACAACAGAAACTCACCTTTAATATTTTACCACATATAACACAGGGAATCAAGAAAGTAACAGTACGATGTGTACCTCTTTCTGCTCTAAACAGTGTGAACACCAGAAAGCTCCATACATTTTAGCTCCAACCGAACGCAAATGTGTTGCAAGTTTAAGAGCTAAAGGACTTGATGGAGCCTTTATCTCAGTTGGATAGTACGGCAGGAATTTCTCCCCAAAGCTGCAGAGAAGACGGGTCACAGAACGAATAGCGTAAAGATTATTTTACATAAACAACCCTGATGCATAATTTCTTCACAAGAAACAAAACTACTATAGTAAAGCACACAGATGGTCCCTGTGGTTAACCAAAATTTTGGATTTAGTCCCTAGCTTTCCAAAAGTACACGGATGGTCCCTGTGGTTTGTATTTATAACGCAATTAGTCATCAACTTTTGCCAAAAGTACACGGATAGTCCTTGTGGTTTGCACTTTGTAACGCATTTAGTCCCCAACTTTTAGTGACTAAGTGCGTTACAAAGTGCAAACATTGGCGAAGCCCCCCCCCCCCCCCCCCAATTTTTCCGAAACCGGGGGGGGGGGGGGGGGGGGGGGGGGTATATACCTATACGAAAGTACTATTCATAACACTAAACATCGATAAGTTCGGGGGGGCGGACGCCCCCTCGGGGGTAGCCTAAGCTGCGCCCCTGAGTGCAAACCACAAGGACCATCCATGTACTTTTGGAAAAAAGTTGGGGACTAAAGGCGTTACAAAGTACAAACCACAGGGACCATCTATGTACTTTTGGAAAGCTAGGGACTAAATCCAAAATTTTGGTTAACCACACGGACCATTCGTGTACTTTACTCACTCAAAGTCTCAAACTACTATAAAGGTAACCACAGCACACCGAATTTTAATGCATCATCAGGCTAGGTTTGGTTATTTGTCAGCAAAGAAAGATACCGTGCAGGGGGAGAAAGCGTCGCGCTATACGAGTTGTTAAGAGCGGCAAAAACCAGACCAGCTATGCATAACTGCAAACCCACTTCGTCTCGGACCTTTTGCCAGCCCAAATTCTGCATAAATAATCAGATAAAAATGTTAACAATTTAAAATAACTGTAATGATAGAAAGTGAACATGTACCTTGGCAGTAGTGAGGAACAAGGAGAATGATAAGACAACAGACGCTAAACAATAAGAACATGAGGCTCCAGGAAATTGTGTGTTTAAAATGTACAAAAAGTATGCGCTTGCGGTTGCCATTGCGGTCGTCGTCCCGAGTAAAATTAATCCGCCATTGCTTTCATCGATTCCGAAAGGCAAGTCCTTTGAAGCCAACTTTAACGCGAGAAACGTTGCAGCCCCGTATGCAAACATTCCAATCAACGGAAGAGGAATACCTGCCAAACCAGTAGAATCAATATATCAAGCTGATAACTATCTTGGGTCAGGTCTTAGATTTCTAATGCAAAAAGAAACTGCAAAAAGATCAAAAGAAATTACCATAAACAAGAGCATAATCACTATTAAGTATATCACCACAGGAACCACCTCCAACCGGACAGAATGCATCCGAACCGGTCAACTTTAAGTAACTCAAGTAACCGGTTTCAACAAACCCTAACCCTCCAAGTGCTGCACACCAACTGTATGACGAAATGCCTGAACCACCAGAACCCACCAACTTAGCTTCAGATTCCACAGCATCTCTATTCGGCTCATTCAAACACTTGACTCGCAGCAACCCTAATCTCCCATAACCCCAATCATTCTTCACACAAAATCAAACAAAAGTTTCAATTTTTAATCAAATTAAACTTGAATACGTATTATACATAGATAGAGTGTGTTTGGGGACTCTACTACAATTGGATCTGAATGAGTGTTAATTGGTGTGAAGAAATATAAGTACCTTGAGTTGGTTACTGATGTAGGAATGGTGTTTGTTATTGGAGAATAGTGTGGAAGAATTAGGAGAAGATGAGAGGTTGATGAAGGTCGCCATGACTGAATACTGATCTTCCGGTTCGGTTAAAGGTTTGATGCCGCCGGTGGTGTTGTTTGTGCCGGTTTTTACCGGTTTTTATTTCTTTTGACTTTTTTTTGCCGGTTTTTTGGCCTGTGTGTCAGGTGGAGTGTAATAATAATAAAATCTGAAAGGATAATAAAAGAGTAAATTACAAGTTTTGTCCTTTATGTTTGCATCAAATTTCAGGCGTTGTCCTTTATCTTTAAAACTGTCAGGCGGTGTTCTTTATGTTTTCAAAATCTTGCACGTTTTGTCCTTTAGGCCAAACTTAGTTAGATTTGTTAGTTAAATCTGGTATCAAGGGGCTATTTTGTAAAAAAAATTTATTCAGGGACTAAATTGTACAAAACTTAAAATATAAAACCCCCAAATTAGGTTGTCTTCCCCATTTATCCCATTTCAACACAGCCCCAAACACCTGCAACCACCACCGCCATTACCACCACACCCACCGCCCTCCGCCGCTCAACCATCACCTTCCCTCATCACGACCATCACCCGATTCACACCACCATCGCACACCCACCTCACCAACCACTGCCATCACCACCGATTCACCACCGCCAAACACCGCCTCAGCCGCCACCCACCGTCTCCACCACCACATCAATCCGTCCATAACCAGTGGCGTAAAAGGCTGCTCAGGTTTTTTGGTTCAAGATGTGTTTAATAAGCTTGGTGATGAAGTTATAGGTCTATTGACCGTCGTGAAGGTTCATGTGAAAAATGTGTAAAGAGTTGGAATGAGATCAGAGGGATAGAAGCTGGAGATGATGTTGATTTATGCAGATTTGCGGTGTTGACTTCGTTGACCAGTAGTCGGTGTGTTTCAGATCGAGTTTGAACATTCCAGTTGCTTTTAGATCATTTACGGACTAAATCGGTTGAATTTCGGTGAATTTCAAACATTTTTGGTGTATCGTTTGTGATTTCGGGTAGTTTTTTATTGATTTCGATTTGAGTCTAGGTTCGAGATTATTCGTTTTGAATAGTTTACAATCGATTTCAGTTTTCTTTAGGTTATCTGGTTCAATAAATCTGTAAAAAGTCGAATAATTTGCATCATTCATACACTTTTCAGAACTTGATATATGGTTTTCAAAATTTCCGAATCTGAGATTTGAGTTGCAGGTTATCTTTTTCATTAAATCTGCAATTGTGTGTTCGAATCAGAGAAAGATAATCAGTTTTGATTTGAATTGGTTGTTCGTCTTTGCTGAGTTGTTTGATAGTGTTTAATCGATAAAATCAGAAGTGTATAGGTTGTGATTTGTGATTTGTGGCGGTGGTGGTGGTGGCGGCGGTGGAGGGTGGTGGTGATGGTGATGAAGGGTGGTGGTGATGGTGGTTAGTAATTTACTTAATAATAATAATAATAATAATAATAATAATATTAAGTTTTGTACAATTTAGTCCCTGAATAAATTTTTTTTACAAAATAGCCCCTTGATACCAGATTTAACTAACAAATCTAACTAAGTTTGGCCTAAAGGACAAAACGTGCAAGATTTTGAAAACATAAAGGACACCGCCTGACAGTTTTAAAGGTAAAGGACAGCGCCTGAAATTTGATGCAAACATAAAGGACAAAACTTGTAATTTACTCATAATAAAATTAGGGTCCTAATATTAACACATGGGAAAATTTATTTACACATGGTGTATACGGGTCGTATACTGTTGTACGGCCCGTATAGAATAAAAACAACTTGACAAAGTCTGTGCCAGTAGACTTTGTCAGTTGTTTTTATTCTATACGGGCCGTATAACAGTATACGGCCCGTATACACCATGTGTAAATAAGTTTGCCTGTCGTATACAATGTATACGAACATGTATACGGGCCGTATACTGTTATACGGCCCGTATGGAACGAAATTTTGATTTTTAAAATATTTTAGAGTGGTGAGGTGCTCAAAACTTTCTAAAAGTAGAAAAAAATAAAACATCAACAAGTAATAAAGATTGAAGAACAAGAAAACGTGTCGTATGACTGTAATAAAACGGAAGCTATCAACGCGGGATTACGGGCATGGTGTTATTCTTTATTTAATATTTATAGAATAAAAGGAAGGGTGAGGCATTTGATGAGAGTTGTAAGGAGTCTAAATAAAACGGAAGCTATCAACGCGAGATTACGGACATGCGTTTAATTCCCAACATATTTGTTTTGTCACGTACATTACGTAAGAAACTTTTCGTGCACTGAACCTTCACCTCCAATCATTTCCTGGTCAAATCACACACTATAAAGTTTAAACTTATCGTGTGTTGTAGTTTGGAAAGATGACCGAATAGAGATCTGAATAACAAACTGTGGAGAACTTGTTTGCGTTATCCACCAACAATCCGTTCATTATCTGTTGTTATTTAAAACAATAGCAATTAACGTTCGGTTGAGATAACGGACATCCAACTTTCAAAATTCAAATCAAACTAACACGAAGTATCTCGAAGGTATCATATTCTTGGTTTAATACCATGTGAAAAAAGATTCTTGCCAGCAGACTTTTGTTGGTTTGTTTCCAGGTAGGGTTTAGAATGTTGGAAGGAATGTCGGTTTTTCAGTATTCGGATTTTGTTGGTTCAATACCAACTGCTCGAAATCCCTTTCGTTTCATGGATTTCCCTTTGGTTGAAACTTTTCATCACCGGTTTCTACAGCACAAGCACATACACAGGGGAGAATATTCTCGAAATTGAAGGAAAAGAAAAAATGGTTGTTGATGTTTTTTCTCTATCAGGATTTTGTTGAGTCGTCGGGAAAACTTTTCCTCAGGGGAGGGTGAGTAGTATGAGTCTGAGTCCATTGTGGTTCGTGAATGTTGGAAGAACCCGACACGTCTTCTGCTGCCTCTTCGGTTGGTAAAAGACATAGGATGGCTTTTAATACAGGCTCTTTGTCAGTTGTGGTTGATTTATAGGAGGAGGTTATGAAACAAATATATGTTTATGCGAACATCCTTATTTTGTCACGTACATGCGTTTAATTCCCAACAAGCACATATGCAATGAAGTATTAAAAGATGTTAGTTTCTCGACAAATGAAGTATTATCTGTCCTTGCTGCCTCTTCGGTTGATAAAAGACATAGGATGATTTCTCTATTACAGCACTCTTCTGAAAGACAAGAATACAACGTTCATGTATCACAAGGAATGACCGAGTTTGGAAAACGGACGGAATCCACGAAGAAACTGTTGGAATTTGTGGATTTCGGTTGGTTCAGAAACTTAACAAGAGAAGCAACTAAAAAAAGGAAAGAAAGACCTTATTTTACCATTTTTTACCATATGTATACGGGTCGTATACCGTTTATACGGCCGTATACGCTCGGTAAAAAACAAATTTACCGATCGTATACAATGTATACAATGATTGTATACGGGCCGTATATTCTGATACGGCTCGTATACTATGGTAAAAAAATGGTGTATTCTCTTTAATCCCTTAGAACGATCCTTGTATTGAGAACCTGATTCTGGTTTAAACAATGGAATTTGTGATTCAACAGAAATAACTGAAAATAACTCGCCATTCTCTTGCACCTGTATACGTTGCAAGGTATAGAATGTTTGTAGTATTCTTGGTTCAATACAAACTCTTCTGAAAGACAAGATAATGGTTTCTCAACAAATGAAGATGAAGATGAAGAAACGAGAGTTTGTTTTGAGAAATTTACAAGGTAAACCTGAATTTTTAGATTTTTAGACACTAACTTGAACATGAGTCTGAGTCCATTGTGGTTCGTGAATGCTTCGATTTCAACAAATCTTTCAAGGTCTTAAGTGATGGACAACTGCTTAAAAGATGTAGAAGAGTTTGTGTAGAGATCTTTAATGTGAGATTCTTCAAGTTTGCACATTTTGAGAAAATACCAATGTGGTCATTTTCAAGTGTGAGATTAGCCAAACGAGGATGAAAGATACTCAAACCATCTGATCCCGTTGTTGCAAACTCCTTTAATGTGAGATTCTTCAAGTTTGCACATTTTGAGAAAATACCAATGTGTTTGTCAGCTTCGTAAAATACACAACTTAACAAGATAAGCAACTAAAAAGTTAACATTCAGATTCAGATTCAGAAAGCAGATGTTTAGTAGTGTTTGAGACAATTGATTTCTCTTGCGGTTACCAGGCCTATCATCTCCGTCTACGTTTGGTTTCCTCAACTACAGTAACAGTATACGGTAACAAACTGAACCACAACCTATTACAACACTGTATGAACCTGCGTTTTGAAAATAGGCTTTGTTCTTCGTTTATTGGATCGTTCTAATAGATTAAAGAGGTTTTTACCATTTTTTACCATATGTATACGAGTCGTATACGGTTTATACGGCCGTATACCATTGGTAAAAAATATTTTTACCGATCGTATACAATGTATACGATGGTTGTATACGGGCCGTATATTATTATACGTCTCGTATACTATGGGTAAAAAATGGTAAAAAAAGGGTTATTCTCTTTAATCTATTAGAACGATCCTTGTCGTGATGATTCGAAACATTCACGAACCACAATGGACTCAGACTCATACTACTAGCAGTAGAACCCGACACGTCTTCTGTGATGATTCGAAACATTCCGAAAAACTAGCAGAAAAACCCGTATACGGTGATTGTTTATCCATACTATTCTTCATAGCCATATTCCCACTCACAATTTGTTGATACATATCGTCCGTTCAACTTGAGTATTTTTTCTAACTTTATGCTTGCATCCACCACAGTGAATATTAACTTTGTGTGAAAGAGTTTGGAAACCGGACGAAATCTATGAAGAAACTGTTGGAATTTGTGGATTTCGGTTGGTTCAGAAACTTAACAAGAGAAGCAACTAAAAAAATACAATTGATTTCTCTTCCGGTTACCAGGCCTATCATCTCCGTCTACGTTTGGTTTCCTCAACGAAGAACCATCAGCCATTATCAGCCCTTTTTTCCTTATGTTTCTGGTTGATTTTTGAGGGTGAGGGTTTTGAATTGATTCCTGCGCTCAAGTTTCAACTACTGGAGTGAAAATTGCTAAAAAATGGTTTATTCTCTTTAATCTATTAGAACGATCCTTGTAACCATCAATCGTTCAAGTTGATATAGGAGAGTACTGAACAACCGAGATAACAGCTCTGGTATTTTTCACCAACCCATCTTTGGTAGTGTTTGTTTGAGAACCTGATTCAGATTCACAACGGTCTCTTTGCTTCGTCTACTAGAACTATTTGTGTATGCATTCTTTTGGTAGTTAACAACGCTAATTAGAAAAAAATCTGAAAAAATTAATCATATCGATTGCAATAACAGGATGGATGTGACACACATAGATAGATAAAATGTCACAGTTGTCAAGACTGTTTGTCGGGTTTCCAAAGCTCACACAGGGTGATAAACAACGCTGATACACGTAACATCTAGTTATATTCAGATTTATACAATGCCCGCCTCAATCTTCAATACTTCAGTAAAATACCACTAGTAGAAGAACCCGACACGTCTTCATGTAACAGAGAATGTTTTAGAAATTGAAGGAAAATGAAAAGATTTGTTGAAATCGAATTTGACAACTATGACAGCTTATTAAAAGTATCGTGTGTTGTAGTTTGGAAAGATGACCGAACAGAGATCTGAATAACAAACTGTGGAGAACTTGTTTGTGGCAGGTTCTTCTACTAGTTACTCGGAATCGATAAATAACCAACACGAAGATCTCTGCGATCGCTAAGGTTTTCATCAATGGACTGATCGGTAACGTTACTCTACCTGTGCTCCGATTTAAGCGGCTTGTTCCGATCAACGTTTATCGACATTGTTAAAGGTGATGAAGAGTTTTAGAAACCCTAGAATGATTGTGTTTTTACGGGAATAAAACGTGATACTTGAAAAAACGCCAATATATACGGCCCGTATATAGTTATACGGCCCGTATACATGTGCTAACATCAAAAACCCACAAAAATAAATCAATTGAGCCGTATACGTTTTACAAATCGTATACACATGTATACGACTCGTATAACTGTATACGGGCCGTATATAATAAAACCAAAAAAAACATTCTCTGCGCATTTTCCTATTCAAAAACATTCTATACGGGCCGTATAATTGTATACGGCCCGTATACAATAGGGGATGTGAAAATAAGATATAGGGTATGTGGGAATAAGGGGGCCTAAAATTAAGTACATCGTTTTATTCATTCAAAACGCTTCTCTAGTTACCTACCAACGAATCATCCATATTGTATTTTTTAATTTTTAGAAATTTTTTTAACGGTCAACAGAATCAATCCTAAATATTTTCGGGACATTTACTAGACCAAACGTTGTCCAAAGTCCAGAGATAAATGATCATGTGGCTGGCACGTGCTCTCAATCAAGGGACTTAAATAGAATGGAGGCTGCTGAGCAACATGGGGGTGGGGCCAGGTAGTAGATGAAAGTCTGCATGGGAACAGTTGGGAGCCACCCATGTGGTGGGAACCCCAAGGCAGGTGAATGATGATGTTGAAAGAGCTCGTGAGAATGGGAGTGGATTTTTTTTCTGAAGGTGGATCAGACTTCAATATTGGGCTTCAGCCTGCGGTGGGACTTGAGCAAGATGGGCCCTGTCCTAACAATACTAGACCCAGTTACATCACATGCAGGCTCAAACGGGAAAAAAACCTAAGAAAAATGTCCAAAAATTAATTATTCCTGATCTTAATCAGGAGCCGGAGGGAGATGGAGATTAACCGGGATCAATGAATTTTATCCCAATCAATATCAATGGGGGTTCGGTGTCGGTTTGGGATCTGGATGGAATTGGTTGATTCTTGTTTTTGTCGGGTTGATGTAATTGTCATTATGTTTCTGTCGTTTTATGTTTTTTCCTGATTTGTTTCCCAGTTTCTAGCTGGCTCTTTATATATATATATATATATATATATAAAGTGATTTGCCGTTCAAAAAAAATTTACTAGACCAAACGGATTATTCCGAGATAATCTAAGTGGTCGAGTCGACCATCAATTCCGGGAAAAACCCAGTAACGCATCCGCTCGTAGATATGACAGTGAAATTATCAGTAAAATCTGTTTGACTTAAGGATCAAACTCAGGTTTCCCTGAGTCTTCTATCATTGCACACCAATGCCTTACTCTGCACGAATATGAGTTGAAGCTGCATCTCTCAAGCGAAATGCATGTTTTCACCATTTGATCCATAGATCACAATTTTAACACCGTTAATCATAGCCGGCCCTAGGGGTGTGCGGGGAGGACCACCGGCCAGGGCCCGTGTTTTTCGGGGCACATTTTTTAAAAAAAAAGTCCGATATATATATATTATGTATATTATATATTATTAAATATAAACATGACAACCATCTAAAATGTGTAGCCGAGTGGTTGTATGTGTTTGTTTGTGGATTCAAGGTATCTAGTCCGATGCCCACTACAAGCATCCTTTTATTTTTTTAACTCTTCCCTATTTTGTTATCTCTTTTTTTTTTTTTTTTTTTTTTTTTTCGTGAGAGACTTGAAAACAGAGCTATATGGAACTCATCAACTACACATCATGTGGTGTATAAATTTAGCTTTACATACCTTATCAGCTTATTTGAGTACTTATTAGTTTATTTATTTAAAATACGCTTTGACGTAAATTTAGTTCGGAAACAAGCCGGGTCGATTGTAGGAGAGCTTCACGAATCATTGGTTGGCTACTAGTTTATTACGATATGTTATTTACTCATTCAAATACTATGATTTTGTTATTTTTGGCAATTGCATTGTTTATTGCTATAACTTTAATCGTTGTTTTAAAAAAATAGTTTAGGTCGTATATTTATATATTTCGTTAGCACCTGAGAGGCACATTTTTCTGGGTTCGGACAAGACACCTGAATTCTCAGGGTCGGCCCTGCCGTTAATATTGCACAAGTAGGCCATCTCAGAGAATCTTTGAGAATTAAAAGGCCCCTAGATAATCGACAATCGTTCTATTTATTTTCTTACCATGAGTGCGTCGTTTGGGTTTTATTCAATTTTATTTAAATTATCAAATTAAAATATGATTGGCTTGTTATGCTAATGGATTTAGCTGGGATATTGGGTAATTGGTTCTAATTGAAAAAAAAAGTTTAGTTAATCACTAGAAAAATCAATTTTGTTGGAATAAATGTGAATTTTACTATATTTAATTTCTATAGTTTTCTTCAAGTATATATATTTTTTTACATTTTATATGATAGTGTAAAAACTTCTAAATATTAAAGAGATGTTAATAGAGCTTAACTTTATAAAATAAAAGATTGGGATTGGACGTGCATGGGATGTGAGTAAAACTCGAAGGGTGATACCACTATTCTAACGTACCCTAAACCACTCCAGTTCTGCAGTGTCACATTACTCACTTCATTTAATTATTCGTTGTTTCCAAGGCAACTTTCAGATCCTGATAATTGGATTTACCAATCTTCTGTCTAACAATAGATATTTATCATTCCATCTATACAAGGTCTCCAAAGGAGCAACCTTGATACTTACATTATAGAAAAGCTTATTTTAAAGCGAGATGGTTATTCCAACCACTGCTTAAAACTAATCTTAAGGAATAGCTAATCCTTACAGCTAGTTGAACAAATCGACGATCGTGGGCAGCTTATGGCGATTCTTAATTGTTGCCTAAATAGGGTTGCGGTAATCAATGCATAAGAAAAATGGACCGCCTTTCTTAATTAACAACACCGAATTCTCAGAATATTGAGTTAGGTTTTATGATCTTATATCTTAAAACTCACTTAATCAGGGTTTCGATTATTCCATAACTAGTGGTACTAATCAACATGGAGATTTCACAATAATGCAGCCCTAAGCGGGTTATGAATCTTAACTCTACTTGTCTTTCAGGAGGTAAACATGGTAATCTTTGGAGAAGATAACCAAGACACAAGGAGGTTACAGAGATTTTCCAAATCTCAGGCTCCAGTTCATCTATCATCGCCTGTGTCAAATAAGTGACACATTTCGAGTCCACGGATTCCTTAATCAGAGGCATTTACTTGGACAATTACATTCTAGATATCTTCTTTGAATACCATTAGCTGACTTTAGTACCATATGACCATTGGAATATCTCTGTGGTTCCATGCATTAAACCTCCATACTGATCAGGCATGGAAGCAATCTATGGAACATATTAAGATACACCAATCCTCATATGGCGCTTTTGTCATACCATCTGGTATTCGTAATCGATAGAGATCAAAGAGATATCAAACTAACATATACTGACGTACTTCATCTGGAGAGAGGGCATTCTAGAATTTTTTTTTACGACTGAAGATTTCTGACGGAACAGAAGAAATGGTTCCTATGATTTTCGTTTGTAAGTTTTACCTTACACTTAATCTCTGAGGTTCTAATGGAAGACTTTAAAAGTTTGCTATACTTACAAAGAAGGATTTATTGGTATCCGAATTAAAACAGAACTCTTAGCATTTATATTCCAATAAATGTTAAAGAACGTATCTGATGTCATTATTGATATGAACTACCTCTAGCACTCTTTAGGAGAGTTTAAGCGCTTTCATTCTTAGGCTTTCCATCTTTAGCCGCACTTCTTTTGATAGATGTAGGGCATGTAGTCTTGATGTGGCCTTTCTCACCACAGCCGAAACAGACTGCATTCTCCATGTCCTTGCAATCCAACGTTTTATGCTATCTTGATTTGCAGATCCCACAAGCCCTAGGATGTGATTGGGATTTTGATTTGAACCTGCACCTCCCTAAATGGCGCTTCTTGCAGGTCTTGCATACAGGTTTCTTATTGTACTCTTGCTTACCCTTTTTCTTATAACTCTGGGAGTTATCTTCCTCCCTTTTCCTCTTTAGTTCATCCTTTGCATTTGAGGTATGAACAAGGTCCTTCTTGTGAGTAAGGAAGTGTGGTTTCTGATGGGATTTGGAGCAAGTAGCATTGGGCTTCTTGAACTTTTTCACGACCTTCCTCACAGCTTTTCCAACAGCTGCGTGTATCATAGCTTGGAGAACATCTTTGGAAATTCTGAGGTTCACAATTGTAGCATCATTAGCATGTGTCGTATCATCCATGACACGATCGACGGCTGTCTTATCTGAGTTTGTCATACTCAATATTTGGTTCCTAAGACCAAATAAAACAATTACTTAGTTGCAATCCAACAACCGCTATTCATCATCCTGATGACCTAACATATACTAACCATGGTATTATTAAACCATACAGGCTAATATAGTACGAACATCCTCAATGAACGTTATTTAGATATGTATATATATCAATTATACTTAGCCTAGGCCATAAAAAGACCATCAATGGCAATTAAGGTTTGGACCTAGTCCATCACTTTTTTTTTTTTTTGACAGGGGATCAAATGTCACATCTGTCTTGATCATATTGATGATTTTGGGTAGTTTGAAAGCTTGACATAAGGATATTGGATAAGAGCGATTCTTAGTGGATGTAAAGCATCCATCTAAAGTTGTTGGAGTATTCTCTAATGTATCATCGGCCAATTCTACCTCGCGTTATACGTCTAGAGTCCTAATCAGGCGGGTATAACCGTTTTCAACATTTATGGTCCACAATAGACTTTTATGCGCCATAATTAAACAATTCTCGCATACACATTATTGATAAGGAAAGGTACCTGTTATGTCGTCATCATTCTGCACCATCTCCCGGGCGTTCATTTGAAAGACTCACGCGTTTGTTTTCTTGGCCTCTTCATGCTTCTTCTGATTCCTAGGGCAGTTAATCTTGATGTGCCCCTTTTCGTTGCAACCGTAACAGGTTGCGTCCTTCAATTTCTTGCATTCCAAGGTTTTATGCTCCTTGGACTTGCAGATTCCACAAGGTAGAGGCTGAGATTCAAATCTGCATTTCCTGATGTGGTATTTCCTACAGGTTTTGCATTTGGTCTTTTCACCCGACTGCTGGTTGTCTTTCTTAAATTCGGAACTCTTCTTATGATCAGAGTTCCTCTTTTTCTTCTTATTGGAGCGATGAGGATTCTCATCCTCCCCCTTACGCTTTCCATCATCAGAAGCTTTGGCAGCCTTGTTTCTGACCACATCGAGTGTGAGAGATAGCGACAGATCTGCCACTGACCTGAATGTAGTAGGTCTTGATGCTTTCACACTTGCCTTAATTTCTGGGGCTAGACCCCCAATAAAGCGAGCTATACGCTTTGGTTCTGGTGTGATTAAGTAAGGAACCAATCGAGACATGGTATTGAAACTTGTAAGATATGCCTGACAATCTAGGTTCTTCATGACCAATGTCAAGAAATCAGTCTCAATTTTCTCAACTTCATGCTGAGGACAGTAATTTTCTTTGATAAGAGCAACAAACTGATTCCATGTCAGATTATACAATGGGGTCTTTCCAGTAGCTTGGATTAGTGACCTCCACCAAGCTAGAGCTTCTCCTTTAAAAGATTGTGAAACAAACTTCACAATGTCTTGCTCTGCACATTCGCTAATATCAACAATGGTGTCCATTTCATCGAGCCACATTATGCAATCGGTGGCTCCCTTTTCTCCTATGAAGTCTCTGGGCTTGCAGGAGACAAAATATTTGTATGAACAGGTTTTAACATGTGGCTCTTGGTTAAGCACCATCTGTCTAGACGGAACACTCCTCTGATTTGACGAGTGATGAACATCGTCCTCCTTTGACTCGTGTGATTTAGAAGGGGGCTTACTATGAGCCACAGATAGAGTCTTAGAGTGTGTACCACTTGATTCATTATACTGTCTATCAAGAGCTCGAGTAACAACATTATCTATTAATGCCTGCAGTTCCGCACCAGTTACATTAACTCTGGTAGCATCATTGTTCTCCTTCGGGTGGCTGTTAACCTCATCTGATCCAGCCATGTAGCTTGATTGCTACATAAATATTGACAATGATTTATTCGGAGGTTATTATGGAATCATCATTTTTGACGATTCATTAACCATGGTAATACAAACCATGTTGGTTAATTTGTTAATTATATTAGTATTTTCATTATAATTTATCCTAGTATATAAAATATTAAGGATATTAAAGTGGCACAACAGGCCTAATCACAAGGACAATTTTAAATTTATAAGCCATGATTTTAGAGAATCGAGGCATTAAGGTTTGAACATAGTTTATTACCTTTTCTTGACAGAGAGTCAAAGACTACAACTATCCTTTGTCTTTTAGGACAATAGATATATCCCATAGGCATCTCATCACTAAGGGATGTTAAATAATATGGTCATCGTATCAGATGATATTAGTCAAGATCGCATTGATCCTACTGACTATTATGCTTGGACGTAGTCCAATATCTTTAGACAGGGGTCAAAGACCTCCACTGTCGTTGTCTTATCGGACAACATATTTAGCCCATAGGCACTTCATCACTAATGGATGTTTATAATATGATCATCTTTATTTGATGAGTTGAGCCATGATTTCTGAATCACTAGGCTAGATAAGAAAATTGGAAGGATCCAATGTAAGGATGACTATTGTGATTTTCTCGAATCACATTTGTCAAGAGTGTTAACACGTTCTCAGATGTTAACAAGGATCTGAATCTCTTTTAAACAGGTTTTACCATCATAGCTAGGTCTTTAATGACAATCAAGCTAGGTTTTACCCTTTAAGATTCTTTTTAATATACATACTGTCAGATCAATTACAAAAAGGAATGATATTTTGATTTATTTCATATATTATTTTCAAATATAATGATAAAATGAAATTTTGATAAAACATTCCAATGATTTTAAAAGAAGTACCGAATTGCCCTAAACGGGACTTGAAAGAATTAATGTTGTCCATGAAGGGACTAGAAGACAAATATGTCCTTATAAGGATTACTAAGGAAACGATCTTCAGCAAAAGGAGTTTCTTCTTTACTTTATTTCTGAATGTTTTCTCCTTGGTTGCACGTTTATCCTAGCCGCGGTACGAAGCTCGACATTTCTAGGCTTCGGGTGGGGAGAATTTCCATTATGGCTTCTTTGCTTGGTGACATATTCAAAATATATAAAATCGGAAGTAATATTTTTCGGATTAGGATTGAGAGTACTCCTATGTTAAGTCTAGACTCAGAAGGTCAAGGAATGTGCTACTGTGTCATTGAGATTAAACACAAAAGGCTAGTGTTTAATTCACTCAATGTTGGCTCTGATACCAACCTGTCACACCCCGATATTTCCACGTATTACCGGTGGGCCCGGTGGGGAGTATCGTGACGTAGTTGATATCATCATAGTCAAATAATCACAGTTTAATGCACAACGGAAGTCAAAAGTGAATATATTAGAAATTGATTCAAAAGTAACATCAATGTTACAAACAGATTGTAAGGTGGATCCACAGGCGGATCTTAAAAACAGAAAGATAAACACTGTTCAACAGACTTTAGGCATCTAGAACTTGCAAGATTCCCTATTAACGCCCTGAGCTCCCAGCCAATTACGTACAGTACCTGTCACTTAATCTTTTTGGAAAATACGTCAGTTTACACTGGTAAATACAATTAACTGACTCATTTTAAAAATGTTTAAGAAAATTGATTTGAATGCACAAGGCACAAAATATCTTTTATAACTTGGGACAATTATTTTAGAAAAATAATCTTGTATACAGATTTATATGTTCGTTATACATTTAGGGCCCGATGTTAGAAACCGAGTCAAGATTAACAGACACACCACAAGTATAGGCCCACAAGAGAGTGAGATACCGTTTCCCTTATGCAACTGTCAGGTGTATGCCTACACCCCGTGCATAAGACATTGCCATTTTTATTTTATAATGATGCCAAGGATATCCGGGACATGGTCATTAACCCCTAAAGGCCTTTATTTCAAACAAGACAGATTAAAACGGGTTACCTCAATAATTTAATCACAATCCGATTAAACATTCAATACCCGACCAAGCGGTATTATTATAATACCGTATCCCAAGCCCGTATAGGGAAAATAAGTTAAGAGTATTTACCTGAGCTAAAATGCAATTTATACTCAGCCGTATATTCTAATCAGCAAGCACAAGTACCTTTACTGGGGCTCTCAATCTGGAACGAAGGTTTTATTAACCTATTAGATTCCTAACGGGTCTTGTTTAAGTCGTAACTTAGGCCGGTTAGCTTTAAGGAAAGGTTTACGGTTCGAAACGCTAGATTAAGCGAAGACCGGATTAGAATGTGGTTTAGACCCAACAAGTTTAAAGACTTGTATAATATGGGTAAACTAAACACATTCTGGATTTTGAGACAAAAATGATAAGGTTTGACTCGTTTCGGTCAATTTATGCAAACTAGTTACATAAACCGAACCGAACGTGAAAATGCATAACGGGTAACCATAAGAGTCATATACAGGTTTCCTAAGTTAATATGCCTTAAATATGTTGTGATATCAGTAAGATACCTTCCATTATGCCCAAAACGAATTTAAACTCAAATTTAGCCCCGTAGGGGTATTTTGGTCATTTTAAAGGTTTGAAAAGAGTTTATTTATTAATCTGAGGTTCAGGTCTGATATAATCAGTAAAAATACTTAATTTAATAAGTTATATCAGTAGGGTATTACATATATGTGAAATTTATTATTTATAACCAAACTATGCACCGAAGGGGCATTTTGGTAATTTCACATAAGCTGTAAAGGTCAATTCTGGAAATCTGAGTTTAAAACTTTTGCTTACTGTTAAAGTATAAAAATTTACTAAAAATATCAGTAGGTGTTAAGTCTTATATGATAAAAATAGTTTAATACATACTATGCATTTAAAACGCGTAAAAAGTAGTTTTAAGAGATTTTTGGGTTATATAAGAAAAGCTGATATTTTTATTATTCCAGAAGGCTTAAAATATTTTATTTATCATATAAAATCAGTAACAAAAGGTTTGGTATCAAAATGTTTTGTAAAACTCATTTTATTCAAGAAAAGGGTATAACCGACAATTACCGAATCAAAGCTAGAACTCTATGTTATGCTCAGTTTAAAAATAAATAAAAATCTTCAAAAATCCCAAAATATTATATTACATCAATGGGAAAAAGGTTTGGTGTCAAAATTTGGGTTTAATTAGGCTTTATGCTGAAAATGCCGTTTAATTAATAAAAAGCTTTCAATTTACGCTATTGCGCATAACTCCCATTTTAGACCACGAACTGATGTGAAATTTTATGGACATGTTTATAAATCAGTAATAAAGGTTTTTGTCTTTTCATATTTTCAAAAATCTCGTTTTAATATCAAAAGGGTATAATGGTCAACATTTAGGCATATAATGGAAACATGCAATGAACTAGGATTTCTATGGAACCAAGTTGTATAACCTCAGAGGATTATACTAACCTATAATATGGTCCTAAAGGAACCCTAAGGCATATCTAAACTAAGGCAAATCGGGTTAGAACTGAAAGTCAAAGCAAAAGTCAACTTTTGCGACTTTCGGTTCCGAACCGAGCCTAAACTTAGAATTGTCGGGTTGAACATGCCTAGACATGTTCAATTAATATTTACCAAGTTATTAAAGTGACAAAACTGATTTTATTGCTTTTACATCATTAGTTATGAATTTTATTTAAAAACCGACTCGTTGACTTTTTATTTTAATTACTTTGACCCGACAATTAACTAAGTAAACGTGGTAATTAGGAGGTGCCCTTTTGAGGGTTTAACACCTACCTAATTACGATCACGTAGCCATGTTCGTTGCGAACCATGGCTCGACCATACAAGGTCTAGCTAAAAGTCAAAGCGTTTATCGAAAATGCTTGACTTTTCGGCTTTAAGAGCCAAACAAAATAACTTAAGAAAATGAGGACACTTACAAAAGGTCCAAGAGGCAAAAGATCACTCAAAAGGAGGTTCCCTAAGGTCAGGACCCTCAAATTTGAGTAGGAGAGTAAGAATGAAGGAAATGGTGTGGATTTCAAATGAAATTCCACCCCTATTTATAGTGTTTGAGGGATCCATGGATGATCAACAAGTGTTGGAATGGTTTATCAAGATCATTACAGGTGTAAAACCATTTTTCCAAACCATCAAAGCCCTTAGAATCAAATGTGTGAGACAAGTAGCAAAACCAAAGCTGGTTTCTAATTTTCTGCTGCTGGGTATTAGCATACAGACTGTAAGGGTCTGTATACGGTCCGTAAGGACCATGCCAGCTCACAACAACTTTCAAATGTTGTCATATTTAGTCCCTGCACTTGATAAATGTCATTTCCGACATATTTAAGGCCCATTAAACCATTTTAAGGCTCTTCAATGATGCCCAAACATAGGGAACATGAAACATGCTCAAAAACATGCCGGATGTCGGTTCGTTTGGTCGTACGGACACGTTGTTCGGCTAAATACGACGAAACACGGACGGACGCGAAAAAAACGAACCAAATTACGCGACGAATGGAATTTTATCATGCCAATCACTAAAATAAAATATTTTAATGATTACATAAATTTTTGGATGTCCGGATATATTCAGAACGTAAGATATGCGCGAAAATGCAAACTTGTGCACTTTTTGACGCTTTTAGTCCCTGTTGATCAAATAAGTTTACTTTTGCGCACCAAACACCTCTAAGACTATTTCTAAGCTATGTAAAGGATATTTAGGGCATGTTTAACTTATGATCATATTCCAGAAGGTTTGATACCATACGAATCGGTACACTTTTGCAGTTTGACGCAAATATTCCCTTTAATGCGCAGACTTGCGCATATCATCGTTTAATAGCATCGGAGCCTTATCTAATCCATGTTAGGCATTAATGAGAGTATTATAAAGCATCATAATGCTTCGGGTTCATAAAAAGGTCATTCAGAGGTATAATTAATCATATTGACGCTTTTAACCCCTTAAACTTGCAAAGTTCTGCGTAACTTCACCTAAAGGCATAAAATCCATAGACGGCCAATAATTGGCACTTCCGATAGTAAACTCAAATATCATGAAGCTCTTGGTTTGTTAAAAGGTCACTCAGAGGTAAGTATTAACATGTTGACGCTTTTAACCCTTCATTGCGCAAACTTTCAATTAATTACGCAAACGGCTACACTTGATCAACAAGTGGCTCATTTGTGAATATGAATACCATAAAAGGTTATTCAGAAACTTATTTTAGGTATGTTAACACTTCCAGTCCTTTCATAATCAAAGTTTTCGATTTTTCGAAAAATTAGTCCCTTAAATTCAATGTTTGACTTTATTAGGGTTTGTTACACGTGTCAATACATCATTGGACGTGAAACCCGACTCCGAAGCATCAACATAAAGTTAAACCTAAAAAAGTGTACGTTCGGAGTAGAGGAAGGGAAGTTCCTGGGTGTCATGGTTGGATCGCGTGGTTTACGAGCCAACCCTGACAAGATAGAGGCCGTGCTAACCATGAAACCCCCAACCACGGTCAAGGAGATTCAGTCCTTAAACGGACGACTAGCTGCCCTTCATCGTTTCTTATCAAAAGTGTTGGGATTGAACCCTACCAGAGGAACAGATAATGAAAGCCAAAACCGGTTCACAACAGTGGATTCTTAATAAGCAGCTGATTACACTAGACTTTCCCCTTGAAAGTGATTATAACATCTAATGATCCTCTATCCACTGTCCGTATACAACTGTTGCCATCCTTTAAACTGCTGACAAAGCCCTAAAGAAGTAAACACTGCTGGATCAATCTACTGATGATAAAGCACTGCCCAATCAAGGACTGATCAACCTTGAGGAAAGCACTGATGAAAGGAGAGAGCAGTAGTTCAATGTGTTATTTGTTTTATATATAGTCAGTGGTTAAGAATAGCAGTGTTTGTATAGGAACCGTTGTTACAGGTTATTAGGCTGTTAGACGTCGCTTTCATGGTGACGTCAGCTGAGATGCCTCAGTGGTTTTGGTTTGCCTATAAATGGAATAGTACCCTGTACTGTTACATTTGATTGACTGAGCGAGTTCTTCTCCTCATGTCTAATCCTTTCATCTTGTGTGTAACCAACCACTGGAGTATCAGACTGAGGGGGAGTTTATTTGTAAGCATGTTTTGTAATCATTTGATTTACTTTGTAATCTTTCGACTGATGCAATTCATGTGTTCAACCTTATGATTGTGTTTACAAAGTTTGTTTTTCATTTCCGCTGCACTTTACATGTTTTCATATTCATTGATTGTTCAATTTACACAAACAAACACTCTCATAAGAGCCTCCGATCCTAACAATTGGTATCAGAGCTTGGACAGTCAAATTCGATCTAACATTCAATTTGACATAACAGTTCAGCTCAAAATTCATTGATACTAAGGTTGATTGCATTTTGTTGAAAAACAGAGAAACGAGTTATCACGTTCAAAACTGCTATTCAAAAACTCTGTAAAACAACCAAGATGTCATAAGATACACAAATTTCACACAACAAGTGATGTCATGCACAAGTCACTCATAGTTTTCAGATTTGAAAACATGTCTGGTAACTATGATATAATCATTTCCTTTACACAATTGATTTCAAGTGTTGATATGAATTTTTGTGTTATCTCCATCATGTGTAACACTAAGGTATGAACCCCTGGTTAAACAAAAACCTAATTTCATGAAAACATTAGTGTTTTTGTTAACACAAAAGGAGGGAAACTAAAACCTTAGTTATTAAATCTTGTGTGTTGAAAAACAGGTTGAGAATTCCCAAAAGGACCAAATCAACTCTGTTAAAAATACATTAAGAAAATCAGATGTAAAAAATAACCAGATCATGAGTAATGTGAAATTTGGCATAAGCATGTGCAGAAATGACCAAATCTCTCAAAACATTGCTGCAAAATGATTTTGAAATAAGTATTCCTCCAATAAAACCTCCCAGTAAGTATTTTGTTACTTACGAATGGAAAGAGTAAAAAGGAAAGAAGAAAATTCACAAAAACTCGAAAGTGTGTTTATCTCAAAACTCTTGAAGTCAAAAGTAAAGAGTATAAACATAAAACACTTAAGAGTTTAAATTTGGGGTAAAAATGGTCAGTAAGCAACTGTATGCAATCAGTGGGTCAGGAAAGTTCAAGTAACAATAGTATCTCCAGTGAATGAACTTACAAGAAGACTAGACAAATTTTCAGAATCATCACATGGTAACGAAGTCTATAACAGGGTTTTCAAAAACTCATGTGTACATGTCTCCTCATTTTTGTTGACAATCAATCAACAAGAAAATGGTACCAAACAGTGGTCAAAATGTATTTATAATGTCATATCACTGTTGTTAAACCACTGACCATTTTCATAAACTTGAGATTGATATGATTAGGAGCTCTAGTGGAAATTTATGCCAGATCCTTTTGATGCTGTTTTCAGAAAATCCTTTAATGTTTTTAAAAGGGATTTTCTCAAATAAAGCCGGATGTATTATTCTTTATATTTTTTTAGAATAATATATTTTGAACTTTTTACTGGTTTTTGATAGTAAAATTTCAATCTCCTGTCAGGATATATTACCTTTACTTTTGTTGGTAATATTATCCTCAAAATGGTTCAAAAGGAAATGGTACAAGTATCAAGGTCATCAAACTCGAGTTTGCTTTAAAACAGATCAAAGATTGATTGCTAAAAGACCTTAAAATGCTTAGATACTCATGTCCTAATTCAAATATTATGACACAAAATGGGTAGTCTAGCAAACAGGGCCTATATCATCTGGGGTACTAAAACCAAGTTTGTCAAAATTTTAATCACTATTGTACTAACAGTTGCTGATGTAATAGCTTTTCAAAACCTCATCATTTTTCTACCACTGTTTTGCTCAAACATCTGTTTCCTAAACACTGTCCACTGCTGAAAGTCATCCTCTGATTATTTCATTCTCTTGATAAGCACTGTTGTTCAAAATCAGTGTTATATCCACTGATGTGCTATCTACTGATAGTGAAAACCATCCACTGTTATCACATTATTACCGTTGTAACCACTGATGCTTGCTTCATCAGTGGCTCTCAAAACAACTGTCCTCCGTTTTCATCCATTTCATCAGAGTTTGGCACGTGGTCAGTTTTTAGCCCTCGGATCTTTATAACCGCTGCCACATCAGCATCCATTTTCCTCTTCCCTAAATAAAACCCTGATCAAAACCCCAAACAGGGTTTTACGCTGTCGAATTGAATTCTAAAATTCTCTTCTCAAAGCAGTTTTCAACCCTTCATCCCAAATCATTCTCTGTTTTTCTTTATCAAAATGACAAAATCAAAATCAAAGTCAAAATCATCATCATCATCTTCCAAAGAGGTCGCTCAAACGGCCGATGAACCCATTGAAATCCCGTACAAATCTCCTCACAACTACTTGGGTCTACTCACAAAACCCACCAACAATCACACCTTCGATTCCATCATCGACATTATGTCTGTGTCAAAGTACAAAACTTTGCTTACAACAGATGCTCCCATTTACCTGCAAACCCAGAGAGAGTTTTGGAAAAATGCTACCCTTGAAAAACAAGGCGACGATGTCATAGCCATTAACTCCACTTTACAGGGTAAAGCAGTCAAAATCACATCACAATCCATATCAGAGGTCTTTCAACTCGATGATCAGACAGGTTTAACTTCTATCCCTAAAAACGAGTTAAAAATCGACTTCACCGAAAGAGGGTATGCAGACACAATGATGAAAAGGGATACCTTACAAAAAGGTTTCTTCCCCCCTGCAACAAGATTTTTATTCCATACCCTCATAATGTGTGTTTCAAACAAAACCACTGCTTTTAATGAAATACCATTAAAGATTCAAAACCTGGGGTATGCTATTCTTCAAAATGAAAATTTTAATTATTCTCAGGTAATCTTTAATGATCTGGTTAAAAATGTTGAAACAAAGCAATTCTTACTTTTTCCAAGATTTTTAAGTTACTATTTTGAAAAGAAATTTGGTAAGAATGAGGCTGCTGCAATAAAACAAGGTGATTCTATTCAAATAAACAGCTTAACTGCTGAAACTTTTACAAGAATGTCAACACCTTGCAAAACACAAGCAGAGGTGCCTGAGCAGAATTTAGCAGCTACCACTGCTCCTCAGGTATCTGCTGCTGAGCCCACTGCTCAAGGTGATCAAAGTGGCAAAACAACTGCTTTGAAACCCACACCTACAATCACCAAAAAGCCAACAAAAAGAAAAACTCAAAAACCCCCCAAACCCATCAAAAAGGCAACTCTGGAGGATGAGATACCAGAGCTACTGCCAGTGACAACACAAAAGTCACAAGAAACCACTGCTGCTACTTCCTCACAGCAGTTGGTACAAATATCTCAACCCATAACCGAAAGTCCTCCTGTCTCTTCTCAAAAAGAACAGGTTGTACACATAGGGACTCCACAATATGATGCTCTGGAATCACTCGCTTCCATCATCCACAGCCCAATGCCCGGGGCAAATTCTCTTCTAACACCAAACCTCACATCCACAATTCCTCCACCAACTAGACTTTTGTTGGAAGCAATTGATTTGAACCAGGCACAAACCAGTCCTTCTCAATCACCCATCCATGAGAACATGCCTCAACAAATGACTGGGTCTGATGTATCAATCTTTGCTAACCCACCAACACAACCTGAGGAGGTTACACCCCTTGAGTTACACGTAACTCTTGGTGGTAATCCAAGTGAAGCAGCTACTACAAATGTTGAACCCACTGGTTTACATTTGGACAGTGGTTACATTAATAAGACTTCCTTGGAGGCAATTCCTTACATAGCACCTCTGCCAACCACCAGTGGATTTGTTTTGTCCACTGGAAACATCAAAAGGTTGTCAAGTGTTAAAGGAAGAAGACCCCAGTACCAAGAAAAAGGGGCATTAGTGGTTAATGTTTGGAGTACACTGCCTACCTCAACCACTGATAAAACCACTGCTAGTGGGAAATCAGATGATCTCATTAAATTGGGTGATGGTTTAAAATATCTGGAATTGACGGAACGAGTTGACAAACTGGATACAACTGTTGCAGATATCAAAGACATGCTACTACAGTTGTTGAAAGTACAAAAGATGCAATCCACTGTTGTTCCACCTCAAGCACCTGCTCCATCACAAGCACCTGCTACAAATGAGCTCTGGAATTTATTTCAACCTTTTCTCCAACAACAAAAACAAATGGCTGATCAGCAACATGAAATACATGTACAAAAGCTGAGAAACATCATGGAGTCTAGGTTCAAGAACACACAAGCAGACATCATGGCTCTCAAGGCCCACATATTGAATACCACTGGCACTGCTCCTCCAACTGTTCTCTTCATCGATCAATTACCCCCAGATAATGCCAAAAATGGGGAGAAAATTAAAGAATGGAAGAAAAAGGGAGTAGATAATGGTCTCTACATAGAACCAGACATGGAGAATATGACCAAGCAGATACCTTTGCCAGATGGTAGCAAAAAGGTTGATGTTACCCAAAATGCACTTGATGAAGTTATATCGAGTGTAAAAAGGGATAGAGTGGCAAAGGATATGTCAAAGTGGAATAAGGAGAAAAGAGCTTACATGGAGCTGAATGCACAAGGTTGTTCTGGGCTAAAGGATGTTCAAAATCCTGAGCTAAAAAGAAATCCCACTAGAAAAGTGAGGAAACCCAAGACCACACCATCCAGACTCACAAATCATACTCCTAAACCACCATCCAAAAGCCCCCAACATCAAACCTCCATCCAAACAGCTGTTGTAACTCCTGCTGTATCAACATCTGCTGGTACTTCAGTTGTTTCAACATCTGCCATCACTTCAACACACACCACTTCAACACACACCACAACCACTGCCTTACCACCACCACTAAAAGCAACATCACCACCATCGCCTCCTGCCAAAAAGCAGAAGACAACAGATGTTACAACATCTGTAGTAATGACAACAGTGGTTGAAGCACCAGTTGTTTCAACATCTGTTAGTCAATCACAAATCACTGCCACTCAAACCACTGATCCACCCAAGACATCATCAGCCTCTCCTACAATAAAAAGGAGAAGGATTTTCATTCCTGATGATGATTCTCCATCACCACCACCAAAAACAACTTCACCACCTTCAACCCCTGCTCAAAACCAGAAGACATCTACTGACACATCAGTAGTTGTAATGACAACAGAGGATGAAACACCAGTTGTTTCAACAGCTGTTTGTAAGTCATCCACCACTGCTCACACCATTCCTACATCACAACCAAAGCTTTACACCAGCAAAAGAATAACAACTCAGGCAGATGAAGACAAATATGATCCTAATGCTGCAAAATATCCACTGGAACCTGAAGCTGTAAAAAATGAGATGAGACAATTTTACAACGAGGATGATCCTTCAAAAAGAAGATTTCCTTCTCTCATAGGCTTCATAGTCCCAGAAGATATGGATGAATATCTCAAGCTCAAAACAAGGCAGGCTAAAATAAGAGCAAAAGTTGAATGTGAAGGTCAAAGTGACGAGGCCATCTCTAAAAGATTGGAATTCTTGCTCACTAAGGTCAAGTAGATGGAAGACTATGCACAAGATCTAAACAAAAAAAAGACAGATCAACGAAATAAAATGAGAAAAGAATATCTTGCTTATATTATGAAAGAAAAATTATATCCTGCTGAAGAAAAACAATTTGAAGAATGGCCAATAGTTGCTTTAAAGCATGAGGCAAACAGGATTGAAAGAATTAAGAACGATCCAAGAAAGAAGAAGACAGCTCCAAATTGGATCAAATACAAAAAGCTCATTGCTGACCTTACATCTGGGTATAAAAGAAAGAAACAAGAGCTGGTAGATGCTAAAGTGGATACTGCCGAAGCCATAGCAAAATGGACAAAACAGTATACCGACGAGGCTTATGAAAGGCTTAAGAAAAGAAGGATAACAGTCTCAGAAACTTCTAAGAAGCCTGACTACAAAAAGCTAGAACAACAGGTTGATGCTCTTAAAACACTGATCACATCAGCAGATAACCCTATCCTTGTGGAAAATCAAGAAAAAGAAAAACTGCTGACCAGTGAAGAAGCAAAAGAAAAGGAAGCTGAGTACTTCACAGAAGCCATCAAGAAAATGGATCTAAAAGAAGATAGCTTAGTGAAACTTCAAGACCTTGTTAAAAAGGTATTAACCAAACATGCATCACCTAATACAGCAGCAGATATCTCAGACATTGAGCTAGATCAACAAAAGAGACAAGAACAGATTGACAAAGAAGTTGCAGAAGACATAGCTACAGCAAATGAAGTCATAGAAAAGGCTTTCAAACAAATGTCTGAAGTTCAAGATACTGCTATACAATTCTTTACAAGGCCAAAATCTCCAAGCTCATCAAAAAATAAATCTCTCCTAAGAAACCCATTGGGTTCAAAAGTACTAAAGTGGATGTCTGATCAAAAGACCCATGTATTGACCCTGGTCAGATCCAATGGTGAAGTGAAGTACATATCAAGGAAAGAAGCACTAGGTCTTGGTGTTGAAGATTTGCAGGATCTCCTTGAACTTACACTGTGCAGGGATGAGGATGACTCAAGTTCCAAGGACTTTGAAGTAGAATTTAAAAGGCAAGCTAAGGAACTTCTGATGAGAAATAAAAATCCAGAATAATGAAGGGTTTTGGCATTATCTATTCCAGGGGGAGATTGTTGGGATTGAACCCTACCAGAGGAACAGATAATGAAAGCCAAAACCGGTTCACAACAGTGGATTCTTAATAAGCAGCTGATTACAATAGACTTTCCCCTTGAAAGTGATTATAACATCTAATGATCCTCTATCCACTGTCCGTATACAACTGTTGCCATCCTTTAAACTGCCGACAAAGCCCTAAAAAGGTAAACACTGCAGGATCAATCTACTGATGACAAAGCACTGCCCAATCAAGGACTGATCAACCTTGAGGAAAGCACTGATGAAAGGAGAGAGCAGTAGTTCAATGTGTTATTTTTTTATATATATAGTCAGTGGTTAAGAATAGCAGTGTTTGTATAGGAACAGTTGTTACATGTTGTTAGGCTGTTAGACGTCGCTTTCATGGTGACGTCAGCTGAGATTCCTCAGTGGTTTTGGTTTGCCTATAAATGGAACAGTACCCTGTACTGTTACATTTGATTGACTGAGCGAGTTCTTCTCCTCATGTCTAATCCTTTCATCTTGTGTGTAACCAACCACTGGAGTATCAGGCTAGGGGGGGTTTATTTGTAAGCATGTTTTGTAATCATTTGATTTACTTTGTAATCTTTCGACTGATGCAATTCATGTGTTCAACCTTATGATTGTGTTTACAAAGTTTGTTGTTCATTTCCGCTGCACTTTACATGTTTTCATATTCATTGATTATTCAATTTACACAAACAAACACTCTCATAAGAGCCTCCGATCCTAACAAAAAGCCGCTGATAGGCCACTTCCATTCATAGACGTATTACGAAAAAGTTTCAAATCAGAGTTTAAATGGACCGACGAGGCCGCCCATGCCTTTGAAGAGCTTAAAGTTTACCTAGGCACCCAGTCGACTCTTACTGTTCCAGAAGAAGATGAAGTGCTAACAGTATACCTGGCAGCATCACACGGCGCAATCAGTGTGGTGTTAGTTGCCCACCGAACCGGAGCTCAAATCCCCATTTATTACGTCAGTCGAACGTTAAAAGATTACGAAACGAGATATCCAAATCTGGAAAAGCTAGCCTTGGCTTTGGTCCATGCTTCGCGAAGGCTTCGTTGATATTTCCAGGCTCATCCGTTTAAGGTTCGAACTGACCAAAGAATCCAGCATGTCCTCTGACGACCCGAGGTATCAGGTCGAATGGCAAAATGGGCGATTGAGTTAATCGCTTTCAACATTACTTTCAGAACCAAAGGACCATTAAAAGGGCAGGTGATAGCCGATTTCCTAGTCGAAATGCCAGAGGACAAAGAAATTGAAGGAATAGAACAAGCTTCAAACAAACCTTGGTCTTTATATACCGATGGAGCCTCAAGAGCCGAGGGAGCTGGAGCCAGGCTAATATTAATTGATCCAGAGGGAATAAACATGATGTATGCGCTCTGATTGGAATTCAAAAGTTCCAATAACAAAGCTGAATATGAGGCATTGATGGCCGGTTTACGTTTAGCGGTCAGAGTCAGAGCAAAAAACATAGTAGCTCATGTCGACTCACTACTCGTAGCAAATCAAGTAAACAGCGAGTATGAGGCAAGTGAAGCTAATATGATCGGGTACTTAGAACAAGTAAAGCAAGCAATGCTATCGTTCGATTCGTGCAAGATCGAACACATCCCCCACAGCAAAAACAAAAAGGCTGATTCTTTAAGCAAACTAGCATCCGTATCATTCAGCCATCTTGCTAAAGAGGTACGGGTAGAAGTCTTGACAGCACCTTCAATTGCCATTCCACAAGTCATGCAAGTGGAAGCTCCGACACAAAACTGGATGACTCCGATAATCAACTACCTGGTGCATGATGTTTTTCCAGTTGATAAGGCGGAGGCCAGGAAAATCCATATCAACTCGCTCCAATACCAAATACAAGAAGGGGGTTTGTATCGAAAGACCTTTCTAGGCCCTCTGTTAAAATGTCTCGATCCGGAACAAGCCAGCTACATCATCAGAGAAATACATTACGGCATTTGCGGTATCCATGTCGGACCTAAAATGATCATAACAAAGGTAAAAAATGCAGGGTATTATTGGCCTGGGATGCACGAAAGTGCGGTAAAATAGCTCCAGCAATGCGATGAATGCCAGAAACATGCGCCGGTAAGCCTCCGAGCGAAGAATGAAATGATCCCATTAACTACCGCATGGCCTTTTCAAAAGTGGGGCGTTGATATAGTCGGACCCTTTCCACGATCAAGCGGAAGTGCTCAGTATCTGCTGGTGGCAGTGGATTGTTTCACCAAGTGGGTGGAAGCTCGACCATTCACGGTTATCTCTGGCTATAATGTGACAAGGTTTTTCTAGGAGCAGATCGTATGTCGTTTCGGCCTTCCGCTGTACATAGTGAGCGATAATGCAAAACAATTCGCGGAGAATCCATTCAAGCGGTGGTGTGAGAACCTGAAAATTAACCAAGGCTTCTCCTCGGTTGCTCACCCACAAGGGAACGGGCAGGTCGAGCTGATAAATCGCCGGATCGTTGATGGGATAAAAAGAAGGCTCGGGTACGAGGGAAAAGGATGGGCGGACGAGTTACCGAACGTATTGTAGGCTCACCGAACCCTACACAAGACAAGTAACGGAGAAACACCGTTTAGTCTTACGTACGGTACTGAAGCTGTGATTCCCGTAGAGATCGGACTCCCAAATCAGAGATGCAAAAATTGGGAAGAAAACTAGCAGGAGCTCCGATCTAACCTTGATTTGTTGGAAGAACGCCAGAACGTAGCAGCTATCAAAGAGGCCCGATACAAAAACAAAATAGAAAAGTACTACAATGCCCGCGCCAAACTTTATAAATTTAAAGCTGGAGACTTTGTGCTCCGGAGCAACGATGCAAGTCGCGTCGAGACTCCTGGAAAGTTGACCCCGAAATGGGAGGGACCGTACCGCGTAAAAGAAGCTAGTGACAAAGGATCCTACGTGCTCGAAAAAATTGACGATACCCCCGTCCCAAGAACATGGAACGGGTTTCATTTGAAGAAATGCTTCATGTAGACGCCTGCCTACTACGACCCTAAAAGATCGCTTCTTTATTTTAATATTTTCGTTTTCCATGTAAGTATCGGGAGGGTAATGCCCCGAAAATGTTTTCAATTTTCTTGTAAAACCGGGAGGGTTTACCCCGGAACTATGCTATCAAGCTATTAAATAAAGCGATCTGCATTTTTTTCAGTACAAACCATAGCGTATCTATGTATAAGTTCGAACAAAATAAAATGTGCACAAAACGGGCCCCGGCCCATGCCTCGCGCCGATCGAGAAGGCTTAAATAGTTCTAAGATAGCAAAATCTATTAAGCAAAGGGACCGGATCAGATACGATCCGACCACCAAAAACGTAAAGGATTGAAGCAAATAAGACTAACCTATAAAAGTCTCGAGCTGCGATCCGGTCATCCAGATGGCCCAATAAAGAGTTGGCAAAGTAGTAAGGTCTGGACGCAAACTAAAAACTAAAAAGCCAAACATAAATATCATAACCAAAGATACGATGTCATAAAGGTAAGGAAACATGTCTAGCCAAATCGTAACGAACCCAGAATATACGATTACATGCCATAGTGAAAATAAAAATATTGTACGAATCACAAAGACAAACATAAAAGTTTCTTAATCCTCTTTGACGATAGGGAGTTCACTCTTCTGCTTTATGACTGATAGCGGTTCGTTCACTAATTCTGAAACCTTGTCAAGAACCGAGATATGGAAGTCATCAAAAGCTTTGATTGCAATATCCAAGGTATCCTTGGTTCCGTCATCATATCCGTGAACTTCTTTAGCGGACCGAGCCGAACCCTTAGCGGCTTGAAAGCCTTGCTTGATACCATCATTTACACTAACGACATTAATGTTGTTCACCAGATCTGCAACCACTTTCTCTAACTCTGGACTTTGATGAACCAGTTTCACAACCCAAGCAACCCCATCAGATAGAAACCATTGCTTCGTAAGCAAAAGCTCTGACACGAGACCATATAACTCCACCATCTCCCCTTCGTATTGAACCAGCATATCTTTCATTTCAGTAACAGCGGCTAGATGCGATTCGACGGCCCTATCACGGGCCCTCTCAAGCTCAATCTTTTCTAAAAAAGAAAAACAAAGGATTAAAGAGCAAGAAAACGAGGAAGTCAAGAACATTTTGGACGTACCGTTAACTAAACGAAGATGACCAGCAAACAGCTGATCATAGGAGGATTGCATCTCCTTCTGCTCCATCTTATTCCTTTCCTCAACCTCAGACAGTCTTTTCTCCAATGCCTCAAACTTTAACTTAAAACCTTTTAAATCTTGAAGAGCCTTATCTCGAGCTTCATAAGCAGCCGCAGCTGAAGCCTGAGAGGCTTTGTTGATCTCTTTTGCTTCTGAAGCTTGCTCCCTCAAACGGTCCACCTGAGATCGAAGCGATGAAAGCTCCTGCTTAGTCTTCGAACGAACATTATCTTCTTTCTTTAGAGCAGCAACCTCACGTTCGAACCTACGGCAGTTAGATTCGCCCTCAACCCACCGCTTGTATGTTTCAACCACTAGGGAGTTGGATTGGGCCTGATTCAGCATTAGAGCATTCCCGAGCTCTGGACCACTCATCTTCCTATAATATGCATGTTCAGCAGGGGTTCCAATATGAAAAAGCGCCATTTTGGCAGAGAGAGCATCCACAACCCTATCCTTGTTAGCTAACGACCAATCGGGGACGTATCTCTCTAAAGCACGAGCAGAATCCGCGTCCATAGCCTCGCCCGAACCTATCTCCCGACATATAAAAACAGCTTCAGTTTCATACCACAAGGGAGACGAAGAGGCACTATCCCCACCATCGACCTGCCGAGGACTCGGCCTTGAAATATTGGAAGCAACCCTAGTAGTGTGCTTACCCGAAGGGGATAGATCGATCTTTCTAGTAGCCAGCGGATCGGGCATGTCGGTGTCAACGATTACCTTAGTAGCTGGGCCCCCAAAAGACAATGGGCTCGAAGGAAGGTTGATCGGTTGGTCTCTAGGAGTTTTGCCACCATGAATATAGGCACTCAAATTTTCCAAAACGCCCCCAGCAATAGAAAATCCGGTAATTCGATCAGCATCATCTTCTAAAACAATCGTTTTCAAATCAGGTTTAGCTTTTTTCTCCTTTTTAGGGTTCGGATCAGGTTTTGAGGACACCGCCCGACCCCTTTTGAGACTAACTTGAGGATGAACCTCAGCATCAGCATCATCCTCACCATCACCAGCATTCACCCCTTCGTCTTCGGCAGACAGATGTATCGAACCATACAAAATTACTTTTGATCCAGAACCTTGGGCTTCATTTGGGTCACCTCCTTTATCACCTGCGGCAGAAACTGTTTGAACCGGAGTCTCATGCAGCACTTGCTCCGGAAGAACCGAGCCTGAACCTCCTTGACTGGTCGCAACAATAGGGGCTCTAATCGGATAAAGGTTTTCTTGAACCACGGAAAGATATGGTGGATCCCCTTTGGGCGTCTTCTTGGCCCGAATGTCAAGTTCAGAAGAGTTAAAAGATTTCAACCGGAGAGCTTCTTTTAAACCCATAACTGCACCAGAATAGATAAGCACGTAATGAATACATAAAATAAACGAACAAACATACATATGCAATACATTATAAAAAGGGGGGGGGGGAGGAGACTTCAAAACAAGAAGCATAACTGACCCTCTTCGTTCCAACGAAGTATCGGATAATATTCAGGTTCGCACCATATCGTGCTTATCCTCCCCATAACAAGGATGTGTTCCGGAAATTTATGGACTCGTCCGACCTCCTTTATCAAATCCGCATACAACCCTCTATTAAAATCAAAATCCTCAGGAAGAGGCCCGGGAAGTTTCGACCTCATCGATCTCCAAGACATCTCGGCCGGAACGCATCGGTCATCAACGAAGAAAAAATGGTCTTTCCAGTCTTTCAAACTTGAAGTAATCCACGAGTAGCAGGAAGCATTCTTCTGTCGTGTCTCGAACATATACCAATCACCAGTCTGGTTCAATCTGTAGAATGCTCGGAACACATCCAAATCTGGATCGGAATCTAAGCCACGACAGGCTAACTCGAACTGACATACTTTGGCCAAACCAAAGGGATTCATCTGAGAAAGATGAACCTCATGAAACAATAAAACCCTAACTAAAAATCTCGTTAAAGGAAGACGGTAGTTGCAATAATCAAACATCCGGGTGTAAACCCCGATCTTCCCGGGGCAAAGGGGTAGATAGCTTTATCTTTTTCAGGTAAAGACGGATTAAGTGAAGAAGGGACTGAGTATCGATCAACATACCAGTCCATGAGGCTCCGACTCATAACGTTGAAACAACCCGACATATTACTTTTATTCGCCATAATCGAAAACAATACGTACATGTTTCACTAGCAGTGATTCAGAGAAGCAAGATGAAGATGGAAGCAGAAAGGGAAAACGATCAGAGAAAAAGGGGAAATGTGGAAGTAAAAAAAATCACTTTTTACTCTCCTTTTATAGGAAAAAGTAAACCGCCTCAATCGATCCAATAGAAGCATGACATGTCATGACAGGTGATGTAAATCAAGCGTCACGTCATGTAACACCCCGAAAACGGCTTTGGTAATCAAACCACGTTAATAATAAAGACGGGTAAAATACCTTTAGTGGTAAAAAATTTACCCGGTAAATATTAGGATTTAAATAATTAATCCTAATAATAAATAAAAAGTGAATAAAAGCTTTTAAGAAATAAAAGCTTAGAAGGCCCGAGTTAACGGGACCTAAAATAAACTTAGTCATAAATATTCCCGAACCCGCTAAGTTAACTAGGAATATTTAACCTAGTTAATAAGTGGGAAAATTGTTAAAAGAAATAAGTAGGTTGTGGTCTACTTAATAACGAACCAAACACGAGGGGGTTAAAGCGGGATAACTAGAAAAGTTATTTAATAAAAACAAACACAAACACACACACACAGTGTGTGTTCTGGATCGAGCTCAGGGGCGACCAAGAAGGGTCAAACCCTAATCAACACAATTTCATCAAATTGAAGGGGCAAATCAAGTCCAAATCAAAATCCGAGCATGAATTAGTGATCTCCATTGAAAAAGGAGTCATGAGGTATGTAAATTTCTTGAGAAATCTCTAGTTGAAATTCGGAGCAAACCTAGAGAACTCGAATCTGAACTTGCATGTTTGTTGTTTGGATGAAATTAGTGATGAAACTATGTCTAGGAGTAAACCCTAGTCATGTACTTGTTGAATTGATGTTCATGGTTGTGAATCCATGATCATACCCTCATGTGTCAAGTGGGTTTTGATTATGTAGTAAAGATGATGATGCACACATGTTTAAAAACATCATAGTTGCTAGTAGGAACAAGATACTTGAACAATTTGCAAGTTTGAGTAATTGATCATAAGTGATAGTGGTGATTTTGATGTTAATCTTGGTAAAAATAACTAGTTAGGAACTAGTTAGTAAATATGTAAAATCATGCACATTAGGTGTTTGTTAAAATGCCTAAATGAGAACTAAGTGTTGATAATGTGCCTAATTGAGTCTTGTGAACTTGATAGTGCAATCATATGTGTTAATTGGTGATTTGACTTTTAAATAGTCAAACCGACCATTAATAAGATCGAATGGTAATTGTGATAGAAAATATGTAAGATGGAATAGTCATAATTAATGATGACTAATATAACCGTCTTACGAATTATGATGATAGTTTGACGCTTGACAAGCTAGGTGGAGGCTTGGAAAGGAAGCGGGTCAAACGAAGCAAGAATGGCGGAAAAGCATAATTCGGATGCAAGGTAAGTATAGCTTACACTAGTCTTAAATTGTGGAATATTTTCTTATCATATAAATTATGAATGAGGTATCTAAACAAATGAAATATGATGTTCCGTCGTGTAGTCGAACGGAACAAGAAAATCAAGAATGAAAGAAACCGTAATAATGGTTGAAAAGAAGTAAATCGATAATTCGGCTATATTATGTCGAAAGTAATAAACGGTTTATATGTTAAAATGACCGTACGGTGTTAAACGGAACGAGCCATGTAGAGGAGATGATAATAAATATCATCTCGCAAAGATAAATGGTCATTTCGGCCAAACGGGTCAAAAGGTGTAGACAACACCTTTTGACTATATAGACTAATGATTCTTTGTCGAGTTATATGCTTACAGGAATAGATATTCAATGGATATTCGCATTGTTCTTAATTAGCGAATATAAAGCAAGGTACTATAACCGGGTTAATAAGTTGATCCGGGCCAGGTATGTATAATTGATCAACTCCTCATTTAGAACTTGGAGATCTATGGGGTTTAGGCAAAGTAAAAAGGGACATTCGGTTACCTTAAAAGGTAAACCGAAGGATTTAAATTATAGACAGAGTGTTTTGAAAACAAGATTTGGTTAAAAAATTAGATTTTGGGCGTACATGGCTTAAGCAAGTCCTTCGTTGTAAATGAAGGGTTAAAAATGACCAAAACGCCCTTGTAAGTGAAATTAAGCAAGCAACCCTTAGAAGTCGCTTGAAAACGAGTTTTATAATCAAGTCAATACTTTGAATAAGTATGATAAGCGAAAGATGTAAAATATTGGTCAAATGACTCTATAAAGAGTCTTCGCCGTAAAATAATGTTTTGATGAGTAAAATTTGTAATAAATAAGTCACCACATTGAATCCACCACAAATATAGTTGTGGTGGAAAATCCTTTGATAAGAAATGTGTGACACATGTATTTGGATAGGAATGAAAGCAATTGGTGCTTAAAATATGCTTAAATACCTCAAACGGGTCAAAATAAGCATATGTGTGTAAAAGGGTTAAAGAAGGTATATAATTCTATGATTGGAACCCAATATGTTAGATAATATTGAATTTAATAGGTTTATGAGAAATAAGGGTCAAACAAACTTGTATGTTTGATAAAATCACGAACGGGTCAAATTTTGGTAAAAGAGTAATAAGCCGAAGACTTAAAAGTCTTGAATTTTATCAAGCCGGATGCCGGATTTTAACTCCATATGATGGAGAATCAAATTACAAACATGTAGGAAGAAACGGTAGGTCAAACGGATAAGCGGTTTGAAAGATACGAAAGATTTCGTGTCAAATTACGACGAAATAGAGAAGCTGGATGCAGAGTCCACCGTAATTTACGGTCCCACCGTAAATTACGGTGGAGTTGAATTTGGTTACGGTGCGAACAGTCTGTTGTACGACAGAAGAATAGAAACCCAGGGGCCACCGTAATTTACGGTCCCACCGTAAATTACGGTGGATATATTTTTTTTCTTTTTATATTTTGTTTTTCATTTGAAAATCAAATGTTTCCCGGACATTGTTCGGACATGATTTAAACCCCGTATGACTAAAGCATTTCATGTTTATGAAATGTAGGTACGCCTTGGATGCCGGAAGACGATCAAGCTCAGCGAAGAACCGAACACAATAAAGACACACGCTTCCGCACTTTGACACATAGTAAATTTTAAACAACGAATTCAAGCACGTTATGTAGAATAACTTATGATTTGTAAAAGTTTTAATAAACCCCTATTTCCAAATGTTTATGTAATCTTAATTACATGATTGTTTTACGTAAAATTTACGTTAAACCTTGATTAATAAGAACGGGTGTTACAAGTTGGTATCAGAGCCTTGGTTTAAGAGATTCGAGTATGGTGGGGAGGAACCATGCTTGGACTTAAACCTTATGCTCTTGACAAAGAATAGTGTTCGGTTCGAAGCTTGATCGCAAATCCGGTAAGTACAAGTATGTTAATAGTTTAGCATGCTAAAGTGTTGTAAACAACACATAGGGCTATCGTGTGATACACGTTACCCCAATTAGAATGATTGATATAGTTGATGAAAATACGCGCGTTGACGCGTATAGTAGAAAAAGCCTTGTATTATAATACGGGCGATTATTGAAGTTGACGTTACTAACTTTTGTGAATGCTTTAATTGAAGGACACTCGCGTTTGAAGACGACGAGAGTCAAATGAATTGTGGATATGATGATGGAACGGTCCGAAGTATGACAAGAGGAGCATGCTCACCGAGGACTAAATCGCGTAACGACCACGAACAAGGTTAATGGCAAGGAACGCCCGTCGGGGCAAACATTACAAGGTGCACATTTTAAATAATCGCACAATTAGCAATATGCAACAAACACGTAGAGAATGATCGTTGCATGGGTAAATTAGAAACTTGGAAAGCCTGAACAGAAATACATATCCAGGATATAATTTCCAAGAAAACTGAATAGAGGCGTTACTTACATAGGGCGTGATGTGAAAACTATAAAAAGGTCGTGTACGTCATGTGTTAAATCGCTTACTCTGGCCAAGTAAGTAGTGGCATATGATACCACGAGTTTCTTATAGCGGACACATTTACATCCGATGTAGTAAGGGCGGAGTAAATGGGACTAATTAAAAAGTACCCAAATGAATCAGATATGCAAAATATTTGATAATAATGTAAACGCACAACCGAGTGACTGAAGCGTATTACATCAGGATAATGAGCCCGAGCGAAGGGACAAAGAAGCATGTAAAATGATTTAGACAAGTATTGGGAAGGAGTGTACTTACACTCGAACCCATAAAACGCAAGCATGTAAAAAGATTTAGACAAGTATTGGGAGGGAGTGTACTTACACTCGAACCCATAAAACGCAAGCAAGTAAAATGATTTAGACAAGTATTGGGAAGGAGTGTACTTACACTCGAACCCATAAAACGCAAGCATGTAAAAAGATTTAGACAAGTATTGGGAGGGAGTGTACTTACACTCGAACCCATAAAACGCAAGCAAGTAAAATGATTTAGACAAGTATTGGGAGGGAGTGTACTTACACTCGAACCCATAAAACGCAAGCAAGTAAAATGATTTAGACAAGCAATGGGAGGGAGTGTGCTTACACTCGAACCCAGAAAACGCAAACATGAAAAATGATTTAGACAAGCAATGGGAGGGAGTGTACTTGCACTCGAACCCGGAAAATGCAAATATGTCCCTTAACGGGTCATTTTTGTAAAACGTCGAACTTAAAGACAAAGTCAGAATATAAAAATGAAGCGAGGTCTTAATGCATACCGGGAGGATTGCAATAATAACGACTTTGGTAAAACACCCGGTTGATGGGTAAGAATTAAACACATGCGTAAACCGAGAAACGAGAACATGAATATAAAGTCAAAAGACTCGGATTATGAGTTATGACTAAAAGACCATAAAAATTTCGTAAACAGAAATTCTGATAATTATATTCAACTATTTTGAGATTGAACGGGCTGAATAAAGTATAATGCTTGAAGGCGTAAGTAAGCGCAAGCAGGATAACGGTAAGCTTGAGACAAATGAATTTCAAACGTAAAAAGAGTGTTTTGACATCAAATATATATTTTAATAAGACACGAGTAAAAAGAGTGATCTACGGGATCAACATAACCTTTAGGGTTATAAACAAATGAGAGATATACGGACTAAAACGACCCACGGGTCATGATTAGAAAGAAGTTATAAGGACTTCGCCTTAAAGAGGTGAATGTCTAATCAAAAATAGCCCATAAGGCTAAGTGATAAAACCTACGGGTTAGATGGAATAAAGCGAGGAAATCGGTTAAGAATCCCTGCAAAAAAAAAAAAAAAAAAAAAAAAACTAAGACTGTAAAGGATTAAATTACGGACTGTCAATATCCCAGTATGGATGATTGACACAAGTTAAAGAAAAGATCCTAAAACTAAAACTTCGGTTTTAGTAAGAAATAATGTTTTTACAAACATAAATTCTGATAGGAATTTAAATAGTAAGCATGAAAGATACAAGTCTTGACACTGATAGGCGCAAGATGATATATTCGAAAAGTGATATTCTTAAAAATGAAAGGTTGATATAAATTAAACATGATGTAACACAATCACGGTCAAGAAATGTAATGTGAAGTAGAATCACAATATAACCAAGCAAGCGGTAAAAAGGAACTGGACAAATAAGTCTAGTTAATGAAACCGGTTAAAGTCAGCAATTTAAGTTAAGAAATTTGGTTCGCTTGTAAACGGTAAATTCGGTATAACTAAACCGAATAAGTAAAATTGAAAATAAAAGGAATTGTTGCTAGAAGTGAAAGATTTCACTAGAAACCTTTAAACGGGTCAAAGTAATGGATTCATAAAGAATTCGATAGTATATGAAAGCGAGGAATATCGCTAAGTTAATTAAACTAGTGGAAATAACGAGATTACGTTATTTCCAGTCGCATTATGTCATGTAAGATACGTAGATGATTAATAACCAAAAGAATATTACCATACTTTTCTGGTAATACTAACAATCGGTTAAGATATGAGAAATGCTTAATTGATTATCGAGAGCAAATACATGGAGTTGAACTCGATAAATTAAGTAAGAAAAGGTTTCGAGGACGAAACCTCTTTAAGGGGGGTAGACTTGTAACACCCCGAAAACGGCTTTGGTAATCAAACCACGTTAATAATAAAGACGGGTAAAATACCTTTAGTGGTAAAAAATTTACCCGGTAAATATTAGGATTTAAATAATTAATCCTAATAATAAATAAAAAGTGAATAAAAGCTTTTAAGAAATAAAAGCTTAGAAGGCCCGAGTTAACGGGACCTAAAATAAACTTAGTCATAAATATTCCCGAACCCGCTAAGTTAACTAGGAATATTTAACCTAGTTAATAAGTGGGAAAATTGTTAAAAGAAATAAGTAGGTTGTGGTCTACTTAATAACGAACCAAACACGAGGGGGTTAAAGCGGGATAACTAGAAAAGTTATTTAATAAAAACAAACACAAACACACACACACAGTGTGTGTTCTGGATCGAGCTCAGGGGCGACCAAGAAGGGTCAAACCCTAATCAACACAATTTCATCAAATTGAAGGGGCAAATCAAGTCCAAATCAAAATCCGAGCATGAATTAGTGATCTCCATTGAAAAAGGAGTCATGAGGTATGTAAATTTCTTGAGAAATCTCTAGTTGAAATTCGGAGCAAACCTAGAGAACTCGAATCTGAACTTGCATGTTTGTTGTTTGGATGAAATTAGTGATGAAACTATGTCTAGGAGTAAACCCTAGTCATGTACTTGTTGAATTGATGTTCATGGTTGTGAATCCATGATCATACCCTCATGTGTCAAGTGGGTTTTGATTATGTAGTAAAGATGATGATGCACACATGTTTAAAAACATCATAGTTGCTAGTAGGAACAAGATACTTGAACAATTTGCAAGTTTGAGTAATTGATCATAAGTGATAGTGGTGATTTTGATGTTAATCTTGGTAAAAATAACTAGTTAGGAACTAGTTAGTAAATATGTAAAATCATGCACATTAGGTGTTTGTTAAAATGCCTAAATGAGAACTAAGTGTTGATAATGTGCCTAATTGAGTCTTGTGAACTTGATAGTGCAATCATATGTGTTAATTGGTGATTTGACTTTTAAATAGTCAAACCGACCATTAATAAGATCGAATGGTAATTGTGATAGAAAATATGTAAGATGGAATAGTCATAATTAATGATGACTAATATAACCGTCTTACGAATTATGATGATAGTTTGACGCTTGACAAGCTAGGTGGAGGCTTGGAAAGGAAGCGGGTCAAACGAAGCAAGAATGGCGGAAAAGCATAATTCGGATGCAAGGTAAGTATAGCTTACACTAGTCTTAAATTGTGGAATATTTTCTTATCATATAAATTATGAATGAGGTATCTAAACAAATGAAATATGATGTTCCGTCGTGTAGTCGAACGGAACAAGAAAATCAAGAATGAAAGAAACCGTAATAATGGTTGAAAAGAAGTAAATCGATAATTCGGCTATATTATGTCGAAAGTAATAAACGGTTTATATGTTAAAATGACCGTACGGTGTTAAACGGAACGAGCCATGTAGAGGAGATGATAATAAATATCATCTCGCAAAGATAAATGGTCATTTCGGCCAAACGGGTCAAAAGGTGTAGACAACACCTTTTGACTATATAGACTAATGATTCTTTGTCGAGTTATATGCTTACAGGAATAGATATTCAATGGATATTCGCATTGTTCTTAATTAGCGAATATAAAGCAAGGTACTATAACCGGGTTAATAAGTTGATCCGGGCCAGGTATGTATAATTGATCAACTCCTCATTTAGAACTTGGAGATCTATGGGGTTTAGGCAAAGTAAAAAGGGACATTCGGTTACCTTAAAAGGTAAACCGAAGGATTTAAATTATAGACAGAGTGTTTTGAAAACAAGATTTGGTTAAAAAATTAGATTTTGGGCGTACATGGCTTAAGCAAGTCCTTCGTTGTAAATGAAGGGTTAAAAATGACCAAAACGCCCTTGTAAGTGAAATTAAGCAAGCAACCCTTAGAAGTCGCTTGAAAACGAGTTTTATAATCAAGTCAATACTTTGAATAAGTATGATAAGCGAAAGATGTAAAATATTGGTCAAATGACTCTATAAAGAGTCTTCGCCGTAAAATAATGTTTTGATGAGTAAAATTTGTAATAAATAAGTCACCACATTGAATCCACCACAAATATAGTTGTGGTGGAAAATCCTTTGATAAGAAATGTGTGACACATGTATTTGGATAGGAATGAAAGCAATTGGTGCTTAAAATATGCTTAAATACCTCAAACGGGTCAAAATAAGCATATGTGTGTAAAAGGGTTAAAGAAGGTATATAATTCTATGATTGGAACCCAATATGTTAGATAATATTGAATTTAATAGGTTTATGAGAAATAAGGGTCAAATAAACTTGTATGTTTGATAAAATCACGAACGGGTCAAATTTTGGTAAAAGAGTAATAAGCCGAAGACTTAAAAGTCTTGAATTTTATCAAGCCGGATGCCGGATTTTAACTCCATATGATGGAGAATCAAATTACAAACATGTAGGAAGAAACGGTAGGTCAAACGGATAAGCGGTTTGAAAGATACGAAAGATTTCGTGTCAAATTACGACGAAATAGAGAAGCTGGATGCAGAGTCCACCGTAATTTACGGTCCCACCGTAAATTACAGTGGAGTTGAATTTGGTTACGGTGCGAACAGTCTGTTGTACGACAGAAGAATAGAAACCCAGGGGCCACCGTAATTTACGGTCCCACCGTAAATTACGGTGGATATATTTTTTTTCTTTTTATATTTTGTTTTTCATTTGAAAATCAAATGTTTCCCGGACATTGTTCGGACATGATTTAAACCCCGTATGACTAAAGCATTTCATGTTTATGAAATGTAGGTACGCCTTGGATGCCGGAAGACGATCAAGCTCAGCGAAGAACCGAACACAATAAAGACACATGCTTCCGCACTTTGACACATAGTAAATTTTAAACAACGAATTCAAGCACGTTATGTAGAATAACTTATGATTTGTAAAAGTTTTAATAAACCCCTATTTCCAAATGTTTATGTAATCTTAATTACATGATTGTTTTACGTAAAATTTACGTTAAACCTTGATTAATAAGAACGGGTGTTACACGTCAGCTAAAGATAAGCTAAAGTAACCGGCAGTTACCAAATGAAAGTCACCAACGAATTCAAAATTCAAAAATAAAAAAAGGCGCCGAATCCAAAAACCTTGCCATTTAGTTCGAAGCTTTTACTAGACAAACGCCACAAACTAGGGGGACTTGATGAGGATACGTCCTCAGCCGGACCAAATACTCGGTAGATATAAGGTCGGACCAAATACTCGGTAGATATAAGGTCGGACCCAATACTCGGTAGATATAAGGTCGGACCTAGTGTCCCCAGTCGGAACGATCAACTAACAAGATCCTTCCTAACTAACCAGGGTCCCACAACTTTAACTACCTGACAGCGACTGGTCCGACCCTAACTAACTCGCCACGTCAGCATGCCCCAAAAGTATAAATACCCTGCCAAGACCTCCACAAAGGGGTAATCGCTTCTTTCTCTCTCTAAAACCTTACTCTCTATCTCCCTGACTTACTTCTCCCCACAAATACTTATTCTCATGCCCGAGCTTGGTCACAGAGAGGCCCCCCTCCCTGTGACGAGGCTAACAGTGTGCTTTCTTCCTTGTGGTCTTGTAGGTTTTGTCAAGGTCATCTGAAGCTCTATCCTTACCAGCTCGGACAAACTGGTTTTTGAGTCTTCATTGAGCGAACGGGGACTTACGATTTGCGAAGCTTAGCACAAACAAGGAGATGGCCGGAGTATGTGTTGGTGCATTCATCTGTCGACTTCGTCTTGTATCAAGTCTTGCATTGTTCATGGCACGAAGATCGAGAAATCATGTCAAAAGCTAATTCCGCTTGAAAGTTCTAATTCCGCTTGAAGATGTTAATTCCGTTTGAATGTGTCAAGTAATTCCGTTTGTAATGTTAATTCCGTTTGTAGATGTAATTCCATTTGAGTTGTTATTCTGCTTGAGTGTGTTTCAAGCGGAATTAGATCGTCTATAAATAGGAGTGATCCCGTTTCATTTGGAGCGAAATTAGGATTTGAGTTTTCCGACGGCGAAGCTCTGTCGAAGTGTCTTCAGATCTGTAATCGTTCAGAAATCAATATAAAGACAGTTTAAAGTGACATTCTAGCTGAATTACCTTGATTTGTCTGTTTCTGCCTTTCAAATCAAGTAGAACACCTCTGATTGACTTGTTTTGGGTCCGCACACGATCCTACATGTGGTATCAGAGCTCAGGAGGAGGAGTTTTGCCAATTTCAGCTTGATTTCATATTGTTTTCTAACTTCTACACCTTCTTTTCTCAATTGAACAAGTTTTAACGGTTAAAATGGCCTGAATTTTTCACATCATAAGCAAAATAGTGTTTTAACAAACCCTTGAAAGTTTTAGAACTAAATTCGGTTTAAAAGTGACAAAAATGGACTAATAACCTAATTCCATTTGAACAAACATCGCTATTCCGTTTGAAAAGTGCATCAAATTTCAAACGAAATTACCTGATTTCGCTTGAAAATGTAATTCTGTTTGAGAAATTTCAAGCGAAATAAGTAATTCCGCTTCAACCGGTAATTCCGTTTGAAAAGTTCAAACGAAATTAGTAATTCCGCTTCAAAAGGTGTTATTCCGCTTGAAACCGGTTATTCCGCTTCAACTGGTAATTTCGTTTGGTGATTTCATTTGAATCTTAATTCCGTTTGAAGTTGTTTGTCCAGGTTAATCTCGCTTGAAGGTTGATTTCGCTTGGAAGTGATTTCGTTTGTAGGACATAATCTCGTTTGAAAGTGTCTGTTTGTGAAACTTGTTACCGAATCATGGAAGAAGAGTTCTACAACGCATTTGACGCATCTCCGACTAGTCCGGCTACCATTGCTCATAACATGAACTTGGAAAACGAAACTGGAACTTTACAAAAACCCCCGAAACTTATGGGAATTAAAGAGTATCATGGCTGGAAAATCGTTTTGAGAATAGGGTTCAGGCAAACCATCTAAGAGCTTGGGAAAGCATTGAAACAAAATATGTTAGACCACAGACCGCGTTGAAGGATGATAAAATTATCTCAGAATTTTCAGACAATGAGAGAGATAGTTATAAAGGAGAAAGAATGATGATTAGTCTTCTACAACAAGCTGTTAAAGAGGATATATTTGTATTGCTTCAGCATGATGGTAGCGTTTTTTCAATATGGGAGGCACTTGAGAAGAAATTCGAAGGCAGTACGGAAATGATCAATAGCAAAAAATCATTATTGAAGAAAGAATTTGAGTTGTTTACAAGTATGCCAGGTGAATCTACAAAGACTCTCATTGAGAGATATTTTCATCTTGTGCGTACCATGTCTCAGTTGAAAATTACTAAAACTCCAGCAGAATGGGTTGAGAAATTAGCTGATGCTTTACCTCAAAAAGAATGGGGTACATATCTCATGATTTTAAAGAATACAGGAGAGTTTAGCAGATTGTCAATTGGATAGTTTATTGAAAAGCTTGAGGGACAAGATCTCAAACAACAAAAGATTGCCAGAATGAACAACTCAAGCAATCAACAAGACATCAAATTGTACTATAAAGGAAATGTTCAAACTGTTGAAGCAAGTCCAAAGATCCAAACTGCTTTTAGTGCAGGCAATTCATCTGGATCAGTCAGTCAAAGTTTAATCAACACTAGTGGATTTTCAAATGTTAATCCTCCAAGTGTTCAAATTGCAAATGTTGGTAATGGACATATGATTCAGTGTAATGTTGCATTGCATCTTCAAAATGGTCAGAATTTTTCTGAAGAAGTTGTTAAAAGTCATATGGCATTACTGGTTACTGCTTTGGAATCTTATGAAGGATTGATTGCTGGAAAAATTGGTAATCCTATGTTAACCAAGGAAGATTATGACCAAATTGATGCAGAGGAATTGGAGCTTATGGATATCAAATGGTGCTTAGCAAGTGTTCTGAGAAGAGCTGAGAAATTCAAAATGATTACAGGAAGAAATGATTTCTTAGATGCAAATGTTTCTACTTTAGGTTTTGGTAAATCTAAAGTTACTTGTTTTCGATGCAGGGAGAAAGGACATTTTAAGCGAGAATGTAAAAATCAAGAAGCAAATGGAGCAAAGAATCCGTTTGGTGGCCAAGATTACTATCGGAAGGCTATATATCAACAAATCGCTCATCAACCGCATCAACAAAAAGAACCACAAACTGCACATGCTAGGATGATCGAAGATGCAAATAAGAAAGCTTATTATGGTATCATTGATCAAGATGATGAAAAAATGGCTCCAGGATTTAGCTGGGATAAGTTTGTGGATGAGAATGGGAAATTTAAAGCTTTCATTGCTCAATTTGTTCAAAAACCAGAGTTGATGAAAGAGTTGATGGATGTGTTTGCTGATGATGAGAAAAGCCAAGATAAAGAATCTGTTTCTTCAGAAAGCTCAGAAAAGACATCAGAGTCTGATCAATCATCAACTGATAGTAGTGATGATGAAGATATTGAACAGATAAATATTGGAAAAACTCATTTATCTTCTGACAGTTTCGAATTTTATTTTGCAGATAAATTGAAGAAACTCAAAGAGAGAAAAGCTGCAAAAGAAATAAAAGAAATTAAGGTTGTTGAGAAGATAGTCGAAGTGGAAAAGGTAGTTGAAGTTGAGAAGATTGTGGAGATTGAAAAGATTGTTGAAGTCACTAAACCTTGCCTTACATGTTTGGAATCTTGCAAACAATGTGAAGATAAAGATGAGAAGTTTAGTGAGCTTGAAAAGTTGAAAGAGAAGTTGCTGTTTGATGTCAAGAACTTAAAAGAATCATACGATGTGTTGAACAGAACTGTGAATAGTCTGCAGAAGACAAACTATGAAAGAGAAGATGCGTTGAAAATGATGAACGCAACAATGATGTCTAAACAAAAAGAGATCAACTACTACATTGAAGAGTGTGCTACGTTGAAGCAGGAGTTGGAAATAGAAAAAGTTGAAAATGAAAGAATCAGACGATTACTGAATAGTTATTCAAGTTCTGATTACTTAATTGACATAATTTATCCAACTGTTGCAGGTTTTGAAGTGTTTGAAGACAAGAAGTCGAAGAAAAAGGATACTGGTAAGAAACAGAGTGTTAGTTATAACAAGTATCCGCCTCCGATTTGGGAAGGGTATTCGCCTAGAAAACCAAATGAGGAACAAGTAAAAAAGGCAGTTAATATTAAGATAGAGTCCGAGATAACCGATGAGTTGCCAGACAATATTGATATCACGTTCATAGCGTCTGACACAGATCATGAGTCTGAGTTAATAAAAAAGATGGTCGATCAGGTGTTGGATAAGGATGAGGAGTCAGAGTCACAGTCCGAGTACGGGAGTTCAAGTTTATCTGTCGAGAGTCCAAAATCGTCGGTTAAGAGGGTTTACAGTAAAGAGTTTTTATTATCAAAATCTAATTTGAATGACGAACCAATCAAAGTGGCTTATACTTTGAATGATTCAGACAAATTATATTCTGATGAGGAATTTCCTATCAATAATGTGAAAATTGAAAATATCAAAACAGTTTTTAAATTGATAGAAATAAAATTTTCGGATATAAAGGATAAAATGGGATTTTCAAAAACTAAATATACTTCTAGAGTTCAACAGCGTTTAAACAAAAAGAAAGGTTTTGGTCCAGGTCATCAAAAGAAACCAAACAATAATGGAAATTTCAAAAAGAAAGGTTTAGGTTTCATACCACCCGAGAATCATAAAAATGAAAAATATGTTAAAGATTTTAAATCCAAAGTTAAATTTGTTTCAGGGACAACTGCAGAGGAAGAACAGAAGAGCTCATTCTGGAAGCAATCGAATCGGGAATTCCTTGCAAAAAGGAATGAAGGAATGAAGAATGGAACTAATCAGAGAAAAGAGACAAGAACCTGTTACAGGTGTCAGGAAGTTGGTCACATCGCTTGGAACTGTCCTAAAGCAACCAACACAAAACAGGGAGTCTCAGAAAAACTCAAAGAAATAATTGTTGATAAAACTGAACCACCAACTGAAAAATTCAAAGTGTTTAAAAATTCTATATATGAAGTTGGTGAATGTTCGAAAAGATTTTACAAACGAAGAGGAAATCTTGACAACCAAAAATGGATTGTTAAGAAATCAGATGTAAAATCTGGCGATGAATCTGATTCCACAAAATCAGAGGAGCCACAAGTTGAGATTAAAGAAGAAAACTCAGTACCTCCAATGGATGATGAGAACTTTCCACCATTGAGAACTGATAATTTTAAACAAAAGATTGGTAAAGTGGAGATCTCGAATCAATTTTATTCTGAAAAGAATGAATTTGATGTTGAGGAAACTTTTAATGGGAATGTGAAGAAATTTTTTGGGAAAATGGTCGATGGGAAGGTTAAAGGTGTTAAGGATTTTTATGAATTAAAGAAGGCAACTGTCACACCGAGTGAAAATGACTCGGAAGCACCCAAGACTGGTCAGGCTTGGGTGTCAATCTTGTTTGTCTAAAAACCTGACCTGCCGGAGCTCCCAGGTTGGTAAGTGTGGAGCAGGAATCGGCATCTTTCTTGAGAAATATCACAAATGTGAAGGATGGTTGTTTATTGATATTTCGTCTTACAAGTAGTAAATCAGGGACATTAAGTTGTACTTGATTTTCTACAAGTGATATTGTTGTTAAAATCTAAAATTGTTAAATTTTTTCAAGTGATATTGAGAAAAATAATGTGATGAATCCCCAACTTTACAAGTGGTAACCCCAACAAAACTTATTTTCCGGAAAAATCATTTTGGTTAAAACAAACTTAAGTGTTTTGAAATCATAATGAGAAAATAGTTTGTTGTAAGGGGGAGTTCTGATTGTTTATGCCAAGTGGATGGCGAAGTGAAGTGATTCGATATAAGTTGTCAATTTACATGTATAGTTTATTTTCAAATTTAAATGTGTTTGAATTTTAGGGGGAGTAAGAATTTTCAGAAAATCAAAAAACATTAGAAAATTTGAAAAAGACAAAAACATGATAAAATACAAAATGAGTTTTGGTGTCGAAAAGAGGAAATGATAGTACATCAGTAGACAGTTACAGTATGCTAAAGAAATGTAATGTTTAAGTAGTGATAAACGGTCTCACTGATGATATGCCGATAGGTTTTACACATTTAGTAAGCTTTTTCGGGATATAAACTTAAATTCAAACTTGCTTATTTCATGGGGAACACTACTTGGATATATAGGTAACCCCTGAAATTTCGTTTGAAAGATCCCTCTTTCTGAGATACTAGGTCTTTATGCTTAGTGATATCTGGGGTATTATCCCGGGACTTCTAATTTTGCGGAAGCAATGGCCTAGTCCCCGGAGAATACTTTACGCTTGCTTGAAATAAAAGCCCGCCCTCAGCATAAAAAATGATGAAACATTGAAAAATGTTAATCATGTGCTGTTGTAAAAAAGATCCTCTAAAGGGGACCCACCAAAAGTCAAGCCGTTATCTCTCTGCTGAACGGAAGTTCCGACCTGAGCTCTCACGGTCTCGCAATTAACCCTCTTACAGATATCATCTGTGGTATACTCACCTGTCAGACTGAATATTGGGATCTGGATACGGGAGTATATTCAAGAGGTGGGACACATGAATGAGTTTAAGTTCTTAATACACCTAATTCATATCCTGAATCAGTTGAAATTTGTGTGAAAATTTAAGTGGATCAGTATATCGGCAATCTAAGTGAATTGTTTAATTCTTAATGTGTAACTAAGCTCAACGGTACTTGTGACTTGTCAAAAACTGATATGATCCTCTTACACAAACTCACAAAAATATTGTATAATATTTCGTTACTGCATTTCATTTCATTCAAAAATTCAAAAAGATTTTGGTGTGTTTTAGCATAAATTTTGTAAAAAAAAAAAAAAAAGATTTTCGACAACCGATGTTGGAGAGCTGATTTTCAAAATTCCAAGTGCTAAACATGATGAGTATTTTGTGAGGGGGAGTCTGTGTTTAAATAAGAAAAAGTTTTTGAATTTTTACATATAAGTGGTCATCAGAAATTATCATTGATAAATCATTTTGGTTTATTTTGAGGGGAAGTTTGGATAGATAAATTTGTAAATTGTTAAATTTGTGAAATTTATTGTGTGGTAGAGGATGTGCAGGATAACATGGATTCTGAGCCTGAGAATAGAGCCAGATCACAATCTTGATCATGTGAAAGCCAGGCTGCGATCCCAGCAAATCGAAAGGGGGAGTCTGAAGACATCCGAGTAGAGATTATTTGTTGGAGAGGAATATGTTGGTGCTGATGAAGAAAGAGAGTGATCAGACTGATAAAGACTGAAGATGTTGAAGACTCGACACTTAAGACTCGTCAACATCTGAGGGGGAGTCTGTTGGTGCATTCATCTGTCGACTTCGTCTTGTATCAAGTCTTGCATTGTTCATGGCACGAAGATCGAGAAATCATGTCAAAAGCTAATTCAACTTGAAAGTTCTAATTCCGCTTGAAGATGTTAATTCCGTTTGAATGTGTCAAGTAATTCCGTTTGTAATGTTAATTCCATTTGTAGATGTAATTCCGTTTGAGTTGTTATTCCGCTTGAGTGTGTTTCAAGCGGAATTAGATCGTCTATAAATAGGAGTGACCCCGTTTCATTTGGAGCGAAATTAGGATTTGAGTTTTCCGACGGCGAAGCTCTGTCGAAGTGTCTTCAGATTTGTAATCGTTCAGAAATCAATATAAAGACAGTTTAAAGTGATATTCTAGCTGAATTACCTTGATTTGTCTGTTTCCGCCTTTCAAATCAAGTAGAACACCTCTGATTGACTCGTTTTGGGTCCGCACACGATCCTACAGTATGTGAGCTCCGACTAGACGCCGAGATCACATAAACAGAGCATTGACGTACAGAGTCTTGTTTTTATAATTAACTCACCGACAAATCGTTTTTAATACGACAATATTTTGATCGATACGATCTGATTCAATACGTGTATAATATTAGACATTGTCTAGTTAGATTTCGAGATCAAATGGACCGTGATTGGCGTTGATTTGGTTGCTTCAGAACGAAGTCGGAAAATCCAGAAAAAAAAAACAATCGGAATGGATGGAAACGAAGAAGAGATCTTTTTAGGTGGTGGATTTTTGTTTTAGAGTTTGGGAAGTGTGTTAGCTTAAGTCCTCAAGATTAGATGTTAGTTTCAAAAACAACCCCAACAACTTACACTCATAAGTTACTTTCGGTACTGCCACCGTGCCACGATTTCCTATTCTAATTTTCTATTTTTTTATAAAATTACTTTTTAACTTATATAAATGAATTGCTTTTATAACTTTTGTTTTTATGAGCTTAGAGATTTAGACTGTGTAAAACAAAATCATGTTTTTGTTACATCAACTTATAAATTCAAAAATTTAAGTTTTTGTTTTTTTTTTATAAGATTTAAAACACTAAAAATAAATTTATATTTATAATTAACAATTAAAATCATTAATCAAAGGACCCAGTTACATATGGTTTTGATCCAATTTTCAAAACGTCATAACAAGCCCCTTCAACTCTACTAATCGAACTAAACTGGCTACTAACTTGTTTAATCCTCAACAAAACTAACATGGTTAAGTTATGAAATTAATGGTTGAAATATTAATATTAACAAATAAAACGAATAAATAACTTAATCGATATTAGGATAAATTCTTCAACGGTTATTTATTTCGCGAAACTTTTCGAGGTTCAAAAGTAAGGATCCAGATTTCAAAACGGGTCGGATTTTGGGAGCCCATTTTGACGGATGTTACAGAGCGAAGATTTAGCCCACTTCCCAACAATTTTTGCTTTTCTTTCTGTTCAGCGTCTCCCGTTCTTCTTCTGTTCAGCGACATTACCAGCCCCAATCAATAGATATTGGGTTTTTTTTTATAGAAAGATAGGGGATTTGGGTCATTGGGTGGGCTTTTAATTTTGGGCTATAATAAACATAACAATATGATTTGGGCTGAAACTAAATAGATAAGTACATACGTAACCGGGGGGTTGAAAACGTATATACATAAAAAAAAATTAAACCGGGGGGTCGAAAACGTATATACATAATTTTTTTTAAACCGGGGGGGGGGGGGGGGGGGGGAGCGAAAACGCATATACCTAAAAAAATCTATACGAAAAGTACATACGTAACACTACTGCGCGAAAAGTTCGGGGGTCGGGCGCCCCCTGTCACACCCCGACCGCATAAAACAACAAATCGTGGCGGAAACATGGGGGAGTGTTGTAACATAATCATTGTTTCACAACCATGGATTCAAAAGTTTTGTTTTATTGAAATATTAAGTGATTAACATTTTCTTGAAATTAAAGATAAAACACAACCACATTGTCTATCATTGTTATTAAGTCACTAAGGCCTCGTCCGATCCTAAGTGAGCAAGCATCCTAGTAGCAATCAACATCATTCAACACCACCTGAAACATATGTAAAAATAAAGTCAACAAAGAATTGCCGGCGAGCACATAGGTTTTGTGAGAGTGTCAGATTCATGGCTCGTTTACATGTTGAAATAGCTCGTACAACATCGTTATTTGATATAAGAAAACCTTGTTTTGTAAATTGTTTGTATTATAAAATAAATAACCAACTTGAAACAAACTGGTTATAGTTTATAAACCCTCGCTGCCATGAATCTTAACCCAAAACCTTTGTTTATGTAAACCAAATTGTAAATCGTTCTCGTAATAAAACTCGTATGGTTTATATCGTATAGTAAACATCGTTGCGTGACATCGTTTAAAATCGTTCGTCCAAGTGAACTAAATAACGCCACGGAATGTAATATGATAAAAGCACTTATATATAAGAAGTACCAGCGGCGTATCTACCATGCTTTTATCATGTTACAACCGTCCCTTTATCTAATCACAAACCAAAAACCAATCGTTTAATTCGTTTAACTCGTTTGTGTTCAAAACCATCGTTCATTGTTTAAAACGTTCAAATCGTTCCAAATCGTTCAAGTCGTTCATAATCGTTCAATCGTTCAAAATCGTTCAAAATAGTTCAATCATTCAAATCGTTCTCGTTTTATTTGTGAAAACTAACTTTTGGTCGTCTCGCTTATAACATTCAAACCTTCGCAACTCGTCCATCGTTCAACTCGCATTAACAAACCACCAAAGGGTAAGTTAACAATCATCAGGTTCAGTCGTTACCCACATAACCCCCATACATAACCATGGGTGCGGTCCGATAATGGGATTTGTCAGATCTTATGGTGCCATAACCTAATACTGGTTGGCTTGATCATTGTTAATGAATGTCATTCGTTATATAAATACGTCTAACAAGTTCGTTCACATTATCGAAATCGTTTTGTTTAATATAAACCCTAGTATTCGTTTTTGAAATCATCGTTGAAAGCATCGAAATCATTTAACACATATGAATCACCCCAAAACAATTGAAAACAGTAAAATAGGGGAACTATGTACTCACTTTAATTTGGAAAGTATCCTCGATCTAATGAACTTAACAAAGCTCGGGCAAACCAAGGAAATCAAGTGGTACCTAGCAATCGGATCGCTAGTTAATAAATCGACACCTAAATCGGAAGATCGGGTAGAATGAGGTCTTTTAAACCAAATGAGTATTGGAACTCATGTGATATGGTTTAACAAAGCCTACATTCTAAATCAGAACCTATCCTAAGTGTTTACGACCCGTTACGACCCATTAAGGTAGCTTACGCTACTTTAACGCGTCGTTCGCGCAAATGCGCGTTCGAGACGCCTAACTAGTCCTATGACAAGTATTATATGCCCTAACATGTTTAAATATGTTGCATAATCAGTTTAGGTGACAAAGGTTAAGTTACATATGCTTAAAATCCAATTATGCATGAAAAGGGCATTTTAGTCATTTACCTAAGGCATATAAACTACCTATCATACAACTAATTAAACTAAGTGACCATAAGGTATAACCTTGGAAGGTTATTCCCTATACAACTATGGTCACTAAATGTGCTTGTTTGGATCCTAACGATCGACCAAACGGGTCGGGTCGGGTTCGAAAGTCTAAGTGGTTGTCAGGACCGCTTGACTTACGACCATATACAAGCACTAGACTAAAAGTGACAAGTTAAACATGTTAAAACATGTTTAACTAAGTTAGAAAACAGGTTTTGATATCAAAACAAAGTGTTTTGATACCCGAAAATAGTTTCATCTCAAAATGCGCATAAACAACATTTTGACCGAAACTTTGACTCGTCACTTCGACTAATCGACGTGGTAATCAGTAGATATAGTCACAAGGGACTATAACCATCGTGATTACGCTCACGTTGCAAAGTTCGATTGAACTTTGACTTTACTAAATCGTGGTTAAAGCAGAAAGTCAAACACTGTTTGACTTTCATGCTTGAAAAGCATAAAAAGCATGAAAGAAACTTACAAAAGGTCCAAGCTAGGATCAAGAACAAAGAAAACTAGAAAATGAAGTCTTCAACCAAAGGGATAGCTTTAATAATCAGATGAGAGCTGATTTGAATGGAATGAGCAATGAACTTCTCAAAAACCCAAGCTATTTATAGGAAGTTTGGATCAAGGAGATCATTTCAAGTGTTTAGAAGGTGTAATCTTGACCCTACACTTGTGGGACATGGTATTTAATACAATGGGGATCCAAAACCAGCTCCAGGTATTGAGAAACTTGCAAAATTAACCCTGAAAATCAAGCTAGATGCTGAAACAGAGTTGCTGAGTTTTGGTCCCTGTCGGCTGTCACGTGGTGCGCCAGGAGTCACTGGGCTTGGCGCGTGGCGCGGGGGAGCTCAGTTCCAAGTTTCCCAAATTGGCAGAACAGGTCCCTACATGCTTAAAACTTGATTTTCGACACGTTTAAGCCCCGTTAACCCCATTTCAAGGCTCCACAATGAAGTTAAAGCATAGGGAACATGAAATATGCTTAAAAATATCTCGGATGTCGGTTCGATTGGTCGTACGGTTACGTTATTCGGTTAATTACGACGAAAACTTGAACGGACGCGAAAACGATCCAAATTGCGCGACGAATGGTATTTTTGCTTTCCAATCACTAAAATAAAATATTTTAATGATGACAAAATTTTTTGGATGTCCGGATATGTTCAGAACGTAAGATATGCGCGAAAATGCAAACTTATGCAATTTTTGACACTTTTAGTCCCTATTGATCAAATAAGTTTATTTTCGCATACCGAACCTCTCAAAGCCTATTTCTAAGCTATGTAAAGGATATTTAGGGTATGTTTAACTTATGATCATGTTCCAGAATGTTCGTTACTATACGAATCGGCATACTCTCACAGTTTGTCGAAATTAGTCCCTGTGATTGAATAAACTTGTTTTCGACACACCAAACCCTCAAAAACTTATATCTAAGTTATGTAAAGGTTATTTAAGGTATTTTAAGCCTATATCACTATTCTGGAGTGTTTGTCACGTTAAACTGATTACGTTTACGTCTCAGTTTGCGTATAACTTTCCAGAAAGCGATTTAAAGCTTGAAATCGAACTCGAATCAAATCGTAAAATCATCAACACAAATACACACATATTAACACCAAAACACATCGTTTTATTGATAATTTATATTGTTTTACATCATACATCGTTTACAGAGCACATGTGTCACACCCTGGCCCCTACAATCCTACGCCCCTAAACGATACGACATCCCAAAACGATTACCTGTCCTATTTTAAGGCTATAGGGTGTGGTCATGACCCTCATGACCACCGTTGTCGCAACCCCCGATCCCTTATCTGTCCCGGGAACGGGCGGACGCGAGCTCAGATTTTCGGTGGTATCAGCTATTAAATCTTGCAGCGAAAATTAAATCAGGACCGTAGTTAGGAAATGTTTATCAGAGTAAAACCACCATATTTGATATTAATAATAACATGGGCAAAACCCAAGTTTCTTATTACAATATATTTATAGGGACCAACCCTATTTTATTGAATTTAAAACATCTTTATTAGGTAACTTTTATAGCCACATTTTTCTCAAGCCTTCAGTGCTTTCCAACTGGCTTTTTACTAATTGGCTGTCACATTGTGTTACCTGAAATGCGTTTTAAAAACATTTGTCAGTCGGAAATACTGGTGAGTGAATCCCAGTTTAATCAAGAAACATTTTATCAATTAAAACAGTATTGAGAGCGATCACATTGTTTATTTCTACACAATTACTCATTCAGTACTTGCCACTCGACCAGATCTATGGCTATGGTCAAGTTACACATTGGCTAACTCGTTGTCCAATTGTAACGTACTCTCTTACCAACTTACTACTCGCAAGTCGTAAATTTTGTATACAAAACCCCAATATACTGGAAGTAATTGAAGAACTACAAAGACTCAATCACCACTTAATCACATTGTAAAACAATTAAGGTTTGTAAAATATTCCAAAAAGGTTAACAAAAAGAGGATAAACTCACATTGCTATCTTAGACTTCGCGTAAGGGTTTCCTGGATATAATTTATAATTTATACAAATGTACATTGATTAGTATCATAACCCTTTGAAAATATTAATGATACCCTCCCCGAGACGGCATTCCAACAACTACGTCGGGCAGAACTACGACAGTTGTTACGGAACCCTAAATCAATCGGGCAGCGTAACTATTATGAAACTGGGGTTATATTACTTACAACGGAGCAGAACCTCGCTAATTAGGGGTATAATACCCGACTATTATAACTCTTCTACAGAAATTGTGATTCGAGATTGAAATTGTGAGCGAACTGAAATGAGATCCGATGCTATCTATTTATACTTGCTGAAATCGACTCTCAGGTGGCCCGGGTAAGAGTTAAGTTGAGCTTACGCGGCCCGCCTTAACTTATAATTTCACCAGAGTCAAGGTTCAACCTTGATACCGCCCGCGTGAGCTTGAGGTGAGGTCCTACGCGGCCCGCCTCAACTTAAACATCAGATTTTATATTTTATTTTTAATGTTATAATTTATCTCTGGTTCGGTTTTCACATACGGGGTGTATTTAGAGACATATAAGGGTATTTTAAAACATATTAAAGTGTCGGAAATATTTATGAGGGTGTTGGTTTTACTAAGGGTTGTTACATTCTCCCCACCTTGTTTTAGAGCTCGTCCTCGAGATCTATTGAAACAAATGCGGATATTTCTTTTGCATTTCTGATTCAAGATCCCATGTGTACTCAGGTCCTCTTTTGGAGTCCCACTTCACTTTGACCAGAACTAATCTCTTATGCTTGAGATTCTTGACTTTCCTGTCTTCAATCTATAGAGGCCTTTCTACAAACTTGAGTTGTTCATTTACCTCTATATCCTTAAAAGGTACTATTAGAAATTCATCAGCTAAACACTTTTTGAGATTTGATACATGAAACACATCATGTATTCCTGCCATTTCCTCTGGCAGTTGTAGTTGATAGACTACAGGTCCTATTCTTCTAATAATCTCAAAAGGTCCAATATACCTGGGACTTAGCTTTCCTCTTTTGATGAATCTTACCACTCCTTTCCAAGGGGAGACTTTCAATAATACTTTATCTCCTACTTGAAACTCCAATGGCTTGCGTCGGTTATCGGCATAACTCTTTTGTCGATCACGTGCTGCTTTCAGTCGTTCCTTGACTTGAATAATCTTGTCAGTTGTTTCTTGCACTATCTCAGGTCCAGATAGTTGCTTTTCCCCAATTTCTGCCCAACAGACTGGGGTTCGACATTTTCGTCCATAAAGTGCTTCGAATGGTGCAGCATTTATACTTGTGTGATAACTATTATTATAAGAAAATTCTATTAAAGGTAAGTGATCGTCCCAATTACCTCCAAAATCAATTACACAAGCTCTAAGCATGTCCTCCATTGTCTGAATTATCCTTTCGCTTTGTCCATCCGTTTGAGGATGATAAGTTGTGCTCAATTTGAACTTGGTTCCCATTGCCTTTTGGAAACTTGACCAAAAATGAGAGGTAAATCGGCTATCTCTATCAGAAACAATTGATAAAGGAATTACATGTAAAGAAACAATGTCATTTACATATAGTTTAGCTAATTGTTCCATACTGAAAGTTTCTTTCATTGGTAGGAAATGAGCTGACTTGGTTAGCCTATCTACAATCACCCAGATTGTATCACTTCCTTTCTTAGTTTTGGGTAACTTAGTAACAAAATTCATTGTTATCAATTCCCATTTCCACACTGGCATTTCTAATTGTTGTAGAAATCCTGAGGGTTTTTGGTGTTCAGTTTTGACTTGTGAACAGGTTAAACATTTAGAAACATAGGCTGCTATGTCCTTTTTCGTTCCTATCCAACAGAAATTTTTCCTTAAATCCTGGTACATTTTATCACTTCCTGGATGCATCGTATATTTAGACTTATGGGCTTCTTCTAATATACAATTACGCAGGTTTCCTAATTTAGGTATCCACATTCTCTTTTTATGGAATCTCCAAATTCCATCTGTTCCTTGTTCTAATTCTTTTAACATACCTTTTAATTTTTCAGAATCATCCTTGATTACTGATTCTTGCGCTTCTCTTATTTGGTCATTTAAATCTACTTGCAGATTTAGTTTAAAAGAACGTACCCTTTTTGGCTTTTCATGATACTTTCGACTTAAAGCATCTGCCACTACATTTGCTTTTCCTTCATGATACTGGATATCACAATCATAATCACTAAGCATCTCCATCCAGCGTCTTTGTCTCATATTCAACTCTTTTTGCTTGAAGATATACCTTAAATTCTTATGATAAGTGAATATGGTAAACTTACTACCATAAAGGTAATGTCTCCAAATCTTAAGAGAAAAAATTATAGCTCCTAATTCTAGATCATGAGTTGAATAATTCTCTTCATGATTCTTAAGTTGTCTAGATGCGTAAGCTATAACCTTTTGTCGTTGCATCAATACACATCCATATCCTAATTTAGAAGCATCGCAATAGACTACAAAGTCTTCAACTCCTTCTGGTAATGCTAATATGGGTGTATGGGTTAATCTTTGCTTATGGATTCTAAAAGCTTCTTCTTGTTTTAATCCCCATTCAAACTTAACAGATTTACAGGTTAGCTTAGTTAAGGGAATGACTATTCTAGAAAAATCTTGAATAAATCTTCTATAGTAACCGGCCAATCCTAAGAAACTTCTAACCTCGGTTGGTGATTTTCATTTAGTGATTGCCTCGATTTTTGTTGGATCTACATGAATTCCTTCATGATTGACTAAATGTCCAAGGAATTGTACCTGTTCTAACCAAAATTCGCACTTAGAAAATTTAGCATAAAGCTTTTCCTTTCTTAATAGACTTAAGAGTGCGTTCAAATGTTTTGCTTGATCCTCTTTATTCTTAGAATAAATGAGAATATCATCTATGAAGACAATTATGAATTTATCCAAATATGGTTTACATATTCGGTTCATCATGTCCATAAATGCAGCTAGGGCATTGGTTAAACCAAATGGCATGACAGTAAATTCATAATGGCCATACCTCGTTCTGAATGCGGTCTTAGGAATGTCCTCTTCCTGTACCTTTAATTGATGATATCCTGACCTTAAATCGATTTTTGAGAAAAATCGAGCTCCTTGTAGTTGATCAAACAGATCATCGATTCTTGGTAATGGGTACCGATTCTTAATCGTGACCTTGTTTAATTCACGGTAATCAATGCACATACGCATTGATCCGTCCTTCTTTTTAACAAACAGTATCGGCGCTCCCCATGGCGACGAACTTGGTTGTATAAATCCTTTCTCCAACAATTCGTCTAATTATTTCTTCAATTCCTGCATTTCTGCAGGTGCCACACGGTAAGGTGCTTTGGCAATTGGTGATGTTCCTGGTATTAAATGAATTCTAAATTCAACTTCTCTATCCGGAGGTTGCCCTGGCAATTCTTCTGGAAATACATCTGAAAACTGAGATACTACTGGAATATCTTTTAAATTTTTTTCTTTAGTGTTAGTGATTATAGATATCAAATACACTATAGAACCTTTTCTTATATAACTTGCAGTTTTCATCACAGAGATGAACTTAGTGGATCTAGAGGGTTTATCTCCTTTAATTGTGATCGTTTTACCTTTTGGTGAATTTACTTGAATTGACTTTTGATCACATAAAATACTGGCTTTATGGGCTATTAATCAATCCATTCCTAAAACAACATCGAATCCTGCCAGATTCATGGGATAAAGATTTGCAATAAATTTCTGATTTAAAATTTCTATACTTGCTCCCTGCAAGATTTCAGAAATCCTAACGGTTTCTCCATTGGCTGTCTCTACTAAGCATTCTTGTGGTAGTTTAGTTAATGATGGATTTAAAAATTTGAAAAATGATGTATTAATAAAACTTCGGTTTGCACCAGAGTCAAATAATACTTTAGCAAAGATATCATTAACTAAAAACGTACCAGCTATGACATCTGGAATCATCTTGGCTTCATCTGCAGTCAGAACAAATGCTCTAGCATTTTTAGTATTCTTGTTGTCTGGAGCTGGAGCTAATTTTGGACAATTAAGCTTGATATGGCCTTGTTCTCCGCAGTTGTAACATATCCGGATGTTAGCTTTCTTCCTGCAATTTTCTTCCTTGTGTCCCGATATTTTGCAAAAGTTACAGTATATGGAGCATCTTCCTAAATGCTTTCTTTTGCAATACCTACAGTAGGGGGCAGAGGTAGAACCTACATTTCTCCCACGGTTAGAATTTCCAGAACGAAATTCTTGAGTCAACTTCTGGGTTAGGTTCCTCCTTTGATCCTCTTCTCGGGTACGGACTAACTCATCAGTCAAGGTATTGGCTAGTTCTACATCTTCTTCTATGGTTTGAGGTCTAGCTGCCTTGACTACATGTCTAATCTCCCCGATTAATCCCCAGATATAACGGGAGATTAACACTGGTTCTGGTGAAGCAAGACTTGGCACTATTCTTGCATATTCAAAGAATATTTTAGTGTATCCCTTACTATCCACACCAGTCATTTTAAGGTTTAGGAATTTGTTTGCTATCTGTTCCTTCTCATTGGGTGGGCAGAATTTCCTTTCTACCTTGTTCTTAAATTCTTCCCATTCCATATTGTAAGTTCTATCACTTCCTCTTGGTTGGAGGATAGTGTTCCACCATTCTAGTGCTGAATTCTTAAACAGATTAGAAGCAAACAATATTTTATCTTCTTCATCACATTTGCTTATCCTTAAGACTGCCTCAGTCTTCTCTATCCAGCTTAAGGTTGCAATGGCCCCTTCGTTGCCCGAGAATTCCATTGGTTTACAAGACCAGAATTCTTTATAAGAACAACCGTAAGACACAGTTCTTCTTCTTTTGGGAATAGGCATTTGAAGTACTGGTCCATTGTTCACACTGTGTTCTGGTTCAATTGGTCGCTTACTACTATGTTTACTTTTATTATTCGCTTCTTGAACCGTTTGAAGAATAAATGGCATTGCATCTATAATTCCTTGTGCCACTATGTGTTGGATAGCACTATTATCCACTTGATTTCCATTGTTATTGATGCTTGGATTCTCATTAACCACGTTAATGTTACTCTGGTTATCGTTATTCAGATTTCCTTGATTTCCTTCATCGGCCATCTGAATTTTAAACATTTACCCTATATTAATATCACAAATAATATCTTAATATATTTAATCACATGACACTCAATCTAGCCAAAAACGTAGATCATTGCTACTTTTACTCTATTCATATACTATTATGCATCTATTACACACTAGTACTGAAATAAAAATTACAATACCAACAGAAATAGAATCACACTAATAGTAATATGCATCCGTACACACATATTTTATTTTATTTTTATTATATTATATTATATTATATTATATTATATTATATTATATTATATTATATTATATTATATTATATTATATTATATTATATTATATTATATTATTATTATTATTATTATTATTATTATTATTATTCCGTTTCCTCCATCACATCACGGATATGGATTTATCCAAAAATCCATATTGCGCTCATCGTATTTCCATACGAGACGCTCTCCCACCTGACGCATTCTCTCACTGCTTTCTAAAATTTCCTCACCGAAGGTCCTAAGTTCTTGCACGTTTTCTGCACTCATTGGGGGTGCAGGTTCTCGGACTGGGTTTGGAATCTGGGTGCGGGTTCCTGATATGGGGGTGAAAGTGCCTGAAATCGGTAAGGATCATCTAAAATCTCCCTAATATATTCATCATGGTAATAGGGATCTAAAGGGTCCATACCTGGGTAGGCTCCTATGGGTGTGTCTTCATGAATAGGGTAACGATGCACAAAGTCCCTATTGTCGTCCCACCAGGGGTCGTAATTTGGGTCTAGGGGATTTGGTGCAGGTATCCTAGGGATTTCTTCTGGGTTAAAGTCATGCATCTCCACTTGGTTTTCCGGGTTTTGTATCTCCATGGGTTGGTTTGGGAATTATGGTTGTGGGGCTACTAGTTGTTCCAGACTCGGGTCAGCAGCAGTTGTAGCTAGGATATGGAAATTGGCTAGGCTTCTATTAAGCATATCCTGCGTATGGGCCTCTGTCTTTCGCTTAGCAGCTGCTAAAACTCTTTGCTGTTGCAACTTTCGCATTCTCTTCCTACGAGCAAAGGCTTCCTTACTGAACCATCCTCGTTTCTTATGAGGGAATGGCTCTTCTGACTGAGCTTTAAAAGCAAACACTCCTTCTTCCTGATCAGCAGAATACCCAGAAAGGGCAGGCGGTGATGAGGTACCTTCACTCCTAGGGGAATCAGACAACTGACGACTCATGTCTGAGGGTCCTTGATCACTCATACTGTAAACTAACAGATAGTCAAATAACACATAACAAATAAATACAGTTATGCATATATTTCCATTATTTCCTAACACAAAATTTAGAATGTAAGTGTCAGCAGAACACTTCTTGGCTCAGACCAGTGGCTAGGCTCTGATACCACCTTCTGTCGCAACCCCCGATCCCTTATCTGTCCCGGGAACGGGCGGACGCGAGCTCAGATTTTCGGTGGTATCAACTATTAAATCTTGCAGCGGAAATTACATCAGGACCGTAGTTAGGAAATGTTTATCAGAGTAAAACCACCATATTTGATATTAATAATAACATGGGCAAAACCCAAGTTTCTTATTACAATACATTTATAGGGACCAACCCTATTTTATTGAATTTAAAACATCGTTATTAGGTAACTTTTATAGCCACATTTTTTTCAAGCCTTCAGTGCTTTCCAGCTGGCTTTTTACTAATTAGCTGTCACATTGTGTTACCTGAAATGCGTTATAAAAACATTTGTCAGTCGAAAATACTGGTGAGTGAATCCCAGTTTAATCAAGAAACATTTTATCAATTAAAACAGTATTGAGAGCGATCACATTGTTTATTTCTACACAATTACTCATTCAGTACTTGCCACTCGACTGGATCTATGGCTATGGTCAAGTTACACATTGGCTAACTCGTTGTCCAATTGTAACTGATGTGTGTAAAATGCAACATATAAATTACATCAAATGAGGCATAAAACTAACCCTTTTTAAGTACTAATATTGGAAAAAGAGTGTTTTTGTCTTCCTTTTGTATTTTCAGGATTAAATGAGCTCAAAAACACAAAAGAAGCAAAAAGACAGCTAATTCCAACATAAATACAAGGAAAGGAACATAAGTGGACTGCCCGACCCCTCAACGGCACCTTCCAAAGCAAAATAGAGAAGGCAGAAGACTGAACACGCCCCGTGCTCAGCCAGCACGGGGCCGTGCCCAAGAAGCAGCAGAAAAGACAAACCTATAGAAGCTTCTATTGCCCACCACGGGGCCGTGCCCAGTGAACACGGGGGCGTGTCGAAAGTACAGCATGCGCATTAATTGTAATTGCGAATTACAATTAATGAGGAGAGAGAGTGTCAGACAGGCACGGGGCCGTGCCCAGCGGACACAGGGCCGTGCCCAGCTCTCTGTTCAGCCTATAAATAGGAGTGCTTGGATTCATTTCAACTCATCCCTTGGCACACCACCTCTCTCACACTTCATCCACCACCCACCACCATCACAACACCATCATCCACCACCATCATCCATTGTCCATCGTAGAGTGTGTGAGTCGTCTCGGGATCCAAGATTGATCGTAAGAGTTCTTGACAATCAAGGCCATGTTTGCCTAAGTCTCTTACATCACTTGGTGAAGACAAAGTGTCTAGTATAATACTTTTTATTTCTAATCTTTTGCACTTTTTATTTGGTTTTGTATTAATGACTTTAATAACTAGTTACTTATGTTGAAGGTGATCTTTCCTTATCGTTTGTCCGTGGTGTCTTGGCATTATTTTACTGTCTATATAAAATAAAGGATTTTCACCATTCATATCTCCACGGTCTATATGGAGGTATGTTGGCTACCTGGTCGGGGGTTAAGAGAACGGTTTGGTAAAGGTCTTGCCATTGTTCAGCGTTTAGAGGTCCTGCAATGGACCTGGGTCAAATTTAGTAGGACCTCCTTCAATGCTTCACGGTATTGGATGGCGGGGGTCCAAACTCTTTGATCCCCTCATAAGTTAACTACTATTAATACTATAACCCGGCTATTTAGGACTGTATCCCTGCTGACTCAGACTACTTAGCCGAGGGTAACGTCACCGCCAAAAGCGGGGCCTACCATAATACTGCATTAATAACTTAATTCATTATCTTCCAATAATCCACCCTTTTAGGATTGTATCCTTGCTGACTCGAACTACTGGGGTGAGGGTAACGTCACCTTCAAAAGAGGGGCCTACTACAATAACTAAGATAATCTCTTAATTATGTGCAAAAGTGCGGAAATAATCAAAGGTTATACTAGATACGAGTCGGAACCAAGTGATTCATCTTGTCTATCTGTTTTTCTTTTATTTTTATTTTCAGCATTTTAGTTAATTTTTATCTTTTCTTAGTTTAAAACATTTTTCTAAACTTTTTATTTTGATTAGACGTTGAGGATAAACCGGTACTAAAAGCTCTTGTGTCCTTGGACGACCTCGGTATCTTACCAACGCTATACTACGCTCACGATGGGTGCACTTGCCCATATGTGTGTTTAGTGTTAGTAAAATATCGTGTTTTATAAATTTAAAACTTGGCTAAAATAAGTGTTAAAAAGGGCTTAAAATATACACCTAATATATACGACACTTACCGCACATCAAGTTTTTGGCGCCGTTGCCGGGGACACAAGGATTTTAAGAAAGTTAGGAATCAACGGCCTAATTATTTTTTTTATTTTTCTAGGATTTTCTTAGTTTTTCAGCTTCTGCAGAGCTCAGCACGGGTCGTGCCCGCTGAACACGCCCCCGTGCTAAATCATTGGAACTGGCAATCCTGTTTTACGTCAGACAGTAAGCTGAACACGGGGCCGTGCTCACCCAACACGCCCCCGTGCCCAAGATTCACATACTGAAAACAGAACCGTTAGATCCCGGCGGTTGGTAATTTCTGACATAAACATGAGTGATAGTAATTGTTTTTACTTTCGGCACTCTTATGGTACGTGGTGTCAATTATGTGGTGGCAAACATGAAGAAATAAAATGCTACTTTCTAAATTATAGGCCCCACTACATGGACCCACCGGCTTCTTACAACCTTAAGAGGGGCGAAAGTAAAAATAAGCACTATTTCTCCCTCGAGTGCGCCCAGCCAGATATTCTAGGGGAAATGCTCCTTGATGAGTTATTTCAACTAGAAAAGCTAATTCTGAATTGGTTAAATGAGATTAGGAAGGATTTTATTAATCCACCCCAAGCCGATGACCATGACGAAATGCTGGAACTGCATTCCGACAACCTCGTTGCTTCCGAAAATACCTTCGTACCTAACAAAGACTTGGACGATAGTCGTCCCTGTGTCGATTGTGCCGTGAAGGACTCTCCATCGACTTCGTTCGGTGCATACATAGACCTGAGCGATTCGGCATACACCTTCTTTAACGAGAGCCCGGGAAAGGGTTGGACTTGTCCACCTAGAATGAAAATAGGAATTACCCTCACCGACAACCTCTTACGTTCTCGCCTTAGTCTAGGACAATTAAGGTATCTTAGGCACTTTGGGGTTGTTCCAACCAATCAGGAGCCACCCGATACTAACAAGTTCCTTAAAAACTAGACAACTTCATAAAACAGTCCCTCGACATGGGGCCGTGTCCAGCCAACACGCCCCCGTGTCCATCAAAAGATTCCATTCTGATCAGTACGTCAGAATACGGACAAACTGTGTCAGAACTCCACCTGCACACGGGGCCGTGTCCACTGGACACGGGGCCGTGTCCAGGATGCTGTCATTTTCTATAAATGCAGCCAAGAATTCTGCACATTTGGACCAACTTGGGACAGAGATTTACAGGAATCTTCTCTCAAACTATCCTAGGTAAGTCTAAAAGAAGGTTCCAACAACCCATCTTGTCCTTTCCTCTTTTAGCCATTTCCTTCTTCTCCATCTTTCTTCAAGAACTACCATTAAAAGTTTGAATTCTTCCAACTTTGTGGTAAGGATTAATGAGTTTTGTTCAAGGAATCTTGGTAAAAACATGTTATGTAACATTGTTTTAAGTTATTAGCAACTAAAAAGACCCCACAAGTTCAGAAAATAACTTAAAAATCCAAGTTTCCTTGCTCCAAAATTCTGCAGAAAGATGAACACGGGGCCGTGCTCATTGAGCACGGGGCCGTGTCCGGTAACTGTTTCATTAAATAAACTTTTTTCAGTTTATTTTTCGTAGGATGTCGAGTGAAAACAGCGAAACATCTTCTGTGCATTCGTCAAACAGCCGAAGAGGAAGGAGACCCTCCATTGAAGCTACACTTGTGCACTACGTGATAGCATTAAGGGAGGCTCTCGACGAAATGACTTCAGTAGAGGAGGTCCTAATCGACCGTATTAACGATCTTACGATGGGACTTGAAAGCAGCTTCCAAGAAATTAACCTCTTGCACCAGAGGTTAAATATTCTTGTAGCACCCCCGATGGAACCAGTCCTTCCTCAGCAGGATTGGAACCTGGCACTCGGAATCAACAACCCTACCGGGTGGGAAGACTTTCCGGCGGAACCTCCCGTGGAACACCAACAAGAGATCCCGGTGGAAGTCGAAACTCCTCAAACTAATGCCAATGAGCCTTCTTTTCTCCTTCCAAGGGAGGTGGAAGAATGGCTCGCCGACATATGAGGAGAACCGCACGCGGAAGAAGGAGTTCAAAAAGGCCTTGTTTAACCAAGATTAGTTACTTCTTGGAAATTTTGCTAATTAAAATAAAGTAGAGGCTAGAACTCCATGGTTTATTATTTCTTTGTTTTATCTAGTTTAATCTTAATTTAGGACTATGCAAGATCTCTCTATGATTGCAATGAAATGATGGTTTTTAAAGTTTGGATGGTTTTTCATGAATAAAACACACTCATGGTGGTAAGGGATGAAAAATGGAACGAGAAAAATGAACTCATGCACAAGAACAAGGCAACCCGACAATTCTCTCCAGTTCAGAAGGTTCAACACGGGCCGTGCCCAACCAACACGGCCCCGTGCTGAACCACCTGCAGAAAACGCCCAGTTCAGGTAACTGGACACAGGCCGTGTTCACCCAACACGCCCCCGTGTCCAGACTTCTGCTTCTCTTATTTTAATTTTGTTACTGGCACTTGAACACGGGGCCGTGCCCGGATAACACGGGGCCGTGTTCAGCGCCCAGTATCAGAAAATTTTTGCTTTTTACACCATTTTACACATCTAATCAACCTAAAAATTTATTTTTGGGACACATTGAGGACAATGTGTAATTTAAGTGTGGTGGGGGGGGGATGCTAAAACCTTGAATTTTGCAAGTCCTAAATACAAGCCTTACACAAAACTCTATTGGAACCGCTAATCACCCCAAATTTTTTTTCAAAAATTTCATTTTTCTTACTTGTCTAGGTTTAACTCGGGAAATTCAAGTTCTCAAAAAGGTTATATTTTTACAAATTTACAACCGATAGCGTAGTGATAAAAAGAACCAACATAAGAAAATTATGAAAAGGCATGACAAACTTAGTTAAAATTTGATTATATATACTTGATCACATAAAAAAAAACCCATTCCCACAAAAGTGAGTTTTGAGCCTTTATTGAGCATACAATTACATATCATTAGACTAAATGCTCATTTTTCGTTTCTTGTGTGAATAGCCGCTTGGTTCTTACAACTCTAGAACTTGCCATGACGATACATTCCCGGTCCTTATCAACTTAAACCCGAGTAAGTAAATGATGGAGGCATTAGGACTAACCCTTTTTATTTCTACACCATTATTTTTCTTTTTCTTTTACCACCTACCCAAAAATCCCCCTAGTTAGCCCCTTTGAGCCTAAACCTATTCATTTCATCACCCAAACCAAAAACCCTTTTACCCACCAAAACCTTTTTATTTTTTTAACCCTTTGTTTTAGTAACAAGTTCGGTTTTTCGTATGAAAAAAAAATGTGTTGATGATGAAGCAAAAAGAAAATAAACAAACAAGTTCATCAAAAATAACTTTGTTTGAATAAAAGCTTCATCAAAATAAAAAAAGTTACAAAAATAGAAAGTCTTACGAAAACCGACACTTGTTACGCTTTTCGCCCTTTTTCTACTAACCACTAACCACTATCCCAACCACCTACCTTTAACCCAAGCCTAACCCTTAACCCACAAAGTCCTCTTGATATTTACAAAGGTATAAAAGTTAAAAAGGAGGAGGATTGATTGCTTGGCAAGCTTATGGTAGGAATAAGTTCCATGCCGCTCTCGAGTGATTCACTAAAAATACACCTTCGGCCGAGTGTGAGTGATTTCTCCCGTGAGGTATGTGAACTTGTATATAGATGGAATTTTAAAAAGGCATGTTATGCCCAAATAAGTAATTTCTCCTATGAAACGTTCTAAATAAATCATTACGAATAAGATTGTAAATAGATAAAAATAAAACCCAAAAAGATCTTGGATATCCCGACACTCTACGACAAGCCCAAAACCTTCTCTTCTACCTATTCCATTTGGGAGTGTAAGCCACATATTAAAGAGTTTTGCTTGAGGACAAGCAAAAGTTCAAGTGTGGGGGTATTTGATGTGTGTAAAATGCAACATATAAATTACATCAAATGAGGCATAAAACTAACCCTTTTTAAGTACTAATATTGGAAAAAGAGTGTTTTTGTCTTCCTTTTGTATTTTCAGGATTAAATGAGCTCAAAAACACAAAAGAAGCAAAAAGACAACTAATTCCAACATAAATACAAGGAAAGGAACATAAGTGGACTGCCCGACCCCTCAACGGCACCTTCCAAAGCAAAATAGAGAAGGCTGAAGACTGAACACGCCCCGTTCTCAGCCAGCACGAGGCCGTGCCAAGAAGCAGCAGAAAAGACAAACCTATAGAAGCTTCTATTGCCCACCACGGGGCCGTGCCCAGTGAACACGGGGGCGTGTCGAAAGTACAGCAGGCGCATTAATTGTAATTGCGAATTACAATTAATGAGGAGAGAGAGTGTCAGACAGGCACGGGGCCGTGCCCAGCGGACACGGGGCCGTGCCCAGCTCTCTGTTCAGCCTATAAATAGGAGTGCTTGGATTCATTTCAACTCATCCCTTGGCACACCACCTCTCTCACACTTCATCCACCACCCACCACCATCACAACACCATCATCCACCACCATCATCCATTGTGCATCGTAGAGTGTGTGAGTCGTCTCGGGATCCAAGATTGATCGTAAGAGTTCTTGACAATCAAGGCCATGTTTGCCTAAGTCTCTTACATCACTTGGTGAAGACAAAGTGTCTAGTATAATACTTTTTATTTCTAATCTTTTGCACTTTTTATTTGGTTTTGTATTAATGACTTTAATAACTAGTTACTTATGTTGAAGGTGATCTTTCCTTATCGTTTGTCCGTGGTGTCTTGGCATTATTTTACTGTCTATATAAAATAAAGGATTTTCACCATTCATATCTCCACGGTCTATATGGAGGTATGTTGGCTACCTGGTCGGGGGTTAAGGGAACGGTTTGGTAAAGGTCTTGCCATTGTTCAGCGTTTAGAGGTCCTGCAATGGACCTGGGTCAAATTTAGTAGGACCTCCTTCAATGCTTCACGGTATTGGATGGCGGGGGTCCAAACTCTTTGATCCCCTCATAAGTTAACTACTATTAATACTATAACCCGGCTATTTAGGACTGTATCCCTGCTGACTCAGACTACTTAGCCGAGGGTAACGTCACCGCCAAAAGCGGGGCCTACCATAATACTGCATTAATAACTTAATTCATTATCTTCCAATAATCCACCCTTTTAGGATTGTATCCTTGCTGACTCAAACTACTGGGGTGAGGGTAACGTCACCTTCAAAAGAGGGGCCTACTACAATAACTAAGATAATCTCTTAATTATGTGCAAAAGTGCGGAAATAATCAAAGGTTATACTAGATACGAGTCGGAACCAAGTGATTCATCTTGTCTATCTGTTTTTCTTTTATTTTTATTTTCAGCATTTTAGTTAGTTTTTATCTTTTCTTAGTTTAAAACATTTTTCTAAACTTTTTTATTTTGATTAGACGTTGAGGATAAACCGGTACTAAAAGCTCTTGTGTCCTTGGACGACCTCGGTATCTTACCAACGCTATACTACGCTCACGATGGGTGCACTTGCCCATATGTGTGTTTAGTGTTAGTAAAATATCGTGTTTTATAAATTTAAAACTTGGCTAAAATAAGTGTTAAAAAGGGCTTAAAATATACACCTAATATATACGACACTTACCGCACATCAGTAACGTACTGTCTTACCAACTTACTACTCGCAAGTCGTAAATTTTGTATACAAAACCCCAATATACTGGCAGTAATTGAAGAACTACAAAGACTCAATCACCGCTTAATCACATTGTAAAACAATTAAGGTTTTGTAAAATATTCCAAAAAGGTTAACAAAAAGAGGATAAACTCACATTGCTATCTTAGACTTCGCGTAAGGGTTTCCTGGATATAATCTATAATTTATACAAATGTACATTGATTAGTATCATAACCCTTTGAAAATATTAATGATACCCTCCCCGAGATGACATTCCAACAACTACGTCGGGCAGAACTACGACAGTTGTTACGGAACCCTAAATCAATCAGGCAGCGTAACTATTATGAAACTGGGGTTATATTACTTACAACGGCGCAGAACCTCGCTAATTAGGGGTATAATACCCGACTATTATAACTCTTCTACAGAAATTGTGATTCGAGATTGAAATTGTGAGTGAAATGAAATGAGATCCGATGCTATCTATTTATACTTGCTGAAATCGACTCTCAGGCGGCCCGCGTAAGAGTTAAGGTGAGCTTACGCGGCCCGCCTTAACTTATAATTTCACCGGAGTCAAGGTTCAGCCTTGATACCGCCCGCGAACTTAAACATCAGATTTTATATTTTATTTTTAATGTTATAACATATCTCTGGCTCGGTTTTCACATACGGGGTGTATTTAGAGACATATAAGGGTATTTTAAAACATACTAAAGTGTCGGAAATATTTATGAGGGTGTTGGTTTTACCGAGGGTTGTTACAACCGTGACCCTCCACGTCAGTGCCATGTCATCCACCTCTAATCCACAATCCAAAACCATTACCCTAAGGGTGTGGTCATGACCCAAACCACTATCCCCTTATTTATTTCAATTTATCTTTGTCTAAACAAAAGGGAAATGATTACTTGAAAAATAGAAAGGAGGGTCATGGTTGCCATGTTTAATCCATGCAAACCTTGGTGGAATAGAGAAGGGGGTGGTATAGCCTTCCATTCATGTTCCTACGTGACGAATCATGTCCCAACATGACCCCCACACCCTTTAGCCTAAGTGCCAGCACTTCGATACACTCCAACCATTCAACCACCATTCCAGTCAACCGGTCAAAATCTTTTTCCATATATGGCTGATTCCACACCAATAATGGTCTAAAAATCCTCCAATAGATCTCGTCCAAGCTGTCCTTTGTTCCGTATATGGCTGATTCCAAAAGTGAAAATATGTTCCTCCTCTAAAGATGTCCAATTATTCTTTTAGTTTTCTCTTTTCTATCATAAATTATTGTTTTAATTAAATTTTGTGTACGAATGTCTATTTTATTTATTATTAATATAATTGAACTATTCAATTATTTTAAGTTTTAGAGTTAATTACACAAATGGGTCTTGTGGTTTATACCTATTTTCGCATTTGGATACTAACTTTTTTTTTAACAGGTTTAGGTTTCACCCTCCTCAGACCCTACCTTAGCTTTGCTATTGGTGGGATATACTGAGTATGATGATGATGATGATGATGATGAGGTTTCATGGTTTTAATTTTGTAACACATTTGGGTACTAACACCAAAATTTGTTAATTAATGAATAAAATACCCTTGCATTTTTTTAAGTTTATCAATGTAACACATTTGGGTACTAACACCTAATTTTATTTAAGTATAAATCAATTTTACAAAATCTATTTATTTTTTTATTTTCATCTTTTTATTATATCTCTTAATTAACATAAATTCTATTTATTTTTTTCATTTTCATATTTTTATTAAATTTCTTATTTAACATAAAATCTAGTTGTTACACTAGTATTTTTTTAAATAGATTTTTTAAATAAAATCTACTAGCTATATAGTTTTATGTAAATTAAATTTCTTACTCGTTTGAAATAATGTAAACCTTACCCGTTTTCAATTTTGGATATTTATGATTGATGATAATAAATATCTTTCATGTAAAAAAATTTAAGCCTTTTTTTAACTCGTTTTTTTTGTTCATTTATATTTTACTATTTTAGAAAGATATTAAATTTACATAAAATCTGCTAGTTACATCAGTAAAATCTACTAGCTATATAGTTTTATGTAAATTAAATATCTCTTTTTTTTTTACAAAAAAACGAGTTTAAAAAAGGCTTAATTTTTTTTTAGTTTTATCTACAATACCTAGCTATATAGTTTTATCTAAAATACCTAGCTATATAGTTTTATGTAAATTAAATATCTTTCTAAAATAGTAAAATGTAAATGAACAAAAAACGAGTTAAAAAAGGCTTAAATTTTTTTTACAAGAAAGATATTTATTATTATCAATCATATCTATCCAAAATTGAAAACGAGTAATGTTTACATTATTTCAAACGAGTAAGAAATTTAATTTATAAAAAAACTATATAGCTAGTAGATTTTACTCTAGATTTTATTTAAAAAATCTATTTAAAAAAATACTAGTGTAACAACTAGATTTTATGTTAAATAAGAAATTTAATAAAAATATGAAAATGAAAAAAATAAATAGAATTTATGTTAATTAAGAGATATAATAAAAAGATGAAAATAAAAAAATAAATAGATTTTGTAAAATTGATTTAAACTTAAATAAAATTAGGTGTTAGTACCCAAATGAGTTACATTGATAAACTTAAAAAAACAAGGATATTTTAGTCATTAATTAACAAATTTTGGTGTTAGTACCCAAAGGTGTTACAAAATTGAAACCATGAACCCTAAACCTGTTAAAAAAAAGTTAGTACCCAAAGGCGAAAATAGGTATAAACCACAGGACCCATTTGTGTAATTAACTCTAAGTTTTAATATGAAGAAATGACTCTTTAATTAGTTACTCTATTATAAAAACACAAAAACCAAATATAAATGTTTCATTAATTCCGACAAATACCAATAATATTAGTAACAAAAAAGTCGAGAGGAAACTAAATTATATAAACATGTAATTGTTTCTCACTAAGCCTTGTGTAAACCAACTAATGACTATTTGATTAGTATACAAAAGGAAGCTATTGGACGGAACATAACAAATTGTCTATACTCTCTTCTCACCCCCACTTAAAAAGTTCTGGTTCCACCACTGATGGCATATATATACACAAAAACCATATTAGAATATTAGGTCAATGAAGGTCGTTTCAGGATGACCCATAGGTCAATTAGGGACAGTGGTGGTCAACTAGTGTTGTTCATGCTCCATTTTTTGTCAATAAAAGGGCGTTAAGTATGATCAATGGTCCATTATGATGATTTGTGGACCAATTAGGCTAGAAATGGTCAAAAGGGTTGCTCATGCTACATTAGTGTCAATGAAGGTTGTTTAGGATGATTAATGGTCTATTAGGATGATTGATAGATCAATTAGAATAGTGGTGGTCAACTAGGGTTGTTCATGCAATGTTTTTGTTAATGAAGATCATTTAGGATGTTTTGTTAGATGATTTTACGGTTCCAATTGCAAATATGAATTGAAGACTTTGGACTGGGTTGCAAGTATGACGGCATCGGTTCGGGAAGTTATTGCATATCACTTTCATCTTTAGAGATTAATGTATTTGTGTTAGTTTAAAACTTTTGTAATTTGTGTTAGTTTGAAACCTTTGTAATTAATATTCTTTTGTTAATTTGTATTGGTTTTAATTTAATTTTGTTTTTTGTGTAATTTATTTTCATATTTAAATAATTTGTTTATAAGGGGAATATTTTAAGAATTTTTAATAAAATTTTATAGAAATTGAACCAAAAAAGAAAAATATATTTTTTAGCTCATACACCAAGAGGGAAAAAGTAGTTTTTGCTTAAATTGTCAAAAGATGTGGGTCTAGAATCGTATCTCATATCCATTTTACCCGCATCGTTTGATCACTTTTGTACTAGTGGTAATACACGTACAATACACAAAAAAAAAATTTAAAACATTTTTTATTATTAGGTATATAATATTATATTTATTAATACACAAGATTATAAACCTAAACCTAGGAACATAATCTATAACAATCTCATAAAAGGATAACCTACATCAGGATAAATAGAAAATAAATAAAAAAATCAAATCGTCCTTGCCATTTTGTAAAAGAACTGGTACATGATTTTGATAGGTTCAACTCATGTTTGTATGCTGTCCCCCATTGTTCCATATACCAAGACAATTTCTAGTCTAATAAATTCGGTAGAGATAAGAGTTAGCTGTTATTATTCTGGTGGGCATCAATTGGGCATGCATGCACCAAAGCAAAAGATGGTTTTTTGAATTGGGTAATAAAAGTCCCTTTTATTCAAAAGAAGGAAGTAGGAGTATGCATTCACATATAATATCTTTTCTAATTTACTATATATGCTCGATCTAACTCATCCATCCAACATGCATGGGTCATAATCAAGGTCTTTGTTGAGGTTGGTGCTCGCCGCGTATCACTTCATGCTTCTTTGTGTCTATCCTATTCATGTTTTTTCCATCCACTCTCTCTCACACACAATACCATCTCGTTTTAGCCAAGACAACAAACATTGTTTTGCAAAATGTCCCCACTTCCATGTTAGAGTGATTTCGGTATATGCAGTACACAAGCTTAGTTAGTGCAGAATATAGTCCATCCGTTCCATCATTTTCTAACACTAATAAAGCAGATTGTGTATACATAATATCAGGGGCGGACCCACCACCATGCCAAGGTGGGCGGGCGCACCCCCGAGAAAAAAAAATTTAGTGTAATTTTTCGAAGAAAATCTCGTCCGCACCCCTTGGAATTTTTCGTCCGCACCCCGTGGAATTTTTCGGTCGCACCCCTTGGAATTTTTCATCCGCACCCCTTGGGTAAAAAAATATTATGGATTTATATTATAATTTTTTTAGTAAAGTCTGATTTTTTATAAAAAAAAACTACCTATATTAATACATTATACTACCTAAACCCAAACCAAAGCTTAACCCATTAGTCCATTAGTCCATATCCATTATCCAATACCCAACAATAAACAAAAAGCCCAATAGTCCATTAGTCAATTACCCAATACCCAACAATAAACATTAACGATTAGCCCAAAAACCCCCTTCAATATCCTCCCGCCCTTCTGTTTCTGTTCCACGACATCCTGCCCAGCGACTTCATCACCAAGCCAGCAGCAACAGCAGCCAGCGACAGTCAAAATTCCGGCCAGAAACTAACCGGAATCCGGCCAGGCAGCAGCAACACAGCAGCGACATCATCAAGGTTAGTTTTTTGGTTTTTTTTTATGATTTTACTTGATGATTTACTGCCATAGATGATTTTTATGATGGTTTTTCTGATGATTTTACGTGATGATTTACTGCCTTAGATGATTTTTTTGATGATTATGTTATTTAGATGATTTTTAGGGGTGATTAAACAATTCTAGGGCTTGATGATTATGTTATTAGATGATTTTTAGGGGTGATTTTTAGATGATTTTTGGAACGATGAATTTATGGTCACGGATGATGGATCAATATGATTGTGATAGGAACCATGAGTAGAGACGTTATGGCGCGATTTCTCAAGCGGAAAGTGGATACATCTTCCGAACTAATTGATTTGGATACTCTTCCTTCAGATCCGTATGATCGCAAGCCGATAGAAGAATATAACGTGAATCAACGGGATGAGATTAGAAGGGCATATATACTAAGAGGACCGTATCAACCAAGAGGTATCGAATTCCCACAAACAACGTTTCAAGGTGACGAGTTAAGGAAATTTAAGGAAGAATGGTATGACAAACATGAGTATAAGGGATGGTTAGAGTGTTGGGATTGAACTCTACAGAGGAACAGATGATGTAAAGCCAAAACCGGATCACAACAGTGGATTCATCATAAGCAGCAGTTTGCACTAGACTTTCCCCCTTGAAAGTGAGCATAACTTCTGATATACTCCAAAGTACTGCCTTTATCAACAACTGCTGACACTGGAAATTGCTGATCAAGTCAAAGACTGATGAAGGACCTAAGCCCTGCTGCCCAATCTACTGCCTTGAGTCAAGCACTGCTGATCATGACAAGTACTGCTGGGTTCACAACAGTGGAAGGATGCAGCAGCAGTTTGATTCATCTTATGTAATGTATTGAAATATCAGTAGTTAGCATAGCAGAGGTTGTATAGATCAGTAGATAGAGTTTGTTAGTTTGTTAGATGTCACTTTCTTGGTGACGTCAGCTGAGGTACATCAGTGGTTTGGTTTGCCTATAAATGTAACAGTACCATGTACTGTTACATTTGATTGACTGAGCTGGTTTTCCCTTCTCATGTCTAATCCTTTCATCTTGTGCAATCCAACCTTGAGGCATCAGGCTGAGGGGGAGCTTAGTTTGTAAGCATGTCTGTAATCTTTTGCTTTGATTTGTAAATCATTCGACTCTATGAGAAGCAATTGTTTATCAAACTATTTTTCTCTTTTTGACTGTGTTTACAAAGTTTGTTTTCATTTCCGCTGCACTTTACATGTTTTCATTGTCATTGATTATTCATTTTAAACAAACAAACACAATCATGAGAGCCTCCGATCCTAACAATTGGTATCAGAGCCTGGACAGTCAATTTCGATTTAACAGTCAAATTGACATAACAGTTCGGCTCAAAATTCATTGATACTAAGGTTGGTTGTATTTAGTTGAAAAACAGAGTATCGAGTAAATCATGTTTAAAATGGTTATTCAAAAGCTCTGTAAAACAACCAAGATGTCATAGGACACACAAACTTCACATAACAAGTGATGTCATACATAAGCCATCCACAGTTTTCAGATCTGAAAATATGTCTGATAACTATGGTAAAATTATTTACGAAAATTGATTTCAATTGTTGTTATGAAGTTTTTGCTGTTTCCATCATGTTTGCTGCTAAGGTGTGAACCTCAGGTCAACAAAAACCTATGCTCATAAAAACATTAGTGTTTTTGTTTACATAAAAAGAGGGAAATTAAAACTTTAGTCATTTAGATCTTATGTATCGAAAAACAGGTTGAGGTTCCTTCAAAAGGACCAAAATCAATTGTGTTAAGAATACATTAAGAAAATCAGCTGTAAAAAATGTCCAGATCATGGGTAATGTGAAATTTGGCATAAGCATGTGCAAAAATGTCCAAATCTCTCAAAACATTGCTGAAAATGTTTCTGAATCAAGTATTCTATCCTTGAAAACCTTCCAGTAAAAGTTTCAATACTCGTCTATGGAAAGGGTAAAAAGGGAAAGAAGAAAAAATTACAAAAACACAAAAGTGTGTTTATCTCAAAACTTTTGAAATCAAAAGAAAAGAGTATAAATATAAAACACTTAAGAAGTTCACAAATTGGGTTAACAATGGTCATCATGCAACTGTGTACATTCATTGACTCAGGGAGATTCAGGTAACAAAAGTATCACCGGTGATTAAACTTACAAAGAGGACTAGACAAAATTTTTCAAAATCATCACATGGTAATAAGTTCTATAAAAGGACTTTCAAAACCTTTGTGAACATGTTTCCTCATATTTGCAATCAACTGACAAGGAAATGGTCACAAACAGTGGTTATTAAGTTTTCAAACCATTGACCATTCTCCTAAACTTGAGAATGATGTGATTATGATCATATAACAAGGTATAATTGAAAATATACCAGATCCTTTTGATGTTGTTTTCAGAAAAACCTTTAATTATTTTTCCTTGAAAAGGTTTTTCTCAAATAAAACAGGATATGTTGTTCTTTATTTTTCTTAAGAATAATATATTTTGAACTCTTACTTGTTTTAGGTAGTAAAAGTTTCAATCTCCTGTCAGGATGTAAAACCCTTATTTTTTGTGGTAATACTATCCTTGAAAATAGATCGAAAGGAAATGATACAAGGGTCAAGGTCATGTCAAACTCAAGTTTATTTTAACAACAGATCAAGAATTGATTGCTAACAGACCTTAAAATTCTTGACTACTCATGTTTTACTCTAAGGATTAGAACACAAAATGTGTAGTCTAAGTGAAAAGGTTGTCATCTTCTGGGATACTCAACTACTGTCAAAAGTTATAAAGTGTTTAAAACAGGAAATAGATAAGTGATAAAACCTTGAATACAAATCCCTGTAAAAATCTGCTAATGTGTTAATCTTGATAATATGCATCTAAAATGTGTTTTGTCAAGAGTGTTACTTTGCAGATATCTCATTATCACCATCAAAAGATGTTGTACATGATACTGTGATATCACAGGACAAAATCATTTACTTCATCTGAGCAGCAGATATACAAAACAGCTGTTAAAGCTCACCCACTGATATACCAATAGTTGCTGACCAAAATTAACCGTCTAATCCTTACCATTAACCCTCCTCTAACCACTGCTGATAAAAATCCATCAAAAATGGATAGATATCACGTGTTTGCTACCTCAACAGCTGTTGACCAAAGTAGCTCTCCACCCTTGATTCCACATCTTCAACCACTATTGATAAAAATCTGCTAACAGTGGATAAAAGTCAACACTGGTTAGCACCAATTCCTTTTATTCCTCCATTTTCACCTTCAAACAGCTGTTGGATCATTAAAGTCACCAACAGTTGTTAGCTCAGATGACTCACATCTGCAGCCTCACCTTTTGAACACCAATGCCATTTTAAAATTCATTCATGTTTCCATTCACTTGACAACATCAATTGAAAGGGATTCTTATAAAAAGTTAATCCCAAAACCTTTGTCTTCTTCTTGACGATGTACCATTCCATCAACATGTCATGTACCTTTGAGGCACTTAAAGACAGAAAGTTGGGAAATTGACAAGGAAGAGGAGCTTCAACAGTTCAGGGAAAAACAAGTTTGGGAACTTGTTCCACAGCCAGAGGATGTTAATCTTTTTGGCAAAAAGTGGACCCTAAAAAACATTGCATATGTTGGAGCATTGTTGTCAGGATGTTTGATACTCAAAAAGGGCATAAGCAGGCAATTGTTGCAGAACCACCACTCTGAAGATTACTATGAAAATACTACATGCTGAACAACCCAAATATCCATCATCTCACAATATGTTATTGGATTTTGATATAAAATGCTCAAAAGAGTGTTTTTATGCAGGGCAGTCAAGTAGCTAAAATATATCATCAAAAATTCAATATCTCACTCCATCATCACCTGACATCAGACACCACCTTGTGGGGGATTGCTATAAAAAGGTTTGATTTTATCTTTAACATATACATCCTAATGATCAACTAGTAGATGTACAAACTTACGAATTGGATTCATCTACTGTTCAAAACTTGATCCCTATGATTGGGGTGCTAAACATGGATTAAAGCAAGCTTTCTTGTGTTCCATGTGTAAATAGCATAAAAATGTTTTTAGAAAAATCAAAATAACCTTAAAAATAGTTTAAAATTGAATTTTTCAATAGATCCTCAAAGTCTGTTCAAAGCACTGATGGCATTAAAACTCTGTTAAATAGTAAAATCTATCCACTGCCAAAGTGTATCCTCTGCTTGTGCAAAACACTGATTTATAACAGAGGTTACACGTGGATAGATGTTATTCAACAGTTGTGTGCATCAGTTGCCAACATCACTTTTTCAAATAAATGGCCTTACACCTGAAAACATTTACAAGGCTATCAAAAATTTCCAAAACAAAAGCAGAGGTACCTGAGCAGATTTTAGCAGCTACCACTGCTCCTCAGATATCTGCTGCTGAGCCCACTGCTCAAGGTGATCACGGCAGTAACACAACTGCTATGAAACCCACACCTAAAACCACTAAAAAGACCAAAAAGAAATCAACCAAAAAGCCCAACAAACCTACAATAAAGGCAACTCTGGAAGATGAGATCCCAGAGCAACTGCCAGTGACAACACAAAAGTCACTAGAAACCACTGCTGCTACTTCCTCACAGCAGATGGTAGAAAGGTCTCAACCCATGCCTAAAACTCCTCCTGCTTCTTCACAAAAAGAACAGGTTGTAAGCACAGGGACGACATCTTATGAAGCAATGGATTCACTTGAATCTAACTTCCACAGCCTTCCTCCCGGGGCAAATTTTCTTTCATCCCATATCCTCACTTCACAAATGCCACCATCAATAACGACCTTGTTGCATGCTTTGGATATAACTCAGACATAAATCAGTTCCTCTCAACTACCTATCACTGAGAGTGCACTCCAACAAGTGACTGAGTCTGATGCTTATACCTCTGCTATCCCAGCAACAATTGAGGAGGTTACACCCCTTGAGTTACAAGTAACTATTGGTGGTAGTTCAAGTGAAGCAGCTACTACAAGTGCTGGACCCATTGGTTTGCACCTGGACAGTAGTTTCATCAATAAGACTTCCTTGAAGGCAATCTCTTCACTGGGAACTCTTGTGTATCCAGTCTTCACTGGTTCACTAAAAAGTGTTTCTCATTATGAAGAAAGAAGTCCCCAGTACCAAGACAAAGGGGCAACAGTGGATGATTTTTGGGATACACTTCCTCAAATCAACCACTGTTACAACCACTGTTAGTGGGAAATCAGATGACCCCATTAAGTTGGGTGATGGTTTAATGTACCAAGAATTGACGGCTAGAATCGATAAACTAGATACATCTGTTGCAGAAATCAAAGACATGCTGCAACAGTTGTTGAAAGCACAAACGGTACCATCCACTGCTGCACCATCTCCAACAGCTACTCCATCATCTGCTCCTACTCCAGATGAGCTGTGGAATTTATTTCAACCCCTGCACTATCTTCGAAAGAGTTGATGATGCCAAAAAGGGGGAGAAAAATGACTCTGAGGAAAATCTCTCAGTAACTTCTGCTGAAACATCTGTCAAAGAAAAGGAAAAGGGAGGTGATGAAACCCTGAAAATTCAAGCAGATGATGAAGATACACAAATGAGGATCGTTCAAAGTCAAGTCAATTCAGCTGGTCTCAAAACCACCGCTGATATTAAAAGGGTAAGGGGTGAGAGCAGAGCTTTGGTTGAGAAAAAGTTAGTTCTGCAAAAAGGAATATGAAGAGGTTGGTACTTCATTAAAGAAGAGTCCTGTTAGAAAAACAAGGCAATCCACCATCACAACCACTGCCATTCCTACTAAATCAACCACTGCCACATCTAAAACATCACCACCACCACAAACACCACCTGCTGCTATCCTTCATCAAAGAAGGAAACAAAGCAGATGGATGCAGAAATCCCAAAAGGAGAACAAGCTTGAGAAGAATATATCATGAAGATGGTTCTTTAGACACTTAGAGCAGAACTACATGAAACAGCAAAATCTTAAGCCACTGCTCAAAGTTGTCATCACCAGGCCTCAATCTCCAAACTCATCAATCAAATAAATTTCTCTCAAGAAACCCATTGGATTCAAAAATACTAAAGTGGCTCTCTGATCAAAAGACCCACGTATTGACTTTGCTCAGATCCAATGGTGAAGTGAAGCATATATCAAGGGAAACAGCACTTGGCCTGGGTGTTGAAGATTTGCAAGATCTCCTTGAGCTTACACTGTGCAGGGATGAGGATGATACAAGCCCCATTGGCTTTGAATTACAATTCAAAGGACAAGTTAGGGAACTTGTGATGAGTAAATAAAAATCCAGAATAATGAAGGGTTTTGGCATCATCTGTTCCAGGGGGAGATTGTTGGGATTGAACTCTACAGAGGAACAGATGATGTAAAGCCAAAACCGGATCACAACAGTGGATTCATCATAAGCAGCAGTTTGCACTAGACTTTCCCCCTTGAAAGTGAGCATAACTTCTGATATACTCCAAAGTACTGCCTTTATCAACAACTGCTGACACTGGAAATTGCTGATCAAGTCAAAGACTGATGAAGGACCTAAGCCCTGCTGCCCAATCTACTGCCTTGAGTCAAGCACTGCTGATCATGACAAGTACTGTTGGGTTCACAACAGTGGAAGGATGCAGCAGCAGTTTGATTCATCTTATGTAATGTATTGAAATATCAGTAGTTAGCATAGCAGAGGTTGTATAGATCAGTAGATAGAGTTTGTTAGTTTGTTAGATGTCACTTTCTTGGTGACGTCAGCTGAGGTACATCAGTGGTTTGGTTTGCCTATAAATGTAACAGTACCCTGTACTGTTACATTTGATTGACTGAGCTGGTTTTCCCTTCTCATGTCTAATCCTTTCATCTTGTGCAATCCAACCTTGAGGCATCAGGCTGAGGGGGAGCTTAGTTTGTAAGCATGTCTGTAATCTTTTGCTTTGATTTGTAAATCATTCGACTCTATGAGAAGCAATTGTTTATCAAACTATTTTTCTCTTTTTGACTGTGTTTACAAAGTTTGTTTTCATTTCCGCTGCACTTTACATGTTTTCATTGTCATTGATTATTCATTTTAAACAAACAAACACAATCATGAGAGCCTCCGATCCTAACAATCATTGTAATCGTTGTTGAAACAAATTCAATCATTCGGTTCTTTGTGAAAAGATGTTTGATAAAAGTATTACTCTCGTTTGATTGTATGCAAAGTTTGCTTTCATCTTATTTCCGCTGCACAACTCTTTCATTTCCATCTTAATTACAAACGAAAATACAATAAAAAAGAAACTCAGATCCAACATAGAGTATAGCTCAAAATCGGATCATGTGTTTTGCTTATGTTGCTATTTGTTTAGGAGCCACTTCGGAGATGGTAGAGACACATTTGTGAGCGGTGGGTATAACAATTGGAAAAAGGTACATGCGTCACTTAAAGGAAAATGTTTCGGCTTTTTATATTCATTGCTTTTCACACCAACTTCAACTAGTTGTTGTGGCGGTGGCTCACAAACACACACCAATTTGGAGAGTTTTTGAAACGATAACATGTTTAACAAATGCCGTTTGTGCATCTTCTAAACGGCAAGATATGCTTCGTGAAAGCCAAAGAAGACAATTGGAAAAAAATGGAAGATGTACTTTGTACCGGAAGTGGGTTGAACCAAGAAATGACGCTTTCAAGGCCCGGGGATACACGTTGGAATTCCCATTACAAGACACTTTCCCGTTTAATTTCTTTATATCCAAACATTATGGAAGTTCTTGGATGGTTAGTAGAAACGGGTTAAACTCTTCCTTGTAGTGGACAAGCGGACGGACTTCTAGAGGATATGAAAAAATACGACTTTGTATTTTACATACACTTGATGGAGCATATTCTAAACATCACACATACGTTGTCCCAATGTCTTCGAAGAAAGGAGCAATATTTGATGAATGCGGTTAAATTGGTTTCTTCCACCAAAAACCAACTTGAAAAGTTTAGGTTGGAAGGTTTTAATGAGTTCTTGGAGAAGGTTAACTCCTTTTGTGACATGTATGAACTTGAGGTGAAAAAATTGGATGATGAATACGTTAACCCAAGGTGGCCAAGAAGAAAGACGAACATCACAAATCGGCATTATTACGAGTATGATTGCTTCAATGCGGTTCTTGATTTGCAAATACAAGAATTTGGGAACCGTTTTAATGAGGTAACATCTAAACTACTTGTTTGTATAAGTTGTTTGAGTCCTTGTGATAATTTTAGTGCATTTGACTTTCCAAATATACTAAAGCTAGCCGAGAAGTATCCATATGATTTCAATGAAGAGGAAAAACGAAGGTTTCCGGTTCAACTCGGAAACTACTTTAATTTTGTGAAAAAAGATAAACAATTCGCCAACTTGGATGGTTTGTCAAGTCTTGTAAGGTTAATGGTTTCAACAAATATTCACGTAACTTTTACATTGGTATATCGGTTATTGAAGCTTGTTCTCGTATTACCCGTCGCAACCGCAACCGTTGAAAGATGTTTTTCGGCAATGAAGAATGTGAAGACCGACTTGCGTAATCGGATCGGGGATGAGAATTTAAATGATAGTTGTGTATGTTATATAGAGAAAGACTTGCTTAAGAAAGTAGCTTTAGATGATGTTTTGGATAGATTTCAAAAAATGAAAACCCGTAGGGCGACGTTTTAATTATGTTTGTACAAAGTTTGACGTGTTTGCCAAATATATAAATTTAGTTTGATGTTCTTTTGACTTACATGACCCAACCCGACCCGATACAGCCGATTTTTTTACTTATGTACCTAGGGGCCTAAAATTTTTAAAAATCTTCCGCACCCCCATGGAAAAAATCCTGGGTCCGCCACTGCATAATATGACAAATTACATATTTAACATCATGAATATATGTAACATTGTAAAAAAATTGTCCTTGCTCTTGATTGAAGTTTTGCGAAACTTTTGTATCGTATTGAGAAACTCGCGATAATCTAATAGAATATTGAGAATGTTTTAGGGTTTTGATAAATGAAAAGATGTTCGTTGGTTTTTGGGTGGAGGCTATACATACCCAACAAATTTTTCTTAGTGAATCACATCTCTCCGGCCTCTACATTAGTGACATATTAGATTCTATGAATTTCACATTTTTCTTATTGCAAATGGGGTGTACATATGCCAACTTACTATAGTCATTTTTTAAATAATTAACTTAAAGCTAATAATATAAATTCAATGTGTACGATTACAAGTACAAGAAAAATGTATCTATATAGAAGAAATAGGATTATTCCAACTTTTCTAATTAAAAATCATTTTGTTTGAACACAAGCACATCCTCTAGTAGGAATGGAAATGGGTCGAGACGGGTTTTGGTAATATGTATACCTAATTATAAAAGTTTGTCCCATACCGGCCCGAAACCCATCGAGTATTGGGCATACACACAAGTCTCGGGTATATTCGTTAGTTTTTTAAATATTCTTAGCGTATACCCATTGGTTTACTATTAATGAAAAAAAATTCAAGTGTTTCCTTAAAAACGGTTCCGTGGTATAAATAAAATTTCATACAAATGCTACAAGTTTTGGGAATGACCTGGGAATTCGGATGGTGGGAACTATTGGATTGGATTTGAGAATATAAACTTAAAAATTAAATTTTAAAAAGAAAATAATTTTGGGGATATAATCGGGCAAATTATGTAATTGGATCACGTAAACAAGTATATCATCAAATCTCATACCCTCGAATAATTTCAAAAGTGTAATCCCATACCCGATTACTTGACCATATACCCGTTGTATAGGGTATTCTCATAGGGTTCGAGTTTCATTGCCATCCCCACTAGTGATCCATCCAAGTGCATCAAGAAAATCAAGTTCGAGTAGTATCAATCTTTAGACATTCTCACATCAACCTCGGAATCAATCATATTCCCTTAACTCCCTCCGGCCTTTTCTTCATGAACTCATCCACATCCACCCACTTTCCAACTCAAGCTTATTAGTGGAGAACAACGAACAGATAATTCAGTAATACTTTTACCTTAAGGAGTAACATATGCATTCATGAATGCTAAATAACAATACACTTAATCCACCTACTTTAACTTTGACCATAAAAAGCCAAACAAGCTAAGAAGAATAATGTACCTTGTCCGCTAACTAGCTAACTATTGCTGTAGGAAAGGACTTTGCAACATTCTTTACTTCTTATCACCATCTTTTCTTAAATATTATACTATCTCCAACAATCACAATTATTAACTTTAATAATGTATCAGGATTTTAATAATAGAGTTAGGTAAGCAACAGTATATATCTGCATGGCCAATTAAAGTAACGAAGAAATTTGGTTTCGTTTATAAATGACCAATACAAAGAACTTGTGCTTTTTATCTTATTGAATATAAAAATAAAACTACTGTCATTTTCATGCTATTTTAGCACATACAAAAATCAAGAAGCAAACTCACTCTTCCAAAATAGATTACAGAAGAATTTAAATATCATACATCAAGTCAATGTAATATCCAACACTACGTTTCAACATAAAACTCTAACCCATAAAAATGCACAGACACCAAACACACACTTGATTTACCCGAGACAGCATATATCCATGCACACTAAATTAGTAGGACCCATAAACCCCCACCCAAAATTGTACCAAAAGTCATGTTATGATGCAGTACAACAACATACAAACTATGTAATTTTATAAAAGAACTTCAAAATATACGAACACCAACTCTAAATGACCCATATGTAAAATGAAAATAATATCCCTCATACAATTTATAAATTTGTAAATATTTCTTTGTATAAGTTAGAAAATAAAGTACTCCACCACTCCAAGCTAATTTCCATTAGGTAATAATCCAAACTATTCGCTGTTGGTCGTCAACAATTCCAACTTAACTGAGATTACAATATCTCTATTTAGTTTTGGATTTTAATAATCATAAGTATCAAACTATCAATGGTGTGACACTAACAATGAACTTAACTGAGATTACGATGTCTTTAGTTTTGGAAGAGTGTGTTGGCCACAATATATTTATTTTTGTATAGGTTTGTGGCTCGGTCAAGATTGTTATATATTTTTTTGTGGCTTGGGCGATCCTTCGGGAAACTATACCGCCGGTTGTGACTTAACAGTCGTTGTGCCACCACAAGAGCAGAACTCTCTAGTGTAACACACGGTGGGATGAAAACCCGGATGAATTGATTGTGTGCAATGTGCACCCAAATCCCATTCCAAATAGGTTATGATATTATCTTTTAAATTTTATTTTTGTTCTAAGTTATGTCTAATCTCGTATTTTATTATCAAAGTAAAGAACCAGTTCGATTCGATGGCTCTATTATTTCTGTGGTCCTGACTAATTTGGTTGAAAACAAGTTAGGGGTAACATGCTTGTTGTCTTGGCTAAAATTAGCAACAAGGTATTGTGTCTAAGAGATGTTTGAATGCCACAAAAGAAAACAGGAAGTTATTCCTCAACAAAAATCTTGATTATGACACATGCATGTTGGATGGATAAGGTAAATCAAGCATTTATAGTTCAGTGTGTGCTGGAGATGGTTTCTTTTTCAACACTAACTCGACTCAATCACATCAGTAAAAAAATATTTATTAAAGGTGCATGCATTCATATTATTAGTTCCCTCTTTTGAAAACAAGGGAATTTTATATAGTGTCTATCGAATTTCTTAGACAAATATAGGATCGTTGAATCGACCGAACGAGTCAATCAGAAGAGTTCTTGACCAAATCAGAGGAGGAATTCAATGACTTGATCTTCATTCTGCTTTTTTTGCACATAGAATCATATTAACAGTCTCTTATATTGATTTGACAAAGGTTACAGCCGTAGAGACACTCTGGCAGCACTTCAGCTCCAAAATTACACACACGTACTACTGTTCAAACTGAAACAACAACTCAGTATTTATAGGGGATGGCATTTCGCACGAAATGGCATGTGGTCCATTTCGTACGAAATGGCTAACATCCATTTCGTACGAAATGACTCCTATCCATTTCGTGCGAAATGGTCACATAACCATTCGATCCCATTTTCTCGAATACCGAGCTCCGTTCTATCCTATCTCGACATATGACTCGATACAAGACGAAGTTAACAGACATATGCACTCACAGACTCCCCCTTGGATGTTGACGAAGTCTTCGGCACAATTCTTTAGTTATGACAAGTCTTCAGTCTTGATCAGTCTTCTATCTTTTCAAAATATTTGACACTGTAAGCATCTATCAAACTCTCTCTTCTTCTAGCTCTCTTATTCTCTTCAGCATCAGCAGCTCCCTTGAATGTAGATCCAGAATCCGTATCTGGCTCTTGAGTCATCAGACTCCCCCTTTCAATAACCTGGGATCTTGCTTTGCTGCTTTCAATTACCTGCACATTCTCTACCCAAAACATAAGTTTTCAAATTATGACAGTTTAAAAAACTTACTGGTAGAAATCATATAACATCAACAATAATGGTTACATCAAGTTCAAATGAATGACCTCGATTAACTAAACATACAATCTTTCTCAAAATATTTATATATGACATTCAAAATTTTTCAACACACTCTCCCAACCCAATGTGGTTTAACATGTTCAGCACTCGGAATTTTGAAATTCAGCTTTTCAACCTCAGTTGTCGAAAACAAGATGAAATAAAATCTTTTTTGGATTTTTTCAAAACTTTATGCTAAAACACACTAAAATCTTTTTGGATTTTTTGGGAAATAAACTATATACAAACAATATTTTTGCAAGTTTGTGTAAAAGGATCATATCATTTTTGACACATCACCAGCACCGTTGAGCTATTAAACACTTTAGTTCTAAACGATTCACATAGATTGACGATATAGTTATCCTCTTAAGCTCAATCTAAAAACTTTCGAAACGCTTACCGATACGTTAAGATATATTAATTTGCACTAAATTTTTATGGACCCCACGATCTCAGCATATCCCCTCATCTTGCAATACACTGACTCAAGTAATGCCTTTAAACTTTCATCAACTGTGATATGTGCAAAAACAACATAGAATGTTTAAACATTAACAATCAGGTCGATACTTTCGTATACGCAAAGAAAGTCCAATGTTTAAACAAAATAAGAAAAATAAAAACAAGTTGAATTTGTTTAAATCTTAACCACCAGTTCGATATTCACATATGCGCAGAGGTGATCCAAGATTTAAACGAAACACCAAGAAAAATAAAGCAGAACGTTTAGGCACTAACATCCAGTTCGATCCTCACGTATACGCAGAGGATGTCCTATGCTTAAACAAAATAAAGAAATCAAACAAGTTTAAATCTTTGCAAAATGAAATACACAATCACAGTGACTTTTTCAGCAAGTTGTGAAAGTTCACAAACTGGTCGGTTTTTATGCGTTTATAGCATTCAGCTTTTACCGAGCAGGTACACAGTCATGAAGGATAAAACTAAGTACTATGCTTTCAACCGCGTTTCCCACTAGAACTAGGCTTTTTCATTTAAGTTTGTATCGTTATCACAAATCTACTAGTCTAGCAGAGCCTATCGTCACATCCTTAGTGAGACCGTTTATCACATTTTATCTTTACATTTCTTTAGCGTACTGTGACAGTCTAACTGATGTTCTATCATTTCCTCTTTTTCTCAACACAACTCATTTTGAATTTTTCGATGTTTTTGGATTTTTGAATTTTCATCATGTTTTTGGATTTTTCAAATTTTCAAATTTCTAAAAATTTCCTACTCCCCCTAAAATCAAAATATGTTTCCTTAAAAACGGTTCCATGGTATAAATAAAATTTCATACAAATGCTACAAGTTTTGGGAATGACCTGGGAATTCGGATGGTGGGAACTATTGGATTGGATTTGAGAATATAAACTTAAAAATTAAATTTTAAAAAGAAAATAATTTTGGGGATATAATCGGGCAAATTATGTAATTGGATCACGTAAACAAGTATATCATCAAATCTCATACCCTCGAATAATTTCAAAAGTGTAATCCCATACCCGATTACTTGACCATATACCCGTTGTATAGGGTATTCTCATAGGGTTCGAGTTTCATTGCCATCCCCACTAGTGATCCATCCAAGTGCATCAAGAAAATCAAGTTCGAGTAGTATCAATCTTTAGACATTCTCACATCAACCTCGGAATCAATCATATTCCCTTAACTCCCTCCGGCCTTTTCTTCATGAACTCATCCACATCCACCCACTTTCCAACTCAAGCTTATTAGTGGAGAACAACGAACAGATAATTCAGTAATACTTTTACCTTAAGGAGTAACATATGCATTCATGAATGCTAAATAACAATACACTTAATCCACCTACTTTAACTTTGACCATAAAAAGCCAAACAAGCTAAGAAGAATAATGTACCTTGTCCGCTAACTAGCTAACTATTGCTGTAGGAAAGGACTTTGCAACATTCTTTACTTCTTATCACCATCTTTTCTTAAATATTATACCATCTCCAACAATCACAATTATTAACTTTAATAATGTATCAGGATTTTAATAATAGAGTTAGGTAAGCAACAGTATATATCTGCATGGCCAATTAAAGTAACGAAGAAATTTGGTTTCGTTTATAAATGACCAATACAAAGAACTTGTGCTTTTTATCTTATTGAATATAAAAATAAAACTACTGTCATTTTCATGCTATTTTAGCACATACAAAAATCAAGAAGCAAACTCACTCTTCCAAAATAGATTACAGAAGAATTTAAATATCATACATCAAGTCAATGTAATATCCAACACTACGTTTCAACATAAAACTCTAACCCATAAAAATGCACAGACACCAAACACACACTTGATTTACCCGAGACAGCATATATCCATGCACACTAAATTAGTAGGACCCATAAACCCCCACCCAAAATTGTACCAAAAGTCATGTTATGATGCAGTACAACAACATACAAACTATGTAATTTTATAAAAGAACTTCAAAATATACGAACACCAACTCTAAATGACCCATATGTAAAATGAAAATAATATCCCTCATACAATTTATAAATTTGTAAATATTTCTTTGTATAAGTTAGAAAATAAAGTACTCCACCACTCCAAGCTAATTTCCATTAGGTAATAATCCAAACTATTCGCTGTTGGTCGTCAACAATTCCAACTTAACTGAGATTACAATATCTCTATTTAGTTTTGGATTTTAATAATCATAAGTATCAAACTATCAATGGTGTGACACTAACAATGAACTTAACTGAGATTACGATGTCTTTAGTTTTGGAAGAGTGTGTTGGCCACAATATATTTATTTTTGTATAGGTTTGTGGCTCGGTCAAGATTGTTATATATTTTTTTGTGGCTTGGGCGATCCTTCGGGAAACTATACCGCCGGTTGTGACTTAACAGTCGTTGTGCCACCACAAGAGCAGAACTCTCTAGTGTAACACACGGTGGGATGAAAACCCGGATGAATTGATTGTGTGCAATGTGCACCCAAATCCCATTCCAAATAGGTTATGATATTATCTTTTAAATTTTATTTTTGTTCTAAGTTATGTCTAATCTCGTATTTTATTATCAAAGTAAAGAACCAGTTCGATTCGATGGCTCTATTATTTCTGTGGTCCTGACTAATTTGGTTGAAAACAAGTTAGGGGTAACATGCTTGTTGTCTTGGCTAAAATTAGCAACAAGGTATTGTGTCTAAGAGATGTTTGAATGCCACAAAAGAAAACAGGAAGTTATTCCTCAACAAAAATCTTGATTATGACACATGCATGTTGGATGGATAAGGTAAATCAAGCATTTATAGTTCAGTGTGTGCTGGAGATGGTTTCTTTTTCAACACTAACTCGACTCAATCACATCAGTAAAAAAATATTTATTAAAGGTGCATGCATTCATATTATTAGTTCCCTCTTTTGAAAACAAGGGAATTTTATATAGTGTCTATCGAATTTCTTAGACAAATATAGGATCGTTGAATCGACCGAACGAGTCAATCAGAAGAGTTCTTGACCAAATCAGAGGAGGAATTCAATGACTTGATCTTCATTCTGCTTTTTTTGCACATAGAATCATATTAACAGTCTCTTATATTGATTTGACAAAGGTTACAGCCGTAGAGACACTCTGGCAGCACTTCAGCTCCAAAATTACACACACGTACTACTGTTCAAACTGAAACAACAACTCAGTATTTATAGGGGATGGCATTTCGCACGAAATGGCATGTGGTCCATTTCGTACGAAATGGCTAACATCCATTTCGTACGAAATGACTCCTATCCATTTCGTGCGAAATGGTCACATAACCATTCGATCCCATTTTCTCGAATACCGAGCTCCGTTCTATCCTATCTCGACATATGACTCGATACAAGATGAAGTCAACAGACATATGCACTCACAGACTCCCCCTTGGATGTTGACGAAGTCTTCGGCACAATTCTTTAGTTATGACAAGTCTTCAGTCTTGATCAGTCTTCTATCTTTTCAAAATATTTGACACTGTAAGCATCTATCAAACTCTCTCTTCTTCTAGCTCTCTTATTCTCTTCAGCATCAGCAGCTCCCTTAAATGTAGATCCAGAATCCGTATCTGGCTCTTGAGTCATCAGACTCCCCCTTTCAATAACCTGGGATCTTGCTTTGCTGCTTTCAATTACCTGCACATTCTCTACCCAAAACATAAGTTTTCAATTATGACAGTTTAAAAAACTTACTGGTAGAAATCATATAACATCAACAATAATGGTTACATCAAGTTCAAATGAATGACCTCGATTAACTAAACATACAATCTTTCTCAAAATATTTATATATGACATTCAAAATTTTTCAACACACTCTCCCAACCCAATGTGGTTTAACATGTTCAGCACTCGGAATTTTGAAATTCAGCTTTTCAACCTCAGTTGTCGAAAACAAGATGAAATAAAATCTTTTTTGGATTTTTTCAAAACTTTATGCTAAAACACACTAAAATCTTTTTGGATTTTTTGGGAAATAAACTATATACAAACAATATTTTTGCAAGTTTGTGTAAAAGTATCATATCATTTTTGACACATCACCAGCACCGTTGAGCTATTAAACACTTTAGTTCTAAACGATTCACATAGATTGACGATATAGTTATCCTCTTAAGCTCAATCTAAAAACTTTCGAAACGCTTACCGATACGTTAAGATATATTAATTTGCACTAAATTTTTATGGACCCCACGATCTCAGCATATCCCCTCATCTTGCAATACACTGACTCAACTAATGCCTTTAAACTTTCATCAACTGTGATATGTGCAAAAACAACATAGAATGTTTAAACATTAACAATCAGGTCGATACTTTCGTATACGCAAAGAAAGTCCAATGTTTAAACAAAATAAGAAAAATAAAAACAAGTTGAATTTGTTTAAATCTTAACCACCAGTTCGATATTCACATATGCGCAGAGGTGATCCAAGATTTAAACGAAACACCAAGAAAAATAAAGCAGAACGTTTAGGCACTAACATCCAGTTCGATCCTCACGTATACGCAGAGGATGTCCAATGCTTAAACAAAATAAAGAAATCAAACAAGTTTAAATCTTTGCAAAATGAAATACACAATCACAGTGACTTTTTCAGCAAGTTGTGAAAGTTCACAAACTGGTCGGTTTTTATGCGTTTATAGCATTCAGCTTTTACCGAGCAGGTACACAGTCATGAAGGATAAAACTAAGTACTATGCTTTCAACCGCGTTTCCCACTAGAACTAGGCTTTTTCATTTAAGTTTGTATCGTTATCACAAATCTACTAGTCTAGCAGAGCCTATCGTCACATCCTTAGTGAGACCGTTTATCACATTTTATCTTTACATTTCTTTAGCGTACTGTGACAGTCTAACTGATGTTCTATCATTTCCTCTTTTTCTCAACACAACTCATTTTGAATTTTTCGATGTTTTTGGATTTTTGAATTTTCATCATGTTTTTGGATTTTTCAAATTTTCAAATTTCTAAAAATTTCCTACTCCCCCTAAAATCAAAATATGTTTCCTTAAAAACGGTTCCGTGGAATAAATACAATTTCATACAAATGCTACAAGTTTTGGGAATGACCTGGGAATTCGGATGGTGGGAACTATTGGATTGGATTTGAGAATATAAACTTAAAAATTAAATTTTAAAAAGAAAATAATTTTGGGGATATAATCGGGCAAATTATGTAATTGGATCACGTAAACAAGTATATCATCAAATCTCATACCCTCGAATAATTTCAAAAGTGTAATCCCATACCCGATTACTTGACCATATACCCGTTGTATAGGGTATTCTCATAGGGTTCGAGTTTCATTGCCATCCCCACTAGTGATCCATCCAAGCGCATCAAGAAAATCAAGTTCGAGTAGTATCAATCTTTAGACATTCTCACATCAACCTCGGAATCAATCATATTCCCCTAACTCCCTCCGGCCTTTTCTTCATGAACTCATCCACATCCACCCACTTTCCAACTCAAGCTTATTAGTGGAGAACAACGAAAAGATAATTCAGTTATACTTTAACCTTAAGGAGTAAGGTATGCATGCATGAATGCTAAATAACAATACACTTAATCCACCTACTTTAAATTTGACCATAAAAAGCCAAACAAGCTAAGAAGAATAATGTACCTTGTACGCTAACTAGCTAACTATTGAATATAAGAATTTAAGTATCAGTCAATGTTTCAAAGGCAATTAAAACGGTTTAAGAAACCCGTTTTAAAAGCCAAATCTATATTTATTTAAAACGGTTCATTAATATTATCAAATAAAATACTATTTTTAAAAATAGTATAAGATATTCAATTAAAACGGTTTTGAAACACCGTAATAAAAAAATCTTATAAACCGTTTTATTTGATTTACTTTTGAGTTTCAACCGTTTTATAACTTTTATTTGAGTATGTTATTTGAGTTTGTTTCGTCTATTTTCAAATTTATATATATCTATACTAGTATTAAGCCCGTGCGGTATAACGACTGTCATAAAACTGTGTTAACTAATAGAAATACTATACCATTGTCAGCAACCACCAACACCGGAAAAGCTCGTAAAAACAAAATAAATAAAAACGAGAAAAAATAACGCCGAGCGAAAAGCAGACATAAAATCTTTGAATCACGCACGCTCGTTGCTGAGAAATTAAACTGAAACGTAAAACATAGAAAAAATAACTAAGTCCATCCGGGACCCGCGTGTTGGACGAACTTGTCAAATGCAGAAAAATATGTGATGCGACGGGCCAGTCAAACGGGAAAAATATACAAAAAAATGTTGAACCTCACACGCACGTTGCAGTGCGTTAACTCACAAAATTTAGAACGAAACGAAAAACTTGGGAAAGATGAAAAGTTTGGTGGACCAAAATTGAAAATAAAAAAGAGTTGGGATTAAATTGCAAAAGATGAAAAACTTTGGGTTAAAAGTAAAAAAAACAAAGGGTCTAAATTGAAAAATTGAAGTTATTTATTAATTTTAGATAAAGATAAGGATAAAAATAAGTGATACCTATATATTGGTTATTAATTAAAATTAACATTAAAAGAAATTTATTAGACAAATATAAATAAAATTTATCAGGTTGATGAGAGAATGCCATATAGCTTTATTTGGAGTCTTTTATTATAAGTTAGATATTTTCCTACTACTACGTATGTGGAGGATGACAAAAGTAAGTCATGAGACTTTTTTCTCCATTTTGTGAAATCGTTTCCGTTTGCTGATTTTTCTTGTTGTAGTTGTTGCGTTGTACGTTGTGGCGTATAAGAGAGAGCATGGAAAAATGACAACTGTGCAAAAGGGTGTGAATGAAGAACCGTGGTATCATCAGATAGTGAGGAACTTTGCGCTTCCAAGAGATGCTGATTTAAGTGCGTAGCCTTCTACTAATGTTGGTATGTTTCTTTTTCATTTTTAAGCAATTTTGCAATATTACTCTTTGCTGACTTTGCGCGTTGAGTAATATTGCAATATTTTCTTTTGAATAGGTGAGTTGACAAACCTAGGCATAGGCCCTGAATCAAGGAAGAAGAAACGTGCTCCGGTTGTTACTGCTGCGCTGAAGAAGGTTGATATGCCGAAGGCGAAAGTTCTCAAGGAAGAGAAGAAAGGTACGCGCCATTTCTCTGAATCCTGGTGTGATTATATAGTGGTGTCTGACACATTGGAAGGACTTGTGCCTGTAGCTGTGAGGAAACCAAAGGCGGAGCCTCGAGATACTGCGGACCTTCCGGTGTCAAATCCTGAGGATCCCATTGACCTAGACTCAAGTCCTGAGCCCTTGCGGAGGGCTAAAGCGGTGAAGAGGAAACCAGAGAGTGAAGGTGTGGCGCAGCCTGCCAAGAAGATTATCAGGAAAAGGATTAGCAAGAAGGGTAACCTGGATGCTTTTTCTGCGAAGCTGTCTCCTGGTGAGTGCCTTCTATAACCTTTGCTTCATCATTCTTTTAAGTTGACATGAACTTTTATTTTGCAGAAAAGCCTATTCCCTCTGTTCGTGTGGAATCATCATCTGTTTTTAATGATGATCTTCCGCTATCACCACCCCGCGCATCTATTAGAGAACAGTTGGAGGGTACCCAGTCTGTAGAGGCGGAGGTAGAGAAAGCTGTTGAAGTGGAGAAGCCTGTTGAAGTTGAGTTAGAAGCAGAGAAGGTTGTGGAAATGGAGACTGCTGACGTTGGTGCTATCGATCCCAAGTCTCCTGAGGTTGTGGCGCATGGGCGAGAGAGAGGAAAATCCATTCAAGAGGATCCTATGATAACCGTTCCTTCCTCCACGACTACTTCTACTCCTCTCATAGATGATTTTGAGGAAAACCCAGCCAATGTTGATCAGGGCTTTAATGTTCATGTAACACCCCGTGTTTCGAAAGTCAAATTCAAAGTCAAGATTGAGGTCAAACGAAGAAAAGATTGCTAATTACGATCTGTCACTCCTTGCTTAATTACTGATTTGACTTCTTGACTTGTAATCAAGTCTTTTATTTTATTTACTTTAGTTGTATTATGTGGAGTATCTTTGAATAATCGAGGTTTTATCACTTGTTTTATCGCTTTATCGCTTACCGCATCGCAATCGCATCCGCAACTCGAATTATGCGTTCTGGATATTGTTTTACGTGTGCGTGCTATTTATGTGTTACTTGTGCATGTTTACTTTATGTTTTGTGGTGATTAATCGAAACACAACCGCAACTCTATCGCAATCGAATCGCAAACGCTAAACGCAAGTTAATTAGGATGATTGTATGTTAGATATAGCGAGTATCGGTTAAGTTATCTGTAATTAATGTTTAATACTATCGCATCGCAAACTCGCTTAAACGCATCGCAACGCTCAACGCGCAAAACGAAACATCAAAACGTGACTCGTCGGAGCCACTCGATCGAGTGACCACTCGATCGGATTGCCATCCGATAGGATTGAGTGTCATCCGATCGGTGCCATCCTATCCGATACTTGTGCACTTTCCCTTTTTGGCAACCTATAAATACCCCTCCTTTCACATCACTTGATGTGACAGCTCTCTCTCACTCGACCAGCTCGCTCAAGGCCTCTTTTCTCTCGATTTCTCGCGATTCTTGTAAGTTTTCAACCTAAAATCTTGTACTTCTATGATCTATACGCACTTCTTCATCTTTTTCACCTTTGAATCCTAACTTTTAACCGTGAAATCAGTGGATTTGAGGTGTTCTAAGGTGATGGCATCATGGAGTTCTTATGAACTTCAAACCTTGACCTCATTCCACCAAAGAATAACTCAGACCTGAAGGATTTCCACATGATTAAACATGATTCTCGCATAGATCTAAACATTTTCAAGGTTAAAAGGATTGAAAGACGGTTTTCCAACTTTCTTTCAACTCTTTTACACTCAATGCACTCAAAACCGATAGAATCGGAGCTTGTACAGACCTTCTACTCTTTCTTAGTGATGTGTTGGTTCAAGATCTGGTTTCTCTTAAAGAGACAACCGATTTTGGGTTAAACATGAACAACCGTCACGAACCAGTAAACTGATTGAATTTGGGTGATTCGTGTTCGACCGGATAACTTGGGTCATGATGGGGTTTCTGTTGTTTAGTACGTTGTCAAACCGTCTCGAACAAACAACTTTCCAAATAATCAAGTTCAAGACGATCAGATTTGTTGGGACGGATTGTCGTCCGATCGGATTGACATCCGATCGGATTGCCATCCGATCGAACTGCAATCCGATCGGATTGCACTTGAGGTTCAACACTTAACAATTTTCAACATGTTCAATGTATAGTCAATTTCTAATGGATTGTCATCCGATCGGTAGACCATCCGATCGAGTGACAATCCTGCTATGAACTTGTTCTCTGAGAAATACCTCGCCAAACGGATCGCCATCCGATCAAGCTGCCGTTCGATCGAACGACCTGAAAGGTAGAGATACTTCTCTATTTTCAAAATGCTACAACGAAAACTTCAAAGCCATCATACACAAACACATCCTTACCAAAAAAAATGTCAATCCGACCGAATGGCCATCCGATCGGATGACCATCCGAACGGATTGGCATCCGATCGAATGACCATCCGATCGGATTGCCATCCGATCGGATTACCGTTCGACACTTGGTTTTTTTTGCGCTGTTTTTGTAAGACCCTAACACGTAATAACTTAAAAATGACGCAGTGGAAAAACGAGCCTTAAAAGTTTTCTTACTTTACTAAATAAATTGCTTACGTAAAGACTCAGTCACAAAACGTTTAACATTTACTAATTGAATGAACAACATTCATAATAAAATAATTCTACAAGCGTTACATAATCCAAACTAGGTGACCGTTCTTTCCCGTACAATCCTCGCTATCAACTCGATCAATGTCCGCTTCTCTTCGTTCGTGGTAGAAGAAATCCGTATAAAACCTGTGGACATCATTCACAACTTAACTATTAGTCATCGTCAACATCTTATGACATTATCATCATACAATAAAAAATCCGTACAACATTCCACAATATAAACTTGTTCCATTTCATATCTCTTGTTCTGGTTTCGACTTCACTACTTCTTGAATCTGATGTTCTCATACCTGTATTACATTCCAATCTCAAGACAATTCATTAGTATTCGTCAATGACCAATATAATAAACCATTCATTCATACATAGATAACATCTCGTATTCACACATATTCACATTCCAAATTCCCACGTGTATACATATACTTACCTCTACACATATACACATTCGTACACGCACACATACATACAAGCTCTCGCACTTACCGTTTGCATTCACATAAACCTATACATTTTGTCATAATCACAACTTTCCTTAAGATAGAATTTTATACTCACCATCTTGCATACCCATTCGTTCCTAAGTTCTATTACATATAGATTTCCTTCACTAACACGGAGGTAAAATCCATACCTTCGTCATCCGGAGGAGAGTATCCCAAAGACAGCCTTCAGAACTCGTTATGGGCACTACGAGTTCCTAGTTATGCCGTTTGGGTTAACAAACGCACCTGCAGTGTTCATGGATTTGATGAATAGAGTTTGCAAGCCGTACTTGGATAAGTTCGTGATAGTGTTCATCGATGATATCTTGATTTATTCAAAGACGAAGGTTGAGCATGAGCAACACCTAAGAGCTATTTTGGAGCTGCTGAAGAAAGAACAGTTGTATGCTAAGTTCTCTAAGTGCGAGTTTTGGCTACGAGAAGTACAATTCCTTGGGCACGTGGTAAATGGAGATGGAATCCACGTGGATCCCACCAAGATCGAAGCGATTAAGAATTGGGAAACGCCAAAGACGCCAACCGAGATTCGACAATTCTTAGGTTTGGCTGGTTACTATCGAAGATTCATTGAGGATTTTTCAAAAATCGCTCAACCATTGACGCTCCTCACGCAGAAAGATAAGAAGTTTGATTGGGGAATCAAACAGGAAGAAGCGTTCCAGATATTGAAGGATAAGCTCTGCAATGCACCAATCTTAGCACTACCGGAAGGTACAGATGATTTTGTGGTATACTGTGACGCTTCGCGTCAAGGATTGGGTTACGTGTTGATGCAACGCCAAAAGGTTATTGCTTACGCATCACGTCAATTGAAAGTGCACGAAAAGAACTATACCACACATGATTTGGAACTTGGCGCAGTGGTATTTGCATTAAAGATCTGGAGACACTACCTTTATGGTACAAAGTGTACAATTTTTACAGATCACAAGAGCCTACAACACATATTCAACCAGAAGGAGCTGAATATGAGGCAAAGACGTTGGGTTGAGTTGCTGAACGATTACGACTGCGAGATAAAGTATCACCCAGGGAAGGCGAATGTGGTCGCCGATGCCCTAAGTCGAAAGGAGAGGATCAAGCCCATAAGGGTTAGGGCTTTAGAAATGATTATCCGAACCGATCTTTCCTTGCGCATTCGTGTCGCGCAGAAAGAAGCTCTCAAGGAAGGAAACCTTGAAGAAGTGTTAGGATCGGAGGCTCTCATGATTGTGTTTGTTTGTATGTTTTGAACAATTTATGAATATGAAAACATGTAAAGTGCAGCGGAAATGAAAACAAACTTTGTAAACACAATCAAAGGAGAAAATAGTTTGATAAACAATTGCTTCACATAGAGTCAAAGGATTTACAAATCAAAGCAAAAGATTACAGATATGCTTACAAACTAAACTCCCCCTCAGCCTGATGCCCCAAGGTTGGTTTGCACACAAGATGAAAGGATTAGACATGAGGAGAAGAACTCGTTCAGTCAATCCAATGTAACAGTACAGGGTACTGTTACATTTATAGGCAAACCAAACCACTGAGGTATCTCAGCTGACGTCACCATGAAAGCGACGTCTAACAGCCTAACAACCTGTATCTACTGTCCTTACACAAACACTGCTAACCTAACCACTGACTATACATAAATAAAACAATTCACTAAACAGCTGCTCTCCCTTTATGTCAGTGCTTTACTCAAGGTTGATCAGTCCTTGACTGGGCAGTGCTTTATCATCAGTAGATAGGACCAGCAGTGTTGGATACTTCAGGGTTTTGATCAGCAGTTGAAGGACCAGCAGTAGTTGTATCTGAACAGCAGATAAGACCATCAGTTGTTATAAATCACTTTCAAGGGGAAAGCTTAATGTAAACTGCTGCTTATTATGAATCCACTATTGTGGCCTGGTTTTGGTTTTACATTATCTGTTCCTCTGGTAGGGTTCAATCCCAACAATCTCCCCCTGGAACAGATAATGCCAAAACCTGTCATTATTCTGGATCTTTATTTCTCATCAAAAGTTCCTTTACTTCTCTTTTAAAATCTGCTTCAAAGTCTCTGGAACTTATATCATCTTCATCCCGGCACAGTGTAAGTTCAAGGAGATCCTGCAAATCTTGAACACTAAGGCCTAGTGCTTCTTTCCTTGATATGTACTTCACATCTCCATTGGATTTGACTATAGTCAATACGTGGGTCTTTTGGTCAGACATCCACTTTAGTACTTTCGAACCCAATGGATTTTTCGGGAGAGGGTTATTTGCTGATGAGTTGAGGGATGATGGCCTTGAAAACACCTGCAGACTTTCAGACATTCTTTTGAAAGCTTCTTCAATGACTTTGTCTGCTGCAGCTATATCTTCTGCAGTTTCTTGTTCAATAAGTTCTTGTCTTTCAACTTCTGTTTTGTCTTTTGCAGTGTTGGGAGACGCAGGTTTGTTTAATACCTTCTTAAAAAGGTTTTGAAGCTTTGATGAGCTGTCTTCATTCAGACCCATTTTCAAGACGGCGCCCTTGAGATACTCTGCTTCCTTTTCTATTACCTCTTCTTCAGTCAGCTGTCTGCCTTCAACTTGGTTTGACTCAAGAGTAGAACTGTCTGCTGATTTTAACATTGTCATGAGGTTTTCAATTTTCTGTTCAAGCTTCATCATGTGTTCTCGCTTCTTTGAGGTGCTTGAAACAGTTATCTTTCTTTTCTTTAGCCTTTCATAGGCTTCATCGGTCTGCTGTTTTGACCATTTTGATATGGCTGCAGCAGTATCCATTTTCGCATCCACCAGCTCCTTTTTCTTTCTCTTATATTCAGCAGTTAAGTCAGCAATGAGCTTTTCATATTTTCTCCAGTTAGGAGCATTCCTCTTCTTCGTAGGATCATTCTTAATCTTCTCAATCCTTTCTGCCTCACGCTTAAGAGCTACTACTGGCCATTCTTTGAATTGTTGTTCTTCAGCAGGATAGAATTTCTCTTTCATGATGTAGGCTAGATATTGTTTTCTTAATTCTTTCTTTTGATCAGCCTTTTCTTTGTTTAGGTCTTGTGCAAATTCTTCTATCTGCTTTACTTTTGTGAAGTAGAACTCTAGTCTTTTAGCAATGCCATCTTCGCTTAAATGATCACGTTCACTTTCAAATTTAGCTCTTAGTTTAGCTTTCCTGGCCTTGATTTTGAGGTAGGCATCCATATCATCTGGTGGCATGTAGCCTATGAGTGAGGAGAATCTTCTTTTTGAAGGATCTTCTTCTGTATAGAATTGCCTCATCTCATTTTTGATAGCTTCAAGTTCCAGTGGATGTTGTGCAGCATTAGGATCATGTATACCCTCATCGGCAGGGATTGGCTTTCTTTTTCTGTTGAAGAGCTTTGGTTGTGATGTAGAAGAGGTGAGAGCAGTGGTGGATGACTGACTAACAGCTGTTGAGACAACTGATGTCTCAACATCTGCTGTCATTACAACTGCTGATATGTCAGCAGTTGTCTTCTGCTTTTGAGCAGGGGATGTAAGTGGTGAGGTAGTTTTTGATGGCGGTGATGGTGGTGGTGAATCATCATCTGATATGAGATTCCTTCTCCTTTTTAATGAAGAAGGAGCAGATGATGTTTTGGGTGGATCAGTGGTGGTAGATTGGATAGCAGTGGTTTGTGGCAGTGATTGACTTACAGTGGTTGGAACAACTAGTGTTTCGATCACTGTTGTCATTACAGCAGATGTTGTAACATCTGCTGTCTTCTGCTTTATGGCAGGAGGCAGTGATGATGGTGTGATTGTAGATGATGGTGGTAGAGCAGTAGTTGTGGTTGATGGTGGTAGAGCAGTAGTTGTGGTGGTGTGTGTTGAAAGTGTGTGTGTTGATGACATGGCAGCTGTTTGGCTTGATGCGTGCGAAGTGTCGTATATATTAGGTGTATATTTTAAGCCCCTTTTTAACACTTATTTTAGCCAAGTTTTAAATTTATAAAACACGATATTTTACTAACACTAAACACACATATGGGCAAGTGCACCCATCGTTGAGTGTAGTATAGCGTTGGTAAGATACCGAGGTCGTCCAAGGACACAAGAGCTTTTAGTACCGGTTTATCCTCAACGTCTAATCAAAATAAAAAGTTTAGAAAAATGTTTTAAGCTAAGAAAAATAAAAACTAACTAAAATGCTGAAAATAAAAATAAAAATAAAAACAGATAGACAAGATGAATCACTTGGCTCCGACTCGTATCTAGTATGACCTTTGATTATTTCCGCACTTTTGCACATAATTAAGAGATTATCTTAGTTATTGTAGTAGGCCCCTCTTTTGAAGGTGACGTTACCCTCACCCCAGTAGTTTGAGTCAGCAAGGATACAATCCTAAAAGGGTGGATTATTGGAAGATAATGAATTAAGTTATTAATGCAGTATTGTGGTAGGCCCCGCTTTTGGCGGTGACGTTACCCTCGGCTAAGTAGTCTGAGTCAGCAGGGATACAGTCCTAAATAGCCGGGTTATAGTATTAATAGTAGTTAACTTATGAGGGGATCAAAGAGTTTGGACCCCCGCCATCCAATACCGTGAAGCATTGAAGGAGGTCCTACTAAATTTGACCCAGGTCCATTGCAGGACCTCTAAACGCTGAACAATGGCAAGACCTTTACCAAACCATTCCCTTAACCCCCGACCAGGTAGCCAACATACCTCCATATAGACCGTGGAGATATGAATGGTGAAAATCCTTTATTTTATATAGACAGTAAAATAATGCCAAGACACCACGGACAAACGATAAGGAAAGATCACCTTCAACATAAGTAACTAGTTATTAAAGTCATTAATACAAAACCAAATAAAAAGTGCAAAAGATTAGAAATAAAAAGTATTATACTAGACATTTTGTCTTCACCAAGTGTTGTAAGAGACTTAGGCAAACATGGCCTTGATTGTCAAGAACTCTTACGATCAATCTTGGATCCCGAGACGACTCACACACTCTACGATGGACAATGGATGATGGTGGTGGATGATGGTGTTATGGTGGTGGTGGGTGGTGGATGAAGTGTGAGAGAGGTGGTGTGCCAAGGGATGAGTTGAAATGAATCCAAGCACTCCTATTTATAGGCTGAACAGAGAGCTGGGCACGGCCCCGTGTCCGCTGGGCACGGCCCCGTGCCTGTCTGACACTCTCTCTCCTCATTAATTGTAATTCGCAATTACAATAAATGCGTCTGCTGTACTTTCGACACGCCCCCGTGTCCGTTGGGCACGGCCCGTGGTGGGCAATAGAAGCTTCTATAGATTTGTCTTTTCTGCTGCTTCTTGGGCACGGCCCCGTGCTGGCTGAGCACGGGGCGTGTTCAGCCTTCTGTCTTTTCTATTTTTCTTTGGAAGGTGCCGTTGAGGGGTCGGGCGGTCCACTAATGTTCCTTTCCTTGTATTTATGTTGGAATTAGCTGTCTTTTTGCTTATTTTGTGTTTTTGAGCTCATTTAATCCTGAAAATACAAAAGGAAGACAAAAACACTCTTTTTCCAATATTAGTACTTAAAAAGGGTTAGTTTTATGCCTTAATTGATGTAATTTATATGTTGCATTTTACACACATCAAATACCCCCACACTTAAACTTTTGCTTGTCCTCAAGCAAAACTCTTTAATATGTGGCTTACACTCCCAAATGGAATAGGTAGAAGAGAAGGTTTTGGGCTTGTCGTAGAGTGTCGGGATATCCAAGATCTTTTTGGGTTTTATTTTTATTTATTTACAATCCTATTCGTAATGATTTATTTAGAACGTTTCATATGAGAAATTACTTATTTGGGCATAACATGCCTTTTTAAAATTCCATTTATATACAAGTTCACATACCTCACGGGAGAAATCACTCACACTCGGCCGAAGGTGTATTTTTAGTGAATCACTCGAGAGCGGCATGGGACTTATTCCTACCATATGCTTGCCAAGCAATCAATCCTCCTCCTTTTTAACTTTTATACCTTTGTAAATATCAAGAGGACTTTGTGGGTTAAGGGTTAGGCTTGGGTTAAAGGTAGGTGGTTGGGATAGTGGTTAGTGGTTAGTAGAAAAAAGGGCGAAAAGCGTAACAAGTGTCGGTTTTCGTAAGACTTTCTATTTTTTTTGTAACTTTTTATTTTGATGAAGCTTTTATTCAAACAAAGGTATTTTTGATGAACTTGTTTGTTTATTTATTTATTTATTTTTTTTGCTTCATCAACAACACACATTTTTTTTTTGATCATACGAAAAACCGAACTTGTTACTAAAACAAAGGGTTAAAAATGAAAAAGGTTTTGGTGGGTAAAAGGGTTTTTTGGTTTGGGTGATGAAATGAAAAGGTTTAGGCTCAAAGGGGTTAACTAGGGGGATTTTTTTGGGTAGGTGGTAAAAGAAAAAGAAAAATAATGGTGTAGAAATAAAAAGGGGTTAGTCCTAATGCCTCCATCATTTACTTACTCGGGTTTAAGTTGATAAGGACCGGGAATGTATCGTCATGGCAAGTTCTAGAGTCGTAAGAACCAAGCGGCTATTCACACAAGAAACGAAAAATGAGCATTTAGTTTTTATGATATGTAGTTGTGCTCAATAAAGGCTCAAAACTCACTTTTTGTGGGAATGGGTTTTTATGTGATCAAGTATATATAATCAAACTTTAACTAAGTTTGCCATGCCTTTTCATAATTTTCTTATGTTGGTTCTTTTTATCACTACGCTATCGGTTGTAAATTTGTAAAAATATAACCTTTTTGAGAACTTGAATTTCCCGAATTAAACCTAGACAAGTAAGAAAAAAAATGATTTTTTTGAAAAAAATTGGGGTGATTAGCGGTTCCAATAGAGTTTTGTGTAAGGCTTGTATTTAGGACTTGCAACATTCAAGGTTTTAGCATCCCCCCACACTTAAATTACACATTGTCCTCAATGTGTCCCAAAAATAAATTTTTAGATTGATTAGATGTGTAAAATAGTGTTTAAAAAGCAAAAATTTGTGTTACTGGGCACTGAACACGGCCCCGTGTTATCCGGGCACGGCCCCGTGTTCAAGTGCCAGTAACAAAATTAAAATAAGAGAAACAGAAGTCTGGACACGGGGGTGTGTTGGGTGAACACGGCCCGTGTCCAGGTACCTGAACTTGGCGTTTTTCTGCAGGTGGTTCAGCACGGGGCCGTGTTGGTTGGGCACGGCCCGTGTTGAACCTTCTGAACTGGAGAGAATTGTAGGGTTGCCTTGTTCTTGTGCATGGGGTCATTTTTCTCGTTCCCTTTTTCATCCTTTACCACCATGAGTGTGTTTTATTCATTAAAAACCATCCAAACCTTAAAACCATCATTTCATTTCATCATAGAGAGAACTTACATAGTCCTAAATTAAGATAAAATTAAAACTTAACTAAATAGGTCAGCAGGTACACGAGGTTGTCATAAGGAGTTCTACTATTTTAAGAAAATTTCGAGAATAGTTTCCCGATATAGTAGGACTTTTAGCCGAATGGATTCTTCCTTAAACGTTGTTTAAAGCCATTCTTCGATCTCCCTAGGAAGGAAGAATGCGGCTTCATTTTCCTCCGCAGCTGGTGGTTGAGGGGGAACATTCACCGGGACTCCTTGCACCACTCTTCGCGGAGGCTCTTGGTGCATGGCGTACCATTCGGCTGGAATGACAACTTCGGGTACCATGTTCCACGCCCTTTGGGTTATTATAGGTACCAAAGGAGGGGAGGCGAGAAGGTTCAACCTCTGGTGCAAGAGGTTTACTTCATGGAGACAGCCCTCCAGCCCTACTGTAAGATGGTTGATACGGTCGACCAATGCTTCCTCCACTCCCGTCATTTCATCAATAGCCTCCCTTAGAGCGTAAACATAGTTTACAAGAGAGTCTTCTGTTGTTGAAGATCTCCTCCCTTGTCGGTTACTTCTTGAAGATGATCCGCTTGTTCTGCTTGCCATTTTCTGTGAAGGAAACCGAAGAAAGCTAAATTTTTACAAAACAGAGCCCTGGACACGGCCCCGTGCTCGTTGAGCACGGCCCCGTGTCCATTTGTCTGCAGGATTTTTGGCTAAAGAATCTTGGAGTTTTAAATTATTTTCATGATTTTTTATCTGGGTTTTAAGCTCAGATAATTTAAAACAAAGTTATACAACTAACTTTAAACAAGAATCTTTAGCAAATAATCTTACAAACTTCACATAGAGGGTTGGAATCAAGGGATTTCCAAGCTTCCATGGAGGAAATTTTGAAAAATTTTGAAAGAGGAGGAAATGAATAAAAGTGGAAGGGACAAGAGGGTCCTTTGGAACCTTCTTTTAGCACTTACCTAGGATGGTATGAGTGAAAATCCCAGGGATCTCTGTCAATTGAAGTGGTCAAAATGAGCAGGAATCAGGCTGCATTTAAAGAAAACGACAGCGCACTGGGCACGGCCCTGTGTTGACTGGACACGGCCCCGTGTTCAGAGGAAATCCTGACACATTTTGTCCGTATTCTGACCAAATCAGCAGAGAATCTTTGGTGAGCACGGGGGCGTGTTGACCTGGACACGGCCCCGTGTTTGGAGGCTGTTTTATGGAGTTTTGCTACTTCAAGGATCTCGTCGAAATCGGGTGGTTCCTTACTGGTTGGAACAACCCCAAAGTGCCTAAGATACCTTAATTGTCCTAGACTAAGGCGAGAACGCAAGAGGTTGTCGGTGAGGGTAATTCCTATTTTCATTCTAGGTGGACAAGTCCAACCCTTTCCCGGGCTCTTGTTAAAGAAGGTGTATGCCGAATCGTTCAGGTCTATGTATGCACCGAACGAAGTCGATGGAGAGTCCTTCACGGCACAATCGACACAGGGACGACTATCGTCCAAGTCTTTGCTAGGAACGGAGGTATTTTTGGGAGCAACGAGGTTGTCGGAATGCGGTTCCAACATTTCTTCATGGTTATCGTCTTGGGGTGGATCAATAAAATCCTTCCTAAGCTCTTTTAACCAATTCAGAATTAGCTTTTCTAGTTGAAATAACTCATCAAGGAGCATTTCCCCTAGAATATCTGGCTGGGCGCATTCGAGGGAGAAATAGTGCTTATTTTTACTTTCGCCCCTCTTAAGGTTGTAAGAAGTCGGTGGGTCCATGTAGTGGGGCCTATAATTTAGAAAGTAGCATTTTACTTCTTCATGTTTGCCACCACATAATTGACACCACGTACCATAAGAGTGCCGAAAGTAAAAACAACTACTATCACTCATGTTTATGTCAGAAATTACCAACCGCCGGGATCTTACGGTTCTGTTTTCAGTAACTGAAACTTGGGCACGGGGGCGTGTTGAGTGGGCACGGCCCCGTGTTCAGCTTACTGTCTGACGTAAAACAGGATTGCCAGTTCCAATGATTAAGCACGGGGGCGTGTTCAGCGGGCACGGCCCGTGCTGAGCTCTGCAGAAGCTGAAAAACTAAGAAAATCCTAAAAAAAATTAAAAAGAAAAATAAAAGATGATTAGGCCGTTGATTCCTAACTTTCTTAAAATCCTTGTGTCCCCGGCAGCGGCGCCAAAAACTTGATGCGTGCGAAGTGTCGTATATATTAGGTGTATATTTTAAGCCCCTTTTTAACACTTATTTTAGCCAAGTTTTAAATTTATAAAACACGATATTTTACTAACACTAAACACACATATGGGCAAGTGCACCCATCGTTGAGTGTAGTATAGCGTTGGTAAGATACCGAGGTCGTCCAAGGACACAAGAGCTTTTAGTACCGGTTTATCCTCAACGTCTAATCAAAATAAAAAGTTTAGAAAAATGTTTTAAGCTAAGAAAAATAAAAACTAACTAAAATGCTGAAAATAAAAATAAAAATAAAAACAGATAGACAAGATGAATCACTTGGCTCCGACTCGTATCTAGTATAACCTTTGATTATTTCCGCACTTTTGCACATAATTAAGAGATTATCTTAGTTATTGTAGTAGGCCCCTCTTTTGAAGGTGACGTTACCCTCACCCCAGTAGTTTGAGTCAGCAAGGATACAATCCTAAAAGGGTGGATTATTGGAAGATAATGAATTAAGTTATTAATGCAGTATTGTGGTAGGCCCCGCTTTTGGCGGTGACGTTACCCTCGGCTAAGTAGTCTGAGTCAGTAGGGATACAGTCCTAAATAGCCGGGTTATAGTATTAATAGTAGTTAACTTATGAGGGGATCAAAGAGTTTGGACCCCCGCCATCCAATACCGTGAAGCATTGAAGGAGGTCCTACTAAATTTGACCCAGGTCCATTGCAGGACCTCTAAACGCTGAACAATGGCAAGACCTTTACCAAACCGTTCCCTTAACCCCCGACCAGGTAGCCACATACCTCCATATAGACCGTGGAGATATGAATGGTGAAAATCCTTTATTTTATATAGACAGTAAAATAATGCCAAGACACCACAGACAAACGATAAGGAAAGATCACCTTCAACATAAGTAACTAGTTATTAAAGTCATTAATACAAAACCAAATAAAAAGTGCAAAAGATTAGAAATAAAAAGTATTATACTAGACACTTTGTCTTCACCAAGTGATGTAAGAGACTTAGGCAAACATGGCCTTGATTGTCAAGAACTCTTACGATCAATCTTGGATCCCGAGACGACTCACACACTCTACGATGGACAATGGATGATGGTGGTGGATGATGGTGTTATGGTGGTGGTGGGTGGTGGATGAAGTGTGAGAGAGGTGGTGTGCCAAGGGATGTGTTGAAATGAATCCAAGCACTCCTATTTATAGGCTGAACAGAGAGCTGGGCATGGCCCCGTGTCCGCTGGGCACGGCCCCGTGCCTGTCTGACACTCTCTCTCCTCATTAATTGTAATTCGCAATTACAATAAATGCGCCTGCTGTACTTTCGACACGCCCCCGTGTCCGCTGGGCACGGCCCGTGGTGGGCAATAGAAGCTTCTATAGATTTGTCTTTTCTGCTGCTTCTTGGGCACGGCCCCGTGCTGGCTGAGCACGGGGCGTGTTCAGCCTTCTGTCTTTTCTATTTTGCTTTGGAAGGTGCCGTTGAGGGGTCGGGCAGTCCACTAATGTTCCTTTCCTTGTATTTATGTTGGAATTAGCTGTCTTTTTTGCTTCTTTTGTGTTTTTGAGCTCATTTAATCCTGAAAATACAAAAGGAAGACAAAAACACTCTTTTTCCAATATTAGTACTTAAAAAGGGTTAGTTTTATGCCTTAATTGATGTAATTTATATGTTGCATTTTACACACATCAGGCTACTGACAGCAGTTTTTGTAACTACTGGTGTATCAGCTGTTTGACTAACAGGTTTTGAGACCTGCTTTTCTTTTTCTTTTCCTTTTTCAGGCTCAATATGAAGGCCATGTTCTATTCCCTTCTTCTTCATTTGCTTCATTATCTCCCCCTTTTTGGCATTATCTGCAAGGGGGTCATCAAAGAATAGTAAAGTTGAAGGAGCCTTGCCAGTGGCAGTTTGGATACTGGCTTTAATAGCCTTGATATCTTCTTGAGTGTCCTTGAACCTTGATTCCATCATGTTGGACAGCATTTGTACTTGAATAGCATGCTTTTGATCAGCCATTTGTTGCTGTTTTTCAAGCATGGGTTGGAAAATATTCCAAAGCTCATTTGCAGCAGGTGCTTGTTGTGGAGCAGGTGCTTGAGCAGGAACAGTATTGGATTGTGCTTTCTGAGCTTTTAAAATCTCTTGCACCATCTCCTTTATTTCATAAACTGATTCTTCAAGTTTTTCCACTCTGCCCGTCAATTCCTGATATCTTGAATCATCACCCAATTTATTGGGATCATCTGAATCCCTACCAGCAGTGGTTATATCAATGTGTGACTTAGAAACAGAGTCCCAAAAATCACCCATTGATGCCCCTTGTTCTTGGTACTGGGGACTTCTTTCTTCAGCATTCGATAAACCTTTGATGGTACCAGTGGTTAGATCCAACTCACTGGTGGTTACCGAAGTTGCCATGGAAGAAATTGCCTTCAAGGGAGTCTTACTTATGAAACAACTGTCCAACTGAGGATCTGTTGATCCACCAGTTGTAGTTGCTGCTCCACTTGAACTACCACCGAGAGTTACTTGTAACTCAGGGGGTGTAACCTCCTCAATTGTTGCTGGGATAGCAGGAGTAGTAGCATCAGACCCAGTCACCTGTGGGGGTATACTCTCAGTGACAGGTGATAGAGAGGAACTGGTTTGTGTCTGAGCTATAGCAGCTGCATGCAACAAAGGTAGCATGGATTGTGGCATTATTATTGGTGAGGGGATGGGAGTTGAAAGAGACATGTCCTTGGGATCAGGACTGAGGAAGATGGATCCGAGTGGATTCAGAGCTTCATATTGTGGTGTCCCTGTGCTTACAACCTGATCCTTTTGTGAGGATGCAGGAGGAGTTTTAGGCATGGGTTGAGATCTTTCTTCCAACTGCTGTGAGGAAGTAGCAGCAGTGGTTTGTGGTGACTTTTGTGTTGTCACAGGCATTTCCTCTGGGATCTCATCTTCCAGAGTTGCCTTTGTTTTGGGTTTGGTGGATTTTCTGGATGGTTTTCTTTTGGTCTTTTTGGTTATGTTAGGTGTGGGTTTCAAAGCAGTGGTTGTGCTGCTATGATCACCTGGAGCAGTGGGCTCAGCAGCTGATACCTGAGGAGCAATTGTAACCGCTAAAATCTGCTCAGGTACCCCTGCTTTTGTTTTTATTGGTGCCATCATCCTTGAAAATGTTTCTTTTGTTAAGCTTTTTATTTGACAATGAACACCTTGTTTGAGCAAATTTAAATTTTCCTTTTCAAATTTTTGTTCAAAATAGTAACTCAAAAATCTTGGAAAAAGTAAAAATGCTTTACTTTCAACGTTTTTCACCATGTCATTGAAAATCTCCTGGGAGTAGTTGTAGTCCTTATTATTCAAAATAGCGTAACCCAGGCATTGAATTTTCAATGGTATTTCGTTAAAAGATGTTGTTTTATTCGAAGCACACATCAGAAGTGTGTGAAATAAAAACCTAGGTGCAGAAGGGAAATAACCTTTTTGTAAGGTATCTACCTTTGATTCTTCTGCATATCCCCTTTTTACGAAATCAGTTTTCATCTCGGCTTTATCAAAAGAGATTTTACCTTCCTGATCGTCAAGATTAAAGACTTCGGAGATTGATTGTGGTGTGATTTGAATCACTTTACCCTGTAACGAGGAGTTAATGGCTATGACTTTATCGTCTTGTTTTTCAAGCGTTGCCTTTTTCCAAAACTCTCTCTGGGTTTGCAGATAGATGGGAGCATTTGTTGTTAACAAAGTTTTGTACTTTGATGCAGATAATGTATCAATGATGGTGTCAAAGGTGTGATTATCAGTAGGTTTTGTGAGTAAACCCAGATAGTTGTGAGATTGTTTGTATGGTATTTCGATGGGTTCTTCGGCCGTTTGAGCGACCTCTTTTGAAGATGGTGATTTTATTTTTGATTTTGATTTTGTCATCTTTGCAGAGAAGAACGAAGAATGATTTTGAAGTTTTTGAGAAGAAGGGTTGGAAACTGCTATGAGAAGAGAATTTTTGGAATTCAATTCGACAGTGTAAAACCCTGTTTGGGGTTTAGGGCAGGGTTTTATTTAGGGAAAAAAATGATCGCTGATGTGGCAGCGGTTATTACGATCTGAGGGCTAAAAACTGACCACGTGTCAAACACTGATGAAACGGATGAAGTAGGGAGAACAGTTGTTTTAAGAGCCACTGACGTATCAAGTATCAGTGGTTACAACGGTAAAAATTGTGGGCAGTGGATGATTTTTACTATCAGTGGATAGCATATCAGCGGATAAGACACTGATTTTGAACATCAGTGCTCTTTTTAAAAAAAATGAGGGATCAGTGGTTAACTTTCAGCAGTGGACAGTGTTTAGAGATCAGACGTTGGAACAAAACAGTGGTTAGGGTAAATGGTAGAGATCTGAAGAACAAGTGTTTCAGCAACAGTTTTGAAGATTTTCATTCAAGGTTTTGCCACATGTCAATTTTGAAAGACAGTGGTTTAGTACCCCAGATGATGAAAACTTTTTGCTAAGGCAACTCATTTTCGTTTAATATTCAATTAAAACATGAGTACCCTAGTAATTCAAGCAAGTTAGCAACCAACTTTTGATGAAAATTTAGGAGCAAACCTGAGTATGACATGATCTTAACACATATACCATTTCCTTTTGACCCATTTATGAGGACAAAAATACCACCAAAAATAAGGTATTACATCCTGTCAGGAGCTGAAACTATTGCCAACAAAAACAAGCAAAAGTTCCAAATATATCTTTTAAAAAATGGATGATATATCCTGGTTATTCGAGAAAATCCTTTGGAAAAAAAATGGTTAAAGGATTTTCTGAGAACAGTATCAAAAAGGATCTGGTATGATTTCAATAGAGTATATAATCACATCATTCACAAGTTTTTGAAAATGGTCAGTGGTTTGACAATAGTGATAGGAAATTTTTGGATACATTTTGACCACTGTTTGGTACCATTTTCTTTATCAGTTGATTGCAAACATGAGGACACATGGATAAATTTTTGAACATTTGCCTAGTCCTCTTTGGAGTTCATTCACTGGTATCAAAACCTTTTCCTGAACAGATGAATGCACATAGTTGCTTAATGACCATTATTACCCTAAACTTTGACTCATAAGTGTTTTATGTTTATACTCTTTTCTTTTGACTTCAAAAGTTTTGAGATAGACACACTTCTGAGTTTTTGTGAATTTTCTCAATGTATTTTAACAAAGTTGATTTTGTCCTTTTGAGGAACTCAACCTATTTTCAACACATAAGATTTGATTGACTAAAGTTTTAATTCCCTCTTTTTGAGTTAACAAGACATCAATGTTTTTATGAACATATGTTTTGTTAATCTGAGGTTCAGACTTTAGTATTTATGGAAAACATCACAAATTACACATCAACAATTGAAATTAATTTAGAAAATAAGAAGTAATCTCATAGTTTAACAGATATTTATTTCAGATCTAGAAACCATGAGTGTTTTGTGCATAAATTCACTTGTTGTGTGAAATTTGTGTGTCATATAACATCTTGGTTGATTTACAGAGTTTTTGAACAACCATTTTGAACATGATTTACTCGACACTCTGTTTTTCAACTAAATACAACCAACCTTAGTATCAACGAATTTTGAGCCGAACTGTTATGTCAATTTGACTGTTAAATCGAAATTGACTGTCCAGGCTCTGATACCAATTGTTAGGATCGGAGGCTCTCATGATTGTGTTTGTTTGTATGTTTTGAACAATTTATGAATATGAAAACATGTAAAGTGCAGCGGAAATGAAAACAAACTTTGTAAACACAATCAAAGGAGGAAATAGTTTGATAAACAATTGCTTCACATAGAGTCAAAGGATTTACAAATCAAAGCAAAAGATTACAGATATTCTTACAAACTAAACTCCCCCTCAGCCTGATGCCCCAAGGTTGGTTTGCACACAAGATGAAAGGATTAGACATGAGGAGAAGAACTCGCTCAGTCAATCCAATGTAACAGTACAGGGTACTGTTACATTTATAGGCAAACCAAACCACTGAGGTATCTCAGCTGACGTCACCATGAAAGCGACGTCTAACAGCCTAACAACCTGTATCTACTGTCCTTACACAAACACTGCTAACCTAACCACTGACTATACATAAATAAAACAATTCACTAAACAGTTGCTCTCCCTTTATGTCAGTGCTTTACTCAAGGTTGATCAGTCCTTGACTGGCAGTGCTTTATCATCAGTAGATAGGACCAGCAGTGTTGGATACTTCAGGGTTTTGATCAGCAGTTGAAGGACCAGCAGTAGTTGTATCTGAACAGCGGATAAGACCATCAGTTGTTATAAATCACTTTCAAGGGGAAAGCTTAATGTAAACTGCTGCTTATTATGAATCCACTATTGTGACCTGGTTTTGGTTTTACATTATCTGTTCCTCTGGTAGGGTTCAATCCCAACAAGAAGAATATCTCCGTGGGATGGAGAAGCTACTGGTACCAAACGTGGAAGGAACGTTATGTTTTGAGAAAAGGATTTGGGTTCCTTTGTTTGGAGGTTTAAGGAAAGTTATTTTTGATGAAGCACACAAATCGCGGTACTCTATCCATCCAGGAGCGGATAAGATGTACCAAGATCTCAAGGATTACTATTGGTGGCCAAGGATGAAAGGCGATGTTGCTATTTATGTGAGCAAGTGTCTAACGTGTGCTAAGGTGAAAGCGGAATACCAGAAGCCCTCAGGACTTCTGCAACAACCTGTGATTCCCAAGTGGAAATGGGAACAAATCTCGATGGATTTTATTACAAAGTTGCCAAGAACGCCAAGAGGTCATGACACTATCTGGGTGATAGTTGACCGCCTAACAAAGTCCGCACACTTTCTGCCAATCAAAGAGAAGGATAACACTAGCAAATTGGCTGAAATTTACATGAGAGAGATCGCCGCACGTCATGGAGTGCCTCTCTCGATCATCTCTGATAGAGACGGAAGGTTTGTGTCAAGGATATGGCAATCCTTCCAAGAAGCTTTTGGCTCACAATTAAATTTGAGCACTGCGTTTCATCCGCAAACTGACGGTCAAAGCGAGCGAACGATTCAGACGTTAGAAGATATGCTGAGAGCATGTGTAATGGATTTGGGCGGTAGCGGGGACAAGCATTTGCCTTTGGTCGAATTTTCATACAACAACAGCTACCACACCAGTATTGGAGTCGCGCCATTTGAAGCCCTTTACGGACGCAAGTGCCGATCACCCCTATGTTGGGCTGACGTAGGTGATAGGCAGCTTGTTGGTCCCGAAATCGTCCAAGAGACGACACACAAGATTGCGCAGATTCGAAAACGCATCGAAGCAGCTCGTGAAAGACAGAAAGCCTATGCGGATCCAAACCGGAAACACTTGGAATTCCAAGTTGGAGATATGGTTTTATTGAAAGTTTCACCCTGGAAGGGTGTGGCACGCTTCGGAAAGCGTGGAAAGTTAAATCCGCGCTACATTTGTCCTTTCAGAGTTTTGGAAAGAATAGGACTAGTAGCATACAAGCTGGACTTACCTGCCGAGCTGAATGGAGTTCACGATACATTTCATGTATCCAACCTGAAGAAAAGTCCAACTCAAGATACCATTGCCATTCCCAACGACGAGATTCATGTTGACGACACGCTCCAATTCGTTGAAGAACCGGTTGAGGTTACGGATTGGAAAGTAAACAAGACCCGCAGGAGCAGTGTCAAGCTCGTCAAAGTTCGTTGGAATGCCAGACATGGTCCTGAATACACCTGGGAGCGTGAGGACCGGATGAAAGAGAAATACCCCCACTTATTTCCTAAGAACCCTGCATCTACAAGCAGAACTTAAAATTTCGGGACGAAATTTTTCTAACGGGGGGAGAATGTGACAACCCTCACTAAACCAGGTATCCATACGACTTAATTAATAATTAATTACTGCTTAATTACTGTGCTTGTTTGAAATTACTGATGAACTGCTACTTGATTTCTGATACCTGCATATACCTGCATCATACTTTACTTGCCGTCACTACATTATTTACATGCTGAACCTTAGTGACAAACATGATGCACAAAAAGCACAGTAGCACTATAAACAGATAACCTATTGAACATGCTGATAAAGCCAGCATCAGGCAGACACTGCCTCTAAGGCCTGTATGAGCCAGAAATATTTTACTACACTAGTGGTGAGTGTAGGGATACAAGGGTTGTAGAACTGCGTCTCTAGGAATAAGTTACAATGACTGGATGTGCCTAAAACGTGCTCTAAGCACAAAACTCAGCACTTTAATAAAAAAAATCCAGCTTTTAGCTAACTAATAAAGTGCCAAAACATGAGGAAAATATTCCCGACACTTTGGAGGAATAAGTTGTGTCACTAAAAAGGGTATTAACGACACTTTAAAGCTTGTTTAACGCTTTAACGGATTACTATCCAACCGAACAACCGGACTATACCCGGAACATGAAAATATTGTTAATAACATTACTTATCTTTTTCTGAGCCAGTTAGGGTCCCTGAATACCCTAACACCCGCAATAAAGCACAACACACTACTAACCGGGTTAATCCCTAAACTTAACTAGATTAACCTAACTATTAACTAATGTTTAGTTGGATTTGAACCAAACTACCCCCCCCCCCCCTCAACAAATCGTTCCCAAGGGGGGACACCCCTTGTCCTTGCAAGATTATAATAATCTTGGTTGTCTTATATCTAGTAGACACATAACCTCTTGGTTAATGACCATGGAAATTATCTATAAGTTCTAACCTTAGCACATCATAACCATCCAACACTTGAGCACACTCTCTCCCTCTCTAATAACTCTCGGCCGAACACCCCTATCCATCCATCAATTTTTCGAGTTTTGTTCAAGCTATTCCAAGATCACACAAGTGTTAAGGATCACCTACAAGGAAGCTTGGTGCAATCGGAAGGCGAAGGACCTCACTCTATTGCTTTTATCCACTCATTTTGCGTCTCGATTCTTCCCTAGCCTCGAGCTAGTAGTAAGTTGCTTGAATCACACTCTCGAACTATTTTGAAGTGGTTAAAATGTTATGTAACGGCTAAAACTCGTAAACATACAAGTTGATACATAAAAGTCTACTAAAAATGCTAGTAATGGTGGTTAAAAGCTTGAATGTTGTGTAAATCTTGTAGTATTTGATTTGTGTGGTTATTTAGTCCCGATCTATGTTGTGGTAGCTCGGATCATCGTTTAACCCGGATTGGTCATGATCATGGATTATGACATAAAGCTTGTTTAAGTGTAACAAGGGTTAAGTGATGAAACTCTACCACATATCAAACTTGAACTTGTGTAAAAATGATTTTACTTACGAAATAGTGTTTAAAACTAGTAGATCTACGGATCTACAAGCGGTATTTTCAAAGGACCGAGTGTCGAAGAAACCATATTTTTCTAAAAATGGGTTTTACATGAGCAAGAATGATTTTTAGAACACACGAGTGTGTAAACACTTGTGTAGCACTAAGTTTCGACAAAATAACTATCTTTGTAAAAATTGATAAGAAGTTGTAAAGATGGAATTTCTTTAAAAACGGGGTTTTTACGAAACCGGATTGATTTATATAAAGATCCACTAAAAGTAATGGAATTTACTTTATATTCTTTGATAAAACGCAAATTCATGTAATTTATGCGATATACATATTTATTTACTAGTTTGTTGTTTTGGACATTGGTTTGATTGAATGAAAAGAATGTTGGTTTGATTTATGAAAGAAAATGATACGCTTGAGAGCGTGGCCACCTCCAGTTACAGGGGAAACTCTGGCGAAATTTTTCCAAAAACCTAACACTTAGAAATATTTTCACTATAAGTGTTAGAAATACTTTTCGACTTGTTTTCAAATTATAGATTTCGCCACGACTTTATTTACAAAACATCGGAGGTGGGATTTCACAAAATAAAACTTGGTAAATATATATTTAGTATATATTTTTCATAAAGTCACTTGATGTGTGTTTATGACTATTTTGTGAAAATACTAGTATTATTTTTAGGGTAAAAATAATACTATCGAATGTTAACGAATCCAAAATAATACGAGCGCTTTCACGATAAATATATAAGTTACACCGGTAATTATTATTACCCCTCGATCGTTAAAACGTAACTTACACATTTTAAGGAAATATTCATGAACGCGTATTTTTGTTAAAGTATTATTTTGGGAAAATTATGTGTAATAGAAAATATAATATTTTTGAGAAGAATATTTATGTTAGGGATTAGAAATAAAATATATTTTAAGTGAGACTTAATAATATATTTCGAAATTATACGAAAACACATGTATTAAATCCCCCATCCTTGGGAAGGAAAATGATTACCAAGTATACAGAATGTAAACACGAAATAGTTGTCTAACTATTTCCCGAAAACTTAAACCTTAAAGCTAAGGCACGGCCGTCCGTCTAATAGAGTTAGTACGTGTAGGTCGTCACACAGCTGCTTGATTTGGAGGTATACTTGGTAGAGACGCACCACTGTGAGTTCATGTCCCCCTTTTCTCTTAACTGTTTTCAGTTTTCTAAACTACGGGGGTGAAATACATGTTACTTTGATTACAAGTACTTTATACATGGTATGGTTAGCATAAGGAGGTTTACTACTTAGATCATGTGAATGGGTAGGAGCAACATGAGGCCATTAGTCCTCATGGTAGGACCGAGGGATAGGAGCGGTAGATCTATCTGGGTGTAGCGAGCCCAGCCCTAGGCCAAACTAGAAACGGACCTCGGGGTGACTTTGTGCCCGACGCATAAATCTGCTAGGTTTGAGTCTCCCTACTTGCACTTCACACATATCAGTGGCCTTGCAAACCATTGGTGATCTCAATTCCCTTATGTGCTACATACCAGGATTTTTATACTTACAAAGGTTTATTTACTCACTTACACATGAACTCGCTCAACATTATTGTTGATTTTTCAACTTACATGTATTTCAGGGAATTAAAGGATCTGGCGCGGTATGACACGTTTTCCCGCTGCACTAGTTACGAGGTCATCCGGGTTTAGGGAATGTGACTCTTTCCTGGACAAGTCACAGTCCTTAAACTATGCTTATGTTATGTTGTGTTTGTTGAACAATGTTTATGTCGTTAGGATGTGTTTCCGTTAAGACAATGTTATTGTATTTGGTTTTTAAAACTTAATCGAATGGATGATCTTGCATGGTTATATTTCATATAGCTTTGTTATGGTTAAGCTATGGTATTAAGAAGTCACACCAAATTAACCACACTTCCGCAAAGCCAGGGTGTGACATATAAATTAATCAATTTTAATTGAATGTTTTTATTGAGGTGAAATTGTATACTTTCATATGGGAAGGGGATGCGGCAACTGAGCAACAAACGAGCTAAGAATCTCAATTCATATATATATGTTAGAGTCGAAGCGTTTTCATCAAAAAAAAGTTACAACGGGTCTTTCCTGATGCAATAATGGAAAACTATTGCTCGACGTGCTTAAGATCAAAATATGTCAACGTTTTTTATCAATATCTGGATTATATTTGTAGTTTCACTTTGTCATCAGACTTATGTAATATATTTAACTTTCTATTATACACTTTTACTTTTAGTTTCAATCAAGACCCTTAAAATGTCATAGTATTGTTATGTATTAAAACCGTGTGTTACTTATATTAGATAATGATGGCAATCTTAAAACCGTGTGTTACTTAAGTGTATTTATTTATATTAAATTTATTTCCATTTAATCTTAATTTAAACAAATTTAAAGTATTTTCATTTGTTAAACTGCATGTACACGCGGGCTCTAACCGACTTTTATAAAAAAAAAAGGGATGAAACCCCTTGGCTCCCCCATTTTCGTTCAACATTGGGATTCCCCCAAATCGTGCACAATATCTCCAAAATCCGCTAAATCCCTCATAATTGTGTTGGCACATTTTAAACCAACACACAACTCATCATTCTCTTCTCCTCTCTCTCTTCTTGGCCGGAATCCACCACCCACATTCTTCTCTTCCATTTTTGTTAATACCGAATAACGGATGATAGCGATAAGTTACGTATACTTTACATAACGATAGTGATGAAATAGGGGGCGCTGTTTATATGGAATCAACACTAATTCAACCAACATGTTTACCTTTGATCTCAAACCTCCTACCAGTTAGATTCAACATCACTGTTATACAAAATTCATTTAAACAAATCTTGTACACAAAACAGAAACCCAAGAAATTACAATAAACAAGAGCATAATCATTATTAAGTATATCACCACACGAACAACCTCCAACGAGACAAAAGCATCTGAACCGGTCAACTTTAAGTAACTCAAATAACTCGTTTCAACAAACCCTAACTCTCCAAGTCTTGCACACCAACTGTATAATAAAATGCCTAAACCAACCAACTTAGCTTCAGATTCCACAACATCTTTATTCGGCTCATTCAAACGCTTCGTAGGCCTATTAAAAAAATAGCATTGTTCATTGCATTTATGTTTATTACAATATAAGAAAAACCCGTTAAAATTATGGATTTGGATGAAGATGACAAGAAAATGATCGTAATACAAATGTACAAGGCTCAGTTACGAAAATAAAATTATTGTTAACTGAACTAACAAATAAAACTAAACCTAGATACGATTTTAGCATTTTACACTTTATTAAAAAGGGAAAATTACTTTTTAAGTCTCTGTGTTTTAGGGGTTTTAGTCACTTGAGTCTAAAATCAAAATGTTTAATGTCCTGAGTCTTTACAACCACCATCGTAAGGACTCAGGACGTTAAACATTTTGATTTTGAACTCAAGTGGTTAAAACCGGTTAGGTAGTCAAAAAGTAATTTTCCCAAAAAAAAAGAGTAAATTACAAAGTTCGTCCTTTATGTATGTCATATATTACAAAGTATGTCCTTTATCTTTAATAAGCTCAGAAAACGTACTCGATGTTTGCAAACCCTTACACATTATGTCCTTTAGCCCTAACTCAATTATTTTTCAAGGTTAAATCTGACCAAGTAGACCCCACATGAGGGTATTTTAGTCATTTTACCCTAAAAATATATAAATAATCAAAAACTCATCTTTTCCTCTCTCTCAAAACTCACTCAACCTCCCTTAACTCTCTCTCTCTCTCTTTACAATCAGAGAACACCACCACCTATAGCATCACCATCGCCGCCGTAGCACCACCGCCATCAGATCACCACCCACCTGCCGCCACCTCCTCACTCCCCAAATATCTCCCACCAATTTCACACCTGATCTCCAATTTCACACCAGTCAGTGACGTCCCTGTTTATCTCTCATCTCCACAAAATCCAATGGCGTCTGCTACCACCACCGTTGGTATAACCACCGCTCGTATCGGGGTTTGATCTTGGGGGGTTGCGACACCACCGAAGGTCTGATGTTGTGTTATGGTGCTCAGATCTAGATTTCAGGTCTGATGTTGTGTTATGGTGCTCAGACTAGGGTTTGAACTATTCGTTTGCAGATCTGGAGATATTTTCCAGATGTTTTATGAAGTGAGTATCTGGTTCCTTCCACCGCCAGATGTTTGCAGATCTGGAGATATTTGCCAGATGTTTTATGCAGATCTTGAAATATTTTCCAGATGTTTTCCAGATGTTTTATGAAGCGACGGAAGTTTAGAGAGAGAGAGAGAGAGAGAGAAAGAGGAGATTGTAGACAGAGATTGAAAGAGAGCAGGTAGAGTAAGAGAGTGAAAGTGGTGGTGGTGGGAGATCGGTGGTGGCAGATCGGTGGTGGTGGTGGTGGTGATGGTGGTGGCAGGTGAGTTGTGGTGGTGGTGGGGGTAGGTGAGAGAGAGAAGGAGAAGGGGTTAATAATGTTGTATGTATATATTTACATATATAATTCTAAAATTGTTTTATTTCTTGGTTTTATGATTATTTATTATAAAATTTAGGATAAAATGACTAAAATACCCCTATGTGGGGTTGACTTAGTCAACTTTAACCATGAAAAATAACTGAGTTAGGGCTAAAGGACATAATGTGTAAGGGTTTACAAACATCGAGTATGTTTTCTGAGCTTATTAAAGATAAAAGACATACTTTGTAATATATGACATACATAAAGGACGAACTTTGTAATTTACTCAAAAAAAATATTAATAATAAAGGAGCTACAATACACCTTGTATTTGCACGAGGAGCACGATACAGCTATACTTTCCGAAACCAACTGCCTCTTCTCCTTCAGTCCTTCACCCTCCTCTCCATTCAAGGATAACCAGCAGCAAAGAGACAATAACAATTATGTTTCATGACATATTTGAAGCTTATTGACATGTTCAACAATCTTGCTCGTTGTTTCTCTTTTCTAGCAGAACTTGAATGAGATATTTTGGTTATGTTTTGTGACAGACCGGAAGCTTATTGACTTGGTATGTTTTCCCTAACTTTTTTCATGTGATCTGCTGTGAATTCTGTCCATCTTTTGAAGAATTGTTGCCTCAATTTTTTGCTTGACTAAATATGCACACCACTTGTTTGTTAAAATGTCAAAGTGAGATTGTTTTCTAATTTTGGTTCTGAATTCGCAAGAAACCTAATGAGTTTACACAGTCTAAGGCAACTTTTTTACTTTCTCTGAATATTTCGATTGTTTAAAGGATTTGTAGATTGTAGTTTTTAAATATACCATTATGGGGCTGTTTGTTCAGTACTTAATGGTTTAGACTGTTTGTTTCGCGAGCAGATGTCTGAATAGTTCAGACATTTGCCTCTGAATGGTTAAACATTATACTGAGTCTGAATGGTTAAGACCTCTAATATGAATTGATCAGACATTTGCCCCTGAACGGTTAAACATTATATTGGCTCTTAATGGTTTAGACCTCTTACTGGTTCAACACTTAATGACTCAGACCTCTTATTGGTTGAGCACTTAACCATTCAGAAGTTGCTAAACAGTCAGTTTTGAAATTGTTTAAAGGTTTTGATGCTAGCAGTTAGCAAGTGATGCATTGTAAAGAGTTTGCCAAAATCTTGTGTTTTGTTCTGAATCTGGTCAGTGTTTCGGTTGATCACATTTGTATTGTTGTTTGCCTAACATGTTGAAGATTTATATGGATGGTGGTTTTATTGACTTTTAAGTTTATGTATGTTAGATTAAAAAACTATAATATTACCCTTTTTATACCAGGTAAATTTGTAGTTCATACTTTTTATTTCTGATGGTTTGCTTGACCTGTTTATCACATTTGGTTGCATCAAGAGGTGATTATTAAGTTACATGTACCATAAATGTGGTTGTGTAAATAGATTGTAACTTTATTTGTGAATGGGATGCAGATTATCAAGTTATACATGGGTCAAATTTCGCTTTTAGAAGTTATACAAAGTTTTAGAAGTTGTTTACGAGATCATTCATTTGAAACAATTAAAAAATATATAATGCAAACAGAAGAATATATGTATAGTGATGGATGCCTTGCATTTTAGGACACAACTAACTGCGCATTACAGAATTATGATTCTTTTTAAGGTTTCGCATTTTCACGCACATTGCCCTTTTCATGGTATGCCGTATGTGTCATTTTAAATATTCATTTCAATAATATAATATTGTTGTTGGTATGGATGGAACTCGATCAAGTAATAAAAATGAGGTATGTAAGATTGCAAACTGATCTTGCTGTTGCTGAATAATGGCACTTTCAGATATTGCCTATTGTTAAGGTTTGTTTTTTTTTTGTTTTTTTTTTATTTTGGGCTAATTAAGCAAGGCAATAATTACTTATTTAGTTTCAAACATGAATTGGAACTTCTTTTGGCATATAGTGTTGATCTACACCGTGTTTTTTTCGTCACTAATCCACTTTAGATTCCTTATATTTCTCTATGGGTGTCGTTTTCATCCTTTTTGGGTTAACCCGACCTGGTTCCGAATAACCCGAAACTCGAAAATATTAGTTAGTTAGTCAAACTTCAATAAAAATTAAAAATCAATTTTATGACGTATATTACTTCCTAGCTGGTGCTGTTGTTAAATCCCTTCACATATCAAAGCAAAAAATTTATGTGGGATTTGGTAAAAGAAAAAATATACATGTCAATTGCTTATCATAGTTATAAAGCAAAAGAAAAAAATTGTATACCTATTCATTTAAAGTGTCATGCAGGTTGATTTGAAGGTAGAAATTATTTTGGATACTGGACCAAACTATCATCACTAGCATCAGATAGCTACGCATGTAAGACTTTCTTTTGGCTAGGGATGAGCTCGATGCGGTACTGGTACCTGTATCGAATCGAAAGTACTGATCCCGTAAAACACAAAAAGTGGATACCGGTACCGAAAGTGGACGGTACGGTACAAAACTGGTATTCGAACTTCGAAGGTAAATCACCCCAATATACTGTACTATACAGAACTGACAATACCAATCCCAAAAAACGCAAAAGTGGGCACCGAAAATGGCTTGGTACGGTACCAGGTACCAGATGCTCATCCTAGCTTTATCATTCAAACCAAATTCTTTTAACATTATCAGGCAACTTATAATTAAACATGGTCGAGAATAGTGCGTGCGTAGGGTAAAATTATTGTTTAAAAGTTTGGTACTAAATAACCGATGATTTGATTCATAATATTATCTTTGATGTTTGATGCAGATTTTGTAGAGTAGATAAAGATGTTCCAGATTCAGTCTCATATGCCCACACCTCAGGGAACCATACTCTTATTGTCGAAACTACTCGACTCATGTTACTCCACAAGAAACCTGCATATGCTCAAACAACTACACGCTCGAATGATAATCACCGGAATCGCCTCACACGATTTCATTCGAGCAAAACTAATCTCATCATATTCGGTTACTGCCCAATTACACGAAGCATCCATCATCTTCTCCGTCACCAATCGCCGACCCACATTCCTCTTCAACTCCTTCATCCGAGCTTATTCTTCCCTCAATCAGTTCTCCAACTCTCTCACCATTTTTCTAGAAATGGTCCGCGCTGGTAAATCGTTAGACCGGCATACTTTACCACCGGTTCTCAAGTCTTGTGCAGGTGTTCCGGCTCTTCGCCTGGGGCGTAGCGTCCACGTTATTGTTTTTTCAAATGGGTTTGATTCGGATGTTGCGAATTCGAATGCTTTGGTGACGATGTATTGTAAATGTGGTGATTTGGGGAGTGCACGGAAGGTGTTCGATGAAATGCTTGAGAGAAATGTGGTTACTTGGACGGCTATTATGAGTGGGTATGGGATGTATGGGAGATGTGTAGAGGTGTTTGAGCTGTTTGAGAGGATGGTGGTTGGTGGGGTGGAGCCGGATGGGATGACGTTTACCGCGGTTCTTAGCGCGTGTAGTCACGGTGGCTTGCCGGATAAAGGGATCGGGTATTTTTGGATGATGAAAGATAGGTTTAAGTTGAGGCCGAGTTTGGAACATTGCACTTGTATGGTTGATATGTTGGGGCGGGCAGGGAGGGTGGAGGAGGCAGAGACAATGGTGGAGATGATGGATGCTGTACCAGACGAGGCGTTATGGGGCGCGCTATTGGCTGCGTGCAAGACTCACGGGAAGGTGGAAGTAGCCGAGAGATTAGCCGAAAAGATATATGCAAGAAGATTTATCTCAACATAATATGTACGTTTCTATGTTTATAGTTTAGACGTATGTGTTAACTCGACTTATATATATATATATATATAGGGAAAGGTTATCATACAAAACCCCTTATCGTACATCATGTACGCGACAGCGCCAACCGTCGGATCAGGGAAAAATCACGCATGGAACCCTAGTTTTTGTGATAATCACGCATGGAGGTACAAAATCACGCATGGGAGCCTATAATCACGCATGGGATACAAATAACGCACGTTATACTGGCAAAAAAAAATAATAACGCACGTTATATAGTCTGTCGCGTACGATAATGTATGATAAGCAGTTTTGTACATTATACTTTCTCTCTATATATATATATAGTGGAGAGTTCAAATGAGAAGAAAAAAATTGAAAGAATAAAAAGAATAAGTTTTAAACCAATAGAAATACTCCATTTTAGTTCATTTAATATGTGTATTTAATGTTATTAACAAGGGCATATAGGTAAATTTCTAATTGTAATTAATTAGCTAACTAATTAAATTTGTAACTCACTTTTAAATATACTCTTTCAAGTTAAAATAATTTAGGGTGAAGGACAATTTTCGACATGTGTAGGATAAATTTTAGTATGTGTAGGATAAATTCTTAAATGTGTATGATAAATTTAGATATGCGTAGGCTAAATTTCGGTAAGTGTAAGATATATGTAGGATAAATTTTGAAATGTGTAGGACAAAATGTTTTTTGCTTTATTAATGAAAGATAACATAATTAATGGGAGGAGTTATAAACTATTTATTGTTTTACCATTATGCCATTTCTTCTCACATTAAATTTCTTCTCAAATGAACATATATATATAGGGGTCAGTTAACGTACAAGACCATCTTATCGTGCGATGCGTACACGACCACCAATATAACGTGGGTAATTATGCAGATAACGTGCGTAATTAGGGTTAACCCAAGCCATGTGTATTTATGCAAATAATGTGCGTAATTAGGTTTTAACCAAACCCATGTGTAATTATGCGAATAACGTGCTTACTTATGTATTATAACCTGCGTATTTATGCAAAGTTAATTACTATTGTGCCACCGCTTTCAATTGAGCCTAGATCAGATCAGCATTGCGGTTGAGATGCTTTCGCACGCATCGCACGATTAGGTGGTCTTGTATTTTAAACTCTCTATATATATTATTTACACAAATTCACAATACGTTTTATTTCACGACAATGGCAAACACACATACTTATAATAAATAAGTCGGAAATCATGTAGTTAGAATATCGGGCAGTGCGGGTGAATGGGCTCCCAATATTTTACCTCCGACATCCGGGAAATTCTCATATGTGGACAAGGATTTCACATTCCCATTATCATCTACTTGTAATGGATACCTTAAAAGATGACCTTGCAATGCTGTGTAATTAAATTTTGTGTATCTTATCCAGTTATCTTTGGCTATTGTGTTAACTTTTTCCACACATTCCAGAGTCTCTGGATCCTCGTAGCATTTCTCTAGCACCCCAAGGTGCTCAGCCCACAATGACATTCTGTAACCGTAGACCTGAAATCAAGCACACGCCCTCATTGTTAGGGTTTTGGTCAAAACGGGTCATTTTAGTACGGTTTGGGTTGGGTTACTATTAACTGCCATTTTCTTTCAACTGGTTTGTCCAATTATGACAGTCCAGGCCAAATTTCAAATCTGTACCATTTCATATCCTGACATTCTTGAAACATGCCAGGTCCGTCCAAAAACTTACGTCTGTTAAAACCTGCCGTTTAATGAAGGGTACAAACGTCATTTTCCTTTTTAACAGGCGTTTAAGTTTTTTTTTGGACAAAATTGGCATACAGAAATGGTACAAATTTAAAATTTAGTCTGAACCGGCATAATTGGACAAACCACATGGACGAAAGTGGCGGTTAACTCTAAAACCAGTGTTGTCGAACCTGTCCATGTGGGTGTCGCTTCTTTGCAGCCCATGTGTGATGCGGTTGATACGAACCCATGGCTATTTCGGTGTCCTTTGAACCAGCCATAGATCTTTGATTAATATTGGCAGAACCCACAATCACATACTCATCATCCACAATCATTCCTTTAGCATGCACATATATCATGAACCTCTTGAACTTTTGTGAATCTGACACCTATAAAACCGAATTCAATATATACTTTCTTTAAACTAGTAAACGACTGCAGTATGATTGTAAATTTGTAATCGTCAAAATACCTTCTCATCTGCAAATGATTGATTGCTATCAAATGGCATGTCTTCCCGTTTTCCAAGGCAGTAGAAATTTAAATAGTCTTGAGGGTGAGCATTTAGCTCCATGGACTTGATTGCTTTTGCAACAACACCGTACATCATTTCCATTGTCTGACTCTGTAGATTAGAATATTATACACGATTCCGGTTCCCTTAGATGATCTAATTTTTTAGAGTAAAATGCCATTTTCGTCCCTGAGGTTTGGGCAGTTTTGCGACTTTCGTCCAAAGGTTTGTTTTTCTGCATCTGGATCCAAAAGGTTTAAAAATCTTGCCATTTTCATCCGACTCGTCAACTCCATCCTTTTTTCTCTATTAAGTCAGGGGTTTTTTCCGTCTTTTTGTTAACGTAAAGGGCAATTCGGTCTTTTTCAGGGGTATTCGGTCTTTTTACATAAAGCGAAAAGACCGAATTTCCCTTTAAGTTAACAAAAAAGACGGAAATACCCCCGACTTAACGGAGAAAAATAGATGGAGTTAACGAGCCGTATGAAAATGGCAAGATTTCAAATCTTTTGGATCCAGATGCGGAAAAACAAACCTTTGGACGAAAGTCACAAAACTGCCCAAACCTCAGGGACGAAATTGGCATTTTATGCATTTTTTTTAAAAATGATTTTGCAGGTTATAAACAACCTGCCAATAGAGAATCTCTTGCACGGTAGCAGAAGTCGGGACGCCCTCGGGCCACATTGGTATGACAACATAAACTGCAAACCGCTCGTTGTTTCTAATCTTGCTTGCTATTTTCTGAGCCAACTCCATTGGGATTAGGTTATCAGCTCCTAAAAGTTGGCAAGATAGCACACACTAGCCTCAAAAACATGTCGTCGAATGCACATTAGAATATTTTGATTTTAACTTCAAAGGCTTATGCTCTCATTCGAAGTAGTAGTAGAATATACATATAGCACACCGTGAAGGTAGGATGCAATTTGTTACCTGCATTTTCGTATGACCATGCATATGACGAGCCAATAAAATATTGATTTTCAATATAAATGAAATGCTGAGCTGATCGGATCGCTTGGATATATGCAGTTTGAATGCTTTTTTCTATAACCATGCTTTTTGCAGTGATAAGATTCTGCAAGAACCAGAATGAAACATATGGCATCATCAGGATAGAATACCAATAAACAGGTCTTTTTTTGTTATGACGCATCTCTAACGATTCAAATTGGTTAAAACAAATGTTTTAACTAAAAGGAAACAAGTCAAAAAGGTTAGATGGACGGGTCAGACGGGCCAAAAAATCATCTTAAATGCTTTCAAACGTATATTATTTAAAACTGAAATTAGAATTTGTGGGCCTCAACCTGGACCCGCACTAAAAATCTACCCGTCTTGACCCGCCCAACCACCCATTTTTGCCATCTCTTATTAACCCGTATCATCATCACAACTAGAATGAAATGGAAGCTTCACTTATTAACCTGTTGTTCCGCAACATCCACAGTTTTGGGGAATCCTCTTAAAGATCCAGAATCTATAGACCTGAATATCTGCATAGTGAGAAAAGCCATGAAGAGGGCCCGCCTTTTCGGATGGGGGAAAGAAAAAAGAGAGGGGGGGGGGGGGGATCTAACCTGCACATGCCAGTTATCAGGGTCAACTTCACTGGAAACATACAATGATGGATCATCGGCCGGAACCACTGTGTGAGCTCCACTAACCGGAGGAGGATAGGTCGGACTAGCAATCCATGAGATACGATCAATTTTTAACAAAGAATCGTCGTCTTCCCTGTGGGCCATCCTTTTTGCAATAAATTTGAATTCTCTAAATCTTGTAGCTTTTCTCCATCTTTGCTCAAAGTTTAGCAAGACATCATAAGCAGCGGGACCTTCAATCTTGCAGTGTAAGTCATGCCATGGCTGCCTCGGGGCCTTTGTTCCCGCCTATTTTAGATGAACAAAAGACGAAGAAGATTCAAAGACCTAAAGAATCCGAGTTGAATAAACAGAAATAGAAGATGAGATGATGTGGATGCTCACGGGGAATGTAGGTTGGTGAACGTCGTCCTTGAATACAGTGTCGAGATCATGAAACAACCTATGCTCGGGTGTGTCATATCGACCGTCGCAGAGATCAAGGCCGCCTATAAAAGCTGTAATCTTTCTGTTGTTACCGTCTGCTTGTGTATCCACAAGTACACACTTCTGATGGTGTGTAAAGGCACCTCCAACAACCTGAAACATAAAAGAACTTGTAAATAGATGAATATATCTAACCGTTGATTGTCAGACTTAATATCCAGCGTACTTAAACAGATTATCGACGTCGTAATGATTAAGCACATATTACCTGCTGTTTAAAAAGGCCAAGTTTACCGCTTCCATAACGAGGTGAAAGCACACATTTTACAGATGAACGCTTGAAAAATTTTTTGGTTTCTTCATCATGAGTTTGCATTACTCCAGTCTGCATAGCAATTCACTGTATCAACTCGATTACTGTTTGTGCAGAAATAAAATCACCAAAATGGCCATTTTTACAAAAATAGCCTCAACTTTTTGTGTTTAAAAATGAGTAAAGTACCTAGATATTCCCTGTGGTTTTCCTAAATTTCAGATTTGGTCCTTAGCTTTTCAAAAGTATACAAATAGTCCATGTGGTTTGCACTTTGTAACGCATTTAGTCCCCAGCCAACAAATATAAAAGTTTTAGAGGTCAAAGTTAAGGACTAAATGCGTTACAAAGTGCAAACCACATGGGTCATGCATGTACTTTTGAAAAGTTAAGGACCGGATCCAAAATTTTGGAAAACCACATAGACTATCCGCATTTGATTTCTTTCTTTTTAGTTAAGAAATTGTTTCAGCCAACTAAAAGTTTCCACATAGCACATCGTGCACTAGCGCAACATCTTTCCATATGGCTCAAGGAAATAGACATGTTGTGTCAGATGGAAATCTGTTGCGCCAAATGTCAGTTATCAATCATCATGCCAAATTATAAGAACAGTTTGAAATCTCACTGTGTTACCAAAGAGTGTACTATGAGAAGTTTTATCATCCCAAACCAGCAACAAAACCCTAACCCCTTCCTCCGACTTATACTTAAGCAAATCACCGAGCGTCTTCACCCCGCCCCTCAGCCATGATCGCGTCGGCTCTCTGATCAGTTTAACCTTGTGAAACACAGACCAACCAACTATATATATCATATGGTGAGCTGATGATATAGCATGACATATATCTTCCCAACATGTACCATGCTCATAAACCCTACCCCCATCCAATCGAATTTCCGGCATCTTAGATTCACCTCTAACATGAGCATCCTGATACAACGTCACCCGCGAACCTTTCCTCACCGGAAAGTATGTATTCCGAACCCCTTTCTGTTCCGGATCTCCAGCAATCCCTTTCCGGTAAATCGAATTTTGTTCACATGGTGTAAACTTCATTTTGAGCCTCAACGACGCCTCCTTTGGCGAGTTTTTCAACTCAAACCAGCCGGATATTTCATCTCCAATGGCGATCTCCTCTGCCGGAATCTGAACCTTTCCTAACAGATCCGCTCCGAAAATGTCATCATCCTTTACTTCGAACTCTAAGTGTGCGAATTCGTGAGCTAACGGAATGTTGAACCGTTCGTTCCACTGAGGGTTTTTGTTGTTCTTCAGCACGCGTGTACGCGCTACGGCGGCTTGTGGCACCGATACTTTGACGTATGGATCGCTAGCGATGATTTTGCGGCCGCTGGAGCGGAGTTTCAGGTCGCTGGAGCCGGCGACAGGCGTGTCTTCGGGACAGGGATCGAAGGAGACGCAACGGAGGATGTGGCCCGTGATCAGTGGCGGATCCAGCCGGAGAAATCACTGGGTTCCTTTTTCCAAATCATACAACGTTTACACTACAAAAAAACGTTTTTTTCCAAATCATACAAGATTTACACTACAAAAAAACGTTTTTTTCCGAAAAGACTGGGTTCCTGGGAACCCGGTCTTTACATACTAAATCCGCCCCTGCCCGTGATGACGTCCATGTTCGGTAGGTTTTTCGCTTCGATTATTTCGAGATCTAGATCGCCATGTAGAAGCACAAGCTTTGCTGAAGAATTATCCGCCATTGTTGCAGATTGAAGGTTAAAAGAGTTGAAGAACAGGAAAAAGGTGTTGGCGCCAAAAACCGTTTTTATTGGTAAATAGTTTGGATGGGATTGCATTTATAGAAGTGTAGTTTAGGTTAATTACTAAAAGACCCTTGGATTTTGGTTTTGTGGTTGCTTCCAAAGTTGGTTTTCTACTAAGGGGGTAGGGGTGGTCATCACTCATCACTCACTCACAACTTCCAATCAAGTTCCGCCATGTCATCAAGCATTATTCAATCACTATGGCTGGATTTAGTGGAAATATTCATCACTCACCACCACACCTAACAATTTCCCTCACCACCCAACACTTCTTCACGCGTGATATATTCAACGCGTTTTCATTTTGATGCGTTATAACATTGAGTGGCGGTGGTGTTTGGGATTGTATAACTCGTGATACAGCATCATCACGGGGTAAAAGTTTTCCACCCCGGGTCCCCTAAGGGGGTAGGGGTGGTTATCACTCACTCGTCACTCACAACATCCAATCAATTTCCGCCATGTCATCGAGCTTAATTCCATCACTAGTGATGGTTTTTAGTGGAAATGTTCATCACTCACCACACATTATCAAAATCATTAAAAAAAAAAAAACAAAACAGAATTCAGAACAAATTGTTCACGCGTGATATGGTTGACGCGTTATAAATTTCATGCGTGATGGAGTATGGTGGCGGTGGTGTGCGTTATACTTTCACGAGTGATGGCACCTTCATCACGGACCATCCCGGGTGGCCTAATGGAGTATATTGAATATTGATTTATTGTAGATGCGGAGTTTGAACGAAAAATCAGAGGAGGGCAGACTCTTAAAATTCAAATTGATAGGGGCTGGGCTCTTAAAAATTCCAATATTTTACATTACAAAAATATTTTTTTTCAGAAATTTTCGATAAACTTTAACACGACGAAGAAGCTTCGCCTGTGGTTAATTGTTAGAACTTCGAATAGTATATTGAATATCACTATTTTAGTTTAAAATATATATTTTTTAGTTGATTAATCATACTAAGTTTAAAAATATAATCTACTTTTTTTACATCTAAAACGAGGGTATCTGTAACAGATAAAATCTTCTTTCATTATGCACTACGCGGTTAGGGCGTTTGTCATAAATAGGTTCCTAGGGATTCGTATAGGGTACTCTTATAATCGTTATATGAATCATTATATGTGATTGTTACGACATAAATCTAATTAACATATTTTCGAATAATGTTTTAAGAAGTATTTTTCAATAAAAAGTATTGTAGTTGCTGGTTAATTCTTTATTAAACTAATCTTGCTTGCTGAGGTAAGTATTAGTAAGAAAACTTGCGCATATTTTTCAACTTTTAGGGTCAAGTGATGTAATTTATTAAAATAAAAATATATGGTTAAGTACAAATGCCATACTCTATACTATTTTTTATTATTTAGCATATGAAGTGTGTGGTTTTGTCAAAGGATAACTTTGATTCCCCACTTGGCATCCCACAACATATGAAATTGGAATATTCATTAGTTTCCTTCTTTCTTTGAGATTGTACGTTCTTTCATGCAACCTTAGAAAAAAAGATGAATGGGTACATATTCAAAATCTTAAATATAATCTTTGTAAACTTGAAATGTTATAATTACTATCACACAAGCAAGAGGCATTAAATATTATCTTTGTAAACTTGAAATGTTATAAACAAGCAAGAGGCAGAAAAGACAGTGAATGGAATAACTTTGATGGAGAGTAGAATTAGCAAAAATAGTATCCAGTTTTTTTTTCATGAATTTTAATAATCTCAACTATTAGCTGTTGGCCGACAACGGCTTCAACTTTAAAAATAACCAGTGGTGGTCCCACCTTTTTACATATTGTAAACCGATAGACCTTTGCTTATAGAAAAGGAAAAGATAACAAAAAGAAATTGATGTTCTGTTAGTAAAGATCCATTGATTTACAATATGTGAAAATGTGGGATCACCACTGATTATTTTTAAAGTTGGAACCGTTACTGGTCAACGATTAATAGTTGAGATTATTAAAATCCATTATTCTTTTTTGAGAAAAATGCATGGATAGTTCCTGTGGTTTGCCCATTTTTCACCTTTAGTCCCTAACTTTCTAAAATTACAGCTATAGTCCCCAACTTTTGTAATTTAGTTCCCGGATAGTCCCTGGTGCGGATGGAGGTTAGTTTTTGATGTTAATTTGATGTGAAATAACCAAAATACCCTTTATTTAAAAAATAAAACATTAATTAACTAAACATTTATAAAGATAAGTGGGGCCCACCTTCCCCACCCTATCATCTCTTTACACCTAGCAGCCATCACCAAAACCCTTCCCCAGCTATCAAAACTTGCAACAACCGACGACCACCTTCACATGTTAACATCAGATTGAATTCCCCCATTTTATTTTTATAGATAATGAACTTTGAATCAAGTTGTGGTGAACTCCTCCGTAAAGCAATATAATTTCATAACTGAGAAAAGGCTTTTTTCACCTGTTAAATGGAGATGGTTTTGATGATGATGATTATTTCATATGGACATATCCGGGGTCGGGTTTGACTCGCCCCTTAGAAATTCCGGTGAACAGAACCACCGCCACAACGCACCACCATCATCAGCACCTAGCGTGGTTGGTGACGAAGGTAATTGGTTGTAGTGGTAGTGGTGCGATGGTATATGGAGAGGTAAAGGTGAACTGTAGTGCACGGTGGTCATGGTTAAAGGTGGTTGTGGTTGGGTGTTGTTTGCGGCGGTGCGGTTGTGAAAGGTGTTTGTTGGTAGTGCACGGTGGTGTTGAGTGGTGGAGACTGTGTGTCACACCCTGACTTTTGCGGAAGCGTATGATGTGTGACTTGTTCAATATCATTGCATTCAATTATAATAAACAACTATATGATCAAAATGATGTTCATCCATTCATAAAGTTTAAAATATTACAAACACCAGTCATTTAAGTTTCAAACGACACAACCTCTGATTAAGTTACAAACCAACAAAAGTGGATGACATCTAAACTTGTTATTCATATCCCGAAACAACACCAACGCTCAAGATCCAACTTGTTCCCTGAAATACATGTAATTTTGAAAACATCAACAAAAGTTGAGCTAGTTCATGCATTTTGTATGAGTACTGATAAACTTGTAAATTGATTTTCTAAAAATATTTCTTCTTGATTTTTTCTTGTTAACAACTTATTTCTACACTTGATTAATCACTAAAAATGTGATTAGTTTCTTTAAAAAGCATGGTTAAGTAAATCTTGTAATTTAACTTAGTTTCTTGAGAAAACTATCTTTGAAATCATCCATGTACAAGACTAATATCATACTTCAATCATCATTATTCATAAAAACAACTTCATCTTTCAAGTTCATGTTTACATAAAGGGTGATCACTTTGATCTCTTACAAGATCATCCTCTCACTTGCTAGATCATGTGTTTAATCACAATCTAGCAAGTTTCATATGATGTTTAACATCATAAACACAAGTAATCTACCATCAAGATGCACACATACACTTAAACAACAATGATTCTTATGATTTCAAGCTTTATGTGAGAGTTTAACTTCTTGTTCTTTCATGATCTTCATGTTTAACATCTTAGATATCCTTTTAACCAACAAGATAAGAAGTAAAATCAAGTTTACAAGAGTCTTACAACTAGCACAAGGCTAGGGAAGAATCAAAGATGAAGAAGATGATGAACTTGGTGGTTAATAGCTCTAGAGAGTGGTCCTTCAAGTTCCCATGCTTCCAAGCCTCCTAAATATGCTTAGGACACCTTGTAGTATACTCAGATTATGAAGGAATGGATTGAAAAAGGATGGTGATGGGTGGAGGTGTATGGCCGTGAACAAGAGAAAGAGGGAGAGAAGTCTTGGTATGTTTGAAGTGTTAAGTGAATGTTATGAAGGTCTCATGGTTCTTATAATTGTTTTCCAACATTACTAGATCTATTGGTTAAAATGCTCAAAAGTTAGCTTGTAACGCCCCGCATCCCTAAACTTTAGACTATTGGAAAGTTTGGTCCCTGGACCTTGTCTATTGTCAATTTTAGTCCCTGAACTATGTAGTCATCAATACTTTTGGTACTTGGTGAATTCTATGCTATATACTAGATGCTTGAAATGTCTAATTCTATATACTTGGAATGCCTAATTCTATATGCTTGGAATGCCTAATTCTTGATACTTTGGTGCTTGACTCTTGAGGCTCGTGAAACTTGAGACTTGGTTGAACGAGGGACTGGGGTCTTGTCACTGGCGAAAACTATGAAAACTATGGAAACTTGTTTTAATAATGTAATCTAGTCACGTTACACTATTTCCCAATAAATACGCAACACAACGCTTAATCTAACTCACAAATCGAATCAAGACATGAAACGGAAAAGATGGGATTGACCGAGTGGCAATCCGATCGGATGACCATCCGATCGGATAGCCATCCGATCGGATGACCACCCGATCGGATGGCCACCCGATCGGATGGCCACTCGATCGGACCACCATCCGATCAGTGCACGCCTCTTCTCTTCACACCTTCTCACACTATAAATAGGCCTGTCACATCACCATTCTCACTGATGTGACAGCCTCACTCGATCAGACGCACACACTCTCCATTCCTTCGATTTCTCAGAAATTTCGGTACGTTTTACGCTAGATTCTTGTACTTTCTTGATCTACACAACATTCTCTACGAGATTCTCCTTTGAAATCTCACTTTTCACCGTGAAATCTCTTAGATCTGAGTTCTTAAGGATGATGTCATCAATGGTGGTTTGTACAAACTACTATATGATGTCATTCCTGATAGAATCTAGCTTAGATCTAAGGAATCTCATGCGTTTTACACTAAATCTATGTTAGATCTAAAATTTTCAAGCTAAAATCCTAAGTTTATCTTTATCTTTTCTTGAACTTTTACATAAAACGGTAAGATCCGGATCTAAACGGACTGTAGACTTGATTATTAGTCTAGAGTCGGCTTGGAAAAGGACTGTTACCGGAGAAGATGACCGGAGTATGGATTCTGACATAAAAATCATCACGAACTGACGACCGAACGAACTGGGGTGATTTCCCACCCGATCGGATCGGTTGAACACTAATGAGTTTACCGTTGTCTGAATACGTAACACGTCATCGTTGCTTCAACAGAAACTTAGAGTTTTTACAAAACTAAGATCGGGACAAGGTAACCCGATCGAGTGGCAATCCGATCGGATAGCCATCCTATCGAACAGCCACCCGATCGAATGACACTTGCCCTTAACCCTAAACACTCTTGAAAATTTGAAGTCCTGATCATCGAGTGGCAGCTCGATCGGATAGCCATCCGATCGAGGCACGAAGAATCTTGAAACTTGGATCGAGTGGCGACCCGATCGGATAGCCATCCGATCGGACAGCCGTCCGATCCCTTCACACTATTGTCAACTTTAAATCGAGTGGCAACTCGATCGGATAACCATCCGATCGAACAACCATCCGTTCCTTCACACACTTGTCATTTGATCGACTGGCAATCCGATCACATGGCCATCCGATCGGACAGCTATCCGATCAAGTGACTAATCCGACACTTGAGCAATCTTGCTGTTTTATCCGACACTTATTCGTTGCAATCTAATCAGGCTAAACCTAGAGAGCTCCCTTTGATCCAATAGCAGTTGAACCTGTTAAGCAATCACTGTGAGTATACTCGATCCCTTTTTGCTTTAAAATTTGGGATGTAACATGTATTCTATTAAACTACGATACTTGAGACTTTTGCAAACTAAACTCTATCCTACGTGTATGTGAAACTTGTGATTCTTGTATTCTATTTGTGCTATGTGAACGTTTAATCCAGGGTGTGTAGTTCTACCTTAACAATAGTAGCGCTATAGGAGATGCACCTCCCCATTATTATCAGGGGTATTGTTAGGAGGATTCTAGTTTTCCTTGAGACTTGGGAAAACAACAAAGCATCGGGATACTTGGGCTATCACTTGTTGGACTGCGAACACTAGCACGGTTGAAACTATTTATTACTTATATTGTGGATATGAGTTGTTTTAATCTATTATTCTATATAATTAAACTTGTATACTCACCAGTACATTTTGTACTGACTTATTTTAATACATGTTGTAGGCTGACATGATGCTAGGATCTATGAAACAAGCTAGGGTGAAGCTAGATACTCCACGTAGCTAATTCTAGATATTATGAAAACAATGATCATGTTTGTTTGATACTATGTTTTGGATGGATGATGTTGATTTTAGACAATGTTGAATCAATTTAATCTATTATGAAATTTCTAGTGTTGTGGAATCTCATGAGCAATCTGAACGCTTAGTGCTCGCACCCCGATGTTTCCGCCATCGGTTGGGGTGTGACATAGCCAACATTATCTAATAAAGTATTACAAAGAAATCAAGGGTGGGGCCCTTTTCCATAACCGGTTGGGGGGGGGGTGTTGTGCTAGTTTAGTTTCAAATATTAGTTAGGTAATTTTGTTGGAAGTTAAGTGTAATGGTTAGGGTTATAGATGTTATAACGTTTTAGAGTGTGTTATGATGTTCGGTGACAATAACTAGCTTCGTAATGCTAAAACAATGCTTCTGATGAAAATTTGGTGTTTCAGGTAGTGTCCGGTTGTTCGGTTGGTTACCGGTTCGTTAAAGTGCTAAATCGCGCAGTTTAGTGTGCTTTATGTTGTATTTTATGACAGTTTCGATTCTCGACATTTAGGAAAGTATTCTGGACCATTAAACCACTTTTCTGCATTATATTTAGTTGTTAAAATGCTGAAAATTGCAGAATTTGTTTGTTTTCTGTAGAATTATGCAGTTTTAGTGTGTTTCTGGCACTTTCCGGTACCTAAGTTATCACTAGGAAGGCAGTTTTGTAATCCCTACTTTCCTAGTCACTATTCTAGTGTAACACTTGGTTCCGGGGCTTATTCTGTGTCTTAATATTATGTATGTCTGAGTACTGAACTCCCGTCAGTACTTCTAGTTTGTCTGATAACTGTGCTAACTTTGTTTTGTGCATTAAGTGAACCACACTGGGTTGCATGTAATAAAGATAAACAATCTTGCAACATGAAATGCCTTTGTATGTATATGACAGAAATCAGGAAATTCATTCGCCTTGTTAATTCAATCATGCACAGTCTTTAAAGCACAAATTACTGATTATTATCGTACGGAATTTATGGAAAAGTGCCAGTTGTCACATTCTCCCCTCGTTAAAATAATTTCGTCCTGAAATTCAAGCGGTGTTATCGGTTGCAGGGGAGTTATGAAATAGATGTGAATACTAGACTTGATTCGGTCTGCATGTTCCCAACTAATTTATGGGCCATGATGTGAATTCCAACGAACTTTAACAAGTTTAATACGACTTCTCCGAGTTTTGTGGACTTCCAGTCCGTAACCTTAACAGGTCCTTTAGTAAATTGGAGTTTGTCGTTGATGTAAATCTTGTTTGCGGGAATAACGACTGTTTCTTGAGTCAGACTCTTCTAAGACCAGACACGTGAAACGTGTCGTGAACATTGCTACGTTTTTCTGGAAGTTTCAGCTTGTAAGCAATGGTCCCAATCCTTTCCAGGATCTCGAAAGGTCTAATATACTATGGGCTCAACCTCCCACGCTTCCCAAATCGTACCACGCCTTTCCAAGGCGAGACTTTCAATAAAACCATATTTCCAAACTCAGATTCTAACGGTTTTCGCCGCTTGTCGGCGTAGCTTCTCTGTATACTACGTGCTTGGCTTGATACGATCACGTATCTGAACGATCTTGTCTGTAGTTTTCCTAAACCAATTCCAGGCCAATAAATCGTTTATCTCCGGTCTCCGTTGAACACAACGGGGACCGACATTTACGTCCATATAAAGCCTCAAACGGGGCGGCCGGGATGCTGGTGTGATAGCTATTATTGCAGGGGAAACTCCACTAAGGGCAAGTGAGTATCCCAACTTCCACCAAAGTTCGTCACACAAGCTCATAACTTGTCTACCAAAGTCTGTATCGTTCGTTTACTCTGGCCGTCCGTTTGAGTGTGAATTGTAGTGCTGAGGTTCAACTGTGATTCAAATACTTTATGAAACGTTCGCCAAATCCTTGACACAAAATGACTATCTTGGTCGGATAAGGTAGAAACAAGCACTCCATGACATGCCACAACCTTTCTAAACTAAATCTTTGCTAATTTCCTTGTGTTGTCTCTCTTGCTGGTTGGTAAGAAATGTGCAGACTTGGTGAGTTGATCAATAATCACTCAAGTCATATTGTGAACTCTTTGGGTTCTTGGTAGCTTTGTAATCAAAATTCCATTGAGATTCGTTCCCACTTCCACATGGGGATCTCAGGCTGTTGCAGCAGCTCTGATGGTTTCTGGTATTCTGTCTTAACTTCGGCATAAGTAAGACAGTTACCCACATAGGGAGCTATATCAGCTTCCGACTTGGGCCACCCATACTAATCCTTCAAGTCTTGGTACATATTTTCGGATCCAGGATGGATCAAGTACCTTGACTTCTAAGTTTTGCTCAAAGTACGCATACGTAAGTTATCGTGAGCCAGAACCCCAAAGTCGTCCCATGCAGTATAAGGTTCCGTCTTCCCTAGGCAATAATTGCACTTCCATTCCACGTAATGCTTCAGCTTGACGGTTCTCTGGCTTGAGCGCCTCTTGCCCAGCTCCACGAATCCGAGTAGCAGGGTTCGTCTGTATGGTCATCTCTAAGGCTCCCTCCCTTAGAGGCTTTGCGCGTTCCTTGCGGCCCAAGGTGTCTCTCATAACTCTCGCCTTGTCTAGGTGATACTTAATCTCACAATCATAACCATTCAGTAGCTCAATCCATTTTCGTTATCTCATGTTTAAGTCCTTCTGATCAGTAAAGATCGTGCAGCGTTTTCCATACAAGTAATGACGCCAAATCTTCATCGCGCAATTACTTCACCTAGTTCAAGGTCTCTTCTCATGATCCTTAAATCAACGTGACGCGTACGCGATGACTTGGCCTCGTTGCATCAACGCGCAATCGAGACCTTGTCGAGAAGCATCACAAGAACCGCAATTCTATTGGTACGGTCAGGTGAAGACAAGATAGGTATCGACTAGGTTATGGTTGTTAGCGGTTGAGCAATCCTTGAAAAGTTTTCTAGGAGCCGTCTAATACAGCCTACAATCCCCAAAAATTCTTAGTTGTCTTAGGGACTCCTTAGTTCTCGATTACAGGGTCGACATGAATCTCATTCTTATTCACCACGTGACCTAAGAATCTTACCTCGCGAATCCAAGGTTCGCACTTCGACATCCTAGCACATAACTGTTCTTTCTCTAAGAGTCCCAAGATAAATTGCAGATGTTACTCATGACCTTCCTTGGTCTTTGAGCATATAAGAATGTAGTCAATAAATATAATCACGATCTTATCCAAGTACGGCTTACACACCCGATTCATGAGGTCCATGAATACTGCCGGTGCATTTGCTAAGTCAAACGGCATGACAAGGAACTCGTATTGCTCAAAACGAGTCCTAAAGGTCGTTTTAGGGATACTTTCTTCTCGTGTCCTCAACTAGTGATATACTGTCCTTAAGTCCGTCTTGGAATTGTAGCTGGGACCTTGTAGTTGGTCGACAAGTCATGAATTCTCGGTAAGGGGTGCCGATTCTTGATGGTTAGTTGTCTATCTCCCTGTAACCTATGCGTAATACTTTTTCCACATTAATTCTTCTGAGTTCCTCTCAAATTAGGATGTGTACACGTATAAAAACTGTCGTCCTTCTTCCTAACGAATAACACTGGGGCTTACCAAGGTGAGAAGCTCGGCCTGGTAGATTTCCTCTTCCTAGCAGCTCTTGCAGTTGCATCAGAGGCTCCTGTATCTCGGACGGAGCTAGTCGGTAAGGCGCCATCCATCACTGGTGCCGCTCCTGGCACTAGGTTTATCCTAAACTCCTCTTGTTGCTGTGGAGGTTACCCAGGCAAGCCTTCGGGAAAGGCTTCTGGAAAATCCTTCACAACGGGGATGTCTTCTGGCTTTGGCTTCTTGGTCTCTTTATCGACAACTTGAGCAAGGAAGGCTATGCAGCCTATTCGGAGGCGCTTCCGTGTCTCTTTGGCCAATGTGAGATATCGCAAATTCACCGCCTTATGGGGCCTAGTGCCCTCGCATCTATTTCCATAAGGTTGTGTGTCACACCCCAACCGATGGCGGAATCATCAGGGCGCGGCACTGAGCGAAACAGATTGTCCAGAAGTTTCCATAACAACTATCATTACCATTCAATTTAAGTTAACATGTCCCATACCATGCCTCAAATAGTAAAACAAGTTATTACAGACAAAACTAAACAAATATTCTGTTCCGACAACTCAGATTTAAACATAACGATTTATTGGTTGGTTTCTAGAACTCAGATTCCTAGCTTTGATTCCATCACAGCACAAAGAGCAAATATGCAACCTAGGCACCTGTCACATACGTTAAAAATAAAGTCAATACATAAAATGTAAAGGTGAGCATACAAGTTTGATAATAGCATATAGAGTTCGAATTCGTTACGCATAACCAGCACGTACACATAGTGAAATGAAGCACGCTAGTTATCGACATAGATCCATCGATACCAATGACTGCGGGTTGACTGCCTGGGGCAGTTCGCAATACACGATTACCACCGTAATCAATGCAAGTAAAAGATCCTTAACAACCCCCGTGTGAACGGGTGCTGAGTCCAAACTATAGTACTATCGTTGCTAAGGCAGGCAGACAGTATTCCATGTGTAAACATAACAAACAAGCATTCATAATCCACGTATAACATGCATTAGCGGTTAAGCGTTTAAAGTAGCTTGAGTAGTGTGATAGTTGTAGTTTGATTAGTTGTAACGTATGTAACACCCAAAAGTGCTAAAGCAAAAAGGGTTCGAGTATACTCACAGCGATATGGATTGAAGGGAGCGCTTTACAGCGAGTGCGGTTAGCCTGAATAGATTCGATAACGTAACGATAAGTGGCACGTAAAACAGTACAAGTGAGAGTGGTTAGGATGACTGATCGTGCGGATCAGTTATCCGTGAGTGGAAGTCATCCGTGCGCATGACCTATCCGTACGGATGGTGATACGTGCGGACGGTGTTCCATCCGGATAGGTCATCCGTGCGTGTGACTGTCCGTGCGGGTGGCAACCCGTGCGGACTAGTTATACGTGCGGGCGACTTATCCGTACGGTTAGATTGCTTGTGTGGATAAATGTTCAAGTGGATTGTTTCTTCCTAAGATGTGTTTGTGTATGATGGCTTGTGCTTTGAAGTTTTCGTTGTAGCATTTAGAAAACACCAAAGTGTTTCTACCTTTCAAGCCGGCCGCGCGGATGGCGGTCCGTGCGTATGGTAGTCCGCGCGGGCAGAGACAATCCGTCCGGATAGCCTGTCCGTGCGTACGGCTTGGCCGTGCGGATGAAGTTTGTTTGATTTCCATTTTAAGGCCTTAGTATCTCATGATCCGAAGAGTAATACATTCAGAGGTCGTCCGTGCGGATTGCTCGTTCGTCGATACTCAAACCTTTGTTTGGGAAAGTGGGTCCCAAGGGTAGTCCGTGCGGATGACAACCCGTGCGTACGACCCGTACGTGCGTATGGGCTGTTCGTGCGTATGGCTCGTCCGTGCGGACAGCTAGTCCGTGCGGATAGCTTGTCCGTGTGGACAACTGGTCTGGTTGTTCCGTTCGTCTACACTTGGTTTCTGTTGTCGCTTATCGAGACGTTCTGATCACGTGGCAACCACTTGGAGTTGTGTTCTTACCCGCGTGACTAGGCCGGTCAGGAACCACCCTAACTCGGCCTGTCGGCGACTTAGAACGGTCGTCCCGGTTAACCCCGAAATCAGTTGTCTATGGGTAGAATTCCAGATCTGGGGTTAGGGCACCACTATTGACGAGTAGAACACTAGGACTGATCGGATTCGTACCGGTTTTAAGAGTAAAAGAAGAAGAGAACTTAGGTTTATTTCTTTCAGTTCTTTTATCCTTAGGAGGGTTTAGATCTAGGTGAAATTATTGTAAAAACTTGTAGAAATCGCTTAGCTCTGAGATATTCTTGGTGGAATGAAGCCAAGCATGAAGTTCTTATGAACTTCATGATGACGTCACCCGCGAATACCTCAAATTCGGATGATTTCATGGTTAGATTCGAAGATTCGAAAGATAGAAGTGTGTAGAATGGTGTAGTGATTAAAGATGTACAAGGATTGGTGCAAGATCTTACCTGGATCGAGAGAAATCTGAGAAAAGGTGAAGAATGCGTGTGGTTCGGACGTCACTTGCCAAAAGTGGAAAAAGTGGAGAGTGACCCGTGTGTTTATAGGATACCAAAAAGGGAAAAGGGGGTGAGCCGTGCGCATGGCACGCACCCGGGTAGGTTGTCCGCGCGGATGGGTCATCCGTGCGGATTGGCCATCCGTGCGAATGGGTCATCCGTGCGGATGCCACCACCTTGGGTGAGCTCGATGCGATGTTGATTCGGCTCTGATTTGCGAGCGGTTCGACAGGGTTTCCTAATTCAAATTACTTTCAGTCCCAACTACTTCTTACTGGGTTCGACTCGGAATTCGGGTTCGGGTTCGTTCACATTCGAGTTAGACTTCGAGTTCGATTGAGTTCGCTTGATTATCCAATCATAAAATAACATAAAATAAACATGCACAGGTAACACGTAAGGCACACACACACACGTATAATGGCAAGTAAGTTCGAGTTACGATTCGATGTCGATTTGATTTGCTTGCTTGATTAACTTTATCGCATTGTTACTTCCTATCGTTCACAGTCGTAGGTCGATTGAGATACGGTTAGCATGATTCGATTATTACAATGTACGACATTTACTCCACATAATCTAAATATCATACAAACAATTCTACTAGTCATGTTGCGCGAAATCGGTCGTTGACTTTGACCTTGACTTTGACTTTCACTTGTGAAAACACGGGGTGTTACAGCCTCCCCTTGTTTAGGAAATTTCGTCCCGAAATTTAGCTGAAGCTGTAACTAGTTCGTGAATCACATGTGAGAGTCCTACATTTTGGATATGTTGAGCGAATATGCATGATCTAACAGCCTATAAAGTTTCAGATATTAATTCGAAGTCATTTGGAAGAAATTTGAATTATTGTAGGTTCGGATTTGTCTCCGGTTCGATTGCGTAACAACACGTTCAACATGCGGAATCCGGGAACGTGTGTGACTAAACACAATCGTAACGGTGTCAAATCGATCCTACAAGTGGTATCTGAGCAGGTGCTCGGTTGCGAGATCAAACACGCTCAGATTTGAGCAATTTCTTCATCTTTGTAGGGTCGGTTTTGAACCTGACTCGATTGCGTAACCGACCGTGCAACGTGCGAAATCCGTGCACAAGTGAGATCGAACAGACAAAAACGTACTAATGTCGTGATTCTATTGAAGATATGATAGTGTACAGAACCTTGAATTACGAACGCGAGCCTTCTCTCTCTAGAACTTAATACTTTTATTAATAGGCAAGGATTATAGGGATTTCTCCTTATTTACATATATGCCACCTTGCCTTTCCTAGCTGGACGTTACTTCTTCGTTAAACAGCTGTGGATACTTTGCCTTCATGTCGCTTTCGAGTTCCCAAGTGAACTCCGCGCCTTGTTTGCCTTCCCACCGGACTTTCACAATAGGAATGCGTGAGCGCCTGAGTTCTTTGGTTTGGCGATCCATGATTTCGACAGGCTTTTCCACGAAGTGTAATGTTTCGTTCACTCGTAAATCATCTAGAGGAACATGTACGGCTGGTTCGTAGATGGTCTTTCGGAGGTTTGACACGTGGAAGATCGGATGGACATTGTTAAGTTCTTCCGATAATTCGAGTCTGTAGGCGACTTTTCCGATCCTTTCCAGAATCTTAAAAGGTCCCACATACCGAGGCGCAAGTTTCCCCTTTTTGCCGAATCGGACTACACCCTTCCAAGGTGATACCTTTAGGAGTACGTAGTCACCAACGCCATACTCACGGTGCTTGCGCTTTTTATCGGCGAGAAGCTTCTGTCTATCTCGAGCCTTCGCTAGGTTGTCCCGAATTTGGAAAATTTTGTCTGTCGTTTCTTGTAGCAGCTCCGGACCGGTTAGTTGCGAGTGACCGATCTCGTGCCACACAATAGGCGATCGACATCTTCTTCCGTATAAGGCCTCGAAAGGTGCCATCTGGATGCTAGCCTGGTAGCTGTTGTTGTACGAGAATTCGACTAACGGAAGGTGTCTATCCCAATTACCACCGAAGTCTAGAACACATGAACGGAGCATGTCTTCAAGCGTACGAATCGTTCTTTCGCTCTGACCGTCAGTTTGTGGGTGGAACGCAATACTTAGATTAAGCGTTGTACCGAGTGCCGTTTGAAACGTTCCCCACAATCGCAAAGTGAATCGAGCATCACGATCAGAGATGATGTCACGAGGCGTCCCATGTCGACAAATGATCTCATCAGTGTAGATTCGGGCTAATCGTTCCACCTTGTAATCCTCTCGTATCGGCAGAAAGTGGGCTGATTTGGTCAAACGGTCAATAACAACCCAAATGCTGTCGTGACCTGATGACGTGGTTGGAAGCTTGGTTACGAAATCCATAGCTATGCTTTCCCACTTCCACATGGGGATTGGAGGTTGTTCGAGCAAGCCAGAGGGTCGTTGATGTTCAGCCTTGACTCTAGCACAGGTTAGGCATCTTCCGACGTAGAGAGCGATATCCCGTTTCATACCCGGCCACCAGTACCTATATCGAAGGTCATGGTACATTTTGTCAGCACCAGGATGAATAGAGTATCGGGATTTGTGGGCTTCGTCCATGATGATCTGTCGCAGGTTAGTTCTCTTGGGAATCCAGATTTTGTCTAAGAAGTGGAATATCCCATTTGATTTGTTCACAAGCTGGGCTCCGTCGTGGTAGATTCTTTCTTTCTTCAAGGTGCATTCATTGAAACACGCATGCTGGGCGTCGCGAATAAGAGCTTCGAGGTTGTGCTGGGCTTGGACATTACGAGTGCTAAGCAGATAATTCCGTCTGCTAAGTGCGTCGGCAACAACATTTGCTTTGCCTGGGTGATAACGAATCTCGCAGTCGTAGTCGTTGAGAAGCTCTACCCATCGGCGTTGACGCATATTTAGTTCCCTCTGATTAAAGATGTGTTGTAGGCTTTTATGATCGGTGAAGATCGTACACTTGGTACCATACAGGTAGTGTCGCCAAATCTTTAATGCAAAAACAACTGCGCCTAGCTCGAGATCGTGGGTTGTATAGTTCTTCTCGTGGATTTTGAGCTGACGGGATGCGTAAGCAATAACCTTGTCTCGTTGCATTAAGACACAACCGAGACCAAGGTTAGAAGCATCACAGTAGACAATGAAATTATCGTTTCCGTCGGGTAGCGTGAGAACAGGAGCATTGCAAAGCATGTATTTGAGGGTTCGAAAGGCAGACTCTTGTTTGGTTCCCCAGACAAAAGGCTGATCCTTATGAGTAAGAGAAGTAAGTGGTACAGCAATCTTCGAGAACCCGTTGATAAATCGTCGATAATAGCCTGCCAGCCCGAGAAAGGAGCGGACTTTAGTCGGGTTCTTAGGCGTAACCCAGCTCTTAACAGCTTCAATCTTCGCAGGATCGACGTGAATACCCTGACTATTTACGATGTGACCCAGAAATTGAACCTCCCCTAACCAAAATTCGCACTTGGAGAATTTGGCGTAGAGTTGATTTCCCTGGAGTAACTCGAGAACCAAACGTAGATGCTGCGCGTGTTCGGATCTCGTTTTGGAATAGATCAAGACATCGTCGATGAACACGATGACGAAACGGTCAAGATACGGTTTACACACTCGATTCATCAGATCCATGAAAACTGCTGGTGCATTGGTTAGGCCAAAAGGCATGACAACGAATTCATAATGGCCGTAACGAGTGCGAAACGCTGTTTTGGGTATATCCTCCTCCTGTATACGCAGCTGATGATATCCGAAACGCAGATCGATCTTCGAGAAACACGTAGCGCCCTGTAGTTGATCAAACAAATCGTCGATTCGAGGCAGAGGATAGCGGTTCTTGATAGTCAACTTATTCAATTCCCGGTAGTCGATGCACATCCGGAACGTCCCATCCTTCTTTTTGACGAAAAGGACTGGTGCGCCCCACGGAGAGGTGCTCGGGCGAATAAAGCCTTTTTCAAGCAATTCCTGGAGTTGGGTTGAGAGTTCGCGCATTTCGGATGGCGCGAGTCGATAAGGAGCTCTGGCGATAGGGTTAGCTCCAGGAATAAGGTCAATGCGGAAATCAATATCACGCTTTGGAGGTAGTCCGGGAAGATCCTCTGGAAAAACTCGAGGAAATTCTCGAACCACTGGAACGTCCTTCACTTCCTTCTTCTCTTTCTTTTCCTTCTCCGCTGCTACTACATGAGCCAAGAAAGCCCTGTATTCCTTGCGGAGATACTTGCTAGCTTGTAGGCATGACATGAGTTTGAGACCCCTCGAAGTAGTATCTCCATAGACGCACAATGAATCCCCGTTGGCGAGCGAAAAACGAATCATTTTATCGAAGCACACAACTTCGGCATGGTTTTCGCGAAGAAAGTCCATGCCTATTATGACGTCAAAACTTCCTAGTTGCATTGGAATGAGATCGACCGAGAAGACGTGATTGTTGAGTTCGAGCGTGCAATTACGAATAACAGAGTTTACAGCGACGGTTCTCCCGGTAGCGACTTCGACTTCGAATGCAGAGGAGAGTCGAGAACGCTTACGACTAAGGAGTTTCTCAAATTCGAGTGACACAAAGCAATTATCGGCTCCAGTATCAAACAAACATGAAGCATAAATACCATTCACAAGGAACGTACCATTGACCACGTTGTTGTCGGCCTGGGCTTGACGCACATTGAGATTGAAAGTTCTGGCACGTGCGGCCTGTTGCTGCTGCGGTTGTTGCTGCTGGGGTTCTTGTTTCACCACCCTGTTTGGGCACATGTTGGCGAAATGGTTCGGGTCGCCACATGTGAAGCATGCTCTGGCTTTGACTGCTGGTGCCGGAGGAGCTTGTTGACCCTGTGGGGCAGCGAGTAGAGCTTGATTGGCGGGAGTTTGACGAATACGGCAGTTAGCAGTAAAGTGGCCGTAGACGTTGCAATGAGCACAGAAGCGGCATTGGATAGCAGTCGGGTGATGATAGGTGCAAGTAGGGCAGAGTGGGTGTGGTCCAGTATATGCACGCTTTGCAGGCGGTGCATTGGCCACAGGTGCCGCCACTTGACGCTGTTGGGCAGGTACAGTCTGAACTGGTGCAGCAGTGATCGCACAGTTCTTGTTGGTGGTGTTGCTCTTCCTCTTGTTCTTTCTCTTGTTGCTTGATGACGTGGGTTCAGCAGTTGGTGTAGCAGTAGTGGCTTGATGCAGATGCTTGGAGGTCTTATCCCACATCCCAGCTTTGACCCTTTTGTCATTGATCTCAGCGGCCAGCAGATAGGTTTCTTCGATCGTGGTAGTCTTAGCCGCTTGCACGAAATCAGCAACGCAGTCGGGCAAAGCTCGGATGTACTTCTTGATGGTGATCTCAGGAGTCTTGACTTGATCGGGACAGATAATGCTGAGCTGTTTGAAGCGAGCGGTAAGACCAGCATTGTCTCCATCCTTCTGATGTATGTGCCAGAATTCATCTTCAAGCTTTTGTCGTTCGTGAGGAGGGCAGAATTCCTCCAGCATGACTTCCTTGAGTTCATCCCACGACAACCTGTAAGCTGCATCATTCCCTCTCTTGTTCCTCTCGGCCGTCCACCAGTCCAAAGCACGGGACTGAAAGACGCCGGTAGCGTTCAGAGTTCGAAGGTCGTCAGGGCAACCACTTTGTCGCAGGGTAACCTCGATAGAGTCAAACCGGTGGAATAGAGCAGTAGGACCTCCTTCGCCTGTGAATTCTTTCGGCCCACACGATTTGAACTGTTTGAAGCTGAAAGGTCTTGCGGCAGCTTTAGGACCCTCAGTCCTTGATTCCTCAGATGATTTGCTGGCATTCTCGTAGACATTACTTACAGCTTTGGCTACACTTTTCGCGATGATAGAGGCAAGACGTTTGTCTCTCTTTTCCTGGAGAGAGAGTGGATGACGGGATCCAGACGACATTGTCTGCAATAGACATCGCCATGGAACTCAACACATGTATTCGAATCTCACCTCACACGTCTACCACTACTAAAGCTCAGTAACACGTACCATGTAAACAGAATCACAGAGTTGCACAAAATCACATAATCACATAGAGCACAATATTCCTAAACACGTAAAGCATAATGGCAAGAACACATATAACTTAATCACTAAAAGTACCTACGAGCATACAAAGCATCTTGACTGCTTCTATTGTTGATTCGCTAGCGATGAGTTGCGTGGGTTTTGTGTTTTAGCAGGAGCAATAGTGTTGGGTCGAAATCAATAGTACCTCAAAACGTTAACAAATAAATGCATAAAATTTTTCATAAAGGTCGATAAATCGAAGGTAGATTGTCTGTGGCTAATAGACTTCGACTAACCAAAGTGGCTCGACTATTCGCAAGGATCCTGCACAATTACCTCCGGACTATGCCTTTGCCTCGATTCTTGGGCGTTGGCGCAATTCCCATTGGTTATGTTGTGCCTTTTGATCATTGGAGTCCATCGAACTTTGGTGAGAGTTTTTGTATAAAAGCGGGACGCGTCGTCAAGGTTTGGGTTCCACCCCTATCTTGCAACTTTCGTCCTCGTTTTTGATAAAAATTGAGGAGATTATTCATCAAAATATGGATTTCACTCCTGATTTGGTACGATTCTCCTCGTTTGTAGCTAAAACGTAGGTTGATTAGGCAACTTTAGTCGAGAGTTTGCGGTTTTCACACCTATTCTCGGCCTCATTACCTGTTCACAACCTGAAAATTCGAGTGTAGTGCTAGAAAAGAGTAAGTGATAGTGGCGAGTTTACACATACGTGTGAGTTGGTCTGTTGGTTCTTAACTATAGACTAGGTCTCTAGGACTTCGACCCGGACTAGGTCGAGTCTTGCCTAATTCCCTATAGTTATGGCTCTGATACCAATCTGTCACACCCCAACCGATGGCGGAATCATCAGGGCGCGGCACTGAGCGAAACAGATTGTCCAGAAGTTTCCATAACAACTATCATTACCATTCAATTTAAGTTAACATGTCCCATACCATGCCTCAAATAGTAAAACAAGTTATTACAGACAAAACTAAACAAATATTCTGTTCCGACAACTCAGATTTAAACATAACGATTTATTGGTTGGTTTCTAGAACTCAGATCCCTAGCTTTGATTCCATCACAGCACAAAGAGCAAATATGCAACCTAGGCACCTGTCACATACGTTAAAAATAAAGTCAATACATAAAATGTAAAGGTGAGCATACAAGTTTGATAATAGCATATAGAGTTCGAATTCGTTACGCATAACCAGCACGTACGCATAGTGAAATGAAGCACGCTAGTTATCGACATAGATCCATCGATACCAATGACTGCGGGTTGACTGCCTGGGGCAGTTCGCAATACACGATTACCACCGTAATCAATGCAAGTAAAAGATCCGTAACAACCCCCGTGTGAACGGGTGCTGAGTCCAAACTATAGTACTATCGTTGCTAAGGCAGGCAGACAATATTCCATGTGTAAACATAACAAACAAGCATTCATAATCCACGTATAACATGCATTAGCGGTTAAGCGTTTAAAGTAGCTTGAGTAGTGTGATAGTTGTAGTTTGATTAGTTGTAACGTATGTAACACCCAAAAGTGCTAAAGCAAAAAGGGTTCGAGTATACTCACAGCGATATGGATTGAAGGGAGCGCTTTACAGCGAGTGCGGTTAGCCTGAATAGATTCGATAACGTAACGATAAGTGGCACGTAAAACAGTACAAGTGAGAGTGGTTAGGATGACTGATCGTGCGGATCAGTTATCCGTGAGTGGAAGTCATCCGTGCGCATGACCTATCCGTACGGATGGTGATGCGTGCGGATGGTGATACGTGCGGACGGTGTTCCATCCGGATAGGTCATCCGTGCGTGTGACTGTCCGTGCGGGTGGCAACCCGTGCGGACTAGTTATACGTGCGGGCGACTTATCCGTACGGTTAGATTGCTTGTGTGGATAAATGTTCAAGTGGATTGTTTCTTCCTAAGATGTGTTTGTGTATGATGGCTTGTGCTTTGAAGTTTTCGTTGTAGCATTTAGAAAACACCAAAGTGTTTCTACCTTTCAAGCCGGCCGCGCGGACGGCGGTCCGTGCGTATGGTAGTCCGCGCGGGCAGAGACAATCCGTCCGGATAGCCTGTCCATGCGTACGGCTTGGCCGTGCGGATGAAGTTTGTTTGATTTCCATTTTAAGGCCTTAGTATCTCATGATCCGAAGAGTAATCCATTCAGAGGTCGTCCGTGCGGATTGCTCGTTCGTCGATACTCAAACCTTTGTTTGGGAAAGTGGGTCCCAAGGGTAGTCCGTGCGGATGACAACCCGTGCGTACGACTCGTACGTGCGTATGGGCTGTTCGTGCGTATGGCTCGTCCGTGCGGACAGCTAGTCCGTGCGGATAGCTTGTCCGTGTGGACAACTGGTCTGGTTGTTCCGTTCGTCTACACTTGGTTTCTGTTGTCGCTTATCGAGACGTTCTGATCACGTGGCAACCACTTGGAGTTGTGTTCTTACCCGCGTGACTAGGCCGGTCAGGAACCACCCTAACTCGGCCTGTCGGCGACTTAGAACGGTCGTCCCGGTTAACCCTGAAATCAGTTGTCTATGGGTAGAATTCCAGATCTGGGGCTAGGGCACCACTATTGACGAGTAGAACACTAGGACTGATCGGATTCGTACCGGTTTTAAGAGTAAAAGAAGAAGAGAACTTAGGTTTATTTCTTTCAGTTCTTTTATCCTTAGGAGGGTTTAGATCTAGGTGAAATTATTGTAAAAACTTGTAGAAATCACTTAGCTCTGAGATATTCTTGGTGGAATGAAGCCAAGCATGAAGTTCTTATGAACTTCATGATGACGTCACCCGCGAATACCTCAAATTCGGATGATTTCATGGTTAGATTCGAAGATTCGAAAGATAGAAGTGTGTAGAATGGTGTAGTGATTAAAGATGTACAAGGATTGGTGCAAGATCTTACCTGGATCGAGAGAAATCTGAGAAAAGGTGAAGAATGCGTGTGGTTCGGACGTCACTTGCCAAAAGTGGAAAAAGTGGAGAGTGACCCGTGTGTTTATAGGATGCCAAAAAGGGAAAAGGGGGTGAGCCGTGCGCATGGCACGCACCCGGGTAGGTTGTCCGCGCGGATGGGTCATCCGTGCGGATTGGCCATCCGTGCGAATGGGTCATCCGTGCGGATGCCACCACCTTGGGCAAGTGAGTATCCCAACTTCCACCAAAGTTCGTCACACAAGCTCATAACTTGTCTACCAAAGTCTGTATCGTTCGTTTACTCTGGCCGTCCGTTTGAGTGTGAATTGCAGTGCTGAGGTTCAACTGTGATTCAAATACTTTATGAAACGTTCGCCAAATCCTTGACACAAAATGACTATCTTGGTCGGATAAGGTAGAAACAAGCACTCCATGACATGCCACAACCTTTCTAAACTAAATCTTTGCTAATTTCCTTGTGTTGTCTCTCTTGCTGGTTGGTAAGAAATGTGCAGACTTGGTGAGTTGATCAATAATCACTCAAGTCATATCGTGAACTCTTTGGGTTCTTGGTAGCTTTGTAATCAAAATTCCATTGAGATTCGTTCCCACTTCCACATGGGTATCTCAGGCTGTTGCAGCAGCTCTGATGGTTTCTGGTATTCTGTCTTAACTTCGGCATAAGTAAGACAGTTACCCACATAGGGAGCTATATCAGCTTCCAACTTGGGCCACCCATACTAATCCTTCAAGTCTTGGTACATATTTTCGGATCCAGGATGGATCAAGTACCTTGACTTCTAAGTTTTGCTCAAAGTACGCATACGTAAGTTATCGTGAGTCAGAACCCCAAAGTCGTCCCATGCAGTATAAGGTTCCGTCTTCCCTAGGCAATAATTGCACTTCCATTCCACGTAATGCTTCAGCTTGACGGTTCTCTGGCTTGAGCGCCTCTTGCCCAGCTCCACGAATCCGAGTAGCAGGGTTCGTCTGTATGGTCATCTCTAAGGCTCCCTCCCTTAGAGGCTTTGCGCGTTCCTTGCGGCCCAAGGTGTCTCTCATAACGCTCGCCTTGTCTAGGTGATACTTAATCTCACAATCATAACCATTCAGTAGCTCAATCCATTTTCGTTATCTCATGTTTAAGTCCTTCTGATCAGTAAAGATCGTGCAGCGTTTTCCATACAAGTAATGACGCCAAATCTTCATCGCGCAATTACTTCACCTAGTTCAAGGTCTCTTCTCATGATCCTTAAATCAACGTGACGCGTACGCGATGACTTGGCCTCGTTGCATCAACGCGCAATCGAGACCTTGTCGAGAAGCATCACAAGAACCGCAATTCTATTGGTACGGTCAGGTGAAGACAAGATAGGTATCGACTAGGTTATGGTTGTTAGCGGTTGAGCAATCCTTGAAAAGTTTTCTAGGAGCCATCTAATACAGCCTACAATCCCCAAAAATTCTTAGTTGTCTTAGGGACTCCTTAGTTCTCGATTACAGGGTCGACATGAATCTCATTCTTATTCACCACGTGACCTAAGAATCTTACCTCGCGAATCCAAGGTTCGCACTTCGACATCCTAGCACATAACTGTTCTTTCTCTAAGAGTCCCAAGATAAATTGCAGATGTTACTCATGACCTTCCTTGGTCTTTGAGCATATAAGAATGTAGTCAATAAATATAATCACGATCTTATCCAAGTACGGCTTACACACCCGATTCATGAGGTCCATGAATACTGCCGGTGCATTTGCTAAGTCAAACGGCATGACAAGGAACTCGTATTGCTCAAAACGAGTCCTAAAGGTCGTTTTAGGGATACTTTCTTCTCGTGTCCTCAACTAGTGATATCCTGTCCTTAAGTCCGTCTTGGAATTGTAGCTGGGACCTTGTAGTTGGTCGACAAGTCATGAATTCTCGGTAAGGGGTACCGATTCTTGATGGTTAGTTGTCTATCTCCCTGTAACCTATGCGTAATACTTTTTCCACATTAATTCTTCTGAGTTCCTCTCAAATTAGGATGTGTACACGTATAAAAACTGTCGTCCTTCTTCCTAACGAATAACACTGGGGCTTACCAAGGTGAGAAGCTCGGCCTGGTAGATTTCCTCTTCCTAGCAGCTCTTGCAGTTGCATCAGAGGCTCCTGTATCTCGGACGGAGCTAGTCGGTAAGGCGCCATCCATCACTGGTGCCGCTCCTGGCACTAGGTTTATCCTAAACTCCTCTTGTCGCTGTGGAGGTTACCCAGGCAAGCCTTCGGGAAAGGCTTCTGGAAAATCCTTCACAACGGGGATGTCTTCTGGCTTTGGCTTCTTGGTCTCTTTATCGACAACTTGAGCAAGGAAGGCTATGCAGCCTATTCGGAGGCGCTTCCGTGTCTCTTTGGCCAATGTGAGATATCGCAAATTCACCGCCTTATGGGGCCTAGTGCCCTCGCATCTATTTCCATAAGGTTGTGTGTCACACCCCAACCGATGGCGGAATCATCAGGGCGCGGCACTGAGCGAAACAGATTGTCCAGAAGTTTCCATAACAACTATCATTACCATTCAATTTAAGTTAACATGTCCCATACCATGCCTCAAATAGTAAAACAAGTTATTACAGACAAAACTAAACAAATATTCTGTTCCGACAACTCAGATTTAAACATAACGATTTATTGGTTGGTTTCTAGAACTCAGATTCCTAGCTTTGATTCCATCACAGCACAAAGAGCAAATATGCAACCTAGGCACCTGTCACATACGTTAAAAATAAAGTCAATACATAAAATGTAAAGGTGAGCATACAAGTTTGATAATAGCATATAGAGTTCGAATTCGTTACGCATAACCAGCACGTACACATAGTGAAATGAAGCACGCTAGTTATCGACATAGATCCATCGATACCAATGACTGCGGGTTGACTGCCTGGGGCAGTTCGCAATACACGATTACCACCGTAATCAATGCAAGTAAAAGATCCTTAACAACCCCCGTGTGAACGGGTGCTGAGTCCAAACTATAGTACTATCGTTGCTAAGGCAGGCAGACAGTATTCCATGTGTAAACATAACAAACAAGCATTCATAATCCACGTATAACATGCATTAGCGGTTAAGCGTTTAAAGTAGCTTGAGTAGTGTGATAGTTGTAGTTTGATTAGTTGTAACGTATGTAACACCCAAAAGTGCTAAAGCAAAAAGGGTTCGAGTATACTCACAGCGATATGGATTGAAGGGAGCGCTTTACAGCGAGTGCGGTTAGCCTGAATAGATTCGATAACGTAACGATAAGTGGCACGTAAAACAGTACAAGTGAGAGTGGTTAGGATGACTGATCGTGCGGATCAGTTATCCGTGAGTGGAAGTCATCCGTGCGCATGACCTATCCGTACGGATGGTGATGCGTGCGGATGGTGATACGTGCGGACGGTGTTCCATCCGGATAGGTCATCCGTGCGTGTGACTGTCCGTGCGGGTGGCAACCCGTGCGGACTAGTTATACGTGCGGGCGACTTATCCGTACGGTTAGATTGCTTGTGTGGATAAATGTTCAAGTGGATTGTTTCTTCCTAAGATGTGTTTGTGTATGATGGCTTGTGCTTTGAAGTTTTCGTTGTAGCATTTAGAAAACACCAAAGTGTTTCTACCTTTCAAGCCGGCCGCGCGGACGGCGGTCCGTGCGTATGGTAGTCCGCGCGGGCAGAGACAATCCGTCCGGATAGCCTGTCCGTGCGTACGGCTTGGCCGTGCGGATGAAGTTTGTTTGATTTCCATTTTAAGGCCTTAGTATCTCATGATCCGAAGAGTAATCCATTCAGAGGTCGTCCGTGCGGATTGCTCGTTCGTCGATACTCAAACCTTTGTTTGGGAAAGTGGGTCCCAAGGGTAGTCCGTGCGGATGACAACCCGTGCGTATGACCCGTACGTGCGTATGGGCTGTTCGTGCGTATGGCTCGTCCGTGCGGACAGCTAGTCCGTGCGGATAGCTTGTCCGTGTGGACAACTGGTCTGGTTGTTCCGTTCGTCTACACTTGGTTTCTGTTGTCGCTTATCGAGACGTTCTGATCACGTGGCAACCACTTGGAGTTGTGTTCTTACCCGCGTGACTAGGCCGGTCAGGAACCACCCTAACTCGGCCTGTCGGCGACTTAGAACGGTCGTCCCGGTTAACCCCGAAATCAGTTGTCTATGGGTAGAATTCCAGATCTGGGGCTAGGGCACCACTATTGACGAGTAGAACACTAGGACTGATCGGATTCGTACCGGTTTTAAGAGTAAAAGAAGAAGAGAACTTAGGTTTATTTCTTTCAGTTCTTTTATCCTTAGGAGGGTTTAGATCTAGGTGAAATTATTGTAAAAACTTGTAGAAATCGCTTAGCTCTGAGATATTCTTGGTGGAATGAAGCCAAGTATGAAGTTCTTATGAACTTCATGATGACGTCACCCGCGAATACCTCAAATTCGGATGATTTCATGGTTAGATTCGAAGATTCGAAAGATAGAAGTGTGTAGAATGGTGTAGTGATTAAAGATGTACAAGGATTGGTGCAAGATCTTACCTGGATCGAGAGAAATCTGAGAAAAGGTGAAGAATGCGTGTGGTTCGGACGTCACTTGCCAAAAGTGGAAAAAGTGGAGAGTGACCCGTGTGTTTATAGGATGCCAAAAAGGGAAAAGGGGGTGAGCCGTGCGCATGGCACGCACCCGGGTAGGTTGTCCGCGCGGATGGGTCATCCGTGCGGATTGGCCATCCGTGCGAATGGGTCATCCGTGCGGATGCCACCACCTTGGGTGAGCTCGATGCGATGTTGATTCGGCTCTGATTTGCGAGCGGTTCGATAGGGTTTCCTAATTCAAATTACTTTCAGTCCCAACTACTTCTTACTGGGTTCGACTCGGAATTCGGGTTCGGGTTCGTTCACATTCGAGTTAGACTTCGAGTTCGATTGAGTTCGCTTGATTATCCAATCATAAAATAACATAAAATAAACATGCACAGGTAACACGTAAGGCACACACACACACACGTATAATGGCAAGTAAGTTCGAGTTACGATTCGATGTCGATTTGATTTGCTTGCTTGATTAACTTTATCGCATTGTTACTTCCTATCGTTCACAGTCGTAGGTCGATTGAGATACGGTTAGCATGATTCGATTATTACAATGTACGACATTTACTCCACATAATCTAAATATCATACAAACAATTCTACTAGTCATGTTGCGCGAAATCGGTCGTTGACTTTAACCTTGACTTTGACTTTCACTTGTGAAAACACGGGGTGTTACATTGTGTACTATAAGTGTCACATCATTCGCAAGAGGGATGCGAATGATTTTCCTTATGACGAACAACTTCAGCTCTATCCTTGGATATCCAATCCAAGCTGACTACAATATCATAACTTCCCAAGTCAACGGTAATACTTTTGACCATACCCTTAACTAGGTTAAATAGCCTAGTTATTTATTTCATGACGTGTCACATAAGAACATACGACAAATATTAACATTCAGATTTTGGGGTGTTACATTGAGTGAGAGAGGTTCGCAAAAATGCGATGACAGATGAGAGTAAGCACACACGTGTTCAAGCAACAGTAGTTATACTAGTCAAGTATACCATGAGCAATGTACTATGTAACTAACAAGTAGGCAATATATACATAAATCATATCACCTAGAGTGTCGAGCCTTGCATGTGGAGTGAAGCGTCGTTGTGGATCGTAGAGCACTGTACAGGTTATAGTCTGATTTTAATAAAACTTTTTCCCCTTATTAAAACCAAGTTCACTATAACCAATGGCTCTGATACCAATCTGTCACACCCCCAAAATCCACCTGCGGAATACCACCGCTTGGAGGCGTGACTGACCAGGATCCAGCCACCGATCATATTGAACAAGCATATAAGTGATTAAAAAAATTCAACCAATACCATTGGTGTCCAAACAAAACATAGTTTAAGTTGCAAGCGGAAGCATAACGTTTAAAACCAAAACATAAGTTCAATTGTTTCAAAGTTTAACATGGCACACAGCTGTCCATGTCCCACAACGACCCTCTTCCATGCAAGCTCCAGCTAAGTACCTAAAGACCTGCAAAGCATGTAGTAACGAGTCAACAACAAGTTGAGTGAGTTCACAGTTGGGTGTTTGTTTAAGTTGTTCTGAAAACAGTTTTCCTTTATCTGGCATCCTGCCGTGGGGGTTACCCCATAGTTGAAAACGTGACTTGTTTATTCCCGGTTACTCTGGCAATCCAGCCGTGGGGGCTACCCCTTGTTAGTTATCTGGCATTTCGGCCGTGGGGGCTACCCCATGTATACACTAGACTCGTTACCATATCGACTGCTGACTGTAGTCATGTTTATGTGCCCTGAACTGTCAATGTCTATCATCATTGACGTGCCCAGATCCATTAGTTCACGCCCGTCCTCTGCGGCACGGTGTGAGGCTTATCAGACCTAAATAGCGCTATCTAACTAATGACCCGCTCTCCATTGGCCCGACGATTATGTCGATATAAAAAGGAGGGACTTCGTGATAGAGTTTTGGTCTAGTACGAGTTATCTGTCCACGAGGACGAGGAATTATATTCCTGAACCAACACTGTCCTACCCAAGAGAGGACGAGGAATCCATGTTCCTTAACCCCATTCCCAAACCCCTGGGAATCCCATGCTTTGTAGAGGGTGTGAACTCACCTTGGTTTGCTCGGCAGATACACAGAAAGGTCAATCAAGTTGTAAGTGGTCAACTACGTCCTAACATAGATACCATTCAAGTCAGGTTCATATCCAAGTAGTGCACGTATGTTCTACACGTATTTTACACAAGTAACGATCATGGCATACATGTCTAGCATGGCAGTTCAACAACAGTTCGTAACAAGTTCCACAGTAACATTCACGTAACAACCAAAGTCTAAGTGTGCGGCCCAACTACTTAGGCCCATAGCAGTGTGCAAGTCCAAACAGAAGGTGTGTGTACGTGGTCTCGAGTCGAGACTAGAGATCTCGAGTCGAGACTGTGCGATCTCGGGTTAAAGCCTACGAGTTCTCGAGTCATGCATGAACTAGTCGAGACTAGGTGGTCTCGACTCGCAACCGGACTCGCAACCGTGGTCTCGAGTTATGCTGCTTGTGCTGGCATTGTGTGGTCTCGAGTCGAGACTAGAGAGTTCTCGACTCGTAACCTGTGTCGCAATCCACGATCTTGAGTTGTCATGTGGTGTTCTCGAGTCGCAACCGGCGGTCTCGGCTGACATACCTGCTGATTGCCAACATGTGTACTAACCAATAGAATTTGTATTTCATGATATGGTGTACTAGCCAATGACAATGCACAAACATGTTTTCTTGTCTAGCAATTAATTAAAATGGATCAAACAACTAGTTTTCAAATATTCAAGCCACATTCATATCATATTCATGTTGTTCTTCATGTATTCAAGTCATTCATCATCATCATTCATATAAACCTTAATCAAACAAAATCATGAACAACTTATCAACACATAGACGTATAACAGGATTTTTGTTCTTGATTACTAACATGCACTCTATGATATCAACACAATGAATCATCCTAATTGTGAACATACCACAGCCGACTACAAGCATTCGGTTTCCATTCATCAATCAATCCAACTTGTATCAACATCCAAACCTTTCGGATCCAAACCCATATAGAGCCGATAACACTCATTCATAGTCAAGCATATATTATTCATCTTAACATAATCAATACATTATCATATAATCATCATCAACCGAATATAAACACATAACATGGAACACTTATGAACCGATTACTTGAACACCAACTCATCATGTATTGTTTACGAATCAATGTATAAAATCATATAAATCAAAACATCATTTGACAAAACATCAAATCATAAATCACTAACCGGTTCGAGAAGTATTAGTGAAGGATGAAACTTCACTTGGTGTGCACAAACTAATCCGAGAACCCTTGTTGTCACCGGTTTGGTCCGAGAGAAAGGAGAGGAGATGTGATGTTTGATCTCTAGGGTTTTAGTGAGAGAATGTGGGAGTGTGTGTGTAGGAGAGTGTGTGTAGATTGCCCAAAGAATGGCAAGGTTGGCTATCCACCAAAGTTATATACTTGTTCTAAGTTGGTTCACCCTAATGGGCTTTCGGGTAGACTAAATGAGGTGCGTGGCCCAACCGGCCCATCTGTTGCACTGTTCACTCGAGACCGCATGGTCTCGAGTCGGGTCCTTGTGTCTCGGTTCACATAATCACACGCATACATATAAGCATAGTGCATAGTCACATAATGTTCACTCATAACATTCATTAAACCAACAAGTCAACTAGTCGCATAACGTTCAAGTATGTTACATCAAGATACAACGAAAGGTTCTAAATTTCGAGTTGTCACATCATCCCCAAGTTGAAAGAAATTTCGTCCCGAAATTTGGTAAGCACTCACTGAGGAAGCTAGTTAAGTTGTATGGTTTTCCCGGTTTTCCTGGGGTGTCACATCCACCCCCCGTTGATCTGGAATTTTGTCCCGAAATTCCGTAGCTTCAGTCTCAGTAGTGGTTGTACCGTTTGCGAATAGTTGGGGATACTTTTGTTTCATCTGATCTTCGCGCTCCCAGGTGAACTCTGGGCCGCGACGTGAGTTCCAACGAACTCGAACGAGAGGTATTCTAGTGCTCTTGAGGACCTTAACATCCCGGTCCGTGATTTCAACTGGTTCCTCGATGAATCGTAACTGCTCGTCGATAGTGAGTTCCTTCAGAGGAACTATGTGGGTCTCATCTGACAGACACTTCTTCAGATTTGACACGTGGAAGACGTTGTGAACTGCACCGAGTTCTGCTGGTAAGTTCAGTCTGTAGGCCACCTGGCCTATTTTCTCAATGACTTCGAAAGGTCCGACGTATCGTGGGTTAAGTTTGCCTCGTTTACCAAAACGAACCACACCCTTCCAGGGTGAAACTTTGAGTAGTACCCGCTCCCCAACCTGGAGCTCTAGTGGTTTCCTGCCCTTATCGGCGTAGACTTTCTGACGGTCACGAGCTGCCGCCATGCGTTGTCGTATTTGAGCAATTCGTTCAGTTGTGTCTACCACATGTTCTGGACCAGTGATCTGACTATCCCCCACCTCTGCCCAACAAAGAGGTGACCGGCATTTACGTCCGTACAATGCCTCAAACGGAGCAGCTTTAATGCTGGTGTGGTAGCTGTTATTGTACGAGAATTCCACAAGTGGTAGATGCTTTTCCCAGCTGTTGCCAAAGTCGATTACACATGCACGAAGCATGTCTTCTAAGGTTTGAATAGTGCGCTCAGACTGCCCGTCCGTCTGAGGATGATACGCTATGCTCATGTCTAATCGTGAGCCAAAGGATTTGTGCATCGCCTGCCACAGCTCTGAAGTAAAACGTGCATCACGATCTGAGATAATGGAGGTGGGCACCCCGTGCCTCGAAACAACTTCCTTGAGATATACTTCTGCTAGAGCGGAGAACTTATCCGTTTCCTTGATTGCCAAGAAGTGTGCAGACTTTGTGAGTCGATCCACGATCACCCAAATAGTATCGTTCCCCCGTTGGGATCTAGGCAGGCCAGTAACGAAATCCATGGAAATTTGCTCCCATTTCCATTGTGGTATTTCTGGTTGTTGGAGTAGGCCTGAGGGTTTCTGGTATTCCGTCTTGACTCTTGCACAAGTCAAACACTTGCTGACGTAAGTTGCTATGTGGGCCTTCATGCTAGGCCACCAATACGTAGTTTTGATATCATGGTTGTCCGAACCAGGGTGTACCGAGTAGCGAGACCTGTGTGCTTCGTCCATCACAAGCTCCCGTAAGTTGCCATAGTGTGGGACCCAAATACGTCCCGTTACGTGGTATGCATCGTCTTCTTTTTGCTCTAGTCGTTGCCTTGAGCCGCGTAGGGCTTCAGCCCTGACGTTTTCTGGTTTCAATGCTTCTATCTGAGCGTCTCGTATTTGAGAAGGAAGACTAGAATGTATAGTGAGCTGCAAGGCTCGTACGCGCTTAGGCACAGTGTCCTTTCGGCTAAGGGCATCAGCCACAACATTGGCTTTGCCAGGATGGTACTTGATTGCACATTCGTAATCGTTTAATAACTCGACCCATCGTCGTTTACGCATGTTTAGCTCCTTCTATTTTAAGATGTGCTCGAGACTCCTGTGATCGGTGTAAATGGTGCACTTGGTGCCGTACAGGTAATGTCTCCATATCTTCAGTGCAAAAACAACAGCTCCCAGCTCTAAATCGTGTGTAGTGTAGTTCTTTTCATGAACTTTGAGTTGGCGTGAGGCGTAAGCTATAACTTTATCTCGTTGCATCAATACACAACCAAGACCCTGAATTGATGCATCGCAGTAGACCACAAAATCGTCTGTGCCCTCTGCCAATGAAAGGATAGGTGCGCTGCAAAGTCTATCCTTTAGATGCTAAAATGCTAATTCCTGTGCGTTTCCCCATCGATAAATAACGCCTTTCTGCGTTAGTGAGGTGAGAGGCTGTGCAATCTTGGAAAAATCCTTAATGAATCTCCTGTAGTAACCTGCCAAACCCAAAAATTGGCGAATTTCCATGGGTGTACGAGGTGCAGGCCAGTTCTTAATTGAGTCTACCTTGGATGGATCAACGTGAATCCCATCTTTGTTCACCACATGGCCTAAGAAATGGACTTCACGAAGCCAGAAGTCGCATTTCGAGAACTTTGCGTAAAGCTGTTCTGTTCGAAGGAGTTCCAAAATAAGTCGTAGATGCTGCTCGTGCTCCTCCTGACTCTTAGAATAGATCAGGATGTCGTCGATGAAGACTATAACGAACTTGTCCAGGTAAGGTTTGCACACTCGATTCATCAAGTCCATGAAGATCGCAGGTGCGTTTGTCAGCCCAAAGGGCATGACCAAAAACTCATAGTGTCCATATCGAGTTCTAAAGGCTGTTTTGGAGACGTCCTCTTCTCGGACTCTCAGCTGGTGATATCCTGACCTCAAATCGATCTTTGAATAGTAGCTCGACCCTTGCAACTGGTCGAACAAGTCGTCGATACGTGGTAGAGGATAACGATTCTTTACGGTCACCTTGTTGAGTTCACGGTAGTCGATACACATACGGAAGGTACCGTCTTTCTTCTTTACAAATAGTACTGGAGCTCCCCAGGGCAATGAGCTAGGACGAATAAATCCCTTATCCAAGAGTTCTTGTAGCTGTGTAGAGAGTTCTTCCAACTCTGAGGGAGCTAAACGATAAGGTGCACGAGCTATAGGCGCAGCTCCAGGAGCTAGTTCAATCTGAAACCCGACTTGGCGATGAGGCGGAAGACCAGGTAATTCCTCAGGAAATACCTCAGGATAGTCGCGTACAATTGGAAAATCTTCTATCTTCTTCTCTTTCTCCGAGGTATCAGTAATGAGAGCCAAAATGGCAGCGTGCCCCTTTCGCAAGCACTTCTGGGCCTTAAGGAGAGAGATGATGTTCTCAACAGCACCCCTCTTGTCGCCGCGAATCATGAGAGGTTCACCGCCCGATCCAGGAATACGAACAATCTTCTCATTGCAGAGAATCTCTGCTCGGTGTTGGGATAACCAATCCATTCCAACGACAACGTCGAAACTACCCAAGACAATAGGAATAAGGTCGATAGAGAAGGTCTGGTCAGCAAGAACAAGTTTACAACCCTTGACTACGTGTGTGGCCTCTAAACTCTTACCATTTGCTAGCTCTACAGTGTGCTTGTTGTTCAAAGGTGTTGGAATACGCTTAAGCATTCGACTAACTTCTAGCGACATGTAGCTAGTATCGGCACCCGAATCAAATAAAACTGTAACATAAAAGTCGTCGAGAAGGAACTTACCCGCCACAACATTGGGGTCATTCCTTGCTTCACCTTGGCCAATCACGAACGCCCGCCCCCTGGCACCATTGTTGTTGTTGTTCCCATTGTTACCATTCCCCTGATTGTTGTTATCACCTTGCTGTTGCTGAGCTTGCTGACGATTCGGATTGGCGGGATATAAGCTCCTGCAATCCTTTGCAGCATGACCTGGCTTGTTACACCGATGACAGTTACCCCTGGTGCATGGCCCGCTGTGGTGCAGGCTGCAGCGATTGCATTTGGGGTGATTCCCTTTGTACCCACCATGACTTTGACCACCAGATGATTGCTGACTGGGGCCCTTGTAGTCATCAGTCTTTCTCTGCTGAGACTGAGACTGGACAGAAGCAGAACCCTTACTTGAAGCTCCATCCCATTTCCGCTTGTTGTCGCTAGGGGCGTATGAAGTAGTTGCAGCACCTATGCGCTTTGGTAACTTATTCTGCTCGACCGCCTGATCCGTGAGGCGGTGAGCCAATTGCACAACTTGCTGGATGGTAGCGAGGTTTGCTGAAGTCACATGACTTTGGATTTCTGGCACCAAGCCCTTCAGAAATAGTTCTATGCGTTTGATGGGAGGATCCACCATGGTAGGGTACATAATTGCCAGTTCGTTCGATCTTTTCGCATAAGCTTCAATTTCTGACCCCGTCATCTTGAGGTTGAAGAACTCTACTTCCAGTTTGTGAATCTCATCACGGTTGCAATACTCCTCCTTGATCATTTCCTTAAAGTTGTTCCATGGGGTGGCGTTAGCAGCAACCAACCCCAGCATTTGAACCTGAGCGTTCCACCACGTGAGCGCCAATCCCTCTAGAGTACCGGTAGCATACTTCACCCTGCGCTCCTCAGGGCATTCACACATTTCGAACACAGATTCTAATTTCTCAAACCAGTGGAGGAGGCCTACGGCTCCTTCAGTGCCGCTAAAAGTAGTTGGTCGGCAGTCCATGAAAGTTTTGAAGGTGCACACAGGTGGCTGAGCATGTTGACCTGTCGTGGGTGTAAGAAAGGACAGAGTTTAACACAAAGGTTGGTTCGTGAGAGTAGGATCTAAAGATCCTAGAATGAGTTTGGACTGCAGGATATACCTCCTGCGTGTGCAGCTGCAAGTGCCGCAGCAACTCGTTCGTTAATCAGTGCCGTCAACTGGGCTTGTGTCATGTTAACGCGTCCAGACATGATCTTCATATCAAGAGGAACTTGAGTGTTACACCCTAATTCGTACCTGACTAAAGTCACAGCGGAAAAACGTACCATAAAAATTTCTTTCGTTACAAACACCTTGACGCACTTAAATTCATTTTTAAGATTAATTCTTTCACAATAAATACATTTATTATACTCATTTTCAATAAGAAGCCATAACCTAGCTTCACTCCATTACGTACTCAACACTTCCGTACAATCTATCTTGTGACTCGATCCTCGATCTCCAATCCTTGGATATCCTCATGACTGGTACTACCTGCGTTCACCACATGAAATTCACAACATTAGTACGCATTATAAACCTACAAGGTTTTCACGTCTACTTCTCGTTTCGTTAACTCTTTACATCCCAGCTTTTCCATCATGTCATACCATCCGTGATGAGACTTCTTTGGAAAACCTGCGTTACACTTCATTCACCAAGCACGCTCTTATTATCGTTAGTACTCAATTTCATTGAATGCATGTTTACATACTTTCATACAAACTTATACATATGCCTACGATTACACATAACAACTTACATATATACATATCTACATACATACGTACGTACTCACGTACGTGCATACCTAAATATATCCATTCATACATACATACATACATACATACATACATACATACATACATACATACATACATACATACATACATACATACATACATACATACATACATACATACATACATACATACATACATACATACATACATACATACATACATACATACATACATACATACATACATACATACATACATACATACATACATACATACATACATACATACATACATACATACATACATACATACATACATACATACATACATACATACATACATACATGCTTATTACATGCCTTCACACAAACCTACATACGTGCATACATTCGTACATACTCACTTGCGTACATATACATACTACCTACATACATACACTTAGATTTATAAAACATACATACGTATACGCCTACATACTTACTTACATATATATTTTTAATCACCTATTTCAACATACCCAACTCATACATGCCTACTCTCGTACATACTATCGTATATCCGCTTATTCTTTCTCGCATACTTATAAACATACCCACGTAGATACATACATGCTTTCATACACTTAAATTCATAAAATTGTAAGTTAAACTAGTCGTACGTAACTTAAAACGCGTTTAAACGAGTTCCCAAGCCAAAACGAGGCACGAAAACATTTTTCGGAGAAACAAAACCCGTCGCGCGACGCGACGGGCCGTCGCGCTACGCGACCCCCCTAAATAGACAGAAACATCGCAGCTGGTTGCTGCATATTTTCAGCACGATCCGGTTTTACGGAAACAAGCATAACTCTCTCATTTTTGATCCGTTTTACCCGATTCTTTTTCCTACACGTCCGTAATTTAATCCTCCATCTAATGGAACTAAAATCCAACATCCGACTTAACAAAATTTCAGACTTTTAACTCTTCGGCTTATTACCCCTTTACCATTTTGACCCGTTCATGCATACATCAACATAACTTGTTCATTTTACCATAACCTCTTATAATTCTAACAATATCAGTGACGTCTATCATAAATTACTAAATTCTTTGATGTCTTGCATCCTCTTAACACCTTATCGTTAAATGCTTATTTTGACCCGTTAAGGGTATTCGCGCGTTAATTGGTCTATGACTAACCAAAGCATCATCCCCACTTCCATACTTGTCCAAAACATTACACTAATCGAATAACTTGTTCCTAAACTACTTTTAAGATCGTTTACCCCAAAATACCCATCCAGGGCATTTTGGTCAACTTTAAACCCATCACTTACGACGAAAGACTTTAACACATATTTGATCTCAAACATCATGTTTAATTAATTACAACACTTTATTACTTACTGAAACATAAGAAGTGATTACAGAAATCACTTACCTTATGCGTCCGTGCTCGTATCCGATTCCTCGCCTTTTCTTGACCCGCTATCCTTTCATGCTTGCGTCCGTCTTGACATGATTCCTATACTCTCTTTTCATCAAGATCACGCTCCTATTAGCATATGCATTCGTACATGTTAACAATCATATCAATCGCATATTTCACCCTTAACTTTCATTAATCATTTCTAGCTTACATAACTCATATGATTATATTCATATCCATTTAAACTCATGTAATTCATCATATAATCACAAACAACGCATATTGACATAACATGTACCATACGAATTCCTATAATCCTGCCTTTACGACCACGTGTCAATTCATGTTTCTTATGCTTAGTTGACTTTTGAAAGTCAACTATATACCATATTTAACCATTGACTTATCATCATATACTCGTAACATCATATTCGATTATACGGATGACACTATATACATTTCATCATACACTTGATGCGAGTACTACCTTTTAAGCATAACGTACAACTATTTCATGCTCAAATCTTCTAAACTCATACATAACCCATCAAAACCTACTATTAATCATCATGTATCATTCCCAAACAATCATCAAACATATCATCATCACATTTCTCCTAATTCTTCTAACAAGTATTCATCATAACCACATAATACATCAATCTTTCAACAAGACTCGAACATGGGAGGTGATTCTAGTCATCATCTTCACCCTAACTAACGGTTTTTACCTCTAATCATCAAATTAAAGCAAACCATACATAATCCATGTTCTATACGAGGATTCTAACCCTTGTACATGATCAATTTCATATTAACTCACGGATTAGAACATAACCCACTTCACCCATGATCACCAATCTTGGATTTAAGACATACCTTATGATCCCCTCGTGTCGGTGATCATTAATCCATGCTCGGTTATGGATTTAAGCTTCATCTTTCCTTCCGATTTGAGCATAAAGAAGATTTAGGGTTTGAGGCTCCATGGGAGCCTCCTGATCTTTCTCGAACACACACGCATGTGTGTGTTTGTGTGTGTCTAGTTATTTTATAACTTAACTTTCATTTGTTCCACTTTAGCCCCTCGGGTTTACCTTTAAAACATAACTGACACTACCCTCATCATTTAATACTTTTGACCATACCCTTAACTAGGTTAAATAGCCTAGTTATTTATTTCATGACGTGTCACATAAGAACATACGACAAATATTAACATTCAAATTTTGGGGAGTTACAAGTCTACCACCCTTAAACGAGGTTTCGTCCCCGAAACCTTTCTCACTTTCATTGAACACACATTATCTTTTCTTCCAGTCCATCCATACGACCACTAGCCCATCCTAATTAGAATCTTCTAGCTCCAAGAACCCGTTCCGGAGTTCTTATTAGTATCGCTTTCACTAGTAGCGCTAATTTCTAACAACCTTCATAGCTAGTGGTTTATTCCTCGTTCATATATTCCTTCATCATGTGCAATATATCCTTTTGTTTACTTAAATAATTCCAACATTTCATTATTATCATTCTTTCTGTTTATTTGCACATTCATATCGTTTTCGTCTACTAAACGACCTTACTTTGAGTTTGAAATCTATACATACTCATATATGTTTAACTTTAACTTTAACGTTAACCTTATTCTACTTTTTCTACAGTTACGTATACCTTGCATACCTTTATATTATCCTTAAATCATTTTGTTCATTTCACATTACTATTGCTTTCACTTCATGCATTACTTAATTCACGTGCATAAATAGTTCATATCTCTCCAATCATGAGTTAAACATTTTACTAACCTCTTTTTCATTCCCCAAACCACGATCCGCAACCCAGATCGATCATCTTCTCCTCGAGCACTAGCCGTACAGGCCAGGTTTCATTCCTTCGTGTAATGAGCTTCTGCTCGTGCACGTTCTTTCACCAATACAATTGATTTCATCACATCAATAGTTCTAACATTATCATCAACAACATCGGCGGTTAGCATACGTCATTCAAACATTCATTACACTAGGTGATTACCCACCTATAACTCTTCTACAATTTCCTACGTATTTGCTATAACGTACCGCACATTCTATTTCTTACATGCAATCTTTTCATTCAATTAATCATTTCGCCAACTGAAGTACACGCTCGTACTTCCTTCCATTCATGCTTACTTGCGAAGATCTTATTACATCGTTTCAGTATTTCTTACTAAGCTTACCATTCCCGCCCATACTCAAGTTATTGTCCGGGTCACAGCCCGTCATCACTCTGACTTATAAGAGTCAATTACTAACACATCTAACACGTAACGTATACAAAACTTCGTCTATTATACTATCACTTTTTACTCTATACTTATTTCTATGACCCGTTCGACTCAATCATGGTCAAACTGTTGACATCTTCTTAGGCGGATTAATTTCATCTTTTTATATTTTTGAATCCATCTCACGGATTCAGACGCATCATTCATGCTTTTTCATTCATTGAATCCGCCTTACGGATTCAAACATTACATTCATGCCTTTCATCCTGGAATCCGTTTCGCGGATTCAAACATTGCATTCATACCTTCCATCCTTGAATCTGTCTCACGGATTCAAACATATCATTCATGCCTTTCATCCTTGAATCCGTCCCACGGATTCAAACATATCATTCATGCCTTTCATCCTTGAATCCGTCCCGCGGATTCAAACATATCATTCATGCCTTTCATCCTTGAATCCGTCTCGCGGATTCAAACATTGCATTCATATATTGTTGATCCGTACTCAATTACGGATTCCACATTCTTCATTCTTATCAGGCATGATTTTCATACTTTCATAGTACTCTCAATTTCCCGAGAGCCTTACTTCCCATTTCACCCACACGCCCGCCTGCTACCTAACTCTACTGGACATACCTGTAACAATTATCATGATCTCACGAACGTCATACGTTTCTCATGTACTGGCTAGGTACACAATCTACATAGTAGTTTCGTGCCTTCATGTAATTGTCACCTCATGTCCGTAGACTTAGGTTTCGGCGCGTGTATCACTTCCAATACTTCATTACTATACAATCATTGTCTTTCATTTTAAAATTCTCCTCCCCTTAATGAATTTTACCATTACTTACACTCACATATTAAATTTACGTACCTGAGCTCATTTGCCTACTTGTCTTATTACCTCTTTGCCTGCCTTAGTATTCATCCTAGACTGCATTCACGGATCATCCTCTTCCAACACTTATGCTTACCTTGCACATACAAAACCGTCAGTTTCTTTATACGTATACATAAGTACATACTTACATTAGCCTTTACCTTTGGATCTTGATCGAGTCTTAGATTGTACGGATTTCTTATCTCAAGAGCACACAAGTTTGAGTTCAAGTACTTACCTTCTCGTACTTGATTCCCTCAAACCAGGGCTCTGACACCAACTTGTTACACCCTAATTCGCAACTGACTAAATTCGCAGCGGAAAAACGTACCATAAAAATTTCTTTCGTTACAAACACCTTGACGCACTTAAATTCATTTTTAAGATTAATTCTTTCACAATAAATACATTTATTATACTCATTTTCAATAAGAAGCCATAACGTAGCTTCACTCCATTACGTACTCAACACTTCCGTACAATCTATCTTGTGACTCGATCCTCGATCTCCAATCCTTGGATATCCTCATGACTGGTACTACCTGCGTTCACCACATGAAATTCACAACATTAGTACGCATTATAAACCTACAAGGTTTTCACGTCTACTTCTCGTTTCGTTAACTCTTTACATCCCAGCTTTTCCATCATGTCATACCATCCGTGATGAGACTTCTTTGGTATACCTGCGTTACACTTCATTCACCAAACACGCTCTTATTATCGTTACTACTCAATTTCATTGAATGCATGTTTACATACTTTCATACAAACTTATACATATGCCTACGATTACACATAACAACTTACATATATACATATCTACATACATACGTACGTACTCACGTACATGCATACCTAAATATATCCATTCATACATACATACATACATACATACATACATACATACATACATACATACATACATACATACATACATACATACATACATACATACATACATACATACATACATACATACATACATACATACATACATACATACATACATACATACATACATACATACACACACACACATACATACATACATACATACATACATACATACATACATACATACATACATACATACATACATACATACATACATACATACATACATACATACATACATACATACATACATACATACATACATACATACATACATACATACATACATACATACATACATACATACATACATACATACATACATACATACATACATACATACATACATACATACATACATACATACATACATACATACATACATACATACATACATACATACATACATACATACATACATACATACATACATACATACATACCTACATACATACATACATGCTTATTACATGCCTTCACACAAACCTACATACGTGCATACATTCGTACATACTCGCTTGCGTACATATACATACTACCTACATACATACACTTAGATTTATAAAACATACATACGTATACGCCTACATACTTACTTACATATATATTTTTAATCACCTATTTCAACATACCCAACTCATACATGCCTACTCTCGTACATACTATCGTATATCCGCTTATTCTTGCTCGCATACTTATAAACATACCCACGTAGATACATACATGCTTTCATACACTTAAATTCATAAAATTGTAAGTTAAACTAGTCGTACGTAACTTATGCTTAGTTGACTTTTGAAAGTCAACTATATACCATATTTAACCATTGACTTATCATCATATACTCGTAACATCATATTCGATTATACGGATGACACTATATACATTTCATCATACACTTGATGCGAGTACTACCTTTTAAGCATAACGTACAACTATTTCATGCTCAAATCTTCTAAACTCATACATAACCCATCAAAACCTACTACTAATCATCATGTATCATTCCCAAACAATCATCAAACATATCATCATCACATTTCTCCTAATTCTTCTAACAAGTATTCATCATAACCACATAATACATCAATCTTTCAACAAGACTCGAACATGGGAGGTGATTCTAGTCATCATCTTCACCCTAACTAATGGTTTTTACCTCTAATCATCAAATTAACGCAAACCATACATAATCCATGTTCTATACGAGGATTCTAACCCTTGTACATGATCGATTTCATATTAACTCACGGATTAGAACATAACCCACTTCACCCATGATCACCAATCTTGGATTTAAGACATACCTTATGATCCCCTCGTGTCAGTGATCATTAATCCATGCTCGGTTATGGATTTAAGCTTCATCTTGCCTTCCGATTTGAGCATAAAGAAGATTTAGGGTTTGAGGCTCCATGGGAGCCTCCTGATCTTTCTCGAACACACACGCATGTGTGTGTTTGTGTGTGTCTAGTTATTTTATAACTTAACTTTCATTTGTTCCAGTTTAGCCCCTCGGGTTTACCTTTAAAACATAACTGACACTACCCTCATCATTTAATACTTTTGACCATACCCTTAACTAGGTTAAATAGCCTAGTTATTTATTTCATGACGTGTCACATAAGAACATACGACAAATATTAACATTCAGATTTTGGGGTGTTACATTGAGTGAGAGAGGTTCGCAAAAATGCGATGACAGATGAGAGTAAGCACACACGTGTTCAAGCAACAGTAGTTATACTAGTCAAGTATACCATGAGCAATGTACTATGTAACTAACAAGTAGGCAATATATACATAAATCATATCACCTAGAGTGTCGAGCCTTGCATGTGGAGTGAAGCGTCGTTGTGGATCGTAGAGCACTGTACAGGTTATAGTCTGATTTTAATAAAACTTTTTCCCCTTATTAAAACCAAGTTCACTATAACCAATGGCTCTGATACCAATCTGTCACACCCCCAAAATCCACCTGCGGAATACCACCGCTTGGAGGCGTGACTGACCAGGATCCAGCCACCGATCATATTGAACAAGCATATAAGTGATTAAAAAAATTCAACCAATACCATTGGTGTCCAAACAAAACATAGTTTAAGTTGCAAGCGGAAGCATAACGTTTAAAACCAAAACATAAGTTCAATTGTTTCAAAGTTTAACATGGCACACAGCTGTCCATGTCCCACAACGACCCTCTTCCATGCAAGCTCCAGCTAAGTACCTAAAGACCTGCAAAGCATGTAGTAACGAGTCAACAACAAGTTGAGTGAGTTCACAGTTGGGTGTTTGTTTAAGTTGTTCTGAAAACAGTTTTCCTTTATCTGGCATCCTGCCGTGGGGGTTACCCCATAGTTGAAAATGTGACTTGTTTATTCCCGGTTACTCTGGCAATCCAGCCGTGGGGGCTACCCCTTGTTAGTTATCTGGCATTTCGGCCGTGGGGGCTACCCCATGTATACACTAGACTCGTTACCATATCGACTGCTGACTGTAGTCATGTTTATGTGCCCTGAACTGTCAATGTCTATCATCATTGACGTGCCCAGATCCATTAGTTCACGCCCGTCCTCTGCGGCACGGTGTGAGGCTTGTCAGACCTAAATAGCGCTATCTAACTAATGACCTTTTCTCCATTGGCCCGACGATTATGTCGATATAAAAAGGAGGGACTTCGTGATAGAGTTTTGGTCTAGTACGAGTTATCTGTCCACGAGGACGAGGAATTATATTCCTGAGCCAACACTGTCCTACCCAAGAGAGGACGAGGAATCCATGTTCCTTAACCCCATTCCCAAACCCCTGGGAATCCCATGCTTTGTAGAGGGTGTGAACTCACCTTGGTTTGCTCGGCAGATACACAGAAAGGTCAATCAAGTTGTAAGTGGTCAACTACGTCCTAACATAGATACCATTCAAGTCAGGTTCATATCCAAGTAGTGCACGTATGTTCTACACGTATTGTACACAAGTAACGATTATGGCATACATGTCTAGCATGGCCGTTCAACAACAGTTCGTAACAAGTTCCACAGTAACATTCACGTAACAACCAAAGTCTAAGTGTGCGGCCCAACTACTTAGGCCTATAGCAGTGTGCAAGTCCAAACAGAAGGTGAGTGTACGTGGTCTCGAGTCGAGACTAGAGATCTCGAGTCGAGACTGTGCGATCTCGGGTTAAAGCCTACGAGTTCTCGAGTCATGCATGAACTAGTCGAGACTAGGTGGTCTCGACTCGCAACCGGACTCGCAACCGTGGTCTCGAGTTATGCTGCTTGTGCTGGCATTGTGTGGTCTCGAGTCGAGACTAGAGAGTTCTCGACTCGTAACCTGTGTCACAATCCACGGTCTCGAGTTGTCATGTGGTGTTCTCGAGTCGCAACCGGCGGTCTCGACTGACATACCTGCTGATTGCCAACATGTGTACTAACCAATAGAATTTGTATTTCATGATATGGTGTACTAGCCAATGACAATGCACAAACATGTTTTCTTGTCTAGCAATTAATTAAAATGGATCAAACAACTAGTTTTCAAATATTCAAGCCACATTCATATCATATTCATGTTGTTCTTCATGTATTCAAGTCATTCATCATCATCATTCATATAAACCTTAATCAAACAAAATCATGAACAACTTATCAACACATAGACGTATAACAGGATTTTTGTTCTTGATTACTAACATGCACTCTATGATATCAACACAATGAATCATCCTAATTGTGAACATACCACAACCGACTACAAGCATTCGGTTTCCATTCATCAATCAATCCAACTTGTATCAACATCCAAACCTTTCGGATCCAAACCCATATAGAGCCGATAACACTCATTCATAGTCAAGCATATATTATTCATCTTAACATAATCAATACATTATCATATAATCATCATCAACCGAATATAAACACATAACATGGAACACTTATGAACCGATTACTTGAACACCAACTCATCATGTATTGTTTACGAATCAATGTATAAAATCATATAAATCAAAACATCATTTGACAAAACATCAAATCATAAATCACTAACCGGTTCGAGAAGTATTAGTGAAGGATGAAACTACACTTGGTGTGCACAAACTAATCCGAGAACCCTTGTTGTCACCGGTTTGGTCCGAGAGAAAGGAGAGGAGATGTGATGTTTGATCTCTAGGGTTTTAGTGAGAGAATGTGGGAGTGTGTGTGTAGGAGAGTGTGTGTAGATTGCCCAAAGAATGGCAAGGTTGGCTATCCACCAAAGTTATATACTTGTTCTAAGTTGGTTCACCCTAATGGGCTTTCGGGTAGACTAAATGAGGTGCGTGGCCCAACCGGCCCATCTGTTGCACTGTTCACTCGAGACCGCATGGTCTCGAGTCGGGTCCTTGTGTCTCGGTTCACATAATCACACGCATACATATAAGCATAGTGCATAGTCACATAATGTTCACTCATAACATTCATTAAACCAACAAGTCAACTAGTCGCATAACGTTCAAGTATGTTACATCAAGATACAACGAAAGGTTCTAAATTTTGAGTTGTCACAGAACGTACCCGTAATCGCATTTGGTTCTGGGCGTGCTTCACGAGCTTCGATCGTGAAGACCCTTCCTTGCTATAGTTCTTGGAATCTTGATTCTTATCTGTTGTTTAAGACTTATGCATTCTACCGTATCTGCTTCCTAGCAGCATATATCCCTACTAAACTTACATGCCTTTCCTAAGGCTGATACAATATACACACGATACATCGAAAACACTGGTAATCAGTGTTTATATTTTGCACGAGATTTGCCCTCAAGACAGGAGTGACATCCGAACCTTGATGGAAAATCTCCATACTATTCTAGTAGGTCTTGTCTACGTATAAGTACCGACGCTATTAGGGTACGATGTTGTCAAGTTAGAGGTGAAACTCAGACCTTGATAACTAGTCCCACTCTTTGATGATTATGTCTCGCCAAAGTCTCGAAACTTCCATTCAATTGGGTACGTGAAATGACCAAAAGGACGAATATCGTAGGCCTAACATCGATGACGTATTTGTCTAAGTAAGTCAAGGTGCGTTGCTTTAATTCGAAAGGGGTTCGAATCACTTTGGTTATTCATCGTTCCTCTACCCGGAACACTCTATGTTTTATAAGCCTATCTTTTATGTTATCTCGACTTTTACATGCGGTTTTAGATTTAATTCTTCGTTTATCTTGATTCTTCGTTTATTTTTTTAGACTTTTTCATGAATCGCACGTATGTCCGCAATCTAAAACGTTAACTCTAATCTCAGGATCAACTAAATTTATGAAGCTTTATTCTATCGTGATAGCCTATGTGTGAATCTTGATCGACTATGATACTATGTGAATCTATCTGATGAATCTATGTATTGTTGTGGTTGTAAGGCACTAAATGTAACATGGCATGGAAACACGAGGGAGAAGTGATGTGTCTGAAGCATGGTGGATACACCGCTGGTACTTCCTATATATAAGTGTTTCAGACATGTTACCAACTTTCGTACCAAGTGCCATGCGAAACTTAGTGTTTTGCAGACCAGTGATGAGTTTGTTGAAATCTAATCCATGGGAAACTACTTGAGTAATCTATGAGGAATCTATGTTTAATCTATGCGTACTCTAGCATAATCTACGTGTAATCTAAGTATGTGTTGTTTTGAGAAACAAAATGCGAAACGTAGCCTAGCGCCGAAGACAAGGATGACGTGACATGTCTGAAGCATGGTGGATACGCCGCTGGTACTTCCTGTATATAAGTGTTCCTGGCATGTTACCGAGTCTTCGTACCACGCGCTAAGTGAAGTTCGTAGATTTGTAGGCTTGGGATTGAAGTTGTGGAATCTATCTGGTTAATCTATGTTGAGTCTATTTGGATAATCCATGTTGAATCTATTTGGGTTAGTCTATGTTGAATCTAATTAGGTAATCTATGTTGTGAAAAGTGGTGGAATCTAATGTTGTGGTTAACGAAGTGTGACACCGATGACGAGGGGGACACGACATGATTGAAGCATGGTGGATACGCCGCTGGTACTTCCTATATATAAGTGCTTATGTCATGTTGCCGAACTTTCGTAGCACGTGCCATGCGGGATTTCGTTGTTTGTGGGTTGATAACATGAATCTATGAGGATCTATTGAATCTACTGGAAACTATCGAAACTATTGGAATCTATGAATCTATCGAATCTATTGGAAACTATTGAATCTATTGGAGTCTATGAATCTATTGAATCTATTGGAATCTATGTGAAACTATTGGGGTATTCTATGAAAATCTATGATGATGAGTGTGTTTTACGACACGTAACATGACACCGAGTACGAGGCGGAAGCGATATGCCCGAAGCGTGGTGGATACGCCGCGATACTTCCTATATATAAGCATTTTTGACATGTTGCCAAACTTCATACAACGTGCCATGCAAAGGTCATGGGTTGTAGTGTTAAGACTAATGTGAACTATGTGAATCATGATGAATCTCGAGTCTTTAATCTATCGCGTGTGAAACTATATTGTGAGATTTTGCGAACCTAGACTTACACGATCCTCTTGTTGGATCATTAGGATGTCTTCTCGAAAGCTCTCTGACACTCTCAAGAGATCCAGGGAAAAGTCTCAGAAAAAGATGACGTCCTTCATGGCCGATCAGATCGCTTGAGTCGTGCCAAAGATCGTCTCTGAGATCCAAGGATCGAACACTCCGCCCTCTTCTGTTGACTCTAAGACGGAGAAAGAAAAGTCTACCAAGTTCAGCTATAAACATTTTGTCTCTTGCAACCCTAAGTCTTTCACAGGCAGTGATGGAGTGACTACTATGCTCGAGTGGTTTGATAGCATCGAGGTTACCTTCATTAACAGCGAATGCCCGGATCATTTAAGGACTAAGAGTGCGACTGGAATGTTTCAAGGCAGAGCATTGGAGTGGTGGAAAAATGAGAGAAACATCCGTTCGAACGAAGAAGCCTATGCTCTTCCAAGGGCTGAGGTGCGAGAATTAATGATGCTTGAATTCTGCCCTCCTCATGAACAACTGAAGCTTGAAAAAGAGTTCTGGCACTTGAAGCAGATTGGTGATGATAATCTGGCTTATACTACCCGCTTCAAGCAGCTTAGCTTGATTGTTCCTCACTTGGTTTCTACTCCTAAGCGAATGATAACCAAGTACCTCAATGGTCTACCTCCTGCCATGCGTGATTCTATTGAAGCGACTCAACTCGGAAATATTGAGGAAGTCTTCCATCTCGCAGCTAGTCTTAACAACAACCGCGTTCGTGATAAGCAGTTTGCTAACCCTGCTCCCTCCAAGTCTACACATCAAGTTACCCAACAGTCAAGTGGCAGCAAGAACAAGAGGCGAAAGTCTCAAGGTTCAGGATGTAATGCTATTGTTCCTACTGCGATTCCTGCTGCTACCGTTCAGAACACTGCTGCCCCTGAAGTCAAGAAGCAGTACACTGGGTCTTACCCCAAGTGTACCACTTGTAATTTTCATCATCCTCTTGCTTTTGCATGTCGTTTGTGCACCAACTGCAATCGCTATGGTCACACGACTCCCTATTGTCGTCAAGCTAACCCAGCTCAACAAACCCCAGCTCAGGTAGCCCTACCAGCTCTCCCAGCTCCTCCTTAGAACCCAAAGCCAGCCAACGCTGTTCGTGCATGCTACAAATGTGGAGATACTACTCATCTTTGTAACCAGTGTCCTCAGCTGAACCAGGACCAGCAGCCAGCCGCTCGTGGATGAGCGTTCAACCTTAATGCCAACCAGGCTCGTAATGACAATGATGTCGTGAATGGTATGTTTCTCGTGAATAACCTTTATGCTTTAATTCTATTTAATACTGGTGTCGATAGAAGTTTTGTGTCCGTGGAATTTGAGTCCTTGCTAAACTGTGCACGCTTTATGTTACCTAAGTCATTTTCGGTGGATATTTCCAATGGGAAGTCTATTCTAGTTGATTCTATTCTCCGTGGTTGTTCCTTGATTCTTAATGACCACGTGTTTACTATTGATCTAATACCCATGCAATTGGGTAGTTTTGATGTCATTACCGGTATGGACTAGTTACGTAAGAACCATGCCGAGATTGCTTGCCATGAGAAGTTTGTCTGTCTACCTCTACCGTCTGGTGATATCTTGCATGTCTATGGAGACCGACCTTCAAAAGGGCTGAGGCTGATGTCATGTACACAAACGAGCAAGTGCTTACGTAAACAGAACCTTGCTTTCTTGGCCCACGTGGTGGAGCAAAAGAGCAAAGGGAAGAACATAAGCGATGTTCCAGTGGTGTGTGATTTCTCTGATGTCTTTCCTGAGGATCTACCTGATCTTCCACCTCATAGAACCGTCGATTTTCGTATTGATCTTATACCTGGTGCGACTCCTTTCGCCAATGCCTCGTATCGTCTTGCACCTTCCGAGATGTAAGAGCTATCTAGTCAGCTTCAGGAACTACTCGACAAGGGATTTATTCATCCAAGTACCTCGCCGTGGGGTGCTCCCGTGCTATTCATCAAGAAGAAAGATGGTTCGTTCTGTATGTGTATCGACTACCGTGAACTTAATAAGCTTACCATTAAGAATCATTATCCCCTTCCCCATATCGATGACTTATTCGACCAACTACAAGGCGCGTCCTGTTTCTCGAAAATCAATCTTCGTTCTGGTTATCATCAGCTTTGAATTCTCGAAGATGATGTACCCGAGACCGCATTTCATACTCGCTATGGGCACTATGAGTTCGTGGTCATGCCTTTTGGCTTGACCAACGCACCCGCCGTGTTCATGGATCTCATGAATCGCATTTGTAAGCCCCATTTGGATCGTTTCGTGATAGTCTTTATTGATGATATTCTAATTTATTCTAAAACTAAGGCTGATCATGCTCGACATTTATGCTTGATGCTTGAACTCTTACGTGGTGAACGTTTATATGCTAAATTTTCTAAGTGTGAGTTCTGGATTGATGAAATACAATTTCTTGGTCACGTCATTAGTAAGCAAGGTATTCATGTTGACCCGTCTAAAATCAAAGCCGTGAAGAATTGGAGTACGCCTAAATCTGCATCTGAGATTCGTTCCTTCCTAGGATTGGCTGGCTATTACCGCCGATTCATCTCGGACTTCTCTAGGATCGCTCTCTCTCTCTCTCTCACCTCGTTGACTCAGAAAGAGAGACCTTTTGTTTGGGGTCCCGAACAAGAGGAATCTTTTCAAACTCTTAAGACTCTTTTGTGTAATGCCCCTGTTCTGACTCTTCCCGATGGGAATGATAATTTCGTAGTTACTGCGATGCCTCGGGACAAGGTTATTGCTTATGCCTCTCGTCAGCTCAAAGTGTATGAGAAAAAATATACTACTCACGATCTGGAGCTTGGTGCAGTTGTGTTTGCATTAAAGATATGGCGACACTACCTATATGGTACTAAGTGTGTGGTTTTTACTGAACATAGGAGCCTTCAACATATCTTTGACCAAAAAGAGCTGAACATGCGACATAGACGTTGGGTGGAATTGCTTAACGACTACGACGGCGAAATTTGCTATCATCCTGGCAAGGCGAATGTAGTAGCCAATGCTCTTAGTCGTAAAACTCACGTGAAGTCTATTCATATCTCTAATGATCTCCATGCGTGTATTCGTGAAGCTCAGTATTCGTCAGCAAATGAACGAAGTCTAGAAGTGGAAATCCAAGGTGCTAGGATTGAACAACTTGAAACTAAATTGAATGGACTCCAATACTACCTCAATCGCATCTGGGTTCCGGATCGCGATAATCTCCGTGAGCTCATTATGAACGAGGCTCACAAATCCCAATACTCTATTCATCCGGAGACAAGATGTACCATGATTTGCGTGTAACTTATTGGTGGCCTGGCATGAAGGGGGACATTGCTGTATTTGTTTCTAAATGCCTTACTTGTACGAAAGTTAAGGCTGAACATCAACGTCCTTCAGGACTCTTTAGAACAACCTGAAAGCCCAGTTTGGAAATGGGATAGCATCGCTATGGACTTTATTACCAAGCTACCTCGAACACCCTCCGGTCACGATAGTATCTGGGTGATAATTGATCGCTTGACCAAATCAGCCCACTTTCTTCCTATTCGTTGTCACACCCCTATTTTCCACGTGTCACCGGTGGGCCCGGTGGGGAGTATCGTGACGTAGTTGGTATCATCATAGACAAACAACACAATATATAAATGCACAGCGGAAGCAAAGATAGATTCATTTCAACTTTGATAAAGTGTAATATTAAATATCACTAAGAGTTGAAACGGATCCACAGGCGGATCAAAATAAAAATGAGATATTGTTCAACAGTTTATTGTCGTCCAAGCTTGCGAGACTTATTGTGGACGCTCTAGAAGACAGCCAGCCTATTACGTGTAGTACCTGCACTTAACCTTTTGGGAAAATACGTCAGTTTACACTGGTAAATACAATTTAACTGACTCATTTAAAAATGATTGAAAATTGATTTGAATGCACGTGGCACAAAACATTTTATAACTTGGGTTAATTATACAATATAATCATGTGAACGAATTACATGTTACTATGCGTTCAGTAGCCCGGATCTTGTCCGGGTTAAATATCAATAGACCCTCCACATTAGAGTTATACACTGACAGGTGTACGCCTACACCCCGTGCTCAGGTCGTGGCCATCTCGTAAGATGATGCCGAGGATATCCGGGACATGGTCATTAACCCCCCAAAGGCTTATAAGTAAACAAGACTGTTTAAACGAGCCGATCAAATTATTCAATTAACCATTCAGAGATGTAAGATTTAATGCTCGATCAAGCGGTATTCTATATACTGTAACCCAAGCCCGTATAGGGAAAATAAGTTAAAAGTATTTACCTGAGTAAAGTATAAATCTCAACTAGCAAAAATGCAGGTAGCTTTTACCGGTGCTCCTAATCTGGAACGAAGGTTTATAATTAACCTATTAGATTTTCTAACGGTCTTTATTTAAGCTTAAGCTTAGACCGGTTAGCTTTAAAGACGAAACGGTTCAAACGCACGATTAAGCGAAGACCGGATAGAATGTGATTTAGACCCGACAAGTTTGAATACTTGTATAATATGGGTATACTAAATACATTCTGGATTTTGAGACAAAAATGATAATGTTTGACCCGTCTCGGTCAATTTATGCAAACTAGTTACATAAACCGAACCGAACGCGAAAAGAGCGTTACGGGTAACCGTAAGAGTCGTATGCAAGTTCCCTGAGATAATATGCTCTAAATATGTTATAATATCAGTAAGTTATCTTCTATTTTACCCAAAACGGATTTAAACACAATTTATGCCCCATAAGGGCATTTTGGTCATTTAAAAGATTATAAAAGAGTTTATTTGTAAATCTGAGTTACAGGTCTGGTTCATACAGTAAATATACTTAATTTAACATGTTATAACAGTAGGGTATGACCCATAAGTGAAAATCATCATTTAAAACCAAACTATGCACCTTAGGGGTATTTTGGTAATTTCACAAGGGCTAAAAATGTCAAAATTGGAAACCTGAGTTTATAAATTTGTACTTACTGTTATTTTATAAAAATATGCTAAGAACTTCAGTAGGTATCAACCTTATATGTTTATTATGGTTATAGTACATACTATGCGTTAAAAACGCTTAAAAGTCGATTTAGAGCCGTTTCCGGGTTTTTAAAAGAAAGCTGACATTTTTATATTTCTAGATTGCTCAAAATATTTTATTTAACAAATAAAATCAGTAGAAAAAGGTTTGGGGTCAAAAGGTTTTGTAAAACTCATTTTATGGCTTAAAAGGGCAAAATCGGTATTTACCGAATTAAACTTAGAGACCTATGATATGATCAGCCAAAAATTAAATAAAAATTTCTAAAATCCCAAAATATTATATAACATCAGTGGGTAAAAAGTTTGGTATCAAAAAGTGGGTTTAAATGGGTTATATGCTAATTACGCCATTTAAGTGACATAAAGCTTTCAAATTACGATAATGGGCATAACTCTTATTCTGGACCTCAAACTGATATCAAATTTTCGGTGCAAGTTTATAAATCAGTAACAAAGGTTTCTACTCTTTCACTTTTTTCAAAAATCACGTTTTATAGTAAAAAGGGCATAATAGTCATATTTAAGCATAAATCGGAAACATGCATATGAATCGGTTAAGCATGGAACCAAGTTGTAAAATCTCAGAGAATTAAACTTATATAAAAATTGGTCCAAAATATGCTCTAATACAGATCTCAAACATGCATGTATGGATCAGAACTGATAGTCAAAGAAAAAGTCAATTTATGTGACTTTCGGTTCCGATTCGGGTTTAAACTGAAAATTATCGAGTTGATCATGATGAAACATGTTCTTACATTAATTACAAAGTTATTTTGATGATCAAACAGGTTGCATGTAGCCTACATTACTAATTATGCTTAATTTTGCAAAAACACATTCTGTTGACTTTTTAAGAAAAGCTTTGACTCGACAATCAACATGCTTAGAGTGGGAATCTGGAAATACCCTTTTGAGGGTTTGTTACCCACATAAACACCAACTTGTAGGTACTTTCAATTTGAGAAATGACTGAGCCATTTTCGTTTAATCACAAAGTCAAACAGAAATTATGATGGATTGACTTTCGGTTGAATAACTAAGCTAGAACGAATTTGCAAAGGTTATGAACACTTACAATGGTCCTAAACAAGCTTAGAGATCATTGGGAGGAAGACTTGTCGTCCAGAAAGCTCCAGGAGTTGTCTTGTGATTTTTAGAAAATGCAAGTGTTCTAAGTTTACTACTTCAAGATCCTTATATGCAGATTTGATCTTGTTTAGAGGCTGCCATGTGAGTCTAGGAGTGTTGTAAGAAGCATACAAGTGTCCCTAGCTGCATGAAATTCGATTGGTGAGGCCCTGAAGTCGTCAACAGCTGTTTACAACTCGAACAGAACAGCAACTGGCAGCTGGTCGCGACTTTTGTCGCTGGGCGCTGGGTCGCGGGCCGCGACAGGCCCCTCGCGGGCCGCGTACAAGTGGTCGACCAACTTTACAAGTTTCATTCAATTTGCAATTCAGTCCCTGATCTTTGATACGTGTTTATTTCCATTTATCTTGCTCAATAGACCCTAAATTCTGATTTTTAAGGGCCTTGGGATATTTACAAACATGGTAAAGTCCTCGAACAACTTTGTGCTTACCCGAAAAGTCTCGAAATCAACGTTAACGTATTTAACCCTTCGTGTACGGTTTTGATCATAACTTTCTCATACGATAATGAAACTCGATGAAATTTTTATCACATATTCTAGTGAGTATATTTTATCATTACAAAGCTTCGGGTTTGCCAAAAGTTCACTCAGAGGTATACTTTCAACATGTTGACACTTTTAGCCCCTGTAGTTTGTAATTCCTCACTTTCTTACATCTCCCGCTTCGTATGATCCATGATTTATCCGTTTAAGATTATAAACATCATGTAGGGTTATTTTAGAGCCTATTTATCCATTGTTGACACTTTGGACCCTTACATTCACATAGTTTCACTGTTTGTCAACTTTAGTCCCTCTAAAGTATGTTTTCACATATTCAAGGCCCATGACACGTGTCAATACATTATTGGACGTAAATTTTCGAGGTGTTACATCCTCTCCCCCTTAAAAGAAATCTCGACCCCGAGATTTACTGAAACAAATGAGGGTATTTTTCTTTCATCGTGGATTCTACCTCCCACGTGTATTCGGGACCTCTACGGGCATCCCATTTGACCTTAACAATAGGTACGTGCTTCCTTCGAAGCTTCTTTACTTGTCGATCTTCAATCGATAATGGCTTTTCCACAAATTTTAAACTTTCATCTATATGTACATCCGTATGCGGTATAACCAGTGATTCATCAGCGAAACACTTCTTCAGATTACAGATGTGAAAAACATTATGTATAGCACTAAGCTCTTCAGGCAAGTTTAACTTATAAGCAACTGACCCGACACGTTCGATAATCTCGAAAGGTCCTATGTATCTCGGGCTTAGCTTGCCTTTCTTACCAAATCGCATCACCCCCTTCCAGGGTGATACTTTAAGCAACACTTTATCACCTACTTCGAAGTGAAAATCTTTACGCTTTGGATCCGCATAACTTTTCTGCCTATCCATGGCATCTTTCAAACGACCGCGAATCTGGACAATCTTGTCCGTCGTCTCAAAAACTATCTCCGCTCCTGATAGTTGGACATCTCCAACTTCTGCCCAACAAATGGGCGATCTACACTTTCTACCGTATAAGGCCTCAAAAGGCGCAGCTTTTATGCTGGTGTGGTAGCTATTGTTGTAGGAGAATTCAATGAGTGGTAGGTTCTTATCCCAATTTCCACCTATGTCGATCGCACATGCTCGTAGCATGTCTTCCAATGTTTGAATAATACGCTCACTCTGACCGTCAGTCTGAGGGTGATAAGCCGTACTAAAATTCAAACGAGTACCCAAAGATTGTTGGAAACTTTTCCAAAAATGTGACGTGTATCTAGTATCTCTGTCAGAGATAATAGACACAGGTATTCCATGCAAAGCTACAATCTTATCAATGTATAACTGGGCTAACATATCGGAGCTATAGGTCTCCTTGATGGGTAGAAAATGTGTTGACTTCGTCAGTCTATCCACTATGACCCATATAGTATCATTTCCCTTTCTCGTCTTTGGCAACTTGGTGATGAAATCCATCGTCACCATTTCCCACTTCCACTTGGGAATTTCAGGTTGTTGTAACAAACCTGACGGCTTTTGATGTTCAGCTTTGACTTGCGCACAAGTCAAACACTTAGCTACATAAGCAGCTACAGACTTTTTCAAACCAATCCACCAGTAGTTTGCTTTTAGATCCTGGTACATCTTATCGGCTCCAGGATGAACGGAATATTTGGAACTGTGGGCTTCCTGGAGGATAACATCCCGAAGTCCTCCATAAACTGGAACCCATATTCGTCCATTCAATCTAAGCATTCCGTCTTTGTCATGGGATAACTGCTCTTCAGTTACTCCTAACTTTTCTTCAGGGTAATTAGCTTCTAACACAGCTTCCTTTTGTGCAGCTAGTATCCTTTCATTCAAATCATTCTTGATTTCAATGCGCTCGGCATTGATTCTTATTGGCTTCACTCTTTCTTTTCTGCTTAAAGCGTCAGCAACTACATTTGCTTTGCCTGGATGGTATTTTATCTCACAATCATAATCGTTTAGAGTTTCCATCCATCGTCTTTGTCGCATGTCCAAGTCCTTCTGATTGAACAAATGTTGAAGGCTCTTGTGATCTGAATAGATCACACACTTGGTACCATATAAGTAATGTCTCCAAAGCTTTAATGCAAATACAATGGCACCCAGCTCCAAGTCGTGGGTGGTGTAGTTCTTTTCGTGCACCTTTAGCTGTCGCGAAGCGTAGGCAATAACCTTGCCTTTCTGCATGAGTACACAGCCCATACCAGTGTACGATGCATCATAGTACACCACAAATTCTTCTATACCATCGGGCAATGTTAATACTGGTGCATTACTTAACTTTTTCTTCAGGATGTCAAAGGATTCTTGCTGCTTAGGGCCCCAATCAAACTTAACCTTCTTACGTGTCAACGAGGTTAGGGGAGCAGCAATCCTTGAAAAGTTTTCGATGAAACGCCTATAATATCCTGCTAAACCCAGGAAGCTACGAATTTCAGTTGGCGTCTTTGGCTCTTGCCAATTCATAACTGCTTCTACCTTAGCGGGATCCACTTGGATACCGCGCTCACTTACCACATGTCCAAGGAATTGGACTTCTCGAAGCCAAAATTCGCACTTTGAAAATTTGGCGTAGAGTTTCTCTTGGTGTAGAAGTTTGAGAATACAACGGAGGTGTTTCTCATGGTCAGCTTGGTTCTTCGAATAGATGAGAATGTCATCAATAAAGACGATGACAAATTTATCCAGATAAGGCTTGCATACGCGATTCATGAGATCCATGAATGCGGCTGGCGCATTAGTGAGCCCGAAAGGCATCACTAGGAACTCGTAATGACCATAACGAGTCCTAAACGCTGTCTTATGTATGTCTTCATCCTTGACCTTCAACTGATGATAGCCTGACCTCAAGTCGATCTTAGAAAAGTAGCTTGCTCCTTGTAATTGGTCAAACAGATCGTCGATCCTGGGTAAAGGATACCTATTTTTGATAGTGATCTTATTCAGCTCACGGTAATCGATGCACAGACGCATCGATCCATCCTTCTTCTTGACAAACAAAATCGGCGCTCCCCAAGGAGACGAACTAGGTCTAATAAAACCTTTAGCTAACAGATCATCTAACTGCGTCCTTAACTCCTTCATCTCCATTGGTGCTAACCTATAAGGTGCTCTCGCTACTGGTGCAGCACCAGGGATGATGTCGATTCGGAATTCCACTTGCCTATCTGGTGTTAAACCAGGTAGTTCTTCGGGAAAAACTTCAGGATATTCCGAAATGACAGGGATGTCTTCAATCTTAGGCTTTGGCTCGTCTATAGTAACTTGTGCCATATAAATGACACAACCCTTCTGCAGACATCTGGATGCCTTGAGCATGGACACTTGCTCAGGCAATCCATGCTGAGTATCCCCTTGAATGGTAAGTGACTCCCCAGACGGGGTTTTGACTATCACTTGCTTCCTGTTGCATACAATCTGAGCTTGGTTATGCGATAACCAATCCATGCCTATAACTACATCAAAGCCGGCTAGCTTAAAGGGAAGTAAGGACAAAGGAAAAGAATGATTCCTAATGGATATAACACATCCATCTAAAACAGTTGAGGCTGTTTCTATTGTTCCATCAGCTAATTCCACCTCATATTTCACACTTAAGGTTCTAACAGGAAGGTTTAATAACTTACAGAACTTATCATCAACAAAAGATTTATCTGCTCCAGAATCAAACAATACCCTAGCAAAAACATCATTTACAAGAAAAGTACCTGTAATAACGTTGTCATCTTGGACAGCTTCCTTAGCGTCCATCTTGAAGACCCTCGCATTGGTCTTCTTTCCATCATCGGCTTTCTTGGCGTACTTTGGGCAATTAGATTTAATGTGCCCTTTTTCGTTGCAACCATAACATGTCGCATCCTTCAACTTTTTACACTCCAAAGTCTTATGATCCGTGGATTTGCAAATCCCACAAGATCTCACGTGAGACTGTGATCTCGACTCCAAACGACACTTCCCAAAGTGGTTCTTCTTACAAGTTTTACATTTGGGCTTATCCCCCGATTGTTGCCCATCTCTCTTAGATCCCGACCCTTTCCTGTGGTCGTTATTTCCTCGGTGTCTCTTTTCTGATCTTCGTGAGGTATCGTCCTCACGCTTTCTCTTATTCTCTTCTGAGTTCCTTAGCGCTCTCAACCTGACTACGTCCATGGTGAGAGATATAGATAGATCAGCTGTGGATCTGAAGGTTGCAGGCCTTGATGCCTTGACACTTGCTTTAATCTTAGGGGCTAAACCCCCGATGAAACGGGCAACCCTTTTCGGTTCTGGGGTTACCAAGTATGGAACCAACCGAGATAGAGTATTGAAAGTGGTAAGGTATGCCTGGCAGTCTAAATTCTTCATCACTAAAGACAAGAAATCTGATTCGATCCTTTCAACTTCATGTTGTGGGCAAAAATTCTCTTTAATAAGCGCAACAAACTGATCCCATGACATACTGTAGAGTGGGATCTTTCCAGTAGTTTGTAAGAGAGATTTCCACCACGCCAGCGCGTCTCCTTTGAATGATTGGGACACGTATTTCACTACATCTCTTTCAGCACACCCGCTGATATCTACTACTGTATCCATTTCGTCCAACCAGGTCATGCAGTCGACTGCTCCTTTCTCCCCAGTAAAGTCTCTGGGTTTACATGAGACGAAGTATTTATACGTACAGGACTTGCTATGCGGTTCCTGTTTCTGCTTGATCTTCTTTATCGGGACACTGTTTTGGTTAGAGGAGTGATGATCCTCATCATCCTTCTTTGGCTTATCTTTCTTAGGTACCTCCTTCTGAGAGGGCGGTTTGCTATGAGCTTCCGAGTGGACTTTCGGTTTGGAACGTGATGCAGATCGGGTCCTACTCCGGGTCCCGCTCGATTCACTATACTGTCGATTTAGCGCTTCAATAACTGCATCGTTCACTAATGCTTTCAACTCCGCACCCGTTACTAATATTTTAGTATTATCAGGGTTTTCTGCTGGACGACTGTTTAACTCTTCAGACTTAGCCATGTAGTCTTAAATTGCTACATAAAATAAGGACAAGGTCTATTTAGAAGTCTAAACAGTATTATCGTTCTTGACGATTTATTAACCATGGTAAATAAAAGCCATATTAGTTAATTTAATAGTTTCATTCAGGATTTTTACTAGTAATCTCTTTAGAATGAAATACAATATTGGCATAATAAGCCTAGTCACGTAGACAAATTTCTAAATTATAAATTTAGATCTTATAGGATTAAAGCTTGTATAAAAGACAAATAAATCCTTTTCTTGGCAGGGAGTTTATAAACTACGGCTGCCTTTTTTTTTATATGACATTAATTACACCCGTAGGCATTATGTCACAACCAAATATATATATAAAAATATAATCTTGGATAATTTATTAAAAGGGTGGCGTGTGATTTTTACGGATCATACTAGCCAAGAATGTTAACATGTTTTACAGATGTTAACAGAGATTTGAATCTTTTTAAACAGGTTCCACCATATTGGCTAGATTTATGACAACATAACAGCTAGGTTTTACCTTTTTTTTAAGATCCTAATTATTTTATTAAAATGGTACATCAAAATAATAAATGTTATTTTTTCATTTATTTATACACTATGTTTATGCACATAATAAAAAATGAAAAACTTAAATTAACCATTCAAATAAGAATTAAACCAATACGAGTTTTGCCCTAAACGGGACTTTTACCAAATTCATGCCCACGCAGGAGCCAACTAACAAAACAACAAACCCACGCAGGGGTTAAATAAAAAGATATGCCCACGCAGGGGCAGAACAGAAAGAAATACCCTCGCAGGGGTAGAGTACTGAAATAAATAAATGTCCTCGCAGGGACTTGAGTACCACACTAAAATAACCAACAAACAAAGGATTCAACGATCCTTCTTGTTCTTCCCTTTAATCAGATCCGCTATCTTCTTAAACATCCCCTGATTACGCCTCCGTTCATGCTGCAACCCTTGTCGCATCTCTTGACGCACCCCTTGAATCTCATGAAGGATTTCTTGCACTTGGGGCGGTGACATCGCCGGTGCCTGAGGTGGTTGCTGATAATGCGGCGGTTGAGGAGGCTGTTGTTGATAATGTGGAGGTTGAGGAGGCTGCGGTTGCTGGTACCCATATGGTGGGTATCCATATGTCGATTGTCCCGTAGCCCAGGTACCTCCGTAGGGACCTTCTTGATGGAACGTGTTGGAGTTTGCTGGTATCTAGTATGGATCCTCCGTAAAGTTATACCCCGTGTGAATCTGCTACTCGAAGGGGTTGAATGCTGCAGAACCAGTGTAAGCGGGGATTGGGTCTCCAAAACCCAATGGTGGCTGTGGCGCGACTGGCGCAGTTGCTACTTCAGAGACGGGGTTTGAAGATTCACCCATCTCTGTTTCTTCATGGACCGATGAGTACCGGCTGCCACTCGAAAGTGGAGGGGTGCTGATGCGTACTCCCCCTCGTGCGGACATTCGCACTGTAGTTCTCCTTCGCCTCGGAGGCGAGGGAGGCTGAAGCAAAGGTGGTGCTGCTGACGGAGTGACCGCTACAAGTCGGGAATCCTCAGAAGGATTCTGCTGCTGCTGTGGCTGCTCCTGCTGGTGTAGGGGAGAGTGGTGAGGCAGGTGCAAAGGAGAGTTATGGTATGACTGGTGCAGAGGGGAGTTACGGTAAGACTGGTGAAGAGGTGAGTTATGGGGCTGGTGCAAAGGAGAGTTATGATAACTGGGAGTAAAAGCCCAGTCATACTGTTTGAACATCTCCTCATAACTATCGGGACCATTGTATGGTGATCCCATGAAAGGTGACCCATCAGAAATCTCGATGGGGTGGTTCGGTGTTCCGGAGGGTGGCATGGCAGGAGCAGTATCCTCATCAATGTCCATTGGGTTGCCACCGGAAAAGTGGTCTTCTGGTCCAAGTGGGTTAAAACCCACTGCTGCTGCCTCTAAGTAGTCATCAGGGTTGAACTGACCCTGGAAGACAGGCGATGGTTGGTGAAAGGGTGAATTATGTCCTAGGGGAATGTAGGACTGCTGTGAGTTATGGGGCTCATTCTCCGAATGAGGCCCAAAGGAGTGCGGGATCGATGGAGAGGTACTCAGTGAGACTGAGCGCCTAGCAGGTTTGGTGAAAGACCTCCAAAGGTCTTGAGCATCAGTGCGGTGAGGATCCGAAGGTGTCCGCCGGTGTGATGGTCCAGCCTCATGGTCGTTTGGAGCTACATATGCTCCTTGTCCTCGGCCTCTACCTCTCATTCTTGGCGGCATTCTTGTGATCCTGTCAAAAACAACAAGTGATACAACAAAAATATAATTAACACAAGGTTAGAAAATTTAAACAAAAAATTTGGAAATTTCCTAAGTTCTTTGTCTAGACTCGAGAATCGAGGATTGTGCAATTGTGTAACTGAGATTAAACACAAAAGACTAGTGTTTAATTCACTCAGAGTTGGCTCTGATACCAACCTGTCACACCCCTATTTTCCACGTGTCACCGGTGGGCCCGGTGGGGAGTATCGTGACGTAGTTGGTATCATCATAGATAAACAACACAATATATAAATGCACAGCGGAAGCAAAGATAGATTCATTTCAACTTTGATAAAGTGTAATATTAAATATCACTAAGAGTTGAAACGGATCCACAGGCGGATCAAAATAAAAATGAGATATTGTTCAACAGTTTATTGTCGTCCAAGCTTGCGAGACTTATTGTGGACGCTCTAGAAGACAGCCAGCCTATTACGTGTAGTACCTGCACTTAACCTTTTGGGAAAATACGTCAGTTTACACTGGTAAATACAATTTAACTGACTCATTTAAAAATGATTGAAAATTGATTTGAATGCACGTGGCACAAAACATTTTATAACTTGGGTTAATTATACAATATAATCATGTGAACGAATTACATGTTACTATGCGTTTAGTAGCCCAGATCTTGTCCGGGTTAAAGATCAATAGACCCTCCACATTAGAGTTATACACTGACAGGTGTACGCCTACACCCCGTGCTCAGGTCGTGGCCATCTCGTAAGATGATGCCGAGGATATCCGGGACATGGTCATTAACCCCCCAAAGGCTTATAAGTAAACAAGACTGTTTAAACGAGCCGATCAAATTATTCAATTAACCATTCAGAGATGTAAGATTTAATGCTCGATCAAGCGGTATTCTATATACCGTAACCCAAGCCCGTATAGGGAAAATAAGTTAAAAGTATTTACCTGAGTAAAGTATAAATCTCAACTAGCAAAAATGCAGGTAGCTTTTACCGGTGCTCCTAATCTGGAACGAAGATTTATAATTAACCTATTAGATTTTCTAACGGTCTTTATTTAAGCTTAAGCTTAGACCGGTTAGCTTTAAAGACGAAACGGTTCAAACGCACGATTAAGCGAAGACCGGATAGAATGTGATTTAGACCCGAAAAGTTTGAATACTTGTATAATATGGGTATACTAAATACATTCTGGATTTTGAGACAAAAATGATAATGTTTGACCCGTCTCGGTCAATTTATGCAAACTAGTTACATAAACCGAACCGAACGCGAAAAGAGCGTTACGGGTAACCGTAAGAGTCGTATGCAAGTTCCCTGAGATAATATGCTCTAAATATGTTATAATATCAGTAAGTTATCTTCTATTTTACCCAAAACGGATTTAAACACAATTTATGCCCCATAAGGGCATTTTGGTCATTTAAAAGATTATAAAAGAGTTTATTTGTAAATCTGAGTTACAGGTCTGGTTCATATAGTAAATATACTTAATTTAACATGTTATAACAGTAGGGTATGACCCATAAGTGAAAATCATCATTTAAAACCAAACTATGCACCTTAGGGGTATTTTGGTAATTTCACAAGGGCTAAAAATGTCAAAATTGGAAACCTGAGTTTATAAATTTGTACTTACTGTTATTTTATAAAAATATGCTAAGAACTTCAGTAGGTATCAACCTTATATGTTTATTATGGTTATAGTACATACTATGCGTTAAAAACGCTTAAAAGTCGATTTAGAGCCGTTTCCGGGTTTTTAAAAGAAAGCTGACATTTTTATATTTCCAGAATGCTCAAAATATTTTATTTAACAAATAAAATCAGTAGAAAAAGGTTTGGGGTCAAAAGGTTTTGTAAAACTCATTTTATGGCTTAAAAGGGCAAAATCGGTCTTTACCGAATTAAACGTAGAGACCTATGATATGATCAGCCAAAAATTAAATAAAAATTTCTAAAATTCCAAAATATTATATAACATCAGTGGGTAAAAAGTTTGGTATCAAAAAGTGGGTTTAAATGGGTTATATGCTAATTACGCCATTTAAGTGACATAAAGCTTTCAAATTACGATAATGGGCATAACTCTTATTCTGGACCTCAAACTGATATCAAATTTTCGGTGCAAGTTTATAAATCAGTAACAAAGGTTTCTACTCTTTCACTTTTTTCAAAAATCACGTTTTATAGTAAAAAGGGCATAATAGTCATATTTAAGCATAAATCGGAAACATGCATATGAATCGGTTAAGCATGGAACCAAGTTGTAAAATCTCAGAGAATTAAACTTATATAAAAATTGGTCCAAAATATGCTCTAATGCAGATCTCAAACATGCATGTACGGATCAGAACTGATAGTCAAAGAAAAAGTCAATTTATGTGACTTTCGGTTCCGATTCGGGTTTAAACTGAAAATTGTCGAGTTGATCATGATGAAACATGTTCTTACATTAATTACAAAGTTATTTTGATGATCAAATAGGTTGCATGTAGCATACATTACTAATTATGCTTAATTTTGCAAAAACACATTCTGTTGACTTTTTAAGAAAAGCTTTGACTCGACAATCAACATGCTTAGAGTGGGAATCTGGAAATACCCTTTTGAGGGTTTGTTACCCACATAAACACCAACTTGTAGGTACTTTCAATTTGAGAAATGACTGAGCCATTTTCGTTTAATCACAAAGCCAAACAGAAATTACGATGGATTGACTTTCGGTTGAATAACTAAGCTAGAACGAATTTGCAAAGGTTATGAACACTTACAATGGTCCTAAACAAGCTTAGAGATCACTAGGAGGAAGCCTTGTCGTCCAGAAATCTCCAGGAGTTGTCTTGTGATTTTTAGAAAATGCAAGTGTTCTAAGTTTACTACTTCAAGACCCTTATATGCAGATTTGATCTTGTTTAGAGGCTGCCATGTGAGTCTAGGAGTGTTGTAAGAAGTATACAAGTGTCCCTAGCTGCATGAAATTCGATTGGTGAGGCCCTGAAGTCGTCAACAACTGTTTACAACTCGAACAGAACAGCAACTGGCAGCTGGTCGCGACTTTTGTCGCTGGGCGCTGGGTCGCGGGCCGCGTACAAGTGGTCGACCAACTTTACAAGTTTCATTCAATTTGCAATTCAGTCCCTGATCTTTGATATGTGTTTATTTCCATTTATCTTGCTCAATAGACCCTAAATTCTGATTTTTAAGGGCCTTGGGATATTTACAAACATGGTAAAGTCCTCGAACAACTTTGTGCTTACCCGAAAAGTCTCGAAATCAACGTTAACGTATTTAACCCTTCGTGTACGGTTTTGATCATAACTTTCTCATACGATAATGAAACTCGATGAAATTTTTATCACATATTCTAGTGAGTATATTTTATCATTACAAAGCTTCGGGTTTGCCAAAAGATCACTCAGAGGTATACTTTCAACATGTTGACACTTTTAGCCCCTGTAGTTTGTAATTCCTCACTTTCCTACATCTTCCGCTTCGTATGATCCATGATTTATCCGTTTAAGATTATAAACATCATGTAGGGTTATTTTAGAGCCTATTTATCCATTTTTGACACTTTGGACCCTTACATTCACATAGTTTCATTGTTTGTCAACTTTAGTCCCTCCAAAGTATGTTTTCACATATTCAAGGCCCATGACACGTGTCAATACATTATTGGACCTAAATTTTCGAGGTGTTACATTCATGAAGATTATAAAGTGGAGAAACTTGCTCGAATCTATACTGATGAGATAATATGCCGTCATGGTATACCTCTTGACATAATCTTGGACCGTGATGGTCGTTTTACTTAACGTCTTTGGCAAACCTTTCAATCCGCTATGGGTACTCATTTGAATCTTAGCACGGCCTTTCATCCTCAAACGGATGGACAGACCGAGCGTACTATTCAGAACCTAGAAGATATGCTCCGTTCTTGTGTCATCGACTTTGGTGGTAACTGGGATGTACATTTACCATTGATTGAGTTCTCGTACAACAACAGCTATCATTCCAGTATTCAGATGGCTCCTTTCGAAGCTTTGTATGGCCGCAAGTGCCGTTCTCCCCTCAGCTGGCATGAGATTGGTGACAAGCAGTTTACTGGCCCTGAAATAATTCAAGAGACAACGGATAAGATTCTTCAGATCCATGATAACTTGATCAAGGCTAGAAGCAAACAAAAGAGTTATGCTGATATTAGGTGTAAGCCTCTGGAATTTGATGTTGGTGACTGAGTTCTTCTCAAGGTATCTCCCTGGAAGGGAGTAGTTCGTTTTGGTAAGAAGGGAAAGCTCGCTCCTCGCTATGTGGGTCCTTTCAGGATACTCGAAAGGATTGGCAAGGTAGCGTACAAACTCGACCTGCCACAAGAGCTAAACAACGTACATCCAGTGTTCCACGTATCCAATCTATGTAAATGCCTAGCCGACGAGGAAATGTAGGTTCCCCTCGAAGACTTGCAGATAAACGAAGCTGTACACTTTGTGGAGAAACCGGTCGAAATCATGGATCAAGGAGTCAAGCGATTGAGGCGCAACAAAATTCCCATTGTCAAGGTTCGATGGGAAGGAAAGCGTGGCGCCGAATTCACTTGGGAATTGAAAAGTGAGATGAAGACCAAGTATCCGCAACTCTTCGAGCAGTCTTCCTCTAAGATTTCGGGGACGAATTCTCCTAAAGGAGGGGAGACTGTAACGCCCTGAATCCCTAAACTTTAGACTATTGGCAAATTTGGTCCGTGGACCTTGTCTATTGTCAATTTTAGTCCCTGAACTATGTAGTCATCAATACTTTTGGTACTTGGTGAATTCAATGCTATATACTAGATGCTTGAAATGCCTAATTCTATATACTTGGAATGTCTAAATCTAAATACTTGAAATGCCTAATTCTATATACTTAGAATGCCTAATTCTATATGCTTGGAATGCCTAATTCTTGATACTTTGGTGCTTGACTCTTGAGGCTCGTGAAACTTGAGACTTGGTTGAACGAGGGACTGAGGTCTTGTCACTGGCGGAAGCTATGAAAACTATGGAAACTTGTTTTAATAATGTAATCTAGTCACGTTACACTATTTCCCAATAAATACGCAATGCAACGCTTAATCTAACTCGCAAATCGAATCGAGACGTGAAACAGAAAAGATGGGATTGACCGAGTGGCAATCCGATCAGATGACCATCCGATCAGATGGCCATCCGATCGGACCACCATCCGATCCATGCACGCCTCTTCTCTTCACACCTTCTCACACTATAAATAGGCCTGTCACATCACCATTCTCACTGATGTGATAGCCTCACTCGATCAGACGTACGCACTTTCCTTTCTTTCAATTTCTCAGCAATTTCGGTACGTTTTACGCTAGATTCTTGTACTTTCTTGATCTACACAACATTCTCTATGAGATTCTCCTTTGAAATCTCACTTTTCACCATGAAATCTCTTAGATCTGAGTTCTTAAGGATGATGTCATCAATGGTGGTTTATACAAACTACTATATGATGTCATTCCTGATAGAATCTAGCTTAGATCTAAGGTATCTCATGCGTTTTACACTAAATCTATGTTAGATCTAAACTTTTCAAGCTAAAATCCTAAGTTTATCTTTATATTTTCTTGAACTTTTACATAAAACGGTAAGATCCGGATCTAAACGGACTGTAGACTTGATTATTAGTCTAGAGTCGGCTTGGAAAAGGACTGTTACCGGAGAAGATGACCGGAGTACGGATTCTGACATATAAATCATCACGAACTGACGACCGAACGGACTGGGGTGATTTCCCACCCAATCGGATCGGCTGAACACTGATGAGTTTACTGTTGTCTTAATACGTAACACGTCGTCGTTGCTTTAACATAAACTTTGAGATTTTACAAAATTAAGATCGGGACAAGGTAACCCGATCGAGTGGCAATCTGATCGGATAGCCATCCAATCGAACAGCCACCCGATCGAGTGACGCTTGCCCTTAACCCTAAACACTCTTGAAAATTTGAAGTCCTGATCGTCGAGTGGCAGCTCGATCGGATAGCCATCCGATCGAGCAGCCATCCGATCGAGGCACGAAGAATCTTGAAAATTGGATCGAGTGGCGAACCGATCGGATAGCCATCCGATCGGACATCTATCCGATCCCTTCACACTATTGTCAACTTTAAATCGAGTGGCAACTCGATCGGATAACCATCTGATCGGACAACCATCTGTTCCTTCACACACTTGTCATTCGATCAACTGGCAATCCGATCGGATGGCCATCCGGTCGGACAACTATCCGATCAAGTGACTAATCCGACACTTGTGCAATCTTGCTATTTTGTCCGACACTTATCCGTTGCAATCTAATCAGGCTAAACCTAGAGAGCTCCCTTTGATCCAATAGCAGTTGAACATGTTAAGCAATCACTGTGAGTATACTCGATCCCTTTTTGCTTTAAACTTTGGGATGTAACATGTATTCTATTAAACTACGATACTTGAGACTTTTGCAAACTAAACTCTATCCTACGTGTATGTGAAACTTGTGATTCTTGTATTCTATTTGTGCTATGTGAACGTTTAATCCAGGGTGTGTAGTTCTGCCTTAACAATATTAGTGCTATAGGAGATGCACCTCCCCATTATTCTCAGGGGTATTGTTAGGAGGATTCTAGTTTTCCTTGAGACTTGGGAAAACAACAAAGCATCGGGATACTTGGGCTATCACTTGTTGGACTGCGAACACTAGCACAACTGAAACTATTTATTACTTACATTGTGGATATGAGTTGTTTGAATTTATTATTCTATATACTCAAACTTGTATACTCGCCAGTACATTTTGTACTGACTTATTTTAATACATGTTGCAGGCTGACAGGATGCTAGGATGTATGAAACAAGCTAGGGTGAAGCTAGATACTCCACGTAGCTAAATCTAGATATTATGAAAAATCACGTTTGTTTGATACTATGTTTTGAATGGATGATGTTGATTTTAGACAATGGTTGAATCAATTTATTCTATTAGGAAATTTCTAGTGTTGTGGAATCTCATGAGCAATCTGAACGCTTAGTGCTCGCACCCCGATGTTTCATTCCCGACACTTAGGAAAGTATTCTGGACCATTAAACCACTTTTCTGCATTATATTTAGTCGTTAAAATGCTGAAAATTGCTGAATTTGTTTGTTTTCTGCAGAATTCTGTAGTCTTAGTGTGTTTCTGGCACTTTCCGGCACCTAAGTTATCACTAGGAAGGCAGTTTTGTAACCCCTACTTTCCTACTCACTATTCTAATGTAACACTTGGTTTCGGGGCTTATTCTGTGTCTTAATATTATGTCTGTCTGAGTACTGAACTCCCGTCAGTACTTCTAGTTTGTCTGATAACTGTGCTAACTTTGTTCTGTGCATTAAGTGAACCACACTGTGTTGCATGTAATAAAGATAAACAATCTTGCAACATGAGATGCCTTTGTATGTATATGTCAGAAATCAGGAAATTCATTCGTCTTGTAAATTCAATCATGCACAGTCTTTAAAGCACACATTACTGTTTATTATCGTACGGAATTCATGGAAAAGTGCCAGTTGTCACATTCTCACCCCGTTAAAAGAATTTCATACCGAAATTCAAGCGGTGTTATCGGTTGCAGGGGAGTTGTGAAATAGATGTGAATACTAGACTTGATTCGGTCTGCATGTTCCCAATTAATTTATGGGCCATGATGTGAATTCCAACGAACTTTAACAAGTTTAATACGACTTCTCCGAGTTTTGTGGACTTCCAGTCCGTAACCTTAACAGGTCCTTTAGTAAATTGGAGTTTGTCGTTGATGTAACTCTTGTTTGCGGGAATAACGACTGTTTCTTGAGTCAGACTCTTCTAAGACCAGACACGTGAAACATGTCGTGAACATTGCTAAGTTTTTCTGGAAGTTTCAGCTTGTAAGAAATGGTCCCGATCCTTTCCAAGATCTCAAAAGGTCTAATATACCGTGGGTTCAACCTCCCACGCTTTCCAAATCGTACCACACCTTTCCAAGGCGAGACTTTCAATAAAACCATATTTCCAAACTCAGATTCTAACGGTTTCCGCCGCTTGTCGGCGTAGCTTCTCTGTATACAACATGCTTGGCTTGATACGATCACGTATCTGAATGATCTTGCCTGTAGTTTTCCTGAACCAATTCGAGGCCAATTGATCGTTTATCTCCGGTCTCCGTTCAACACAAGGGGGACCGACATTTACGTCCATATAAAGCCTCAAACTGGGCGGCCGGGATGCTGGTGTGATAGCTATTATTGCAGGGGAAACTCCACTAAGGTCAAGTGAGTATCCCAACTTCCACCAAAGTTCGTCACACAAGCTCATAACATGTCTACCAAAGTCCGTATCGTTCGTTTACTCTGGCCGTCCGTTTGAGGTTGAATTGCAGTGCTGAGGTTCAACTATTATTCGAATACTTTCTGAAACGTTCGCCAAATCCTTGACATAAAATGACTATCTTGGTCGGATAAGGTAGAAATAGGCACTCCATGACATGCCACAACCTTTCTAAACTAAATCTTTGCTAATTACCTTGTGTTGTCTCTCTTGCTGGTTGGTAAGAAATGTACAGACTTGGTGAGTTGATCAATAATCACTCAAGTCATATCGTGACCTCTTTGGGTTCTTGGTAGCTTTGTAATCAAAATTCCATTGAGATTCGTTCCCACTTCCACATGGGGATCTCAGGTTGTTGCAGCAACCCTGATGGTTTCTGGTATTCTGTCTTAACTTCAGCACATGTAAGACAGTTACCCACATAGGGAGCTATATCAGCTTCCGACTTGGGCCACCCATGCTAACACTTCAAGTCTTGGTACATCTTTTCGGATCCTGGATGGATCGAGTACCTTGACTTCTATATTTTGCTCAAAGTAAGCATACGTAAGTTGTCATAAGTCGGAACCCCAAAGTCGTCCCATGCAGTATAAGGTTCCGTCTTCCCTAGGAAATAATTGCACTTCCATTCCACGTAACGCTTCAGCTTGAAGGTTCTCTGGTTTGAGCGCCTCTTGCCCAGCTCCACGAATCCGAGTAGCGGGGTTCGTCTATATGGTCATCTCTAAGGCTCGCTCCCTTAGAGGCTTTGCGCGTTCCTTGCGGCCCAAGGAGTCTCTCACAACGATAGCCTTGTCTAGGTGATACTTAATCTCACAATCATAACCATTCAGTAGCTCAATCCATTTTCGTTATCTCATGTTTAAGTCCTTCTGATCAAAGATGTGCTGCAAACCCTTGTGATCAGTAAAGATCGTGCAGCGTTTTCCATACAAGTAATGACGCCAAATCTTCATCGCGCAATTACTTCACCAAGTAATTACTTCACCTAGTTCAAGGTCTCTTCTCATGATCCTTAAATCAACGTGACGCGTACATGAAGACTTGGTATCGTTGCATCAACGCGCAATCGAGACCATGTCGAGAAGCGTCAAAAGAACTGCAATGCTAATGGTACTGTCAGGTGAAGACAAGATAGGTATCGACTAGGTTAGGGTTGTTAGCGGTTGAGCAATCCTTGAAAAGTTTTCTAGGAGCCGTCTGATACAGCCTACAATCCCCAAAAATTTTTAGTTGCGTCTTAGGGACTCCTTAGTTCTCGATTGCAGGGTCGACATGAATCTCATTCTTATTCACCACGTGACCTAAGAATCTTACCTCGCGAATCCAAGGTTCGCACTTCGACATCCTAGCACATAACTGTTCTTTCTCTAAGATTCCCAAGATGAAATGCAGATGTTGCTCATGACCTTCCTTGGTCTTTGAGCATATAAGAATGTAGTCATAAATATAATCACGATCTTATCTAAGTACGGCTTACACACCCGATTCATGAGGTCCATGAATACTGCCGGTGCATTTGCTAAGTGAAACGACATGACAAGGAACTCGTATTTCTCAAAGCGAGTCCTAAAGGTCGTTTTAGGGATACTTTCTTCTCGTGTCCTCAACTAGTGATATCCTGTCCTTAAGTCCATCTTGGAATAGTAGCTGGGACCTTGTAGTTGGTCGACAAGTCATCAATTCTTGGTAAGGGGTACCGATTCTTGATGGTTAGTTGTCTATCTCCCTGTAACCTATGCGTAATACTTTTTCCACATTAATTCTTCTGAGTTCCTCTCAGATTAGGCTGTGTACACGTATAAAAACTGTCGTCCTTCTTCCTAACGAATAATACTGGGGCTTCCCAAGGTGAGAAGCTCGGCCTGGTAGATTTCCTCTGCCTAGCAGCTCTTGCAGTTGCATCGGAGGCTCCTGTATCTCGGACGGAGCTAGTCGGTAAGGCGCCATCCGTCACTGGTGCCGCTCCTGGCACTAGGTTTATCCTAAACTCCTCTTGTCGCTGTGGAGGTTACCCAGGCAAGCCTTCGGGAAAGGCTTCTAGAAAATCCTTCACAACGGGGATGTCTTCTGGCTTTGGCTTCTTGGTCTCTTTGTCGACAACATGAGCAAGGAAGGCTATGCAGCCTATTCGGAGGCGCTTTCGTGTCTCTATGGCCAATGTGAGATGTCGCAAATTCACCGCCTTATGGGGCCTAGTGCCCTCGCATCTATTTCCAGAAGGTTGTGTACTATAAGTGTCTCATCATTCGCAAGCGGGATGCGAATGATTTTCCTTATGACGAACAACTTCAGCTCTATCCTTGGATATCCAATCCAAGCTGACTACAATATCATGACTTCCCAAGTCAACGGTAATAGAAGGTTCCCGCTCTCTAAGTTCCAAAACACAATCTTTAATCACCTCATCTGCTTTAACTAACCTTCTATTTGCCAATTCTAAAGAATATGGGGCGTCTATCCTACTTGAAACTAGGCCAAGTAGGGTCTTAATTCCTAAGGATACAAGGTTAAAGTCGGCGCCTGTATCAATCAAAATGGATGCATAGTGTTGGTTGGTAGGGAACATACCCGTAATCGCATCTGGATCCGGGCGTGCTTCACGAGCTTCGATCGTGAAGACCCTTCCTTGCTTAGTTCTTCCTAGGGCAATCTTTCCTAAAGTGCCCCACGTCCCCACATTTGAAGCAACCTGGAACTCTACCATTATCATTTCCGTCTTGGTTGCCATCATCATTTCCTCCTTGTTTGGGATACTTCGCCCAACAGGCATCCTTGCTGTGTCATTCTTTTCCACACCTATCGCACTTAGGCCTCAGACATCGACCTTCATGGTGAAACTTGCATTCCTCGCATCTCGGCTTAGTCCCCAAATAAACTTTACCGCCAGGCTTATTGGTGGCTCCATAAGCTCGCATGCCATGAGGCGGGTCCACTTCCATTCTTTTGTTTGCTTTAGAGCTTTCATAACTGACTTAGGTGCCTATCTTTAGGTTCAAATACTTTCTTTTGTTATTGCCTGAAGACCTCACATGAGTTTTTTTCTTGTTTGTCCCAGGTCCCGAAAACTTTCCTATACGAAGAGCTTCTTCAGTAAGTGTGACACTCAAATCGATAGCCTCTGTGATGGTTGGAGGCTTTGAGGCAGTAACCATGCTCAGGATTTGAGGTGCAAGTCCCCAAATGAATCGTTCAATCCTCTTGAATTCAGGCTCAACTACGTAGGGAACAACCCTAGACAAGTCGTGAAAGCGTTGGACGTACTCAGAAATCTTTGGCCCGACCATTTTCAAATTCCAGAACTCAGTCTACAGCTTCTGGATTTCGGCCCTGGCACAGTATTTCTTCCGCATCAATTCCTTGAGCTCGTCCCAGCTCAGTGCATAAGCAGTAGCTTCACCAAGGGTCTGAACCTGAAGGTTCCACCAGGAGAGTGCGCCATCCAAAAACAACCCTGAGATATAAGTAACTCTCTGCTCGGGCGAACATTTACTCATTCTCAGAACGAAGTCAGTCTTTTCTGCCCAACGAACAAAAGCAACGACACCTCCTGTGCCATCAAAATTCAATGGCTTGCAGTCCAGGAACTGTTTATAGGTGCAGCCAGTTGGAGGGTTATTTTCGGGAGTGCCATCGCTGTGTTTAGAGCGGAGGGCTTCATACTGCGCTATAGCTTGGGAAATGTGCTCATTGAGTTCGGCCTCAGTTCTTGGTAACGTACTGGTGTCTGTGTCACGTCTGGGCGGCATTCCTTTTGGCAAAAAGGTATGGGATAGGTTAGACAACATTCCAAAATTGTCTATGAGGTATATATCACCTCAAGAAAACATGTAACCACCTAACATCACATGTATATATAATCAACAATGTATAGGCAAGAAAACAACCACTGAGCTTTCATATATGCTTGACAACTTGACTTATTGTTTTTATCAGAGGAAAACAAAATGAACTCGAGGTTACATCACCTCGGTCATACAAGCCCCATAATATGAAAGTAATAGTTATTTTCCTTCTACATTGGTCTCCTTAGGTCTTTAGTTTCATAAAGACGAGTATACTTCCCAAGAGATGGGGGTTGTGCATTTCTACCACATATAGGGTGGATAGAGAGTGTAAAGTTGCTGAATCTTTCCCGAGTGTTAGCCATCTTCACTTGCTTAGATATCGGTTCCCAAACGACTCGTATACGGGTAGAAGTGTCAGACATGAAGTAGGCAAAGACAGGTTTCCTACTTTATAGAGTGCTATAGCAACTGTCTAGGTATTGTTCTACTAGATGAAGGTGTGAACACTTAGAAATTATTTTTGGATGGGTGGTGATCATTAGCTCGACCCGCAGAGTCCACCAGGATTTCCATGCACTACAATCCGTTATTACGTGGCCCCCCCATAATAATAAATTGCCTTGCATGGTCACCCTAATTTTCCCTCGTTCAAAGCAGATGGTCAACCAGCGAGGGGACACTACTGTCATTATACCTCCGACATAGAAAGGACCATTGCGGTGGTCCACGCGCTAGCATCCGTTATCGTTACGCGCGAATAGGCACGGTGATTAGACGTAATAGGAATAAGGAGAATTCCTAGTAGTTGGAGGGGCACCTTCAAGATGAGTACTTCATCTTCCTTGTCTGGTCAAGTGTGTCGTCAATCTTGTTTCACAAAAGCCACAGGGACCTCGTCCTGCTAATAAGGGTGTTGTCCAAGGTTGCCTCCTCCGCCTCGCCGTCACTACCGTAGTCAGGCACCTTCACATTCGAGAGGGAAGAGTAGCCATCTTCTTCTGGAACAAGCTCAGGATCTCGTTTGGAAATCACTCCAGCCATAAGCTTCGCCATAAACGCGAGGTCAATAGTTTCATTGTGCGAGCCAAGAACAATAATAGGATTCGGAGTCGAAGGTATCTTGTTCACATCAATAATTATTCCATACACTTATACACATATATATTAATGAATAAATATGTTACTTAGTATAAACATGCAAATAGATGCATCATGTCACATATAACTCTCGTTTGTCCTTTCGAAGGGGGGGGGGGTCATTTTGTCTTTGGCAAGTCTATCTCACGTAGACTATGCCTTAATTGGCACTTTAATTTGGGGTATTCTCCTCCCTACTAATATCCTTGCCTTGTCTTTTCTTTGAAAAAAATGTTTGACTCATGGATCTTGGCGCTTTCGTGAATGCAATGAAAAACCTTTTTGTGAAAATGTTTTCGTGAGAGAGTCCTAGTGATTGTAGTCTAGACTCGAGAAGGAATCCTAGTTCACTACAATCGAAGCTCTGATACAAAACTGTCACACACTGACTTTTGCGGAAGTGTATGATGTGTGAGTTGTTCAATATCATTGCATTCAATTATAATAAAAAGCTATATAATCAAAATGATGTTGATGCAGGCCCAAGTGTGGAGGAGCGGGCTATTTTGTATTTGGAGGCCCAAGATCGTGTAACAAAAGGGGCTTCACTAAAATGGCTATAACTTGGGCTACGGGAGTCCGTTTTGGGCGTTCGACCAGGCGAAACGAACGTGAGAACGAGCTCCATCTTGCTGCAAATGCCTACGGTGGTTTGGGTCATCGTCTGGGCCAAAAAACGCTTATTTCTATTACTTATTTGCATTTTAATGTTTTTTGAACTATTTTGGGCATTTTGTTTTAGGCCGTGTGTTTGCCCCCTTATCTTTTTTAGGCCCATTTCGAATTTCTGTTCTTATTTATATGTCCCTCTAGTAATTTGAACAATCAGAATTGAATTTTGAAACTACTGAATTTTCACTTCAAATTCTGTGCCTTTTGGGAGGAATCTTGGGGGTTGGGGAAGAACTACACAGGTATTCTTAGAATCAATGTGTTCGATCTTCGTTTCCATATCACGTGCTACATCAGATGTTAATCCATTCATAAAGTTTAAAATATTACAAACACCAGTCATTTAAGTTTCAAACGACACAACCTCCGATTAAGTTACAAACCAACAAAAGTGGATGACATCTAAACTTGTTATTCATATCCCGAAACAACACCAGCGCCCAAGATCCAACTTGTTTCCTGAAATACATGTAATTTTGAAACCATCAACAAAAGTTGAGCGAGTTCATGCGTTTTGTATGAGTACTGATAAACTTGTAAATTGATTTTCTAAAAATATTTCTTCATGAAATTTTCTTGTTAACAACTTATTTCTACACTTGATTAATCACTAAAAATGTGATTAGTTTCTTTAAAAAGCATGGTTAAGTAAATCTTGTAATTTAACTTAGTTTCTTGAGAAAACTATCTTTAAAATCATCCATGTACAAGACTAATATCATACTTCAATCATCATTATTCATAAAAACAACTTCATCTTTCAAGTTCATGTTTACATAAAGGGTGATCACTTTGATCTCTTACAAGATCATCCTCTCACTTGCTAGATCATGTGTTTAATCACAATCTAGCAAGTTTCATATGATGTTTAACATCATAAACACAAGTAATCTACCATCAAGATGCACACATACACTTAAACAACAATGATTCTTATGATTTTAAGCTTTATGTGAGAGTTTAACTTCTTGTTCTTTCACGATCTTCATGTTTAACATCTTATATATCCTTTTAACCAACAAGATAAGAAGTAAAATCAAGTTTACAAGAGTCTTACTACTAGCACAAGGCTAGGGAAGAATCAAAGATGAAGAAGATGATGAACTTGGTGGTTAATAGCTCTAGAGAGTGGTCCTTCAAGTTCCCATGCTTCCAAGCCTCCTAAATATGCTTAGGACACCTTGTAGTATACTTAGATTAGGAAGGAATGGATTGAAAAAGGGTGGTGATGGGTGGAGGTGTATGGCCGTGAACAAGAGAAAGAGGGAGAGAAGTATTGGTGTGTTTGAAGTGTTGAGTGAATGTTATGAAGGTCTCATGGTTCTATAATTGTTTTCCAACATTACTAGATCTATTGGTTAAAATGCTCAAAAGTTAGCCAACATTATCTAGTAAAGTATTACAAAGAAATCAAGGGTGGGCCCCTTGTCCATAACCGGTTGGGGGGGGGGGTGTGTTGTGCTAGTTTAGTTTCAAATATTAGTTAGGTAATTTGGTTAGAAGTTAAGTGAAATGGTTAGGGTTATAGATGTTATAACATTTTAGAGTGTGTCATGATGTTCGGTGACCATAACTAGCTTCGTAATGCTAAAACAATGCTTCTGGTGAAAATTTGGTGTTTCGGGTAGTGTCCGGTTGTTCGGTTGGTTACCGGTTCGTTAAAGTGCTAAATCACGCAGTTTAGTGTGCTTTATGTTGTATTTTATAACAGTTTCGATTCCTGACACTTAGGAAAGTATTTTGGACCATTAAACCACTTTTCTGCATTATATTTAGTTGTTAAAATGCTGAAAATTGCTGAATTTGTTTGTTTTCTGCAGAATTCTGCAGTTTTAGTGTGTTTCTGGCACTTTCTGGCACCTAAGTTATCACTAGGAAGGCAGTTTTGTAACCCTTACTTTCCTACGCACTATTCTAGTGTAACACTTGGTTCCGGGGCTTATTCTGTGTCTTAATATTATGTCTGTCTGAGTACTGAACTCCCGTCAGTACTTCTAGTTTGTCTGATAACTGTGCTAACTTTGTTCTGTGCATTAAGTGAACCACACTGTGTTGCATGTAATAAAGATAAACAATCTTGCAACATGAAATGCATTTGTATGTATATGACAGAAATCAGGAAATTCATTCGTCTTGTTAATTCAATCATGCATAGTCTTTAAAGCACAAATTACTGTTTATTATCATACGGAATTCATGGAAAAGTGCCAGGTGTCACACTGTGAACGGTGATCGGAGTTGTGAGTGGCAGATCTGGTCAGAGAAAGGTGGATAACGGTGGTAGTGAAAGGTGAAATGGTGGTTTTGAAGATTGGGGAAGATGAAGAGGGTGGGGTGGGATGGGGTGGGGTAGGGATAGGAAAATGGCAGGACCCACTTTTCTTTAAAATAATAAATTAGATTTTTTTTAATAATTTATTGTGATTTTTAATAGTAAGGGTAATTTTGTAATTTCACATCTAGTTAACATCAAAACTAACCTCTATCCGTAGCAAGGACTATCTGGGAACGAAATTGCAAAAGTTGGGGACTATAGCTGTAATATTAGAAAGTTAGGGACTAAAAGTAAAAAATGGGCAAACTACAGGGACTATCCAGGCATTTTACTCTGCCTTTTTATATAATTAAAGTGCTATAGTTTTGATATAACGTAAATAAAATGATATGATTTTGAAAGGTCTCGTAAGTAAACTTATGTGTATGGCAACATCATATTTATTGTCCCCTCTATACATATATATTAATTACTATTTTAAATGAACGTTATGGGTGTGTTCCGTATATAACCCTCACGAGATGTCACTCGTCCTCTCGAGCTATCAAAGGGTTTAAAGGTCTTGTTGCATATGCCAAATGCAACCGTGATTCCTACGAAAGTGAGTTAAAATTGTTATTGTTGTAAATTATTTTCCATAAAATTGAAGTTGATTAACGAATGACTTGGTAAATCTTTCATAAAAATGGTAAAAATGGATTATCTAATGGGTTTTGATTTTGGTGAGAAGTTCGCTTCTACACGAGTATTGAGACTTGTAGGTACATCTATGTTCGTTATGGGACAACCGTTTGCATTGAAAGTTCGAAGAGAACATGAAGAATAAGCATAACTAGGTGCATACGTTTCTTTTTCTCAACTTTGATTATTTAGTGAGTTGAATAAGTGGATTGTATTTTGTAAATTATTGGCCGAGGTGAAATTTTGGGAGAAGAGTCGTGTCACATCCTTTGCGTTTTTAAAAGCCCCCATCCAAATTACTACACATTGAGGACAATGTTGTCCTTAAGTATGGGGATGGGGAGAAAAAGTTTAACATTTTAACCCTTCATTTAAATACTACACATTGAGGACAATGTTGACCTCAAATGTGGGGATGGGGGAAATTTCAAAAAAAAAAAATAAATAAATAAATAAATAAAAATATCCTCTTTTGAGCATTTGGTCTATTGTCATAGTCAAGTTTTGGAAATTAGCATGGCGGGTATTCAGTGTGTGTTTTTAATAGAAAATTGTGGGTGACTATTTGGGAATAGTTCGCCTAAGAAATTAGTCATGCTATGCACATCACATATCGTACCCTTTCCATGTGAGACATTGAGCCACTTCTACACATTACATATATATGTTTCTTTGCAACTTTTGATACGTTTAAGATCATAGACCAATTACAAGAACAAGAATGATTAAGGCAATAGGATAACCTTTTATTTTTACACCATTTTATATCGTATCTTACCCGAAATTAATCCCTTAGTCACAAACTTTGAGCCTAAACCTTTCATTCGACCAACCCATTTAGCCCTTGACCTGTTCAACCTTTTTGTTTTTAACCTGAGTGATGAAAATTCGATTTTAAGCTTATTGTGTTTTGTAAGTATTGTTTGTGTTTTAGCATTTGTTGAATTAAAAAAAAAATCCCAAAATATAATGAAAAATAGTAGAAAATCATTATGAAAAAGTTCAAAAAGATGCATTAGTTTTTCATTGAATAAAAGGAGAATTTGTACCATGTAGTTTGATGTTTATTAGTTTAGTTTGTTCTTAAATAAAACTCGAGTTTTCATCACATACCTAAACGATGACCACCTCCAACACCCATTATGCCCACTACCATCATCAAACTACCACCCACCCCTATCCCCACCTCTACCCCCACACCCCATGACCATTCTTTTCCAGTAAATCATCAGAAAACTCCTTTTCTACCAATGCATTCTACCAATTTCGACCATTACATAGCGCACCACCTAGACTTCATCTCCTCCCCTCAAGTTTTTGTGGTAGGCCTTAAGTTTTCCCACTAACTAAGATTCTCATAAGGAAAATTAGGTAGCTAACGATTTCGACTGTGACAAGGGAAAGTTAGGTAATTGGCAGTTTTAATTCTGGTGTAACGAGTTATATGGAGACAAATCTGATGTTGGTGCAGGTAACGGAGGAGATCGGGTTGACGGTGATACAGCGACAGGGAGTGGTGTTGAAACTGAGTCGTCGTACCAGAGTTATGGAACCGAAGTAGGTGATGTTCTGGCAGGATCTGAAGAAATGGGAAGAGTGAAAAGTAAAGTAAATGATACTGGTACTGTTTTGACAATTTTTAAATTATTTGACTGTAATGGTTATTTTCAACAAACCACATGGACGAAAAACATAACTAACTCTTTACTTATATTATTTTTAATTTTTATAACAGGGGCATTATGTTTATTTCAAACAAACTAATAGAATAGCTAGATGACGTCAGTGAGGATGAACCGTAATTGTTACAAAAGCGAAAGTATAAAGACTATTTATGCAATTTTTAAACTAATGGATTTTAATAGTTATTTTTAAAAAGCCACAAAGACGAAAAACGGAAATTAACTCTTTTTTACAAATAAACAAACAAAAAAAAAACATATTTTTTTAATTGTATCATATATATGGTATGTGGAGCCCACACCTCCACCCAAAAACCTAGTCCATTAGAGCGGACTTCTTCCCCGATGGACCAGCCTCGTCATCTTCTCTATCCCATCATCAGTCCAGTTTACCCCATCTGGAATCTGAACCACCATTCCAAACCTCTCGTTGGAGGTGCTCTAATATATGAACTGAGAGAATTTAGAAAGGGATTGAATCAATGGATGATCCTCAATGTGAGGATACACATGATATAAATAGAATAATAAGTTACACTTGAGTACAAGAGAATTACATAAAGTATAATCCTAACCCATTAAGTAATTCTAGTTTGATTATGATTAATATCCTCCCACAAGCGAGATGGTGGTGATCCAAGGAAAAACATGTCTCTGAAGAGTTCAAACTGAGGTCTTGGGAGACTCTTAGTACAAATATCAGCCACCTGGAGCTTGGTAGGAACACACTTTGTGTGTAACTTACCTGAGGACACCAGTTCTCGAATGAAGTGGTAATCGATGTCTATATGTTTAGCACGTTTATGAGCAATGGAATTTTGACATAAAAATATAACAACTCTAAACCGACACCCTCGAATATTTTCTGACACCCTAATATATTTTAAAATAACCCAATATGTCCTAAAATACACCCCATACGTGAAAACGGACCCCGAATACCTTAAATATTATTAAATTTAATTAGAAATAATGTTTTTAGGTTTGTCGCCACGTAGACCTCTTAAGGGTCTTACGCGGGCCGCTAGAGATCAAGAAGGTTGTCACAACCCCAAAATCCCATGCGGAGTATCACCGCTTGGTGGCGTGACATGACCAGGATCGAGCCACCAATCATATTGAACATCGTAATTAAGTAAATAAGACCAACCACAATACGATTGGTGACCAAAGCTAGTTAACCATGTTTAGTTTAAACAGCGGAAGCATAAAAGTAAATCCAAAAGCATAAGTCCATAGTTTATAAGTTAAAGTTCAAAATGCAAGTTTAATAAGTTCATAAGGATTTAAATAATAAGCACGGAACATAACAGTCCGTACACCACAACGACTCCTTCCTCGTGCAAGCTCCAAGCGTTTAGCGACCTGTAAGGCATGTAACAACGAGTCAACAACAAAGTTGAGTGAGTTCACGTTTGGTTGTTTAGTTTTAAGATGTTTCTGAAAAACGTGGTTTGACTTCCGTTGGCTTATTTGCCGTGGGGGTTACCCCGTAGTTGATAGTATGTTTAACCAGTTCCTTTTTCATTACCCAAACCATAACCATAATCAGTGGGGGCTTTCCCCGTGTGAACTACTAGACGGTATGATATCGACTACTACGCAAATAAGTTGTGCCCTATATCAGCGTCTATCATCACTGATAGTCTGCCATAGTCCATTAGTACACGCCCGTCCGACCGGCACGGTGTGAGGTTTGTTAAACCTAATAGCGCTATTAACTAATGACCCGCTCGCCATTGGCCTCGGCGATTAAGTCGATATAATGAAGAGGGACTTATTGATAGAGTTTTGTCTAGCTAGTTTTTAAGGTTGTTGTCCTACCCAAGGAGGATGAACGTACGTATTCTGCACAAGAAGAATTCATAGGATTAATAATGGCACCCTACCTATGGAGGATGGCCGTACATATCCTCCCAAGGGGATATGTAGATTTAGTTTTAATTCTTTAACCCATTCCCAAACCACCGGGAATCCCATGCCTTAGAAAGTGTGTGAACTCACCTCGGTTTGTTCGGTTAGATTCTCAAATATAGCTAACAGTCAAGGTCGGTCAATCACATCCTAATATGATTACCAGTTAGTCATTTAGTGATTTTTAAATAGAGCACAAAATTACTACACGTATCTATCACATAACATGCATCACTTTAACGGTTCATGCCCATATAAACTTCCCATCCATTCGCCACTCATAAACAAACATACGATAATGCACCTAACACTTTTATTGACACATAATCAGGTTAGATCATTTACAGATAGCATATTCGACATTTAGACACGCAAATTACAACTTATGTCATTTCAGCTTAAATATTCAAAACCGGGCTGTTTTCGGACATTTTAATAAAATAGTTAACTTATTCCAAAAATTCCCAAATTTTTACAGAATTTCTTAAAAGTTCCAAATTTTATTGTGTAAAAATATCGGGGTCCATTTCATTACTAATATTTTATAAAATTCATTTTCCGGACTGAACTCAGATTTATCTTTTTCTGACCACAGTCCACGGAATAATTTATTTAAAATTCATCGAGAGTCCGATTTATGAAATTCTAGTGAGATAATTACAAATACATCGGTGGTCATCTACAGTACAAGTTTCATGATCTAACTCTACACAGAACTCAAGTTATGACAGAAAAAAACGCATATTTTCAGCAGAAAAATGCAGCTCTAGCTGCTGTTACAAAATGATGCTTTAAAAATAGTAAACGAAGTCCAAAAATTATGATTCCGGTGCCATTAGAACCGTATTTCATAATACATAACCCTAGACTTCTGAAAATACATTTTTCATTAAGTTACGGTTCTGTTACAGCCAACTGAAGTTGGCTGTAATCATTAAACAGCCTACTGTTTTCAGTCTTTAACACTCTAAAGCGCGTACGATTGATTCCGTTAGCATGTTTAGTGATCACAACAATGTTAAACATCAATATTACAAGTAGATCAGCAAGTAAATCAGTAACATAATCAAGACAACTTCAGTTTATCATCACTTCATCATGTTTCATCAATATTTCATTACAAGTTAGTTTATATGCAAGACTTTGTTCATGGTTCTTTAGTGTTCATGGATTTTCATCATCAAACATCTATTAAGCACTTAAATAACATAAAGAATGAACGGATCTAAGTTCTTACCACTAGCTCAAGGCTAGGGAAATTCGAGTGAAGAAATGTGGTGGTTAATAGCGAATGGAGAAGGTCCTTCCACTTCCGAGAGCACCGAGCTTCGTTGTTGGACCTCTTACACCTTTGTATGTATGAGGAATGATTGAACAAGAGCTTGATGATGGTGGTAGTATGGTGGAAGATGGCTGCCGAACAAGGGAAAGGAGAGGGAGAGAGTTTGCTAAAGTTGGTGTGTGATGAAATGAAGGATCAAGACTCATGGACTTGTTTATAAACCACTAATCACATTACCCAACATACAATGTGTCTCCAAGATATTCAAAATATCTTCATAAAAAAATCAAAGAATGGTGGGTGTGTCCCACCTTCTTACAACCGTCAAGATGGGGGGGGGGTATAGGGTTGGGTTGTAATGGTAAGGTTACAATTTAGTTGAAATCCAAAGATGTTTAGTTAGTGAAATAGTGTGTTGTTTAATACAAGGTGTGTTAGGGTGTTCGGGGACCCTAACTAGATGAGAAAAGCATAAACAATGCTTTTGGCAATATTTTTATGTTCCGGGTAAAATCCGGTTGTTCGGTTTGACACTGTTCCGTTAAAGTGCTTAATTAATCCGTAAGGTGCCTTATATATATATTTTTGTAATACTTTTAATTTCTAATACTTAGGAAATCATAACGGACTATTTAATGACTTTTCTGTACACTACTAGTATGTTAACAAGCACATGTAAGTATAACACAGTAATCAGAGAGCAGTTAGGTAATTCCACACAGTCGTCAAGCACTTTAATTATCATTAATAAATTGTACGGAATACATGGAATTTGAGGGTTGTCACATTCTCCCCTTGTTAAGAGAATTTCGTCCCGAAATTTAGCGCGTGGTTACTGAGGAAGCTAGTTAAGTTGCGTTGTTTTCCTGATTTTTCTTGGGGTGTCACATCATCCCCCCGTTGATTTGGAATTTCGTCCCGAAATTCTGCAGTAGCTTCAGCCTCAGTAGTGGTTGTGTTTTTCTTAAACAGCTGGGGGTACTTGAGTTTCATTTGGTCTTCTCGTTCCCAGGTATACTCTGGGCCACGACGGGAATTCCAACGAACTCGGACAAGAGGTATCCTGGTACGCTTGAGGATCTTAACATCTCGATCCGTAATCTCTACTGGTTCCTCGACGAATCGCAGCTGGTCGTCGATTGTGAGTTCCTTGAGAGGAACTATGAGGGTCTCGTCTGACAGTCACTTCTTCAGATTTGACACGTGGAATACGTTGTGAACTCCACTGAGTTCTTCAGGTAGATTCAACCTGTAGGCGACTTTGCCAATTTTCTCAATGATTTCGAAGGGTCCGACATAACGCGGATTGAGCTTGCCTCATTTGCCAAAACGGACTACACCTTTCCAAGGTGAGACTTTGAGTAACACTCGATCCCCAACCTGGAACTCGAGTGGTTTTCTTCCCTTATCAGCATAGCTTTTCTAACGGTCACGAGCTACCACCATTCGCTGTCGTATCTGAGCAATTCTCTCGGTGGTATCTACCACACGTTCTGGGCCAGTGATTTGGCTGTCACCAACTTCTGCCCAACAGAGAGGTGATCGGCATTTGTGTTCGTACAATGCCTCGAATCGAGCGGCTTGGATGCTGGTGTGGTAGCTGTTGTTATACGAAAACTCCACCAGCGGGAGGTGCTTGGTGCTTTTCCCAGCCATTACCAAAATCGATTACACATGCCCTAAGCATGTCTTCAAGGGTTTGGATGGTGCGTTCAGATTACCCATCCGTCTGTGGGTGATAAGCGGTGCTCATATCTAAACGTGAGCCAAAAGACTTGTGCATTGCTTGCCACAGTTCAGAAGTAAAACGCGCGTCACGATCAGAAATGATGGAGGTTGGCACTTCGTGCCTTGATACCACTTCCTTTAGGTAAATGTCTGCAAGAGTAGAAAACTTATCCATTTCTTTGATAGCCAGAAAATGTGCAGACTTGGTCAGTTGATCTACGATCACCCAAATGGTATCATTTCCGCGTTGAGATCTAGGCAGGCCAGTAACGAAATCCATGGAAATTTGCTCCCATTTCCATTTCGGGATCTCTGGTTGTTGGAGTAGGCCTGATGGTTTCTGGTATTCGGTCTTGACTCTCGCACAAGTCAAACATTTGCTAACGTAGGTTGCTATGTGGGCTTTCATGCCAGGCTGCCAATACATAGTGTTGAGGTCATGGTACATTTTATCTGAACCCGGATGTACCGAATAACGAGACTTGTGTGCCTCATCCATCACAAGCTCACGTAAGTTTCCATAAAGTGGAACCCAGATGTGTCCGTTTACATAGTAGGCCGCCGTCTTCTTTTTGTTCTAGCCGTTGCCTCGATCCTCGTAAGGATTCAGCTCTGATGTTCTCCGCTTTCAATGCTTCAACCTGAGCATCGCGAATCTGAGCGGGAAGTTTAGATTGGATGGTAAGTTGTAAAGCACGTACACGCTTAGGTATAGTATCCTTTCGACTGAGGGCGTCGGCCACAACATTGGCTTTGCCCGGATGGTACTTGATCGCACATTCATAATCGTTCAATTGCTCGACCCATCGGCGTTGATGCATGTTTAACTCCTTTTGCTTGAAGATATGCTCGAGACTCCTGTGATCGGTGTAAATGGTGCACTTGGTACCGTACAGGTAATGTCTCCATATCTTAAGCGTGAAAACAACTGCTCCTCCAGATCGTGAGTAGTGGAATTTCTTTCGTGAACTTTGAGTTGGCGTGATGCGTAGGCAATGACCTTGTCACGTTGCATCAACACGCAGCCAAGTCCTTGGATGGAAGCATCGCAGTAAACCACAAAATCATCTGTGCCTTCAGGCAATGAGAGGATAGGCACGCTACAAAGTCTATCTTTTAAGTGTTGAAATGCGGACTCCTGTGCATCACCCCAACGATAGGTGACACCCTTCTGAGTCAGTGAAGTGAGAGGTTGCGCAATCTTTGAGAAATCCTTGATAAACCTTCTGTAATATCCCGCCAAACCCAAGAATTGGCGGATTTCTGTTGGTGTACAGGGTGCAGGCCAGTTCCTGATCGAGTCAACCTTGGATGGATCAACATGAATTCCATCCTTGTTTACCACATGGCCTAGAAAATGGACTTCGCGAAGCCAAAAGTCACATTTTGAGAATTTAGCATACAATTGCTCTGCTCGAAGAAGTTCCAGCATAAGTCGTAGATGCTGCTCGTCCTCCTCTTGACTCTTAGAATAGATCAGGATGTCGTCGATGAAAACAATAACGAACTTATCCAGGTAAGGCTTGCACACTCGGTTCATGAGATCCATGAAGACCGCTGGTGCATTCGTTAATCCGAAAGGCATAACCAGAAACTCGTAATGGCCATAACGAGTTCTAAATGCTGTTTTGGAGACGTCCTCATCTCGGACTCTCAGCTGATGGTATCCAGATATCAAATCAATCTTAGAGTAATAACTCGACCCTTGCAACTGGTCGAACAAGTCATCAATGCGTGGAAGAGGATAACGATTCTTCACAGTCACCTTGTTAAGTTCGCGGTAGTCAATACACATTCTGAAAGTACCGTCTTTCTTCTTTACGAATAACACTAGAGCTCCCCAAGGCAAAGAGCTAGGACGTATGAAACCCTTTTCCAAGAGTTCTTGTAGTTGCGTGGACAGTTCTTCGAGTTCTGATGGAGCTAGACGATATGGTGCTCGAGCTATGGGTGCTGCTCTAGGAGCTAGCTCGATTTGAAATTCAACTTGACGATGAGGCGGAAGACCAAGCAATTCCTCAGGAAATACCTCAGGAAAATCGCGCACAATAGGGATGTCTTCAATTCTCTTCTCTTCCGTTGATGTGTCAGTAATGAGTGCTAGAATGGCAGTGTGGCCCTTTCGCAAACACTTCTGGGCCTTAAGGAAAGAGATGATGCCTTCGACAGCACCACTCTTGTCGCCATGAATCACGAGGGGTTCCTTACCAGAACGAGGAATGCGGACGATTTTCTCCTTGCAAACAATCTCCGCTTGATGATGAGATAGCCAATCCATCCCAATAACGACGTCGAAACTAACCAGTGTGATAGGAATAAGATCGATAGAGAAAGTCTGATTAGCTAAGACGAGGTTACAACCTTTAACTATGTGTGTGGCTTCAAGACTTTTACCGTTGTCTAGTTCTACCGTGTGTTTGGTGTTTAGAAGTGTTGGAGTGCGCTTAAACATTTGGCTAACTTTTAAGGACACATAACTAGTATCGGCACCCGAATCGAATAAAACAGTAACAAAGAAGTCGTCCAGAAGAAACTTACCCATCACAACGTTGGGATCGTTCCTTGCATCACCTTGACCAATCATGAACACACGACCCCTTGCTCCATTACCATTGTTGTTACCCCCGTTGTTGCCTCCATTTTTGCCTCCATTGTTGTTCCCGTTTTCTTGATTATTGTTGTTTTGATTCTGGTTCAGTTGGGGGCAGTTCCTCTTGAAGTGGCCTTCAGCGCCACACTGAAAGCATCCTTTATTGCCCTGCTGTTCCTGCTGCTGGTGATTCTGTGGAGCTTGTTGTTGTTGTTGGCGATTCTGATTTGCAGGACGCGGGCTCCTGCAATCCCTAGCTTCATGGCCCAGCTTGTGACATCTCTGACATCGACCTTTGTTGCACTACCCGCTGTGATGCTTGTTGCACCGGTTGCACTTGGGGTGGTTTCCTCGGTATCCACCCTATCCTTGATTACCGGAAGATTGCTGACCAGGACTCTGGTAGTCATCAGTCTTTCGCTTCTGAGACTGAACTGACGCAGAACCCTTACTGGAGTTCCCATCCCATTTACGCTTGTTGTCGGTAGGTGCATCAGAAGTAGCTGTGGCACTGATTCGTTTGGGCAGCCTGTTTTGCTCCACCGCCTGGTCAGTGAGTCGATGGGCCAACTTGATGATTTGCTGTATGGTACCCAGGTTGGCTGAAGTCACGTGACTTTGAATCTCTGGTACAAGGCCCTTGAGATACAGCTCAATTCGTTTGATGGGAGGGTCCACCATGGTAGGGCACAAGATGGCCAGCTCATTTAACCTTTTCGTATATGCCTCAATCTCAGACCCCGTCATTTTCAGGTTGAAAAACTCCACCTCTAGTTTGTGGATGTCATCACGGCTACAATACTCTTCCTTGATCATTTCCTTGAAATCGTTCTATTGGGTGGCATTAGCAGCAACCAACCCCAGCATCTGAACCTGAGCGTTCCACCACGTGAGCGCTATTCCTTCAAGAGTACCAGTAGCATACTTCACTCTACGAGCCTCGGGGCATTCGCACATCTCAAAGATAGACTCGAGCTTCTCAAACCAGTGGAGGAGGCCTACAGCTCCTTCAGTGCCACTGAAAGTAGTAGGTCGGCAGTCCATGAACGTTTTGAATGTGCACACAGGAGGCTGAGCATGTTAACCTGTTGCGCAAGAATAAAAGACAAGATTAAGCATGAGGGTTGGTTTGCGAAGGTAGGATCTAAACGTCCTAAGGTGAGTTGGTATGGCAGGTTATACCTCCTGCAGGGTTAGCTGCGAGTGCCTCAGCGACTCGTTCGTTGATCAAAGCCGTCAACTGGGCTTGAGTGAGGTTGATACGTCCTCCGCGTCCGCTCATGATCTTCATAACGAAGCAACGTAAGTGAGAAAAGTGTCGCGAAAATGCGTAAGTGTGGGACGACAATAGAGAGTAAGCACACAAGGTTCAAATAGCAATTATCACATTATCTCATGCACAGTGAGAACTATCTAACCGACAATATAACATAAATCATACCACTTATGGTGTCGAGTCTTGCACGTGGAGCGAAGCGTCATTGTGGATCCTGGAGCACTGTACAAGTTATAGTCTGGTTTTATCAAAAAGTTTTTCCCCTTTTTAAAGCCAAGTTCACTATAACCAATGGCTCTGATACCAATCTATCACACCCCCAAAATCCACATGCGGAGTATCACCGCTTGGTGGCGTGACATGACCAGGATCGAGCCACCAATCATATTGAACATCGTAATTAAGTAAATAAGACCAACCACAATACGATTGGTGACCAAAGCTAGTTAACCATGTTTAGTTTAAACAGCGGAATCATAAAAGTAAATCCAAAAGCATAAGTCCATAGTTTATAAGTTAAAGTTCAAAACGCAAGTTTAATAAGTTCATAAGGATTTAAATAATAAGCACGGAACATAACAGTCCGTACACCACAACGACTCCTTCCTCGTGCAAGCTCCAAGCGTTTAGCGGCCTGTAAGGCATGTAACAACGAGTCAACAACAAAGTTGAGTGAGTTCACGTTTGGTTGTTTAGTTTTAAGTTGTTTCTGAAAAACGTGGTTTGACTTTCGATGGCTTATTTGCCGTGGGGGTTACCCCGTAGTTGAAAGTATGTTTAACCAGTTCCTTTTTCATTACCCAAACCATAACCATAATCAGTGGGGGCTTTCCCCGTGTGAACTACTAGACGGTATGATATCGACTACTACGCAAATAAGTTGTGCCCTATATCAGCGTCTATCATCACTGATAGTCTGCCATAGTCCATTAGTACACGCCCGTCCGACCGGCACGGTGTGAGGTTTGTTAAACCTAATAGCGCTATTAACTAATGACCCGCTCGCCATTGGCCTCGGCGATTAAGTCGATATAATGAAGAGGGACTTATTGATAGAGTTTTGTCTAGCTAGTTTTTAAGGTTGTTGTCCTACCCAAGGAGGACGAACGTACGTATTCTGCACAAGGAGAATTCGTAGGATTAATAATGGCACCCTACCTATGGAGGATGGCCGTACATATCCTCCCAAGGGGATATGTAGATTTAGTTTTAATTCTTTAACCCATTCCCAAACCACCGGGAATCCCATGCCTTAGAAAGTGTGTGAACTCACCTCGGTTTGCTCGGTTAGATTCTCAAATATAGCTAACATTCAAGGTCGGTCAATCACGTCCTAATATGATTACCAGTTAGTCATTTAGTGATTTTTAAATAGAGCACAAAATTACTACACGTATCTATCACATAACATGCATCACTTTAACGGTTCATGCCCATATAAACTTCCCATCCATTCCCCACTCATAAACAAACATTCGATAATGCACCTAACACTTTTATTGACACATAATCAGGTTAGATCATTCATAGATAGCATATTCGACATTTAGACACGCAAATTACAACTTATGTCATTTCAGCTTAAATATTCAAAACCGGGCTGTTTTCGGACATTTTAATAAAATATTTAACTTATTCCAAAAATTCCCAAATTTTTACACAATGTCTTAAACCTTCCATATTCTATTGTGTAAAAATATCGGGGTCCAGTTCATTACTAATATTTTATAAAAATTCATTTTCTGGACTGAACTCAGATTTATCTTTTTCTGACCATAGTCCACGGAATAATTTATTTAAAATTCATAGAGAGTTCGATTTACGAAATTCCAGTGAAATAATTACAAATACATCGGTGGTCATCTACAGTAAAAGTTTCATGATCTAACTCTACACAGAACTCAAGTTATGACAGAAAACAAAACACATATTTTCAGCAGAAAAATGCAGCTCTAGCTGCTCTTACAAAATGATGCTTTAAAAATAGTAAACGGAGTCCAAAAATTATGATTCCAGTACCATTAGAACCGTATTTCATAATACATAACCCTAGACTTCTGAAAATACATTTTTCATTAAGTTACGGTTCTGTTACAGCCAACTTCATTAAACAGCCTACTGTTTTCAGTCTTTAACACTCTAAAGCGCGTTCGATTGATTCCGTTAGCATGTTTAGTGATCACAGCAACGTCAAACATCAATATTACAAGTAGATCAGCAAGTAAATCAGTAACATAATCAAGACAACTTCAGTTTATTCATCATGTTTCATCAATATTTCATTACAAGTTAGTTTATATGCAAGACTTTGTTCATGGTTCTTTAGTGTTCATGGATTTTCATCATCAAACATCTATTAACCACTTAAATAACATAAAGAATGAACGGATCTAAGTTCTTACCACTAGCTCAAGGCTAGGAAAGTTCGAGTGAAGAAATGTGGTGGTTAATAGCGAATGGAGAAGGTCCTTCCACTTCCGAGAGCACCGAGCTTCGTTGTTGGACCTCTTACACCTTTGTATGTATGAAGAATGATTGAACAAGAGCTTGATGATGGTGGTTGTATGGTGGAAGGTGGCTGCCGAACAAGGGAAAGGAGAGGGAGAGAGTTTGCTAAAGTTGGTGTGTGATGAAATGAAGGATCAAGACTCATGGACTTGTTTATAAACCACTAATCACATTACCCAACATACAATGTGTCTCCAAGATATTCAACATATCTTCATAAAAAAAATCAAAGAATGGTGGGTGTGTCCCACCTTCTTACAACCATCAAGATGGGGGGGGGTATAGGGTTGGGTTGTAATGGTAAGGTTACAATTTAGTTGAAATCCAAAGATGTTTAGTTAGTGCAATAGTGTGTTGTTTAATACAAGGTGTGTTAGGGTGTTCGGGGACCCTAACTAGCTCAGAAAAGCATAAACAATGCTTTTGGCAATATTTTTATGTTCCGGGTAAAATCCGGTTATTCGGTTTGACACTGTTCCGTTAAAGTGCTTAATTAATCCGTAAGGTGCCTTATATATATATTTTTGTAATACTTTTAATTTCTAATACTTAGGAAATCATAACGGACTATTTAATGACTTTTCTATACACTACTAGTATGTTAACAAGCACATGTAAGTATAACACAGTAATCAGAGAGCAGTTTGGTAATTCCACACAGTCGTCAAGCACTTTAATTATCATTAATAAATTGCACGGAATACATGGAATTTGAGGGTTGTCACAAAGGTGACGCAACCCGGTGATGGCACGTGTCATCATCGTGGCGAGTCTAGTTGCTGACCCGGATCAACTATACGGTTGACCGGGTTTGACGCGGGCCGCGTAGCCCCTTGTCTACATTTACGCGGGCCGCGTAAAAGTGAAAGTCAGACCCTATAAGTAGATGGCCTCGGATCTTCAGTCGAATTCGTTCAAAAAACGTTTTCTTTCTCTAAATTCAGAATTGTAGGCATAATCTACGGGTATAATACCCCCCTAAATAGCGAAGTTCTGCTCCGTTGTAAGTATTATAACCCCTGGATACGTATTAGATACGCTGCCCGATTGATCCAGGGTTCCGTAACGGTTGTTGTGGTTCTGCCCGACGTAGTCGTTGGAATGTCATCTCGAGGAGGGTATGACTAATGTTAAAATGGGTTATTATACTAACACACGTGCATTTATGTAAATTATAGATTATCACCAGGAAACCCTTACGGAAAATCTAAGACAACAATGTGAGTAATCTCCTTTTTGTAAACAGTTTTTACAAAACCTTAACTATTTCACAATGCAATTTAGCAGTGATTGAGTCTTTGTAATTCTACGATTAATTCCGGTATGTTGGGGTTTTGTATACAAAATGTGAGTAACGTTAACATTGGACGAAGAGTTAGCCAATGTGTAATATGACCCACCAGTCAGGATTGACAGTACTGAATGAGTAATTGGGTAGATATAAACATTGTAATCACCCTCAATATTGTTAAGTTTAAATTAAATTAATGTTTCTTGATTAAACTGGGATTCGCTCACCAGTATTTCCCATTGAAAAATGTTTTTAAAACGCGTTTCAGGTAACACAATGTGAAAGCCATATAGAAGCCAGCTGGACAGCACTGAAGGCTTGGAAAAGTGGCTATAAAAGTTACCTAAATAAAGAAGGCGTTTTAATTCAAATAAAATGGGATTTATCCCTATAAATTAGCTTGTAATAAAAACTTGGGTTTCATCCCAATATGTTTATTTATATATAAAATGTGGTGTTGTAGGTCCCCTATTCGTATGGATCTTTTACAGAATTGTCTTTCCAATCAAGAGTGCGGAATCCTCTTGATCAGAATATCACAGAAACAAGTAGAAAACAGAAACAGCAAATCACTTTCAAACCCGGATCTTTATTGATTATCTATCAAAGTGATTACAATCAATCAAGATCCCTAACCAACTCCAAATTCGTCCAAGCACAAGCTCTCACGAATTCTATCTCTCACAAATACTGTTTTGGCTGATTAGCTGATCAACTGATTAACTGATTAACCTCAACCCTAAAGCCTAACCTTGTTTATATAACACAAGGTTACTACTTGGGCCAAGGCTTCCAACATGGACTGCGAATTGGACAGGCCCAATTCGTTTCCCACATCCCCATAAGTATGGGTTTAGTTAGCCCAAACATTACAACTAACTATTACAAAGCTAAACCCGCTAACTGTTTATCGTTTAACTAATTACAAGATATCCAAAGACCAAATCTAAGCTGTTGTCACAAACATGCACCAACAAACTCCCCCTTGACAATAGCTTCATAAAATAACTTTGTCTTTAGTTGTCTTGCAATCTTCATGTATTCTTGCACTGTCTTTGGTCTTTGGATAGCTTCAGCTTCAATAGCTTCTGTCAGCAACAGACTCCCCCTAAGCTGATGCATCCAATCACCAAAGCTTCAAAAACTTTAGCGTTTGAGTAAACTCCAGTTCAGCATTTGTATAGCAATCTTCAAACTCTTCAACTTTGTCTGCAATATAGAAAGGAGGTTCTACCATGCATCCAATCAAACTCTCATCTTTTCACAGCAACTCATCACTTTAACTTCTCAGCAACATACTGCTTCAATCTGTTTACTATAAAACAAACATCTCGAGAAACCATAAGAATTTTTCAACCTAAGTTAAACAAATTATTATTATTCAAGAGATTTGTTAAACTGCATAACAGATTAAGCCTTTTCCAATTTATCACCAACACGCAAAACTTTTTAATCACACACCCTATAACCCGCATGATTTAAAATTTTGAACTCACTTTCCAACACTGTCTCCCCCTATCAGTAACAATTCCTCCAAGAATAACAGTTTTCCGTACGTTAAGAACTTTAAACAGAAAAAGACACTATTTTTGGATTTTTATATTTTCTGAAAGCAAGTAAATAACAAAAGCAATAAACACTCTATTTTTGTGAGAATCACTGGTAAGAAGATCATATCAGCACAATCAAACTGTTTTCACACTTGTATAATTCTCTATTTAATTTTTCGTGAAAAGCAGTCCAAGACGATTACCAGTATGTTCGTCCTCTTAAACAAAATGCATGAACATTTCAAGTACCATTACCGTATGATACGTTAAGGTAATTTTAATTACTGATATACTAGTGTGTCCCACTTCAGGATATACCCCCACGATCAAGGTATGCACAAAGATTCATCGTAGTAGGTGAGTATACTGATGTCATCCTTTAAGATATCCTGACAATGTCTAGTTCTGCATATAATCTGTTTTATCATGTTTTAATTGCTTAACAATGAACACCCAAATAAATACTAATCAAATCCTGGAAATATAAACAACACACTCTATCATGCAAGTATCTTCCCTACCACATATTTCACAAGTCCAATCCAGATTTCTGAAATCTTAACTGGGAATAGGTTGAGAAGAGAACAGAATAGATCTTTAGGAGAGATGGTATAATATACAGATCAAATGAGTTTTTCTCAGTTTGATATAGGTTTCTTGGGTTTCTTTTGGGCACTTGAGGGCCTCTTTCGGGTGTAATAGATCTATAGCGCGACAACGTACAGCTAGGTCAGCATGTATCTGGATGCAGCAGAAGCTGTCGTTGCCTAGCACCTCCAGGTCAGCATATATCTGGATGCAGCAGAGGAGGTACACGATTTTTTTCAGAGAAGATTTCAGAATCAGATCAAAATTGTGTGTATCGGGACACATACAGACATTCAAATAGAAATGTGCTAATTCCAAGTGACTTTCTTTCCTGGGGTCATGTACAATTCTAGTTCTGAACAGACAGACAGTCAAGATATCCCCAGATGAAATAACAGTATAAAGACCCAAAACTTCAGATTTTGGCAATCTATCAACGCAAGATTTAAGGTCATTAAACCATACACCACTGATGTGTTCCCCACTCAAATTCATTTCATTTAGGTTTATATCACATTGGTAAGTTGATTATTTCATGCTTTTGCCTACTGGTACATCATATGATGAAGCTGCTATCACACTTATGTAATTTAATTTCAATTTCAGTGTGACAGTCTAACTTGCTGATGTACTATCATTTCTTCTTTTTCACACAGTGATAACTCATTTTTGTTTTTCATTTTTTTATGTTTTTGATTTTTCATTTTTTTTTTATTTTTGATTTTTAAGAAAAGCAGTAAACTATTTACAAAAATTCTTATGAAAAACCAGTTATTCAGGATTCCTCATCCCGTTGAGTTCGACTAAGTGTTCAAAGCGAGCCCTGTCAAAAGCTTTAGTATAAAGATCTGCCAGGTTATCTAGTGTGTAGACTCAGCACTTTGAACTTCAATTTAAATCAATCAATATAAATATATCAACAATCTCACACCCCCCTTCATGTGCCAAGAGCAGCCACTATCAACATAAGTTGATAATCCTCCTTAGCAGCTCCTGCACACACCAACTAAGAAATTAGTTAGATTGGGGGACCCAAGCCTTAATGGTCTTGGGTCGTCCAAATTCACCAACTACTGGAACATCCATCCAATATCCATTACTCCTAACTGGAGTCTTGGATCTCAGACCTGTTGATGAAATTTGATTTTGATTTCCATAAGGTCTCTGGTCTTGAGGGTTCCTATATACATTTGGACTATTTGACCTTTGGAAATTTTGATTTTGAAACCTTGAGTTTTGATTCCAAGAAGCATGATTGTAATAATTTCTAAAGCCATTGTTATAAAAATTTCGACAACCATTATTTTGGTATCGATTTTGATATTGACCTTGACTTCTGAAATTATTAGCATTATAATTGTTCATTCTAGGTGAACTGCTTCTAGGTCTTTCGTATCTGCCTGATGGAGATCTAGGCTGAAATCTTTGTTGATTTCTTTGAAAACGAGGAACTTGTGGAGTTCCTTTTTCAGCCTTATCTACACCAACAACAACATTTTCTGGTTGCTTAGGAGCAGATTTCTTTTGAGAATTTGAGCCTTTCTCCTCACTATCACCTTCCTTCACTGGTAATTTCCCTCTCTGTTTTTCACTAAGTTGTGCTTCACTCTTTTTGTTAGGACAGCAGCTTGCTACATGTCCCTTGACGTGACATTTGAAGCACGATTTCTTTTTCGAAGACTTCTTAGCTGGAGTCTCTGAGGTAGATCCCTTATCCGATGGTGATGATCCCTTAGATGAACCTTGTTCAGTTTGCTTAATTTCAGATTTTTCTATGCTCTTATTTTTTGCAAACTCTACATTAGATTCATTTTCAATAACAGCAGTTTCATTTTTCATATCACTACCTTGAACAAAATTAATCTTTTTGACAAAAGCTTGATTTTTATTCTTAGGCGGTGAATTTTTCCTTTTCAAATCATCACTCTCAGATCCATCACCTTTACTTGATGTGGATGCGAAACTACTAGGTGTAGATGCCATAAAGTCTGCTAGCTCATTTTCACTAGGCAGGAATGAATAGTCATGACTAAGAGGAGGTGGAACTTCATTAAAGCCTTGGAAGCCCACACTTGTCTTGTCATTACTCTTCTTTAACCCACCCATCATGTGTTTCATTACAAAAGATGAATCTCTGAATTGACCTAATTTCTTTTCAAGTTCAACAATTTTGAGTTGTGCATCTGACAACTCTTTGCATTTTTCAGAAATCTCTTTTGTTTTCTCAGCCATCATGTCATGAGCTAAGTCAATGACTTGAAGTTTTTCATTTAATTTGCAAGTTAAAGCTTCAATTTCAGCTTCACAACCTTTTATTTTCTTCAAGTATGACGATTCATTTCTTTTAACAAAAAAGTTTGCTTCTTTTATGTTAGACATCTCACTTACCAGACTTTGGTTTTGTGTTGTTAACCTGGCAACCTCACCCTGTAGTTCACGACATCTCAAACACACAGAAATAGATTGTACCTCTTTCTCATGAACTTCTGAGTTTTCATCAGCAACAACCTGTTCAGCTTCACTCTCTTTCTCTACTTCGGCATCCACTTTTGCTTCTGCATTCTTCACTTCAGATTCAGCATCACTCACACTAGTTTCAGCCTCATCAACTTGAACTATCTCTGCCATGAATGCCTGAGTGGCACTCTCATTTCCCTGATATCGCTTTTGTAATGCATCCCACATATCCTTTGAATTATTGTACTTTTTGAAGGTATGCTTGATGCTATCAGGTAAGGACATTTTAATTGCAGCCAATGCTCTCTTTTCAGCGTCATACTTCCTTTTATCATCCTCTTTCATGTTCACATAGTCTGTTCTACGTTGTCTGCCCTCAAAATCGTGTGTTGGGTTTACGTACCCATCTTCAATACAGATCCACATGCGTATATCCTGAGATTCAATGAAGGATTTGAAGTTGTCCTTCCATGTAAGGTAATTCTCCACCTTCATCATCTTAGGTGCATTCAATTTTGTCTTGTTCGACATTTTAACGCAAACAGACTGGTAAAACCGTACACAATATCTCCGAAAACAGTGGTTACCAAATTACACCTTTAGAATCGTCTCGAAAAGACAAATCCAATGATATATAATGTCAAAAACCGTATTCGGGATTTTCCAGAGTCTAACGATCTACGGATCAATTCCATGTAAGGTAATTCTCCACCTTCATCTTTTTTTTTTTTTTTTTTTTTTTTACCCTAAAAATCCAAGGAATTCAACTGTCCAAACGGTTCTGTCTAACGATCTACGGATCAATTTCTATTTGCAAAACAGTCAGGTTTTATCGACGCTTGCCAACTGAAATTCCACCACTTAATTTTAATTTCTCTATTAATTTCGCTGAAGACAGCTTAATTTCGCTGGTCAGTTCTACGTAATTTCGCTGGTCAGTTCTACGTAATTTCGCTGGTCAAGGTTCAACTTCGCTGATAAAATTTGCTGCCAAATTCGCTGCTTATTTTCGCTATTACGACGACAGGTGAGTCGCTGAAAACCGTGATAATTTCGCTGTGGAAAATTATACGGTTACCAAAGTCGCCTTTGGATTTGATTTCGCCAACAACTTCGCAAGTCAGTTAAATTCGCTGATCTAGTCTGCGAATTTGTTAATTTCGCCACCCAGAATATGGAAATTCAATCTTTTTCAAATTTCTGAGATTCTCCAGATTCTACCAACACCTTCCTGCAGAATCTAAACAGCAAACTAATCAGTAATTTCCGAAAAACAGCGAAGAACAGATGAACAACTTGAAGAACACGAAGAAAATCTTCGAATCTTCAACCCTTTCCAAGCAGAATTCTTCAATCAGAATCAATCAGTATTGAATCCTGAAACCTGCAGAACACCAAACAAACAAACCAGAAGATCAAAACAGCCAAAAATTCGAAAATTTTATCAAACCAACAGAAAAATTCGAAAATTTTATCAAACCAACAGAAAAAATTCGAAAATTTTAAAACCCTAATTTTCAAAAATTTCGAAAATTTCCTGTTTCTGCCAAGCACAATTCTGAACCGAGCCTTCAAGAGCCTAATGCTCTGATACCAATTGTAGGTCCCCTATTCGTATGGATCTTTTACAGAATTGTCTTTCCAATCAAGAGTGCGGAATCCTCTTGATCAGAATATCACAGAAACAAGTAGAAAACAGAAACAGCAAATCACTTTCAAACCCGGATCTTTATTGATTATCTATCAAAGTGATTACAATCAATCAAGATCCCTAACCAACTCCAAATTCGTCCAAGCATAAGCTCTCACGAATTCTATCTCTCACAAATACTGTTTTGGCTGATTAGCTGATCAACTGATTAACTGATTAACCTCAACCCTAAAGCCTAACCTTGTTTATATAACACAAGGTTACTACTTGGGCCAAGGCTTCCAACATGGACTGCGAATTGGACAGGCCCAATTCGTTTCCCACATCCCCATAAGTATGGGTTTAGTTAGCCCAAACATTACAACTAACTATTACAAAGCTAAACCCGCTAACTGTTTATCGTTTAACTAATTACAAGATATCCAAAGACCAAATCTAAGCTGTTGTCACAAACATGCACCAACAGGTGTTTTACTCTGATAAAATATTTCCTAACTACGGTCCTGATGTAATTTCCGCTGCCAAATTAATAAACACCGATACCACTGAAACTGAGTTCGCGGCCGCCCGTTCCCAGGACAGATAGGGGGCGGGGGTTGCGACAGAAGGTGGTATCAGAGCTAAGCCACTGATTCAGCCACAGAAGTGTTCTGCTGACATCAAAATTCAAATTGTTTGGAAATAAATTACGGGAATATGTGCATAAATGTATTTTCTTGTTATGTGTTATTTGACTGTTTGTTAGTTTACAGTATGAGTGACTAAGGACCATCTGATGTGTACCGTCAATTGTCTGGTTCACCTAGAAGTGAAGACGCCTCCTCTTCTCAGCCTGCCCTCTCAGGGTACTCTGCTTATACGGAAGAAGGAATATTTGTGTTTAAGGCTCAATCTGAAGAGCCATTTCCTCAGAAAAAGAGGGGATGGTTCAGTAGAGGAGCACACGAGCGTAGAAAACGTATGAAAAGGTTACAAGACCAGAGAGCACTAGCAGCAGCCAAGAGAGAGATAGATGCCTATGCCCAGGACATGATCAATAGGGGAATAGCCAACATCCACATCCTAGCAACCACTGCAGCTGATCCTAATCTGGAGCAAATTATAGCACCCCAACCACAACCACCAATTCCTGATCAACCAATGGAGATAGAAAACCCTGAAAATCAAATAGAAATGCATGATTTCAACCCGGAGGAAATACCTAGGGTACCAGCACCAAACCTCCTAGACCCAAATTACGACCCCTGGTGGGATGACAATAAGGACTATGTGCAACGCTACCCGATACATGAGGACATGCCCATGCCAAACATAGGAGCCTACCCAGGTTTGGATCCTTTAGATCCCTATTACCACGACGAATACATTAGGGAAATTTTAGAAGATCCTTACCAGTTCCACGCACCTACACCTACACCTCCATACCATGAACCCGCACCCTAGATTCCAAACCTAGTCCTAGAACCTGCACCCCCAATGAGTGCAGACAATGTACAAGAACTTAGGACATTTGGTGAGGAAATTTTAGAGAGTAGTGAACGAATGAGACCGGTGGGAGAGCGACTCGTCTGGAAATATGACGAGCGCAATATGGATTTCTGGATGAATCCATATCCATGAATGTGATAGTGGAGACGGTAATAATAATAATAATAATAATAATAATAATAATAATAAAATAAAATATGTGTGTACGGATGCCTAATATTATTAGTGTAGTTTTATTTAAGTTGGTATTGTAATTTTAATTTTAGTACGGGTGTGTAATAGATGCATAGTATATGAAAATAGAGTAAGTCGCAATGATCGACGCTTTTGACCAAAAATGCGTGTCATGTGATTGGCTATATTAAAATATTAATTTGTGATATTAATATGTGGTAAATGTTTAAAATTCAGATGGTCGACGAAGGAAATCAGGAAAATCTGAATAACGATAACCAGAGTAACATTAACTTGGTTAATGAGAATCCAAGCATCAATAACAATGGAAACCAAGTGGATAATAGTACCATCCAACACATAGTGGCACAAGGAATTATAGATGCAATGTCATTTATTCTTCAGACTGTTAAGGATGCTGATAATAAAAGTAAACATAGCAGTAAGCGACCAATTGAACCAGAACACAGCGTGAACAATGGACCCATACTTCAAATACCCATTCCCAAAAGAAGAAGAACCATGCCTTATGGTTGTTCTTATAAAGAATTCTGGTCTTGTAAACCAATAGAATTCTCGGGCAATGAAGGGCCCATTGCAGCTCTACGCTGGATAGAAAAGACTGAGGATGTTTTAAAAATAAGCAAGTGTCCTGAAGAAGACAAAATAATATTTACTTCTAATCTATTTAAAAACTCAGCTTTAGAATGGTGGAACACTATCCTCCAGTCAAGAGGAAGTGATAGGGTATACAACATAGAATGGGAAGAATTTAAGAATATGGTAGAAAGGAAATTCTGCCCTCCCAATGAAAAGGAACAAATAGCAAATAAGTTTCTGAACCTTAGGATGACCGGGGTAGATAGTAAGGGTTATACTACTACATTCTTCGAATATGCTAGAATAGTACCAACCCTTGCATCACCTGAACCAGTATTAATCTCCCGCTACATATAGGGATTAATTGGAGAGATTAGACATGTAGTCAAGGCAGCTAGACCTCAAACTATAGAGGAAGTTGTAGAACTAGCAAATACCTTGACAGATGAATTAATCCGTACTAGAGAAGAAGACCAGAGGAGAATCCTAGCTCAAAGACTTACCCAGGAATTCCGATCTAGAAATTCCAACCGTGGGAAAAATGTAGGTTCCACATCTGCACCTTATTGCAAGTATTGCAAAAGGAAGCATTCTGGAAGATGCTCCATATATTGCAATTTCTACAAATTATCAGGTCACAAGGAGGAAGACTGTAGGAGGAAAGTCAACAACAGGATATGCTACAATTGCGGAGAACAAGGTCATATCAAGCCAAACTGTCCGAAATTGGCTCCAGCTGCGAATAACAAGAACACTAAAAATGCTAGAGCATTCGTTCTGACTGCAGATGAAGCCAAGATGATTCCAGACGTGATAGCTGGTACGTTTTTAATTAATGATGTTTTTGCTAAAGTATTATTTGACTCTGGTGCAAACCAAAGTTTTATTAATACTTCGTTTTGCAAACTTCTAAATCAGTCATTAACTAAACTACCACAAGAATGTCTAGTAGAGACAGCTAATGGAGAAACCGTTAGGATTTCTGAAATCTTACAGGGAGCAAGAATAGAATTTTTAAACCAAAAGTTTATTGCAAACCTTACCCAATGAATCTGGCAGGATTTGATGTCGTTTTAGGAATGGATTGGTTAATAGCCAATAAAGCCAGTATTTTATGTGATCAAAAGTTAATCCAAGTAAATTCACCGAAAGGTGAAAAGACCACAATTAAAGGTGATAAGCCATCTAGATCCACGAAATTCATCTCTGTGATGAAAACTGCAAGCTATATAAGAAAAGGATCTATAGTGTATTTGATTTCCATAATCACTAACACTAAAGGAAAAGAACTAAAAGATATTCCAGTAGTATCTCAGTTTTTAGATGTATTTCCAGAAGAATTACCAGGACTACCGCCGGACAGAGAAGTTGAATTCAGAATTCATCTACTACCAGGAACAACACCAATTGCTAAAACACCTTACCGTTTGGCACCCGCATAAATGCAAGAACTGAAGAAACAATTAGAGGAATTGTTGGAAAAAGGATTTATACAGCCAAGCTCATCGCCATGGGGAGCACCGATTTTATTCGTTAAAAAGAAGGACGGATCAATGCGTATGTGCATTGACTACCGCGAATTGAACAAGGTCACGATTAAGAACCGGTACCCATTACCAAGAATCGATGATCTGTTTGATCAACTTCAAGGAGCTCGATTTTTCTCTAAAATCGATTTAAAGTCAGGATATCATCAATTAAAGGTACAGGAAGAGGACATTCCTAAAACCTCCTTCAGAACAAGGTATGGCCATTATGAATTTACTGTCATGCCATTTGGTTTAACCAATGCCCCAGCCACATTTATGGACATGATGAACCGAATATGTAAGCCATATTTGGATAAATTCATAATTGTCTTTATAGATGATATTCTAATTTATTCTAAAAGTAAAGAGGAATATGCAAAGCATTTGCACGCACTTTTAAGTCTATTACGAAAGGAAAAGCTTTACGCCAAGTTTTCTAAGTGCGAGGTTTGGTTAGAACAAGTGCAGTTTCTTGGACACTTAGTAAACCATGAAGGAATTCATGTAGATCCAACAAAGATCGAGGCGATTACTAAATGGAAAACCCCTGAGTCACCAACCGAGGTTAGAAGTTTCTTAGGATTGGCTGGTTATTATAGAAGATTTATTCGAGATTTCTCTAGAATAGCCATTCCTTTAACTAAGTTAACCTGTAAATCCATTAAGTTTGAATGCGGACCAAAACAAGAAGAAGCATTTAGAATTCTTAAGCAGAGATTAACCCATACACCCATACTAACGTTACCAGAATGAACTGAAGATTTTGTAATCTATTGTGATGCTTCTAAGTCAGGTTATGGATGTGTGTTGATGCAACGTCAAAAGGTTATAGCTTATGCGTCCAGATAACTTAAGAACCATGAAGAAAATTATTCAACCCATGATTTAGAGTTAGGAGCTATAATTTTTGCCCTTAAGATTTGGAGACATTACCGTTATGGTAGTAAGTTTACCATATTCACTGATCATAAAAGTTTAAGGTATGTTTTCGGGCAAAAGGAATTGAATATGAGACCCTCCAATATTTTCTGACACCCTAATATATTTTAAAATATCCCAATATGTCCTAAAATACACCCCATACGTGAAAACGGACCCCGAATACCTTAAATATTATTAAATTTAATTAAAAATAATGTTATTAGGTTTGTAGCGGGCCGCGTAGACCTCTTAAAGGTCTTACGAGGGCCGCTAGAGATCAAGAAGGTGGCGCAACCCGGTGATGACACGTGTCATCATCGTGGCGAGTCTAGTTGCTGACCCGAATCAGCTACGCGGTTGACCGGGTTTGACGCAGGCCGCGTATGTGACAACCCTCACCAAACCAGGTATCCGTACGAATTAATTAATATTTAATTAATGCTTAATTATTGTGCTTGCTTACAGCTGTGGTTAAACTGCTTCTTGATTTCTGATACATACATACTCACGCATCACATTTATACTGTCACTCTATTATTTACACACAAACATCAGTGACAACCTTGATGCACAAAAGCACAGTTAGCACACTAAACAGATAACCCAATGAACATGCTGACATTACCAGCACTAGACAGATATTGTCTCTGAGGCCAGTATGAGCCGGGAATAGATTACTACACCAGTAGAGAGTGTAGGGAGGTGAGGATTGTAAAACTGCGTCACTAGGTGATAGTTATAGTGACCGGATGTGCCTAAAACATGCTCTAAGTACAAAATTCTGCACTTTATTACAAAATTCAGCATTTAACTTAACTAGTGCAGTGCAAAACCTGGGTAAAATAATGTTAGACACTTTACAAAGTGTCGGGGAATTCATTGTGTCACTAAAAATAATATTAAAGACACTTTAAATGCTTATTTAGCACTTTAACGGATCAATATCCAACCGAACAACCGGACTTTACCCGGAACACAAAAATATTGTCAATGACATTGTTTACACTCTTCTGAGCTAGTTAGGGTCCCCGAACACCCGTTATATTACATAACACACTAGTAACTAACTTAAAGTTCTAATTAACATAACTAGTTACTAACTATATGATTGAAATCCAACTATATAACCCCCCCCCCCTAACCGATCGGTCCCCATATGGGACACACTCCACAAATTTCTTGATTATTTAATTACTCATGTCCCATATCTAGTAAACATAAGACATGTTGGATAAAGATGAAATTTGGTCCATAAATAAACACTTAAGTTAACCAATCTCTTTCATGAACACAACATCAACCAACTCACTTTCTCTCTTCCTTCTTCCTTGTTCGGCCGAAACCATAGCCAACCATCTCACCATCTTCAAGCTTTGATCTTGCTATTTTACATACATCCAAAGGTGAAAGGTCACACACAAGGAGGCTCGGTGCTTTCGGAATCTCAAGAACCTCTCTACATTGCTTTTATCCACCTTGTTTTCGATTTGATTCTTCCCTGGCCTTGAGCTAGTTGTAAGTGCTTCTAAACACTCTCTTGTTCATGTTTAAGGTGGTTAATAAGAGATTTAACGGATAAAATCCAAGAACACAAAAGACCAAAACTAAAAGACTTGAAAGTATGATGAACTAGTTGGATAAAGAGTAACAAATGGTGTAAAACTTGTGAATCTGGTTTAGATGTAGTTATTTTATGTTGTTTGATGCTAGTAGTGGAACGGATCGTCATCTAACCATGCTAGAACATGTTCATGGAACATGAACTAGCAATATGTATAGTGTAAAAATTGCAAGATGATGAACCTTTCCATACATAAACATTAACTTGTGTAAAAACGATTTTTCTTGTAAAATAGAGTTCTAAACTAGTAGATCTAAAGATCTACAAGTGGTATTTTCGAAGAACCAAGTGTAAGGTGCAAACCTTGTTTAAAAGTCGGATCTTTCATGAACTAAAATCATTTTTGCAAACAAACAAGTGTGTAAACACTTGTGTGACAAAAGATTTAACCAAGAAATATTTTCGTAATTTTTGGAATAGAAGTTGTAAACTTACATGTTCTTTAAAAATAAAGATTTCCAAGAAAATGATTTTATTTTTAAAGATGGAAAGATTACTAAATATGTTGGAAAGTTACTACATATTTTTACACAACTTACAAGTTTATGGGTTTGCGATCTATACTTATTTTTGACTAGTTTGATGATTAAATATTGTATATTGATGATTGGAAAATTGTTGATTGAATTTTGAAAAGAAAATGATACGCTAGTAAGCGTGGCCACCTCCAGTTACAAAGGAAACTCTGGCGAAATTTTTCCAGAAAATAACACTTAGAATATTTTTGGTGACAAGTGTTTATAAGTACATTTTTGACTTGTTTTCCTAACAAACATCCCCGTGATTTTTTTTATTATAAAATAACCAAGTATTCGGAGGTGGATTTTCGTAAAGGAAACTTGTTGAATATATATTGAGAATATATATTTCATAATAAAACGCTTGTGTGATTTTATGAACTATATGTATATTATTTTTAGAGTAAAAATAATGTAACTCAAATACATTGTGAAAGCACGACTCCAAAAATAATACCAACGCCTTCACAAATAAATATCTAAGTTACACCGGTATTATTGCTACCACACGAATTTTAAAAACGTAACTTATGTATTTTCGGAAAAATACTCTTAAATGCGTATTTTGATAAGAGTATTATTTTAGAAATCGTATGGAATAAAATATAATATTTTTGGGAAAAATATGTATATTTTGAGATAGAATATTTTAGACAAATGAACAAAAATATATTTTATTAAGTGAGACTTAATAATATATTTTCGGAATTACAAAAACGCACATGTATTAAAACCCCCATCCTTGGGAAGGAATATAATTATTAAATAATTAAGAAGTGGAAATACGAAATAGTTGCCTAACTATTTCCCAAAAACGTTAAACCTTAAGCCAAGGCACGGCCGTCCGTCTAATAGAAGTTAGTACGTGTAGGTCGTCACGCAGCAGGTTGATTTGGGATTGACTATTTCGAGACGCACTTCTGTGAGTTCATGTCCCCCTTTTCTCTTAACTGTTTTCAGTTTTTATACTTCGGGGGTGAAATACATGTTACTATGATTACGAATACTTTTTACATGGTATGGTTAGCGTAAGGAGGGTTACTACTTAGATCATGTGAGTGAGTAGGCTGAAACTGGAGGCCATTAATCCTCATTGTAGGACCGAGGGTCAGTAGCGGTAGATCTATCTGGGTGTAGCGAGCCCAACTCCAGGCTCAACAGAATGGACCTCGGGGTGACTTTGTACCCGACGCAAAAATCTGCTAGGTTTGAGTCTTCCTACTGCACTTCACACATATCAATGGCCTTGCAAACCATTGGTGATCTCTTTATTTCCTTATTTGCTACATACCAGGAATTTTATACTTACAAAGGTTTTACATACTCACTTTCACATGAACTCGCTCAACTTTATTTTGACTTTTCAACTTACATGTATTTCAGGAAATTAGGGATCTGGCAAGGTATGCACTGTCGTTAAACTGCGTAGAAGAATGGTGTCATCCAAGTTTAGGGATTGTGACTTTTACCTGGACGAGTCACAAGTCTTAAACTGCGTTTATTTCATATTTTGTGGTTGTGTCTTATGAACAAGGTTTTTATTATGTTGTGTTGTAAACTCGTTGCATGTGCCAACTCTAAAACAATGTTGTCGCATTTTACTTTTAAAACCTGAAGTAATGGATGATCATCATGGTTTTACTTTCATATGGCTTTGTTGTGATTAAGCTATGGTATTAAGAAGTCACACCAAATAAACCCACGCTTCCGCAAAGCCAGGGTGTGACAGCTTGGTATCAGAGCCTTGATCATAGCGAACTAGGATTCCTTCTCGAGTCTAGACTATGATCACTAGGGCTCTCACGAAAACATTTTTACAATGCATACACCACATCCAGATCCAGGCCACAAAACATTTTCCCAAACAAGAGAGTGAGCACATTTTATTTGTTAGTTATAGCCAGTCGCTGCTCCTGACCCCGCATTTGAGCATGACCCTGTTCATGTCGATGCACCTGCGGTTGCTCCTTTTGTTGATGACATACCTGTTGACGATCATCCAGTTGTTGCCCCACCATTGATGGATGATCATGTTGCTGACGCTCCTGTTGATGCTCCACATTTGTTAGAGGATCCTGTTGTTGCCCCACTTCCTGATCCTATGCTGGTGATGTTCGACCGCGCACCTTTCGCGACCCATATTGATCCACGATACGCTCACACCCGCAACGGGTGGATAGATGATGACGATGATTACCCACCTTTCATGATACCTGTTACACCACCTGTAGCCCCCGCTTCAGCCCCTGTTTCAGCTCCCATTGATGTTCCCTTGATTCCCCCACACACCACAGATACTCACCGCACAGATCTCCCGATCACTTATCTCCAGGACATTCCTCCACCACGTCCTGGGGAGGGTTCGTCATGTCATCCGTTTGGTCATACACCTTTCGTGTCAGGAGGAGATCAGTTTGTACCTCAGATTTCTCATCCCACTGTTGTTCCCACTGTTGCACCATTTACTGTACCATCCTTCGCTCCATCTAGTGAGCCATTCCTCGGGACCACACCCCCCATTATGCCACCGACGGATCCGTATCACCCATACCACGTGGGGTATTCTACGGAGGATGTTCTCACATCTTTCATGATACAGCAGGAGGCGCTGACCCGTCGCGTACAGGAGCTGGAGAGAGTTCAGCGACCACCATGCCATTGCCCGACCCCACCTGCAGTATCACACCCTCCTCGTCCGCTTTCACCTAATTCTGCCGCTCATTTTTTGACTCCCGAGCAGCAGATAGCATACTTATTGCGCGCTCATCGTGCTTTAGAGGAGGACTAGCTTCATATGCGACGTTTACTCTTTTCTCGTTTTCCCCCTCCTCCGCCGCCATCAGCTTAGGCCTTTTTGATTCGACGCAGGTAGACTTTTGGTGAGACGACCGCGATTGTGCAGACTACACAGCTTTTGGAGACCACATTTTGATGATTGTGACTTTTGATGATTTGTATATTTGTTGTTGTTGTCACTGACTAGATAGTTTGGACTAGGGCGATGTGGCCCTCAGTCACTGATGATGTATGATACAGTTATGAACTTGTAAACCTTACATTGTGGTCTTGATTTATGATAGCGCAATCACAGTATTCTCATTATATGTGATGTCGGGTTGATTATTGATATTCTATAACATGAGATGTTATGTGGTTGATTTATTTATAACATGAGATGTTATGTGTAGATATTGTTAAATACATACGTACGTATGTTGTTTACTTACTATGACCTGACCAACCCGATCATCTTTTAGAGGATGCCACCAACGAGGCAGAACTTCAAGGAATCATTACTGCCGCCATTGCGCAGTATGCAGCCTCACAAGGAGGAACAAGCAGAAGTAATTTGAACAATAACGGAAATAACAATCCACCATAGGGTAATGTTAAGTCGTTGAGACATACTACGATACATCTGGATATCTTTAGCACGTTTGCTAATACCATTTGTATATTCTAACGTATGTGCAGGGTGCACTTACAAGCAGTTCCTAGACTGCAAGCCTGCGAACTTTGACGGCACCGGAGGTGCTGTTGCTTTTGTAAGATGCTCCAAAAAGACGGAGTCTATTCTTCGTATGAGCAAGTGCGCTCCAGACCAACAAGTGACTTACATTTCTGGGCTATTTTTGGACGGAGCCCTGTCCTGGTGGAACTTACAAGTGCAAACTCTTGGCGAAGCCGCAACTTATGCAATGACATGGAATGAGCTAAAGGAGCTCATGCGAAGAAAGTACTGCTCACGTGCGGAGATTCAGAAGTTGGAAACTGAATTCTGGCACTTTAAAATGGAAGGACCCAAGATTGCTGAGTACGTTCAGAGATTCCACGACCTGTCTCATGTGGTACCTTATATGGTTACACCGGAATTCAAGCGAATCGAGCGCTTTATCTGGGGTTTAGCTCCACAGATCATGAGTATGGTCACTACTTCCAAGCCTGCAACAATCACAGAGGCCATGGATCTGAGCGTGGCTCTTACTGTGGAAGCCATCCGCCTGAACAAGTTTTCGAATGTTGAGCCAAAGAAGAAAGAGACTCACGTAGAGTCGTCTGGTGAGAATAAGAGGAAATTCTCGAACTTCAAGCAGGGAACTAACGGTGTAGGCAAGAAAGGAGAATCAAGCACACCGGTCCAAGCTGCAACCGGTGCTGGGAAGAAAGGAAAATGCTATATGGGCTCACTGCCCAAGTGTAACTCCTGCCAACGTCATCATTCTGGCCGGTGTGGGCCAAAAGTATGTGAAGCTTTTGGAAAAGTTGGCCACTTGAAGGATTCTTGTTGGGCTAGTGCTGGCCGGGGAGGCCAAGGAGGTTTTGGTAGTAGGAACAATAATCGTGGTGGTAATGGAAATCGTCCACAAGGAAATAATGGAGGCAATGGAAATCGAGGGAACAATGCAAATCAAGCTGGGGACGCGAATCGAAATCAGAACAACACTCAAGCTGGGAACGGAGGAGGTAATGGTAAAAAATTGGGTTGTTTTAACTGCGGTGACATTAGGCACTTTAAGAGGGACTGCCCAGGATTGAATCAAGCCCGCAGAAGAGTGTTTAACATTGAGGCAAGGGAAGCGCGCCAGGATCCCAATGTTGTTACTGGTACGTTCCCTATAAACCAATGTTTTCCATCCGTTTTGTTTGATACTGGTGTGGATTATAGTTTCGTGTTATTAGAATTTAAGAATTTACTTGGATTGACGCCTAGTAAGTTAGATGTTCCGTACTCCAACGAATTAGCGAATGGGAAACTAGTTGAGACCAGTGAAGTTGTTCGAGGATGTGTGATTGAACTAGGAGGGCACGAGTTTACGCTAGACTTACTACCTGTCGAGTTGGGAAGCTTTGATGTGGTAGTGGGAATGGATTGGATATCGGGAAACGAAGCCGAGATCGTTTGCCATGAGAAGACCATCCGCATCCCACTAACGGATGAAGAAACGATCATAGTGCATGGAGAGAAGCATGATACGCCGCTGAGAATTATTAGCTGTCTGAAAGCTAGAAAGTGTTTACGGAAGGGATGTGTTGCATTCTTGGCACACATCGTGGATAAGGAAGCTGTTGAACCAAAGATCGAAGACATTCCAGTCGTCAAGGAATACCCGGAAGTCTTTCCAAAGGACTTGCTAGGATTACCGCCTCAAAGGCAAGTTGAGTTCCACATTGATTTGGTTCCAGGCGCCACGCCTGTAGCCAAGGCACCTTATCGACTTGCCCCTTCAGAGATGCATGAGTTGTCGATGCAACTTCAAGAGTTGCTAGACAAGGGATTCATCAGACCAAGCTTTTCACCTTGGGGAGCTCCGATTCTGTTTGTTAAAAAGAAGGACGATAATTTCCGTATGTGTATAGACTACCGTGAGCTTAACAAGTTGACTATCAAGAACATATATCCTTTGCCGAGAATCGATGATCTTTTTGACCAGTTGCAAGGCTCAAGCTTTTATTCGAAGATCGATTTGCGATCAGGATACCATCAACTTAGGATACAAGAGGAAAGTATCCCGAAGACAGCCTTTAGGACTCGTTATGGACATTACGAGTTCCTAGTTATGCCGTTTGGACTGACAAATGCGCCAGCAGTTTTCATGGACCCAATGAACCGAGTCTGCAAGCCGTACTTGGATAAGTTTGTAATCGTGTTCATTGACGACATTCTGATTTAATCGAAGACGAAGGACGAGCACGAACAGCACCTAAGAGCTATTCTAGAACTACTCAAGAAGGAGAAATTATACGCCAAGTTCTCGAAGTGTGAGTTCTGGCTACGCGAAGTCCAATTTCTTGGACATGTGGTTAATGGAAATGGAATCCATGTTGATCCCACAAAGATCGAGGCGATAAAGAGCTGGGAGACTCCAAAGACGCCAACCGAGATTTGACAGTTCTTAGGTTTGGCTGGTTATTATCGAAGATTCATTGAGGATTTTTCCAAAATCGCTCAACCTCTAACCGCGCTCACACAGAAAGACAAGAAGTTTGATTGGAATGACAAACAAGAAGAAACATTCCAGTTACTGAAAAACAAGCTTTGTGACGCACCGATTTTATCGCTACCCGAAGGAATGGACGATTCGTGGTATATTGTGATGCCTCGCGTTAAGGTTTGTGTTGCATGCTGATGCAACGCCAGAAGGTTATAGCTTATGCGTCACGCCAGTTGAAGGTACATGAGAAAAAATTATACCACGCACGATTTGGAGTTAGGCGCGGTGGTATTTGCATTGAAAATCTGGCGACACTATTTGTATGGTACGCGCTGCACGATTTTCACGGATCACAAGAGCCTGCAACACATATTCAACCAGAAAGAGCTTAACATGGGCAAAGACGCTGGGTAGAGCTGTTGAACGATTATGATTGCGAGATTAAGTATCACCCAGGGAAGGCGAATGTGGTTGCCGACGCCCTGAGCCGGAAGGAAAGGATTAAGCCCATAAGGGTTAGGGCTTTGGAGATGATTATCCAGACAGATCTCTCTCTATGCATTCGTGCCGCGCAGAGAGAAGCTTTGAAAGAAAGGAACATTAAAGATGAGTATCTCCGTGGAATGGAGAAGCAGTTGGTACTAAACGAGGAAGGGACTTTATGCTTCATGAAACGGATTTGGGTTCCTCTGTTTGGTGGCTTAAGAAAGGTTATTTTTGACGAAGCCCACAAATCACGGTACTCTATCCACCCAGGAGCGGATAAGATGTACCAGGACCTTAAGGATTATTATTGGTGGCCTAGGGTGAAAGGCGACGTTGCTGTTTATGTTAGCAATTGTTTAACGTGCGCCAAGGTGAAAGCTGAATACCAGAAGCCTTCAGGACTTCTGCAACAACCTGAGATTCCCAAGTGGAAATGGGAATAGATTTCAATGGATTTCATAACGAAGTTGCCAAGAACGCCAAGGGGTCATGATACTATTTGGGTAATAGTTGACCGCCTGACCAAGTCCGCACACTTCCTGCCATTCAAAGAGAAGGATAACACTAGCAAACTGGCGGAAATATACATGCGAGAGATTGTTGCACGCCATGGAGTGCCTCTCTCGATCATCTCTGATAGAGATGGACGTTTCATATCAAGGATTTGGCAATCCTTCCAAGAAGCTTTTGGCTCACAGTTAAATCTGAGCACTGCATTTCATCCGCAAATTGATGGCCAAAGTGAACGAACTATCCAGACTTTGGAGAATATGCTGAGAGCATGTGTAATGGATCTAGGTGGTAGCTGGGATAATCATTTACCATTGGTCGAATTTTCATACAACAACAGCTACCACACAAGCATTGGAGCCGCGCCATTTGAAGCTCTTTACAGACGCAAGTGTCGATCACCACTATGCTGGGCTGATGCAGGTGATAGACAACTCGTTGGTCCTGAAATAGTCCAAGAGACGACCGGCAAGATTGCACAGATTCGAAAACGCATCGAAGCAGCTCGCGACAGACAGAAAGCCTATGCAGATCCAAAGAGGAAACCTTTGGAATTTCAAGTTGGGGATATGGTTTTATTGAAAGTTTCACCCTGGAAGGGTGTGGCACGCTTCAGAAAGCGTGGGAAGTTGAATCCGCGTTACATTAGCCCTTTCAAAATCCTGCAAAGGATTGGGCTTGTAGCCTACACGTTGGACCTACCTGCTGAACTCAATGGTGTTCATGATACATTCCATGTATCAAATTTGAGGAAGAGTCCAACACAAGAGACAGTGATCATTCCTGCTGACGAAGTTCATATCGACGACACGCTCCGCTTTACTAAAGAACCCGTCGAGGTTACGGATTGGAAAATTAACAAAACTCGAAGGAGCAGTGTCAAGCTCGTCAAAGTACGACGGAATGCTAGACATGGGCCTGAATTCACGTGGGAACGTGAGGATCGTATGAAAGAGAAATACCCCCATTTATTTCCTAAGACCCCTGCAACTAGAAGCAGAGCCTAAAATTTCGGGATGAAATTTATTTAACGGGGGGAGAATGTGACAACCCTCACCAAACCAGGTATCTGTACGAATTAATTAATATTTAATTAATGCTTAATTACTGTGCTTGCTTACAGCTGTGGTTAAACTGCTTCTTGATTTCTGATACATACATACTCATGCATCACATTTATACTGTCACTCTATTATTTACACACAAACGTCAGTGACAACCTTGATGCACAAAAGCACAGTTAGCACACTAAACGGATAACCCAATGAACATGCTGACAATACCAGTACTAGACAGATATTGTCTCTGAGGCCAGTATGAGCCGGGAATAGATTACTACACCAGTAGAGAGTGTAGGGAGGTGAGGATTGTAAAACTGCGTCACTAGGTGATAGTTATAGTGACCGGATGTGCCTAAAACATGCTCTAAGTACAAAATTTTTCACTTTATTACAAAATTCAGCATTTAACTTAACTAGTGGAGTGCAAAAACTGGGTAAAATAATGTTAGACACTTTACAAAGTGTCGGGGAATTCATTGTGTCACTAAAAATAATATTAAAGACACTTTAAATGCTTATTTAGCACTTTAACGGATCAATATCCAACCGAACAACCGGACTTTACCCGGAACACAAAAATATTGTCAATGACATTGTTTACACTCTTCTGAGCTAGTTAGGGTCCCCGAACACCCGTTATATTACATAACACACTAGTAACTAACTTAAAGTTCTAATTAACATAACTAGTTACTAACTATATGATTGAAATCCAACTATATAACCCCCCCCCCCCTAACCGATCGGTCCCCATATGGGACACACTCCACAAATTTCTTGATTATTTAATTACTCATGTCCCATATCTAGTAAACATAAGACATGTTGGATAAAGATGAAATTTGGTCCATAAATAAACACTTAAGTTAACCAATCTCTTTCATGAACACAACATCAACCAACTCACTTTCTCTCTTCCTTCTTCCTTGTTCGGCCGAAACCATAGCCAACCATCTCACCATCTTCAAGCTTTGATCTTGCTATTTTACATACATCCAAAGGTGAAAGGTCACACACAAGGAGGCTCGGTGCTTTCGGAATCTCAAGAACCTCTCTACATTGCTTTTATCCACCTTGTTTTCGATTTGATTCTTCCCTAGCCTTGAGCTAGTTGTAAGTGCATCTAAACACTCTCTTGTTCATGTTTAAGGTGGTTAATAAGAGATTTAACGGATAAAAACCTAGAACACAAAAGACCAAAACTAAAAGACTTGAAAGTATGATGAACTAGTTGGATAAAGAGTAACAAATGGTGTAAAACTTGTGAATCTGGTTTAGATGTAGTTATTTTATGTTGTTTGATTCTAGTAGTGGAACGGATCGTCATCTAACCATGCTAGGACATGTTCATGGAACATGAACTAGCAATATGTATAGTGTAAAAATTGCAAGATGATGAACCTTTCCATACATAAACATGAACTTGTGTAAAAAGGATTTTTCTTGTAAAATAGAGTTCTAAACTAGTAGATCTAAAGATCTACAAGTGGTATTTTCGAAGAACCAAGTGTAAGGTGCAAACCTTGTTTAAAAGCCGGATCTTTCATGAACTAAAAGCATTTTTGCAAACAAACAAGTGTGTAAACACTTGTGTGACAAAAGATTTAACCAAGAAATATTTTCGTAATTTTTGGAATAGAAGTTGTAAACTTACATGTTCTTTAAAAATAAAGATTTCCAAGAAAATGATTTTATTTTTAAAGATGGAAAGATCTACTAAATATGTTGGAAAGTTACTACATATTTTTACACAACTTACAAGTTCATGTGTTTGCGATCTATACTTATTTTTTACTAGTTTGATGATTGAATATTGTATATTGATGATTGGAAAATTGTTGATTGGATTTCGAAAAGAAAATGATACGCTAGTAAGCGTGGCCACCTCCAGTTACAGAGGAAACTCTGGCGAATTTTTTCCAGAAAATAACACTTAGAATATTTTTGGTGACAAGTATTTATAAGTACATTTTTGACTTGTTTTCCAAACAAACCTCGCCATAATTTTTTTTTATTATAAAATAACCAAGTATTCGGAGGTGGATTTTCGTAAAGGAAACTTGTTGAATATATATTGAGAATATATATTTCATAATAAAACGCTTGTGTGATTTTATGAACTATATGTATATTATTTTTAGAGTAAAAATAATATAACTGGAATACATTGTGAAAGCATGACTCCAAAAATAATACCAACGCCTTCACAAATAAATATCTAAGTTACACCGGTATTATTACTACCACACGAATTTTAAAAACGTAACTTATGTATTTTCGGAAAAATACTCCTAAATGCGTATTTTGATAAGAGTATTATTTTGGAAATCGTATGGAATAAAATACAATATTTTTGGGAAAAATATGTATATTTTGAGATAGAATATTTTAGACAAATGAATAAAAATATATTTTATTAAGTGAGACTTAATAATATATTTTCGGAATTACAAAAATGCACATGTATTAAAACCCCCATCCTTGGGAAGGAATATAATTATTAAATAATTAAGAAGTGGAAATACGAAATAGTTGCCTAACTATTTCCCAAAAACGTTAAACCTTAAGCCAAGGCACGACCGTCCGTCTAATAGAAGTTAGTACGTGTAGGTCGTCACGCAGCAGGTTGATTTGGGATTGACTATTTCGAGACGCACTTCTATGAGTTCATGTCCCCCTTTTCTCTTAACTGTTTTCAGTTTTTATACTTCGGGGGTGAAATACATGTTACTATGATTACGAATACTTTTTACATGGTATGGTTAGCGTAAGGAGGGTTACTACTTAGATCATGTGAGTGAGTAGGCTGAAACTGGAGGCCATTAATCCTCATTGTAGGACCGAGGGTCAGTAGCGGTAGATCTATCTGGGTGTAGCAAGCCCAACTCCAGGCCCAACAGAACGGACCTCGGGATGACTTTGTACCCGACGCAAAAATCTGCTAGGTTTGAGTCTTCCTACTGCACTTCACACATATCAATGGCCTTGCAAACCATTGGTGATCTCTTTATTTCCTTATTTGCTACATACCAGGGATTTTATACTTACAAAGGTTTTACATACTCACTTTCACATGAACTCGCTCAACTTTATGTTGACTTTTCAACTTACATGTATTTCAGGAAATTAGGGATCTGGCAAGGTATGCACTATCATTACGCTGCATAGAAGAATGGTGTCATCCAAGTTTAGGGATTGTGACTTTTACCTGGACGAGTCAGAAGTCTTAAACTGCGTTTATTTCATATTTTGTGATTGTGTCTTATGAACAAGGTTTTTATTATGTTGTGTTGTAAACTCGTTGCATGTGTCAACTCTAAAACAATGTTGTCGTATTTTACTTTTAAAACCTGAAGTAATGGATGATCATCATGGTTTTACTTTCATATAGCTTTGTTGTGATTAAGCTATGGTATTAAGAAGTCACACCAAATAAACCCACGCTTCCGCAAAGCCAGGGTGTGACAGCGTAGCCCCTTTGTAGGATCGTTTGCACGACCTAAACGAGTCGTTCAGAAGAGTTCTAATCAATACGAGAGGCGGAAACAGGCGTATCGACTTTGAATCAGCTTGATATACACTCTAATTGTCTTGTTTATTGATATAACAACGTTTTACAGCCTGGAGACACTTCGGCAGCACCTCGGTACCGGAATTAGAAAGTTACAAATGAGATCCAAGACACACATATATATAGGCATGGTCATTTTGCACGAAAAGGCTTAAGCGAAATGGCTAGTCCCATTTCGTACGAAATGGACATATCCATTTCGTGCGAAATGGATCCATCATATCTATTCCTCGTTTTTCTCGTATAACATGCCCTGATCTATCATTCTATTTACAAGACTCGATACAAGACGAAGTCGATAGACATATGCACCAACAGACTCCCCCTTGGATGTTGACGAAGTCTTCCGTGTCGAGTCTTCGGTATGTCACATCTTCAGTCTTTATCAGTCTTCGTGCTCTTCCAAAGTATCTGACAGTGTAAGTATCCTATCTCTATCTTCTTCCATCAGATTCTATTCTCCCCCTTGGATGTTGGTCTTATAATCTTTATCATCAGGATACGAAACTGGCTCTACTATCTTCAGACTCCCCTTTGCTAGCAGACTCCCCCTTAAGCTGTTCCGAGATCGCAATCTGACATAGCTTTTGCTCTAGAATTGTAACCTGGCTCAAACTCTGCTCAGGCTTTATACGGAAAGTCTTCATAAATCAAAACCTGGCTAACCTGCACAAACTCTACCTCAAAATAAATTTCACAAATTTAACAATTTGACAAATTTATATACCACAGGTAGATATTTTTCAAAATATTTAACATTTAATTTCTGATGACCACTTGTAAGAATAACATTCAGATTTAACATTTTTATTTCGAAATCTTTTCTCATTTCAAACAAACTCTCCCAACCCTGTTGTTCATCATGTTCAGCACTCGAAACTTTGAAAATCAGCTTTTCAACATCAGTTGTCGAAAATAAAATGAAATAAAATCTTTTTGATTTTTTCAAAATTTTATGCTAAAACACATTCTTTTTGGATTTTTGTTTTTAAAGAAAAGCAGTAAAGAAATATTTACAGACAATATTTTTGCGAGTTTGTGTAAGAGGATCATATCAGTTTTTGAGACAAATCACTAGCACCGTTGAGCTTTAAACACATTAAGTTCTAAACGATTCACTTAGATTGTCAGTATACTGATCCACTTAAATTTTCACACAAAGTTCAATTGATTCGAGATACGAGATTAGTGTTTTAAGGACTTAAACTTATTCGCGTGTCCCACCTCAGAATATACTCCCGTATCCAGACTCCTATATTCAGTCTTACAGGTGAATGTACACTAATGATATCTGTAAGGGGTTAAATGAGAGACCATGAGAGCTCAGACTACTGCTTCCGCAAAATCAGAGAGATGATGGTTTAGGTGGGTTCCCTTTAGAGAATCTTTTCTTCAACAAGACATGATTAGCATTTTTCAATGTTTCATCATTTTTATGCTGAGGGCGAGCTTTAAGATTAAAGCAATGCAAAGTATTATACGAGGACTAGGCTATTGCTCCCGCAAAATCAGAAGTCCAGGTATAATACCCCAGATATCACCACGCACAAAGACCTAGTATGTCAGCAATAGAAAGCCCTTCAAACAAGATTTCAGGGGTTACCTATATATCCGAGAGATGTTCCCCACGAAATAAACAAGTTTGATATTTAGGTTTATATCTCGAACACAATCTACTGAGCTTGCAAAAACCTACTGGCATATCATCAGTGAGACCGTTTATTACATTTTAACTTTTCAAATCTTTAGCATACTGTGACTGTCTACTGATGTACTATCATTTCCTCTTTTTCACAACAAAACTCTTTTTCATTTTTTCAATGTTTTTGTGTTAGTGCATTACGTCTATTGACTTTGTCTTGTATCATGATATAGAATAGAATAGGTTAGATTATCCAGTGCACGAGGTTCGAGAAGCGAATGTTAGAAGTTTAGAGAGTGATTTCGCTCATATGGACAAGTCCATAAAAGCGAAATCAAAAGCATGTGATTTCGCTTTTATGTCAAGTCACATAAGCGAAATCAGAACCTTGTGATTTCGCTTTAATGGTATGTCCACATAAGCGAAATCAGCTTCACTATATAAGGTGCACTTGTCATTTCATTCATGACACGACTTCTGAAAGTGTAACGAAGTGCTGCTGAATTTCTGTCAGGTTGTAATCAGTGTTAAAAGCAATATAAGAGACAGATATTAAAGTATCAAGCTGTATCCGTGTCTAGTTCTCTGATTCCGCCTTTGAACTAGATTTAAACTCTTCTGATCGACTCAATCGGGTCGAACAACGATCCTACAAGTGGTATCAGAGCTCAGGATGAAGAGTTTAGCTTGATTTCGATTATTTTCTGAGTTCTACACCTTCTTTCATCATTTCAGAGAAATTTATCGGTCAAAACCGGATCAAAATTTCACAGTGTGTAGATAATTGGACAAAGATAAACCCTTAAAAGTTTCATATCTGAATTCGAACTAAAAATGGATTAAATTGGCTTCGGACTTGATTCCGCTTATACGAACAACACGTGATTTCGCTTATAAGTCATGCTGATTTCGCTCCTATGTCACCTCAATACACTTGATTTCGCTCTTGTGACACATATTACATAGTGATTTCGCTCCAATGACATACTTGGGATTTCGCTCATAGGGTTTAACCTGATTTCGCTCATAGGTCAAATCATATTTCGCTCCAGTGGACAAAAGTTGATTTCGCTCCAGTGGACAAAACTTGATTTCGCTTCAACGGACATTATAAGTCTGTTTTCGCTCGAGTGTCATTTTTGAGTCAAAAGTGAACTTTTTCGTGTCGAGATCATTTCACGTCGATCGAGTGTCAGTCTGCTACAATTTATTTGTTATTAATTGTACTGATTGTGTTTGTTTGTTGTCAGGTAATTGAAGATGTCAAACAACGGTGAAGAGTTCTACAATACTTTTTACAACGCGTTCAATTCCGAATCATCAGATAGAAGATCTGAGATGAAAGAATATTCAAAGGAGATTTCGGAGAATTTGAAATTCGAGAACATGTACGGAAGTCAACAGAAGCCACCAAAGCTAATGAAAGTTGAAGATTATAATTGGTGGAAAAACAGATTTGAGGGTTGGATAAAAGCTTTTGCTACTGAAAGCTGGTTAAAACTGACACATGAATACATTGCACCAGTAAAAGAGGGAGGAGAGTTAATAGATGCAAAAGATTTTACAGAAAAAGATATAAAAAATGTTGTGGCTGAACATAGAATGATAACATTGATCAAACAGTCAGTAAGAGAGGATATTATTTCATTGCTCGAACAAGAAAAGACTTCAAAGAGTTTGTGGGAAGCGTTAGAGAGAAAATGTGTAGGAAGTAATGAAATTGTTAAAAACAAAAAGAAATTGTTGCGTAAAGAGTTTGATTTATTCAGTTGTATGAAAAATGAGTCTGTTTGTAAAATGATTGAGAGATTCGGACATCTGAAAATGGAGCTGATCAGACACAAAATCTTACCTTCTGAAGAGGAGCTGGTGGATAAATTGTTTGATTCATTGCCAAATGATCAAGAGTGGCAATACTTCGCTTTAATGTTGAAGAACACTATCAAGCCTGAAGATTTGAAAGTGGATTTGCTGATTGAAAGACTTGAAAGCCATGAGTTGGAGATAAAGAGATCTAAAGTCAACAATTCAGCTTATCAGCAGAATGTGGAGCTTTACTACAGAGGAAATTCACCACAGGCTGAGTCTCCAAAAACAGCATTTTCCGCAGAAAGCTCAAGATCAGTGAACAATGAAAGTCTTCATAGTGGTTTTCACAGTGGATCTTCTTCAACAACTTCTGATCAATCTGCTTCCAAGAATTTGTTTCAGTGTAATATTGCAGTGGATCTGAAGAATGGGCAGAATTTCAGCGAAGAGTCGGCAAAACAACAGATGGTTTTCTTGGCATCTGTACTTGAATCGTATGAAAGCCTCGTTGCAGGGAAGATTGGCAATACCCATTTGACGAAAGAAGATTATGATCAATTAGACCCCTAGGAGATGGAATTAATGGATATAAGATGGTGCATGGCCAGTGCGGTTCGTCGGGCACAGCAGTTCATGGAGATCACGGGGAGAAAGTCAATTGGTGGACCATCTACCAAACTGGGATTTGATAAATCCAAGGTGACATGTTTCAAATGTAAACAAAAAGGTCACTTTAAGCGCGAGTGCAGAAATGCGTATGCTGCTGATGATTCTGAAAATCCGTTCAATGAAGATTACTACAGGAAGGCGATTTACCATCAGAACAAGTCTGAGCCACCAAGATTAAAGCAACCAGAAGAAAGATCAAGGGCTCTTGCAGTTATATATGATGATGAAGGTTACGACTGGAGTCAAGTTTGTCCTGAAGAAGATGCAGTCGGATATGCATTTGTTGCAAATGATGATCATGATAATTGGTGGAGAAGAGACAATGCAAGATGGGAGATTGGCAAATTGTCTGAACCATTTAAGGAAGCACAAAGAGCCAAGAGATGGAATGAAGAATTAGAGTGTTACATGGATCCACAGGGTAATCCAGTAGTTGATCCATCAAAAGTGGATTTTGATGCTGTAACCAATGTGTTTCCAAGTGAGGGCACTTTCAACACAAGGAGGCTTTCTGATAAAAGCTATTTGCCAAATTTGATGATCAAGTTAAAAGAAGTTTTTGAAGCAAGTTTACCGAAGGTGGTAGAACTGAAGAAAAGAAAAGAAGAAGAATTGAAGAAGATGATTGAAGAAGTGAAGACTGTTGCAAAGCTTGCTGGAGAGGAACAGAAAGCTGAAGAAACGCATAAGAATGAAGAAGCTCAGAAAGAAGAAAAGAAGGAAGATCAGAAAGTTGAGTCAGAAGAACCGGTGCTGAATGAGACCGAGGTTAGAAAATCTTCTGATCTATCGAATGTTGAATTAGTTGATGAAAATGAGAACAAGTGCAGGAATTGCATAGAAATGTGCAAAGCTTGTACTGAAAAAGATGATATGATCAAAACAAAAGATATTGAAACAAGCAAACTTGAAAATGGTTTCAAAATAAAATGTAAAGATATGATTGAAAAAGAAGAAATTTTGAAACTAAAAGTTGAAAATTTGACACAGAAATGTCAAGGTCTTGAAAAGGATAATGATGTTTATAGACAACCGTGTTCTACAAAATGTGTTGATTGTGTTGAAAAAGATTCTAAATTTCAAGAATTACAAAAACAGTATGATTCTTTAAAGTGGTCGAGTCAGAGAGTACAAGAAGCTTATGATACTTTGAAGAGCCAAGTCAAAAGTTTTGATCAAAGATTGTCTGAAACTTTAACAACCAAAGAAATGTATGAGAGACAGTTTAAAGAAAAGCAAATTGAATTAAACAAATGTTTTGATGAAATTGCAAATCTTAAACAAGTCTTGGCTGAAAAAGAAAAGGTTGTTACAAAACTTCAAAGTTATCATAACTCTTCGTACATTCTCGAACGCATTTTCAACATCACACCAGATGATAAAGATACTGAAAATTGCAAAAAGGGTATTGGTTCAGAATTTCATCAGGTACCACCACCATTGAGAAACAATTATACTTTTTATGATGAGGAAAAGGCGGCAAAGGGTTTAAACATAGCTGACCAGTTACCTGAAAGTATCGATGTGACTTACACCAAATCTGATAATGCTAATGATTCAGAGGTGGTAAGTAAGGTTGTTGAAAGTGTTTTGAAAGATGAGTCTACAAAAGGTAAGTCTGAATCACAGGATGAAAATGAAGGAAATCTTTATGATGGTTATCTGAAAAACACAAAAACCGAGAAAAATTTGAATGATGATTCAAAAGGATTGGTTTATACCATGATTGGATCAAACAAATTATTCTTAGATGTTGTATTCCCGATTCAGAATGTGATTTCAGAGAAGGTCGATCAAGTTTTTAAAATGGTTGAGATTGAGAAGTCTGAGATTCCAAAGTTTGCTGGTAAAGGTCATAAATCTTTTTATAACAAACCTGGTTTTAAGAAGAAAAACATGAAGGCTGGTTTGGGTTATAAAAAGAAACGGAATTGGAATCAAAGTAAAAAACCAAATTTGCAACAAAAGATGAATTTTGTTCAAGGAAAAAGCTTGAAATAAGAGGAAAAACTCAAATTTGGACGACAGTCTAATGATGAGTTTGATGCTATGAAAAAGAAACAACAACAGGCCAAGGATGTTTCAAAGAAAGTGTGTTTTAAATGTGATCAAATTGGACATGTTGCACGGAAGTGTCTAAATCCAAAGCCTGTTGATGTTGAAAAACAGAAATCTGAGGATGTGAATTCGAGGTTAACCAGATTTGATTCGAAACAAACTTGGAGGTACAATACAAACAAGTTTGCTTCAAATCAAAATTGGAAATCAAACCCAAACAGGTTCGATTCAAGACAGACATGGAATTTTCACACACCCAGATTCAGAACAACACAGAGTTGGAGAACATCTGTTGATATGACAAAACCTCAAGAGTTTTGGAAACCTAAAAATGTTGTTCAAAATCAAAAGGTTCAAAAAGAGACAAATTTTTACAAAAGAGGTACTCCGGAAGGTCAAATGTGGAGTGCTAAGAAACAAGTAACGATGGTAAAAGATGAAAAAGTTGAAGTAAAAATTGAAAATGTTTTAAATGACAAAGAGTTTCCAAAATTGAATGAACATTATTGTGTTGAAATGCCTAAGGTCCAACAGACCTGGGCTAAATTGTTCAAATGATTGATAAAGTTTGAATGTGCAGGTGCTCAACGAAGCTGAAGATTGTGAGAAGGGTAGTTGGAGCAGCCTGGCACAGGAAGAGGTTGCAGGACCCTGGTTTGGTTGAACAGGGAGTTTAGTTAGATTGTTTTCTGTACATAAATAAACAATATTTTCAAAATCCTAAAAATTGGAAAAATTAAAAACCAAAAATATGTTTTTAGTTTGTTAAAATTTGAAAAACCAAAAATATGTTGATTTTAATTTTGTTTGATTGTATGTTGATTGAATACGCCGAAACCCTCACGGCTGAACAAACATGATTACTTTCATCAGATTGAAAAACGGTTTTCAAACTGTTAAGATCAATGGGTTGTAAATCATGGGGGTACGTTATATTTTCTGCAAATCAGAACATGTGAAGCAGAAAATGGATGGCGAGACAAAGCTATCAGTGTTGGTTGTCAAATTTTTTTTAAATGGTTTTGCATTTTAGGGGGAGATATAATGTTGTTAGAAAATGCAAAAACATTTGAAAATTTGAAAAAGTCAAAAACATGATAAAATTCAAAAATTGAGTTTTTGCGTAAAAAGAGGAAATGATAGTACATCAGTAGACAGTTACAGTACGCTAAAGAAATGGAAAGTTTAAATGTGTTAAACGATCTCACCGTGGATGTGTCGGTAGGTTTTTATACATTTAGTAAACTTTTTCGGGATATAAACTTAAATTCAAACGCTTGCTTATTTCGTGGGGAACACTACTTGGATATATAGGTAACCCCTGAAATCTCGTTTGAAAGGTCTCTTAATCTGATATACTAGGTCTTTATACTCAATGATGTCTGGGGTATTATTCCGGGACTTCTGCTGAACGGTGGTTCTGACCTAGTCCTTGGATAATACTTGCTGCAATGCTTGAAACATAGCATTAAACCCTCAGCATGCTGAAACAATAAAATTGATAAATGCTGCTGTTGTAAGCAAAAAGATCCTCTAAAGGGGACATACCGTAAAGTCGAAGCTGATATCTCTCTGCGTATACGGAAGTATCGACCTGAGATCCCTCGGCCCTCGCATACCTAATTTATATACAGATATCATTGTAGTATACTCACTTGTAAGACTGATTATTGGGATTCTGGATACAGGAGTATATTCAAGAGGTGGAACACATGAATGAGTTTAAGTTCTTAAAACACCTAATTCGTATCCTGAATCAGTTGAAATTTGTGTGAAAATTTAAGTGGATCAGTATATCGACAATCTAAGTGAATTGTTTAATGCGTAATGTGAAATTAAGCTCAACGGTACTTGTGACTTGTCAAAAACTGATATGATCCTCTGACGCATACTCAAAACAAAAATATTGCCTGTAAATATGTTTGTACATATTTCTTTACTGCTTTATGTTTTCAGAAAATACAAAAAGATTTTGATTTCTGCTTTATTTTCGACAACTGATATCTGAGTGCTGAGTTTCAAAATCTAAGTAAGCTGATCGTGTTTCTGAAAATAAAACAAGTTCATTAATTTGAAACTTGAAGTTTTAAAATCAAAAATTCTAAAACGGTTTGTGATATCTCCAAGGTCATTAATTTGGACTTGGATGATTAACTGTGGGGGATTTGGATGCTTATATTGTTATAGAGTTAGTTTCTGATACGATTCGCTGAAACTGCCAAATTCATGAGAAGTGATTTTGAGAGATTGAATTGTCAGATTATGATATCTGGAAGTTTAAAATGTTATTACTTATAGTTGTATGAGTGATTGCAGGAAAAGTCTAGATTACGATCCCAAAAGCAGAGTCTAAGGGGGAGTCTAAAGACAAGTTTGAAACAAAGAGAAGCTTGTAGATGGAAAGCTAGGTGTCGATCCCAAAGCACGGAAGCTTGATGAAAGGGGGAGCCTGAAGCTGATAGGAGAAGAGAAAGGTTGTTGGATGCTTACAATGTTACATCTTGAAAGAAAAGACAGAATGATCAAGACTGAAGAAGGTGTCTTAACAGAGAATAGTCACTGAAGACTTCGTCAATATCCGAGGGGGAGTCTGTTAGTGCATTACGTCTATTGACTTTGTCTTGTATCATGATATAGAATAGAATAGGTTAGATTATCCAGTGCACGAGGTTCGAGAAGCGAATGTTAGAAGTTTAGAGAGTGATTTCGCTCATATGGACAAGTCCATAAAAGCGAAATCAAAAGCATGTGATTTCGCTTTTATGTCAAGTCACATAAGCGAAATCAGAACCTTGTGATTTCGCTTTAATGGTATGTCCACATAAGCGAAATCAGCTTCACTATATAAGGTGCACTTGTCATTTCATTCATGACACGACTTCTGAAAGTGTAACGAAGTGCTGCTGAATTTCTGTCAGGTTGTAATCAGTGTTAAAAGCAATATAAGAGACAGATATTAAAGTATCAAGCTGTATCCGTGTCTAGTTCTCTGATTCCGCCTTTGAACTAGATTTAAACTCTTCTGATCGACTCAATCGGGTCGAACAACGATCCTACATTTTGGCTTTTTCAAAATTTTCAAATGTTTTTGGATTTTCTGAAATTTCTTACTCCCCCTAAAATTCAAAACCATTTAGAGAAAAATTTGACAAACCGATGTGAATTTCTTCAATTCTCTATCCACTTGGCGTAAACAATCAGAACTCCCCCTGACAACAAACTATTTTCCCATTATGATTTCAAAACAGTTAAGTTTGTTTTAATCAATTGGTTTATTCAGAAAATTAGTTTTGTTGATACCATTTGTAAAATCGGGGATCATTCATCACTTTGTTCCTTTTTTAACCACTTGAATGAAAGTTAACTCAAGTTCAACTTAATGACCTTGATTAACCACTTGTAGGTACTTATCAACAATACCACTTGTAAATCGAAATATGCCATTTTTCAAGAATGATAATACCACTTGTAGGTCGAAATTTCACAGATGTGAATTTCTCAAGAAAGATGTTGATTCATGCTCCACGATTACCAACTTGGAAGCTCCGGCAAGTCAGGATTTTACATATTGAATACAGACACCCAAGCCTGACCAGCTTTGGGTGTGACCTTTTCAATTTCACTCGGGGTTTGAACATTCCTTTTTTATTCATAAAATTCTTTAACCCCTTTGGCCTTACCCTCGACCATTTTCCCAAAAATATTTTTCACTTTCCCATTAAAAGCCTTTTCGACATCAAATTCTTTCTTTTCAGAATATAATTAATTCGAAATTTCCACTTTATCAACTTTTGTTTTTAAATTTTCAGCCCACAATGGTGGAAAGTTGACATCATCCATTGGCGGAACTGAGTTTTCTCTGTTTAGCTCAATTTGTGGCTCCTCTAACTTTGACGAGTCAGATTCATCGCCAGGCTTCACATCTGATTTCTTAACAACCCACATTTGGTTGTCAAGATTCACCCTTCTTTTGTAAAACATTTTCGAACATTCACCAACTTCATATGTTGAATTTTTAAACACTTTGAATTTTTCAGTTGGTGGTTCAGTTTTAACAAAAAACTTTTTCTTTGAGTTTAGAAACAGCTTCCTGTTTTGTGTTGGTAACCATTGGACAATTCCAGGCGATGTGACCAACTTCTTGAAATCTATAACAGGTTCTTGTCTCGTTTTTCTGATTAGCTCCATTCTTCTCAAACTTCTGTTTTTCTACAAAGAACTCTTTGTTCGACTGCTTCCAGAATGAGCTCTTTTCTTCTTTTTCAGAACTTGACCCTGAAACAAATACTGTTTTTGTTTTAGAAATTTTCTCATTTTTATGATTTACGGGTGAAATAAAACCCAATCCTTTCTTTTTGAAATTACTGTTATGGTTTGGTTTCTTTCGATAACCTGAACCAGAACTGTAACCTTTTTTCTTGTTCAATCTTTGTTAAACTCTTGAAGTGTATTTTTTAGGTTTTTCAGTAAGATTTACATCTTTTATTTCAGAAATATTAATTTCTGTTAATTTAAAAACCTTTTTAATCTTTTCAATTTGAACACTTCTTATTGGAAATTCTTCATCAGAATATAATTTGTCTGAATCATTCAAAGTATATGCCACTTTGATTGGTTCGTCATTCAAATTAGATTTTGATAACATAAATTCTTTATTATAAACCCTTTTAAACGACGATTTTGGACTGTCAACTGATGAACTCGAGCTTTCATACTTAGACTTTGACTCTGACTCCTCATCCTTATCCAACACCTGGTCGACCACTTTCTTTATTAACTCAGTCTCATGATCAGTGTCAGACGATGTGAATATGACGTCAATGTTGTCTGGTAAACCATCAGTTGTTTCGGACTTTAACTTTATATTGACAACCTTTTTGACTTGTTCCTCATTTGGTTTTCTGGGAGAATAACCTTCCCAGATCGGAGGCGGACACTTGTTATAACTTGCACTTTGTTTCTTACCAGTATCCTTCTCTTTCGACTTCTTGTCCTGAAAGGCTTCAAAACCTGCAACAGTTGGATAAATTCTATCAATCAAATAATCAGAACTTGAATAACTTTGCAGCAATCGTCTGATTCTTTCATTTTCTATCTTTTCTATCTCCAACTCCTGCTTCAACTTTGTACATTCTTCAATATAGTGATTGATAGCCTTCTGCTTTGACATCATCACTGCATTCATCATGGTTAAAGCATCTTCTCTTTCAGAATTTGTCTTTTGCAGACTATTCACCGTTCTGTTCAACACATCATACGATTCTTTCACATACTTGAAGGGGTAAGGTCCCAAAAACCCCATAACAAGTACCTGACCACAACTTGGCTTTTCAACCCTTTAACCTTGCGCGGCCGTGCACTGGTCTTACAAAGGGAAGAAACAGTCAACAGTCTTCAATCGCGCGCTCAAAGGAAATCATAAATCCTTGCGCCTTCTCCCATTAACAAAGGATGAAAATCCTAAAATAAATACTTCCGCTTAAATATCCAGACTTGGATATTATTTACCCAGACTTGGGATTTATTCATTCAACTGTTTCCACACAATAAAGTGCCACACCAGATTACAGCAGTAATCTTCTAGAAGAAATATAACCGTGCACCACCAAGACGGTTATAACCGTCTGGACACGTGTCACCATCTCAGGCATCCCTGAAATCACAACGAAAGCATGCAATTGGAGAGTAATCTCCACTTCGATCACTTTACACGTGGCAAATCCCCAGCCTTCGATCTAAACCACGATCCGTGTGCTCTCACGTCGGATCAAGGAGCTTGACGGAAGAAAAACATAACCGCTTACGGGGTTAGCATCTTCCGTCAACTTTTCACTAACGGGTTTTCCCGCCTAAACGACTCCCGGCTATAAATATGAGAAGCAACCCAGGTATGAATTCAAGTTACACACACTTCTCAAATACATCTTCTTCCTCATTACCCATACTTATTCTCACACCGGAGTCGGGTCAAGGAGAGAACCCTCTTCTCCCCTTGGCGAGGCTAACGGTGCTCTTTTTGCAGAATTGTCGGAGAAGAAGATCAGCTGTACCTGAATCAATCGAGAGGAAACTAACCTTTTTATGCGGATTCAAACCCCCCTAGATATCTCGGTTCCGACCATTTATCTAGTGTTTCTTCAATACTTAACATCGAACAATAATTTTTCTTTCATCTTATCAAGCTCACTAAACTTCTCATCTTTCTCTTCACAATGTTTGCATGGTTCCAAACATTTTAGACAAGGTTTCGTGATCTCAACAATTTTTCAACTTCAACCACCTTTTCAACTTCAACCATCTTCTCAGCAACTTTAACTTCTTCACTCTGTTCATGCTTCTCTTCCTGAGCAACATTCTCGCATTTTACCTTTTTCTGATTCTTTGATGCTCGCTTCTCCTTTAGTTTCTCCAATCTATTTGCAAAATAAAATTTGAAACTTTCAGGAGATAATTGAGTTTTTCAATGTTTATTTGTATTTCTTCTTCATCATCACTGCTATCTGTTGATGATTGATCAAAGACTGTTGTCTTCTCTGAGTTTTCTTCTGAAGAGACAGACTCTTCATCTTGACTTCTCTCATCATTGTCAAACACATCCATCCATTCCTTCATCAAATCTGGCTTTTGAATGATCTGTGCAATGAAATCTCCAAACTTGGAATCAGCCGGAATGTATTTGTCCCAGCTAAAACCTTCTGCTACTCTTTCATCATCTTGATTTACGAGATAAACTTTCTTCTTTCCATCTTCAATAGCATGGGATGATGACGGTTGTTGAGCAACTTGTTGATATATAGCTTTCCGATAATAATCATTATTCCCGAACGGATTCTGAGCTCCTCCTGCTTCTCGATTGGTACATTCCCTCTTGAAATGTCCTTTTTCCATGCATCGAAAACAAGTAACTTTAGATTTATCAAAACCTAAAGTAGAAACATTAGCATCACGGAAGTCATCTCTTACTGTAATCAACTTAAATTTCTAAGCTCTCCTCAACACACTCGCTAAACACCACTTAATATCCATAAGTTCCATTTCTTCAGCATCGATCTGATCGTAATCCTCTTTTGTCAACATAGGATTTCCGATCCTTCCTGCAACCAAACCCTCATATGATTCTAACACTGTAGCTAGTAATGCCATATGACCTTTAGTGACTTCTTCAGAGAAATTTTGACCGTTCTGAAGATGCAATGTGATGTTGCAGTGTAACACATGACCATTACCATTGTTTGAGCTTTGAGACTGATAACTTGAGTTTGAAACATTTGGATTAACATTTGAGTATGAAGAACAACCACTATTGCTGATTGGACTTTGATTAATTGATCCGAATGAGTTTTCTGCGCTGAAAGCGGTTTGGATTTTCGGACTTGCTTCAACATTCTGAACATTCCCTTTGTAATACATCTTGATGTCTTGTTGACCACTTGGATTGTTCATTCTAGAAATCTTTTGTTGTTCAAGATCTTGTCCTTCAAGTTTTTCGATGAACTGAGAAATTGTCAATTTATCATATTCTCCAGTGTTCTTTAAGATCATCAGATATGTACCCCATTCTTTCTGAGGTAAAACATCAGCTAATTTGTCAACCTATTCTTCTCGATCTTTGTTGATATCCAACAATGACATTGATCGCACTAAATGACAATATCTCTCAATGAGCTTCTTTGTAGATTTACCCTGCAAGCTAGTAAACAAATCAAATTCTTTCTTTAATAATGATTTTTTACTCCTGATCATATCCGTACTTCCTTCAAACTTAATTCGAAGTGCTTCCCAAATCGAACGTGAAGTACCATCATGTTGAAGTAGTATGAAAATATCTTCCTTCACAGCTTGCTGAAGTAGACTAATCATCATTTTTTCTGCCTTATACATATCTCTCTCTTTATCCGTCAATTCATAAATTGTTTTGATAACTCCCACATCTGAGGTTTAACATACTTCTTTTCAATACACTCCCAAGACCTTAAATGATTTGCTTGAACCTAATTTTCGAACCGGTCTTTCCAACAATAGTATTCTTCAATGCCCATCAATTTTGGAGCTTTCTGCAATGTTCCTGTTTCATTTTCCATGTTCACACTCTAAGCAATGGTAACATGAGTACCCGGGGCAGTAGCAAAGGCGTTATAAAACTCTTCTTCCATGTTTCGGTAAAATATTTTACAACCACAGTTTTCAAACGAAATGGCACTTTTCACATGAATTGGATTTGGTGTGGAATGGACGTCTTCAAACGAAATGGACCTCTTGATGCGAAATGGTTCACTTTCAAACGAAATGGGATCACTTGATGCGAAATGGATGATTTCGTACGAAATGGTTAACTTTCAAACGAAATGGACCCTTGTACCCACTTCGTGCGAAATGGAGTGTAGTTTCAAGCGAAATGAAGGTTCAATCCGTGCGGAATGGTGTTGATGTCATACTCTCGGCCAGATTTTTGTCAAATTGATCAGGTTTTTGGTTGATTTTGAGCCTAATTCTTTCAAGGGTTTGATAAAACAGTATTACGCGCGTTATGAGAGAAAATCAAGCCATATTATCCGTTAAATCAAGTTTAATTTTGAAAAATGTTGTAAAAGAAGGTGTAGAAATCAGAATTTTGATGAAATCAGCTGAATTCGGTAAGAACTCTTCCTCTTGAGCTCTGATACCACATGTAGGATCGTTTGCACGACCAAAATGAGTCCTTCAGAAGAGTTCTAATCAATACAAGAGGCGGAAACAGACGTATCGACTTTGAATCAGCTTGATATACACTCTAACTGTCTTGTTTATTGATATAACAACGTTTTACAGCCTGGAGACACTTCGGCAGCACCTCGGTACCGGAATCGGAAAGTTACAAATGAGATCCAAGACACACATATATATAGGCATGGTCATTTCGCACGAAAAGGCTCAAGCGAATTGGCTAGTCCCATTTCGTACGAAATGGACATATCCATTTCGTGCGAAATGGCTCCATCCTATCTATTCCTCATTTTTCTTGTATAACGTGCCCTGATCTGTCATTCTCTTTACAAGACTCGATATAAGACGAAGTCGACAGACATATGCACCAACACCCTTGTCTACATTTACGCGGGCCGTGTAAAAGTGAAAGTCAGGCCCTATAAGTAGATGGCCTCGGATCTTCAGTCGAATTCGTTCAAAAAACGTTTTCTTTCTCTAAATTCTGAATTGTAGGCATAATCTACGGGTATAATAGCCCCCTAAATAGCGAATTTCTGCTCCGTTGTAAGTATTATAACCCCTGGATACGTATTAGATACGTTGCCCGATTGATATAGGGTTCCGTAATGGCTGTCGTGGTTCTGCCCAACGTAGTCGTTGGAATGCCGTCTCGGGGAGGGTATTACTAATGTTAAAATGGGTTATTATACTAACACACATGCATTTATTTAAATTATAAATTATCACCAGGAAACCCTTACGGAAAATCTAAGACAACAATGTGAGTAATCTCCTTTTTGTAAACAGTTTTTACAAAACCTTAACTATTTAACAATGCAATTTAGCAGTGATTGAGTCTTTGTAATTCTACGATTACTGCCGGTATGTTGGGGTTTTGTATACAAAATGTGAATAACGTTACCATTGGACGAAGAGTTAGCCAATGTGTAATATGACCCACCAGTCAGGATTGACAGTACTGAATGAGTAATTGGGTAGATATAAACATTGTAATCGCCCTCAATACTGTTAAGTTTAAATTAAATTAATGTTTCTTGATTAAACTGGGATTCACTCACCAGTATTTCCTACTGACAAATGTTTTTAAAACGCGTTTCAGGTAACACAATGTGAAAGCCAATTAGAAGCCAGCTGGACAGCACTGAAGACTTGGAAAAGTGGCTATAAAAGTTACCTAAATAAAGAAGGCGTTTTAATTCAAATAAAATGGGATTTATCCCTATAAATCAGCTTGTAATAAAAAATTGGGTTTCATCCCGATATGTTTATTTATATATAAAATGTGGTGTTTTACTCTGATGAAATATTTCCTAACTACGGTCCTGATGTAATTTCCGTTGCCAAATTAATAAACACCGATACGACCAAAACTGAGCTCGCGGCCGCCCGTTCCTGGGACAGATAGGGGGCGGGGGTTGTGACAAAAAATATGGCACTTTGATTGTCACAAAGTAAGGTAGGATGATCAAGTGGAAATGCATGCAGTTCCCTGAGTAGGTGAGTGACCAAAACAATTTCAGTAGCGGTATTTGGCAAAGCGCGATACTCAGATTCACAACTGGAGCGTGAAAAACTTGGCTATTTCTTGGCACTCCATGAAACAAGGTTTCTCCCAAGAAAGATAGAGTATCCATAAGTTGATCGACGTGTTTCAATACAACGGGCCCAGTCAGCATCTGAATAGCCAAGAATGTTGGATGGATTTGCGCAGCGAAAGGTGGTCCCAAAATCAATGGTACCTTTAACATATCTGAGTATGCGTTTGGCATGCTGATAGTGATCAGTTATGGGGTTTTGCAGAAACTAACTTACTTGATTTACAACATAGGCGATATCGGGACGAGTGATAGTTAGGTATTGGAGAGCTCCAACCAATGACCTGTATAAGGTGGGATCTCCGAACGTTTCACCTGTGGAGGTAAAAACAATGTTAGCTGCAAGGGAAGTGGCCACCGGTTTGGCATGTAACATATTAGCCCGTTCTAAGATATCTTTGTTAGGGATAGAATTTTATTAGTTATGGATCACGGATCCTCAGTATAGCCTGGGTTAGGATCCTCAGGTTAGTATGGATCATGGATCCTCAGGAGATGGTACAGGAAGGCTAAGGATCCAGGATCCTCATTATTATTCTAAACTAACAAGTGTTACCATCATCCTTTAGCTTGTTTTGCAGGTGTATTCGAAGGAGACTTGGTCTTGCTGAGATTCTAGGGGAATATGCTCCACATTTGTGCACGTGCAAAAGCTTCATGACCGTTATGGTGATCGTGGGGGAGGCTAGCACATAATTCGGATAGCTTGTTAGTTACATTTTTTTCTATTTTTGAATGGGATAACAAGCTTTATTTAGTAACTTAGTTACACACATTCACAGAATTCGAACTCTCTGCAATCAGTTGGCGATCACACACACACTAACACAATAGCAATCATTGTATCAAGCTTGTTATCATCCAAAGTTGTAATATTTATTGTTCAATATAGATGATAGTGATAGTTTTCACTATCCGAGGTTTTTTATGTCGGAGATCATTCATTGATCAAGGGCGTTTTCCTCGTATAAATCCTTGTGTTCATCATCGTTTTCATTCATTCATTGCTCATACTTTTGTTCATTTAATCAAGCAACCAACCTCAAAAAAATCAGATTTGGTTACAATATCCTTGTGTGATTTTTGACCAAAACAGTTTGGCGCCCACCATGGGGCAATCGGTGCTTCATTCTTGAAATTTCTATTCATCACCTTCAACCACATGGCTTCCCAAGGGAAAAACACTTCAAAATCCATGCCGGCAATCACCTCATCACAAGGCGTTCCACCTTTGCCTCCTATTTCTTCTGGATCCCAGAAGAATGCTGAGAATGCTACGAAGAAGACAACCCCCGTTTTTACAAAAGCAACCACTCCTGTTTCTTCTGCTACTACTAACAATGATCTTTATTCTTTGATTTTGCAGATGAAGGATTACATGCAACAGCAGGATAAAACTAATGACAGGATCCTTCGTGAGATTGATGAAATCAAGAAATTGAAGAGATCAATGGAGGATCACTCTCCCATTAGTGCCCAGATCATTGGATTTCACTACTCCAGCAACAACCATCCATCATTCTAAGGCATCAGGTGCCCAGTACCATGGAGGATCATCAAGTATGCACTATGAATCATCAGCAATGACACATGCTCAAGGATCCTACTTCTAGCCTCAAGGATCCTTTTCTAGCCTCAAGGATCCTCTTTCTAGCATCAAGGATCCTTCTCTAGTTCGGGAGGATACATGGGGACGCTGTCAGTTCAAGGATCCCATCCGTAATATTCAGGATCCTTATCACAGGTTCAAGGATCCTCATCGTAAGTTCACAGATCCATGGAGTACCCTCCAAGATCTTCAGCTATGATGTACACTGGACCAATATCTTTCAGGATCAAGGATCCTTAAGAAGTCAACAACCCAGAAGTTCAGAGATTCATGTGGGAGACTTCATCCCCATGCAGACTATTACTTCATCTGGTCCCACAATTATACCAGAATCACATCAATTTGGATTCACATCTGGAATCCCAGCCTCGAATTAATCAGGAGGTAAAGCTTTCAACACACCTTATAATACTAACCATGGCTTTATGCAGGAACCAGGGATCAACCAAGCTATGGAAAGGGAGTTGCAAAAACTCAAGGATATGATATCCAGTGTCCCAGAAGTGGTCAAACCCATTCCTGAGATTCCGTATGGGAGTCACAGGGTATCTCGCTTTGCACCACCTATATGTGATGCAGAGATACCAAAGAGGCTTCAAACACCAAATATGAAGCTCTATGATGGCACAACTGATCCAGAAGAGCATGTAGCTCAATACAGGGAGAGAATGGAGATCAACCCCAATCCAGAAAGGTTAAAGGAAGCATGTCTTTGCAAGGGTTTCGGATCCACATTGACAGGATCAGCTCTTAAATGGCTCCTAAGTCTTCCTCCTTACTCTATTACCTCATTTTCTAATCTGGTTAACTTGTTCAATAGCCAATTTTTGTGACAACCCTCACATTTACAGGTATCCGTACAATTAATTAATTCTTAATTTGTGCTTAATGACTGTGCTTGATTACAACTGTGATTTAACTGCTTACTGAATTCTGTTACATACATACACATGCATCACTTTCATACTGTCACTCCATTTATTATATACAAACATTAGTGACAAACTTGATGCACAAAGCACAGTTAGCACACTAAACGGATAACCCAGAAAACATGCTGACAATGCCAGCACCTAGACAAACACTATCTTGAGGCCAGTGTGAGCCAGGAGTAGAATACTACACTAGTAGGGAGTGTAGGAAAGAGAGGACCATAAAAATGCGTCACTAGGTGAAAGTTATAGTGCCCGAAAGTGCCTAAAACACACATTAAATGCAGAATTCTGCACTATATAACCAAAATTCAGCATTTAACAATGCTAGTAAAGTGCAAAAACTTGGCAAAATAGTCCTAGATATTTTCCAAAGTGTTGGGAATTAATTGTGTCACTAAAAATAATATAAAAGACACTGTGTGGATTAAATTAGCACTTTAACGGATCAACATCCAACCGAACAACCGGACTTTACCCGGAACATAAAAATATTGCCAGACACATTGTTTTTACTTTTCTGAGCCAGTTAGGGTCCCCGAACACCCTAACACACTTTATATTATATAACACACTAAATCACTAACTATATCGTTCAATCCTAACTAAACAAGTAACTAGTTCCATCACAACCCAACCCCCCCCCCTCCCTAATCGACGGTCACCACAAGGTGACCCACCCTTGCTTTCTTTTGAATATTTAATTGATATTGTTGGTCATTTAGAGACATATTACATGGTGGATCATGAGAATACTTGGATTATAAATTAACTTGAAGGTTAACCACTCTCTTTCATCACAAACACCCAACATCAACAAAGCTCTCTCTTCCTCTCCTTCCCCACCTTCGGCCGCCACCCATCACCACCATATCACCACCATCAAGTCTTGTTCAAGCCATTTTTCATACATCCAAAGGTGTTAGAGGTTCAACAAGTAATCTTCGTGAACTCGGAAGCTCAAGGACTACTCTAGTTTTCTTTTATCCACCACTTTTACGCTTTGTTTCTCCCCTAGCCTTGTGCTAGTAGTAAGTGCTTCAAATCTTCATCTTGTTCCTATTTTTTGTGGTTAATAGTTGATTGAATGGTAAAATATTAAGAAACACTAAAGAACTTAAACAAGTCTAGAACATATAGGATGAAGAATGGATAAAAGAATGAAGAAGTGTTAAATGATGTTGAAATCATGTTGATCTTGTGTTGTTATACTTAATACATGTTGTTTGTTAGTAGAAGCAAGATGGTTCATCACCTAGACTTGCTAGATCATGTTTAAGAACATGAACTAGCAAGATGTTAAGATTAAAAATATGAAGGATGATGAAACCATCCACACATGAACTTGAACTTGAATAACTATAAGTTTTCTTGAAAAATAAAGTTATAAACTTGTAGATCTAAAGATCTATGAGTGGGTTTTCGGAAGAACCAAGTGAAAAATACTAGTTTTGTTAAAACCCGGATCTTGTATGAACAAAAATCATTTTTAGTAAGTAAACAAGTGTATGAACACTTGTGTAACAAGAAAATTCCACAAAGAATTTTTTTTTTTGGAAAATATGACTAAGGAGTTGCGAAAATACACATTCTTTAAAAATAAAGTTTTTAAGAAACTAATCATATGTTTAAAGATAACAAGACCTACTAAATATATTAGTAATTTACTACATATTTTTACAAACTTTCAAGTTCACAAGTTTATGGTTCATGTTTATTTTTATTTTTATGTCAAGATTGATGATTAGAAATTGTATGTTGCTGGTTGATGATGGTTTGAATAAATTTTTGAAAAGAAAACGATACGCTAGTAAGCGTGGACGCCTCCATTTACAAAGGAAACTCTGGCGAAATTTTCTAGAATTTCAACACTTAGAAATATTTTTCTAACAAATGTTTACAAATATATTTTTAACTTGGTTTTCAAAATAAACTTCGCCATGATTTTTATTCCAAAAATACCAAGTACCGGAGGTGGATTTTCGTAAATAAAACTTGATAAATATATATTTAGAATATATATTTTATAATAAGACGCTTGTGTGATTATTTGATTATTTGTGAACTAGATATATATATATTATTTTTAGGGTAAAAATAATATAACTTGGAAATATTACGAAACTTCAACTCCAAAATAATACCAACGCTCTCACAAATAAATATTTAAGTTACACCGGTATTGTTATTACAACGCGAACTTTAAAACGTAACTTATGTAGTATTTCTGAAAAATACTATTATATGTATATTTTGATAAGTATTATTTTGGAAAATGTATGAGGTAAAATATATAATATTTTTAGGAAAAATATATATATTTTGGAATTAAAATATTTTAGACAAGTGGTTGAAAATATAATTTCTAAGTGGGACTTAAAATATATTTTTCGGAATTATAACGTGTACATGTATAAAGACCCCCATCCTTGGGAAGGAATACACTTATAAAATAAATAAGAAGTGCGAATACGAAATAGTTACCTAACTATTTCTCCAAAAACGTCAAACCCTAAGCCAAGGCACGACCATCCGTCTAATAGGCATTAGTACGTGTAGGTCGTCACGCAGCAGGTTGAGTTGGAGACTTACGTTTCGGGATACGCACTTCTGTGAGTTCATGTTCCCCCTTTTCTCTTTACTGTTTTCGGTTTTATACTTCGAGGGTGAAATACATGCGCCAATTATTACAGACTTTTATATACATGGTATGGTTAGCTTAAGGAGGGTATACTACTTAGATCATGTGAGTGGGTAGGTGGAACTTGAGGCCATTAATCCTCGTTGTAGGACCGAGGGTCATGAGCGATAGATCTATTTGGGTGTAGCGAGCCCAACTCCTGAGTCCACTGAACGGACCATGGGGTGACTTTGAGCCCGACGCAAAAATCTGCTAGGTTTGAGTCTTCCTGCATCACTTCACACATATCATTGGCTTTGCAACCCAATGGTGATCTCTTTTTCCTTAATTGCTACATACCAGGGATTTTCATACATACAGACATATTACAACGGTTTATACATACTCACTTTTACATGAACTCGCTCAACTTTTTGTGGATGTTTTTCAAACTACATGTATTTCAGGAAACTAGGGGATCTGGCAAGGTATGCACTCTCGTCAAGCTGCGTAGGAATAATGATGTCATCCGAGTTTAGGAAATATGACCCTTTCCTGGATGGGTTACAAGTCTTAAACTGTGTTTTTATTTCAAGTCTTTGGTCGAGTCGTATAAACAAGTTTTTAATTATGTCATGGTTGTAATCCGTTTCATGTGTCGACTTTTAAACAATGTTGTCTTGGTAACTTTTAAAACTTGTTGAATGGATGAACATCATGTGTTTTATTTCATATAGCATGGTTATGATATTTGCTATGGTATTAAGAAGTCACACCAAAATAAACCCACGCTTCCGCAATAGCCAGGGTGTGACAATTTTCTTGTAGTAGGAGATTTGAACGATTAACTAGTGATTTATATAGAGTAACTCAAGGTCATAACGAGTCATTAAGGGATTACATAACTAAATTCAGTAGAGAATCCCTAGAAATTCCTAACTTAGACATTGCAACAACTGTTGAAGCTTTTAAAATGGGTTTGCTTAAGGATTCACAATTCTATGATGACCTTGTTATGACACCTTGCAGAAACCTTGATGAGGTAAGAAAAATGGCCATAAGATTCATCCGTTTAGAGGATGATAAAAGGATCCAGGAGAGACTGTCAGGATCCTCAAAGCAAGAAAAGCAAGGATCCTATTTCAGAAATAACAAATCCAAGCCAAACAACAAATCTGATAATCAAAATGTGCATGCTGTGGAACAAGAGGAAGATGATGAATATTATCCTCATATTTCTGAATATTGTTTTGCCGTTGATAATAGTGAACTAATCCTTGCTATGCAGAATTTAGGCGATAAAGCTAGGTGGCCAAGAAAGAATGACAAGCCAGCTGCTACCAAACACAAATCAAAGTGGTGTGCTTATCATGAAGACTTTGGTCACCTCACAGATGAATGCATAGCACTGAGGAAAGAGATCGGTTATCTATTAAGCAAAGGATACTTGAAGGAGCTATTCGGAAGAAAGAAATCAAGGATCCAGGATCCTGAGAAAATTCCTGAAAAAGGCTCCTGCTCCACCAGCCGATGCACAGATTATTCATTTCATCTCCGGTGGATCTGACATATGTGGCACTTCGTTTTCAGCAGCTAAGAGGCATGCAAAGGAGAAAAAATGGAGAATGGGGATAGGCCTATTCGAACTTCCATCCTTACACAGGAAAAAGTCATATCCTTTGATGAGAATGACCGTGTGGATATTCAGGATCCTCATCATGATGGTCTTGTCATTACATTGTTCATTTCTAACCATTTTGTTCGCAGGATTCTCATTGATGGGGGAAGCTCAGTGAACATCATCTAATTAGATGTCCTCAAAAGGATGAACATCCCTGAATCTGATATTGTCCCAATATCATCTGTCATTGTGGGATTCAGTGGGGAGACCAAGAATACATTGGGGGACATCAAACTTCCCATTTATATAGAGGGAATTAATTCTGTTCAAAAATTTTGTGTAATTAATTGCTTATCTTGTTGTAATGTTATCCTTGGCAGTCCATGGATACATGATATGAAAGCAGTCCCCTCAACATATCATCAATGTGTGAAGCTCCCTACTCCATGGGGTGTGGTAAAGATTAAAAGTGATCAGCAAGAGGCCAAGAATTGCTACACATCATCAATGAAACCAGCCTCAAGACCTAGGGAGGCATAGCAATTAAAGCATCCTCCAAGGGATGTCCTGGAGGCAAGAGAGCAGGATGTCAAGGATATTCTGCTGAACTCGGAGGATCCTGAATCCAAGATTTTTATAGGATTCGGGATCCTTGACAGCATTGAACAGGATCTAATATCCTTCTTGAGAAGAAGAAAAGCTACATTTGCTTGGAAACATGAAGACATGATAGGTATTTCTAAAGATGTTATTACTCATAAACTTGGCATTGACAGGTCCTTCAAGCCAATACATCAGAAAATGTGGAAGTTTGCACCTAAAAGAAATGCCATTATCCAAGAGGAGGTAGATAAACTGCTCAAAGCAGGTATGATTAGGGAAGTGAAGTATCCAAGATGGTTAGCCAATGTGGTTTTTGTTTAGAAAAAGAATGGAAAGTGGAGGGTATGTGTTAATTTTACTAATTTAAACAAGGCATGTCCCAAGGATCCTTTCCCTTTACCCCACATTGACTCCATGGTGGATGCTACAGCGGGTCATGAGTTGTTAACTTTTATTGATGCTTCATCTGGATTCCAACAAATTCAGATGGAACCATCTATTCAAGAGGATACACCCTTTATGACCCCTACTGGTATCTATTGTTATATTGCTATGCCCTTTGGACTAAGAAATGCAGGTGCTACATACCAAAGGCTAGTAAATATGATTTTAAAGAACAGGTTGGACACACAATGGAAGTCTATATTGATGACATGGTGGTTAAGTCCAAAAAAGCTGAGGATTACCTTAAAGATTTGGAGGAAGCATTTGATATTGTTGATAGATACAACATGAAATTGAATCCTTCCAAATGCCACTTTGGAGTAAAAGCTGGCAAATTCTTAGGTTACATGGTGACAAAAAGAGGGATAGAGGCAAGTCCAGAACAAATCAAGGCCATTGTGAACATTAAGTCTCATGCCAATGCTAAGGATGTGCAAAGGTTGACAGGGAGGATCGCAGCCTTGAACAGATTCATCTCAAAGTCATCAGAGAAATGCAAAGAATTCTACGACATCCTGAGAAAGAACAAAAAGTTTGAGTGGACTGAAAAGCACGAGAATGCCCTAAAGGCCCTCAAGGATTACCTATCCTCAGCTCCAGCTTTAATGAAACCAGAAAATGGGGAGATATTATCCTTATACTTAGCAGTTTCTTCTAAGGCAGTAAGTGCAGTCCTTGTTAAGGATCATGAAGGTACTCAACATCTTGTATACTATGTAAGTAAAAGTCTACTTGATGCTGAGTCCAGGTATTCTCATTTAGAGAACTTATTCATGCTTTAATCATGGCATCTACTGTCACACCCCGACCACGTAATACTACAAACCACGACGGAAACGTCGGGGAGTGGAGTAACAGAATAATTGTTTCACAACACATGGTATTTAAAGTTTGGTTTTATTAGAATAATTGTTTACAATGTCTTGGAATTTAACTGAATACATAAAGTAAATTAATTCGTCTTGCTTCATTTAAAGTCACTAAAGCCCAAGTCCGCCTAGTGTAGCACGATCATCATCATACATTAATTCCTGAAACACAAGTGAAAATAGGTACGCCAGCATAAAAATGCCTGTGAGATACATAGGTTTTGTTGATGAAGGATTCATGACTTGAAAGTTAAAAGGAATGTTTAACAAAAAGTCGTCATGAATCTTGTAAAATGTTTTCTTTTATAAAATTGTGTGAAAATCGATACGAAAACCAGATGATATAAAATAATGATGCATGGTTAAATAAATAACCAAGTAAAAACGAGTTGTATAAAATATGTTATTTGTAAAACAGTGTCTTGTAAACAATATGTTGTGTCTTTGTATAAAATGTATCATGTCTTTGTTTCCGTCAAAGTGATTTAGATAACGCCACGATATGTAATATTATATAATATAAGCACTTATACATAGGAAGTACCAACGGCGTATCCACCATGCTTTTATCATATTACACACGCCTCGTTATTTAAATCACTTACCAATTTATCACCAAAATGTCATGTTAAACAAATGTCAAAATGTTATAAGTAAACAATGTCCGATGTTATGTGTAAACCGTGTCTTGAATAATCAAATGTCATGTATGGTGAATAAAAAGAATTTACTCAATCCCATAGGTGTAATGTTATGTATGGTGAATAAAGATAATTTACTCAATCCCATAGGTGCAATGTTATGTATAATCAAATGTCATGTGAGAACCAAGTACTAAGCATGCTAAGCAAACAAACCAAGTAGAAATGTAATGTAAATCAATGTGCTATCATGCTAAGTAAACATACATAGCAAAGCATAAGTGAAATCGTGTACTATACGTGTACTAGATGAACATAGCAAGTATATGTCATGAAAGCACGAAAAGCACGAAAGTAACGAGTAGGCACATGTGTTTCACCCCAAAATATTTGAAAGCGGTAAAAGAGGGGACTATGTACTCACTTGATATTGCTTAATGATCTTGAAATAACAATCAAATAACGCTTGAAGGATCACGGAATCAAACGACACCTAATATATGTAACTATGTTAATAAACCGGACCTAAATCGGGAGATCGGATAGGATGAGGTTTTGTAAACCAAATGAGTGTTGGAGCTCATACGATATGGTTAAACAAAACCTACATTCTAAATCGGAACCTATCCAAAGTGCTTATGACCCGTTATGACCCGTTTAGGTAGCTTACGCTATCTTAACGCGTCATTTGCGCGAAAGCGTAAACGAGTAGCCTAACTAGTCCTATAACAAGTATTATATGCCCTAACATGTTTAATAATCAGTTTAGGTGGCAAAAATTAAGTTACATATGCTTAATATGAAATTATGCGCAAAAGGGCATTTTGGTCATTTTCTTATGGCATATAAACTACCTATCATACAACTAATTAAACTAAGTGACTATAAGGTATAACCTCGGAAGGTTATTCCCAATGCAACTATGGCCACAAAATATGTTTGGTCGATTCCTAATGATCGACCAAACGGGTTGGGTTTGAAAGTCTAAGCGGTTGTTTAGACCGCTTAACTTACGACCCTAATCAAGCACTAAACTAAAAGTGACGAGTTAAACATGTTAAAACATGTTTAACTAAGTTAGAAAACAAGTTTGATATCAAAACAAAGTGTTTTGATACCCAAAAATAGTTTCGTCGCAAAATGCACATAATCGGCATTTTGACCGAAACTATGACTCGTCATTACGCCTAATAAACCTGGTAATTAGTAGGTATAGTCACAAGGGACTATAACCATCGTGATTACGCTCACGTTTCAAAGTTCAAATGAACTTTGAGTTGACCAAATCATGGTCAAAGCATAAAGTCAAACACTGTTTGACTTTCATGCTTAAAATACATGAACAAGCATGAAAGAAGCTTACAAAGGGTCCAAGCTAGGAAGAATTGAACTAAAAATACTCAGGGATGAAGCCTTCAACAAGTGAGAGCTTCAACTTAGAGTAGATTAGATCAATGAGCAAGGAAATGGGTGAAGAACCCATGGCTATTTATAGAAAATCTTGTATTAATAGGATCATTACATGTGTTTTTTAGTGGATCAAAGCTTGATCCTAGCCATACACATGTTACCCACAAATTAGAATACTAAAAACAAGCTCCATGTATTGAAAAACCATGATAAAAACCAAGGAAACAGCTGCTGAATGAAGAAAAATGGTTTCTGCCCAGCTCCAGTTGTCGCGGGCCGCGAAGACAAAAGCTTTGGTCTACGCCCCAGGAGAGAGCTTTCAGACAGAAACTTTCCCAAAATGGCAGAACAGGCCACTATGACTCAAAACTTGATTTTTGACGCGTTTAAGCCTCGTTAACCCATTTTGAAGGCTCAATAATGATGTCAAAGTATAGGGGACATGAAATATGCTTGAAAACCTCTCGGATGTCGGTTCGTTTGGCCGTACGGTCACGTTATTCGGTTAATTACGACGAAACACAAACGAACGCGAAAAACGATCCAAATTACGCGACGAATAGTATTTTAGCATTCCAATCACTAAAATAAAATATTTTAATAATTACAAAAAATTTTGGATGTCCGGATATGTTCAGAACGTAAGATATGCGCGTAAATGCAAATTTATGCACTTTTTGACGCTTTTAGTCCCTGTTTGATCAAATAAGTTTATTTTCTCATACCGAACCCCTCAAAGCCTATTTCTAAGCTATGCAAAGGATATTTATGGTATGTTTAACGTATGATCATATTCCGGAGTGTACGTTGCTATACGAATCGGCAGACTTTCGCAGTTTGTCGCAAATAGTCCCTGTGAGCGAATAAACTTGTTTTTGCCATACCAAACCCTCTAAAACTTATTTCTAAGTTACGTAAAGGTTATTTAAGGTATGTTAAGCTTATGTTGATGTTCTGGAGTGTGTGTCGCATTAAAGTGATTACGTTTACGCATCAGTTTGCGTACAACTTTCCAGAAAGCGATTTAGAGCTCGAAATCGAATGAGAATTGATATGTGCAAAAGTCACATGTATTTGTACAAATCCTAAGATTGAAACACAAGATTTCATTGGATTCGTATTTGTATGATGGTCATCCCAAAGTTTAATTTAGAGGAAGCTTGTGTGTGCTTGAAATTGAAGTCGGAGAGCATAACATAAAACAACATTGGTCAAGGTCCAGAACTTCTAGTAAACTAAATTACACATGACAAAACTTGTTGTGGTTTCTGTGCACTGAATTCCATAATTACGTACTACCTCCGTCCCACTAAAACTGTCCTACTTTGAATTTTCAAAGTCTTTGTTTATAAACTTTGACCTTAACTAATTTTGTTTATGTTAGATAATACTTGATGAAAGTTATACGATTTTAGTGTGTTTTACAAGTGTTTTTATCGGGTTAATTTTCATCATGTTTTATATAACACAAAAAATATATAATTAAAGTCAAAGTTTATAAATAAATACTTTGAAAATTCAAAATAAGACACATTTAGTGGGACGGAGGGAGTAATTCTTTGCACAGTCCGCACAGTTCATTTTATAATGTGCAGGGGAAGAAAATCAAATGAATAATCCTGTGATGACTTGACTAGACTACCATAGGGTTTCTTTAACTAGATTAACAAATGATCTCTTTAAATAGACCACCAAAGAGTCTTTTCAACTAGAACACCAAAGGATCTCTTTAAATAGATCGATGAACGATATCTTTAACTAGATTGATGAATCAATGTCTTTTAACTAGACCACCCAATGGGTCTCTTTAACTATATCAACATATGATATCTTTAACTAGATTGACAAATCAATCTCTTTAACTAGACCACCCAAGGGGTCTCTTTAACTATATCAACACATGATATCTTTAACTAGATTGACGAATCAATCTCTTTAACTAGACCACCCAAGGGGTCTCTTTAACTATATCAATATATGATATCTTTAACTAGATTGACGAATCAATCTCTTTAAATAGACCACCTAAGGGGTCTCTTTAACTATATCAACACATGATATCTTTAACTAGATTGACGAATCAATCTCTTTAACTAGACCATCCAAGGTGTCTCTTTAACTATATCAACGAATGATATCTTTAACTAGATTGACAAATCAATCTCTTTAACTAGACCACCAAAGGGGTCTTTTTAACTATATCAACGAATGATATCTTTAACTAGATTGACGAATCAATCTCTTTAACTAGACCACCCAAGGGGTCTCTTTAACTATATCAACGAATGATATCTTTAACTAGATTGACGAATCAATCTCTTTAACTTTGGAATAGTACTTTACAATCCAAGGGTCTTAACTATTACATAGAAGCCCATTAAGGATTTAAGATAGTACCTTTGGATATCCTTCTAAGAATCCATCATATAAAGATATGGAAGATTCTATGAGGATTTGGATAGCGAGTAATTGGATTCACACATAAACACATAATCACATAATTGTCAACTTGGTCATCAATTTGTTATCAACTTGCTATAAATTTGTTTGTAAACTTGTTATTGATTTGAACACGTATATTTAAAGTATGCCAGGAATCTAATCCCCGGACTTTGATTTTGCTTCACATTTCCACAAGGATTTAACTATGAAGATAGGAAGATCTCATAAGAATTTTGGAATTCGTATAGCGAGAGATGTTTCGAAACCTTGTAGTAGGTGTGCTAAGTCAACACATGAAGTGAAGTGTTCATGAAGTCAAGGTGCTATATATGCTAAGAAGCAGGATTTGGAGATCGGGTACTACCTATGTTAGGTCAACATACGAGCAAAGCGTTCTTGAAAACTATGCATGGGGTTCTTTGGAAATGTGTTTAATGTTTTTGAAATTTTACGTAATGCTTTTGAAATCATGTGGTAGGTGTATTAGGTAAATATGTTTATAAAATGTTTTAAAACTATGTGAAGTGGTTTTGAAATCATGTATATGGTTTTTGAAAATAGGATAATGCTTTTGAAATTATACATTTGGTATATCAAGTAAATATATTATGTTAAAATGTTTTTAAACCATATGAAATGTTTTTGAATCGTGAATGATGTTTTGAAAACATATACTAGGTATGTTGTTATGAAAACCATGATGTAATGATATGTACATAGACATATCGCATAAGACTATTGAAGGACTTATGAAAAGTACCCTTAGATATCCAAGCAAGGATTTAAAGTGGTACTTTGAGTATTCGTCAAGAGTTGTAACTTGTACCTTGTACTTTGTTTCTTAGAAGGAAGCAAGTACTTAGGATTTTCGGGGAGATCACAAGTGATCATAAAAATGGAAGAACCACATGGGTAGTTTGTTTTGTAAGGAACACAGTTCCTTGGTGTCGGTATTGTAGGGGTATATCACACATACACACAATCGTATTAGTTTCGTAATTAAAATTGAAATAACAAATCTTATTTATGTACCAATTGAAAGGTTTCAAGCGTCAAAGGTAACAACAAGGAAAATATAAAAGTTTAATTGTTCACTGTTGCATTGTCGTTTGCATTTGCCTCGTTAATGTTAAATACTCATCCACGCGCTGGATTTGCATTAACAAGTCTTGGGCATTTGTTCCGACAGTGAGTAAGATCACCATAGTTGTAGCAAGAACAAGGTGGAAAGCGAGCTTGAGCAGGGTTGGCTTGAGGTTGGTTTAGACCACCTTGGTTCGGGTTAGTTCGACAAGTATTTTCCAGGTGACCGAGTCGCCCACATGATGCACACTGACGACACTGTAGGTGAGCTAGGTGGTGTGCATTACATGTTGCATAGTTTCCTTGCAGGAGGTTGAGCTGGTTGGTTGTGAGTGTTTTGGTTGGGTTGAACAGCAACCGCATAGTTTTGTGAAGCCTTACGCTTCTTAAAAGATTCGGTTTTGTTCACCTTGTTTTCCTCTTGAGTAGTATTAGCTGGTTGTTTCTTGTCTCCTTTTCGGAAAAGTTTACCCTTTCTGATATGAGATTCAGTTAGGGTAGCAGATAGTTCAATGGCCTGTCTAACTATGGTAGGATTACTTCCAGTAACAATGTCCTGAACTGGGTCAGGAAGGCCATCGATGTATTTCTCAATTGCCTTATCCAAAGGCGTAACCATAGTTGGACACAACAAGCTCAATTCTTCGTACCGGTCAGTGTAAGAACGGTATTCACCGTTGTCTTGTTTAAGATCGTCGAATTCTCTTTCCAGTGCCCTGAGTTCATGACGAGGACAAAATTCCTTCATCATTAGAGCTCGAAACTCTTCCCAGGTTTGTGCCTTTGCCACATCGGCACCCCTATCCCTCATTACATCGTTCCACCATGTAAGTGCTCTTTTCTAGAATACAGTTGATGTAAACTCAACCTTTCGCCCATTTGGGCATTGTACATGACGAAACGTGCTTTCAATACTGTCAAACCATTATAGGAGCCCAGTGGCCCCTTCAGACCCAGTAAATGAGAGTGGCTTAGCTGAGTTGAACTGTTTATAGTTGCACGGAGCGGGTGCATTGTTGTTATTGTTGTTGTTTGCTTGGTTTATCTGGGCTATCAGGTTTGGGAATACAGCAGTGATTTGCTGAGTGATTATGGCTGCCATGGCGGCATCCTGAGTTTGGTCACGTCGAGGAGGCATTCTAAAAGAGCAAAGAAACATGAAAGGAAACAAGTGAGATGATATTAGGTAGTAAAAATTAAATGCTTAAATGAATATCGATAAGGCATAAGGATTGTGATCATTTGTTCGTTACTTAAAACAAACAAATGACACGATGACTAATAAAAGTAAACGGGTCATAATAATGTATCGCGAAGACATGCTTTAGCCTATAAGTGGACACTCACCCCAAGAGTTCCCAGGTAAGAATGACTGGTCCGATACTACGGATTTATACGAACACTCTAGCCTTAGACAGAAAACTCGGGGTACAGGCACCCACCCTTCCAGATTGCACGTGTTCACATTATAAGACCCAAACTTTGACGAGATTTTAAAAACTTTGAAGGTTCAAAACCTTATAACAAATCATCCAAGAACAGATGATTGGTTTTCAAAACGGATTTGTATTTTGTGTTCTTGTTGTGGTTGTCACCTAAAGATAGGTGATGGTATTGTTTTAGAATCTAAACACAAGTAAACTCGCGTTAGGGTCCTAGGAAGGTTATAGACTAGGTCAAAGCATTACTAATAACCTAATTACCTATAACCATGAGCTCTGATACCAACTCTTCTGTCACACCCCGACCGCGTAATTCTACAAACCGCGGCGGAAACGTCGGGGAGTGGAGTAACAGAATCATTGTTTCACAACACATGGTATTTAAAGTTTGGTTTTATTAGAATAATTGTTTACAATGTCTTGGAATTTAACTGAATACATAAAGTAAATTAATTCATCTTGCTTCATTTTAAGTCACTAAAGCCCAAGTCCGCCTAAGTGTAGCACGATCATCATCATACATTAATTCCTGAAACAAATGTGAAAATAGGTACGTCAGCATAAAAATGCCTATGAGATACATAGGTTTTGTTGATGAAGGATTCATGACTTGAAAGTTAAAAGGAATGTGTAACAAAAAGTCGTCATGAATCTTGTAAAATGTTTTCTTTTATAAAATTGTGTCAAAATCGATACGAAAACCAGATGATATAAAAGAATGATGCATGGTTAAATAAATAACCAAGTAAAAGTGAGTTGTATAAAATATGTTATTTGTAAAACAGTGTCTTGTAAACAATATGTCGTGTCTTTGTATAAAATGTATCATGTCTTTGTTTCTGTCAAAGTGATTTAGATAACGCCACGATATGTAACATTATAAAAGCACTTATATATAGGAAGTACCAGCGACGTATCCACCATGCTTTTAACATATTACACACGCCTCGTTATTTAAATCACTTATCAATTTATCACCAAAATGTCATGTTAAACAAATGTCAAAATGTTATAAGTAAACAATGTCCGATGTTAAGTGTAAACCTTGTCTTGAATAATCAAATGTCATGTATGGTGAATAAAATGAATTTACCCAATCCTATAGGTGTAATGTTATGACCCGTTTAGTAGCTTACGCTATCTTAACGCGTCATTTGCGCGAAAGCGTAAACGAGTAGCCTAACTAGTCCTATAACAAGTATTATATGCCCTAACATGTTTAATAATCAGTTTAGGTGGCAAAAATTAAGTTACATATGCTTAATATGAAATTATGCGCAAAAGGGCATTTTGGTTATTTTCTTAAGGGATATAAACTACCTATCATACAACTAATTAAACTAAGTGACTATAAGGTATAACCTCGGAAGGTTATTCCCTATGCAACTATGGCCACAAAATATGTTTGGTCGGACCCTAATGATCGACCAAACGGGTCGGGTTTGAAAGTCTAAGCGGTTGTTTAGACCGCTTAACTTACGACCCTAATCAAGCACTAAACTAAAAGTGACGAGTTAAACATGTTAAAACATGTTTAACTACGTTAGAAAAAAAAGTTTGATATCAAAACAAAGGGTTTTGAAACCCAAAAATAGTTTCGTCGCAAAATACGCATAATCGGCATTTTGACCGAAACTATGACTCGTCACTACGCCTAATAAACGTGGTAATTAGTAGGTATAGTCACAGGGGACTATACCCATCGTGATTACGCTCAAGTTTCAAAGTTCAAATGAACTTTGACTTGACCAAATCATGGTCAAAGCAGAAAGTCAAACAGTATTTCACTTTCATGCTTAAAATACATGAACAAGCATGAAAGAAGCTTACAAAGGGTCCAAGCTATGAAGAATTGAACTAAAAATACTCAGGTATGAAGCCTTCAACAAGTGAGAGCTTCAACTTAGAGCAGATTAGATCAATGAGCAAGGAAATGGGTGAAGAACCCATGGCTATTTATAGAAAATCTTGGATTAATAGGATCATTACATGTGTTTTTGAGTGGATCAAAGCTTGATCCTAGCCATACACATGTTACCCACAGATTAGAATACTAAAAACAATCTCCATGTATTGAAAAACCATGATAAAAACCAAGGAAACAGCTGCTGAATGAAGAAAAATGGTTTCTGCCCAGCTCCAGTTGTCTCGGGCCGTAAAGACAGAAGCTCTGGTCTCCGCCCCAAGCGAGAGCTTTCAAACAGGAACTTTCCTAAAATGGCAGAACAGGCCCCTATGACTCATAACTTGATTTTTGACGCGTTTAAGACTCGTTAACCCATTTTGAAGGCTCAATAATGATGTCAAAGTATAGGGGACATGAAATATGCTTGAAAACCTCTCGGATGTCGGTTTGATTGGCCGTACGGTCACGTTATTTGGTTAATTACGACGAAACATGAATGAACGCGAAAAACGATCCAAATTGCGCGACGAACGGTATTTTAGCATTCCAATCACTGAAATAAAATATTTTAATAGTTACAAAATTTTTTGGATGTCCGGATATGTTCAGAACGTAAGATATGCGCGTAAATGCAAACTTATGCAATTTTTTACGCTTTTAGTCCCTGTTTGATCAAATAAGTTTATTTTCGCATACTGAACCCCTCAAAGCCTATTTCTGTCACACCCCTTTCTGCGGCGGAAGCACGAGGTGTGATCATGAAAGGTTCTCATTGCATACGAAGAGTAAACATACTACATGCTCAAAAATATCTTCAAATATTACATTACTGAAAACATATGTCAAGTGTTTACAACACGAGATAACATATTGTCTTAAAAGTCACAACTTTATTTAAAGATAGACAAAGCGACATCCACGAGCATGAGTAAGACCACGCGCACATCCATCCTAGTTACCTGAAATACATGTGAGTTTTGGAAAAACGTCAACATAAAGTTGGTGTGAATTCATGCAATTTTTGTATTTCACGTTTGTATACTTTGTATGAAAACATAATTTGTATTTTGTATAAATCAAGTCTTTTGTGTACACCACGTACTCATGTATAAATCAAATATTTCTGTATGTATCAAGTGTTAATGGGTTGCAAAGCCATTAACATTGACACGACATAGGAAGTCACCAAACCATAGGCATTTTTCTGTAGTCGATTCACGACTGAGACACAAAAACACTGCTTGGTAAAAGAGTGGCCAAGAGTGGGGCTGCCCTGAACCCATTAGATCTAACCTTTTGTTCTGCGGTCTAAGTATGTACACGATTAATGGTGCTTATGGTACCCTATTCGTGACACGATTTCTCGTATCATTCTTGTATCCATCATACCATTTGTAAACATTGTAATATTTGTAACATGTATTTCACCCCCGAAAGTATAAAACTGAAAACAGTTAAAAGAAAAGGGGGAGCATGAACTCACAACTTTGCGTTCATGTGCGTCGTAAACTTCACCGGATTTGCTTACTTAACGTCGTAACCTATACGCGTTTTCTTAACGTTAGTCACTAGACTTGTATCGCACAAGTACAGTCACTCTCTTTTGTATTTGTATTGTTGTGTTAAAAATATTCTATATTTTTAACTACGTATCTTACTTATATTATTTTCTCAATAATATAAGTCTTTTGTGTTTTGCACTTCGCACCCGAATTATGTATCTTGTATTTTGTATGTGTATTTTTTATGTTTACACTCCTCACGAGTATTTAGTGTATTTTTAAGTCTTAATACACTAGCACGTATAACACATACTATATACACTTAGCACAAAAGTTGGTGATAAAATAATATATATATTTTTCTCAAAAATATATACATACTTAATATCCATTTTTATTTTTGAAGAAGTCCTCATTTCTTATCACCAAAAATTAGGGAAACCTTGGTAATACTTTTAAACACATTTTTAGGGAATAAGTTTCTCAAAAACTTATATTTTTCTAAGTGTCAAAATTTATAAAAATTTTGACAGAGTTTCCCCTAAAAATGGAGGTTTCCCATGTTTTCAAAACATGTGTTTATTTTCTTTTAAATCGTCAACAATTTCCTCATTCAACAATAAACAATATGCAACTAGTTAAAATAGATATAATCGCAGAAATACATGAACTTGTGGTTTTTCCAAAATAGGTAGTATCTTTCCATTATTTTTAGTGGATCTTTGTATAGATCAACTTCGTTTCTTGAAAGTCTCGTTTTTAAAGAAGTTACATCTTTACAACTTCCTGTCAATATTTACAAAAATAGTTATTTTGTCGAAACTTTGCGTTACACAAGTGTTTACACACTCGTGTGTTTGCTAAAATCATTCTTTTTCATGTAAGATCCGGTTTTAGAAAAATATGATTTCTTGGACACTTGGTCCTTTGAAAGTACCGCTTGTAGATCCGTAGATCTACTAGTTCTGAACACCATTTCATAAGTAAAATCGATTTTACACAAGTTCAAGTTTGATGTGTGGTAGAGTTTCATCACCTAACCCTTGTTACACTTAAACAAGCTTTATGTCATAATCCATGATCATGACCAATTCGGGTTAAACGATGATCCGAGCTACCACAACATAGATCGGGCCTAAATAACCACACAAATCAAATACTACAAGATTTACACAACATTCAAGCTTTTAACCATCTTTTTAAGTGCTTTTAGTAGACTTTAAAGCATTATCTTGTAAGATTTCGAGTTTTAATCGTTACACATCGTATTAACCACTTTAAAATAGTTCGAGTAGGTGATTTAAGTAACATACCACTAGCTCGATGCTAGGGAAGAATCTAAGCGCAAATAGGGTGGATAAAAGCAAGAGAATGAGGTCCTTCGCCTTCCGTTTGCACCAAGACTCCTTATATGCGATCCTTGATGCTAGAATGATCTTGGAATGTGATGATGGAAGCCGAAAATATGATGGATGGATATAGGGGGGTTCGGCCGAAGCCTTTGAGAGAGAGAGAGGAGTGTTTGAAGTTGAGTTGTGTAGTGAGAAATGAATGATGGTTTAAGCTTAGATACTTATAGACAATTCTTAAGGTGATTAACCATTGGTCCCTATGTCTTCAAGATCTTAAGCACCCAAGATTATAATAACCATCAAGTACAAGAGGTGTCCCCCTACATGGGGACGGTTTGTAATGGGGGGGGGGGTCTAGTTTGGTTAGATTCCAACTAAACATTAGTTAATAGTTAGGTTAATCTAGTTAAGTTTAGGGATTAACCCGGTTAGTAGTGTGTTGTGTTTTATTGCGGGTGTTAGGGTATTCAGGGACCCTAACTGGCTCAGAAAAAGATAAGTAATGTTATTGGCAATATTTTTATGTTCCGGGTAAAGTCCGGTCGTTCGGTTACATACCGATTCGTTAAAGTGCTAAATTGCACCTTTTAGTGTTTAATAAGTATCTTTTTGTAACACTATCGATTCCCAACACCTAGGGAAATATTCTGGATAATAAAACGACATTTCTGCATAATATTTATATGTCTAAATGCTGAATTATTGCTGAATTATATAAATTTTGCACTTAAAGTGCGTTTCGGGTGCTTTTTAGTGCTTATTTTTGCTTTCGCATTGCATATATATTAAACCCTTGTATGTACTCTTGGGTTTTAATGCATTCTTGTTGTCGGACCTACACCTAGGCTCCAATTTTATTGTCTGACTGCTTTCTGCAGTTCTGTTGACACAGTGTGTCTTACCGGTGAGTTTACTAGTATTTTTGACGCAACGCTCTCGTTTATGCATAAAGCAATATTTTGTAGTATACAACGTGCATGAATTCACTTGTTTGGTATGTAATCAGATATTGCTGACAATTAAGCACTAATTACAGTCATTAAGCAATAATTAATGTGTACGGAAATTACCGGGTTGGGCCAGTTGTCACAGTCTCCCCCCGTTAAAAGAATTTCGTCCCGAAATTCAGGCTGAACTCACTCTCGCTGGAGTCCTCTTGAATAGGTGGGGATACTTTTTCTTGAACTGGTCTTCACGTTCCCATGTGTACTCGGGTCCGTGCTTAGAGCTCCAACGTACTTTGACAAGTTTTACGCTGCTCCTCCTGGTCTTGTTGACTTTCCAGTCGGTAACCTCAACGGGTTGCTCTGTAAATCGGAGGGCTTCATCAATATGTACTTCATCCATCGGGATGATCACGTTTTCTTGTGTTGGACTCTTCTTCAGGTTGGATACATGAAACGTATCATGTACTCCATTAAGTTCTTCCGGTAACTCCAATTTGTATGCCACGGTACCAATTCTTTTCAAAATTCTGAATGGTCCGATGTATCGTGGATTCAGCTTTCCACGCTTTCCAAATCTGACTACGCCCTTCCAAGGTGAGACTTTTAACAACACTTTGTCTCCCACCTTGAATTCTACCGATTTTCTTTTCGGATCAGCGTAGCTCTTTTGTCGATCTCGAGCCGCCTTAATGCGCTCTCGGATCTGCGCAATCTTGTCGGTTTTCTCTTGTACAAGTTCAGGACCAACCATACGCTTATCTCCGGCATCTGCCCAACATAAGGGCGATCGGCATTTGCGGCCATACAGAGCTTCGAACGGTGCGGCTTTTATGCTCTTATGATAGCTGTTATTGTAGGAAAACTCAACTAAAGGTAGATGAGTATCCCAGCTGCCGCCTAGATCCATGACACATGCGCGAAGCATATCTTCTAACGTTTGTATAGTTCGTTCGCTCTGGCCGTCTGTTTGCGGATGGAATGCCGTGCTTAGATCTAACTGAGATCCAAAGGCTTCCTGAAATGATTGCCAGATTCTCGAGACAAAGCATCCATCTCTGTCTGAAATGATTGAGATTGGCACTCCATGACGTGCCACAATTTCCCTCAAGTATATCTCTGCAAGCTTTCCAGTGCTATCCTTCTCTCGGATTGGTAGGAAATGCGCAAACTTCGTCAATCGATCAACTATTACCCATATCATATCGTGCCCTCTCGGGGTCTTGGGTAATTTCGTTATGAAGTCCATCGAGATTTGTTCCCACTTCCACACGGGAATCTCTGGTTGTTGTAGTAGGCCGGACGGTTTCTGATATTCTGCCTTAACCTTAGCACAGGTTAGGCATTTTCCAACATAGACAGCAACGTCGCTCTTGAGTCTCGGCCACCAATAGTATTCTTTCAAATCTTGATACATTTTATCTGATCCTGGATGGATCGAGTATCTCGATTTATGCGCTTCATTAAGAATGACTTCTCGTATGCCACCATAGAGTGGAACCCAAATACGCTTCTTGAAGTATAAGGCTCCCTCTTCGTTTGGCACCATGTATTTCATCATACCCCGTAGGTATTCAGCTTTATAGTTCTCTCCTTTAAGAGCTTCTTGTTGTGCATCACGAATGCGTGCAGTGAGGTTCGTTTGAATCGTCATTTCCAATGCTCGAACCCTTAGGGTCTTAACCCTTTCTTTTCGGCTCAACGCGTCCGCTACAGCGTTTACCTTTCCAGGATGGTACTTCATCTCACAGTCATAATCGTTCAGCAGCTCAACCCAATGCCGCTGGCGCATATTCAATTCCTTCTGATCAAATATGTGTTGTAAGCTTTTGTGATCTGTGAAGATTGTACATCGAGTACCATATAAGTAATGTCGCCAAATCTTCAAGGCGAATACCACTGCACCCAGCTCTAGGTCGTGAGTGGTATAATTTCTCTCGTGAACCTTCAGTTGTCTTGAAGCATAAGCGATGACTTTTTGGCGTTGCATGAGCACGCAACCCAAGCCTTGTCGTGAGGCGTCGCAGTATACCACGAAGTCTTCAGTGCCTTCGGGTAACGATAGTATCGGTGCATCGCAGAGCTTGTTCTTAAGTAGCTGAAAGGCTTCTTCCTGTTTGTGACCCCAGTCGTACTTCTTGTCTTTCTGGGTAAGGGTCGTTAGTGGTTGAGCTATCTTTGAGAAATTCTTGATGAATCGCCGATAATAGCCCGCTAAGCCCAAAAATTGTCGAACTTCAGTTGGGGTCTTGGGAGCTTCCCAATTCTTGATTGCTTCTATCTTGGACGGGTCTACATGAATGCCCTTCTCATTCACAACGTGACCTAGAAATTGTACTTCGCGAATCCAGAATTCGCATTTCGAGAACTTTGCATAAAGCTTCTCCTTCTTCAGTAGTTCCAAGATGGTTCTAAGATGTTGCTCATGCTCTTCTTTCGTTCGCGAGTAAATCAGGATATCATCGATAAATACAATCACGAATTTATCGAGATATGGTTTACATACGCGGTTCATCAGATCCATAAAGACCGCTGGTGCATTCGTCAGCCCAAACGGCATCACAAGAAATTCGTAGTGCCCATAGCGTGTTCTGAATGCAGTCTTTGGCACGCTTTCATCTTGGATTCTCAGCTGATGGTATCCAGATCGTAGGTCGATCTTGGAATAGTAGCTTGATCCTTGCAGTTGATCAAACAAGTCATCAATCCTCGGTAGCGGATACCGATTCTTGATTGTGAGCTTGTTCAGTTCCCTATAATCGATACACATCCGCAGTGATCCATCCTTCTTCTTCACGAATAACACTGGAGCTCCCCAGGGTGAGAAGCTTGGCCTTATGAATCCTTTATCCAACAACTCCTGAAGCTGTGTAGATAATTCTTGCATTTCGGGTGGCGCAAGTCGATATGGAGCCTTGGCTATAGGAGCGGCTCCTGGAACCAAGTCTATGTGGAATTCGACTTGTCGTTGCGGAGGTAGTCCTGGCAGATCTTCAGGGAACACATCAGGAAATTCCTTCACCAAAGGAATGTCTTCGAGTTTTGGCTCCACAGCCTTCTTATCTACAACGTGTGCTAGGAAAGCAACACATCTTTTCCTTATGCACTTCTGTGCCTTCATATAACTGATGATTCGTAGAGGCGCGTTTCGTCTTTCTCCATGTACGATGAGAGTTTCATCATTCTCCAGAGGGATGCGAATGATTTTCTCGTGACAAATGACTTCAGCTTTGTTCTTGGACAACCAGTCCATGCCGACTACTACATCGAAGCTACCTAATTGGATAGGTAAGAGGTCGATGCTAAATTTTCGTTCACCAAGTTCTAGCGTGCAGCCTCTAACAACTTCGCCCGATTCAACAAGTTTACCATTGGCTAGTTCTATGGAATAAGGAATTTCTAATCTACTAGATTCTATTCCAAGTATGCGTTTAAATTCCACAGACATGAAGCTATAATCGGCGCCAGTGTCGAATAATATGGATGCAAAGTGATTGTTAATGAGGAACGTACCGTTGACCACATTAGGGTCCTCGCGTGCGTCCCTTGCTCCAATCACAAATGCTCGGGCCTGAGCATTGTTTCCTTCTGGGCAATCCTTCATGAAATGATCTTTGCTTCCACATATGAAGCATCCCTGGTTTCGCCCATTCCCGTTACCAGCACCGTTTCCATTTCCACCATTGTTCCTATCATCAGCCCCATTACGATTTCCATTCCCGTTCCTCTTACTCCAACAGTCTTCAGTGCGGTGACCCAACCTTCCACACTTTTCACACTTTGAGATGCAACAAGCTCCCTCGTGATGGTGTTTACACCGATGGCATTTGGGCAAGGTGCCCCGGTATCCCCTTGCTGGTGCGTCGTTCATGGCTGCAAGAGGTTTCGCCCCTTGAGGCGGGTTAGGGTCACGCTTCTTGTTGGAACCTTTGTTGTTACGAGTTGCTTGATTCAAGTTTGCATATTTCCTTTTCTTGTCGCCAGACGACTCAGCATGTGTTTCAGACTTTTCTGTTGGGTTCAGGGATAGCTTCTTCATGCGAACACAATCTTCAGTAAGGCTGACAGCCAGAGTTACAGCCTCGGTGATTGTTTGTGGTTTGGCCGACGTCACCATGCCACGAAACTCTGAGGCCAGCCCCCAAATGTAACGTTCAACACGCTTGAATTCGGGAGTCACCATGTAGGGAAGCACTCTGGACAGATCGTGGAACCTTCGAGTGTAACCATTAATGTCAGCACCTTCCATAGTCAAGTGCCAGAATTCCGTTTCCAGCCTTTGGAGTTCGGCACGAGAGCAGTACTTCTCTCTCATTCTTTCCTTTAGTTCATCCCAAGTTAGGCCATATGCGGCATCATCGCCCAAGGTTTGGACTTGCAGGTTCCACCAAGTCAGAGCTTCATCGACAAACAACCCAGTAGCAAAGGTGACTTGTTGATCCGCGGTACACTTGCTCATGCGGAAGGTAGCTTCAGTCTTCTCCGTCCAGCGCACAAATGCTACTGCACATCCTGTGCCATCATAGTTCATCGGCTTGCAGTCGAGGAACTGCTTGAAAGTGCAGCCTTGAGCTGCATTGCCTCCAGACGAATCTCCATTCCCATTACGCCTAGTGTTACTTGGTCCTCCACTGTCTTGAGTTCGGTTCGCCTCGTATTGGGCGATAGCAGTGGAGATCCTTTCCTCCAGTAGGGCGTTCAGCTCATCAGCAGTTCTTGGCAGTGGGGGAGGAGGAGGTTGATCGTCATTGCGAGCATTCACAGCTTTCCTGGGTGCCATGTTCTGACAGAACATAACACAACAGGGTTACACATTTGTTTGATATCGTCCTACTAGGCAGTAGTAGTATATATATTCACAGGTATATATCACATAAGTGACATCAAACAATTTATTACTCTAGCAGAGTACTTAGTAGGCTTGCACTGAGGGAATCTATACGTGACAAGACTTGCTGTGATTTTTGTGCACTGAATTCCATAATTATGTATGCATCCATAATTACGTAACTCCTTGCACAGTCCGCACAGTTCGTTTCATCCTCGTATCTCTTCCTTCAGATAGGCCATTGCTTTTCGGTAGAGTCACGTATACTTGTGACATTCTACTTCTAGTACATGCTAATTATCACACGTAATTGCAAGTAATTTCTAGTCAACGACAAGTGCTACTCAAGTGCACTCTAAGTCTCGTAGTGTCTTTTCTAGACTCATGTAACTAGTTTCAGGTAGTGGATGTCGCGGGACGTTTTATGCAATGAAAACTCTTTGAAAATTGTTTTCGTGAATGGATCCTAGAGATTGTAGACTAGACTCGAGAAGGAATCTTGGTTCACTACAATCGCAGCTCTGATACCAATCTGTCACACCCCTTTCTGCGGCGGAAGCACGAGGTGTGATCATGAAAGGTTCTCATTGCATACGAAGAGTAAACATACTACATTCTCAAAAATATCTTCAAATATTACATTACTGAAAACATATGTCAAGTGTTTACAACACGAGATAACATATTGTCTTAAAAGTCACAACTTTATTTAAAGATAGACAAAGCGACATCCACGAGCATGAGTAAGACCACGCGCACATCCATCCTAGTTACCTGAAATACATGTGAGTTTTGGAAAAACGTCAACATAAAGTTGGTGTGAATTCATGCAATTTTTGTATTTCACGTTTGTATACTTTGTATGAAAACATAATTTGTATTTTGTATAAATCAAGTCTTTTGTGTACACCACGTACTCATGTATAAATCAAATATTTATGTATGTATCAAGTGTTAATGGGTTGCAAAGCCATTAACATGTGACACGACATAGGAAGTCACCAAACCATAGGCATTTTTCTGTAGTCGATTCACGACTGAGACACAAAAACACTGCTTGGTAAAAGAGTGGCCAAGAGTGGGGCTGCCCTGAACCCATTAGATCTAACCTTTTGTTCTGCGGTCTAAGTATGTACACGATTAATGGTGCTTATGGTACCCTATTCGTGACACGATTTCTCGTATCATTCTTGTATCCATCATACCATTTGTAAACATTGTAATATTTGTAACATGTATTTCACCCCCGAAAGTATAAAACTGAAAACAGTTAAAAGAAAAGGGGGAGCATGAACTCACAACTTTGCGTTCCTGTGCGTCGTAAACTTCACCGGATTTGCTTACTTAACGTCGTAACCTATACGCGTTTTCTTAACGTTAGTCACTAGACTTGTATCGCACAAGTACAGTCACTCTCTTTTGTATTTGTATTGTTGTGTTAAAAATATTCTATATTTTTAACTACGTATCTTACTTATATTATTTTCTCAATAATATAAGTCTTTTGTGTTTTGCACTTCGCACCCGAATTATGTATCTTGTATTTTGTATGTGTATTTTTTATGTTTACACTCCTCACGAGTATTTAGTGTATTTTTAAGTCTTAATACACTAGCACGTATAACACATACTATATACACTTAGCACAAAAGTTGGTGATAAAATAATATATATATTTTTCTCAAAAATATATACATACTTAATATCCATTTTTATTTTTGAAGAAGTCCTCATTTCTTATCACCAAAAATTAGGGAAACCTTGGTAATACTTTTAAACACATTTTTAGGGAATAAGTTTCTCAAAAACTTATATTTTTCTAAGTGTCAAAATTTATAAAAATTTTGACAGAGTTTCCCCTAAAAATGGAGGTTTCCCATGTTTTCAAAACATGTGTTTATTTTCTTTTAAATCGTCAACAATTTCCTCATTCAACAATAAACAATATGCAACTAGTTAAAATAGATATAATCGCAGAAATACATGAACTTGTGGTTTTTTCCAAAATAGGTAGTATCTTTCCATTATTTTTAGTGGATCTTTGTATAGATCAACTTCGTTTCTTGAAAGTCTCGTTTTTAAAGAAGTTACATCTTTACAACTTCCTGTCAATATTTACAAAAATAGTTATTTTGTCGAAACTTTGCGTTACACAAGTGTTTACACACTCGTGTGTTTGCTAAAATCATTCTTTTTCATGTAAGATCCGGTTTTAGAAAAATATGATTTCTTGGACACTTGGTCCTTTGAAAGTACCGCTTGTAGATCCGTAGATCTACTAGTTCTGAACACCATTTCATAAGTAAAATCGATTTTACACAAGTTCAAGTTTGATGTGTGGTAGAGTTTCATCACCTAACCCTTGTTACACTTAAACAAGCTTTATGTCATAATCCATTATCATGACCAATTCGGGTTAAACGATGATCCGAGCTACCACAACATAGATCGGGCCTAAATAACCACACAAATCAAATACAACAAGATTTACACAACATTCAAGCTTTTAACCATCTTTTTAAGTGCTTTTAGTAGACTTTAAAGCATTATCTTGTAAGATTTCGAGTTTTAATCGTTACACATCGTATTAACCACTTTAAAATAGTTCGAGTAGGTGATTTAAGTAACATACCACTAGCTCGATGCTAGGGAAGAATCTAAGCGCAAATAGGGTGGATAAAAGCAAGAGAATGAGGTCCTTCGCCTTCCGTTTGCACCAAGACTCCTTATATGCGATCCTTGATGCTAGAATGATCTTGGAATGTGATGATGGAAGCCGAAAATATGATGGATGGATATAGGGGGGTTCGGCCGAAGCCTTTGAGAGAGAGAGAGGAGTGTTTGAAGTTGAGTTGTGTAGTGAGAAATGAATGATGGTTTAAGCTTAGATACTTATAGACAATTCTTAAGGTGATTAACCATTGGTCCCTATGTCTTCAAGATCTTAAGCACCCAAGATTATAATAACCATCAAGTACAAGAGGTGTCCCCCTACATGGGGACGGTTTGTAATGGGGGGGGGGGTCTAGTTTGGTTAGATTCCAACTAAACATTAGTTAATAGTTAGGTTAATCTAGTTAAGTTTAGGGATTAACCCGGTTAGTAGTGTGTTGTGTTTTATTGCGGGTGTTAGGGTATTCAGGGACCCTAACTGGCTCAGAAAAAGATAAGTAATGTTATTGGCAATATTTTTATGTTCCGGGTAAAGTCCGGTCGTTCGGTTACATACCGATTCGTTAAAGTGCTAAATTGCACCTTTTAGTGTTTAATAAGTATCTTTTTGTAACACTATCGATTCCCAACACCTAGGGAAATATTCTGGATAATAAAACGACATTTCTGCATAATATTTATATGTCTAAATGCTGAATTATTGCTGAATTATATAAATTCTGCACTTAAAGTGCGTTTCGGGTGCTTTTTAGTGCTTATTTTTGCTTTCGCATTGCATATATATTAAACCCTTGTATGTACTCTTGGGTTTTAATGCATTCTTGTTGTCGGACCTACACCTAGGCTCCAATTTTATTGTCTGACTGCTTTCTGCAGTTCTGTTGACACAGTGTGTCTTACCGGTGAGTTTACTAGTATTTTTGACGCAACGCTCTCGTTTATGCATAAAGCAATATTTTGTAGTATACAACGTGCATGAATTCACTTGTTTGGTATGTAATCAGATATTGCTGACAATTAAGCACTAATTGCAGTCATTAAGCAATAATTAATGTGTACGGAAATTACCGGGTTGGGCCAGTTGTCACAATTTCTAAGCTATGTAAAGGATATTTATGGTATGTTTAACGTATGATCATATTCCGGAGTGTACGTTGCTATACGAATCGGCAGACTTTCGCAGTTTGTCGCAAATAGTCCCTGTGAGCGAATAAACTTGTTTTTGCCATACCAAACCCTCCAAAACTTATTTCTAAGTTATGTAAAGGTTATTTAAGGTATGTTAAGCTTATGTTGATGTTCTGGAGTGTTTTTCGTGTTAAAGTGATTACGTTTATGCATCAGTTTGCGTATAACTTTCCAGAAAGCGATTTAGAGCTCGAAATCGAACGAGAAATGATATGTGCAATCGTCACATGTATTTGTACAAATACTAAGACTGGAACACAATATTTCATTGGATTCGTATTTGTATGATGGTTGTAGAGGCACAGATGTCACATCTACTAAATTACGTCATTATTTTGAAACTCATCCCATTATTGTTAAGACTAACTTTCCTATCAAGAATGTTCTCAGGAAACCTGAAATGCCAGGAAGGATGGCAAAATGGGCAGTCAAACTTAGTGCATATGATATCAAATATGAACCAAGAACTGCCATCAAATCCCAAGCCTTAGCTGACTTTGTGGCTGATTTCAGTAGTGATCTACAAAGGGAAGCTGAATTGGAAGATCAACAACTTGAAGAGACTAAGGATCCTTGGATACTCTTCACAGATGGAACTTAAAATGTCAAGGGAACTGGACTAGGCATACTACTAAAATCGCCACAGGGGGCATTACCACTCAATTGCTTGTGAGTTTCAAACTACTAATAATGAGGCTGAATATGAAGCCTTAATAGCAGGTTTGCAAATTGCCAAGCATATGAGGATCAGGTATCTTGAGGTACATGTAGATTCTTTATTAATTACTAACCATTAATGGTTCTTATGCTATCAAAGGTGAAAGGCTAATTAAATATCTAGAGATAGTCAAGAAATTGGCAGACTCTTTTGCTTCTTTTAGTTTGACACAGGTACCCAGGGAAGAAAATACAGAAGCTGATGCCTTAGCTAATCTTGGATCATCTTTGAAGATTCCAAAAGATGTTAAGATACCAATTATCCACATCTTAGCCCCTTCTATTGAGGATCACACAGCCATGGAAATAGTGGAGGATTCTGCAATCATACCTAGTGATGGTGCACAATCGAGTTCAGGATCCTGGATCCTTCCAATCCTGAGATACATACAACATGGAGAGATTCCTACTGGAGAAATCCTACAGCTTTCAAAGTCAATGTATCTCAATTTACAATACTAAATAACATACTATACAAACGGTCTCTTGCAGGTCCATATCTAAGGTGCATCGAGGATCCATAAATTCAAGAAGTTCTAAAGGATTTTCATGAAGGAGATTGTGGGAACCACACTGGGGGCAGAGCACTATTCTCAAGGATCCTTAGAACAGGATATTATTGGCCCACAATGAAGAAGGATGTTGTGGAATATGCAAAGAAATGTGATGCTTATCAAAGACATAGCAATATTCTTCATCAACCAGCAGAGCTCCTGCATCCTATATCCTCTTCTTGGCCATTCATGAGATGGAGAATGGACATAGTTGGCAAACTTCCCAAGGCACCAGGAGGAAAAGTATTTATGCTTGCTATGACTGATTACTTTTCCAAATGGATATAAGCTAAAGCTTTTGCACAAGTCAGAGAGAAAGAAGTGATATCCTTTATTAAAAGAAACATTATTACTAGATTTGGCATACCTTCTGAAATTGTTTGTGATAATGGATCCCAATTCATTTGGAGTAGATTTACTAACTTTTGTGACAGTTGGAGGATCAGGATGATCACATCAACATCAGTCCACCCACAAGCTAATGGTCAAGCAGAATCATCCAATAAAATCATCATCAATAACTTGAAGTAGAAGCTTGGATCCAAGAAAGGAAAGTGGGCAGAAGAGCTACCCTATGTATTATGGACTGATAGAACAACTCCCAAGAATGCTACTGGTCAAACTCCTATTTCTTTAGTGTTTGGAGCTGAATCTGTGATCCCTACAGAGATGGTAGTCCCTACTGTAAGAACAAGCATCCGTGATCCTGAAGGAAATGTTGAAAACTTGGTTCAAGATTTGGATACTATAGAAGAACTCAGGGATTTAGCAATGATAAGATTGGGTAGCTATCAATGGCTGGAGCTTATAACAAGAATGTCAGGATCAGGAAATTTCAAGCTGGTGACATGGTGTTGAGGAAAGCATTCCAAAATACCACAAATCCTGCTGATGGCAAGCTAGCACCAAAGTGGGAAGGCCCCTATTTAATTGAAGCTGAGGCAGGAAAGGGGGCATATCGTTTACTAATAGTGGAAGGTGATCTTTTACCAAGGGCTTGGAATTCTGTCCATTTGAAAAAGTACTTCATATAAGAAGGATCCAGGATCCTTAGATATCCTTATACTCAGTTCATGTTAAGGATCCTAGGAGGATATATGATCCTCACTCTGGTAATGATTTGATTATTATTATTTATCAAATTCTTTAATTCATTTAATTATAAGGAGAAAGTATTAGAATCCTTTATCCTTTTTCATCCAGTTCGGAGTTTTGCTGAAGTAGGTCTATTTTTTACAAAGGATCAAGTATTCAGTCAAATCTCCAAAGTCTTTTGGTTTATCCCCAGTTTTTGGGCTTGTCCCCAGTTTAAGGTATCTACTACCTTCTATGAATCAGGTTCTTACACCTTCGCCAGTTGCGCACGATTATCCTAGTGTAGTTCAAGGCAATGGGACCAGTACCCGCTTTAGGGGCTGACAATTTGATTGTACTGGCTGTATTTAGGATCCTAAGTATAATGGTAGACGTACCATACATCCATTCCTAAGGTTTCTAACGTTTTCACGTTAGCTAAGGTTCTATCATCTTTAGGTCACTAAGTTTGGATAGTCGCCAGTTTGGGCCATACTCCAGTTTACACAAGACTTTTTGGGCTTGTCCCTAGTTATTGGGTTTATCCCCAGCTTATTAGGCTTGTCCCCAGATTGTTGGGCTTGTCCCCAGTTACTAATGTTCTCTTTCTATGATGGTTGGCTTAGTCCCAAGTGATGTATTCTTACAGGTGTTCAAGGTTAAACAGTTGAGGATCCGGGATCCTAACTTTCTGATGGTTCTTATATTTTGACAATGCTGTAAGTGTTAAGGATATAAAATCCTAACATGGATTCTCTGGTATAATCCTTATTACCTTAGCCTTATTCTTGGTTTGTTAATCTTACCCTTATCCTTTGGCAACAGGATATGTGATCCTAGATCATATGATTTTTAAAACTTTTAACTAGAGGATATGTGATCCTTGATCATATCTTAAATCCTTTGATACAAACTGATTTTTGGCATACAATGGATACTTTTACCAATAACTTGTAAGTTCTAAAATTATATAATGGTAATTGACAAATAAATGCATGTGAAATAACATTCTACGACAAAATTTAACAACACAAGGAATAGCCAAAAGTTAAAGTTTTATTTATTTATTTATCAGATTAACCCTTTAAAAAGGTTGTCAAAATTTCCAACCCAAGTTTCTACCAGCAAAACATGGCCTGTCCACTTGGGTTGGCAAAGGGTGTCCATATTAACAAGGTTCCAAGTCATGCAGGAAATCAAAAGATGAGGGGCATCAAAGGCTTCATCTGTGACACCTGTACCTCTGCGACCATCAAACAAATACCAAATCATTGAAATATTGTGTTTCATACTTGGGATTTGTATAAATATGTGTATCAGGTGCACATATCAATTCATGTTCAATTTCGAGCTTTAAATCGCTTTCTGGAAGGTTATACGCGAAGTGATGCGTAAATATAACCAGTTTAATGCAACAAACACTCCGTAATAGTGACATAGGCTTAACATACCTTAAATAACCTTTACATAACTTAGAAATAAGTTTTGGAGGGTTTGGTGTGGCGAAATCAAGTTTATTCGCTTACAGGGACTAATTTTGACAAACTACGAAAGTATGCCGATTCGTACTGTAACGAACATTCCGGAACTTGATCATAAGTTAAATATGCCCTAAATATCCTTTACATAGCTTAGAAATAGGCTTTGAGGTGTTTGGTGCGCAAAAATAAACTTTCTTGATCAATAGGGACTAAAAGCTTCAAAAAGTGCATAAGTTTGCATTTTCGCGCATATCTTATGTTCTGAATATATCCGGACACCCAAAAATTTATGTAATCATTAAAATGTTATATTTTAGAGATTGGCATGATAAAATTTCTTTCGTCGCGTGATTTGGATCGTTTTTCGCGTCCGTTCGTGTTTCGTCGTAATTAACCGAACAACGCAACCGTACGACCAAACGAACCGACATCCGAGATATTTTTGAGCGTATTCCAAGTTCCCTATACTTTAACTTCATTTTTCAGCCTTGAAATAGGGTTAACGGGGCTTAAACATGTCAAAAATGCATCGAAATCAAGTTTCTGGGGTGAAGGGACCAAAACTGACATATTCTGATAGTTGGCTTAGGCGGGCCACGTAAGATAGTGTCTAATCTCACACGGGGCGCGTAGACTGTCCAGTTCAGAAACCATTTTTCTGGTTATGCAGCAGGTTTCAGGCATTTTTCTCAAGGTTTCTTCATCCAATGTGCTTGTTTTAAGTGCCCATGGTATTCTAATTCAGTGGGCACACATGGATGGTTGAGATTGAAGCTCAGGAATCGAGGAACGATCTTAACGGTGGACCAAAATCTATAAATACCCACCAAGATTTCATTTGCTCCTCACCCATTTGATCTGATTTCTCTAAGTTGGAGCCTAAGAACCTTCATACCTGAGAAATCTTGGATCAAATCTCCATCGCTTGGACCTTTTGTAAGCTTCTTTCGTTCTTTTATGCGTTTTTAAGCGTAAAAGTCAAACAGTATTTGACTTTCTACTTTGACCAGTCATTGGTCAACATGAAGTTCGTTTGAACTTAGTAACGTGAGCGTAATCACGATGGTTATAGTCCTGTGTGACTATACCTACTGATTACCACGTTGATTAGGTGTAGTGACGAGTCATAGTTTTGGTCAAAATGCGTATTCTTGCGTATTTTGCAACCAAACTATTCTTGGGTATCAAGACCCTTTGTCTTGATATCAAACTTGTTTTCAAACTTCGTTAAACATGTTTTAACATGTTTAACTCGTCACTTTTAGATTAGTGCTTATATGGTCGTAAGATAAGCGTTCTAAACAACCGCTTAGACTTTCGAACCCGACCCGTTTGGTCGATCTTTATGATCCAACCAAACATGTTTAGTGACCATAGTTGTATAGGGAATAACCAGTTAGGTTATACCTTATGGTCACTTCGTTTAAGTAGTTGTATGATAGGTAGTTTATATGCCTTAGGTAAATGACCAAAATGCCTTTTTTACGCATAAATTCATTTTAAGCATATGTAACCAAAATTTTGACATCTAAAATGATTAGGCAACATTATTAGACATGTTAAGGCATATAAAAATTGTCATAGGGCTAGTTAGACGGTCCGAACGCGTTTTACGTGAACGACACGTTTAAGTAGAGTAAGCTACCTAAACGAGTCGTAATGGGTCGTAAGCACTTAGGTTAGGTTTCGTTTTAGTGTGTAGGCTTTCTTAAACCATATCATATGAGTTCCAATAGTCATTTGGTTTACAAAACCTCATACTATCCGATCCTCCGAGTTAGGTCTGTTTATTAACATGGTTACCTATATTAGGTGTCGTTTGATTTCGTCCTTCTAGCATTGCTTGGATGTTATCCAAAGACTTCTAAGCATCCTCAAGTGAGTACATAGTCCCCTCTTTTACCGTTTTAATCTGTTTTGGGGTGATAAACATGTGCCTACTTGTTACTTTCATGTTTTTCATGCTTTTATATCACATGCTTGCTATGTTCATTAGTACGTATATAGTACATGATTTCATTATGTTTTGCTATGTATATTCACTTAGCATGCTAGCACATTGATTTTTTGTATATTACATTTTGTTGCATATGTTCACTCAGCATATGGACACATTGTTTTACATTTTGAACTGTTTGAACCGTTGGAATTGTTTGGTCTATGTGAACCGTTTGAATCTGATTGATTATGTGAACCGTTTGAATCTGATTGATTATGTGAAACTGTTGATTTATGTGAACCGTTTGAATCTGATTGATTATGTGAACCGTTTGAAACTGTTTGATTTATGTGAACCGTTTGAATCTGTTTGAACCGTTGGGTTAGGGAAGTGATTAGGTAACGGGGCAGGTGTAATGTGTTAAAAGCATGGTGGATACACCGCTGGTACTTCCTATATATAAGTGCTTTTAACACATTATATATCGTTGCGTTATCTAGATCACTTGGCAAGGTTATCAAAACAAAGTTATATTTCAAGGTTTTTCTAACAATATAAAACATTCGAGTTTTATTTCAAAAACGATTTACAATTGGGTTTACTTAAATAAATGTTTTGGAGTTAAGATTCATGGTATCAAGGTTTTATAAAACAAATCTGTTTTGACAAAATTATTTCAATTTATATTACAAGCATTTTACAAAAACTTGGTTTTCTAATTATCAATTTACAAAGGTGTTCAAGTTATTTTCAAAATATAAACGAACCATGAATCCGACACTCACATAAAATCCTATGTACTCGCCGGCATTTTTATGCTGACGTATTTTCACACGTGTTTCAGGTACCATAGTTGGTGATGTTTGATGATGATATTGATGCATGCTCACATAGGAATGGACGAGGCCTTAGTGACTTAATAACAATAAAAGTCTATTTATTCATGTTTTGTTTCTAATTTCAATGTAATGTAATACATTCAATTCAATAAAACAGAACTTCAATCCATGTGTTATGAAACAATGATTCTGTTACAACACTCCCCGACGTTTCCGCCGTGATTTGTTGTTTTACGCGGTCGGGGTGTGACAGAAAAGTTGGTATCAGAGCTCATGGTTATAGGGAATTAGGTTATTAATAATGCTTTGACCTAGTCTATAACCTTCCTAGGACCCTAACGCGAGTTTACTTGCGTTTAGTCATAAAACAATACCGTCGCCTATCTTTAGGTGACAACCACAATGAGAACATAAATTTCGAATCCGCTTTGAAAACTAGTCATCTATTCTAGGATGATTTATTATAAGGTTTTGAACCTTCAAAGTTTTCAAAATCTCGTCAAAGTTTGGGTCTAAATAATGTGAACACGTGCAAACTGGAAGGGTGGGTGCCTGTACCCTCAGTCTTCTGTCTAAGGCCAGAGTGTTCGTACAAATCCGCACTATCGGACCAGTCACTCTTACCTGGGAACTCTTGGGGTGAGTGTCCACTTATAGGAGAGCATGTCTTTGCGATACATTATGAGTACCTATTTACTTTGATTCAGCTTTTTATGTTGTTTGTTTGCTTCGTGGTTTGAACAAATGACCATCACCCATGCCTTTTGGTCGGAAATTGTAACATCCTTACCCAATGACATTTCATTTGTTTTCTCTCTTGTTTCCCCTTTTAGAATGCCTCCACGACGCGACAATCAGGTGCCTAATGAGGAACTGGCAGCTATCATTACGCAGCAAATGGCTGCCGCGCTCCCAAACATCATTGCTCAATGTAACCTAGCCCTCAACAACAATAATGCCCCCTGCAACTTCAAGACATTCAACTCTGCCAAGCCATCAAATTTTTCTGGGTCTCAAGGAGCGACTGCACTTCTGCAATGGTTCGAGAGTCTAGATAGCACCTTCAGACATGTTCAGTGTCCGAATGAGCGAAAGGTAGAGTTTGCATCTAGCGTCTTTGAGAAACGAGCTTTAACATGGTGGAATGGTGTGATGAGAGATAGGGGTGCCGAGGTAGCACTGGCTCAAACCTGGGAAGAGCTTCGAGCTCTAATGATGAGGGAATTCTATCCCCGTCATGAGATTAGGGCAATGGAAAGGGAATTCGACAATCTTAAGCAAGATAGCGGTGAGTATCGAGCCTACACGGACCATTATGAGGAGTTAAGTCTGTTATGCCCGAATATGGTTACGCCTATGGAGAAGGCAATCGAAAAGTACATTGATGGCCTCCCTGACTCAGTACAAGACATTGTGACTGGTAGCAACCCCACTACCGTTAGACAGGCCATTGAGCTATCTGCTACCTTGACTGAATCTCAGATCAGGAAAGGTAAACTTTTTCGAAAAGGCAACAAGAAACCGATCGAGGAATCGAAACCGAAGGATGAACAGACTGGATCCCCTAAGAAGTCAAAGAAGCGAAAGGCTTCTTAGAACTTCACCGTGGTTACCCACAATGATCAAGCCATCCCCAACAAACCAGCTCAACCCCCTGCTAGGAAGCCATACAACGGAACTACACCCTTGTGCAACCAATGTACCCTTCATCATCATGCTAGGGTGAAGTGCCGCAAGTGCTAAACTTGTGGACTTATAGGTCATACAGCAAGGGTTTGCCCAACTGCAGCTGCACCAAATCAAGCTGGCAACAATCCTGCTCAAGGTCGTTTTCTTCTAGGTTCTTGCTTCAACTGTGGTGAGATGGGACATTTCCGAAGGGATTGCCCAAAGCTTGCTAATGCAAATCCAGCACAGGGATGAGCATCTGACCGACTGAAAGACAACACTGTTTAGAAATAATCAAGCTTTATGTATTATTTTCTTTTGTTGTCAAGGTCTATGAAATAGTTGTTGTTGTAGTTTATAAATAAATCTTTGATTTACATTGCAATGTATTTGTGTGGTTGCATGTATAAACAACATATCCCCTACAATACCGACAATCAAGGAACCGTATTCCTTGAAGAACAGACTACTCCCAAAACTCTTCCATTTTATGATCTCTTGTGTTTTCCACGAAAATCCTAAGTACCCGTTTCTTCCAAGGAAACGAAGTACAAGGCGCAAGTTACAACTCTGGACGAATACCTAAAGTACCACTATAAATCCTTAATGGGGTACCTAAGGGTATTTCCGTAAGTCCGTAATTGTTGTGTACCTTAATTCGAATGTTATGATTCCTTGTAATCAAAAATCAAATTTTTGGAAGATCATCCTATCTTTTCAGATAGATTCTTGAGGACGTTGAAGTCCATCGACTGGGTTCCTGGTATACCTTGAATACCCATGTTCAATTCGATAACAAGATATAACAATTAATAACAAACTGATAACAAATTAATAACCAAGGAAACAATTATGTGTTTATGTGTTGACCCAGTCAAAGTTGTCTCGACCTTGTTCAAATTCTATCCCCTTCACATTATAAAACAAACTGTGATTTCTATGCAAGGAATTACATAATTATGGATGCATACATAATTATGAAATTTAGTGCACAGAAACCACAACAAGTTTTGTCATGTGTCTTGAGTTAACTCTATTCATTTTCCATTTCAGAAGAATACCTGTTGAAAATGACTCCGTGTGTTCATTTTCGTTTCTGAAGAATGTCTGTTGAGGAAAATGAATATCCTTTTGTTTATTCCTTCATTTTCCATTTCTGAAGAATACCTGTTGAGAATGACTTCGTCTGTTCATTTTCGTTTTTGAAGAATGTCCGTTGAGGAAAATGAATATCCTTTTGTTTATTCTATTCATTTCCATTTCTGATGAAGCACCTGTTGAAAATGTCTCCGTCCGTTCATTTTCGTTTCTGAAGAATGTCCGTTGAGGAAATGAATATCCTTTTGATTATTCCTTCATTTCCATTTCTGAGGAAGCACCCGTTAAAAATGATTCCGTCCGTTCATTTTCATTTCTAAAGAATGTCCGTTGAGGAAATGACAGGATTATGCCTTGTATATCTTTGGTGGTTATTTAACACAAAGTCACAGACAGGCTCCTACGAATAAATTTCGGGACGAAATTTCCTAAAGTAGGGGAGACTGTGACACCTGTGCCTCTGCGACCATCAAACAAATACCAAATCAATGAAATATTATATTTCATACTTGGGATTTGTATAAATATGTGTATCAGGTGCACATATCAATTCATGTTCGATTTCGAGCTTTAAATCGTTTTCTGGAAGGTTAAACGCGAAGTGATGCGTAAATATAACCAGTTTAATGCAACAAACACTCCGGAATAGTGACATAGGCTTAACATACCTTAAATAACCTTTACATAACTTAGAAATAAGTTTTATAGGGTTTGGTGTGACGAAATCAAGTTTATTCGCTTACATGGACTAATTTCGACAAACTGCGAAAGTATGTCGATTCGTGCTGTAACGAACAACCGGAACTTGATCATAAGTTAAATACGCCCTAAATATCCTTTACATAGCTTAGAAATAGGCTTTGAGGTGTTTGGTGCGCAAAAATAAACTTTCTTGATCAATAGGGACTAAAAGCTTCAAAAAGTGCATAAGTTTGCATTTTCAAGCATATCTTACGTTCTGAATATATCCGGACACCCAAAAATTTATGTAATCATTAAAATATTATATTTTAGTGATTGGCATGATAAAATTCCATTCGTCGCGTGATTTGGATCGTTTTTCACGTCCGTTCGTGTTTCGTCGTAATTAACCGAACAACGCAACCGTACGACCAAACGAACCGACATACGAGATATTTTTGAGCATATTCTAAGTTCCCTATACTTTAACTTCATTTTGGAGCCTTGAAATGGGGTTAACGGGGCTTAAACATGTAAAAAAAAATGCATCGAAATCAAGTTTCTGGGCTGCAGGGACCAAAACTGACATATTCTGATAGTTGGCTTAGGCGGGCCATGTAAGATAGTGTCTAATCTTACGCGGGGCGCGTAGACTGCCCAGTTCAGAAACCATTTTTCTGGTTTTGCAGCTGGTTTCAGGCATTTTTCTCATGGTTTCTTCATCCAATGTGCTTGTTTAAAGTGCCCATGGTATTCTAATTTAGTGCGCACACATGGATGGTTGAGATTGAAGCTCGGGAATCGAGGAACGATCTTAACGGTGGACCAAAATCTATAAATACCCACCAAGATTTCATTTGCTCCTCACCCATTTGATCTGATTTCTCTAAGTTGGAGCCTAAGAACCTTCATAACTGAGAAATCTTGGATCAAATCTCCATCGCTTGGACCTTTTGTAAGCTTCTTTCGTTCTTTTATGCATTTTTAAGTGTAAAAGTCAAACAGTGTTTGACTTTCTTCTTTGACCAGTCAATGGTCAACATGAAGTTCGTTTGAACTTCGTAACATGAGCGTAATCACGATGGTTATAGTCCCGTGTGGCTATACCTACTGATTACCACGTTGATTAAGTGTAGTGACGAGTCCTAGTTTCGGTCAAAATGCGTATTCTTGCGTATTTTGCAACCAAACTATTTTTGGTATCAAGACCCTTTGTCTTGATATCAAACTTGTTTTCAAACTTCGTTAAACATGTTTAACTCGTCACTTTTAGATTAGTGCTTATATAGGGTCGTAAGATAAGCGGTCTAAACAACCGCTTAGACTTTCGAACCCGACCCGTTTGGTTGATCTTTTGGGATCCGACCAAGCATGTTTAGTGACTATAGTTGTATAGGAAATAACCTTCCGAGGTTATACCTTATGGTCACTTCGTTTAACTAGTTGTATGATAGGTAGTTTATATGCCTTAGGTAAATGACCAAAATGCTCTTTTTACGCATAAATTCATTTTAAGCATATGTAACCTAAATTTTGACATCTAAAATGATTAGGAAACATTATTAGACATGCTAAGGCATATAATAATTGTCATATGACTAGTTAGACGGTCCGAACGCGTTTTACGCGAATGACACGTTAAAGTAGCGTAAGCTACCTAAATGAGTCGTAATGGGTCGTAAGCACTTAGGTTAGGTTTTGTTTTAGTGTGTACGCTTCGTTAAACCATATCATATGAGTTCCAATACTCATTTGGTTTACGAAACCTCATACTATCCGATCCTCCGAGTTAGGTCCGTTTATTAACATGGTTACCTATATTAGGTGTCGTTTGATTCCGTGATCCCTCTAGCATTGCTTGGTTGTTATCCAAAGACTTCTAAGCATCCTCAAGTGAGTACATAGTCCCCTCTTTTACCGTTTTAAACTGTTTTAGGGTGATACACATGTGCCTACTTGTTACTTTCATGCTTTTCATGGTTTTATATCTTATGCTTGCTATGTTCATTAGTACGTATATAGTACATGATTTCATTATGTTTTGCTATGTATGTTCACTTAGCATGCTATTGATTTTTTGTATATTACATTTTGTTGCATATGTTCACTCAGCATATGGACACATTGTTTTACATTTTGAACTGTTTGAACCGTTGGAATTGTTTGGTCTATGTGAACCGTTTGAATCTGATTGATTATGTGAACCGTTTGAATATGATTGATTATGTGAAACTGTTGATTTATGTGAACCGTTTGAATCTGATTGATTATGTGAACCGTTTGAAACTATTTGATTTATGTGGACCTTTTGAATCTGTTTAAACCGTTGGGTTAGGGAAGTGATTAGGTAATGGGGCGGGTGTAATGTGTTAAAATCATGGTGGATACGCCACTGGTACTTCCAATATATAAGTGCTTTTAACACATTATATATCGTTGCATTATCTAGATCACTTGGGCAAGGTTATAAAAAAAGGTTATATTACGAGGTTTTTCTAACAATATAAAACATTCGAGTTTTATTTCAAAAACGATTTACAATTGGGTTTACTTAAACAAATGTTTTGGAGTTAAGATTCATGGTATCGAGGTTTTATAAAACAAATCTGTTTTGACATGATTATTTTAATTTATATTACAAGCATTTTACAAAAACTTGGTTTTCTAATTATCAATTTACAAAGGTGTTCAAGTTATTTTCAAAATATAAACGAACCATGAATCCGACACTCACATAAAATCCTATGTACTCGCCGACATTTTTATGCTGACGTATTTTCACACGTGTTTCAGGTACCATAGTTGGTGATGTTTGATGATGATATTGATGCATGCTCACATAGGAATGGACGAGGCCTTAGTGACTTAATAACAATAAAAGTCTATTTATTCATGTTTTGTTTCTAATTTCAATGTAATGTAATACATTCAATTCAATAAAACAGAACTTCAATCCATGTGTTATGAAACAATGATTCTGTTACAACACTTCCAGACGTTTCGGCCGCGATTTGTTGTTTTACGAGGTCGGGTTGTGACATCATCCTCCACAAACAGAAGGACCCATCCACCTTTGCTACCCCTTATTATCCTAAGGATCAGTGATCCTTAACCCTAAAACTATTGTTCAAGTTATTACAGACCATTATTGTTCGAAACCAAAACACCATCAAACAAAAACCATTAAACCATAAAAAATGGGCTCCAGCCAGGTCTAGAATTTTCCATCATCGCCCATTTGTGTAGCTTACACCTTCGCTGCCTCGTCCACCTTCTCTTCACCTCCTTTGCCACTGCCTCCAGCCACTGCATCTTCAGGATTATTAGCTCCACTACCACCGGCTTCAAGCGCCAACACCTCCTCAGGCTCCTCGTCATCTCCAAGTTCAGTCAGCCTCTTTGCCCAACCCTCCAAGTCCCACTCAGACCTGTCAAAGAAATGATCAGCAGCTTCCTTGGCCATTTGAAGCTTGATCTTCAGCATAGCAATGGCAGCAGAGAGTTTGGCTCCATCCATGATCTCCATCCTCTCCTTGTTGGCGGTGATCTCAGCAAGAAGTAGCTCCTTTTGCAGTGCCTTGTTCTCTTTTTCAAGCTGAGAGATCTTCTTATCCTTGGCAACTGCAATGGCCTGGAGGTCAAGGTTCTTCTGTTCAGCTTTGGGCACATGCTGGTCTAAGAGGATTTGAACTTCAGCAAATTTCTGCATAAAAGAATTCAAGATTCAGGATCCTATATCCTCAAAAGAAGTACAAATTTCAGGATATGAAATCCTTACCTCGGACATTCTTGGAGTTGACATTCCATCAGTGGGAGGCCCTCAGTGGGCTTAGTGGGCTTCTTCCTTTTGTTCCTTTACCCCTGGTGCTAGTGCCTTTGGTCTCTGGGATGCTTTGGCTTGCAGCCAGCTCCTTCTTGATTGACCGAGGGGATACATATTCCTGAAGATCACCCACGCTGAACCTGGAAGTAGACTTGGAAGATTTAGCAGCACCTACAAACATAACACACAGATAAGTATTCATATCCTATTTTCATTAAACATTTATATACATATAAATATGGGTACTTACTTGACATGGTGTAGGAACCGGAGGAGATCTCTTGAGAATCCTTTGCTTTGGCTTGAAATGTTCTAATGGCAGGATCAAGCTTCCAGAAAGCTTCTATCCTCTATTTGGCAACATGAGACTCTTGAATGTGAGAAAGGGAGATAGCTGCATAAACAAAAAGAAAGGATCAGTTATCCTCAACAGAAAAGAGAAGTCTTACCGTAGTCCTAGCCTAAGGATCCTATATCCTACCCTGGGTGTTCCACTTCTTGGGAAGATGACTCCCGTTTGGAATGGAATCTCTTCTGACAAAGAAGAATTGATTCCTCTAGTTGGTGTCATTCTTGCTGGTCTTAAGGATTGGATGAGGTTGCTGGGGTTTGGATTTGAAGAGAAAGCGGTGAGAACAATGACTGACTAGATTGTACAAATGGCTCAACTCAGACAAGCCTATGTCTACACCTTCATGTTCTACGATGTGCTCAAGTGTGCACAAGACTCTCCACACCATCGGCATAGCTTGGATGTAGAACAGGCCGGTCAGTGTGAAGAAGCCTTGTGTGAGAGTGGGAAAAGGATATGTGAAGCCTATTTGAAAAGGGGATGCAGGGAAGGTGATCCAGACATCCGATACACAATCGCTCTTCGTTGAAGAATCAAATGGCCGGAAAATGGTACCATCCGAGAAACAGTGGCGTAACTGATCAATATCAGGATCAGTGAAACGGCAGAGTTCCTGTCACACCCTGGCTTTGCGGAAGCGTGGTTAATTTGGTGTGACTTCTTAATACCATAGCTTAACCATAACAAAGCTATATGAAATAAAATCATGCAAGATCATCCATTTGATAAAGTTTTAAAACCAGAGTAACATACCATTGTCTTATAGACTTACAACATCATAACATAAAACATTGTCTTGAAAAACATAAACATCAACATGAAATAAACGCAGTTTAAGATTTGTGACTTGTCCAGGAAAGAGTCACATTTCCTAAACTGGGATGACCTTGGAACCCTTATGCAGCGAGAAAACATAACATACCGCGCCAGATCTTTTAATTCCCTGAAATACATGTAAGTTGAAAAATCAACAATAATGTTGAGCGAGTTCATGTGTAAGTGAGTAAGTAACCTTTGTGAGTATAAAAATAGTCTTGGTATGTAGCAAATAAGGGAATTGAGATCACCAATGGTTTGCAAGGCCACTGATATATGTGAAGTGCAAATAGGGAGACTCAAACCTAGCAGATTTCGCCACGGCATTAGTATGTGGACAAAGTCACCCCGAGGTCCGTTTCTAGTTTGGCCTGGGGCTGGGCTCGCTACACCCAGATAGATCTACCGCTCCTGTCCCTCGGTCCCGCCATGAGGACTAATGGCCTCATGTTGCTCCTACCCACTCACATGATCTAAGTAGTAAACCTCCTTACGCTAACCATACCATGTATAAAGTACTTGTAATCAAAGTAACATGTATTTCACCCCCGCAGTTAAGAAAACTGAAAACAGTTAGAGAAAAGGGGGACATGAACTCACAGTGGTGCGTCTCTACCAAGTATGCCTCCAAATCAATCAGCTGTATGACGACCTACACGTACTAACTCTATTAGACGGATGGCCGTGCCTTAGCTTTATGGTTTAAGTTTTTGGGAAATAGTTAGGCAACTATTTCGTGTTTACGTTCTGTATATACTTGGTAGTCATTCTCCTTCCCAAGGATGGGGGATTTAATACATGTGTATTCGTATACTTCGGATTACCCTATTAAGTCTCACTTAATATATTTTATTCTTAACTCCAAAATATAAATATTCTTCCCAAAAATATTATATTTTAATACATGTGATTTTCCCAAAATAATACTTAGTAATATTATTTTTACTCTAAAAATAATATTTACGCAGTTCACAAAATAATCATAAACACTTATACAAGTGGTGTTGTGAAAATATACACTAAATATATATATATATATATATATATATGTATCACGTTTTATTTTGTGAAATCCCACCTCCGGTATTTTGTAAATAGTTGTGGCGAAATCTATAGTTTGAAAACAAGTCGAAAAGTATTTCTAACACTTATAGTGAAATATTTCTAAGTGTTAGGCTTTTGGAAAAATTTCGCCAGAGTTTCCTCTGTAACTGGAGGTGGCCACGCTTTTTAAGCGTATCATTTTCTTTTATAAAACAAACCAACAATTTTCTCAATCAACAATAACATTATTCAAACCATCGAACTAGTCAATATAGATATAAATCGCATAAACTTCATGAACTTGTGATTTATTCAAACTATGAAGTAAATCCCATTACTTTTAGTGGATCTTTACATAAAACTATCCGATTTTGTAAAAACCTCGTTTTTAGGGAAGTTCCATCTTTACAACTTCTCGTTATCTTTTTCAAAAATAGTTATTTTGCCGAAACTTTGTGTTACACAAGTGTTTACACACTTGTGTGTTCTAAAAACCATTCTTGTTAGTGTAAGATCCGTCTTTAAAAACATGTTTTCTCTTGACACGTGGTCCTTTGAAAATACCGCTTGTAGATACGTAGATCTACTAGTTTTAAACACTATTGTACAAACTAAAACACTTTTACACAAGTTCATGATTCGTGTGTGATAGAGTTTCATCTTCTAACCCTTGTTACACTTAAACAAGCTTTATGTCATAATCCAAGATCATGACTAAAGCGGGTTAAATGATGATCCGAGCTACCACAACATAGATCGGGTCCAAATAATTACACAAATCAAATACTACAACATTTACACAACTTATAAGCTTTTAACCACCATTTTTAGTGTTTTAAGTAGACTTTCATGTATCATCTTGCATGTTAACGAGTTTTAACTGTTACAAATCATATTAACCACTTTAAAATAGTTTGAGAAGGTGATTTAAGTAACATACCACTAGCTCGAGGCTAGGGAAGAATCTAGACGTAAATCGGGTGGATAAAAGCAAGAGAGTGAGGTCCTTCGCCTTCCGTTTGCACCAAGACTCCTCGTATGTGACCCGTAACACTTGTATGGACTTGGGATTGCTTGATCAAAATTGAACAATGATGGATGGGGGTGGGGTGTGTTCGTCCGTAAGCTAGAAGAGAGGGAGAGAAAGGTGTGGAGTGGTGTTGTGATAATGTGTGTTATGTTGTGTTAAGCTTCTAACTTATTAGACAAATCTCAAGCTAATTACCCAAGGGTTCATATGCCACCTAGATATTAAACAAGAGGATTATAATAATAATTTAGAGGACAAGGTATGTCCCCTTCTAGTTGGGGACGGTTAGAGAGGGGGGGGGGGGGGGTTCTAGTCCATTTCTAACTAATAGTTAGGTTTATTAGTTAGGTTAAGTGTAGTTAACCCGGTTAGTTGTGTGTCACGCGTTACAATGGGTGTTAGGGTATTCAGGGACCCTAACTGGCTCAGAAAAAGATAAATAATGAAAATGACAATATTTTCATGTTTCGGGTACAGTCCGGTTGTTCGGTTGGATAGTAATCCGTTAAAGCGTTAACAAAGCTTTAAAGTGTTGTTAATACCATTTTTAGTGACACAACTTATTTCTGACACTTTGGAAAGTGTCTAGCAATATTTTTCTCATGTTTTGGCACTTTATTAGTTAGCTAAAAGCTGAATTATTATGTAAAGTGCTGAGTTTTGTGCTTAGAGCACGTTTTAGGCACATCCAGTCATTGAAACTTATTCCTAGAGACGCAGTTCTACAACCCTTGTATCCCTACACTCACCACTAGTGTAGCAAAATATTTCTGGCTCATACAGGCCTTAGAGGTAGTGTTTGCCTGATGCTGGTTTTATCAGCATGTTCAATAGGTTATCCGTTATAGTGCTACTGTGCTTTTTGTGCATCATGTTTGTCACTAAGGTTCAGCATGTAAATAATGTAGTGACGATAAGTAAAGTATGATGCAGGTAAGTACATGTATCAGATATCAAGTAGCAGTTCATCAGTAATTTCAGACAAGCACAGTAATTAAGCAGTAATTAATTATTAATTAAGTCGTACGGATACCTGGTTTATTGAGGGTTGTCACAGTTCCATCGAGGGGTTTTTGGTTAGACCCTGACTTTTCGGAGGGCTATCTTGCTTAGGATCCTTGGCAGGAGAGGATCGGGTGCTCATTTTTTCCAGGGATATTTGAAGAACAGAGGATCGGATAAAAGAAAACTAGAGAGATGAAGGAAGGAGATACCTGTGGTGATCTTAAAATGTGGATTTAAAGGGGAAGTTTCTCGAATTTAAATGCACAGATCGTCCTAATCCTTACCCTATTTATAATGATTGTTGTTGTAGGAGATGACTGTTGCTGACATCAGCCTGTAACGGCTATATCCACTTGCAACGGATAGTCCACATATTACTGAAACATGACTATCTAATCGAATTTCAACTAGTCATGTTTGGGGGAAATTGTTAGGGATAGAATTTTATTAGTTATGGATCACAGATCCTCAGTATAGCCTGGGTTAGGATCCTTAGTTTAGTATGGATCAAGGATCCTCAGGAGATGGTACATGAAGGCTAAGGATCCAGGATCCTCATTATTATTCTAAACTAACAATTGTTTCCATCATCCTTTAGCTTGTTTTGCAGGTGTATTCGAAGGAGACTTGGTCTGGCCGAGATTCTAGGGGAATATGCTCCACATTTGTGCACGTGCAAAAGCTTCATGACCGTTATGGTGATCGTGGGGGAGGCTAGCACATAATTCGGATAGTTTGTTAGTTAGATTTTTTCTATTTTTGAATGGGATAACAAGCTTTATTTAGTTACTTAGTTACACACATTCACATAATTCGAACTCTCTGCAATCAGTTGGTGATCACACACACACTAACACAATAGCAATCATTGTATCAAGCTTGTTATCATCCAAAGTTGTAATCTTTATTGTTCAATATAGTTGATAGTGATAGTTTTCACTATCCGAGGTTTTTTATGCCGGAGATCATTCATTGATCAAGGGCTTTTTCCTCGTATAAATCCTTGTGTTCATCATCATTTTCATTCATTCATTGTTCATACTTTTGTTCATTTAATCAAGCATCCAACCTCACAAAAATCAGATTTAGTTACATTATCCTTGTGTATTTTTTTACCAAAACAATCTCTAGCATATTTCGATTGACTGAGGAATAGCTGACCCTATGAGTTTGTTACTTCAAGTCCAAGAAAGTAACTTAAATTGCCCAAGTCTTTTGTAGCAAACTCAGAGTTGAGTTTATTGACAAAAGAGGATATAACATTTTCCCGATTGCCAGTGATAATTAAATCATCCACATATGCCAATAAATAGATGATGCATGAATCCTGTTTGAAAATAAATAGAGATGGGTCAGCACGACTGCAGGAGAACCCATTCTGAAAATAAATCCTGTTGTTGTACGAAAATTCGACCAAAGGCAAATGCTTATCCCAGCTACCGCCCAAATCCATAACACATGCTCTCAGCATGTCTTCCAAAGTCTGTATCGTTCGCTCGCTCTGCCCGTCGGTTTGCGGATGAAACGCAGTGCTCAGATTAAATTGTGAGCCAAAGGCTTCTTGGAAGGATTGCCATATCCTAGACACAAACCTTCCGTCTCTATCAGAGATGATCGAGAGGGGCACTCCATGACGTGCAATGATTTCTCTCATGTATATTTCGGCCAACTTGCTCGTATTATCCTTCTCTCTGATAGGTAAGAAGTGTGCTGACTTCGTTAGGCGGTCAACTATCACCCAGATAGTGTCATGACCTCTTGGCGTTCTTGGCAACTTTGTAACAAAATCCATTGAGATTTGTTCCCATTTCCACTTGGGAATCTCAGGTTGTTGCAGAAGTCCTGAAGGCTTCTGGTATTCGGCTTTAACCTTGGCACATGTTAAACATTTGCTCACATAAACAGCAACATCGCCTTTCATCCTAGGCCACCAATAGTAATCCTTGAGATCCTGATACATCTTATCCGCTCCAGGGTGGATAGAGTACCGTGACTTGTGAGCTTCATCAAAAATAACTTTCCTTAGATCACCATACAGAGGAACCCAAATTCTTTTCTCAAAACATAATGTTCCTTCCTCGTTTGGTACCAAAAGCTTCTCCATCCCACGGAGGTATTCTTCTTCAGGGTTTCCTTCCTTGAGAGCTTCTTTCTGCGCGGCACGAATGCGCAAGGAAAGATCGGTTCGGATAATCATTTCTAAAGCCCTAACCCTTATGGGCTTGATCCTCTCCTTTCGACTTAGGGCATCGGCGACTACATTCGCCTTCCCTGGATGATACTTTATCTCACAGTCGTAATCGTTCAGCAACTCAACCCAACGTCTTTGCCTCATATTCAGCTCCTTCTGGTTGAATATGTGTTGTAGGCTCTTGTGATCTGTAAAAATTGTACACTTTGTACCATAAAGGTAGTGTCTCCAAATCTTTAATGCAAAAACCACTGCGCCAAGTTCCAAATCATGTGTGGTATAGTTCTTTTCGTGCACTTTCAATTGTCGCGATGCGTAAGCAATAACCTTTTGGCGTTGCATCAACACGCAACCCAATCTTTGACGCGAAGCGTCACAGTATACCACGAAATCATCTGTACCTTCCGGTAGTGCTAAGATTGGCGCGTTGCAGAGCTTATCCTTCAGTATCTGGAATGCTTCCTCCTGTTTGATTTCCCAATCAAACTTCTTATCTTTCTGCGTGAGGAGCGTCAATGGTTGAGCGATCTTCGAGAAATCCTCAATGAACCTTCGATAGTAGCCAGCCAAACCCAAGAATTGTCGAATCTCGGTTGGCGTCTTTGGCGTTTCCCAATTCTTGATTGCTTCGATCTTGGTTGGATCCACATGGATTCCATCTCCATTAACCACATCTCCAAGAAATTGGACTTCACGTAGCCAAAATTCGCACTTGGAGAACTTGGCATACAACTGTTCCTTCTTTAGCAACTCCAAAATAGCTCTTAGATGCTGCTCATGCTCAGCCTTTGTTCTTGAATAGATCAAGATGTCGTCGATAAACACAATCACGAACTTGTCCAAGTATGGCTTGCAAACCCTATTCATCAAGTCCATAAAGACTGCAGGTGCGTTTGTCAAACCAAACGGCATAACAAGGAACTCGTAGTGTCCATAACGAGTTCTGAAGGCTGTCTTCGGGATACTTTCCTCTTGTATCCTTAACTGATGGTATCCAGATCGAAGATCGATCTTTGAATAAAAGCTTGAGCCTTGCAGTTGGTCAAACAGATCATCAATTCTTGGCAGAGGATATCTATTCTTGATCGTCAGTTTGTTCAGCTCCCGGTAGTCGATGCACATACGAAAACTACCGTCCTTCTTCTTGACAAACAGGACCGGAGCTCCCCAAGGAGAGAAGCTTGGTCGGATAAAACCCTTGTCTAACAACTCTTGAAGTTGTCTCGACAGTTCCTGCATTTCAGACGGGGCAAGTCTATAAGGTGCCTTAGCCACAGGCGCGGCGCCTGGAACTAAGTCAATGCGGAACTCTACTTGTCTCTGAGGTGGCAGTCCAGGTAAGTCCTCTGGGAAGACTTCTGGATATTCCCTCACGACAGGGATGTCTTCGATTCTTGGCTCAGCAGCCTTCTTATCCACAATGTGTGCCATGAAGGCAACACATCCCTTCTGCAAACACTTTCGTGCTTTCAGGCAGCTGATAATTCTTAACGGCGTATCACGCTTCTCCCCGTGGACCACAATTGTTTCGCCATCTTTGGTTGGGATACGAACAACCTTTTCGTGACAAACTATCTCAGCCTTGTTGCCTGATAACCAATCCATTCCTACCACCACGTCGAAGCTTCCCAATTGGACTGGTAGTAGATCCAGAGCAAACTCACGCTCTCCCAATTCGATCACACAACCTCTGATAACTTCATTGGCTTCTACTAACTTCCCATTGGCCAATTCGATTGAGTAGGGAATATCTAACTTATTAGCGGCTAAACCAAGCATATTCTTAAACTCTAACGATACGAAGCTATAATCGGCACCAGTATCAAATAAAACGGATGCATAGCATTGGTTTACAGGGAACATACCAGTAACGACATTGGGGTCCTGGCGCGCTTCCCTTGCTTCGATTTGGAACACTCTTCCACGGGCTTGGTTCAACTCTGGGCAGTTCTTCTTAAAATGCCCAATATCACCACAGTTAAAGCATCCAAGTATTTTCCCGTTTCCACCTCCATTTCCAGCTTGGTTGATGTTTTGGTTCGCATTACCCGCTTGGTTCGCAAAGTTGCCTCGATTCCCGTTTCCTCCATGGTTTCCTTGTGGGCGATTACCACCACGATTATTATTCCTATTCCCAAATCCTCCTTGGCCTCCCCGGCCGGCACTAGCCCAACAAGAATCCTTCAAGTGGCCCGGCTTTCCACATGCTTCGCATACTTTCACACTACAATGGCCAGTATGGTGGCGTTGACAGGTATTACACTTGGGTTGGGTGCCCTGATATCCTTTTCCTTTCTTTCCACTACCAGCTGTAACCTGAGCTGGCGTGCCTGATCCTCCTTTCTTAACCGCCACACTGGCGCCCTGCTTGAAGTTTGAGAACTTCCGTTTGTTACCTCCTGATGACTCGACGTGAGTCTCTTTCTTCTTAAGCTCAGCATCATCAAACTTGTTCAGGCGAATGGCCTCCTCTATGAGAGCCACGCTTAAATAAATCGCCTCAGTAATGGTCGCAGGCTTGGATGAGGTCACCATGCTTATGATTTGAGGAGCTAATCCCCAAATGAAACGTTCAATCCGTTTGAACTCCGGAGTGACCATGTAGGGTACCACATGCGATAAGTCATGGAACCTTTGAACGTATTCTGCGATCTTTGGACCGTCCATTTTCAAGTGCCAGAACTCGGTTTCCAATCTTTGGATTTCCGTGCGGGAGCAGTACTTTTTGCGCATAAGTTTCTTCAGTTCGGTCCAGGTTAGCGCGTAGGCAGCAGCTTCACCAAGTGTCTGTACTTGCAGATTCCACCAAGAGAGGGCTCCATCCAAGAATAGCCCTGAGATATAGGTGACTTGCTGATCTAGTGCGCATTTGCTCATGCGAAGAATAGATTCAGTTTTCTCGGCCCAACGAACAAAGGCGACAGCACCTCCTGTGCCATCAAAGTTGACCAGTTTGCAGTCTAGAAACTGCTTGTAGGTGCACCCTGCACATACATTATAACATACGATCGGCATTAGCATCATTGCTAAAGATACCCAATTAGGTCATGGTATGTCTAAACATCTTAGTATTACCATGAGGTGGATTATTGTTGTTGCCAGTGTTGCCAGAGTTGCTTCCACTAGTCCCTCCTTGAGAGGCGGCGTATTGTGCGATGGCAGCAGCGATAATTTGCTGGAGTTCCGCCTCATTGGTAGGCATGTGTGTCTCACGTCTCGGCGGCATCTTCTAAAAGATGTGTTTACGTCGGTCAGGCCATAGTTATAATACGTAAGTCAGGTCATAATGTAGCGTACGTATATAATGATAGTAATAGTACATAACATCTCATGTTATAATCATATCAATCACACAACATCCCATGTTACAAACATCAATCACACAACATCCCATGTCACAAACATCAATCGCACAACATCCCATGTCATAGAATATAAATAACCAAATCAAGCATCAAGTATGATGAGAATACTGCGATTGCCATATATTGAGACCACATAGTAAGCGTACAAGTACATCACAGTGTCATATAACATCAGTCGACTAAGGGCTACATCACCCTAGTCCAAAAACAATATCAAATCTGTGTCAAAACATTGAATACATGTCAACAAAAGTCAGAATCAAAATGTAGTCTCCAAAAATGCCGTGCAGTCAAAAGCATTCGCCGTCTTCTCACCAATGTCTACCTATACGGTACTGAAGAGCTCTACACGGATGGCGGTGGAGGAGGGGGAAAGTGAGTGTAAAACAAGCGGCGCAAATGGAGCCAGTCCTCCTCCATGGCTCTCTGGGTGCGTAAGAATGAAGCAACCTGCTGCTCCAGGGCAAAAAGGCGTGCAGCATAGTCTGGCGACAAAGGTCGAGAGGGTTGCAAAGGAGAGTGGGTCTGACCCTGGCACTGACACGGCGGCGGCTGAGCTCTCTCAAGCCCCTGAATGCGCTGCGTGTGTGCCTCGTGCTGGGCGACAAAAGACATCAAAACGTCCTCAATAGTATACCCCATGTGGAAAGAATGGTAGGGGTCAGTCGGTGGCATGGCAGAAGGTGACGCCCAGAGACACGGCTCACTGGTGGGATCAAAAGGTGCCACATGAAATGGAGAAACAGGGGAAAAGTAGCAGACGGTGGTATAGCAGTGATAGATACCGGTATATGTCCAAATGGGTGAGATGAAGAACCTTCTCCAGGTCGCGCTGGAGGTGTAAACCGAGGAAATGAAAATGAGGTATCAATGTGACGGGTATCAGCGATCTAAGGGGGAATAGGTGGAACCTCATCATCAGCAGGAATCCACCCACACTGGGCGTGCTCGTCTCGTGGGTCAATCTGTGCCTCAAAAAGCGGACGATCAAACTGAACTGGCATAGGATCATGGGGAGGTGCAACAAGAGGGTCAACTGGTGCATCAGCAAAAAGTGGGGGATCAACATGATCAGCAGCAATAACATGATCGCCCTCCATCAACGGAGCATCTATAGGGTAATCATCGATAGGTGGGTCAGCAACGACAGGCTCAATAAACATGCCAGCATGAGCAGGGTCATGCTCAAGCACTGGGTCAGGAGCAGGGTCTAGTGGCTGCTCGGGCTCATCAAAGGCCATCTCAAAATCAAACTCGGGATCGATGGGATCAACTGGGTCGACTGGATCCTCCATAGGCTGATCCATGGGTATAAACTCTATATCCTCATCTGGGTCAAATCCTGGGGGAAAGACAGGATCGGAATCCTCCACATCATCGTGGTCAAAAGTAAAACTAGGAATAGGGGCAACAGAGGATGCCTGGTCGGGATCTGATCCATGAGAAAAGTGTTGCGCACTCTGAGTATGTGAAGGTGCGGAGGCCACAGACTCGAAAGAGTCTGGGACCGGTGAGTGAGCAGGTGACTCCTCAGCGGGAGCATCTGCGATCAACAAAAGATCTCCAGCAGGAAGAAGGGCCTCGCCCTGAACCTCATCCTCTAAGGGCTCGTCATCAAACAGATCGACGTCGCCATCATCGTCGGCGTCGAGAAGCAAATCATAAGCAAGATAAACAGCTAAGGGTATGGGAGCAGGGATCTCCACTAACGGAAGGTCCCCGGCCAAAGGGCCATCAGCGAGCTCATCAGCACCATCAGGTAAAGCAAAGGGCTGGAAATCATCCTCGTCCGTGCTAGTAACGTCGGATGTGTGAACCTCGCGCTCAGAAGACTCTAGGTCGTCCGATACTATAGGTCTAGGTCCTGTGGTGTCTGAATCACCAGTGCCAGAGGTGTCCATGGTGTCTGTAACATAAACACAAACATGCACAAACAGTCAATCATACAATCAGATAATCACATAAGTTGCCAAGTAAGCATCAAATAATTCTCCTAGTCCCACTAGCCTCCCAGCCTCTCAGACTGCCTTTCCTAGTCCCACTAGCCAAATTCTCCCAGCCTCTCAGACTGCTCTTCCTAGTCCCACTAGCCAATTCTCCCAGCCTCTCAGACTGCTCTTCCTAGTCCCACTAGCCAATTCTCCTAGTCCCACTAGCCAGCCACCTCGATCTCCCAGACCGAGCCTCGGCCTCTCAGACCAAGCCTCAGCCTTTCTAGACTGAGCCTATAATTAATAAATAAAATGTGCTCAACATTTGTTTGTAAAAAGTTTTGGATCTGGACTTAAGTGGTATGCAGTAAAAGTGTTTTCGTGAGAGCCCTAGTGATCATAGTCTAGACTCGAGAAGGAATCCTAGTTCGCTATGATCAGAGCTCTGATACCAAGCTGTCACACCCTGGCTTTGCGGAAGCGTGGTTAATTTGGTGTGACTTCTTAATACCATAGCTTAACCATAACAAAGCTATATGAAATAAAATCATGCAAGATCATCCATTTGATAAAGTTTTAAAACCAGAGTAACATACCATTGTCTTATAGACTTACAACATCATAACATAAAACATTGTCTTGAAAAACATAAACATCAACATGAAATAAACGCAGTTTAAGATTTGTGACTTGTCCAGGAAAGAGTCACATTTCCTAAACTGGGATGACCTTGGAACCCTTATGCAGCGGGAAAACATAACATACCGCGCCAGATCTTTTAATTCCCTGAAATACATGTAAGTTGAAAAATCAACAATAATGTTAAGCGAGTTCATGTGTAAGTGAGTAAGTAACCTTTGTGAGTATAAAAATAGTCTTGGTATGTAGCAAATAAGGGAATTGAGATCACCAATGGTTTGCAAGGCCACTGATATATGTGAAGTGCAAATAGGGAGACTCAAACCTAGCAGATTTCGCCACGGCATTAGTATGTGGACAAAGTCACCCCGAGGTCCGTTTCTAGTTTGGCCTGGGGCTGGGCTCGCTACACCCAGATAGATCTACCGCTCCTGTCCCTCGGTCCCGCCATGAGGACTAATGGCCTCATGTTGCTCCTACCCACTCACATGATCTAAGTAGTAAACCTCCTTACGCTAACCATACCATGTATAAAGTACTTGTAATCAAAGTAACATGTATTTCACCCCCGCAGTTAAGAAAACTGAAAACAGTTAGAGAAAAGGGGGACATGAACTCACAGTGGTGCGTCTCTACCAAGTATGCCTCCAAATCAATCAGCTATATGACGACCTACACGTACTAACTCTATTAGACGGATGGCCGTGCCTTAGCTTTATGGTTTAAGTTTTTGGGAAATAGTTAGGCAACTATTTCGTGTTTACGTTCTGTATATACTTGGTAGTCATTCTCCTTCCCAAGGATGGGGGATTTAATACATGTGTATTCGTATACTTCGGATTACCCTATTAAGTCTCACTTAATATATTTTATTCTTAACTCCAAAATATAAATATTCTTCCCAAAAATATTATATTTTAATACATGTGATTTTCCCAAAATAATACTTAGTAATATTATTTTTACTCTAAAAATAATATTTACGCAGTTCACAAAATAATCATAAACACTTATACAAGTGGTGTTGTGAAAATATACACTAAATATATATATATATATATATATATATGTATCACATTTTATTTTGTGAAATCCCACCTCCGGTATTTTGTAAATAGTTGTGGCGAAATCTATAGTTTGAAAACAAGTCGAAAAGTATTTCTAACACTTATAGTGAAATATTTCTAAGTGTTAGGCTTTTGGAAAAATTTCGCCAGAGTTTCCTCTGTAACTGGAGGTGGCCACGCTTTTTAAGCGTATCATTTTCTTTTATAAAACAAACCAACAATTTTCTCAATCAACAATAACATTATTCAAACCATCGAACTAGTCAATATAGATATAAATCGCATAAACTTCATGAACTTGTGATTTATTCAAACTATGAAGTAAATCCCATTACTTTTAGTGGATCTTTACATAAAACTATCCGATTTTGTAAAAACCTCGTTTTTAGGGAAGTTCCATCTTTACAACTTCTCGTTATCTTTTTCAAAAATAGTTATTTTGCCGAAACTTTGTGTTACACAAGTGTTTACACACTTGTGTGTTCTAAAAACCATTCTTGTTAGTGTAAGATCCGTCTTTAAAAACATGTTTTCTCTTGACACGTGGTCCTTTGAAAATACCGCTTGTAGATACGTAGATCTACTAGTTTTAAACACTATTGTACAAACTAAAACACTTTTACACAAGTTCATGATTCGTGTGTGATAGAGTTTCATCTTCTAACCCTTGTTACACTTAAACAAGCTTTATGTCATAATCCAAGATCATGACTAAAGCGGGTTAAATGATGATCCGAGCTACCACAACATAGATCGGGTCCAAATAATTACACAAATCAAATACTACAACATTTACACAACTTATAAGCTTTTAACCACCATTTTTAGTGTTTTAAGTAGACTTTCATGTATCATCTTGCATGTTAACGAGTTTTAACTGTTACAAATCATATTAACCACTTTAAAATAGTTCGAGAAGGTGATTTAAGTAACATACCACTAGCTCGAGGCTAGGGAAGAATCTAGACGTAAATCGGGTGGATAAAAGCAAGAGAGTGAGGTCCTTCGCCTTCCGTTTGCACCAAGACTCCTCGTATGTGACCCGTAACACTTGTATGGACTTGGGATTGCTTGATCAAAATCGAACAATGATGGATGGGGGTGGGGTGTGTTCGGCCGTAAGCTAGAAGAGAGGGAGAGAAAGGTGTGGAGTGGTGTTGTGATAATGTGTGTTATGTTGTGTTAAGCTTCTAACTTATTAGACAAATCTCAAGCTAATTACCCAAGGGTTCATATGCCACCTAGATATTAAACAAGAGGATTATAATAATAATTTAGAGGACAAGGTATGTCCCCTTCTAGTTAGGGACGGTTAGAGAGGGGGGGGGGGGTTCTAGTCCATTTCTAACTAATAGTTAGGTTTATTAGTTAGGTTAAGTGTAGTTAACCCGGTTAGTTGTGTGTCACGCGTTACAATGGGTGTTAGGGTATTCAGGGACCTTAACTGGCTCAGAAAAAGATAAATAATGAAAATGACAATATTTTCATGTTTCGGGTACAGTCCGGTTGTTCGGTTGGATAGTAATCCGTTAAAGCGTTAACAAAGCTTTAAAGTGTTGTTAATACCATTTTTAGTGACACAACTTATTTCTGACACTTTGGAAAGTGTCTAGCAATATTTTTCTCATGTTTTGGCACTTTATTAGTTAGCTAAAAGCTGAATTATTATGTAAAGTGCTGAGTTTTGTGCTTAGAGCACGTTTTAGGCACATCCAGTCATTGAAACTTATTCCTAGAGACGCAGTTCTACAACCCTTGTATCCCTACACTCACCACTAGTGTAGCAAAATATTTCTGGCTCATACAGGCCTTAGAGGCAGTGTTTGCCTGATGCTGGTTTTATCAGCATGTTCAATAGGTTATCCGTTATAGTGCTACTGTGCTTTTTGTGCATCATGTTTGTCACTAAGGTTCAGCATGTAAATAATGTAGTGACGATAAGTAAAGTATGATGCAGGTAAGTACATGTATCAGATATCAAGTAGCAGTTCATCAGTAATTTCAGACAAGCACAGTAATTAAGCAGTAATTAATTATTAATTAAGTCGTACGGATACCTGGTTTAGTGAGGGTTGTCACAGTTCCATCGAGGGGTTTTTGGTTAGACCCTGACTTTTCGGAGGGCTATCTTGCTTAGGATCCTTGGCAGGAGAGGATCGGGTGCTCATTTTTTCCAGGGATATTTGAAGAACAGAGGATCGGATAAAAGAAAACTAGAGAGATGAAGGAAGGAGATACCTGTGGTGATCTTAAAATGTGGATTTAAAGGGGAAGTTTCTCGAATTTAAATGCACAGATCGTCCTAATCCTTACCCTATTTATAATGATTGTTGTTGTAGGAGATGACTGTTGCTGACATCAGCCTGTAACGGCTATATCCACTTGCAACGGATAGTCCACATATTACTGAAACATGACTATCTAATCGAATTTCAACTAGTCATGTTTGGGGGAAATTGTTAGGGATAGAATTTTATTAGTTATGGATCACAGATCCTCAGTATAGCCTGGGTTAGGATCCTTAGTTTAGTATGGATCAAGGATCCTCAGGAGATGGTACATGAAGGCTAAGGATCCAGGATCCTCATTATTATTCTAAACTAACAATTGTTTCCATCATCCTTTAGCTTGTTTTGCAGGTGTATTCGAAGGAGACTTGGTCTGGCCGAGATTCTAGGGGAATATGCTCCACATTTGTGCACGTGCAAAAGCTTCATGACCGTTATGGTGATCGTGGGGAAGGCTAGCACATAATTCGGATAGTTTGTTAGTTAGATTTTTTCTATTTTTGAATGGGATAACAAGCTTTATTTAGTTACTTAGTTACACACATTCACAGAATTCGAACTCTCTGCAATCAGTTGGTGATCACACACACACTAACACAATAGCAATCATTGTATCAAGCTTGTTATCATCCAAAGTTGTAATCTTTATTGTTCAATATAGTTGATAGTGATAGTTTTCACTATCCGAGGTTTTTTATGCCGGAGATCATTCATTGATCAAGGGCTTTTTCCTCGTATAAATCCTTGTGTTCATCATCATTTTCATTCATTCATTGTTCATACTTTTGTTCATTTAATCAAGCATCCAACCTCACAAAAATCAGATTTGGTTACATTATCCTTGTGTATTTTTTACCAAAACAATCTCTAGCATATTTCGATTGACCGAGGAATAGCTGACCCTATGAGTTTGTTACTTCAAGTCCAAGAAAGTAACTTAAATTGCCCAAGTCTTTTGTAGCAAACTCAGAGTTGAGTTTATTGACAAAAGAGGATATAACATTTTCCCGATTGCCAGTGATAATTAAATCATCCACATATGCCAATAAATAGATGATGCATGAATCCTGTTTGAAAATAAATAGAGATGGGTCAGCACGACTGCAGGAGAACCCATTCTGAAGAAGAAACGTACTGAGACATTGGAACTAAGCCCGAGGTGCCTGTTTTAGGCCATAAAGGGCTTTGTTGAGTCGAAAAACGTGATGTGGGAACCGCGGATCAATGAACCCAGGCGGTTGTTCCATGTACACTTGTTCTTGAAGAGCACCATGTAAAAATGCATTTTGACATCGAGTTGGTAGAGTTTCCATTCATTTATGACAGCCAATGATAAAACAATGCGGATAGTAGCAGCTTTAACCACCGGACTGAACGTTTGTGAGTAGTAAAGACCTGGAACTTGAGTGAATCCTTGAGCAACTAGACGGACCTTGTGCCTTTCAATCGTGCTATCTGATAGATATTTAGTACGGAAGATCCATTTTGAGCCAACTATATTTGTGTTTGCGGGTATCGGGACAAGAGTCCAAGTTTTGCTTTGATGTAGAGCACCAATTTCCTTCCACATGGCCATAACCCATTCCCGTTGTTTAGTCGCAACTTTGAAACTTGTCGGGTCGGTTTTAGCAAAGAGAGCAGCATAGAGATTGTGATGCTGAGTGTGAACAAAAAGTTAGGTCTATGAACTGGTTTGAAAATTCCGGCTTTGGAAAGAGTCGTCATGTGGTGACCAGTTGTTGGTGGAGGCGGCGGTGGAGGCGAAGTTGGCGGCGTTGGTGATGACGGCTCAGTTTGATGATCTGGCACAGCAGCCGTCGGAGGAAGCGTGTTGTTTAGTCCAAAACTAGTGGGCTGCTCTTGAGAATTGTTGAATGGAGGAGGCCCATCTGAACAAAGGCCACAAGGAGCAGAATGTTGGACCTCGTCAACATGCTTCTTGTTTGGAGGTGCTGTGTTTGTGATAGAACCTGTTCAGGATTTTTCAACAAAGGTTGGTAAGATTAACATTATTTTGTGGGCAAAGATCTCCTGAGAAAGAAAAAAATAACTTATCAGATGTGGCATGTCTTGTGATGTACACACGTTGTGAGGTGGGTTCTAAACATCGAAATCCTTTATATTGGGTTGCATATCCAATGAAAATGCACGGTAACGAATGCAGTGCCAACTTATGTTAGGAATAGTCTCTAAGATACGAAAAAACTCGACACTTAAAGGTGCGAAAGTTATTGTAGTTGGGAACATGGCCGAACATATGTTCAAAAAGAGATTTGCCTTCAAGAATTTTAGATGGAAGACGGTTAATAATGTATACCGCTGAGCTAAAAGCTTCAACCTAATATGATGAGGGTATTTTAGCATTGAACATCATGGCAAGCCTGGTTTCAATAATGTGACGATGTTTACGTTCCACGCATCCGTTTTGTTGAGGAGTGTATGGACACGAGAGTCTATGAAATGTTCCATTATCTTGGAATATCTTTTTAACTTGATTATTAAAAAATTACGTTCCACCATCACTTTGGAAAACCTTGATTTTTCTCGAGAATTGAGTTTAAACAAAAGTAATGAAAGTAGTTAAAATAGTCGAGAACATTGTTTTGGTGTGTAGTGGATATAGCCACGTGAACCTGGAAAAATCATCAACAAAGGCAATATAACACCGATAGCCTTCATGAGAGGTGATAGGTGATGGTCCCCACAAATCACAATGAACTAAGTCTAGAGGAAAGAGAGCTCGTTTTGGATTAAGATCAAATGGATTTTTTTGTGCTTTAGACATTTGACACGAGGAACAAATAATGGGTTTAGGCAAAATGGATGTAACTTGCACTAATCTGGTTTTATTTAATAGTTTAATAACATCATTGGACACATGTCCTAAACGGCTATGCCATAATTCATATGATGCTTTATTTGTAGAAACAACACTTAGGGCTTGATGATCTTGATTCAACCCATAAAGCCCATTCTCACATCTTCCTTGAGCCAAGACCTGCCTCGTGTCCCGATCCAGAACATAGAAATTTGGTTGAGAAAAAAGCACATCAACATTGTTGTCCATAGTTAACTTATTGATAGAAAGAAGATTTTTGGTGATTTGAGGAACTGCAAGGACATTTTTAAGATGAATATTATCGCCAATAGTTTTGTGTCCCTTGTGAGAAATAGGCATAGATTTTCTATCTCCAAAAAAATACCTTATCTTTCCCATTACATGAAATAATGTCATGAATATTACTAGTGGATTGAGTCATATGGTCGGTAGCCCCGGCGTCCGCATACCAACTTGCATTGTTGGGATTAACTTGACATTGCGATTTGCGCCTGAAAAGAGTTTACAAGATGGGCTTCACTGGTGGGGTACGACACATGGGAAGGACACGAACTAGCGACATGACCATGGAGGCCACACAATTGGCACGGATGAGGAGTACCAGAGGAGTTCTTATTGTTGTTACGAGAACCATTATTTCTATGACCACCACGGTTGTTTCTACCTCCTCGATAGTTGCGGTAACCACGATTGTCTCCACGTCCACCACCACCACGGCGAGGGGGGCGGGAAGACTGAGCCACAAATGCCACAGAAGAACTGTTTTGTGTCTGGAGTTCACGAAGAAGGACCTCATAGCTTTCGGCCTGAGCAACCAAATCTTGGAATGAAGGGGATGGACGAGAGCCTCTGACAATTGTAGTAAAACTGATGTAATCAACACCGAGACCAACAGTGAACCAATGTAACTTATCGGAGTCAGAAACAACATGACCAATGGCCGATAGTTGATCACATAACCCTTTGAACTTCCGTCCAAATTCGGCCACAGAATCAGATACTTTGACAAGTGAACACAACTTATCACGATTATTATGAACCCGCTCGACAGAGGCATTGCAGTACTCGGAAGTAAGATCCTGCCAAATAGCCCTGGCAGTGGTGAGACCAACGGTTACCGACACAGCTTTTTCTGACAGAGATGAATTGATGAGAATGACTGCATGACGATTGACAACCATCCATGCGGTGTACTGCGGATTAGCAGTGGTTTTGCCATCGGTGGTCAAAAATTCTGACGGGGCTGTCGCAGTACCATCGATGTGGTCGATGAGATCAAGATCCAACAAAAGGGACCATATTTGACTTCTTCACAACATGAAATTGGTTGATGATAACTGGATTTTGAGGGAGTGAAGGAGTGCGGTCATGGACAGGGAGTCATCGAAAGTTTTGGAGGTTGACATGGTAGGGAAGAAGGTGAAGGGAGAGGCATACGAAAGAAGAAGAAACGAACAGTTGAGAAGTTAAAGAGAGAGAGAGGAACCTGGGCGGATGATACCATGAAAGAATTTAGAGAGGGTTTGAATGAATAGATGATCCTCAATGTGAGGATACACAGGGCCAGCTCTTGGGTCGGCAAACATGTGCCGTCGCTCGAGCCCTAAATTTTTAAGGGCTTATTGTTTATTATGCAAAAAAAAAAAGTGTTGGTGGTGGAATGGAAAAATCATCTCAAGTTAATGTAAAGGTCTCAACTTCAAGTCTTGGCTCCACCACCAAGGTTTATTTTTTTAATCATTTCCTCTTAGCCACAATTTTGGGCCCAATTTTTTTTGTCACCTGAGGCCTAAATTTTTTTAGAGTTCTCGGGGATGACTTTGAGGATACACATGATATAAATAGAATAATAAGTTACACTTGAGTACAAGAGAATTACATAAATTATAATCCTAACCCATTAAGTAATTCTAGTTTGATTATGATTAACATGAACATGTTAAAAGGTATAACTACAAGATCTATGCAATATTCAACGCCTTCTTGGTTATATCTAATTTGTCATCTCCGTATCTGTCTGTAGTTCTTGAGTTGTATCCATGTCCTTTGGATTTGCATGGCTTATGAGAATCCTCCTATCTTGATATCTTAAAAAAGTAGGTCTCGTCAGTTGTATTTTCCCCGATGACTTGCCCTCCTCCTGAAGCATGGAAACTACTTCAGACATGATCGGTCTATCCGAAGCTGGGGACGACGTGCACAACAAGGCAATCTCAATGATCTTCATCACATGTTCATGTTCGTATTTGTTCAAGTTCAATGTTTCGTCAATCACATTAATGTGTTTTGTGTTCTCGTACATTTCCCATGCCTGTTCATCAAGTTGATAGATTAGAGCAACCTAACAACCTTCATGTCTAATATAGCTCAAAAATTCTTTCTTCTATTTTTACTAATTAAAGGCTCACATATACGTTACATGAGCCAACCAACATGTTAAAAACTTTATTAATAAGATTTTATATCTGTATAAGGAACCTACAAATCTTCAACTTTATTATTCTTAGTTTTATACTTAGTTCACTTTCTAAAATATTTTCGATATAAGCAAGTTCTTACAGTTATTGCTACAAATACTTTTTAACCGCGTGCCACATTTTACTTAGATATCAGCTTGTTTTGAGCACATAAGTGCATGTAGAGCGTTACACCTTCTCATTTAGAAATATAGCCCCTCCTTGATAAAGTAAACACATTAACGACTCTTTGTAAGTTATATACACCTACCATGTCTCCAATACACACCACACTACTGATCATATATGCAAATCCTAGATAGGTCATAGACTTACTTTCTCAAACACCATCACCAGAGTACTCATGAAAAATATGTGGTCTAGGGGTGTTTAGAATTCATTTCGAATTCGAAAACTTCGAAATTCGATTCGATTATCAAGAATTCATTTCGATCATCAAAAATTCGAATTTGAAATCGATTCAATTCGAGTCCAGTAAATCGAATATGAATTTATAATTTTAAATTCGATTCGATTCGAAATTTGAATTCAAATTATACATATCTATTTATTATTTTTAGTTATATTACATATATAACTTTTATTGGGTTATTGTATAAATTAATCTCTAAATTTATTCCAAGTACTAAAATAGCCCATTACCAAACCCATTACAAAGCCGATAACTTAAACGAATTTATTAGATATTATAACTAAATTTGAATCAAAACGAATTTATTCGAATTCGAAATTTTAATCGAATTTGAATTGGGATTTTAACTCGAATACAAATTCGAATCGAATTGGCTGGTTCTTAATCGAAATCGAATATATCGAACACAAATTCGTAGTTATTCTTTTAGATTTAGATGCAATTTTCAGGTGGGAGACATGCTTCTTTCGATATCTATTGCATCTTTGTTTCTTTTTTACTTCTAAAGTATATCTACATCCTATGTTCATTTTCAGTTTTTTATTTGATGTTGTAATGTTCATAAAAAGTACAAACAAAAGTAAGAGAGTGTGAATGTAGGATCTCACATCTTCCAGGAGGTAGCAGGTAGATGATCCATAGGGTCTTAATTCAGTACTCCTTCTACCACTAATGATTTCAAGAATCACGATTCCAAAGCTGTAAGTATCAACTTTATCCGATAGAATACCCTGAAGTGCATATTCTGGTGCCGTGTATCCCCTGCCATGATGTTAAATTGCAAATATAAAACAATCTAGTTACACAAAAAATAGGATTAATGAAGTGTTGTGCAACTGAATGGTTACTTATTAAAACTTACTTACAATGTCCCAGCAAACCGAGTGCTAACATGAGATTGGCCCTCCGGTTGAAACCTTGCCAACCCAAAATCTGCTATTTTGGGCCTAAAGTCATCACTAAGGAGGATGTTGCTTGATTTAATATCTCTGTGAACGATTTTGAAATGGAACTCATCGTGTAGATGAGCAAGACCCCTAGCTATCCCCAATATTATCTCGTACCGTTGGTTCCAGTCCAAAGTCCCCCTTTGCGTGCCTCCATTATATACAAACATATATATACATAGTTATATACTATACGTCTATACCTATTGTTTGAAGACAAGTTTCATCTAAAAGTAATTTGCAAACTCCAACTTACCCCATAAGAATCTATCAAGACTTCCGTTTGGCATATACTCGAGGACTAGGAGTAGATGAGATCCTTCGCTAGACCATCCAAGGAGACGCAGAAGATTCCGATGTTGAATGTTGCTAATAAGTTTCACTTCATTCTCAAATTCTTCTTTTCCTCCAGCATGTTGTACTTGAATTCTCTTCACTGCCACGATGTTCTTGTCATCAAGGATTGCCTATAAAACCGTCCAGAAACTTAGTTAAAGAACCAAAACAATTCTACGTGATTGCTGCTTAAATTACCTTGAACACTTCACCAAAACCTCCTTTCCCTAGAACATTTGCTTGGCTGAAATTATCGGTTGCCAACCTCAGATCTTTATAATCATAATATACTGCCCCGTTCAAATCCGATGGCCCTAATGCAAAACATGGATGTTATTATTGGTATATAACTTAAGAGATCCCACATGACAAGACTCGTCATACACAAACCCTAAAGCATAGTTAGAAATTTTATCTAAACTCAGTGGCGGATCCAGGAACTTCTTTCAGTGGGTTTGTTTTGGTAGATTCTTACTATTTTTTTCCAAATCATACAAAGTTATACAAAGTTCTTACTAATTTTTTTCCAAGCCGAGTGGGTTCATGTGAACCACAAAACAGGGCTGGATCCGCAACTGTCTAAACTGTGTCTTCTTTTCCGACATCATTGTCCGGACAACACCCTAAAGCATAATCTTGATGGGCTTAACCATAGTTAGAAAATTTATTTATCTGAATATCTATTAATTTGTTAGAATGAGTGAGAAATCTACAGATATAAAATCACCTTGTGCAGTTTTCTTCGACTTCTTCCATCGGTAGAATAACAACAAAACAAGGATAAGGAAGAAAAGAACCACACCACCAACGGCTGCAGCTACTATGGCTACCAGCTTTCTTGAATGTCCTACATATAATCATATCATAGTTACAGTTAACATTCAATTTATTTCTAGTATTCGAAACAAGTGGCATGCCGGCCTCACCTTTTAAGACAGTTGTGATATCTGTGGTCTGGTTGTCATCGAAAAATGGAAGCTCTGAGTACCTTACGAAACAAGCCATGTCGGAAAACCGGCCTTGAGTGCTTGGCAAGCAAGTGGTTAACTTGTCATATGCTGCATTCATGCAGGTTTGGCAAATGGTCTGATTTATATTTGCAATACACTGTGCAGTAGCATATACAGTTGCATTTTCACTTGTGACTTGTCTTATGGATGCTACATAGTAATTAGAGGTTTTAGGAGTAGCATCTTTGATATTCGATAAAAGTCCATCCACGCCTTGATTAAAAGTTGGTCGAGATGTTGATTGATTATTGCCACATGATAAATACTGAGAGCCGGTCCCATCCATCATAAAATACGGGTCGGTGTAGAACTCATCGAAGTCCTCATACCTAAGAATAGAGGAGTAGAAGATTAAAGCCCAAAAAGAAAGTCACCGTTCAAAAAAAAAAGATTAAAGCCCAACAATCATGACTTGTTCATCGATAGATGGGTTGATTTGAGTGAATTATAAAAAAGTTATATTCGGGTTTGTTGGGGTTCAAGCTTCAAATACACAACTTTTGTAATTGAACATGAGACTTTACTGCTTAAACACGCACTTTAATTATATCATGCGAAAACATTAAATAGACTCGATACATAAACAAACATAAAACTCCTCCCATCATCCATCCCACCCACTACGGTGTAATTTAAAAAAAAATTAACGTATGAAAAAGTTAAAGTCGTCTGAAAATAAATTGAGAAAGGAGTTTAAGTGATAAAAGACTGGAATATCATTTTTCTATTTGTTTTTAAATTGTAAGATTCTTTAAATAACATATTTTTCTATTTGTTTTTTTAAATTACATAATTTATTACTCCTTTATTCCGTACACCCAATTACCAATTTCTATATGTATGTCTATAATTAAATAAATTAAGTACAGTATATATTTGAAAAGGATAAACATTTAGTTCCACATGGTCCATCAATCAAGAGAGCCCACCAGGCCAGCCTAGGACACCGACACATATCCACGACTCACAAGTCATATGAATGTGTCGCACGATGCTATTATAATATCTATTAAATTAACTCAGGTTAAAATTACATTTGCAAAACCAGCTGAGCTCGAGCATAACCAGCAACTCAGGCTAGGTTCTTCCCCTTTACAATTACACCCCTTGTCGTTTAAAGTTTAAACTGTGGCCATGAGGCCATGTGGGTGTGTTCAATCCCAAACAGAAAACACTTTTTAGGATTGCTAAAACAAATGATTAACTTTGGTTGTTTAATACAAAAAGCCCTGAATACTGCACAACTCATATAGATGGTGTTGTGCCACAGATATCTATCTAATTAAATAGAAGAAAACCACGATTACCTGATAAAGCAGTTATCAAAAATAACATAACCATTTGCAGCTGAGCAGTTGGTCAATTCAGAAACACCAGCATCAAAACAAGCCACACACCGATCCACCGAGAGGTAGTTCCGGCACTGGGCTGCTGCGAACACCGGGTCTCCAGCACTCAAAGCCTGTGCTTTCGCATAAACTACCCGTTTGCTTAACAATTGCATTCTGAGATCATTTAGCGTCGCGTTTCGATTATTCATAAAATTTGGCAGACTTGTTACCGCGTTGCGACCACAAAAGAATCCGATGCGATCGTTAGTATCGTTATCGTGGTTGTTTGTCTGTGAAAATCCTGGCTCTGTCACCAATAACACAAGCAACACAAGCAGGACAGCCATTCATAGAGAAGTTGGAACAAAATTATGAAGAAAAACAAGGCCTAACTTAAGGTTATTAAAAATAACATACATAGAGTTGTCCACTTTTGTGTGGAATTTCCATAAACATCACAATCATAGTGACATGGAAATGAGGACTAATAAGTAAAAGGTCACATATATATAGTATAAATATTCATTACTAATTAAAAAATAAAACTAGTTGATAGAGATAATATTTCTTGTACTCTATTACTACTGCACCACCACCACTTAATTATAACCTAAAGAAAACAAATTTGTATGTTGAATTATGCGCAGTGAAAACAAATAAAAATCGATTTTATTATTAAAAGAATTTTGCAGGACAGCCATTCATAGAGAAGTTGGAACAAATAAGTAATAAGTAAAGGTCACATATATATAGTATAAATATTCATTAATAATTATAAAATAAAACTAGTTGATAGAGATAATAAGTATTTCTTGTACTCTATTACTACTGCACCACCACCACCATTTAATTATAACCTAAAGAAAACAAATTTGTATGTTGAATTATGCGCAGTGCAAACAAATAAAAATCGATTTCATTATTAAAAAAAGTTAGCTTTTTTGTTTTATTTTTCGGATTGAAAATACTTGTTTCATTCCACTCACCAGGGCAAATTACATAAGGATAGCAGGTAGACGAGCAACAAACTGCGCCGCCATCCTTATGTAATTTGCTCTGGTGATTGAAATAAAACAATTATTTTCAATCGAAAAAAAAAACATATTGCATCCTATATAAATAAAATAACCGCGAGTCTAGATTTGAAACATGAGTGTTTGCGATATGCTCCACAAATTCATTTCTTCATTGTGCCGGTTGTTTAATTTCTAATGTTAAACATAAATGAGAATTTGATAGAGAAACTGAGATTACGAAAAAAATGGAAAAACAATAGATTTAGTTATAGGGTTAAAAATTTTCAAAAAAAATATATATATATTATTGCGACTGTATTGTTTATACCGTGTGTCGAAATTGGTGGGTAACCAAAATTGACCAATTGACCCAGCTTCATCAGTGGTCGGCCCACCCTAAAGAAAATATAAAAGATATTGTTCAAAGGCCTACTAGAAAGCGATATTAGTCAAAGTCGTGCGCTTTGACGTGTCTTTTTTTGAGAAGCTTGCTGAAAGTCGTGCACTTTCTGAGGTTGAATGCAATGCTAGTAGGGATGGAAAAAAAGCCCAAGCCCGACGGGTATACCTGAAACCCAAAACATACGGGCCGGGTATACCCGAAGCCCAATGGGTATGGGCCGGGTACGGGCTTAAAAATAGAAAAAATTCTGGTATGGGTACGGGTATGGGATTTAGTGATACCCGCCCGATACCCGGCCCATTTACCCGAATAATACCCGAAAGTATAATATTATAGATTTCCATATATATAAACTTAGTACATGTACTTATTACCTTCTCTATAGTCATATGTGGATATGTATTTGACAAGTGTTTAGTGAACATATAACTTAATTTTGAGCATGTAAATTGGATATGAAAGCTATCACCCTTTATTATGTGGATGTTTTATACAATTAGGTGGTCCTGATACAATGACTTAATTAAGTAATCGTTTTAATTTAGTTTAGTATATGTGGTCTGAATTTGATATGTAAGTTATTAATCATATTTTCATTTGTTATAGTCATTAAAATAGTAAATTATATAAATATCAAAGTAAAAATTGCACATTTGTCCCAACGGGTATTTTTAAGAAATTAACGGTTATACCCGATACCCGCGGGTATGCCCAATACCCGACGGGTAATTACCCGAAAAATACCCGACGGGTAATGGGCCGGGTATGGGACAAAGAATTACAACCGGGTACGGGCCTGGGATTACCAATACCCGGCCCAAGCCCGGCCCATTACCATTCCTAAATGCTAGAGCGGATGCTAGAAGGGCCTTTCTTGTAGTTGGGCTGTTGAAGACCTTTAATGCTAAACAAAAGTCTCGTGTGAAGTGGGCCGTCAATGATGACAAAAACTTTTTTTTTTTTTCAAACTGTCATTAAAATTAATATGGCTTCTAACAAAATTGCAGGCTTATTATTTGATGACATCTGGATTACGAAACCGATCGACCTCAAAGAAAAAGTTGTTAATTTTTTCACACAAAAATTTTCCGAACCATTTACTGTAAGATCAAATATATTATGTAACAATATTTAATCTATAGCCATTATAATCATTTACATAATATAGATCAAAATATATAATAACCTATTAAATAATTAGTTGGTAATTGTTGATGGACCATATTACCCTTATTAACTAATTAGGTTTCCTCCTGGGTGCTTATATAAGGAGAATTATGTGGAGGTTAAAGGGTTACTCAGTTACACAATTAAACACACCCTATTAGCCATAACATCAATTTTCGACCTCCTCTCCTAATCGAATCCCCTATTCGATTTCTAAGTCCCCATCATCAGTCAGCACCCTAAGGAGGAACCAGATCAAGATGACAAGCATGTCGAACTCCATTACTGGATTCTCCACTGCACTTTCTGCTGTGACAGGTATGTTTTAATGTTTTCCTTCATGTACAAACAGAACTGAACCAACATGTGGTATCAGAGCATATGTTGATTAGTCGGTTCTGTTTTTCTATCCGTAAATCTGGATTAAAACTGGAAAACAGGTTTTAAAAAACAATAATTAAAATTCGTTTTCATCATCCGAAATCATTACTATTTGATTTCTGTCATCCGGAATGGCATCTCGGATGACATGGGCTCATTCTTATGTTACTGTTCCGAAATCTGCATGTTCAAAATATGTTTAAATGTGTAAAATAATTCCAGATTTCGGATGAAGTTTGAATAATTTCGTTTAGGGTTCATAATGTTCTTAGTCAAAATTCGAATTTTCCTTTATGATTTGGAATGTGATTTGAATTGTGGAATGTTTTCTTAATTTTGATCTAATTTTATCAAATAAGTTTTCGAAATCTATTAATAGGATAAACAGATTACGATTTTCGAAATTTACTGATAAAATTAGATGAATGATAAAATAGGAAACTCTATCACAATCCCAAATTTTTCGAATTTTCAGTTATGTTATCGCATTAACAGCTTGCAGAACACACTTCGGATGGTCATTACGGATGATCATTCCGGATGAACTTTGTTCACCCATTACGGATCAACAACTAAGCATTTCGGACTAAGCATTTCGAATGAACTTTGTTCGCCCATCACGGATCATCAAGAACTGACCATTTCGGATGCATCTCGGACTAAGTATTACCATCCGAAATGCATCACGGATCATCAAGAATTGCCCATTTCGGATGAATCTCGGACTAAGCATCATAATCCGAAATCATTCGAAATCATCCGAAATGAACCAAAGTGACTCGACTTACGTGTCTTGGACCCATCCGAAATCATTCGAAATCATCCATTTCGGATAATCCGAAATGATTCGAAATCATTCATTTCGGATGAATCCAAGACAAGATCTATCCGAAATCATGAGTGTTCATAAAATTTAGCAGTTAATGGGAACCAGAATAGCAGCTCGATCCGCGCTAACGGGTGGTTTGCTATTAAATAAATGGTTTTGTAATTTACTTAGTTAATTAATCAGAATCAGATAATGTTTTGCAAAACCAGAATAGCTTAACGTGAATGAGCTTTTGATGTATCATTTCTGGCCAAAGCTGACTTGACACATCTACTTATCGTTCAAGTATTATGCAAGCTATGTTGTGTGTGCATCATAAGCATGAATGTCTTAATTTCTGGCCAAAGCTGATTTAATTCATTCATAGATGGCATACTCAACAAGTGCATAACTAAAGTGATTGTTTCAATTTCTGGCCAAAGCTGATTTGTTACAACCACTTTGCACATATGCTTAAATGATTACACTTCTGGCCAAAGCTGTTTTGTCTTCGTTTAAGTAGAATTTTTAACTAAGTCTATTATTTTGATGTTAGTAATAGACAATATCACAGCTTCATAATGTAAAATGGTCATTATTTATGCCTGCTGATGTGCGGTAACGTGTTATATATATTAGGTGTATATTTTAAGCCCCTTTAACACTTATTTTAGCCAAGTTTTAAATTTATAAAACACGATATTTACTAACACTAAACACACATATGGGCAACTGCACCCATCGTGGGCGTAGTATAGTGTTGGTAAGATACCGAGGTCGTCCAAGGACACAAGAGCTTTTAGTACCGGTTTATCCTCAACGTCTAATCAAAATAAAAAGTTTAGAAAACTGTTTTTAAACTAAAAAAAATAAAAACTAACTAAAATGCTGAAAATAAAAATAAAAGAAAAAACAGATAGACAAGATGAATCACTTGGTTCCGACTCGTATCTAGTATAACCTTTGATTATTTCCGCACTTTTGCACATAATTAAGAGATTATCTTAGTTATTGTAGTAGGCCCCTCTTTTGAAGGTGATGTTACCCTCACCCCAGTAGTTTGAGTCAGCAAGGATACAATCCTAAAAGGGTGGATTATTGGAAGATAATTAATTAAGTTATTAATGCAATACTATGGTAGGCCCCGCTTTTGGCGGTGACGTTACCCTCGGCTAAGTAGTCTGAGTCAGCAGGGATACAGTCCTAAATAGCCGGGTTATAGTATTAATAGTAGTTAACTTATGAGGGGATCAAAGAGTTTGGACCCCCGCCATCCAATACCGTGAAGCATTGAAGGAGGTCCTACTAAATTTGACCCAGGTCCATTGCAGGACCTCTAAACGCTGAACAATGGCAAGACCTTTACCAAACTGTTCCCTTAACCCCCGACCAGGTAGCCAACATACCTCCATATAGACCGTGGAGATATGAATGGTGAAAATCTTTTATTTTATATAGACAGTAAAATAATGCCAAGACACCACGGACAAACGATAAGGAAAGATCACCTTCAACATAAGTAACTAGTTATTAAAGTCATTAATACAAAACCAAATAAAAAGTGCAAAAGATTAGAAATAAAAAGTATTATACTAGACACTTTGTCTTCACCAAGTGATGTAAGAGACTTAGGCAAACATGGCCTTGATTGTCAAGAACTCTTACGATCAATCTTGGATCCCGAGACGACTCACACACTCTACGATGGACAATGGATGATGGTGGTGGATGATGGTGTTGTGATGGTGGTGGGTGGTGGATGAAGTGTGAGAGAGGTGGTGTGCCAAGGGATGAGTTGAAATGAATCCAAGCACTCCTATTTATAGGCTGAACAGAGGGCTGGGCACGGCCTAGTGTCCGCTGGGCACGGCCCCGTGCCTGTCTGACACTCTCTCTCCTCATTAATTGTAATTCGCAATTACAATTAATGCGCCTGCTGTACTTTCGGCACGCCCCCGTGTTCACTGGGCACGGCCCCGTGGTGGGCAATAGAAGCTTCTATAGGTTTGTCGTTTCTGCTGCTTCTTGGGCACGGCCCCGTGCTGGCTGAGCACGGGGCGTGTTCAGTCTTCTGCCTTCTCTATTTTGCTTGGGAAGATTCCGTTGAGGGGTCGGGCAATCCACTTATGTTCCTTTTCTTGTATTTATGTTGGATTTAGCTGTCTTTTTGCTTCTTTTGTGTTTTTGAGCTCATTTAATCCTGAAAATACAAAAGGAAGACAAAAACACTCTTTTTCCAATATTAGTACTTGAAAAGGGTTAGTTTTATGCCTCATTTGATGTAATTTATATGTTGCATTTTACACACATCAAATACCCCCACACTTGAACTTTTGCTTGTCCTCAAGCAAAACTCTTTAATATGTGGCTTACACTCCCAAATGGAATGGGTAGAAGAGAAGGTTTTGGGCTTGTCGTAGAGTGTCGGGATATCCAAGATCTTTTTGGGTTTTATTTTTATCTATTTACAATCCTATTCGTAATGATTTATTTAGAACGTTTCATAGGAGAAATTATTTATTTGGGCATAACATGCCTTTTTAAAATTCCATTTATATACAAGTTCACATACCTCACGGGAGAAATCACTCACACTCGGCCGAAGGTGTATTTTTAGTGAATCACTCGAGAGCGGCATGGAACTTATTCCTACCATAGGCTTGCCAAGCAATCAATCCTCCTCCTTTTTAACTTTTATACCTTTGTAAATATCAAGAGGACTTTGTGGGTTAAGGGTTAGGGTTGGGTTAAAGGTAGGTGGTTGGGTTAGTGGTTAGTGGTTAGAAGAAAAAGGGCGAAAAGCGTAACAAGTGTCGGTTTTCGTAGGACTTTCTATTTTTGTATCTTTTTATTTTGATGAAGCTTTTATTCAAACAAAGTTATTTTTGATGAACTTGTTTGTTTATTTTCTTTTTGCTTCATCATCAACACAATTTTTTTTTTTTAACGATAAGGAAAGATCATACGAAAAACCGAACTTGTTACTAAAACAAAGGGTTAAAAATAAAAAGGTTTTGGTGGGTAAAAGGGTTTTTGGTTTGGGTTATGAAATGAAAAAGGTTTAGGCTCAAAGGGGCTAACTAGAGGGATTTTTGGGTAGGTGGTAAAAGAAAAAGAAAAATAATGGTGTAGAAATAAAAAGGGTTAGTCCTAATGCCTCCATCGTTTACTTACTCGGGTTTAAGTTGATAAGGACCGGGAGTGTATCGTCATGGCAAGTTCTAGAGTTGTAAGAACCAAGCGGCTATTCACACAAGAAACGAAAAATGAGCATTTAGTCTAAAGATGTAAATTTGTATGCTCAATAAAGGCTCAAAACTCACTTTTGTGGGAATGGGTTTTTATGTGATCAAGTATATATAATCAAATTTTAACTAAGTTTGTCATGCCTTTTCATAATTTTCTTATGTTGGTTCTTTTTATCACTATGCTATCGGTTGTAAATTTGTAAAAATATAACCTTTTTGAGAACTTGAATTTCCCGAGTTAAACCTAGACAAGTAAAAAAAATGAAATTTTTGAAAAAATTTGGGGTGATTAGTGGTTCCAATAGAGTTTTGTGTAAGGCTTGTGTTTAGGACTTGCAAAATTCAAGGTTTTAGCATCCCCCCACACTTAAATTACACATTGTCCTCAAGGTGTCCCAAAAATAAATTTTTAGGTTGATTAGATGTGTAAAATGGTGTAAAAAGCAAAGATTTATGTTACTGGTAGTCTGGACACGGCCCCGTGTCCACTGGACACGACCCCGTGGCGAACTGCCAGTAACGAAAACTTACAGAAGGTGAACACGGCCCCTTGTCCACTGGACACGGCCACGTGTCTGACAAAAATCTGCAGGACAGTAGCCAAACAGCAGGTCTGGGAGGTGAGCACGGGGGCCTGTTGGCTGGACACGTCCCCGTGTGGACAGTCTGAAAGCCTGAAAAACAGGTTTCTTCCTTCGGTTTTTCCATCCTGGCCCTATAAGTGCTGAGGCTTAGCATTCCAAGCCTCGGTTTGTACCTGTGTCATCACTTACTACCACACCAAGTAACACAACATCCTACATTACTATAGTTAATTGTTCCAAGCATAAAGTAGAAAAAAAAAAAACGGAAAATAAAAGAAGTCAAGGAAAGTAAATTGTTTAACATTTGGCACGCAGGCCACCAATTGTTCGATAGTGAAAAAGGGTTAACCTGGGAGGTCATCAACCAACCGCTTCCTCCTCTGCTCCTCTCGCCTACTCCATAGCATCGTCATCATCCCCTCCATGGCGTGCAATGTGGTCTCGTATGTATCCAACATCGTCTTGGATCTCGGATAAGTTTCTCTCAATAGCTCCGACCCGGTGGTAGGTGTTGCTCGCCATGTTGTAGGTGTTCCTAGTACACATAAGGTTTTCCTGCAACAAATCATGCAAACTTTGAAAGTTAGGAAAACCGCCTCCCGAGGAGGATGATTGGCCCGGATCACCGTGGGGTTGGTACTGATACTGATGATGTTGCGGAGCTGGGAGGACAAGCGCTTCTTGCGGGTTCCATGCATGACCTTGCATCCTTTGGAAGGTTATCGTCCCGTCTTCGGCCTCATAAATTAGGTTCATTGAGCGGCATATGTGAACATCCACCGTACCCGACCATGGGCTCCTCTCAAATGACCTAGGTATGTGCGCGAAGTGCTTGAAAAGACGGTACACCCATCCCCCAAAGAAAATAGGAGTTGGTGCACTAGCAAGGCGGTTGTGATGCATGTTTCGGAGCATGAGGAACAGAACATCGAGCGGCCTACGGTTGTGAATGCAGTGGAGGACAAGCAAATCTCTTAACCCAACGACGCCACTACTTTCATGCCTTTGGCTAAGAGAATAGCCGAGGAGCCTATGGATGTATCTGTAGAGCGGATCCCTCAGCTTTGTACTCTTAGTGCTGCTCGGATTGTAAAATCCTTCTCCAATCTGAGCCCACATGGCTTGGCGTTCGTTGTCTTCAATCTCTCTCAATCTCCCAGTATTTTCTTCGTTTCCCGCATCCTCTTCCGCATACAACCCGATAATTGACCCAAACTGTGCCATGGAGATCGAATACATCGTTCCGCCACATCTGAATGACACCCCGTCATTGTCGAACGGATCGCACCTTGAAGTGAATGCAAAGGTGCTATAAAATTCTAAGGTGCATTGATGAACGGAACGGAGTCGCGTTGTTAGGGCGACTCTGAGTGGTCCCGTGACGATGTTGTTGAAATGGTCAATTTGATTCACCATGGTTAGCAATTCTGTGCAGGCTTGCCTCGGGTATTCTTCGGGCCTCGTTTGAAGAAACTCGTATCGAGCTCTTGCATCTAGCTCATTGGCGTTGAATCTTGTGAATTTCCTGGCCATCTGCAAGAATACACCAAAAGTTAGCACGAAACAGAAATGTTTTCGGACAAAACTGCAAACAGCGAGCTGGACACGACCCCGTGTCCAGCGGACACGGCCCCGTTGTAACATCCCTATTTTTACCATAGGTTTGGTTAAATTTATTAACCACTAGTAACTAGTAACTAGTTTATTTTAGTATAAATATTCAACCCAAATAGTTTTAAACATTATTTTATATAGTTGGTTGAAATATTATATTAATTAATTGGCTTGTATATGAGTGTCTTTTCTAATAAAATAAAAGTATATAAAAACTTATATTATTAGACGGGTAGTCTACGGGTAAGTTGACTATTAGAAATATGAAATTCCTAGACAGGCCTAGGAACCATATAATAATTAAATTATAAAAATAAATTGTATTTTGAAACTACTCTATTTTTAATGAAACTTAGACCCAAATGTAGACAAAAATATTCTCGTTCTAATAACATATTTATTATTTTCTAAAACGTTATATTTTACAAAGTTATACACACCAAATAAGTAAAGCAGTTAAATTAATTATAATATATAAATTAATATAATAATAATAGTAATCTACGTAAATAAAAGAAATAATAACAATAATAACAATAATTTACGAATAGAAAGAATAAAATAATAAAATAAACAATAAATAAAACTTACATATAATAATAATATATTTAAAAAAATTACATTCTCAAATTAAAATAAGAAAGAAGTAGGATGTGTCCTAAAATTCAAACTAATATTTAAAGGACATATGTATGCATGAATATTGATACGTGTCTTCCTAATCAATATTTGCTTGTTGACAAAGTTTCCAACTTCCCTATAAATAGAAAGAAAGCAGTGTTTACATTTTCAATTGTTCAAAAGCTTCTTTCTTTCTACTCTCTCTCTAGAAATCGCCATCCATACCCTTGTTATTTATTTTTCCCCTATAATAATAATAAGGTTCTGCCCTATTTTAAGTGTTTTAACTCCCGGTCACCGCTACCCTTTTCGATTGATCTGAGCCATAGCGCATGTCAGGGCTCTGCCCGACTAAGTTCGTTGGGGTTCTATCTCGGGACATCGGGATAAGGTTGAATTAGGGGTACTATACTTAAATTACAAATATATATTTTTATTTCTACCAAACACACACTAGCTCGAATTCTGCAAACGATACCGGGTATTAACTCGATCGCTATTACGATTCATTTTCCGACTGATCAATATATCCAATGGATGTTTAAGTGCCGCCCACATTAGGGTTATACTTTATCGTTCGTCATTAATTTGACGGATCATCGTTAATTCGATGGATGAAGTATTATACTTTGTCGTTCGTCATTAATTTGACGGATCATCGTTAAATCGATGGATGAAGTATTGCACTTTGTCGTTCGTTGTGAAAATTTGATCTCGTGAGTTATCGTAAATGCTGTATTAAGTTACCTACCTAGTTCGTGTGCACTAGGTTACAAGGCTAAATCAATAGGCTAAGCTCTGCCTGTATAAATCTGCAATATATCAAGGATTATCTGTAGACTAAACTTTGGCCGTATGAATCAGCATGATTATAATGTGAGTCATTATCTTTTTATCAAATCTATTTACAAAATCATGTTTATTTTCAAAGTTATAGTTACGGGGATTAAGTCTTTGTAATCACCAAGTTACAGCCGGTATGTGGGGTTTTGTATACATTACTTGATAATCGTCACCATTGGGGCAGCCAATGGGGGATATGACCATAGTCACAGACACCATTGGACGAATGGGCCAATGGGTCGAGTAACAAATACCGTTGGTAGTTGGCTTGATATCAGAAACATTGTAATCGCTCTTAATACTGTAAATTATAACAAATGTGTCGTTTTAGTAAATAGAATGATTCACTCAGTATTTCCCGCTGACAAAACCTTTTTAAAACGCGTTTCAGGTAATTACAGTAGATTGGAGTAAAAGATGGATACGGCACCGAAAGGCATCAAGAAGTGGCTTATTTTATTAATTAAATTAAATTAAGAAATATTAAAGCTACCATTGTAAAACATGGGTTTATCCCATCTATTTAATAAATAAAATCCGGTGTTTTCTAAACTCTGATATTTTTCCTAACTCACGGTCCTGATGAAATTTCTCTGCAACGTTTTTAAAATTATCACCGGTACCACTGGGCTGTTCACGGCTCCCGATTCCGTCCAGAGTGGGTCGGGGGTCGTGACAGAAGGTGGTATCAGAGCCACTGCTTAAAGCCAATAAGTGTTGTAATAATAATACCTAAATAAAAGAGTTAGGAGATTGCTGTTAACTGGTAGCACACATGATAGTATTTAGCCTTGAACTTAAGAAAAGATGCCTTAGTATCAGCTTCGAGATAAACTAAGTACTTGTGTAAATAAAGTATGATGGGTTTTTAATATATCATAAGAATGGTAATTAGAATATTGCAAGATATGAAAAAAAAAAAACAAGAATTAAATAGTAATTATTGCTTATTGATATTAATTGGGCTAGAATAAGATATGTTACGGGAAATACAAGTTTCCTTGATTCTGGATAAAAGCCCTAATAAAAGAGGCACTTTTGAAAAGATACTATTTATGGGAAATAGAAAATTTTCTCCGGCAAGACTGAGTATGGTGTAGCAAGACTCTCCAGTTTGTCCGGATATACTGAGGTTACCGCTCCGGTGCGAACCGGATAAGACAGGGTATATAATATGTCAAACAAGTGACAAGATTTCCCTAAATAAGTATCTTGACCAGATATTTGACTGGTTTTTGAAAATATGAATCTGTTAAATGCATTGACTTTATGAACGGTATGTGAAATAGATGATTATATAGATAGTTATATCTATAAAGAATTCCAAAAGTCAAATAGGAATAAAGCACAAGTATCTGTGTCTAGATTTCTTATTCAGGAATCTCTTTTCTGATATCAAACATTATTCCGTTTGATCATCTGTCTCGTAGCTCGTGTGATAAAATAAACAATGGAAAACCTTTAAGTTAAAACGTCATCAAAATAATTTCTAACGCATTACCATAAACTATTAACGCAAATAAGAAGCATGTAAAGATATAATAATATAACACATGAAAAATTTAATTTTCAGTCCACAGAAGTTGAAGTATATCACACAAAACTTTCAAGGCAAAACCTTTGGAAAATATAAATTAAGCACGATAACACCAATAGAAGAACTAAAAATAGCACTTTGCTACATGATCCTACAAGCAACATGAAATTTCGCTGAGATATGTTTTAACGAGACTTCACAACAATCGGTGCACATTCTAATCAGAGTCATAATTATTAGCACTACAAAAGAAGTCACATACTTTATAATTTCCCTATTTCATTTATTCGACATTCCCTAGTAATGTCATTTAGCAACGGTTATCACACGAAAATCCAAATAAAATTCTTAAATTTCTTTTGTAAAATTCTGACCTCGGTGAATAGACTTTTGCATTGCTACTCCCCTTAATGGTCATCATACCATGAGAATTTTTCATAGTAACGAATATTGATCTATTTCATTTCTTAATAAATCCACACATTACACATGCATTGTTGGTTGCGCATATGGTTCGATTAACTTATGAAACCTACTGGAAGACTTCATTCCAATTTGTTGTTTATCCAAACTCAAATATCATTTCGCTATACTCACTATATACCTCAGTAATGCAAAACGATGACCCTTTGATATCAAGTCAATAAATTTCTTGAGAAATTCAATTTTCTTTGGCATACATGATTTTGTTGTAACCATGTCCGAATTTTTTTTATTACATGAACTCGTTGTGATTAAACCAAGTTCAATTGCTTGAACTTGTTCGCATTACATATTCATTTCAAATTCCCATATGATGGATTAAAGCTATCATATTCAACATAAATCTCAACAAACACTTCAATTCTCTAGAACTATAAAATGCTTATTTGGTCTTCGACTTCACTAAATCATTTCTTTGATCACGGTCACCTTGTACTAACGTTTTCATAAAATTTAAAACTTGCACTAATCTCATTTATATATATCATATACAGATATTTATAAAAGTTATCTTAACACAAATCATGTATTAAGATAATGATACACAAATTCTTGTCATATTTTAATGTATCTCTTAAAAGATTTTTACAACATCAATCTAGCCTTTCGTGATAAATTATTATTTTAACATCTTCAATCGAAAAACATTATATAAAATTTATTTTATATATGGAAACTTACATAAGTGATTACCTAATAGTATTACTAGTCAACAGAAGGAGGATAAGTAGGTGACTTATAATAAGAAGTACAAAATTTATTGTACATGTGCTTATATTTAACCAAAATAGAAATTTTCACAAACTAGGCACTTAGCTCGGTTGGCTAGGCGCGCGAAAGGGTGTGGCCTAGACCCGGGTTCGATCCTGGGGACGGCTGGTTTCACCATTTTTATTAGAAATTTTTTCATTTAAGTGTATGTTTAGTTATGTAATACTAATATCAGTTTTATTATTAGTAAGAAAATATTAAATAATAATAGTGTTAGTATTATTTTAAAATACTAGGGTTATTGTCAAGGGCAAATATTGGGTAACCTAGCCTTAGTTAGGCATGAACTGGCCACCTATGCTTAAACAAGGCAGCACTAACCAATATCTAACCATGATAATGACTAGTTAAAAAAAAAATTAATTTTCTTATGAAACGTAGACTCCATATCTATATGGAATTTTATCACATAAATATATCTTCATATATTCATAAAAATCGATATATATATAATCCTATATAAATTTTCTTTATAAAAATATTTGATATAAAGTAATTTTTTCTCTATATATAAATATATATATATATATATTTTTATATATAAGAAAGATTATTTATACCTGCTAAATTATACTGTGATAACTATATATATATAAGAAAAATCGAATATACAGTATAATATATGTGAATATACAGTATAAATCATGTATATCATATCAAAATTTATACATAAAGGTGATCGGAAATTTAAAATACTAAATAAGAGTTTAACATATCTAAATATAGTTATAACAATATTATAGGATTTCGCGATCATCTAGACGTAATCTATTATCTCACGATCATCACTTAAAATACGAACTCTAAAATAAAGATACACTAACTTTATTGTCTTTTGGTGTATCCCTGCAATTCACTCATCTCAACACTTTGATTTTCTCATATCATAAATATTTGACAAATCAATTTTTTCATACTTTTATTTCATTTGGAACCTGTCAATTATAAGTCTTCCTCAGTTGCCAATCAAAGTAAGTTTTCTTTTGACAAAGAATTTTTATTGATTCTAAAAAGTTATTCACATTCATTTTAAATATCTATTGCTCATATATCTTTTGGCTTGAACCTAGTCACTTTGAAAGTTATATCATTTCATCTCATTCATTTGCCATCGAACTAATTCAATTGAACCATTGAATTCTACCTATGGTACAACTTGTATTCGCAAAATTCGATATTTTAATTCTGTGTCATTTACCTTGAAAAAATTGTTTTTAGTGACTAAAATGTGACATAAGTCTAAAAGAAATATCATAAACCAAATCTCGAGGACGAGATTTAAAACAAGGTGGGGAGAATGTAACATCCCTATTTTTACCATAGGTTTGGTTAAATTTATTAACCACTAGTAACTAGTTTATTTTAGTATAAATATTCAACCCAAATAGTTTTAAACATTATTTTATATAGTTGGTTGAAATATTATATTAATTAATTGGCTTGTATATGAGTGCCTTTTCTAATAAAATAAAAGTATATAAAAACTTATATTATTAGACGGGTAGTCTACGGGTAAGTTGACTATTAGAAATATGAAATTCCTAGACAGGCCTAGGAACCATATAATAATTAAATTATAAAAATAAATTGTATTTTGAAACTACTCTATTTTTAATGAAACTTAGACCCAAATGTAGACAAAAATATTCTCGTTCTAATAACATATTTATTATTTTCTAAAACGTTATATTTTACAAAGTTATACACACCAAATAAGTAAAGCAGTTAAATTAATTATAATATATAAATTAATATAATAATAATAGTAATCTACGTAAATAAAAGAAATAATAACAATAATAACAATAATTTACGAATAGAAAGAATAAAATAATAAAATAAACAATAAATAAAACTTACATATAATAATAATATATTTAAAAAAATTACATTCTCAAATTAAAATAAGAAAGAAGTAGGATGTGTCCTAAAATTCAAATTCAAACTAATATTTAAAGGACATATGTATGCATGAATATTGATACGTGTCTTCCTAATCAATATTTGCTTGTTGACAAAGTTTCCAACTTCCCTATAAATAGAAAGCAGTGTTTACATTTTCAATTGTTCAAAAGCTTCTTTCTTTCTACTCTCTCACTCTAGAAATCGCCATCCATACCCTTGTTATTTATTTTTCCCCTATAATAATAATAAGGTTCTGCCCTGTTTTAAGTGTTTTAACTCCCGGTCACCGCTACCCTTTTCGATTGATCTGAGCCATAGCGCATGTCAGGGCTCTGCCCGACTAAGTTCGTTGGGGTTCTGTCTCGGGACATCGGGATAAGGTTGAATTAGGGGTACTATACTTAAATTACAAATATATATTTTTATTTCTACCAAACACACACTAGCTCGAATTCTGCAAACGATACCGGGTATTAACTCGATCGCTATTACGATTCATTTTCCGACTGATCAATATATCCAATGGATGTTTAAGTGCCGCCCACATTAGGGTTATACTTTATCGTTCGTCATTAATTTGACGGATCATCGTTAATTCGATGGATGAAGTATTATACTTTGTCGTTCGTCATTAATTTGACGGATCATCGTTAAATCGATGGATGAAGTATTGCACTTTGTCGTTCGTTGTGAAAATTTGATCTCGTGAGTTATCGTAAATGTTGTATTAAGTTACCTACCTAGTTCGTGTGCACTAGGTTACAAGGCTAAATCAATAGGCTAAGTTCTGCCTGTATAAATCTGCAATATATCAAGGATTATCTGTAGACTAAACTTTGGCCGTATGAATCAGCATGATTATAATGTGAGTCATTCTCTTTTTATCAAATCTATTTACAAAATCATGTTTATTTTCAAAGTTATAATTACGGGGATTAAGTCTTTGTAATCACCAAGTTACAGCCGGTATGTGGGGTTTTGTATACATTACTTGATAATCGTCACCATTGGGGCAGCCAATGGGGGATATGACCATAGTCACAGACACCATTGGACGAATGGGTCAATGGGTCGAGTGACAAATACCGTGGGTAGTTGGCTTGATATCAGAAACATTGTAATCGCTCTTAATACTGTAAATTATAACAAATGTGTCGTTTTAGTAAATAGAATGATTCACTCAGTATTTCCCGCTGACAAAACCTTTTTAAAACGCGTTTCAGGTAATTACAGTAGATTGGAGTAAAAGATGGATACGGCACCGAAAGGCATCAAGAAGTGGCTTATTTTATTAATTAAATTAAATTAAGAAATATTAAAGCTACCATTGTAAAACATGGGTTTATCCCATCTATTTAATAAATAAAATCCGGTGTTTTCTAAACTCTGATATTTTTCCTAACTCACGGTCCTGATGAAATTTCCGCTGCAACGTTTTTAAAATTATCACCGGTACCACTGGGCTGTTCACGGCTCCCGATTCCGTCCAGAGTGGGTCGGGGGTCGTGACACCCGTGTCCAGAGGTCTGTTACTCAAAAATCCCATTTTTCGACCCGGTTTCGAAAACTTCAAAATTTTTGGTCCAATAGGTGCGGTTTCCCCCGAAAATGAAACCCTAAGTGCCGTTTTTCCCAAAATATCCCGTTTACCCTATCAATTTTATCTTTTTCGGTTTAAGAACAAGGGTTTGGGGTTTTTGTAAGAAATCAGGTGAATCTATGAACAATTTAAGTGTATTTACTTTTCTTAACACTAATCTAACTAAATGCAAACAGATCTAAACAAAAATTTGAGGTTCGATCCGGATGTACTTCAAGAACCCTAGATTTTTCCCCAAATTCTTGGTGTTTTAACTACATGCAAGTAACTAATCTAACTACTAAGAGTGATAGAATCATACCTTGATGTTGTTAGATCGATAGGAGACGTCGAAATTTTGCGAAAAATCGCCTGGAACCAGAGCTTTTGTGGGGACACGGGGCGTGTGGAATGAAAAAACTGTTTTGAAAAGGGGTTTTATCCCGTCTGCAGCGCGGACACGGCCCCGTGTCCAGCGGACACGGCCTCGTGCTGAGCGTTTTTTTTTTTTTAGTGCACGTGTGAGTGCCCCTTTTTCCCATAAGCTATGGTTAGAAAACTTACCGCTTTATTTTGTCGTCTCAATCGTTCGTAACTTACCAGGCATGATGTTTTTATTCTTCCACTGTTTGAAGCGAGATCTCTTCTTCCTCATCCTCAATGAATTCTTGATAGAGTTTCAGCCGTTGGCCATTGACCTTAAATGGTGGTCCATTTCGAGATTTAATTTCTACTGCACCGTGTGGAAAAATATGGGTGATGGAAAAAGGTCCTGACCACCTAGACTTTAATTTGCCAGGAAACAATCGAAGTCGTGAATTAAACAAAAGAACTAGATCTCCTACCCGAAATTCATTAGGTTTAATATGTTTGTCATGCAAATTTTTCATTCTTTCCTTATAAATTTCAGAGTTTGAGTATGCATAATTCCTAAGCTCGTCTAATTCATTTAATTGACAAAATCGATTTTTACCAGCAAATTCTAAATCTAAGTTTACATTTTTGATTGCCCAGTAGGCTTTGTGTGCAATTTCTACTGGAAAATGACAACTTTTTCCATAGACTAGCTTATACGGGGTTGTACCTATTGTTGTTTTATAAGCAGTTCGAAAAGCCCATAAAGCATCGTCTAATTTATCAGTCCATTCCTTTTTATTTAACCCTACGGTTTTTTCGAGTATTCGTTTTAAACCTCTATTAGTCACTTCGGCTTGTCCGTTTGTTTGAGGATGATATGCTGTTGAAACCCGGTGATAGACCCCATATCTTGTTAAAAAATTTTCAAGTTGATGGTTGCAAAAATGGGTACCTCTATCACTTATTAAAGCTTTAGGTGTGCCAAAACGAGAGAATAATTTTTTTAGAAATCTTACCACGACTCTTCCATCATTTGTTGGAAGTGCCTCGGCCTCGGCCCATTTGGACAAGTAATCTACTGCCACAAGTATATATTTGTTTCCTTTCGATGGTGGGAAAGGTCCCATAAAGTCGAGTCCCCACACATCAAAAATTTCACAAACAAGAATGCCATTTTGTGGCATTTCGTTTTTGGAAGAAATATTACCTGTTCTTTGGCAAGCATCACATGTCTTTACAAGACTTTGGGCGTCTTTGTAAATGGTTGGCCAATAAAATCCTGAAGCGAATACCTTTCGTGCGGTACTAGCAGCACCATGATGTCCTCCGTATGGACCTTCATGACAATGGCGGAGAATTCTTCGTGCTTCACTACCATGTACGCATCGTCGGACAAGTTGGTCGGCACACATTTTGAAAAGATATGGATCTTCCCAAAAGTAGTGTTTCACATTGGCAAAGAATTTTTTTCTTTGATGATGTGGCCATCCTTTTGCGACTATACCGCTAGCTAGGTAGTTAGCATAGTCGGCGTACCATGGTTCTTCCTTGTATTCCACCATTTCCAGGGACTCAGTTGGAAATTTTTTTGTTGATTTGCTCGTCCCTGGTTGCCTCTAAAGCTGGGTCTTCTAAACGTGAAAGATGATCTGCTACGGTATTTTCTGCTCCTCTTTTGTCCTTGATTTCAATGTCAAATTCTTGGAGGAGTAGAATCCACCTAATCAAACGTGGTTTTGCGTCTTGCTTCTTGAAGAGATATCGAATGGCTGCATGGTCTGTATAGACTATAGTTTTAGAAAGAACAAGATAAGAACGAAATTTATTAAAAGCAAATACCACAGCTAGTAATTCTTTTTTAGTTGTTGTGTAATTTTCTTGTGCATCATTAAGTGTTTTACTAGCATAATAGATTGGGTGGAAATGCTTTTCTTTTCTCTGTCCCAAGACAGCTCCAACTGCAAAGTCACTGGCATCACACATGATTTCGAAAGGAAATTTCCAATCAGGCGCTATCATGATAGGTGCATTGACTAACATTTCCTTTAGGGTAAGAAATGCTTGATTGCAATCCTTGTCAAAGATGAATGGAGCATCTTTTTCAAGTAACTTCGTTAGAGGCCTTGAGATTTTTGAAAAGTCTTTGATAAATCGTCTATAAAATCCGGCATGCCCTAGGAAACTTCTGATAGCTCGTACGGAGGATGGGGGTGGTAATCTAGAAATGGTATCTATTTTGGCTCGATCCACCTCCATTCCTTCGCTTGAGATCTTGTGACCGAGTACTATTCCCTCCGTTACCATGAAATGACATTTTTCCCAATTAAGGGCGAGGTTAGTTTCCTCACATCGGGATAGCATTCGTTCAAGGTTATCGAGGCATTGGTCATATGAATCCCCAAAGATAGAAAAGTCGTCCATGAAGACTTCCATTGTATTTTCTATCATGTCATGGAAAATGGCTACCATGCAACGTTGGAATGTTGCTGGGGCATTGCATAGACCAAACGGCATGCGTCGATAAGCAAAAGTTCCATAGGGACATGTGAAAGTTGTCTTTTCTTGGTCTTCGGGTGCTATCGGGATTTGAAAGTAACCTGAAAAACCATCCAAGAAACAGTAAAATTTATGACCGGACAATCTTTCTAACATTTGATCAATGAAGGGTAAAGGAAAGTGATCCTTTTTTGTTGCTTCATTTAATCGTCTATAATCTATACATACTCTCCATCCTGTGACGGTTCTCGTTGGTATTAGTTCATTCTTTTCGTTAGTTATTACTGTCATACCTCCTTTCTTTGGAACTACTTGGACGAGACTTACCCACGGACTATCGGAGATAGGATAGATAAGTCCGGCGTCAAGTAGCTTGATGACTTCGTTTTTAACCACTTCTTGAACATTTGGATTTACTCGACGTTGTGGTTGTATGACCGATTTGTAGTCATCATTCATCAAAATTTTGTGTGTGCACATCGAAGGACTAATTCCTTTTATGTCTACAAGTTTCCAAGCTATTGCGTTTTTATGTTTTTTCAAAAGATTAATTAATTTTTCTTTTTCTAAGTTACCTAATTTAGACGAAATAATTACAGGTAAATTATCATCTTTGTCTAGAAAAGCATATTCCAAACCTTTTGGAAGTTCTTTGAGCTCAAGTGGTGGGTCTTTAGGAGACTCCTTATTTGGTTGCTCATTTCGATCAAGAACTTTAAAAGTTTGTTCTATGGCGACCTCTTCTTCAACAAAGTGGTCACTTTCTTCACTTGTATCGGGTGGTTCATCTTCATCTTCAATTAGGGGGTCATTATTGCCGAATGGATATTTCATTGACCGTTCGAGATCGACACTTCTTTTAAATGCCCCTAATTGAAGAGGTAGATTGTTGAACTTCCGGTTTTTCAAAGCTTCGTGAGTTTTTACAAATGGCCGTCCTAACACTAGAGGAGCGTCATCGAGGATGACAAAGTCAGTTGGGATCACCATTTGATTTGTTTGAACCAAGACATCTTCAACTATACCGATTGATTTTATTACTTTCCGATTGGATAGAAAAATGGGTATTTGAAGTGGAGAAAAATCACTAATACTTAATTTTTCGAAAATGTAGTTAGGCATTATGTTAACACAAAGATCTTTATCGATTGTGACATTACTAATAAACGAATTTTGAAAGAAACATGGAACCGGTGTGATGTTAATTTCAAACGGGTCTTCTTTTATTAGTGAAGTTTGATCATTAGTTAACTTAACACTTACCGTTTCGTCAATTTTAGTGTTAGTGTTTAACTCTTTTAAAAACTTAGCATGAGTGGGTACTAAACAATGGTTTTCGAAAGAAGGTGACAAGAGATTAATTTCTTCAAAATTAGACTCTTCTTGAATTTTAACGTTGTCGGACTCACCTTTTTCGTTGTTTAACTCATGTGTCGGTTTTTCACTTATTTGTTCTTCCATTTTTACATTTTCAGTTATCTCTTCCTTTTTTAATTCTTCTCTTGCGCGGGACTCCTCTTCCCTTGCACGAGCTTCTTTTATACATCGATCGATAACTCTAATGTGTTCTAATATCCTATCGGTCACTTCGGTTATAGAAAAAGAATCGGAATTTTCTAAGCTTGAATCCGGTTGTTCGACCCTTTGTTCCTCATAATACTCATATGAAGTCGATGGTTCGCACCATTGTTCTTCATTGTAAGCATATGATGGATAAGGTTCGTAATTTTGTTCTCCATAATACTCATATGAGGTGGGTTGTTCACGCCAAGGTTCCTCATAGTAAGCATATGAAGGTGGTGGCTCATATCTTGGTTCCTTAAAGTATGAGTATGAGGGCTCATACCTTGGTTCATCAAAATATGAGTATGAGGGAGGAGGTTCATACCTTTGGTCTTCATAGGATGTGTATGAAGTTGATGGCTCGTACCTGGGCTCCTCATAGTAGGTGTATGAATTGGATGGTTGATATGAGTGATTATTTTGAATCGAGCGTGCATTACGACAATTAGTGCAATAATTACCCCTATAATCATCCTCATCATAAGTGTAGTTGTAACCTCCTGAGTATTGATCCATAAGAATTCACTCAGCAGACCACAACCGAGTCTCGAGATCATAAAACAAAAAGAAAAACGGAAACAGAGGCTGGACACGGCCCCGTGTTCAGTGGACACGGCCCCGTGTTCAGGATCTGTATCTGGGCGTTTTAATTAAATTTACTGATTTCGTTGAGCACGGGGCGTGTTCAGTGAGCACGGCCCGTGTTCAAGCTTCTGTTACTGGGTGTTTTTATGAAAATATGCAGCACGGCCCCGTGTTCAGTGAACACGGCCCCGTGTACAGGTTACTGTAAATGCAAAACTAAACTAAAATGCAGAAAAATGTGCGCGCTTTTAAAAAGGTTTTGAAAAACTGATTAGGTCGTCGATTTTAAACTTTCTTAAAATCCTTGTGTCTCCGGCAGCGGCGCCAAAAACTTGATGTGCGGTAAAGTGTTATATATATTAGGTTTATATTTTAAGCCCCTTTAACACTTATTTTAGCCAAGTTTTAAATTTATAAAACACGATATTTACTAACACTAAACACACATATGGGCAAGTGCACCCATCGTGGGCGTAGTATAGTGTTGGTAAGATACCGAGGTCGTCCAAGGACACAAGAGCTTTTAGTACCGGTTTATCCTCAACGTCTAATCAAAATAAAAAGTTTAGAAAAATGTTTTTAAACTAAAAAAAATAAAAACTAACTAATATGTTGAAAATAAAAATAAAAGAAAAAACAGATAGACAAGATGAATCACTTGGTTCCGACTCGTATCTAATATAACCTTTGATTATTTCTGCACTTTTGCACATAATTAAGAGATTATCTTAGTTATTGTAGTATGCCCCTCTTTTGAAGGTGACGTTACCCTCACCCCAGTAGTTTGAGTCAGCAAGGATACAATCCTAAAAGGGTGGATTATTGGAAGATAATTAATTAAGTTATTAATGCAATAGTATGGTAGGCCCCGCTTTTGGCGGTGACGTTACCCTCGGCTAAGTAGTCTGAGTCAGCAGGGATACAGTCCTAAATAGCCGGGTTATAGTATTAATAGTAGTTAACTTATGAGGGGATCAAAGAGTTTGGACCCCCGCCATCCAATACCGTGAAGCATTGAAGGAGGTCCTACTAAATTTGACGCAGGTCCATTGCAGGACCTCTAAACGCTGAACAATGGCAAGACCTTTACCAAACCGTTCCCTTAACCCCCGACCAGGTAGCCAACATACCTCCATATAGACCGTGGAGATATGAATGGTGAAAATCTTTTATTTTATATAGACAGTAAAATAATGCCAAGACACCACAGACAAACGATAAGGAAAGATCACCTTCAACATAAGTAACTAGTTATTAAAGTCATTAATACAAAACCAAATAAAAAGTGCAAAAGATTAGAAATAAAAAGTATTATACTAGACACTTTGTCTTCACCAAGTGATGTAAGAGACTTAGGCAAACATGGCCTTGATTGTCAAGAACTCTTACGATCAATCTTGGATCCCGAGACGACTCACACACTCTACGATGGACAATGGATGATGGTGGTGGATGATGGTGTTGTGATGGTGGTGGGTGGTGGATGAAGTGTGAGAGAGGTGGTGTGCCAAGGGATGAGTTGAAATGAATCCAAGCACTCCTATTTATAGGCTGAACAGAGGGCTGGGCACGGCCCCGTGTCCGCTGGGCACGGCCCCGTGCCTGTCTGACACTCTCTCTCCTCATTAATTGTAATTCGCAATTACAATTAATGCGCCTGCTGTACTTTCGGCACGCCCCCGTGTTCACTGGGCACGACCCCGTGGTGGGCAATAGAAGCTTCTATAGGTTTGTCTTTTCTGCTGCTTCTTGGGCACGGCCCCGTGCTGGCTGAGCACGGGGCGTGTTCAGTCTTCTGCCTTCTCTATTTTGCTTGGGAAGATGCCGTTGAGGGGTCGGGCAATCCACTTATGTTCCTTTTCTTGTATTTATGTTGGGTTTAGCTGTCTTTTTGCTTCTTTTGTGTTTTTGAGCTCATTTAATCCTGAAAATACAAAAGGAAGACAAAAACACTCTTTTTCCAATATTAGTACTTAAAAAGGGTTAGTTTTATGCCTCATTTGATGTAATTTATATGTTGCATTTTACACACATCACTGCCTTAGTTTAACGTGCCCTTAGATCATATTAGGACTTCTTCCTTAGTATCATAACTTGCTCATCTTATTTCCACTATTAGCGCCCAATTGCGGGATTCCACCTTTGACTGGTGATAACTTTGCCGCATGGAAGGATGCTCTCATGCTTACTCTTGGGCTGCTGGACTTTGATTATGCTCTCAGAGAGAATAAGCCAGCGGATCTTACCACTACTAGTACTGCTGCTGAGCAGTTAACTCATGACAAGTGGACTAGATGTAACCGCATGTCTCTCATGTTTATGAAGCAGTCCATAAGCAATGCTATCAGGGGAGCCATTCCTGATTCTGAAGATGCTAAAACCTACTTGGAACATGTGGAGGCTCAGTTCAAGGGAACGTCTAAAGCACACGCTAGTACTCTTATTCTCAAGCTGGTGACAACTAAGTATGATGGGAGGAGCGGCATTCGCGAGCACATCATGATGATGAATGACATGGCCAATAAGCTGAAGGGGCTGGAAATGGAAATCAGTGATGGTTTCCTTGTTCATTTCATCATTACTTCGCTTCCTTCGTCCTTTGAAGCATTCAAGATCAATTACAACACTCAGAAGGACAAATGGACGATGAGTGAGCTGGTCGCCATGTGCGTACAGGAGGAAGAGCGTATGAGGATGGATCGCCATACTGATGTTGCCAACTTCACTACCTCCAACTCTAAGAAGAGGAAGAACAATTATCAGAGGAAGGATGCTTCAAAAGTCCAAAGGCCTAATCCTAATCCTAATACAAGTGCACCTTCCAGCTCTAAGAACTCCTTAGGCAGTATCCGCTGCAAGTTCTGTAAGAAGACAGGACACATGCAGAAGGAATGCCCTGACTTTAAGGAGTGGCTGGCTAAGAAAGGTAACGATTATTTTATGATACTTGAGTCCTATAATTTAAGTGTTCCTGCTAATTCTTGGTGGTTTGATTCTGGTTCTATGGTTCATGTTACCAATTCAACTCAGGGATTCCTTTCAATCCGGAAGCTGGAAAGAAACCAAAGAACACTTAAGGTTGGGGATGATCGAGAATTAGAAGTGAAGGCCATTGGAACATTACAATTAGTTATGAAAACTGGTTTATGTATTAAACTTTATGATACCTTATATGTTCCTGAGGTAACTCGGAACCTTGTATCAGGGCCAAAGTTAGACATGGACGGTTTTATTGTTTCCCATGGTCATCGCCAACTCTCTATCCTTTATGATTCTGTTCTTTATGGTACTGGTGTTCTGGATAGTGGTCTCTATAGATTAGAACTAGAAGATAACTTTTCCAAATCTTTGTTGTCATATAACATTAATGAATCACTCACAAAGATGGAAGAGAAACGAGACTTAGAAACTTCATCCATGTTGTGGCATCAGCGTTTAGGCCACATCTCAAGAGAACGATTAAATCGTCTCGTAAAGGATGAAGTCTTACCTCCTCTCGATTTCTCTGATTTTGGAACATGTGTCAAATGTCTTAAAGGTAAAATGACATTAGCGAATAAGAAAGGTGCCACTAGGAGCTCTAATTTATTAGAACTCATTCACACTGACATTAGTGGTCCCTACCAAATCGCTGGCATTACAGGACATACTTCATTTATCACTTTCATTGATGATTATTCTCGTTACATGTACTTGTATCTAATTAAGGAGAAATCTGAATCTCTAACAACTTTTAAAGATTATAAGGCTGAAGTTGAAAAGCAATTGGATCATCAGATTAAAGTTGTGAGATCAGATAGAGGCGGTGAATATTATGGAAGACATACTGATGTGGGTTAAGCTCCTGGTCCATTTTATGAGTTTTGTAAGGACCAGGGGATTGTGAACCAATACACCATGCCTGGTACACCTCAGCAGAACGGTGTGGCTGAAAGAAGAAATCGTACCCTCATGAACATGGTGCGCAGTATGTTAGCCAACACTAATTTACCATTATTCCTCTGGACTGAGGCGTTAAAAGCAGCTGTTCATATACTCAATAGAGTTCCTTCTAAGTCTGTCCCTAAAACTTCTTATGAACTTTGAACAGGAAGGAAACCGAGTCTTAAATATATGAAAGCATGGGGCTGCATTGCTGAAGCAAAACTTTACAATCCTTTCCTAAGGAAACTTGACCCTAAAACAGTTACCTGTTTCTTTATCGGGTATCCTGAGAACTCTAAGGGTTATCGTTTCTATTGTCCTTCTCATGTCACCCGTATTGTTGAAACCAAGCGTGCCGCGTTCCTGGAGGATTTCAAGGTCAGTGGGAGCAGTACCAACCCTTACGAAGAATTGCAAGAAGTACAAGACGCGGGGGGGAGAGACTCGTCGCTTACCATTACTCCGATTACTCCTCTTGTACCCAATGCAACTATTGTACCTGAAGCTACTGCACCAACTCCAAATGTACCTCTACAATCAGAACCTATTATACCTCATGACGAAGGCACATCAAACGCTCAACACCAAGACAACGCTGAACCCGATAATCCACTCAGGAGGTCATCTAGGCAAAGAAGGCCTACTAATTGGGATGATTATGTTACCTACCTGACTGAAATGGATCCCGGAAAGCTCAATGATCCTATCTCTTACAATGAAGCCATTAGCAGTGATCAGTCTTCTGAATGGAATAAAGCAATGATTGAAGAGCTTGAATCCATGAAGAAAAATGACGTTTGGGATTTGGTAGAATTACCCAACGGAACCAAACCCGTAGGATGTAAATGGGTATTCAAAACAAAACTAGATCCGAACGGTAACGTTGAACGCTACAAAGCGAGATTGGTTGCAAAGGGCTACACTCAGAAAGAGGGAATTGATTATCAAGAGACGTTTTCACCTGTCTCTCGTAAAGATTCATTAAGGATCGTCATGGCCCTAGTAGCTCATTTTGATTTAGAGTTACATCAGATGGACGTTAAAACCGCTTTCCTTAACAGAGATTTGGACGAAGATGTTTACATGAAACAACCTGAAGGCTTTAAACCTGAAGGTCAGGAGCATCTAGTCTGTAAGTTGAAGAAATCCATTTACGGGTTAAAACAAGCATCACGTCAATGGTACCTCAAGTTTGATGAAGTCATGAAGAAGCAAGGTTTTATGAAGAATCAAGTGGATTAATGCACCTACCTCAAGATGAGTGGGAGCAACTTTACTATTCTTGTCCTTTACGTAGATGATATTCTGTTGGCAAGTAATAGTTTAGACATGTTGCATGAGTCGAAGCGGTTACTCTCACATAACTTCGACATGAAGGATCTTGGAGATGCTTCTTACGTCATTGGCATCGAAATTCACCGAGATAGACACAGAGGGATCTTAGGATTGTCCTAGAAGGCTTACATAGATCGTGTCCTTACACGATATAACATGCAACAGTGCAAACCCTCCGTCGCTCCAGTAGTTAAAGGAGATGTTTTCGGTTCATTCCAGTGTCCGACAACAGAGGTTGAGAAGGAGCAAATGAGCCAGATACCTTACGCGTCAGTAGTAGGGAGCTTGATGTATGCTCAAGTATGTACTCTCCCAGATATCGCTTATATTGCTGGAATGCTAGGCCGTTATCAGACTAATCCTGGCCTAGATCACTGGAAAGCAGCTAAGAAGGTACTTCAATATCTGCAAGGGACGAAAGACTATAAACTGACTTATAGAAGAAGTGATCATTTAGAAGTGGTGGGCTATTCTGATTCTGACTTTGCAAAATGCAAAGATGACAAGAAATCCACTTCGGGCTATATCTTTATGTTAGCAGGCGGCCCTATCTCATGGAAGAGTCATAAACAACAGTTGACCACAACTTCCACAATGATGGCAGAGTACATTGCTGTTTATAACGCAACCTGTCATGGAATGTTGCTTAGAAATCTGATCACTGGACTCAAAATCGTTAATTCCATTTCTAGACCATTGAAGCTTTACTGTGATAATTCAGCTGCCGTTAGTTTCTCGAACAGTAACAGTTCGACTGGAGCTGGTTTATATCTCGATACAAAATATCTGTTTGTACGAGAATGAGTTGAGGAAAATAATCTTTGTATCGAGTATATTAGTACTAAGGATATGCTTGCGGATCCGATGACTAAAGGTCTCCCTCCTAAGGTTTATGAAGAACATGTTCGGAATATAGGATTTAGTAAAGACCTTATTTAAGCATATTGTACTAGCTTATGTTTTATGATTAATGAAATTTCCTCAGTTTGATTTTGTATGTCTCTTAGAATATGTTCAACCGGTATAATGGCATATTGACAAATAAAGTTACAAATCAAACAAAGGGCTTATGCGTATTTTGATCATAACGATTAGGTTTTAAATTAAGGCTATAGTATGATTAATGGGGGTCCTGAGTCGCATAATGATTCAACGGCTGTATTTCTCTGCTATAGTACTTGTTTAAGGCTAAAATGAGTGTTAACTCCTGATCAGGCTTATCTAATACTCATAGTAAATGATTACTCGGCTAAGTGGGAGAATGTAAGAACAAATATATCATGTAACAATATTTAATCTATAGCCATTATAATCATTTACATAATATAGATCAAAATATATAATAACCTATTAAATAGTTAGTTGGTAATTGTTGAGGGACCATATTACCCTTATTAACTAATTAGGTTTCCTCCTGGGTGCTTATATAAGGAGAATTATGTGGAGGTTAAAGGGTTACTCAGTTACACAATTAAACACACCCTATTAGCCATAACATCAATTTTCGACCTCCTCTCCTAATCGAATCCCCTATTCGATTTCTAAGTCCCCATCATCAGTCAGCACCCTAAGGAGGAACCAGATCAAGATGACAAGCATGTCGAACTCCATTACTGAATTCTCCACTGCACTTTCTGCTGTGACAGGTATGTTTTAATGTTTAACTTCATGTACAAACAGAACTGAACCAACATTTACGACCAGACCGGCCTTAGCCGGGAATTTTCAGGCAACCATGTCTCAGTCTGATGGGGAGAATCTTATTGCTCAGTTTTCTTTAGTGGAAATTGAAAGGGCGGCGTGGGATTGTGTGGGGGTTCGGGCCTCCGGCCCTAACGGGTTTAACTTCACATTCCTCAAGCGATTTTGGCCTTGGTTGAAGATGGATTTTTTTTCAAATTTTTTATGGAGTTTCATGAAAAGGCGAGTATCAACGAAGGAACTTATTTGTCTTTCGTAGCTCTTATACCCAAAGTTAAAGATCCCATGAAGATATTAGACTTCAGACCGATTAGTCTTGTCGGGTGCATAAACAAAGTTCTTTCGAAGGTTTTGGTGAATCGTATGAAGGGGGTTATTGGGGATTTAGTTTCGGAGGAGCAGATGGCCTTTCTTTCTAAGAGTAGTATCACTGAGGGCCCGCTCATAATTAACGAAAAGTTAGCTTGTTGAAAAGAACAAAGAGGAAATGTATGCTTCTAAAAGTGGATATTGATAAAGCTTACGATTCGGTTTGTTGGGATTTCGTGCTTTCCGTATTGACCCAAATGAACTTCCCTAATTTATGGGTGAAGTGGATATCGACCATCCTTTCTATGTCTCGTACTTCGGTCCTTTTAAATGGATCCCCGATGTATGAACTCGAGTGTTCGAGGGGCCTAAGACAAGGCGATCCTATTTCTCCGTATCTATTTATCCTAGCAATAAAAGCTTTGATGGGCATTATGAAGAAGGCGTGTGAAAACGACCTCTTTGAGGGCATTAATTTTCCTTCAAACAGGCTGAAATTATCACACTTTCTTTTTGTGGATGACGCTTTGTTTATCAGAAAATGGTCGAGGAGGAATGCCCTTATACTCAAAAGGATCTTTAAATGCTTTTATTTCGTATCCGGGCTTAAAATAAACCTTTTTAAGTGTAGTGTGTTTGGTATTGGAGTGGGGTAAGCGGAGGTGGGTGAGATGGCCGGTTTGTTTGGGTGTAGGATTGGTAAATTGCCTTTCATTCATCTTGGGCTCCCGGGGGAGGAAACATGAATTTGGTTAGGAATTGGGATCCGGTAGTAGAGAAGTTTCGTAAGCGGTTATCCTTATGGAAAGCCCGTCAATTATCGGTGAGTGGTCTGATCACGCTCATAAAATTCGTTCTCAATGCGCTCCTACTTATTTTTCTTTGTACCGTACTCCTTCTCAAGTGATAAAGCGTCTCGACCGGCTTAGACGTGTGTTTTTCTGGGGTGGGTGTGAAGAAAAAGATAGCATGAGTTGGGTCGCATGTCCTAATGTAGAGAGTCCTGTTGATTTCGGACGTATGGGCTTCGTTTCTCTTATGGACGCCAACACCGCTATGTTGTCCAAATGGTGGTGGAGGTTTAAAACGGAACCTCAAGCTTTATGGTGAAAAGTTATATGGGCCATCCACAGCGGGTCTAGGGGATGGTCGTTTATTCCGAGAGTGTTGTCGCAGCCTGGACCTTGGAAGCAAATAGTTAGCATAAACGACGATTTATCTCTATCGGGGTTCAACCTCGATATTTTGATAAAAGGGCGTGTGGGTGATGATGGCTCGAAAACTCTGTTCTGGCACGATGTGTGGGTCGGGTCGGAGCCGCTTAGTAGAGCTTTTCCCAATTTGTTCCAGCTCGAGAAGAATAAGATTTGCGCAGTTTCGGATCGGGTGCAAAGTTTGGATCATGCTTTCAACTGGGATTGGACTGGGCAGTTGTTGTTTGCAGAAGAAGTGGCGGACCTGCAATGCCTTAGAGACATTATCTGTTCCATATCCTTGACGCAAACCGAAGATACATAGCGTTGGGAACTGGAAGACTCGGATGGGTTTACGGTGAGCAGCCTTAAAAAACTCCTTCAAAGTCAAAGATATTCGGCTGCAGCAGGAAATTTTGTTTGGAACAACTAGCTGCCTAAAAAGGTCGGTTTTGTTGCTTGGAGAGCTGCTATTCAGCGACTTCCTATTGCAGATGCGCTCCGTAGAAGGAATATAAACGTGGCAGACCCTATGTGTCGGTTATGCGGAGACTGCGTGGAGTCGGTTGACCACATCTTTACCGCTTGCCATTTTTCACAAACAGTGTGGCAAGTAGTTGCGACTTGGTGTCCCATCCAGCCTATTTTCGCATTCCACGTTAAAGATTTGCAACTAAACTACTATTTAAGTAATAACTCTAAATAAATATCTACTGCCTCAAATATAAATTAGATTTTCACTGCTAAACAAACACAACAAGTTACAAGTTCGCAAACGGTGTGGCAAGTAGTTGCGACTTGGTGTCCCATCCAGCCTATTTTCGCATTCCACGTTAAAGATTTGCAACTAAACTACTATTTAAGTAATAACTCTAAATAAATATCTACTGCCTCAAATATAAATTAGATTTTCACTGCTAAACAAACACAACAAGTTCCAAGTTCGCAAACGGTGTGGCAAGTAGTTGCGACTTGGTGTCCCATCCAGCCTATTTTCGCATTCCACGTTAAAGATTTGCAACTAAACTACTATTTAAGTAATAACTCTAAATAAATATCTACTGCCTCAAATATAAATTAGATTTTCACTGCTAAACAAACACAACAAGTTACTAGTTCGCAAACGGTGTGGCAAGTAGTTGCGACTTGGTGTCCCATCCAGCCTATTTTCGCATTCCACGTTAAAGATTTGCAGCTAAACTACTATTTAAGTAATAACTCCAAATAAATATCTACTGCCTCAAATATAAATTAGATTTTCACTGCTAAACAAACACAACAAGTTACAAGTTCGCAAACGGTGTGGCAAGTAGTTGCGACTTGGTGTCCCATCCAGCCTATTTTCGCATTCCACGTTAAAGATTTGCAACTAAACTACTATTTAAGTAATAACTCTAAATAAATATCTACTGCCTCAAATATAAATTAGATCACCACAAGTTAAAGATTTGCAACTACACTACTAATTAAAGATTTGCAACTAAACTACTATTTAAGTAAACTACTATTTAAGTAATAACTCTAAACAAACACCACAAGTTACAAGATCAACATTTTGTCTCGGTGACGATATTGGGCCACAACAAAAGTGGCGGCCCAAATATATTATTGCTTTCTAAATGGATTTTTAAATTGCTACTAGCTTAACTAAATTTAAAACTTAAAGGTTACCACCTTGTATTTTATTTTGTCAATAATATATTTAGTTATTAAGATAACAAACATATACGATTATAAAAATAATATTTAGATATCAAGATGTACAATTAAATTGTATGTGAGTATTTAAATATTAAGTAACAATCGTATATGGTTAACAAAATATAAATATGAATGTCGACGACAAAAGACTAAGGTTCTTTTTCTTTGTGTACTAATGTTTTTGTTAGGGTGATCGATATCAGTTTTAAATCGTACATGGGTAACAAAATATAAACTCTCCTAAATATAGAAAAGAAAGGCTACAATGATACAATAAATCGTAAAATATAATAAAATGGATTACAAATTATGACACAATATTAAGGGAAAAAACACAATGAGTTGTAAAAATTCTAAAATCTACAAGCTAAAAATCTAAAAGCGAAAACCTAAAATCTAAGATCGTAAAGTTTGGCGAGACGGTTCCAGTGCCGCTAAAATGAGTTCAATCGGAGTCCGTTTGATACCCTTCCTACGACTTCCTATTTTTTGGATACTGTGTATTTGAACCTTTCCCAGTTTGATTACGCAGTTAGGTAGTACTTGATATGCAGGAATGAGAGATAGAATGGAAGAAACTATTTCGAGTGATGAAATAAAATATGTGTTTGGTTAGTCAAGGTAATGGAATCATAAATTCATTCCATCCACACCCCTTGTTTTTTTCATTCCATTCCCCCTTCATCACTAACACCGCCCACCACCACCACCACCCGCCACCACTGCCACCGTCGTCGTCACCAACCGCCACCCTCCATCGCCGACCATCACCTACCACCCATCGTCGTCACCACCTGCACCAGCCGCCACCAACCACCCCCACCCTGAAAATCGCTACCACCCTCCGCCGCAGACCACCGCCACCACTGACCACCATCACCACCGACCACTGTTGTTGCCATCCACCATCGTCGCCACCGCCACCACCTTCACCGACCAACGCCATCGCTGACCATCGTTGCCGCCCTCTGCCACTAACCGCCGCCACCCATCGCCGCCCACCGCCGCCACCCACTGTCACCACTCACTACTGCCACTCATCACCGATTTTATGCCTTCGTCTTTTCTAGCCTACCAAACAATACAAGGTAATGATTCATTTCATTCCCACATGGTTACCAAACAAGACTATAGAATGGTAATGATCCATTTCATTCCTTTGTTTATTCTATTACCTCATCTATACCATTCTCTCATCCATTACATTATCTTATACCAAACAGACCTTAATCCTAACCTATATATGATGTTTAGGTTTTCAGCTTTTAATAACCAATCAATCTCAGTTATAAACGATTTGAAAAGTTTGAATATCGTAAAAAATGGTTTGGTTAACGGCCCACATTGGATGTAAATGAATTCAAGCTAATTTCAATAAATAAAATTAGTTACATACGGGATCAAATAAAATATCACCAATCTTTAATATTTACATAGAAAAATAAATAACAAACTATTATGTTTATTCTTAAAATTCTTAAATGAAACTTTTTTTCTGGCATATAACATATTATCCAAAAAGAATATATATAAACATTGGGTCGTTTGGTTTGCGATTTTTTTTGGAATTGGAATTGGAAAAGCTTTCATCCAAAATCTTGTTTGGTTGATCATTTGACGGAATTGGAATCGGGAAACTTTCATTCAAATTCAACTGATGTAATTCACTTTCCTTCTACTTCCTAATGGATTGTTCAACATTCTAACGGAATGTTTAAAATTGACCAAAAAGTCCTCACCTTTTCTTGAGTTATCTCATCTAATCAAAAGCACCCATATACGAACATCAATCAAAATATAATCAAGAGTAAATTGCAGTTTTACCCCCTGAGGTTAGGGGCCATTGGCACTCTTACCCCCCCCCCCCCCCCCTAAGGAAATAAATGCAAAATTACCCCCTACTGTTAACTCTTATGTCGCATAATTACCCCCCGGCTTCAAAGTCAATGACAGATCTGTTGACTTTTAGTTGAAATGACTATATTACCCTTCCATTTTACCCCCCAACATTTCTGTTAAGTCGCACAATTACCCCCCATTAGTAAATTACTAATTTGTCCTTTGTTATTACCCCCTGTACTTTGAATTAAGATACAACATTACCCCCTGCAACTTCCAAAAACCTTCCCGCCAAAATCAAAAACCTGATCTATGATTCTATAATAAAAAATAACCTGTTCTATGATCTGAAACCTAATTCTGAATCAATTCACATGTAATCTGATTTTGATCATATAAACACCTAATCTTCTAGGATCAATTCACAGTTATTTTGTTTTAAACCACTGCTTAACCACTGATTATGATTCTGTAATGTGACTATTAACCTGAATCAATTCTGAATCAATTCAAAAACCTGATCTATGATTCTGTAATCTGACTATTAACCACTGATTAAGCATACCTGCTGTGGTGTGATTAAACCACTGCTGCACATCTTGACTATTAACCAGACTATCATCAACTATCATCAACTATGATCAGTAACCACTGATTAAGCATACCTGCTGTGGTGCCATAACCATGTTCAGTAACCACTGATTAAGCATACCTGCTGTGGTGCCATAACCATGTTCAGTAACCACTATTAACCACTGCACATCCACATTACACATAATTCATAACCTCAGGTGATAATTCATTAACAGCAGCATCCACATTAACAGCATCAAGTTTGATTTCATCAAACTGCACATCCAAATCAAACTACACATAATTCATAACCTCAGGTGATAATTCATCAAACTGCACATCCAAATCAAACTGCACATCCACATTAACAGCATCAAGTCAACATTAACAACAGCAGCTTAAGTCACATACACCCTCTTTCACTTATGCATGGGACTGAAAGTGATGGTGATTGCACCAAGTGCCATGACAGCACCTCTGTTCTGTTCTATGATCAAATCAAATACAACAGCATTAACCCACATTATGTTCAAATCAAACACATACACCCTCTTTAACAGCAGCAGGTTCTATTCTGTTCTATGATCAAATCAAATACAACAGCATTAACCCACATTATGTTGTGATCAAACATTAACCCACTTAACAGTCAAATACATAAATTGTTCTATGATCAAACATAACCTGTTCTATGATCAAGCAAAAGATCCTACACATTACCCCAAAAGATCCTAGAAGATTAGAGTTTAAGAATCCTACACTACATATTAACCCAAAAGAACCTAGAAGATTAGAGTTTAAGTATCCTACACAACCATTTCCTGCTGAGGCGGAAACTGGAAATGCAGGAACGGGCGGCCTCGCATCTTGAGCACCAATGAGACCACAATCGATCTTAGTGAAACATGAATCCTCATGTCCACTGCAAATACACAAACATCAATTACTGGTTGTTTGATTTTATCCCACAATCAAAATTGTTGTTTGATTTTACCTGAAAATTGCTAGAAAAGGGAGGATCTCTGGACCACATCTGGATCGATCGTGGCCGGTGGTGTGGTCGCCGGCCCTGGCTCAGCCGGTGGAGCTCGACTTGTAATGCCATTCTGTTCAGACATCTTGTGCTAGTGTGGTGAAGGAGTGGTGAAGAAGATGGAGTGGATGTCGCCGGAGGGTGAAGGTCGCCGGTGAAGAAGCCGGAGAGCACAATCGCCGGAAGAGCACAATCACCGGAAGAGATGAAGAAGAAGAGGGGAAACTTAGGGGGTAAGGTTGTGAGGTTTTGTTGAGTTTGAGGGGTTATTTTATAATATAAAGTACAATTTTGGTGAAATTACATTTATACCCTTTGACCCTCATTGACCGGTCAAGAAAAATCAAGCCGGGGGGTAATTATGCGACATAAGAGTTAACAGTAGGGGGTAATTTTGCATTTATTTCCTTAGGGGGGTAAGAGTGCCAATGGCCCCTAACCTCAGGGGGTAAAACTGCAATTTACTCTATAATCAAAATTGTTGTTTATTAAAAGCACCAATATACCAACTTCAATCAAAATTCTTGTTTACCGAAATCACCATGCATCTGATCGGTCGCCAACTCGCCACTGTCCTCATCTTGTTAACTGTATATAATGTTTTGTATATAATTCTTCCTTAATACTTGATTAGACCTGAAATATTAGGTATTTCATATGAAATATTATGTATTACATGTTTTTGTTTACGTAACCACTCAGTGTGGTTTCACATAAAATACTATAATGAAATCACGTAATCACGAAATGAGTATTTAAAATCACGTAGTCACGTAATAATACATAGTCAACTATTATTAATTACGTAATCACTTAGTGTGGTTTCACATACTATAATGAAATTACGTAATCACGTAATGGGTATTCGTAATCATGTAATCGGTATTTAAATCACGTAGTCATATGCTGGGTATTCAAAATCACGTAATCACGTAATCACGTAATGGGTATTTAAAATCATGTAATTTTTTTAAGAAAACTATAGCAATAGACTGCTCGAATTAAAGAGAATGAAATGTTCGTTAATATGATATAATTTTTTTTAAAATATTAACGTATTAAAAAAGTTATAGCCGTTTGAAAATTAAAGGGGAAAGAGATTCAAATAGGAAAGGACTAGAATACCATTTCTTTATTTGTTTCTAAATTGTTTGAACCTAAGATTTAGGAAAAATGTCATTGCCTTATTTTGAGTGATCGATCTTGGCAGATCAATGGCTAAACTTAGGGGTGAGCAAATTTAGGTCCGGACCGAAAATAACCGAGAACCGAACCGAAATATACCTAACCCGACCCGAACCCAAGTACCTAGGTATTTAGATCGGTTCCAATTTTTCATATAAAATAGGGTCGGGTCGGTTCTCGGTTCTTTTCATGGTGAAACCCGATTTGGACCTATGGACCGGAACCGACCCTATATATAGGGTAGTGAATCGGTTCTGTATTTTATGTTTGATCGGTTCTCGGGTCGGGTCGGGTAATGGTCGGGTAGGGTCGGGTTTTTCCTTTTGCTCACCCCTAGCTAAACTTGTCACGTATAGTTCGTATGAGCTTGATTTCTTGTACAGGATCCAGATTTTACTTTTATTAAAGAACTCACATGAAAAAAATGTTGTAGAATTTTAAATATTAGAAAGATGTCTGTTTGCTAGCTAATGGTTTTCATCTTTTTATAAAATAAAGAGTAAACTTCCGTTTTGCTCTCTGTGGTTTGGTCATTTTAACGGTTTTGCTCCAAACCTTTAAAAATAGTCATTTTACTCCCTGATGTTTCGGTTTTTTTGCCAGTTTGCTCCCCGCCTCTAACTCCATCCAAATTGTTTGTTTTTCCATTTTGCTCCCCGCAGGGAGCAAACTGGCAACAAAACCAAAACATCAGGGAGTAAAATGGCTATTTTTAAAGGTTTGGGGCAAAACCGTTAAAGTGACCAAACCACAGGGAGTAATAAAATAAAAGAACTCACACGAAAAAAATGTTGTAGAATTTTAAATATTAGAAAGACATCTGTTTGGTAGCTAATGGTTTTCATTTTTTTATAAAATAAATGGGGGGTAAAGATCAAACAGGAAGTTAATTTTCGCTAGGAAGGATAGGAAGCCATAGGATTATGACATGTGGCAAATTTTAAAATAAAGAGAAAGGGTATTTTAGTCAATCCAACTCCTTCTTCTTCCTTTTTCAAAACCCAGTAAATTCAAAAACCCATCATTTTCAAAACCCACCATCTTCAACTATTTATTCACTTTCTATCTCAATAATCACTACATTATAGTGCGATTTTCATCACAAATCAATGATTCAGAACCCGATCAACGTGTTCTTCGGCTTTTTTTTTTGAAGAAAACCCAGTTTAATTTCATAAAAAAATCTCGTTTTTTTCCGGTGATTTTGGAGATAATCACTCGATTCGTTCGATTCGAGCGTTGATAAGTGTTTCTATCATTCAAATTTCGTCAATTGATGAAGAAATCGGCTTCGATCCATGTAAGAAATTCTTTAATTTCATTTTCATGATCTGGATTTTTGATTTAGTCATTGCGTTTTACGATCTTTGCGGGGGTCCGGGGGCGGCAGCCCCTGGCGGGGTCCAAGGGGCAGAGCCCCTGGCTGGGGTTGAGCTGTACTAAAAACGCATCAGAAAAATTAAATTTCCATAAATTGGCTCATTTCGAAGACAGTAATTCGTATTCCAATTCAGACAGTTCACAGTGACAGACAGTTTTATGTGTCCATTGCGTTTTAGAAATAAGAGAGTTTTATGTGGTTTCTGGCTATTGCGTTTTAGAAAAAAACACATTTTTAAGTGTTTTTAGTCATTGTGTTTTAGGTAAAACACATTTTTAGGTGTTTTCAGTCCATTGCGTTTTAGAATGAGTCATTTTTAAGTGTTTTCTGGCCATTGCGTTTTACATATAAGACATTTCTTTGTGTTTTTGGTGCATTGCGTTTTAGGTAAAACACTTTTTATGTGTTTTCAGTCCATTGCGTTTTAGAAAACAGACATTTTAAGTGTATTATGGCCATTGCGTTTTACAAATAAGTCATTTCTTTGTGTTTTTGGTGCATTGCGTTTTAGGTAAAACACATTTTTATGTGTTTTCTGGCCATTGCGTTTTACAAATAAGTCATTTCTTTGTGTTTTTGGTGCATTGCGTTTTAGAAAAATGTCATTTTTTAGGTTTTTTTTCATTGCGTTTTACGTAACTAGTGGTTTTTCTATTGTGTTTTACGCAACTGGGTTTTAATTTTTTTTTTAAATATAGCAATAGTATACTCGTTTTAAAGATAAAAAAACGCTCGTTTTTTTGTGCAATTTTTATAAAAAAATAATGTCGTATGAAAGAGTTATTAACGTTTAAAAAATGGGGGGGAATTGGAGGAGAGAGAAACTATTGGCTTGGATTGACTAGAATGCCCTTGAACAAACTCACGCGCCTCTTTTCTTCATTTCAATTTGCCTGATTTAATCTTACCCCTTGATTAACTTAATGGATGGTCAAGATCACTTCCTATCCTTCTAGCTAAATAAACTTTCTATTGTATCTCCACCCAATAAATGGGTAGTGGCAAGTGGATTTGTCTTTTTTTTCTTCTTCTTTAGACTTGTAAAGCAAGCAGTCTTTATTGTATTAGTTTCAAATTTCGTATTTATTGGCCTAAATTCATCTTCGACTAATTGAGATTTTTATTTTATTTTATTGGTAATTGCTAGGGAATAGAATAATTGAGAATTAGTGTTATATGATAAGCTAGGTATTGTTACAGTAATTTCTGAACATATCTCTTGTTGTTCTCAAGTCGCAAACTCTAGCCACTTGGGCTACATCCCAGTGATAGAGACACTGTCTTTTGGGGGAATAAGTTTAGGATCAATCCTTGCAAAAAGGAGGCATTTGGTGTATTTAATTGAGGGTTGGGGGAATAAATTTAGGATCGATCCCTGCAAAAAGGAGGTATTTGGTGTATTTAATTGAGGAAAGATTAGCCGTTCAAAAAAAAAAAGTCTCAAACTCTAATGTTGAACGTCCATTACTGTGAAGAAAAGTTTTTTTTTTCTTTTACTGGCAATCTTCTAAACATCAAGTGCTTGGGATACGGAGAGAACACATCAATTTTCTCGTTATCTCTTCTCATTGGTTCTCTTATCTATGTATAATAATCGTCTTTAGGGCATTCGGATTTGACTTTTTGGGTGGAGATACAATAGAAAGTTTATTTGACTAGGAAGGCTAGGAAGTGATCTTGACCATCCATTTAGTTAATCAATGGCTAAGATTAAATGATGGAAATTGAAGGGGAAAAAAGAGACGCGTGAGTTTGTTTAGGGGCATCCTAGTCAATCCAAGCCAATAGTTTCTCTCTCCTCCAATTCCCCCCATTTTTTAAACGTTAATAACTTTTTCATACGACATTATTTTTTTATAAAAATTGCACCAAAAAACGAGCGTTTTTTATCTTTAACACGAGTATACTATTGCTATATTTAAAAAAAAAATTAAAAACCCAGTTGCGTAAAACGCAATAGAAAAACCTCCAGTTACGTAAAACGCAATGAAAAAAAAACCTAAAAAATAACATTTTTTTAAAACGCAATGCACCAAAAACACAAAAAAATGTATTATTTGTAAAACGCAATGGCCATAAAACACAAAGAAATGTCTTATTTCTAAAACGCAATGAAAAAAAAACATAAAAATGACATTTTTCTAAAACGCAATGCACCAAAAACACAAAGAAAATGACTTATTTGTAAAACGCAATGGCCAGAAAACACAAAGAAATGTCTTATTCCTAAAACGCAATAGCCTAAAAACTCAAAAGAAAATGTACTTTCTAAAACGCAATGAACTAAAAACACATAAAAATGTGTTTTACAAACGCAATGCACCAAAAACACATACAAATGTCTTATTTTTAAAACGCAATGGCCAGAAAACACTTAAAATGTCTGTTTTCTAAAATGCAATGGACTGAAAACACATAAAAAATGTTTTACCTAAAACGCAATGCACCAAAAACACAAAAAATGTCTTATTTGTAAAACGCAATGGTCAGAAAACACTTAAAAATGACTCATTCTAAAACGCAATTGCCTAAAAAACAAAAGAAAGTGTTCTTTGTAAAACGCAATTGACTGAAAACACCTAAAAAAGTGTTTTACCTAAAACGCAATGCACAAAAAACACTTCAAGAATGTGTTTTTCTAAAACGCAATGACCGGAAAACACATAAAAATGTTTTAGTTCTAAAACGCAATTGCCTAAAAACACCAAAGAAAATGTTCTCTCTAAAACGCATTGAACCATGACAATAGTTTTGTCTGTGCTGTGAATTGTCTGTGCTGTGAACTGTCTGAACCAATGCAGTTTACGAATGCAGTATCCAGAGGCAATTTACAGAAAATTAATTTTTCTGATGCATTTTTATTACAGCCAGGGGCTCTGCCCCTTGGACCCCGCCAGGGGCTGCCGCCCTTGGGACCCCGCTACCAGGGGCGCTGCCCCCGGACCCCCGCCAAGATCGTAAAACACAATGACTAAATCAAAAACTCAGATCGTAAAAATGAAATTAAAGAATTTCTTACATGGATTGAAATGATTTCTTCAACAATTGACTAATTTTGAATGATTGAAACACTTATTAGCGCTCGAATCGAACGGATCGAGTGATTATCTTCAAAATCACTGGAAAAAACGAGATTTTGTATAAAATTAAACTGGGTTTCTTCAAAAAAGTTGAAGAACACGTTGATCGGGTGTTTGAATCATTGATTGGTGATGAAAATGGCACTATAATGTAGTGATTATTGAGATAGAAAGTGAAGAAATGGTTGAAGATTGTGGGTTTTGAAAATTGTGGGTTTTGAAGTTACTGGGTTTTGAAAAGGAAGAAGAAAGAGTTGGATTGACTAAAATACCCTTTTTCTTTATTTTAAATGTTGCCACATGTCCTAATCCTATTGCTTCCTACACCTCCTAGCCAAAATAAACTTCCTATTTATCTTTTCCCTTTACTTTTTTCTTCAAAACTTTAGAAAAAAATGTTAGAGTTACTAAGTCTTCCACTCTTTATTCCATTAGACCACTTACCACTTATATGTAAAATCTTACAGGTGACGTAAAACTCTATATTTTTTCAGAATGACTCGTTACCCGTGGGAGGTCTTGGGTTCAATCCTAAGCAAAGGATGCCTTATTTGTAACCCGTGAGAGGTCGTGGGTTCAATCCCAAGCAAAGTAATACTTAGCCGTTAAAAAAAAAACATAATCCATCATTTAGTTTGATATTTGACTTTGACTAAAGTGGTTTATCTTTACAGTGGAAGGTGAAAATAATTGAATTTCTATAATGTACACATGACTTGGTAGAAATTCTTTCAATGTTGATACTTCGCACTAACCAACACATGTTTGTGTGGGATGTTACTCGTTTAATGCTAACGTGTCCACACTCGCAGGTATCACAAACACTACACTTTGCAATGTCGGAATTAATTTCGAATATGTGAATGTTGGATATATGAATGAAACAAATAAATATAGGGAGATGATAAATGTAGAAAAGAAAATAGATGACTCTTATTGAGTTGGAGATAATTGTTTAGAATTTGTTTATTAATTAATTCGTTAAAAGATCCATGTTGATTAGAGTTAGAGTTGGGTTAGAAGTCTTGCTTAGCAAGTTGTTTATTAGTATAAATAAGGGTTATTGGATTTTAATAATCCTAAGTTTCACCTGTTGGCTGATAATAATCTCAACTTTAAAAATTCCCTCCAATAATCTTAACTTGTAAAAGTTTGGCCGCCATTGATCTTTTTCAAACATATAGGAATTTGATCTCCTCAATAGATTCAATTACACGTAGAGACTTCTTAATTGATTTAAGTGCACTTATGTTAGAAAAGGATCAATTGCGACCAAACTTTTACAAGTTGGGATTATTGGAGGGAATTTTTAAAGTTTGAATTATTATCGGCCAACAGGTGAAACTTAAAATTATTAAAATCCAATAACCCTATAAATAAAGATGTTAGGGCCTTGTATTTTGTGTGGTTTTCATTCTGTATAATAATTAAAGTCGGTAGTTGGTTAACTCCAAAATATTATGTGTTATTGTGTGTTTATTGTGATCGATAAAAGGGTCTGTGACAACATGCAATGTTGGCATATAAACACTTATTAGAATAATCTTAGGTTGGTTAACATATAACCATGTAAGCAACCATTGTCCCATAGTGTACTAAAACATTCCAATTTTTTACTTAGAATTTATATATGTGAAACATTATCAATTCAATCACTATTTGTTGTTATTCATTTAATCATTCATACATAATGTGACATATGTAACATCGTTTGTAAATACTTGTATTTCAATCGTTTTGAACATACGTATATACATATCGCGTTCGTATTAAGCCTATAGAGTTTTAATTATCATTTGTAGATCAATTTAAGAAGAATCAAAGTATAAATCATTCATGAAAACCCTAATTGAAACAATAAAATGTAAATAACGTAAATCGTACATTAACGAAATGTTTAAGGAATTTTTGAAACAACTAAAATCCTATCACCCTTTTAAACATCAAATTTGGATAATTTAACCCCACTTTTAAAGTGGAAAAGGGGGTCAAAACCCTAAATTAGTCTTCAAAACATTACTAAAATAAGTCCCCCTTTCCTAACTATAAATACAACCCCCATTTTCATCATTTTCTCACCCTTTTTTTCTGCGTACTTTGCAAACAATTCACTCTCAAAATCCCCAACCGAGTTCATTCCCCCTCCTCTGTCACACCCCCAAAATACAACATGCGGAAACCCCGCAGGACGTGTGACGTACCAGGATCCAGCCACCAGTCACATTGAACTATAACAAGATATTAAATAAAGATTTCCATTTATTATGATATTGTATCTTCAAAACATAACTTAAAACCATTACGTTCAGCGGAAGCATAAGTAAATAGTTGTTCAAATGTTTCAAAACCAATTGTACGAAAACTAATAAGTTTATCACGTATTCCCAAGGAGCTTGACCCATGACCATTCCAGCAATCCCAGATAGCAAGTTCCATGTCCAAGAATCTAACGACCTGCAAGCATGCAGACAAGTGTATCAGCATAATGCTGGCGAGTTCAAAGTTTGTCAAAACCTTTAGTTACAAAGTATTAATTTAAAAAGCATGTTGATAATAACTTGATACCGCAAGATGGCGTTAGTTTGTTTTCCCTTCCCCAGTGCTCTATCAAACATTGGTCGAGTGGCTAAGGTAATTAGTTCATGCCCATCCTCCCCAGTACGGTGTGAGGGTGCCAAACCTAATAGCGCTATCAACTAATAACCCCGTTGCCTCCCCAGCAACTAATTCGGTAGTAGATGGGACTTAAGTGATAGAAAATGAGTGTATCATCCAACATCCCAGTTTAACATTCCAGCTAAACCCATTAACCCAATATTCCTCCCCGGAATATTTACCAGTTGTCCCTCCCTGGGACGCATGCTTGAAAAAGGAGCAGTGAACTCACCTTAGATTTGCTCAGTAAATTAGTTATATAACCCAAGTGAATCAACCAACCCTAATGTGGTTACCAATGAACAATCAGTTTGTGCATAATAATTCAAGCTCACATTTTTACATGTATTCTAACAATTTAAAGTCAGGCATGCACATTTCAAGTTAATTAATCTGAGCCTATTGCGTTTGCACACCAACAATCAGTTTGTACACAATCCATGTATTCATGCACATATTCTATTACTACACCAGTTAAGCACGTTTCAAGTTACACATAGTTTACAAAACAAGTCGTATGCCGATCGCACACTCCACTGTGCGATTCATCAACGTAGAGCCCGATCCCAAAAGGGTACGGCCCATTAACATGAACTCGTTCAAGAGGTAAGGTCCACACACCAGTGTGCGACCGGAGTGTGCGACTCGGTATCAATGCAGCCCAACGGGCCTCCCAACCCATATCATAAGAGGGTGTGCGTTTGGGCCCATAAATGTGCTAGCCCAATTAAATGTGCGACTCAATGACAATGTGCGACTACAATCAGGGTGTATGACATTCAAGTAAGTGTGCGAGTCCATCTGTGCAAAGCCCGATGGTTTCCGGCCCACACTCAAGAGTGTGCGAGCCCACTTCGGGTGTGCGACTACATGTGCGATTGGTTTATAACTTGCTGAAATCATGGGATCAGTTACACTAATCTATAGTCAGTTATTTAGGGACTCATTCCAAACATATCCATAACAATTAATCATAATCAATTAACATCAAAAACGGATCAAACAGTTTCCATTCCTTGAATTCGTATGAACTCTAATCATTACCAAATCATGAACATTAACCAACACATAATCATCATGCAGACTCAGATCAAACCCAATAACAACATCGCACATTAACTCCTAAACCATCCAATTCATTAACGTGTGTTCATCATTCGAACCGGATCAAATTAGTTAACAAGATTCTATCATCAACCCTTATTCACAAGCCATTGTTCCTTATCAACCGAGACCCACCACTCGATCCCAATCCAACCCGTAATCCCCATCCTCCACGGCACCGAAACCCTTTGTCATGCAAACCCTAGTTTCGAATGTAAAGTGATCTATGTGATTCACGAACTGTTCCTAACCACAATCATATGAAACTACTAACTAGACACTAGATCATGCTTTGTTTTCATTCATGGCAATAACACTAACCAAGCACACATAATCAAGGATCACAAGGAGGTTTGTTTAATTCATGAAGATGTTATTAACCGTGAGATGGTGTGTGCACAAGAGTGTTGGAACGATCGGTTGAAAGCTTCGAACCAAGAGGAATTGATGCCGTCGAACAAAGAGGGAGAGAAGGAGATAGTACTAGGGTTTTGTTATTGCTTGGAAGAGAATTATGTGACCCCCTATAACCATACACGCATCCAAAAAGGGGAACAGGTTTGGACTCGGTTTGGGTTTTACGCTTGGGCTCCAAGAAACCCACATGGTTTATGCGGCCGGTTCAAGGTTGTGCGACTCGGGCTCGTGTGCGAATAAGTTTGACACATACATACATACATACATACATACATACATACATACATACATACATACATACATACATACATACATACATACATACATACATACATACATACATACATACATACATACATACATACATACATACATACATACATACACATAACATCCACATAACACAAACTTGTAACCATTCACTTATAACCAAGCATTTTAATTGTTCAGATGATAATACACGAGTTACATCAAACCCAAGTGTGACAAGGAATCAGTATACAGAGAAGACCTTGAATTGACGAGTTATCACATCATCCCCAACTTGAAAGAAATTTCGTCCCGAAATCTAATAAGCAGTCAGAGGGAGGAATGAAGTGCTCAGTAGATTAGGATGACTGTGGGTTTTCCCCGGGTACCACATCATCCCCAACTTGAAAGGGAATTTCGTCCCGAAATTCACCAGTCGCATCAGGATTTGATTCAGTAGTGTTGAACAGCTGAGGATACCTAAGCTTCATCTGATCCTCGCGTTCCCATGTGAACTCCGGTCCACGTCTTGAGTTCCAACGAACTCTCCCGATTGGGATTCGGCAGTGTTTACGAACCTTGACTTCCCTGTCCATAATTTCGATAGGTTCCTCGACAAACGGTAACTTGTCGTCAATCTTTAGTTATTGCAACGGCACTACATGTCACACCCTGTCTTTTGCGAAAGCGTATGATGTGTGACTAGCTTGTTATCATTGCATTCAATCGTAATAAACAACTACATGATCAAAACGATGTTCATCCATTTATGAAAATTTAAGTATTACAAATACTTGTTATTTAAGTTTTCAAAACACGACCTTTGACAAGGTTTCAATTCAACAAAAGTGGATGACATCTAAACTTGTAGTCTACTTCTAGTTACGACACTTGCGCCCAAGATCCATCCTGTCACCTGAAATACATGTAATTTTGGAAACACATCAACATAAAGTTGAGCGAGTTCATGCGTTTTTGTATTTCACGTTTTTATACTTTGTATGAAAACATAGTATGTGTCATGTATAATTCAAGTCTTTCTTGAGTACCCCACGTACTCAAGTATAATTCCCGTTTTCTTGAGTACCCCACGTACTCAAGTATCATTCAAGTTTTCTTGTGTACCCCATGTTTTAAATGATTGTTTATACAAGGACATCAAGGCACGTGAGGACATAGGGAGCATTAGTATATTCTCCTTCAAGGCATGTGAGGACATAGGGAGCATTAGTATATTCTCCCTCTAACTATGTCGATTTCCCTCGACTGTGTCGATTAACCTCGACTGTGTCGATTTCCCTTGACTGTGTCGATAACCCTCGACTGTGTCGATTACCCTCGACTGCGTCGATTTCCCTCGACTGGGACACCGAAGCACTCAAGTGGTCACATAAGGACCATGAGTGGGGCTCGGCCGTACCCGTTAGATCTAACCCTCGTCCCTAATTAAGTATTAATGGCATCTCAATATTTAGTTTAAGCTCACATGATCTAGTATTTTCTAGGCTTTTCTTAAAGCTCATCATATTGCACTCACCACGAGTGCTTCTTGTATTCTCAAATCACATTGCACTCGGTTCTCGTTCTCACCAAGAGTGCTTCTTGTATTTTTACCCTTTGTAAAAATTATAATATTTGTAACATGTATTTCACCCCCGAGAGTTATAAAACCAAAAACAGTTAGAGAAAAGGGGGAGCATGAACTCACAACTTTGCGTTCCTGCGTCGTAAACTTCACCGGATTTGCTTAATTAACGTCGTAACCTATACGCGTTTTCTTAACGTTAGTCACTAGCCTTGCGTCGCACAAGTACAGTCACTCTCTTTTGTGCATATAATCTTGTGTTAAAAATATTTTATATTTTTAACTAAGTATTGTACTTGTATTATTTTCTCAAAAATTAATGTAAGTATCTCATGTTTTGCACTTTGCACCCAAATTATGTATCTTGTATGTTGTATGTGTATTTTTTGTATTTTTACTCGTTACAAGTATCTCCAAGTCTTATTATTTTTACTCTAAAAATAATATATACCTAGTTCACAAAATAATCACATAATCACACAAGCGGTAAATATATATTCTAAATATATATTTAACAAGTTTTATTTATGAAAATCCACCTCCGGTATTTGGTAATTTTGTAATAAAAATCATGGCGAAGTTTGTTTGGAAAACAAGTCGAAAATATATTCATAACACTTGTCACCAACAATATTCTAAGTGTTATTTTCTGGAAAAATTTCGCCAGAGTTTCCTCTGTAACTGGAGGTGGCCACGCTTACTAGCGTATCATTTTCTTTTAAAATCCAAATCAACAATTTCCTCAATCAGCAATAAACAATATTCAACTAGTTAAAATAGATATAATCGCAAAAATACATGAACTTGTGGTTTTCCAAAATATGTAGTATCTTTCCATTATTTTTAGTGGATCTTTGTATAGATCAATTCGGTTACTTGAAAGTCTCGTTTTTAAAGAAGTTACATCTTTACAACTTCTTGTCAATATTTACAAAAATAGTTCTTTTGTCAAAACTTTGTGTTACACAAGTGTCTACACACTTGTGTGTTTACAAAATCACTCTTGTTCAAGTAAAATCCGGTTTTAGAAAAAAAATAAGATTTCCTTGACACTTGGTCCTTGGAAAATACCGCTTGTAGATCCGTAGATCTACTAGTTTACAACTCTATTTCATAAGAAATATTGATTTTACACAAGTTCATGCTTAATGTGTAGTAGTGTTCATCATTTAACCCCTTTGTACACTTAAACAAACTCTATGCCATGATCCTTGATCATGACTAATCCGGGTTAGATGATGATCCGAGCTACTACAATCATAGATCAACACTAAATAATCACAACAAAACAAGTCTTACAAGTTTTACACAACTCTATAGCTTTTATCCATCATTTTTATCATTTTAGTAGACTTTTAACACTTCATCTTGCAAGTTCACGAGTTTTAACCGTCATATCTTATTTTAACCACTTTAAAATAGATCGAGAGTGTGTTTCAAGCAACTTACTACTAGCTCGAGGCTAGGGAATAATCTAGTCGAAGAATGAGTGGATAAAACCAATGAGAAGAGGTCCTTCACGTTCCGAATGCACCAAGCCTCCTCGTATGTGATCCTTAACACTTGTATGAGCTTGGAATAGCTTGAATGAAATCGAAAAGTGATGGATGTGGGTGTGTGGTTCTCGGCCGAAAGTTCAAGAGGGAGAGAGAGTGGAGTTGATTTTTGTTAAGTGGTTAAGGTTATGGTGTATAAATGCTTGTTCTTATAGACATTTCTCATGTTAATTGTCCAAGGGTTACTATGTCACCAAGATATTAGACATAGATGATTATTATAATCAAATAAAGGACAAGGGGGGGTCACATGGTGACCGAACTCGGTTGGAGGGGGGGGGGGGGTTATCCGGTTAGAATTCAACTAATAGTTAGGATAAAGTTAAGTTAAGTTGGAGGTTAAGACTAGATGTTAGCATGTAGTGTCTTGTGACGGGTGTTAGGGTATTCGGGTACCCTAATTAGCTTAGAAAAATAAAAACATTGCTTCTAGCAATATTTTGGTGTTCCGGGTAAAGTCCGGTTGTTCGATTAGACACCGGTTCGTTAAAGTGCTAAATCACACTTTTTAGTGTCTTTTAAGTACCTTTTTGCATCCTTTCAGTTCCCAACACTTAGGGAAATATTCTGGAGGATAAAATGAAATTTCTGCATAATATTTATATGTTTAACTGCTGAATTATTGCTGAATTATACCAAATTCTGCACTTAAAGTGCGTTTCGGGTGCTTTTTAGTGCTTATTCTTGTTTTCGCAATGTCTATAAATTAAACCCTTATATGTACTCTTGGGTTTTAATGTACTTTTGTCGTCGGACCTACACCTAGGCCTCAATTCTAATGTCTGACTGCTTTCTGCAGTTCTGTTGACACGATGTGTCTTACCGGTGAGTTTACTAATATTTCTGACGCAACGCTCTCGTTTATGCATAAAGCTATATTTTGTAGCACAAAATGTGCATGAATTCACTTGCATGGAATTCAGAAATTTATTTGTCTGGTAAACCAGATCATGCACAGTCATTTAAGCACAAATTACTGTTCATTTTGTGTACGTAATGTACGGAAAAGTGACGGTTGTCACAGTCTCCCCCCGTTAAAAGAATTTCGTCCCGAAATTCAAGCGATGCCATCGGTCGCAGGGGAGTTGTGAAACCAATATGGTCACTTAGATTCATGATTTGTCTTCATGTTCCCATGAAATCTCTGGGTCATGTCATGAATTCTATCATACTTAAGTAAGTCGATCATGACTTTTCTGTATCTTGTGGACTCTTGGTTCATAACCTCAATAGGTTTCTATAGTATCACGGACTCTTGGTCCAAAACCTCACCAGGTTTCTATAGTATCACGGACTCTTGGTCCAAAACCTCAACAGGTTTCTATAGTATCACGGACTCTTGGTCCAAAACCTCAACAGGTTTCTATAGTATCACGGACTCTTGGTCCAAAACCTCAACAGGTTTCTATAGTATCACGGACTCTTGGTCCAAAACCTCAGCAGGTTTCTATAGTATCACGGACTCTTGGTCCAAAACCTCAGCAGGTTTCTATAGTATCACGGACTCTTGGTCCAAAACCTCAGCAGGTTTCTATAGTATCACGGACTCTTGGTCCAAAACCTCAACATGTTTCTATAGTAATTCTTGTCGTTTGTCATTGACGTGAATCTTATTTGTGGGAACAACGACTGTTCCTTAAGTCAGACTCCTCTAACGATTAGACACATGAATGTGTCGCGATCACTACTGATCTTTTTCTGGGAGTTTCATCTTGTGAACAATGGTTCTGATCCCTACACCGGGGATTCAACCTTTTCGTTTTTTTTTTCAACTCACACTACGCCTTCTCTAGGCGAGGCTCTCATTTAAGTCATACTTCTTGTCTCATATTCTTACGATTTCTGCCGCTCATCGGCGTAATCTTTCTGTATTCTACGGGCTGTCCTGATATGATTACATATCTGAAGGATCTGGCCTCTAGTTTTCCTGGGCCATCTCGGGCCAGTTGATTGTTTATTTCTCGTCTTCGTTCAACATGACGGGAATTTACTCAATATGTTCCGTCTAAAGCTTTACACTAAGCGGTTTAGATGACGGTGTGATAGATACCGTTTTAGGAAAACTCCACTAAGGGCAAGTGAGTGTTCCGGCTTTTCATCAAAGTTTATCACACAAGAACGTATTGTGTTCATACAGTCTGCATTGTTCAGCAGCTCAGTTCATATTCGAGTTCTTACGATCATCGGTGTGTTGCAACCCTTGTGATCAATAAAGATTGTGCAACGTTTTCTTTCAGGTATTGACGTCCAGTTGCGGCGCGCAATCACTGTATCTATCTCAAGATCTCTTCTCGTGATTCCTTAATCAATGTGCCGCGTGTGCAATGTCGTGGTCTCGTTGCATCGACGTACAATCGAGACTTGTCGAGAGACGTCACATAATTGCAACTCTAGCTCCTTAGCTCTTGGTTGCAGGGTCGGTGTGAATTTCGTTCTTATCCACCATGTATCTTAAAATTCTCCCTTCGCGAACTCGAAATCCGCTTTTCGTCATCATTGCACATAACTGTGCTTTCTCTAAGAGTTGCAAGGTAAATTGCAGCTGTTGCTCACGACCTTCCTTGGTCGTTGGCCATATAAGAATGTAGTCAATAAGTATATGACTTATCCAGGTATGGCTCACACGTTCGATTCATGAGGTCCATGAATATTGTCGATGCATGTGTTAAGCCAAATGATACGACAAGGATCTCGTAATGCTCGAAGCAAGTCCTAAAGGTCGTTTTAGGGATGTTTCCTCTTGTATTCACAGTGGAGGACCTCTTGTCCTCAAGTTGATCCTTGGCAAAGGATTCTGATTCTCAATTTTCTGAAGTTTTATGTAAAGTGGAGACTACCAACTTTCTCCTCAAGTCCTTATCTAAGGATTTTATGTCCTTAATTTCCTATGTCTAGCCGCTCTTGCGGTTATATCAGAGGTTTATGCTTTGCGGACGAAGCCAGTCGGTAAGGCGTCATTCGGCGCTGATGCCGCTTCCGGCACGAGGTTCATCACAAACTTCTCTTGTCGTTGTAGAGGTATTCCTGGAAGGTCTTCAGAAAAGGCTCCTGGAACCTCTTCCGTCACGGGGATGTTCTCAGGCTCTGTAGTCTACTCGGAGGCGTTTCTATGCCTCTTCGACCAATGAGGAATGTCGTAGATCTGCCTCCTTGTGGGGTCTAGCATCCTTGCACCTATTGCAGGAAGTTTGGGTTTCATCATTCGCAAGAGGGATGCGACTGATTTTCTCATATCAAACGACGTCAGCTGTATACTTAGATTTTCGATCCATGCTGACTATTATATTATGACTTCGCGTGTCAAGGGTAACAGAAGGTTCAGGCCTTCTGAGTCCTTAAAATATAATTCCTTACTTGCTTCATCTGCTTCAACTAGCCTTCTATATGCTTATTTCGAAAGAATATGGGACGCCTATTTTATTTGAAACTAGGCCAAGCAGTTTCTTATGTTCTAAGCATCCAAGGTTTAAGTTGGTGCCAGTATTAATTAGAAGTAGATGCATTAGGTTGGTTAATAGGGAACGTACTCGTAACCGCATCTGGATCCTGGCGTGCTTCACGAGTTTCAATCGTGAAAACCCTTCCTTGTTTGTTTCTTCTTAGGGCAATCTTTCCTAAAGTGCCCTGCTTCACCACATCTGTAGCAACCTGGTATTCTCTTATTTCTCCCATCTGGGTCCTTCGCCCAACAGGCGTCCTTGCTGTGCCCTTCTTTTCCACACTTTCCACACTTAGGCCTTAGACATCGACCTTCATGGTGAAAATTGCATTCTCCGCACTTCGGTTTAGTCCCCGAGTATATTCTACCACCGGCCTTATTAGTGGTTCCATCAATTTTCCTGTCACGTGGCGGATTCACTTTCTTTCTTTTGTTTGCTTTAGAGCTTCCATAGCTGACTCGTGTGCCCACCTTTAGGTTCGAAGACTTCCTTTTCTTATTGCCTGATAACTCCACATGAGTCTCTATCTTGTTATCCTCAGATTCCGAAAATTTTCCAGCACGTAGAGCTTCTTCAGTAAGCGTAACGCTTAAATCGATAGCCTCCGCGATAGTTGGAGGCCTTGAGGTAGTAACCAAGCTCCTGATCTGAGGTGCAAGTCCCCAAATGAATCGTTCAACCCTTTTGAATTCCGGTTTGACTAAGTAGGGGACGACCCCAGACAAGTCGTGAAATCGTTGGACGTATTCAGGAATCTTCGGTCCGTCCATTTTCAAGTTCCAGAACTCCACCTCAATCTTCTGGATTTCAGCCCTAGAACAGTATTTCTTTTCCATCTTTTCCTTGAGCTCGTCCCAGCTCAGTGCATAAGCAGCATCGGCACCAAGGGTCTGAACCTGAAGGTTCCACCAGGAGAGTGCGCCATCTAGGAATAACCCGGAGACATAGGTAACACTATGTTGGGGTGAACAGTTACTCATTCTTAGAACTGAGCCAGTCTTTTCTGTCCAACGAACAAATGCAACGGCGCCTCCTGTTCCGTCAAAGGTTAATGGTTTGCAGTCCAGGAACTGCTTAAAGGTGCAGCTAGTTGGAGGGTTATTTTCGGTAGTGCCATCGCTGTGCTTAGAGCGGAGGGCTTCATGTCGCGCAATTGCCTGTGAGATGCATTCTTGCAGCTCGGCTTCTGTCTTTGGCAATGTACTGGTGTTTGTGTCTCGTCTGGGCGGCATTCTCTTCTGCCAAAATGGTATGAAGTAGGTTAGACAACATTTCAATTGTCTATGAGATACATAGCACCATAAGCCATTATGTAATCATCCAATTTCACACGTATAAATAATCAGTGTATAAGCGAGGAAATAGTTATTGAGCCTTCACATAGGCTTGCCAACTTGGCTTATTGTTTGAAATGAACTCGACGCTACATCGCCTTGGTCATTCAAGTTTCAGTTATTTCCTGCTACATTGGTTTTTCTTAGGTCTTTAGCTTTACTAGTGCGTATATTTCCCCTTTGGTGGGGTTGTTTGTGTAGAGGTGATAGGGAGTGTATCGTCACTGATTCTTCCTGAATGTCATTCCACCTCTCTTGCTTAAACATCGTCTTCACAAACGTCTCGTATGCAGGTAGAAGTGTCAGTCACGAAGTAGGCTAAGACAGGCTTCCTACTTTCTAACGTGCTAAAGCACTGATCTATGTGCTGTTCTACCAGATGAAGGTGAGGACACATATAGATAAATTTTGTATGGTTTTCATTAGCTCGACCCGCAGAGTCCACCAGGATTTCTGTGCACTACAAGTCGTTATTACGTGGGTCCCCGTAATAATAAATTGTCTTGCACAGTTACCCCAAATTTTCTCTCGTCCAAGCAGATGATCAATCAAGGAGGGGACACTACTGTCCTTATACCTCTTGTCATGGAAAGGACCTTTGCGATGGTCCACGCGCTAACATTCATTATCGTTACGCGCGTATAGGCACGATGATTAGATGGAATAGGAATAGAGAGAATTCCCAGTAGTTGGAGGGGCACCTTCGAGATGAATACTTCATCTCCCTTTTCTAGTTAAGCATATCGTCAATCTTGCTTCACATAAGCCGCAGGGATCTCGTCCCGTTGATTGAGAATTCGTTCAAGGTTGCCGCCTCTGCCTCGTCATCATCACCGTAGTTAGGCACCTTCACGATCGAGAGGGAAGAGCAGCCATCTCCTACGGAAGCAAGCTCAGCATCTTGTTTGGTAATCACTCCTAGCCATGAGCTTTGCAAAGGACGCGAGGTCGGTAGCTTCATCGTGCGAGTTACGTGTAGTAATAGGAGTCGGAGTCGAAAGTATCTTATTCACGTCAATAATCATTCCGTACACTTATTTGTATGTATGTATATCAATAACATATATGCTACTTAGCATAATCAAGCATTTTAATGCATTATATCACGTATAACTCTCGTTTTTGGGGGTCATTTTGTTTTTGGCAAGTCTAACTCGTGTAGACTACGCTTTGATTGGCACGTTATTTTAAAGGTATTCCTCACTAATGTCCTTGCCTTGTCACTTTTTGAAAATTGTCTGACTTATGGATCTTGGCGCTTTCGTGAATGCAATGAAAATCTTTTTGTAAAATGTTTTCATGAGAGAACTCTAGTGATTGATGTCTAGACTCGAGAAAGAATCCTAGTTCACTACAATCGAAGATCTGATACCAAACTGTCACACCCTGTCTTTTGCGGAAGCGTATGATGTGTGACTAGCTTGTTATCATTGCATTCAATCGTAATAAACAACTACATGATCAAAACGATGTTCATCCATTTATGAAAATTTAAGTATTACAAATACTTGTTATTTAAGTTTTCAAAACACGACCTTTGACAAGGTTTCAATTCAACAAAAGTGGATGACATCTAAACTTGTAGTCTACTTCTAGTTACGACACTTGCGCCCAAGATCCATCCTGTCACCTGAAATACATGTAATTTTGGAAAACATCAACATAAAGTTGAGCGAGTTCATGCGTTTTTGTATTTCACGTTTTTATACTTTGTATGAAAACATAGTATGTGTCATGTATAATTCAAGTCTTTCTTGAGTACCCCACGTACTCAAGTATAATTCCCGTTTTCTTGAGTACCCCACGTACTCAAGTATCATTCAAGTTTTCTTGTGTACCCCACGTTTTAAATGATTGTTTATACAAGGACATCAAGGCACGTGAGGACATAGGGAGCATTAGTATATTCTCCTTTAAGGCATGTGAGGACATAGGGAGCATTAGTATATTCTCCCTCTAACTATGTCGATTTCCCTCGACTGTGTCGATTAACCTCGACTGTGTCAATTTCCCTTGACTGTGTCGATTACCCTCGACTGTGTCGATTACCCTCGACTGCGTCGATTTCCCTCGACTGGGACACCGAAGCACTCAAGTGGTCACATAAGGACCATGAGTGGGGCTCGGCCGTACCCGTTAGATCTAACCCTCGTCCCTAATTAAGTATTAATGGCATCTCAATATTTAGTTTAAGCTCACATGATCTAGTATTTTCTAGGCTTTTCTTAAAGCTCATCATATTGCACTCACCACGAGTGCTTCTCGTATTCTCAAATCACATTGCACTCGGTTCTCGTTCTCACCAAGAGTGCTTCTTGTATTTTTACCCTTTGTAAAAATTATAATATTTGTAACATGTATTTCACCCCCGAGAGTTATAAAACCAAAAACAGTTAGAGAAAAGGGGGAGCATGAACTCACAACTTTGCGTTCATGCGTCGTAAACTTCACCGGATTTGCTTAATTAACGTCGTAACCTATACGCGTTTTCTTAACGTTAGTCACTAGCCTTGCGTCGCACAAGTACAGTCACTCTCTTTTGTGCATATAATCTTGTGTTAAAAATATTTTATATTTTTAACTAAGTATTGTACTTATATTATTTTCTCAAAAATTAATATAAGTATCTCATGTTTTGCACTTTGCACCCAAATTATGTATCTTGTATGTTGTATGTGTATTTTTTGTATTTTTACTCGTTACAAGTATCTCCAAGTCTTATTATTTTTACTCTAAAAATAATATATACCTAGTTCACAAAATAATCACACAAGCGGTAAATATATATTCTAAATATATATTTAACAAGTTTTATTTATGAAAATCCACCTCCGGTATTTGGTAATTTTGTAATAAAAATCATGGCGAAGTTTGTTTGGAAAACAAGTCGAAAATATATTCATAACACTTGTCACCAACAATATTCTAAGTGTTATTTTCTGGAAAAATTTCGCCAGAGTTTCCTCTGTAACTGGAGGTGGCCACGCTTACTAGCGTATCATTTTCTTTTAAAATCCAAATCAACAATTTCCTCAATCAGCAATAAACAATATTCAACTAGTTAAAATAGATATAATCGCAAAAATACATGAACTTGTGGTTTTCCAAAATATGTAGTATCTTTCCATTATTTTTAGTGGATCTTTGTATAGATCAATTCGGTTACTTGAAAGTCTCGTTTTTAAAGAAGTTACATCTTTACAACTTCTTGTCAATATTTACAAAAATAGTTCTTTTGTCAAAACTTTGTGTTACACAAGTGTCTACACACTTGTGTGTTTACAAAATCACTCTTGTTCAAGTAAAATCCGGTTTTAGAAAAAAAATAAGATTTCCTTGACACTTGGTCCTTGGAAAATACCGCTTGTAGATCCGTAGATCTACTAGTTTACAACTCTATTTCATAAGAAATATTGATTTTACACAAGTTCATGCTTAATGTGTAGTAGTGTTCATCATTTAACCCCTTTGTACACTTAAACAAACTCTATGCCATGATCCTTGATCATGACTAATCCAGGTTAGATGATGATCCGAGCTACTACAATCATAGATCAACACTAAATAATCACAACAAAACAAGTCTTACAAGTTTTACACAACTCTATAGCTTTTATCCATCATTTTATCATTTTAGTAGACTTTTAACACTTCATCTTGCAAGTTCACGAGTTTTAACCGTCATATCTTATTTTAACCACTTTAAAATAGATCGAGAGTGTGTTTCAAGCAACTTACTACTAGCTCGAGGCTAGGGAAGAATCTAGTCGAAGAATGAGTGGATAAAACCAATGAGAAGAGGTCCTTCACATTCCGAATGCACCAAGCCTCCTCGTATGTGATCCTTAACACTTGTATGAGCTTGGAATAGCTTGAATGAAATCGAAAAGTGATGGATGTGGGTGTGTGGTTCTCGGCCAAAAGTTCAAGAGGGAGAGAGAGTGGAGTTGATTTTTGTTAAGTGGTTAAGGTTATGGTGGATAAATGCTTGTTCTTATAGACATTTCTCATGTTAATTGTCCAAGGGTTACTATGTCACCAAGATATTAGACATAGGTGATTATTAAAATCAAATAAAGGACAAGGGGGGTCACATGGTGACCGAACTCGGTTGGGGGGGGGGGGTTATCCGGTTAGAATTCAACTAATAGTTAGGATAAAGTTAAGTTAAGTTGGAGGTTAAGACTAGATGTTAGCATGTAGTGTCTTGTGACGGGTGTTAGGGTATTCGGGTACCCTAATTAGCTTAGAAAAATAAAAACATTGCTTCTAGCAATATTTTGGTGTTCCGGGTAAAGTCCGGTTGTTCGGTTAGACACCGGTTCGTTAAAGTGCTAAATTACACTTTTTAGTGTCTTTTAAGTACCTTTTTGCATCCTTTCAGTTCCCAACACTTAGGGAAATATTCTGGAGGATAAAACGAAATTTCTGCATAATATTTATATGTTTAACTGCTGAATTATTGCTGAATTATACCAAATTCTGCACTTAAAGTGCGTTTCGGGTGCTTTTTAGTGCTTATTCTTGTTTTCGCAATGTCTATAAATTAAACCCTTATATGTACTCTTGGGTTTCAATGTACTTTTGTCGTCGGACCTACACCTAGGCCTCAATTCTAATGTCTGACTGCTTTCTGCAGTTCTGTTGACACGATGTGTCTTACCGGTGAGTTTACTAATATTTCTGACGCAACGCTCTCGTTTATGCATAAAGCTATATTTTGTAGCACAAAATGTGCATGAATTCACTTGCATGGAATTCAAAAATTTATTTGTCTGGTAAACCAGATCATGCACAGTCATTTAAGCACAAATTACTGTTCATTTTGTGTACGGAATGTACGGAAAAGTGACGGTTGTCACAATACAAGTGTTTCATCAGACAAACACTTCTTTAGATTTGAGACATGAAAGACATCGTGAACGTTTCCCAACTCATCAGGTAACTCGAGCTTGTAGGACACTTTACCGATTCATTCCAGAATTTTGAAAGGCCCAACGTAACGTGGATTAAGCTTGCCGCGCTTCCCAAAGCTCACAACACCCTTCTAGGGTGAGACTTTCAGCATGACACGATCGCCTGCCGCGAATTCCAAGGGTTTCCTACGCTTATCAGCGTAGCTTTTCTGACGGTCACGCGCTGCCGCCATACGGTTTCTAATCTGAACAATTTTCTCAGAGGTTTCAAGCACAAGTTCTGGACCTGTGATCTGGCTGTCACCCACCTCAGCCCAACAAAGAGGAGATCGGCATTTCCGTCCGTACAAAGCCTCGAACGGAGCTGCCTGGATACTGGAATGGTAACTGTTGTTGTATGAAAATTCTACCAAAGGCAAGTGCTTTTCCCAACCTTTACCAAAATCGATCACGCATGCTCGCAGCATGTCTTCAAGTGTCTGGATGGTTCGTTCACCTTGACCATCCGTCTGAGGGTGATAAGCAGTGCTCATTTCAAGACATGAGCCAAAAGATTTGTGCATCGTTTGCCACAAATCGGATATGAAACGTGGATCACGATCGGAGAAGATAGAGGTTGGCATCCCGTGCCAGGAAACCACCTCCTTCAAATATATTCCAGCAAGTTGTGAGAACTTGTCAGTTTCCTTGATCGCAAGGAAGTGCACAGATTTCGTGAGACGGTCAATGATCACCCAAATGGTATCGTTTCCGTTTTGAGTTTGTAGGATCGTGTACGGACCCAAAACAAGTCGATCAGAGGTGTTCTACTCAAAATGAAAGGCGGAAACAAACATAATGAGTTGAATTCAGCTAGATATCATTTAAACTGTCGTTTATATTGATCTAGAACAGTTTTATAGCAAGACGACACTTCGACAGAGCTTCGCCGTCGGAAACAACCTTCTTTAATCTCGCTCCAAATGACACAACCTATCTCCTATTTATAGATTTCTGATTCCTCTTGAACAAACTCAAGCGGAATATCATTTCAAGCGAAATCAAAACACTCAAGCGAAATCAGCACTCAAGCGGAATAAGCACTTCAAGCGGAATAAGCATCTTCAAGCGGAATTAGCTTATAAACTTGATTTCTTGAACTCCGTGCCCTGAACAATGCAAGACTCGATACAAGACGAAGTCGACAGACGCATGCACCAATAGACTCCCCCTCGAATGTTGACGAATCTTAAGTGTCGAGTCTTCAACGTCTTCAGTCTTTATCAGTCTGACTGTGTAAGCATCCTCAAACTTTATTTCTTTCTCATCTTCAGCATCAACAGACTTCCCTCGAACAATTTTATCTACTAGGATGTCTTTGGACTCTCCCTTTCGATTTGCTGGGATCGCAGTCTGGCTTGTTAAAATCACAGAGTCCTCAGGTATCGGAACCTGGCTCACTATCACTCAGAGACCTACACATTCTCTACCCAAAAGTAAATTTTCACAAATTTTACATTTGACAAATTTATATACAGACTCCCTCTCAAATTAATCCAGAATGATTTATAAACGATAATTTCTGATGAACCACATGTAGTTAGATTTTTCAAAAATATTTTCTCATTTAGACACACACTCCCCTTCACCACATGCGCATCATGTTTAGCACTTGGAATTTTGAAAATCAGCTCTCCAACATCAGTTGTCGAAAATCTTTTTGAATTTTTTTTAAATGAAATGAAATGTAGTAAAGAAATATTTACATACAATATTTTTTGTGAGTTTGTGTAAGAGGATCATATCAGTTTCTGACAAGTCACGAGTACCGTTGAGCTTAGTTACACATTAAGAATTAAACAATTCACTTAGATTGCCGATATACTGATCCACTTAAATTTTCACACAAATTTCAACTGATTCAGGATATGAATTAGGTGTATTAAGGACTTAAACTCATTCATGTGTCCCATCTCTTGAATATACTCCCGTATCCAGATCCCAATATTCAGTCTTACAGGTGAGTATACCACAGATGATATCTGTAAGGGGTTAATTGCGAAACCGTGAGAGCTCAGGTCAGAACTTCCATTCAGCAGAGGGATGACGGCTCGAATTTTGGTGGGTCCCCTTTAGAGGATCTTTTTTACAACAGCATTGATTAGCAATTTTATTGTCTCATCATTTTATGCTGAGGGCGGCGCTATATTTCAAGCAAGCGTAAAGTATTCTCCGGGGACTAGGTCATTGCTTCTGCATTATCAGAAGTCCCATGATAATACCACAGATATCACTGAGCATAAAGACCTAGTATCTCAGAAAGAGGGACCTTTCAAACTAAATTTCAGGGGTTACCTATATATCCAAGTAGTGTTCCCCACAAAATAAGCAAGTTTGAATTTAAGTTTATATCCCGAAAAAGCTTACTAAATGTGTAAAAACCTATCGGCATATCATCAGTGAGACTGTTTAAAGCTATTTAAACATTACATTTCTTTAGCATACTGTAACTGTCTACTGATGTACTATCATTTCCTCTTCTTTGACACCAAAACTCATTTTTGAATTTTATCATGTTTTTGACTTTTTCAAATTTTCTAATGTTTTTGTATTTTCTGAAAATTTTTACTCCCCCTAAAATGCAAACACATTTAAGGAAATTTGAAAACAAACTATACAAGTAAATTGACAACCGATATCGAATTGCTTCAAATCGCCATCCTCTTGGCATAAACAATCAGAACTCCCCCTTTCAACAAACTATTTTCTCATTAAGATTTCAAAACACTTAAGTTTGTTTTAACCAAAATGATTTTTCTGGAAAATAAGTTTTGTTGGGGTTACCACTTGTAGATTAATGGTTCATCATATTGTTTCTCAATCATTTGTAGAAAATCAAGTACAACTTAATGTCCCTGATTTACCACTTATAAGTAAAAACCTTTTCCAACCACTTGTAAGTCGAAATCACTTTCGTGAATTTCTCAAGAAAGATGCCGATACCTGCTCCACACTTACCAACCTGGGAGCTCCGGCAAGTCCGGATGTTTACTTGTGAAAAACAGACATCCAAGCTTCACCAAACTTGGATGTTTCCTCCTCAACTTCACCTAGGTAATATGATGCTTTCTTTGTTTTATAAAAGTCCTTTACCCCTTTCACTTTACCCTCAAACATTTTTCCAAAAATCTTTTTCACATTTCCATTAAACGCTTTATCGACATCAAATTCTTTTTTTCTCAGAATAGAACTGATTCGAGATCTCAGCTTTTCCAACTTTTGATTTAAAATTCTCAGCCCTCAATGGTGGAAAGTGCACATCATCCATTGGAGGTACTGAGTTTTCATCTTTTAAATCAACCTGTGGCTCGTCTAACTTTGTGGAGTTAGATTCATCGCCATGAATCTTCTTAACCACCCACACTTGGTTGTCTTTAGCTCTCTTTTTTATAAAAATGAGTCTTTGAGCATTCACCAACTTCATATGTTGAATTTTCAAAAATTTTAAATTTTTCTGTTGGTGGCTCATTTTTCTCAACACCTTTTCCTTTGAGTTTTTTAGAGACTTCCTGTTTTGTTTTTGTTGCTTCAGAACAGTTCCATGCAATGTGACCAGCTTCATTGCACTTGTAACAGGTTCTTGTCTCCTTTCTTTGATTAGCTCCATTCTTCACATTCTCTTGCTTCTTGGCAAGGAATTCTCTGTTTGATTGCTTCCAGAATGGGTTTTTTGCTTCTTCTTCCGAGCTTGTCCCTGAAACAAATGTCATTTTTTATTTAAAATCTCGGACATATTTTTCATTTTTATGATTTTCTGGTGGAATAAAACCTAAACCTTTCTTTTCGAAATTACCGTTACGGTTTGGTTTCTTTTGAAAACCAGAACCGTAACCTTTTTTCTTGTTTAAACGTTGTTGAACTCTTGAAGTGTATTTTTTAGGTTTTTCAGTAAGATTTATATCTTTTATTTCAGAAATATTGATTTCTGTAAGTTTGTAAACCTTTTTAATCTTTTCAAAATTAACACTTCTTATTGGAAATTCCTCATCAGAATATAATTTGTCTGAATCAATCAATGTATATGCCACTTTGATTGCTTCGTCATTCAAATTAGATTTTGATAACAGGAATTCTTTATTGTAAACCCGTTTAACAGACGACTTTGAACTGTTGACCGACGAACTCGGACTTTTGATGGACAAACTTGAACACCCAGACTCGGACTTTGACTTAGAGTTTAACTTCGACTCCTCATCTGTATCCAACACCTGATCGACCACCTTTTTTATTAACTCGGACTCATGGTCAGTGTCAGACGATGTAAAAATGACATCAATGTTTTCTGATAATTCATCGGTTATATCGGACTTTAATTTTATATTGACTGCCTTTTCGACTTGCTCCTCATTTGGTTTTCTAGGAGAATACCCTTCCCAAATCGGAGGCGGACACTTGTTATAACTAACACTCTGTTTCTTACCAGTATCCTTCTTCTTTGGCTTCTCATCTTTGAATGCTTCAAAACCTGCAATAGTTGGATAAATTCGATCAATGAGATAAACAGAACTAGAATAACTCTGTAATAAACGTCTGATTCTTTCATTCTCAATTTTTTCATTTTCCAACTTCCGCTGGAACTTGGCACATTCTTCAATGTAATGATTAATCGCCTTTTGCTTTGTCATCATCACAGAATTCATCATGGTCAATGCATCTTCTCTTTCAGAGTTTGTCTTTTGAAGACCAGTGACTGTTCTGTTTAGCACATCATAAGACTCTTTCATATAATTGAGATTGAACAATAATTGTTCTTTCATCTTTTCATGCTCACTTAGATTCTCATCCTTTTCAGCACATTTCTTGCAAGACTCTAAACACTTTGAGCAAGGCTTGATGATTTCTACAATCTTTTCAACTTCAATGACCTTCTCAATCTCAATCACTGGTTCAGTTTCAATCACCTTTTCAGCTTTAACTTCCTCTTTTTGAACAGTCTCTTCTTCTTGAGCAACACTTTCACTCTTCATTTTCTTTTGTTCTTTTGCTGCTCGTCTCTCCTTCAGCTTCTCCAAGCGATCTGCAAAATAAAATTGAAAACTTTCAGGAGATAGATGAGTTTTTGCAACATTAATATGTCTTTCTTCCTCATCATCACTACTGTCATCAGTTGGTTATTGATCAAAATCTATTTTCTTCTCAGAACTCTCATCCCAAGAACTAGAATCAGATGGTGTTTGATCAAAATTTAATGTCTTTTCAGAACTATCATCTGAAGAACCAGAATCAGATGATGTTTGATCAACAAAAGTTGCTTCTTCTGTGCTTTCATCGGATGAAACAGATTCTTCTTCTTGATTCTTCTCATGAACACCAATCGCTTTCATCCATTCTGTAAACAAATTGGGTTCTTGAACTATCTTTGCAATGAAAGCTTTAAACTTCCCATTCTCATCCACAAAATTATCCCAGCTGAACCCTTCAGGCAACTTTTCATCATCTTGGTTTATTAAACATGCTTTACTATCAGCTGATATATATTTGTCCCAACTGAAATCGGGAGCCATTTTCTCATCGTCTTGATTAATGATACCTTAATAAGCTTTCTTATTTGCATCTTCGATCATCTTCCCATGAGCAGTTTGTGTTTCTTTTTGTTGATATGGTTGATGAGCAACTTGTTGCTCCACTCGCTTCCTGATTTTTGCATTCTCTTTTGAAATGACCTTTCTCCCTGCATCGAAAACAAGTAACTTTAGATTTATCAAAACCCAAAGTAGAAACATGTGCATCCAGAAAATCATTTCTTCCTGTGATCATTTTAAACTTTTTTGCTCTCCTCAAGACACTCGCTAAGCACCATTTAATATCCATGAGCTCCATCTCTTCAGGGTCTATTTGATCGTAATCCTCTTTTGTCAGCATAGGATTTCCGATCCTCCCTACAACCAAACCTTCATAGGATTGTAGCACAGTTGCATGTAACGCCATGTGATCTTTTGCAATTTCTTCAGAAAAACTTTGAACATTTGGAAGATTCAATGCAATGTTGCACTGTATCACACAACCATTCCCACTTTTTGAATTTTCAGAATGACAACTTGAAGTTGAACTCTTTGGATTAACATTCGGATATGAAGAAAATCCACTGCTGCTGTTTATATTTTGATCAACAGTTCCAGATGAGTCTCCAGCACTAAAAGCAGTTTGAATTTTCGGACTCTTTTCAACCTCTTGAACATTGCCTTTGTAATACATTTTCACATCCTGTTGACCACTCGGATTACTCATCCTTGCAATCTTTTGTTGTTTAAGATCTTGACCCTCAATCTTCTCGATGAACTGAGAAATCGTCAAACCATCATAAACTCCGGTGTTCTTTAAGATCATCAAAAATGTACCCCACTCTTTCTGAGGTAATGCATCAGCTAATTTGTCGACCCATTCCTCTCGTTCTTTGGTTATGCTTAGCAACGGCATAGAACGCACTAAGTGGCAATATCTTTCAATCAGTTTCTTTGTGTCTTCCCCTGGCAGACTTGTGAATAGATCAAATTCTTTCTTAAGCAATGCCTTTTTACTTTTTATCATCTTCTCACTTCCCTTAAATTTTATTTTAAGAGCATCCCAAATTGATTTTGAAGTTTTGTCATGTTGAAGCAATACAAAGATGTCTTCTTTAATAGCTTGCTGAAGTAGACTAATCATCATCTTTTCAGCTCTGTACATGTCTCGTTCTTTATCATTGAATTCAGAGATTTCTTTCTCAACTTGCAGATCAGTACGTGGTAGAACATACTTCTTCAAAATACACTCCCAAGATCTCAAATGGTTTGCTTGAACCCAGTTTTCAAACCGATCTTTCCAATCGTAATACTCCTCAATGCTCATTAGCTTCGGGGGTTTTTGCGTAGTTCCAGTCTCATTTTCCAAGTTCATGTTTTGAGCAATGGTAGCCGGAGTAGTTGGAGATGTGGCAAATGCGTTGTAAAATTCTTCACTCATGATTCAGTAAACTTTTTCACAAAATAGGTATTTTCAAGCGAGATTACTTCCAAGTGAGATAACCTTCAAGCGAGATTACCTGCACACAACTTCAAGCGAGATTAAACTTTCAAGCGGAAATAGACACTTCAAACAGAATCACAGATTTCGTTTGAACTTTCAAGCGAAATACCTATTTGAAGCGGAATTACTAATTCCGTTTCAAATTTTTAAGCGAAATATCAAATTTCAAGCGGAATTAGGTATTTCGTTTGAAATGACAACAACTTTTCAAGCGGAAATATATGGCTCGTTCAAGCGGAATTAGATCTTTTGTCCATTTTTGTCATTTTTAAGCTGAATTTTGATCTGATTTTCTCAAGGCTTTGTTAAAACAGTATTACGCTTGTGTTGTGAAAAATTCAGGCCATTTTAACCGCTAAAACTTGTTCAATTGATAAAAGAAGGTGTAGATGAAAGAGAATGAGATGAAATCAAGCTGAAAACTGCAGAACTCCTCCTCCTGAGCTCTGATACCAATTGTAGGATCGTGTACGGACCCAAAACAAGTCGATCAGAGGTGTTCTACTCAAAATGAAAGGCGGAAACAGATATAATGAGTTGAATTCAGGTAGATATCACTTAAACTGTCGTTTATATTGATCTGGAATAGTTTTACAGCAAGACGACACTTCGACAGAGCTTCGCCGTCGGAAAAAACCTTCTTTAATCTCGCTCTAAATGACACAACCTATCTCCTATTTATAGATTTCTAATTCCGCTTGAACAAACTCAAGCGGAATATCATTTCAAGCGAAATCAAAACACTCAAGCGAAATCAACACTCAAGCGGAATAAGCAGTTCAAGCGGAATAAGCATCTTCAAGCGGAATTAGCTTATAAACTTGATTTCTTGAACTTCATGCCCCGAACAATGCAAGACTCGATACAAGACGAAGTCGACAGACGCATGCACCAACAGAGTTCTAGGTAGGCCAGTGACAAAATCCATGGCAATCTGTTCCCATTTCCACATGGGTATTTCTGGCTGTTGAAGCAAACCGGACGGTTTCTGGTATTCTACCTTGACTTTCGCATTAGTCAAGCACTTGCTCACATACATCGCTATGTGGGCTTTCATCTTTGGCCACCAGTATAAGACTTTTAGGTCCTGATACATCTTGTCAGAGCCCGAGTGAATAGAGTAACGAGACTTGTGTGCTTCGTCCATCACAAGTTCTCTAAGGTTTCCATACAAAGGGACCCATATTCGCTCCATGAAGTAGCGAATACCGTCAGATATTTCTACAAGTTGTTTCTCCAAGCCTCTCATGGCTTCGGCTTTAAGGTTCTTGCCCTTCAACGCTTCATCTTGGGCCGAATGGATCTGGTCAGGTAGATTAGAATGGATGGTGAGCTACAAAGCACGGACGTGTTTGTGTAACACCTCGTAAAATCATGTCCAATATAGTATCGACACGTGTCATGGACTTTAAACGTGTAACAAATTGAATATGAGGGACTAAAGTTGACAAACGAAGAAAGTATATGTATATAAGGATACAAAGTGTCAACATTTGATAATTATGCCTTTCAACAACCCTACACGATGTTTATAACCTTAAACGAATGAATCATGAAGCGTATGAAGCCATTTGTGGAAGAAAGTGAAAGTTTACAAACCGCAAGGGTTAAAAGTGTCAACATGTTTAATTTATACCTCTGAGTGACCTTTTAGCGAACCCAAATCTTTGTAACAATTAATTATGATCACTAGAATAAGTGATAAAAATTTCACAAGGTTTCGATATCGTATGAGAAAGATACGCGAACATTCGTAAGTAAGGGGTTAAAAGCGTCAACGAGGCAAAACTTGTGTTTTCGGTTATAGTTTAACGAAACCGGACCTAATGATGATTGGTTATATCTCATGGATCATAGAAATATAAAATTCATGGGTTAAAAGTGCCTAAAATGGAAGAAATTACGCTTTAGAAGGTCCAGGGGGTGAATATGTGTCACGACCCCCGACCCGGTTTGACCCGTTTCAGGAGCCGCGGGACAGAAAATCCCGTGGTATTTATTTAATTGTGTTAACAACAGAAGATTTTAACAGGATCTTTTTAAAATTGAAAGTTCCCGATTATTTTATTTCACAATTCGGGATAAACCCCGGTAGTTTACAATCATAAGATTTCACTGAGAAATCTTTATTTTACAAAACATGTTTCTTTATTTTATATTGAGCCACTTCCTTAAGCTTGTAGTGCTTCGCGGTACTTTTCATGGATCACAACAGATCACCTGAAACATGTTTGAAAAAGGTTTTGTCAGCGGGAAATACTGGTGAATCATTCTTTTTACTAAAACGACGCGTTTGTTATAATTTACAGTATTAAGAGCGATTACAATGTTTCCATATATAAACCAACTACCCACGGTATTTGTCACTCGACCATCCATTGGTAACCTCATTGTCCAATGGTGTCTGTGACTATGGTCATATCACCCCTTGGTTAACTCGTTGTCCAATGGTGACGGTTATCAAGTATTGTATACAAACCCCACATACCGGCTGTAATTTGGAGATTACAAAGACTTAATCCCTGTAATTATAACTTTGAAAATAAACATAATTTTGAAAGTAATTTGATAAAAAGAGAATGACTCACATTGCAGATTTTATATGAGCAGAGCTTAGCCTACTGATTAGCCTTTTAACCTAAATTTAATAATATTCACACGAACTCGGTTAGTAACTGATACAACATTTACGATAACTCACGAGATTAAACCTTCACAACGAATGACAAAGTGCGATACTTAAACATCCATCGAATTTACGACGAATGACAAAGCATAAACCCCAATGTGGGCAGCACTTAAACATCCATTGGATAGTTATAATCGATCGAACATTGAATCGTAGCAGCGATCGAGTTAATACCCGGTATCGTAGCAGCACCCCACTAATTGAGGTTGTATTTTCGACTTTAGAGCAGTAGCAATTCATTTTTGTGTTTGGATTTCGACACCAGTGAACTGTGCATGCAACAAGCTATTTATAGGTGAAAAATAGGGTTCACGCGGCCCGCGTGAACCTTGGTTCAATCTTTACGCGGCCCGCGAGGCCGCCTAGTCTACGAGTAGGCTTGATTGGTCATAAGTAGGTATGCCAGGTGGACACCACATGCTTCCGGATGCTTATCCGGTCAAACTAATGGTTGACGCGGCCCGCGTAAGGTATGCTTAACCTTTACGCGGCCCGCCTGAAGACCATATTTCTTGTTTTCTTGGTTTTTGATGCACAGTTTGGTTTCAGGGGTCCAGAATTTATACTTACGGGTATTTTTAGGAAAGTTTTGAGAGTCCTTACATCCTCCCCACCTTATTTAAATCTCGTCCTCGAGATTCATTGGAATAAATGAGGATACTTTCGCTTCATCTCCGATTCCAGCTCCCAAGTGTATTCGGGTCCTCTCTTTGAATCCCACTTGACCTTGACAAGTACTAACCATTTGTGTTTGAGAAATTTCACCTTTCTGTCTTCTATCTGAAGAGGTTTCTCAACAAATTTTAACTTTTTGTTTACCTCTATATCTTGGAGAGGTACTACCACAGATTCGTCTGATAGGAATTTCTTGAGGTTGGATACATGAAATACGTCATGTACTCCAGCTAACTCTTCTGGTAGTTGTAAACGATAAGTAACTGGTCCTATACGTTGGATCACTGAAAATGGTCCTACGTATCTTGGATTTAACTTTCCTTTCTTACCAAATCGAACTACTCCTTTCCAAGGTGAAACTTTTAATAGTACTTTGTCTCCAACTTGAAACTCGAGTGGCTTTCGTCTATTGTCTGCATAACTCTTTTGACGATCTCGAGCAGTCTTTAATCTTTCCTTGATCTGTGTGATTTTATCGGTAGTTTCTTGCATTATCTCGGGACCTGACAATTGACTTTCTCCTATTTCTGCCCAACAAACAGGAGTTCTGCATTTTCAGCCATACAGTGCTTCGAATGGGGCAGCTTCGATGCTTGCATGATAACTATTGTTATAGGAGAATTCAATTAAGGGTAAATGGTCATCCCAATTTCCACCAAAATCTATCACACATGCTCTGAGCATGTCTTATAGAGTTTGGATTGTCCTTTCACTTTGTCCGTCTGTCTGAGGATGATATGCCGTACTTAAATTTAGTCGAGTTCCCATTGTTTCTTGGAAACTTGTCCAAAAATGGGAAGTAAAACGACTATCCCTATCAGAAACAATGGAGAGTGGAACTCCATGTAAGGATACTACTTCATCTACATACAACGTTGCCAACCTTTCCATACTAAAGGTTTCTTTCATAGGTAGAAAGTGAGCTGATTTGGTTAATCGATCCACAATTACCCAAATCGCATCATTACCTTTTCTGGTTTTGGGTAACTTAGTAACAAAATCCATTGTTATGAGTTTCCATTTCCATACAGGCATTTCTAATTGTTGTAGTAGACCTGAAGGTTTCTGGTGTTTTGCCTTAACTTGTGAACAAGTAAGACACTTAGAAACATATCGAGCTATGTCCTTTTTCATTCCTATCCACCAAAAGTTATTTCTTAAATCTTGGTACATTTTATTGTTTCTAGGGTGCATGGTATACCTAGATTTATGGGCTTCTTCTAAAATCTTATTTCTTAATTCTCCCTGCTTAGGTACCCAAATTCTTCTTTTGTGGAATTTCCAAATTCCATCAGCTCCTTATTCTAATTCTTTTGTTCGTCCTTTCATTCCTTCCGCATCATCCTTGATTGTTGTTTCTTGAAAATGCTTTAGTTGTTCCATTAAATCTAACTGTAGATTTAATCTAAGAGCACGAACTCGTTGTTGTTTCTCATGGTACTTACGACTTAAGGCATCTGCAACTACATTTGCCTTTCCTTCGTGATACTGAATATCACAGTCGTAGTCACTTAGGATTTCCATCCATCTCCTTTGCCTCATGTTTAACTTTTTTTGCCCAAATATATATCTTAAACTTTTGTGATCCGTATAGACAGTAAATTTACTTCCGTACAGGTAATGTCTCCAAATTTTAAGGGCAAAAATTATGGCGCCTAACTCTAAGTCATGAGTTGTATAGTTTTCCTCGTGCTTTTTCAATTGTCTTGAAGCATACGCAATTACCTTCTTGCGTTGCATTAGCACACATCCTAATCCTAGTTTTGAAGCATCACAGTAAACTTCAAAATCTTCAGTCCCTTCTTGTAAAGCTAGGATTGGGGCATTTGTTAACTTTTGCTTTAGAATCCTAAAAGCTTCTTCTTGCTTAGGTCCCCATTCAAACTTAACTGCTTTACAGGTTAGCTTAGTTAATGGTACAGCTATCTTGGAAAAATCCTTAATAAACCGTCTATAGTATCCGGCTAAACGTATAAAATTTCTAATTTCCATTGCGGATTACGGAACCTTCCATTTGGTAATTGCCTCTATTTTAAAGGGATCTACGTGAATACCTTCGTGATTCACCATGTGACCTAAAAATTTCACTTCCTGTAGCCAAAATTCACACTTCGAGAATTTGGCGTAAAGCTTTTCTTTTCTTAACAAAGTTAAGAGTGCATGCAAGTGCTGACAATGCTCGTCCTGAATTTTGGAATAAATAAGTATATCGTCGATAAAAAAAATTACAAATTTATCCAAGTACGGTTTACAGATTCTATTCATCATGTCCATGGATGAGGCAGGTGCATTCGTTAATCCGAAGGGCATGACTGTAAACTCATAATGACCATACCTAGTTCTGAAAGCAGTTTTAGGTATGTCTTCTTTTTGTACCTTCAATTGATGGTATCCGGAGCGTAAGTCGATCTTAGAAAAGTATCTAGCTCCTTGAAGTTGATCGAAAAGATCATCAATCCTAGGTAATGGGTATCGATTCTTAATTGTAACCTTATTCAATTCTCTATAATCAATACACATTCTCATCGAACCATCCTTCTTCTTCACAAACAATACTGGTGCTCCCCACGGGGATGAACTAGGTTGTATGAAACCTTTACTTAGTAATTCATCTAATTGCTTTTTCAGTTCTAACATTTCTGTGGGTGCTAACCGATAAGGTGCCTTGGCTATCGGTGTAGTTCTGGGAATTAGATGAATTCTAAATTCTACTTCCCTATCTGGTGGTAATCCTGGTAACTCTTCTGGGAATATATCTGGGTATTCTGAGACTACAAGAATCTCCTTAAGTTCTTTACCCTTAGTACTAATAATTACTGAAATCATATATACTATTCCTTACTTTCGTTCATAACTAGCAACTTTCATTACTGATATGAACTTCATGGGTTTACGTGGTTTATCTCCCGTAATCATGATTACTTCCCCAGTAGGTGCCTGAATCTCTATAGAATTTTTATCACAAAGGATTTGAGCATGGTTGGCTACTAACCAATCCATTCCTAATACGACATCGAATCCAGTTAAATTCATTGGGAATAGGTTTGCATGAAATTTATGACCTGAAAGTTCTATATTTTCTTTTTGCAAAACCTTATCTATGTTAATAGAATTTCTGTCTACCGTTTCGACTGTAAAAATCTGCCTAAGGTTAGTTAAGGGTAAGTTAAGAGCTTGGCAGAATGAAGTATTTATAAAACTTTGGTTTGCACCAGAGTCAAATAATACTTTTGCGTAAATGTTGTGAACTAAGAACGTACCAGCTATCACATCTGGAATGAGTTCTGCCTCCTGAGTAGTTAATTGGAATGCACGAGCATTCTTCTTGGTAGCTCCATCGGCTGGTTTAGCTTTATTGTCTGCTGGTTTAACCAACTTAGGGCATTCTGGCTTAAAATGTCCTATTTCTTCACAGTTATACTAGACTCTTGTTTTCTTTCTGCAGTCTTCTTCGCGATGTCCTACGACTTTGCAAAAGTTGTAGGTTACATTACATCTTCCATAATGTTTCTTTCTGCAATTCCTGCAGAACGGCGGAGTTGAAGATTGCCCTGTTCCTCTTCTCTTGAAGCTGCTATTATTACCCGTACGAAATCCTTGGGTAATTTTCTGAGCCAGTTCCTTTTTCCTGTTTTCATCTCTTGTGCGTACCAGTTCGTCAGTTAGGGTGTTAGCTAATTCCACCGCATCGTCAATAGTATGAGGTCTCGCGGCTTTAACGATATTACGGATTTCGCCAATCAATCCCCAAATATAGCGAGAAATGAGTACCGATTCTGGCGAAGCCAATGTTGGTACCACTCTAGCATATTCAAAGAATGTCGAAGTATACCCGCGACAATCTACACCCATCATTCGATGATTTAGGAACTTATTCGCCATTTGATCTTTTTCATATTCGGGACATAATTTTCTTTCTAAAAGACTCTTAAATTCTTCCCAGTTCATGGCATAGGCCATATTTCTTCCTTTGGATTGAAGTACTGTATTCCATCATTCTAGCGCCCCTTCTTTGAAAAGATTTGACGCGTACATGACCTTTTCGTCCTTGGCACATTTACTTATTGTAATCACTGCCTCGGTTTTCTCTAACCAACGCAGTGCCGCAGTCGCTCCTTCATTGCCTGCAAATTCAGCGGGTTTACAAGCAGGAAATTCTTTGTAAGTGCAACCAGGTGTTGCAGCTTTCATTTTCTTAGGGAGCGGAGCCTGCCGTGGATCATTATCGTGATTAGTATGATTACCGCCTCCGTTTACGCTATTACTGAAGTTATCTTCAGAAATACGTTTGCTAGGAATGATTTGTTGAGATTCAACAGGTTTCTGGGCAGCAACAAGTATTGCTGGAATAACATTGGCTATTCCTTGAGCAACAATATTTTCTATATCTTGCCTAGTCATAAATTGATCCTCCGGGTGTTGCTCAGATTGGTTAACCTCGTTAACTGGTTCATTATTAGCGTTTTCCATCTGATAATTAATATATATAATTTATTAGTATAGAGTAAATAACAATTATACACAAAATAATCATACAAATTTCACCACACACATATAGCCAAAATTATCGATTTCTCGATTCCCATTTTTATATATTTATAATATGTATCAATACACACCATTATCTTACAAAGTTTTATTTTAGGTTATTTTATAAGATTATATTTTTCTATTTATTATACAACCACAGTTTCACAACCCCACTATCCTTCATCAGTTGGTACTTTAATAACGACGTTCCCTCTCGTCGTATTCCAGGAGATCTGTTCTCCTACTTCCCTGATCCTATTTCCTGCATCCACCAGCTCCTCGCCAAAGTGGCGGAGTTCAGCTAAATTTTCATTGCTCATTGGTGGGTTTAGTATAGGTTCTGGGTCGAACTGAGGGAGAAAGGTATAAGGATTGTTGAGAAGGTTTTGGAACTACCAATCATTGGTCCACCACTTGTCCATTCCTAGAGGTTGGGTGTGGATTATAGGTTCTGGGATTGCTGGTTCCAAGTTCATTGGAAGTTGAGTTTCAGCAGGATAAGGGTAAAGATTATTATTGACAGGCCTGACGATATCACAGCTTGCCAATGCGCGATCCAATTCCTCCTGAAATGGTAACTCCTCAATTTGTCTAGAGCTTTCCCCAATTTCCATCTCTGTCTGCCTAGAACCTTCTCCAATCTCCATTTCTGTCTGTCTAGAACCTTCCCCGGCTTCAATCCCCTTTTCTTTATCTAAGGGATTTTCTATTTTGGGAATCTTCCTAGTTGCGGGTTTCCTCCTGCGCACACGCCTCCATCCCACAAATCTTCTCCTTTTCTTAGGCTTGGGTTTCTCCGGAGGTGGAGGGTTGAATTCCATAGGTTCTTCTATATCGGGTATATAACCAGTAAAATCTCTGGAAACTTCTATTTTTACCGGATAGAGATTGAGATTCTGAAGGGTTTCAGATAACTCATTCATGCTGTTTAGCATATATGCAAAAATACACAAAAAATGCTAAGTTAAACTTTTATAACAAAATTTCACAGATAACCATTAAAATATTATTGCATACCATGTGACTAATTTAATACAAAGGACAACTGACAATTAAAACACACTAGGGTTTACTGTAAACTTATTTATTTACTGGGTAAAGTTTCTGGCTTGTATGGGTGCTAGAACTTGAGTCAGAGTATTTAAAGATTTGCATTTACTGCTACAGTGGCTAGCATATAGAGATCTGCTCATTTTTCATCTAACTTGTCTTCCCATGGTGGGTTACTGCCTAGTTCTTGGGTTTTCTGATTAACTCTCTTTTCTTTTGGTTGTGATTTCTTTATTTTCTCCTGAATTTTCCTAATAATCAAACTTCTTTTATTAGGAGAAAGTGGTTCCTCATATTGTGCCTTTCGAACAAATATTCCTTCCTCAGTATCTGTTGGGTATTTTGAGAATAAAGTTCCTTTTTTTTGGTGAAATATCTAATTTATAGTAGATATCCGAAAGTCTTTGCTTACCCATACTGTACACAAATATTCAAATAATAAAACATATAATCACAGAATAGTAATCAGTAAAATTAAGTATTTTCTAAATACTTAATTGGCTTAAATCAGTGGCTCTGATGCCACCTTTTTCTGTCACGACCCCCGACCCGGTTTGACCCGTTTCAGGAGCCGCGGGACAGAAAATCCCGTGGTATTTATTTAATTGAGTTAACAGCGGAAGATTTTAACAGGATCTTTTTAAAACTGAAAGTTCCCGATTATTTTATTTCACAATTCGGGATAAACCCCGGTAGTTTACAATCATATGATTTCACTGAGAAATCTTTATTTTACAAAACATGTTTCTTTATTTTATATTGAGCCACTTCCTTAAGCTTGTAGTGCTTCGCGGTACTTTTCATGGATCACAACAGATCACCTGAAACATGTTTGAAAAAGGTTTTGTCAGCGGGAAATACTGGTGAATCATTCTTTTTACTAAAACGACGCCTTTGTTATAATTTACAGTATTAAGAGCGATTACAATGTTTCCATATATAAACCAACTACCCACGGTATTTGTCACTCGACCATCCATTGGTAACCTCATTGTCCAATGGTGTCTGTGACTATGGTCATATCACCCCTTGGCTAACTCGTTGTCCAATGGTGACGGTTATCAAGTATTGTATACAAACCCCACATACCGGCTGTAATTTGGAGATTACAAAGACTTAATCCCTGTAATTATAACTTTGAAAATAAACATGATTTTGAAAGTAATTTGATAAAAAGAGAATGACTCACATTGCAGATTTTATATGAGCAGAGCTTAGCCTACTGATTAGCCTTTTAACCTAAATTTAATAACATGCACACGAACTCGGTTAGTAACTAATACAGCATTTACGATAACTCACGAGATTAAACCTTCACAACGAATGACAAAGTGCGATACTTAAACATCCATCAAATTTACGACGAATGACAAAGCATAAACCCTAATGTGGGCAACACTTAAACATCCATTGGATAGTTATAATCAATCGGACATTGAATCGTAGCAGCGATCGAGTTAATACCCGGTATCGTAGCAGCACCCCACTAATTGAGGTTGTATTTTCGACTTCAGAGCAGTAGCAATTCGTTTTTGTGTTTGGATTTCGACACCAGTGAACTGTGCATGCAACAAGCTATTTATAGGTGAAAAATAGGGTTCACGCAGCCCGCGTGAACCTTGGTTCAATTTTTACGCGGCCCGCGATGCCGCCTAGTCTACGAGTAGGCTTGATTGGTCATAAGTAGGTATGCCAGGTGGACACCACGTGCTTCCGGATGCTTATCCGGTCAAACTAAAGGTTGACGCGGCCCGTGTAAGGTATGCTTAACCTTTACGCGGCCCGCCTAAAGACCATATTTCTTGTTTTCTTGGTTTTTGATGCACAGTATGGTTTCAGGGGTCCGAAATTTATACTTACGGGTATTTTTAGGAAAATTTTGAGAGTCCTTACAATATGTCATTTTTGAAACTTGGTTGGCTGATGACTGACTTGCTGGCGCTGCGCCAGCAGCTGGGCACACCTCCGTCGCGTGACGCGATGGACTGCCAGCTTAGAAAAATTTGTTAAATGTGGCAGCTTGCATGTTTGCTCGATTCCGCGAGTTTGCCACCCTCCAGCTGCTTGAAACACATACCTTAACACTTGTATTCATCCTTGGAGTTTCCATAACACCTGTATCCATCTCCTTGAACCTTCCTTGGCTATAAATAAGTCCAATTGTTGCAACTTGTGAACTCACATTTAAGCACTTCACTTGAAAAGTTTCCAAACACTTGTTCTGGAGATTCCTGGAGCTCAAGGCCACTTCTCAAGGATCCTTCTCAAGGCCACTTCAGTAAGTGTCCTTAACCTTCTGTAATTCAGTTTTATTAGTTTAATGGCCAAAAGTCAAACCCGTCGTAATTAAGGTTTGACTTGGTGATTAATCACTAATGGTCCAGTCAATTCTTGAATTAAAAGTAGCTTTGAGTTGGTAATTATGTGGGTAATAAACCCTTAAAAGGGCACCCTCTGATTCTCACTCTAACTAGGTCAATTGTCGGGTCAAACTTGATTATAAAAAGTCAACAAAAAGCTAATTTTTGCATAAACACATAATTAACAATGTAGAAGCTATGAAACCTGTTTTATCACTTGTATAACTTGGTAATTAATGTAAGAACATGTCTAAGCATGTTCAACCCGACAATTTTCAGTATAAGCTTGGTTCGGAACCGAAAGTCGCATAAGTGGACTTTTGCTTTGACTTTCAGTTCTAACCCATTAGAGCATATTTTAGAAATGCCTTAGAGCTTTATTAGGACCAGGTTACATGTTAGTATAACCCTCTGTGATTATACAACTAGGTTCATTAGTTATTCGATTCATGTACATGTTTCCGTTATATGCCTAAATATTGACCATAATGCCCTTTTGACCTTAAAACAAGAATTTTGAAAATGTGAGAGGACAATAATCTTTATTACTGATTTATAAACATGTCCCTAAATTTTCACATCAGTTTGAGGTCTAGATTAAGAGTTATGCTCAATAGCGTAATTAGAAAGCTTTTTATTAATTAAACGGTGTAATTAGCATAAAGCCTATCTAAACCCAATTTTTGATACCAAACTTTTTACCTACTGATGTAAAATAATATTTTGGGATTTTTGAAGATTTTTATTTATTTTTAGGCTGAGCATAACATAGGGTTATAGCTTTGATTCGGTAATTGTCGGTTTTGCCCTTGTGGCCTATAAAATGAGTTTTACATAATACTTGGACACCAAACCTTTTGCTACTAATTTTATATAATAAATAGAATATTTTAAGCCTTCTGGAATAATAAAAATATCAGCTTTCATTATAAAACCTGGAAATCGCTTAAAACCGCCTTTTTACGCGTTTTAAACGCATAGTATGTATTAAAACTATTTTAAATATATAGGACTTGATACCAACTGATATTTTAGTATTATATTTTAACAGTAAGCAAAATTAAACTCAGATTTCCAGATTTGACCTTTTAAGCTTATGTGAAATTACGAAAATGCCCCTACGGTGCATAGTTTAGTTATAAGACGTAAATTTCACCTATATACCATACCCTACTGTTATGACTTATAAAAATAAGTATTTTTACTAAATATATCAGACCTGAAACTCAGATTAGTATTTAAACTTTTTTATAACCTTTAAAATGACCAAAATACCCCTACGGGGCATAATTTGAGTTTAAATCCATTTTGGGCATAATGGAAGGTATCCTATTGATATCACAACATATTTAAGGCATATTAACTAAGGAAACCTGTTCATGATTCATTTGGTTACCCGTTACGCACTTTTCGCGTTCGGATCGGTTTATGTAACTAGTTTGCATAAATTAGCCGAAACGGGTCAAACCTTATCATTTTTGTCTCAAAATCCAGAATGTGTTTAGTTTACCCATATTAAACAAGTATACAAACTTGTCGGGTCTAAACCACATTCTAATCCGGTCGTCGCTTAATCACGCGTTTTGAACCGTATCTTCTTTTAAAAACTAACCGATCTAAGTCTAGGCTTAATTAAGACCCCTTAGGATTCTAATAGGTTATTAAAAACCTTCGTTCCAGATTAGGAGCCCGATAAAAGCTACTTGCACTCGCTATTTGTGATATATACTTGCTAAGGTAAATACTCTTAACTTATTTTCCCTATATGGGCTTGGGATACGGTATTATAATAATACCGCTTGGTCGGGTATGTAGTCATTTAAATCGGATTATGATTAATGCGTTTACATAACTAGTTTTAATCTGTATTATTTGGTGTGTGGCCTTTGGGGGTTAAATGACCATGTCCCGGATATCCTTGGCATCATTCAAAGAAATGGCCACGACCTAAGCACGGGGTGTAGGCATACACCTGTCAGTTGCATTATGTAAAAACTGGTAATCCACTTAAAGGAATCAACCTTGTGGGCATTATACCTGTGGCGTGTCAGTTAATCTTGTCCGGCTCTTCCTACCGGCCCTGACGGACGACAAATAAGTAAAACTGTATACAAGATTATTTTTAAATAATTGTCCCAAGTTATAAAAGATATTTTGTGCCGTGTGCATTCAAACTAATTTTGTTAAAATCTTTTCAAAATGAGTCAGTTAATTGTATTTACCAGTGTAAACTGACGTATTTTCCAAAAATGCTAAGTGCAGGTACGAGACGAAATAGGCTGGCTACTCCTGGCATCATTAAACAAGTCTTACAAGCTCTAGATGTTAAAGTCTGTTGAACAATGATCTTTTATCTTTTGATCCGCCTGTGGATCCTTTGCAGTCCGTTGTAATACTTGGATATTACTATCTATTCGGTTTGTAATGTGATTCATCTTTTGCTTCCGCTGTGCATTTAAATTGTGTTGTTTGACTATGATGATATTAACTACGTCACGATACTCCCCACCGGGCCCACCGGTAATACGTGGAAATATCGGGGTGTGACAGGTTGGTATCAGAGCCAACGTTGAGTGAATTAAACACTAGCCTTTTGTGTTTAATCTCAATGACACAGGTTGCACATTTCTCGACTTCCGAGTCTAGACAAAGAACTTAGGACTAATCCAAATTTGTTTTTATTTCTAACTTTGTCCTTTATATTTCTTTGTTGTTCTTTTGTTTGTTTTGACAGGACCTACGACTATGCCGCCAAGATTCCGAGGTAGAGGTAGAGGCAAGGGGCCATTCGTCGCCCCCAACGATCATGAGGCCGGGCCTTCACACCGTCGAACTCCATCGGACTCATTAAGCAAAAGTCCTCAGGAAAACTGGAGGACCCATGTAGAACCCGCGAGGCATTCAGTCTCGCTGAGCTCCTCACCTTCTTACCAAAATTCTTACGGGCCTCAATCGGAAAATGAGCCCCATAACTCACACCATTCTTTTATACCCCTCCAAGGCCACAACTCACCCTTCAACAACCCAACACCCTATTTCCAAAGCCGGTTCAACCCGGTAAACCTAATTGAAGAACCAATGGGTTATAACCCGTTGGGACCGGAGGACCACTTCTCCATGGATATGGATGAAGATCCGGAACCTGCCCAACCACCAACCGGGACGCCTACTCAATCCATAGAGATTTCGGATGGGTCACCCTTTATTGGATCACCTTATAATGGGCCCGACAGCTATGAGGCAAGGTTTAACCAAATCAACTGGGTGTTTACTCCCAGTTACCACAACTCGCCGCAGTAGCAGCAACAGCAGGATCCCTCAGAGGATTCGCGCTTTGTAGCGGTTACTCCGCCACCACCACCAGTGCAACAACAGCCTCCGGAGGAACCGAGGCGAAGAAGATCAACCGCATGGATGTCTGTGCGAGGGGGTGTTCGTATCAGCACCCCTCAACATTCAAGTGGCAGCCATTATCCGGCACTATACGAAGACCCACAGATGGGTGGGCCTTCGAACCCTATTTCTGAGATAGAGTCTGCGCCAGTCGCACCGCCACCAGTGGGTTACGATAACCCAATTCCTACATACGTCAATGCAGTGGCGTACAACCCTTTCGAGCAGCCAGCCCATACTAACTACAACTACGCCAAAGTTGACCCATACCTTACGGCAACAAACTACAATGCTCTTTATCCCGAGGGACCCTTTGGAGTCCCATATCAAGCTGGATATCCACACTATGGGTACCCACCCTATGGGTATCAACAACCGCCACCTCCTCAACCTCCGCAGTATCAGTAGCCCCCGCAACCGCCAGTGATATCGCCACCGCAGCACCAGGAGATTCTTCAAAGGTTGAGTCAGGTGGAGGAGGAGGTTCGGGAATAGCGTAGGCAAAACCGAGGAATTTTCAAGGGTCTGGCGAACTTAATCAAGGGGAAGACCAAAAAGGGTCATTAAATCCTTTATTTGTTTATTTGTATTTCTTTATTGTTAAATCAAGTCCCTGCATGGACATCTGTTTCTGTAATCAGTCCCTGCGAGGACTTGTATTTCCTGTTAGCCCCTGCGTGGGCATGTCTTTCCTGTTTAGCCCCTGCGTGGGCAAGTATTTCTGTTAAGTCCCGTTTAGGGCAAAATGTACTCTTTCAAATTATTAGTGGCATGTTATCATTTAAAATTTTTATTTGTCATTATATGCATAAATGTAACATGTATGAAATAAATAAATAAATTTAAAATATGTCATTCCTTTTATAAGGTCTGCCTTTATATATTAAATAAGAATCTTAAAGGGTATAACCTTGCCTGCATGTCATTATAATACCTGGCCATGATGGTAAAACCTGTTTAAAAAGAGATTCAAATCCTTGTTAACATCTGAAAACATGTTAACATTCCTGGCTGATGTGATTCGTAAAATCACAAGTGTCATTCTTATATTGGATTATTCCAATTCCTTCTTTTTATTAAAAATCCATTTGTGATGTAATGCCTACGGGCCATAATTATTGTCATATAAGACAAAAGACAGTCGTAGCCTACAACTCCCTGTTAAGAAAGGTAATGAACTATGATTCAAACCTTGGTACCTCGATCCTATAAGATCTTGGCCTATAAATTGAAAATGTCCATGTGACTTGGCCTTTTGTGCCATTATTATAATTTAATTAATACAAGGGATTATTATAATAAAAATCCTGAATGAATAATATTTAACAAATTAACCAATATGGTTATTAATACTGTTGATGCAACAAATACAAGACCAATGGTGGTAGCTGGACTGGCTAG